>OX638396.1:0-2400000 GCA_951813805.1 Limnephilus auricula | reverse complement strand
TTAAAGTGACATATGTCAAATTTATTGTTAATCATTAAGGGGTTATCCGGCGGTGATTTTTCCATACAAACGTATTCCCTATTTATCTCTCTGGATTTAACCCTAAAGAAAATATTATTTTTACATAAAATAGATATCAACTATCAACTAGTGTCGGTACTTTTTGTTTTTTTTTTTTGATAAGTTACTTTTTATAGAAGTTATGACCGTCCAAAAATCAATAAAATTGACTGGATCAAACGCCGTCAAAAGACGTTCAGTATACAACCTAGATAATGTTTTTTTAAAAAAAGCAAAACGTACAGACATAAAATAGTTTGTTCTCATGTAGTTGGTAAAAAAAATAAAAATCAGTCCACTTTTGGAGGAGAAAAGCGGGGAATGCAAAACCTCGATTTTAGTTAGGTATTAGTAGCCCGAGGTGCATTGTCCCTTTCGCTCAATATCCGGTGGAGTAAGAGCAACAGTGACAGCAACAATTTAGTAAAATCTATTTTAAAAAAACAAATTATTAAGTTACTTTTTATAGAAGTTATGACCTTCCAAAAATCAATAAAATTGACTGGTTTAAACGCCGTCAAAAGACGTTCATTATACAAACTAGACAATGTTTTAAAAAAAAAAAAAAACAATACGTACAGACATAAAATAGTTTTTTCTTATGCTGTTGGTAAAAATAAATTGAAAATTAGTCCACTTTTGGAGAAGAAGAGTTGGGAATACAAAACCTCGATTTTAGTTAGGTATTAGTAGCCAGGGTGCATTGTCCCTTTCGCTCAATATCCGGTGGAGTAAGAGCAAAAGTGACAGCAACATCTAGTAAAATCTATTTTTAAAATTTCTCCACCACCCGGGTATCATCTTAAGTAGTATACGGAAAATTACCATGAAAGGTTACAGCGTTGAACAACGTGTCCAAATCATCAAATTTGAGATTTGGTCAAAAAAGTCATGGCTATCTCGTGCCTCGGCGACGTGAACTTAATACGACGTGAATGGCGACGGCCACCGAGATCGTGCGATTTAACGCCTTTAGCCTTTTTCATTTGGGGCTATTTTAAATTGCAGGTGTAAACAAATAAACCGCAAACAATTGACTCCCTCAAAGTCAACATAACAAACGTTATCCACCAAATTCAGCCATATTTATGGGGCAAAGACATTGAAAATTGGACCTCCCAAATACGTGCCACTAAGTGCCACATGTTCCATATATCACATATACAACATCCTAGTTTGACTGTCCTAAAACTGGATTCCTCCTAGTTGAGCAGTTAAAACATTTTATAAATAATGTATATGTATAATCTTTTACTATTTTTTTTTATAAATAAAAAAGTAAAGCCGCGACGAACATTTGAAAGACGTTATATTCCACAGGTATTGCCATAAAATATAGATACTTTCAAATAATAAAAAAAAGTTGAGTATCTCACACAAAACTTTTTTTATTTACATTTTAAAATCAAGCGTCCTTATTAAAAGAGCCTATAGTTGCTTTTATATACCTAAATGTTTTTATAAGCTGCATAATAATAATATGTGAGAATTTTTGAACATGTATACAAAAATACGTAAAATTAAAAAAAAAGCTTTTTTCCATATCTGGTAATTGTACCCATTAGAAACATGGAAAGGGTTCAGAAAAAAATATTATAATATGTTTAAAAACTATGTCACCATAAACAACAGCTATTTTAGATTAGTCTTTACAATGAATCGGTTTACATTATAAACACAAATAAATATGCTTTAGATAAATTGAAGCTTTTCCTACCGTTTCCATTGAGTAGAATCAAAATTAAATGGTTAATTACTTCATAAAAAATATAAGCGTTAACTATTAAAAAGAGTATTTGTCATTGAAAATGTATGATCGCATATGAAAAGAAAGGTTTTAAAAATACGATATTGTAAGAATAGAATCATTCGTCCATCACTCCTGAACAAACTGACCCCCAGATTCTCACCCACCCCTCACACCTTTTTTCTTCACAGAACTTCCTTTCGTCCTTACCCTAAAAAGACCATCCACACAGCATCCCCAAAGATGTCATAAGCCCCGAGGGAAAATGTTTTCCTCGGTTCTCCTGTGTGGAGCAAATGTAAAAAAAACATCTTTATTAAAATTTATTAAAACATTGTCTCACGATTTAATAATAAATAAAACATTTGAAGAAATACCAACACCCAATTGGGCGTTTTTCAAAAAAAGTGTACATAGATAAAAGTCAGTGTCCCATCACTTTCAGGATCAGTAACTTTTGTTGTGTCGGTTTTAATGACCAACCATATATTTTACCAATATAATAACAAATAAATACCTTTATGGACTAAAAATAATGAATAAATCTATTAAATTTCGATATTATTTTTAAATAAGTAAGACTACAGGTCACTGTTTCTGGTATGTCCTACACCTACCACTACCAGTAAGAGTTCAAAAATTAATGTTATTTAATGTTATCCCAGTATTTATTTCTAATTCTACTAATAGTATATGATAATATTTTCGATTTGCAACCATAATATAGATTAATTATCGTGCAACATAATTTAAATACCAGATATTGAGTTGTCCTACGAAATAGCGTATGGTGGAATTTCCGCCTACGCCACCACATTATTGACGTCTTCCAATAAAAATATTACCAAATTGATGAATATTTTCGAAAATAGTAACCCTATTTAGTCTATGAAGGGCGGCCATGCTTGGTTTTTTACAGCCAGTTTGCCAAGAAATCGTAACAAAATTGGTCGTTCTCGGCTGTACTAAAAAAGTGTTCCACCAACGCTTCCGTATTTCTCCAGGTAATTTACCAGAATGTATTAGACTCTACTTTGTATTAAATTGATTCATTTATTGTTTATGAAATGTTTAGTTAGAACAAACAAAAGTTTCATAATTTATTGATAAATACATTTCGAAAAAATATTGACGCGATTACGCCACTTCTCTTACGCAACGGTGTCGTGAATGGAACTTAAAAGTGACGTAATGGAATTCTAAAGGTCGGTTCACTCTGTCCGTCTTTTAGGGTATTTGGGTGTGTTACAATTTTCTAATTAAATTTATATTTTGCATGTATCTTCAAAATGTAACTATTACATGTAGATACGTGGGTTGAGTGATATATGTAGCATTGAAAAAAAAGAACAGCATAGCTTAAAAGAAAAAATTATTTGATTTTTATGTGTATAATTTTTTTTCTTTTTTTTATTAATTAAGATTATTAAAGATTAATTGTGAAAGAGTCGAAATGGTGTCGAAGTACTAATATAGACAGCAATTTGAGCAACTATTACTGTAGAGGCAACTCTGAAATTCAGTATAAAATCAGCTGGTTCATACAATTTTGATTAAGTAAGTATAAAATGTAGCATGATTTATGTTCCTGTGTGTTTTAGTTAATCCTGTACCTAATTAAAGTTGTGTACATTAACAAGTACCTTAATACCCTTTCAGCTTAGTTACCTATTTCAGGCTATACACGGTATGCACGTGTAGCCCATTATTACCTATCTAATTATTTGTGCATTTTTATAAATAATTTATTTTAATTTTATGTTCAAATATGCCGTTGAAAGCTGCAGAAAAATCAAAAAGGTACAGAGACAAAATTAAAAACGACCCTGAAAAATATGAAGCCTTTATGAAAAAAGAGTTACAAAGACAAAAATAACATCAAAATATAATCAGAGAGCTAACCAAAGAAGAATAGAAAAAAGAAGACGTTGGAGAGAACAGAAACGAAAAAAAAAAGAAAAGAAAAAAGAACAAGTGGAAGAAAAAGTACTTACGCGGGGGGCCTTCCACGGTGGCGGTAGTACGTAAAATCGTCCTTTTTTATAGAGAATACCTCACATGAGTCTTAACTGCTCCCATCTGGAGCCAGTGAGACTATGGAATCCCCAATTGGGGTACGTTTGAGGCTGAAGGTAAGTGGGGACAGGAAGGAGATGGGGAAGAGGAAGGTGGGGAAGAGGAAGGTGGGGAAGTACCTGGCTATTCAGATCTAGTCACTAAACAGGTTAAAGTCATTATTAAGCAACGTTTCAATTCTGAATGGTGGTCTTACACCAGGGTGATACTGAGAGTATCTTCCACTCTTCCCATACCAGTCGCTTGCCGCGCTTTCAGCAGTGTAGCCACAACGTGCGTACACATACGACTGATATTTCGCGCCCGCTGTCGCTACCGGGCAAGCCTCTCAGTCTGGCCGAGGCCTTAGAATTCCTAAACGTTACCAAATTTTTCCCCTTACGCCACTGTCCTGTTATTGCTGTGATTTATTTTCTAAGATCAATTATTATATCTCAAAGAAATTTGTTCTTTTTTTTATTGATATAGTTCATGATTAATTTTAAATTTGTTATAATTAAACATTCGTAAAACAAAAACTTATATTCGTCTTTCTAGAACGCAAAATATACAGTACAAAGTATCCAAAAGTAGCGTAAAAGAATATTTTTATTGAAAAACTTAATATTTAATTCAATAAGCTTGATTATTCATATTTTTTAGGAGACTGATTGTGTTTTCAATTCGTAAATAAAAATCTGAAATAATGAATTTCTTTTAATTTTCTTTATAAACTTTATGATAAAAGTGACGTAAAAGAATTTCTTACCAATAGTATTAAACTTAAATTGCAATTATTTTCGAAGTTTATTGACATTTTCTATTTAAATACTTTTTGTCATGAAGTTCATTCTTTCTTTAATAAATTTACGTATATTTTTAATCGAAATGCAGCATCTCACTTAAGTGGAATTCCTATTACGTCACCGACATCTTTTTTGGAAAACGCCCAATTACAATAAACATCTGTACAGTGCAATATATATACATAAGAACATCTGTTCTGTAAACAATGAGTGTACTTTCATTAACGTGTAAATTTATTATGCATTTGCACACTGAGTGCCGTGTAAACAAGTAGTCCCATCGCAGCTTTGCACTAACTCGTACAAGCCGAATTGTGCAAGGGAGCAATTAGAACCACTGTCGATTTATTTTGTAAATTATTTTATATAATATTTGAACTGTGAACTGCTGTGAATACCGGTCACGTCAATAGGCCACCAAAACATGTCAGTTATGTCGCGGATTCATTAGTGTTGATTAGTCTACCGTTAAATGCAGTAGGTAGATTTATGTATTTTTAATTGGATAATCCGATGAATTCAATGAACCACAATGAGCTAACCTGTAACCGTATATTATTTCCAATATATGACGTCATTCTAGTTAGAAATAACTTTGCAAGCTGAAAACAGTCGCTTCGACATAAAAATTTCTGACAGTAAATATGATTCCATAAAAAGATTTTTTTTAATAAATATATTACATCTATCTTTAAATGTGTTCTAAAACTTTAAAAATAATGGTTTGACTGAGAATTGAACCTTCTACCCAGGAAATGGATAGAACCATGCTCCTAACTGAGCCAAATGCTGAATGGATGAGGCCGACATTTTTTTGTATATTAACTGCTGTAATGTAATAAAATGTTAGTATTAAATTAATCAATATAAACATTTTGTACGTGTGTGTGCGTGATTGCCACCAAAAGTTGATAGAATGCATTTTCGTTGACATCGAGTCTATCTGCCGAGTTTCACCCCGATCCGATGTCAGGAGGTGGTTAATTTCCACTTCCAAGATTCATTAATTCAAGAAAGCGAAGATGTAAATATTCAAAAAGATGTTATTTAAAAAGTTCTGAAGTAGTGAAACGGACACACTAAAAAGTAATTAAGTAACAATAAATAAAAATTAAATTGAAGGAAATATTTTTTTATTATTTTTGATTTTTATACAACAACCGCACTAGAGTCCCAAATTCCTCCAACCGCATAGAGCCAGGCATCCCCAATTGGAGTAAGAATGTTGTTATTCTGAAGGAAAAGAGATGCTAATAGAAAGTTGGAAAAGTAACTGACTCTTTAGATCTGATCACCAAAAACGGCTAAAACCATTTCAAACAATGTTTAGATTCTAAATGGTGGTCTTTTACCAAAGCGATACTGGGAGTATTTTCCACTCTGTAAAGTACCGCCAATATACTATATATTATTTTTAATTAATAAAATTATTGCGGAATAACACAAATTTATTAAATTAAATTAAATTACGCACGTCAGGATTTGAACGCCGCTACCTCCGGATTCGTAGTCTTACTCCTCTACCACAGGGGACGTCGATTAATATTTTAAAAAATCTGTTATGCTATAGAAAGAATTTCATGTTCGTATAATAATGGTACCATAGTACAACTAATCATTATTATATTTTTGTTTATTTGTTTCTTTAAATATTTGTTTTTGTTTCTTTGCATGTTAGGTATTATTGTTTACAATTCAATTTTAACATAATCAGGACAAGCCTTTGTTGAGGTTAATAATTTTTTAAAGTAATAAAAATAACACAAAATAATATAGGTATTAAAAGAACAATAAATTTACATTAATGTTTCTTACAGATAATGGGTACCTACTAAGCTGAAGGAAGCTAAATACGTAAGACTGGAAACATGTAGGGTGACCGTGTGTTGAATTTGAATAATAAAAACGTTTAATCATTATTTTATTTGCTGTAATTTATAATTTAAGACTCGTTTACTATTTAGGTAATATGTAGTTAAAAGTTTCTGAAATGATAAATGTACCGCTATTAACTTCAAATAATACAAACTGTTTAATTTTTATTCATATTTATGTAAGTACACGTATTATATTCAAATTCTCGTGAGTTTTATTATGCAAATAATTACCCATTTATCATATTTCAGTCATAATATTACATTTCTGTTATAATAAAATCATATTTTATAACATAGGCACTCAGTAAAATTCATTATACTTAGTTGGTTATGATGGCAGGGTGTAATTTCTGAACAGAACAGTGCAGTGGTTTAAATTAGCTGTCAGTTAGTAACAGTGAGGTTTCCGCTTGGAAAATAGGAATTTCAACACGAAGTCTCACGTTATGTTAATAGAAATTGATGATTGAAAAATGTTGTTTCAAGCCATCCAATATTAAAAATATCCGATTATCCGATGAAAAAATTCTAAAAATCATGCACAGAATAAATAATATAAAATAATAATATACTAATAGATAATAAACATTATAAAGTAGACAATAAACATACACCACTATAGAATTTGGTAGCCACATCTGATCTCGAGCCACAAAATACCTGAAAAAAACCTCGACTCGTATAATAGATTCCCCTATCTTAACAAGCAGATTTCAATCTTTAGAGGATAGCGTCCTTGTTCTACCGCTATTACAATTAAAGATGCTCCGAGGAACTAGCATCATTGATCCCTTCGGCACTGTTGCATATTCGGAAAACACTTCAGACGTGCGCCTAACCTGTATGTACATGATTGACATTTGCCACATGAGAACGGGTCGCTTCTACGACTCGTTCTTGAGTTCAAGAGCTCGGCTGTAGAACGATTTACCGACTTATGTGTTTCTTCCCTCCAACAACACGGGTCTCTTCAAGATCCATGTTCATGCCTTCCTCTCATCAAAAAGATCTTCCATACAGCATCTTTAAAGATGTCACAGGCCGTTAAGTTATTTAGACGGAAGTTATTTTCCTCAGAAAAACGGAAGAATATATGCATTTTGAAAAAAAAAATTTACCTACATCTTTAACAAATGGGACCCTAATAACATTTCTGTATGAATGTCTTTGTATGTCGTATATCGTATTTTGTGTATGAATGTATGTAATAATTTTTAAATTATTGTCAGAACATTTTTATGTGTTTTTTGTTGTTTTGTGGTCGATTTATGTCAATTTTATTTTTTATTGGAAAATGTTTATTGTTTATTACTGAACTACGAAATGTACCCCGTGACTTATGCACAGATTGTATACAATCAAATTGATGTATACAATCGCATAAAACATCTATTTATTTCAGAAAAGCACCGTAAATACCTGTTGGACATCAATGTGTGAAATCTTTTAACAGTGCGACGTTTCATGTATACGAAAAATCAAATATATTATGCTTCATCATCTCAAAAAAGGCAAAAATGCAAACAAAGAAGCTAAGTATGCCTAATAGAAATAATTATTAATAATAATACTAGATACCTTTGGACAAAGAAACTCAGATTTTTTTTCTGTGAAGTAATACAACATACTTCCACCTAGTATCAAACAAATTAAATCAATTAATACCAATTTACATTAAGTCTAGCAAATATTTTCCTAAGAAATTATCAGAAAAAAGTACTGACTTGTTTACAAATATCGATATAGAAGTTACTGAAAAGACCCTACCCAAACATTTGTTGAACTATTGTCCAAAATCTAGTTCACCTCAGCACAGTTAGGAGGATTGAGAAGATAATTATATATCTATGTTTTATATACATATTATATAGTTTATAATTTACAAATATCTTCTTAACCCAACACCCTCGGTATTGTACGTCAGACGGTCAGAGTATTTCAACTTTGCAATAAAATCCAAATAATAAAATATTTCTATACGTATCCGAAAACTAACAGCTGCTTTGGTAAGATAATGAAATATGATTTCAAATTTGGTTAATAAACAAAATAAAAATTATAATTTTTGAAATATAAAAAATTTGAGTGCAAACAAAAAAAGTTTTAAAAATTGTTCACCTCACGTTTGAAGTTACCGCAAGTTATCGATACAATCCTTATCGATCGAGTGTGCTAGGGAGCCTGGAACCAGAATCTTGTCAGTTCATCATCATCAAAATCATCGATGTGTGGATCTGTTCGACAAAAAATAATGTTGTTCTATAATTTATTATTCACCTTGCAATCAATGCACAAGAATGACGCATTTTAAAATTCGTTGTGATTTATGATTCTCACTCCGGAAGATGATCGGATATTTCGATGACTTTTCATGTGGTCGCTTCCGACTCGACTTGTGGCATTTGACACAACTCTTTGATTGGTTTGGCATTGGCGAGAATATTAATTTATAATTCAGTAACGTTATTATTAATTAATTCAGCGTGACGCTATAAGGTCAATATAATATAATGGACCTTGTAAGATTGCCTAGTGGTCTATAGTGGTTGGAAGTTCAAACAATTACCGAAACTGCCGAAAAAAGGAAAAGACGGAAACTGCCGAAACCCGTCCGTTCCAAATCGCTGTCGAGTGCCCAGATGCATTAACGAGTACGACGAGATAAATCTCTTCCAGTAAAGGGAGATGAATCACCAAATTCGACGTTGCGATTCTGGGCGATACTGAAAGCATCTACCATTTCTGGTTCTGACTTAGTCCTATCGGGGACTCACCCCTGATTTTAAAGATGTAAGCATAACACGATATTCTATCTGAAAAATAGTAGTTAAGTTCTTATCTTTCTATTCATAACATTTTTTTGTTGCAAAATTTCTATAAATTGTTTGAAACTATATGTAAATTGAATTGACTTGTGAGTGTCAGTCTGGCGTTTTTAAAATATTAAGGATTTCCCTGGGCTGGGTGGATTCAAATTATGATATTATTAATGACGTTTAACGTACGTGTCTTATAATTACTTGCCTGCGGTGAATGTCGCCGGTGTCCGTTACAAAAGCAATCATCAACGCAAAGGGAAATTTTAAAATGATATTTTAAAATTCTTAAAATATCGATTCTTGTCCAACTTTCTCGTTCAAATCAATTTTTATGTTAACATTTTGTAGTTTTGAGAAACATAACTCAATGTGACCATTTAAATTACTCTGAACAACCAGGCTCCTATAGTGATGTTCACCCGGAAATTCCAGGGAATATTCCCCGGCCTAATATAAATTCCCTACTTTAAATCCGATTTTTTTTATAAATTAGTTTTTCTGTTTGAGACTGTCTTTTTTATGAATATGTGTTATATTTAAAGAGTTAATGATGACAGTCATACTATTTTTCGATATATCCAAAAATGACGAAGTTTGAGCTTTCACAGTGAACTTCGTTAAAACGTATCCATACAGTTGTATTTCACACGAGATAAAATTCAGTAAATTTCATTATTCAAATGGCATTGGATGCTCTAAGTAATTCTGAACCCAGTGAAATCAACACTGACAGAGCCCAGCTGTCGATCGTATATCATCGGCTATTTCCGTGACTGTTCGTGAATTAGACACAAACTCGCCACTCTTCTAAGTTACTACTTGATACTAATGACATCTGTTGAAGGACACTGAAACTACATATATAATCCTATTATACCACATAGAGTTTTTCGAAATCCACTGCGGAGAAGCTTTTTAAAATTTATATGGGTGTAATAAATACAATTTGTGAACAACGGTGTATCAATACTTCCACGCGATTGGCAAGAGTTTCTCCGATGACATGAACATGGGCAACTACACTTGATGCAAGGAAAGTATCACTTCCGTTGCATTGTTAAATGATGCGTTTTTCTTTTCAATTACCACGTAGTGTTGTTCTTTATACAAAAGGCGATAAAATCAGTTATTTATTGGAAGTATATTTGCAAGTGGCTGGTTTTACAATTTACAATGACCCTTTGGAGCAATTTGTACATTACAAAAGATTCTTTCTGAAAGAAAAGAAAGCGAAATTACAGTGAAACATTATTTTTGTGTAGTATTTTAATAAACTGTACGATGATTTATTTCATTGAATACATAGCACTATTTCTGTAAGGGAAGGCATGTATTACAAGTTATAAAAGGTATTTCTTTTAAATTAGCGAAAAATTTTGTAAAAAAGCTCGTGGTTTTAAACAAAACAAGTGTTTATTTTTATTTAAACTTAATATTTATTTACGCACCCTATTTGATGGTTCTGGTTAGGTGTGTGACTTATTTATTTATTGGTAAGAGACAGACAGCTTATACATAAAATATAAAGATAAATATATACATTGTTAAATGAAGTCAAGCCAAAAAAGTCTCCTATGTTAAAGTTGAATCTACTGTAGTATGTATACACACAAAATAAACAAAGATAATGCATGAAAAAATACCTTATCTAAATCATTAGAGGGCCTCCGTGGTCGAGGTTCAGGCTCTTGACTAGCAATCCGAATGTGTCAGGTTCAAAACCCAGCGTGCGCAAATAAATTTTATTTGATTAATTTGTGTTATTCTACTATTTATTTATTTAATATAATATATTTGTGGCACGTTCCAGATGAGATGATTCATTATTGCCCAGGTGTACGACTACAATTCAGAATTGAAACGTTGCATGCAATGGCTTTACTTGTATTTAGTGTCTAGATCTGAATAGCCAGGTGCTTCCCCACCTTCCTCTTCCCATCTACTTCTTCTCCCACTACCTTCAGCCTCACAACATATCCCCAGTGGGAATGCCATATTCTCACTGGCTCCAGCCGGGGGCAATTTAAACTCTTCTGCCGTATTCACATTAAAAAAGAGAGTAACTGTCTTCCGAAGTCGCTAAGACTCTAAAATGCTGAGCTCGGGAATCACGATATTTGTATAACTTTTATTTTTTTAAATTTTATATGCTCATACTTCCAGCTAACAAATCTATATTATCTGTAAAAAAATACTCATCATTGTTTATTCAATATTTTTAAATCCAAATTTCGAACACAGCTGGCAAATAAAAATGTCTCTCATAAATTAAATGGATATATTTTGAATACATGCATAAAATGCTTTTCTTAATTATGCAGTCTTCCCTTACAAGTAACAAGTGTGTTTGCATTTCCTCGTTACTAGGTAAATCGTGAGAAATACTTTGGATGCAGGTGAGTTCTCTGGTTGTTGTTTTGAATATTCTTGTCAATTGACATCTGTATCTGTATTTTCTGCTTAATAAAATAAATATCTTTCGCAGTTCACAGCCTTTCCACACATTGTTTATTCAGTTCTCAGGTTACCTTGTATACACAACACGACTGTCAACCATTATTAAGCCATATACAGGTAATATTACCTACCTGCTACCTGCGTCAGAAATACCCGCCAATGATTATTATATTTATGTCAACCGCAACGTCATGTACGCACAATGAAAGTTGTATTACACTTTACAACGTTTATAGACGTGAACACGATAGTAGTGCGTTACGAACGACATGTGAATTGAATCATGTCGAAAACATCACTGTAATTTGTTTGTTTGTTTATGTAGTTTAAAAATAACAACAGAATGGCACGTATAACTTTTTAGCGACCAGAAGTGGCACTAAAAACGTCACCGTTTGTTATATGTCGCTAAATTAAAGTTGATGCAAACAACACCCACAGGATCGTGTGTTATGTCTGGTATTTTTTTGCATTAGCTCCACACAGGAAACCCCGAGAAAAATAATTTCCCTCGAGCCTATGTCATCTTTGGAGATGCTGTATATGTATGTTTTTGGGAAAGGGAGGAGAGGAAGTTCTGGTATGAGGAGTGATATACCCCATGAACCCAGGCACCCCTGCTAAGTTACCAGACGTAGCGAACCACTTTAAGTTACCTATGTCCGGGATTTTGTTTTTGAAATAAATCGTTCCCGGGCGGCGGTACCCCTATTCGCCTCCCAAATTGATGATTGGCTATGCATTATGTATATAGACACCACCCTGGACATGGTCTTACGAAACGTCACTGAGAAACATCACTTCGTCCTGCTTACGTCTACTTATTGTTTTTAGGAAAAAGGGACATCACGTGTAATAACTAGCTTCCCGTGCGTAAAACTTGACGGACACCAATGGCGTGAAGTCAATATCAACTGTTCACAGTTGATTTCACGAGAGCGATATGTGGAACGAGCTACCGGCATAAAATATGTCCAAATCCTTCTTACAACCACTTTCTTGGCCCGCCCCACACGTTGCCCAACCGGGTTGCGATATAGTTATCTTGCCCGCACATAATACGGACAGTGCCGCTCTAAGAGTATGGATATTAGAGAGACGGCATGTGAAGTGTGCCCGCGCGCTCCAAGTGTGCCTTTTCGAGAATTTTACCCAAACGGCTTACATTGGCTGCTGGTTTTTGGACGTTTAATACGTTCCGACAGCAGCCATTTTACATGGTGACAGCCAATGTCAGCCATGTGGGTAGAATTCTCGAAAGGGCACACTTGGAGCGCGCGGGCACACTTCACATGCCGTCTCTCTAATATCCATACTCTTAGGTGCCGCTCTTGTAAGGTGTTACATAAATAAAAAGAACTCTAAATGAATATGGGTGATAATAATAATTTTTTAAAGATTTTATTTTGCAATGTCATCCCTAATATCTGTGATTGCCTTCGACTGCAAAGCTATCCGTGCCAAACTTTACATAGACGTGATTTCTCTTTGGGGGTAATTAATTATGTAATACCTTAGAAAAACTTTTTAAACGCCACACGTATTCCTAAATTGCTGAATTCAGATCAGATGAAACCACAAACTTTCTTGTGCGGTGTCGTTCAACTTTGCCCAATGCCTGCTCTCACTGCTCCGCACTGTCCTCTAGCCTGCCAAAATAAAACATATTTTTGGCATTCATAATGTAAACCGATTTGTAGTAAATATTAATCTAAAATAGCGATTTCACATTGCTTCGCCAATGCCTAAAGCTAAGTATATATAACCGGGGGACCGCGATGGATAGTATGGTAGGGGTACTGATGTTGGGCGAACGCTGTCGCCATTCACTACATATATAAATAAAAATGAATCCCTGTTTCCCTTGGTCACGACATAACTTCAGAACGACTTTACCTATTTCATTCATCTTTTTAAAGTTTTCTAATACTTTGTAGAAGGTTCTTACGGAAAGAAAAATTAAGAAAATTGCGCAGAGAATTGGATAATTTCAGAAAACATTACTATTTTAACTTCGTACGTTTGACAGTTAGCGCGTTTGATATATTTAGAGATATTTCTTATTCTATTCATCCGAAATTTGGTAATTTGTTGTGGACATGCCCGTGAAGTTTTCTATACAGCAATTTCTATATTGATGAGTTCTGGAGTTGCGAAATTTGCAAAAGAAAATTGCAATGGGACACACGCGAGTTGTTTAAAAAATGAGTGTATTTTATGGAGTTTAGCGGCGGGAAAAGAAGGCGGGAGGGGGAGGTAAATTCGGGAGGAACGGAGGGGAGTGAAGGGGAATGTTTCGCGGGAGGGATGACGAGGGAGTGCGAAGGCGGAGTAAGTGGAAGGGGGGAGGTTCACGAGAAAGGTCTGCGGGCTAGAAGAGGGGAAGGGGACGAGGGTGGAGAAGAGGTGACGGAAAAGGAACGGGGACGAATGGGAAAAGACACGTAAGGAGAAACAATTTATTCATTTAAGTTTCATTCTAACGCATGTCGGGTATCAGCTAGTAACTAATAAAATAATCATCTGCGCGATACGAGAATAAAGACCCAACACTCGCTTCAAGAAATTATCGCTAAAGGTATTTCGGTTCAATTAGTATTATAAAATATTACAAATTTTGACTTTGAAATCTTGAGGTAAATATAAACAAAATTAGACTGTTTTGTTATCTTTTAATAATATAAAATATTCCAAATAATATGTACTTTTTCAAATACCGGGCGAAACCGTCAAGATAAGTCAATAATATGATTAGTAAGTAATACGTACAGATTAAAAATCAGTGACATTCTCTTCCTTAACCTTGTGACTAAGTGACGTAGGTAATTTGCTGTTCACCGGTCACCGGTCGCATATTCTCTTTATAATTTATTTAATTAGACTGCATTTTGCATCTTATCATATCGCGGATCTTCCGTGGAAGTTTAAATAATAATCGTGCGTATGTCTCAACATTTTACATTCTTAATATAAATATTCATAAAACTTGATGTCATTTGATAAAACTTAATATCATTTGTTAAAACTTGATTTTATTTTAAATTTATCATTTGATATAACTTGATATTATTTGATAAAACTTGATATAATTTGATAAGACTTGATTTCATTTGATAAAACTTGATATCACTTGTTGAAAATCGATATAATTTGATAAGACTTGATTTCATTTGATAAATCTTTGTGATTTGATAAAACTTGACATCATTTGATGAATTTTAATATCATTCGATAAAACTTGGTATCATTTAATAAAACTTGATATAATTTGATAAGACTTGCTTTCATTTCAAAAAACTTGATATCATTTGATAAAACTTGACATCATTTAATAAAACTTGATATAATTAGTCACCAATTATATATAATATCCACCCAATTAGGCCACCTCGGAACAGGCTCAGCTTAGTGAGGTGGCATATACCTAAAAGAATGTACATAACATGTATTTTTTGGTTAATAAATAATAAAAAAATAATAAAAAAAATTAGATAAAACTTGATTTCATTTGATAAAACTTGTCATCATTGGATAAAACTTGATATAATTTGATAAGACTTGCTTTCATTTCAAAAAACTTGATATCATTTGATAAAACTTGATATCATTTAATAAAACTTGATATAATTAGATAAGACTTGATTTCATTTAATAAAACTTGTCATCATTGGATAAAACTCGATATAATTTGATATCATATAATAATCATTGATACCATTTCGACCCTTTGGAATAACTAAGTTCCATCTGTCGCAGTATGGTCATGCGATAATGAACTCTAAAGTAGCTTACTATAGATCCCATTATCACATGACATTGCTGCAGCAATGGAACCTTGTTATTTCAAAGGGTCGATTTGATAAAACTCGATATCGTTTGATAAAACTTGATATAATTTAATAAGAACTGAATTATTTTTTTTTAAAACTGAATAATAACTATTAAATTGCTAGCAACCCTGGCGTTAATTGATATAAATATAAAAAGTACTACGCAACATAAAATTAAAAATGATTATGAATATTGTAATCATTAAAGGTCAGAAATAATTCATTGATAAATCTACGACGTACAGTGGTATTCTTAAATGACTATCGAAGCATGAGCTGGCATCTTGAAATACTTATTTGCTACAATTAACTGAACTTATTTTTGCCTCACTATTATTTATTAACACAAAACGAATCGGAGTAACGGTAAACAGACTGGATGAAATATGATCTTCTCTTACGTATTTTTTTTAACATAATAATAATATCTGCGCTGTCAGCATGAGCCGCTGTAGCCGCATTTTACACTAAGTAAGGGTTCCCTTTCACCGTTGCCATCTTTGATCTCGTGTTTATGAAAAATCCGTCACATTTTCTCAGCGATTTCCTCTCTGGAAATGACGTTTCTACCCCCACCCTTTGTTGGCCTTGTGAAACCCTTCACTAATAAATGATGAACAACCCCTAAAGGAAACTTTCCTTGAAAAAATATTACTAAATTCAAAATAAATTTTATTTTAGTTTTGGACCGTTCTTTATCATTAAAAAGGGTTGTACACATTATTTTAATACTCCGAGGAGATTTTGTTATGAAAATAATTATTCTTATTTATAATAAATTTTTTCGTAGGTAAAACCCACAAAATAATAATTTATATGAATTAACCTGGATAGAATTATTAAAATACTAACAAAAAAAGTGTTTATAATTTTGTTGTGCTTTCGGATACATAGTATTTTTGGCTTTTCTGTCTGGTGCGTACACTAAACCAGAAGATTTTCCGACGCGTGAGCAGGGTACACACGTCCATGTAAGAAGCATGGATTTTCCAAATTTTCCCCGTGCTATCCCCTGCCGCTACTATGTCTCCTTTGCAATCCTTCCCTCTGCCCCACTTCTCTAACCACTTTGTTACTCCTCCGCTAACGCGTGCCCACAACAAACCACTAATCACCAAAATTTCATCGCAATCAGATAAATGGTAGATATAGGAAATAATTTCATAACGCCGGAGCTCACCATTATTTATACATACTTAAGGGTTAAAAATGCTAAAAAGGTTACTCGCTATTATTGTATAAATATTTTCTTTTGACTATTCAATTTGATTCTTTTTCAATTAAACAATCAGATACGTGATAATAAAAATAATTCATTCAACGCACAAATTACTAATTAACACACATTATTAACATCTTCATTTCCCCCGACTAGATTGCGCAAGCGCCGCCTGTCACCAGTTTCCATTGCTGACGTTACAATACACGTGAGATAACTTATAGGATTATTAAGAATAAATTTAAGTAAACTTACCGGATTAATATTTATAAACAATACACAGTTACATAATACATACTAGAATTAACTTGTACAATAGGGTGTTTTCTCAAACGAGGTATTCTGTTAAAAATGTATGGAATATTTAAAGATCATTTTTCTGATTTTAATCATCGTATTAAAACTGTTGTTTACGTTTTCATTCAAATTTATTCATTTTAAATACGCTCAACGAAACGGCCCGTGATTGCCAAAGACGCTTCGTACGCACGTCATCAAACAAACAAAGTAGAACTGTCGGATATTTTTCAAGAACGAGCGACTCTTATGACGTCACACGTCGAAAATGCCGTTTTGGCGGGATTACAAAAACGGGCAACTTAGACTCGCTGGAGAAAATTTATTCGTCAAGATAAAAATAAAATAAAAATGTCGTAATAATCGTAACTTTATGCTTAATTTTTATAAGCAATAAAAAAAATCGTGGAAATACCCTATTATGATAAAGTATTTAAAATGTACGATGGCGTATTATTTAGTGATGTCTGACTGGTTATGTAATTTGTCGGTGCATTACTCTTTACCACCATTGCATATTATGTTCAATTGAGTATTTGTACACTAATTGTCGAACGTATACACTCTCAGTATCGCCCTGGTGAGAAACCACCATTGAGAATCGAAATTTTGCTTGAAAAATATTGGTAGGCTAAATACACTAAATAGAAAAGGGTTTCCCAGGTTTATGGGGTGAAGTTTGTCTAGCTCTTGGCGGCGGATGCATTTTCTCACCTACTGCTTTGCAGGTAGGATCGGGAGAGACTGGTTGAGGGAGATATTTTGACTTCTCCAGCCGGACTGGATTAATACGTCCGTCACTCCTGGATACACTGACCCCCAGATTTCTCCCCAACCCTCATACAGTTTCCCTTCCTAGAACTTTTTTTCCTTCATTTCCCTAAAAATACTCCCCACACAGCAACCCCAAAAATGACACAGACTACGAGAGAAATTGTTTTCTTCAAGGTCTCCTGTGTGGAGTTAATGTAAATAATAAAAAAAAACTCTAGCCGCGTTTGGTGACCATGTCTGAATTACCAGGTACTTCCCCACCTTCCTCTTCACATCGCCTTTCCCTCTCCACAACCTTCAGCGTCAAAAAATTCCTCAATCTCATATCCCCCTGGGACAGTGGAGATATGGTATCAGTGAGCAGTTTTGACTGCTTTTTTTCACACATTAAAAAAATGGTTTTAATTTACCTCTTTCAACTTAGCACTCATCCTATATTCTGTACAGTTATATAATCTAATCCTTGTAAATCTGGAGTTTACTTCGTTGGTGGGGTGCGGAAGTGTACATCTGTTCATAATTAAAGTGTGCCGCGCCGGCGGGAAAGCCATTACACTTTAAATCGCTTTTCGCCGCCGCCACCCCCACTCAAACCCATACTCGCCTGACGCCCGGTGAGCGCCGCGGCGCCTGACGCCTATCCTCTGGTCGGGCTGGGGGGATGGTGGACAGATTGCTGGCGGATGCAACTTTGTCGCATGAAATTTTAAAATTATTTTTTTATGTCGTTACCGTTTTTAACCGGGTTCGTATTTAATTTAATTTACGCGTAATTATTGAATATTTTCCAGAAGGCTCTGAGGTGAATAATTTCCCTAAGAGCCGATGTCATCTTTGAAGTTGCTGTGTGAGTACACATTAAAAAAGGTGAACTGTTCTGAGTTCGAGCTACTTCATTATCCTTGAGAGCCATGTATCATGGTAATGGGGAGGGGAAAGATATGGGGAATAGGAAGCTGGGGAAGTACCTGACTATTCATGTTCGTTACCAAACACGTCTAAAGCCATTACAAGCATCGTTTCAGTTCTGAATTGTGATCTTACACCGTGCACAACGTGCCGCAAATGTACTAAATTTTATCTTTAGTGAATTTATTGTGAAATAACCCAAATTAATCAAATAAATATTTATTGGCGCACGCCGCGATTTAAAGGATTGCTAGACGAAAGCCTTAACCCTCGACCGCGGAGGCATTCAATCTAGATATTTCGGGCTACTGTGCAAATTTCATGACCTCTGAGTTCATCGTTCAAAGTTTCAATATTATGTAGATGTGAGGAAGTGTGAAGGTGACAGAAAGAGAAGGAAGAAAGAAGGAAAATGTTGTGTAAAATACAAGGCTATTGAAATGTGATAACAGAATAAAAAGTTCTCCATACATTTAGTCATGATAATGAAGTTAAAATTTCGCCGGATTATTTCGATTTCGTACCTACTAATTGCATTATAAATTTAATCAAATTTTCAAAAGATTAAAAAAAAATCGATCACTCCGAAATGTGTACGCCGAATTGCCCATCACTGATAAAAATATTATATTCCGCTCAAATAATATGTCTCAAATGTAATCTTAAAAAAAACACACACAAATAAACACTACCCTGATTAAACTGACTTTATCGAATGAATGAAATTAATCATATTGGTATTTGAAGACAAAACAATGTGCTGAAATTAATATTTACCAATATTGCTTCAATGTTGCATTAATATTGCTTGACGAATGGGTAACAAGTCGCCCACATGTTTAAATGCCATCTGCGTCAGCCATTGAAATTCGCAAGCCTCTGTTTTTTAGCTGCTTACTCGCAAATAGCAGATATGCAATCTTCTTGTAACACGTTAGTTGTTCCATGTAATATCTGGTAACGTGTTATGCATTCCTGGCATTTACTTTAATAGACAACAAGACCGGGCTAATAAACGTGTTTGTTGTTTCTCGTTATTATTTATGTTGATTTGCAAAAGTGACTCTTAATTTCAAAACCATACATGTTATTTTAAATGAGATTCATAGTTATTAGAATATTTCAATGAGATTGATATTAAGTACGGCAACTTTGAATTTATAAAAATTTAATAATTTTGGTGTTATTTGTGATTCAATGTGTTTGTTTAAAAGTATTAAATCGATGATGAATACCCCTAATTTTCTATATTTAATTTCGTTTCATGTTCCTGGCAGCACTGTAACAATACAGTAAAATATTCCTTTTCATCGACGCAACATAATACTCCTATGAGATTAATTTAAATTTGGGAAAGAAATAGGTACTGCAATGTTGTTCATCAATATCGCAATGTAATCTGTCTTTACGACGATTTTTGAAGTAAAACTTCTTTACGCACGCTTGACTTGGGAGGTAAGCTGACGAATGCGTGACGAGAGCGTTACGAAAAGTGTAGTCGGGCGAGGCGGTGAAAAATGTTGACGTACTGTTTCTGTATAAGATTGTGAACTGCCTTACTCTGACTCACCAGCCATATTAAAAAGAATTGCATTTCGTTGCCCTGAAAGCAATTTTATATACAAATTTTCAAATCAAAACTCTGAACTCGGGCGTATTGCAAATCTTACTATGCCCTGAGATGTTAACATTTTTCACTATACCCTTGATAAGTTTAAAATTAAATTAACCTTTTTAAATAAAATCCTTAATTCAAAACTATTATGTCTATATTGTTTATTTTTTTCTTGTTGTGCATTTTTAAACATATTCACATAATATTATAACTTTTAATAAATACTTAAATGCTCGGTTCATCATAAGAAATACAAAAGAATTCACAAACATTGTTATTATCAAACAACTCTACTATGCATATGTACGAAGCCATCTAGAATTTGTATCGACTGTCTGGTCTCCATTTTATGCATTATATATTGTATCGGACAGCATATGGATGTGCCGTCGCCCATTTCTACAATGAATCTTATTGATAAGATTTTTATGACTGTACACGTGTCATACTGCTTTTGCAAGGTTGAATTACTCTCACGACAAACCGTGGGAGCTTATCAGTTAAATTTGCGGATTATAAGGCTTGTATTGTTTCGACTACGGCCCCATGCATTCCTTTCTGGATAAGAAATAATTATCCTATTAACACGTGTAGCACTGTATACTTTTTAGGCTAATAAATAGAGATGTAACTGACTAAATCAGTTAGTTGTCCTGTGACATTCGTGAAGTCTGCGTTTCATTTTGTAAAGCCTTACCCAAGGTACCCCGAAGAGGAAGCCGGCATTTTTACAGTCAATGCTACTGGCATGAGCGTCCAGTACATTTATGGTCCTTCGATCCGGATGTATCCTCAGAAATTGAGAAACATGACACCGTCACTGTGCTCCTGGAAAGGTGATGAAGCACCTGCTTCCATGAGAGGATTAGTGCCGGCGCACGAAGACAGCAGCAACTCTAGTTGGCATTTACAATGTCAACAGGAAGAGATTCGGCCTTTACAAAGCCGAGAAGAAGAGTGTACACCGTCACTGCGCTCCTGGAAAGGCGACGAAGCACCTGCTTCCAGGAGAGGATTAGTGCCGGCGCCCAAGGAAAGCGGAAACTCATGCTTTACTTGGGAAACCGTAAGAGCATTGCGGGAAGAGAATTGGCGCTTACAACGTCAACTTGAAGAGGACCGGCGCCTGCAGCGCCTACTAGAAGAGGATACTGCACAGTGTTTGGATGCATTGGTTGCAGCTTTCCAATGTGGCAGGATGTCCGCCCTTACAATGTTGGCTGAGGAAAAACTGCAGACATCGTTCTCGCCTCAGCAGATAATGCCAGAGGAATTCACGGCTGTGATGGAAGTTCCACAGTTACCGTCGACCTCTCGGCAGATGCTTCATAAAAATGAAGAAAATGAAAATGCACAAAGTGCAACTCATGGGCGTGGCTGGAAGACCACCCTCACAATGTTGGCTGAGGATAAACTGCAGACTTCGTTCTCGCCTCAGCAGTTTACGCCAGATGGGTCTACGGCTGTGATGGATATTCCACAGTTACCGCCGACCTCTGGGCAGATGCTTCATAACAGTGAAGAAAATGGAAAAGCACAAAGTGCAACTTATTGGGGTGGCTGGAAGACCACCCTCACAACAGCGCCTGAGTATAAGTTGAAGACATCGTTCTCACCCCAGGATTTGCTGGAGGAATCTACAGCTGTGATGGATAAGCCACAGTTGCCGTTAACTTTTGTGCGGCATAAAAATGAAGAATATTTTGAAAATACATTGTCGCTAAACAATGTAAGTGAATCGAAACGGCTCTCACTGGAAGGAGTTGACAACCAGTCGTCTGTTGCAGCGAACAGGAAAGAAATGTTTCTCCAGGAGGAAATGAAAACAGATGACCAGAAAAAGTTATTTCTGTCGGGGGAGAATCACCTGGAAAAACCATTCGCATATAATGTGATAAAACCGAAGTTTATTGGCGCGCAATATGGAAGAAGTGAATTCACCGTCGCTACTTCAGATACTGAGAGTATTATTTCCCTCCACTTCGTCTCCAAAAATACAGCTGTAGTAAAAATGGCACGAGAGTGGAAATCATTTAAGAAAAAGGTTGCTTTTCTACAGGCAGAGCGCTTTATTCTCTGAGCCGAGAATTCTAACGCACAAGGCGTAATAAGAATAACTTGAGACACTAATGAAAGATTTGTTTATTATAAAGAAATATTATAAACAAAAGCTCACATGTAAACACTTGACATGTGATCACAGAACTCAGTAATACAAGTGGGTCAGTGTGCCACAAGGACGCCCGTTAAGTAATATTTATGCTGGAATAAACATAACGATTTGTTGATGGCGTGAAAAAGAAATGTATTTCAGTCGACATATTTGTGACAACGCAGCAGTACTTCTCAACGACAGAAACTTCAACGAGTACTTACACACCGAGGATACCTGCTGAGAAAATTATCGTGTTCAACCCCTAATGAAACCTTACTGTCCGAGGAAACTATTTGGTGAAAAACACTTTTACACGTTGGGGATGTATCGGACAGCATATGGATGTGCCGTCGCCCATTTCTACAATGAATCTTATTGATAAGATTTTTATGACTGTACACGTGTCATACTGCTTTTGCAAGGTTGAATTACTCTCACGACAAACCGTGGGAGCTTATCAGTTAAATTTGCGGATTATAAGGCTTGTATTGTTTCGACTACGGCCCCATGCATTCCTTTCTGGATAAGAAATAATTATCCTATTAACACGTGTAGCACTGTATACTTTTTAGGCTAATAAATAGAGATGTAACTGACTAAATCAGTTAGTTGTCCTGTGACATTCGTGAAGTCTGTGTTTCATTTTGTAAAGCCTTACCCAAGGTACCCTGAAGAGGAAGCCGGCATTTTTATAGTCAATGCTACTGGCGTGAGCGTCCAGTACAATATATAAATAAAACTGAATCGATTCAGAAAAAAGTCATAAAATACATTTCTTACAAATCACCCAATCGATTTGATAATTATCTAGATGCAACAAAATTTTTCAAAATTAATACATTGAGTGTATGTAGACAATTATCAGATGCAATGTTGCTTTATAAAATCATGAACAACAAGCATTACCGACTGTCCTGAACTATTAAACAGATTTGAAAGTACCTACACGGCACACACGTTCTTGTATTCTATTTAAAGAAAAACATTGTAAAACAAATTCTAATAAAAATGCTTGTCTTATAAGAATATGTTCAACATACAATAATACTCAGTCTGATGTAGATATCTTCAATTGTAATCAAAATAAATATAAAAAACTGTATTAAAAATGTATTAAAAATGTATTAAAAGTGCACCAAACAGCTTAAAATGTAATGATATATTATGTAATGAGTAATGGCATATATTATGTACTATTTCCTGGTATATTAATCTCCCTCTTGTTCAAATAATGATTATTTTTTTTGTTGTAAGTATAGTGTTTCAACTTTTAGATACATAATTCTCTATACATGTAAAATGATACTATACATATAACTGTATCTTTCCTAAATAAACTTGAAAATGAAGAAAAAAAAATTAAATGTAATTTTTTTATTTAGCAAAACGCGTCTGTTTGTGGTGTTGATTGTCAGATGGCGTTGATGATCGGAAAATTTGTACTGTTGTTGGTAGATGCCAATAATATGCAAAGCGCCTTACACACATTTCCGCTCAGTTGCATACTTAATCTGCAACTTTGGTAGGTAGATCTAGCGTTGCCATGTATAAGATATGCACTAACATTTTTTTGGAAATCTTCTTTAACCTTCGCATATTGATTTGATTGTATGGAAACGAAGAAAAATAAAGATAACCTCAACATTTTCCTTGTCTACTGAAGTCGAAAATTACTTCCTTTAAATAATTATGTTGCATAATAATTTTTAATGCACATTATTCACAACTACGAAAATGGAGGCCATTTTTTTATATACATATATTTTTTTAATAATTATTGGTTAATGATTTTTTTTTAAATACAATTATTTGATTTTCACATAATTTTTCTTGATTGATTATTATATTAATATATGAATGAAGTGGAAACTTAGAAGTAGACATCAGCCATTTCCCGACATTCGATCGAGCTGAAACTTGGCGAATAGACTTGTTGTCGGTAACAATGCATTCTATCGACTTTTGTGGCAATCACGCACGAATTTGTTCCAAAATTTGAAGGAAGCGCATAATGATGAATGTCGATCTTACCAATTCGGCATTTGGCTCGGTTTGTAGCGCGGGATTTCTGATCTAAAGAGCATTTGAAAATACGTGAATTATGGTTTGAAAAATGTTTTTGCGAGTTGATTTTTTTATTATTTTATTTAAGTCAACTTTAAGTTCGATCTCAGTTTACCAACATTATTTTATTTTTATAATTGAATAATTTGTATTGCTCCGTTTTAGAAAAAAATCACTTTACTTTGATTTGCTAAAAGTTTCCTTACTGCTAAATACGCTAAAATTCCTACCCAACTTTTGTACCTTTTTTCATACCAGAACTTTTCTCCTTCCTTTGCCTAAAAAGACATTCGACACAGCATGCCCAAAGATGACGTATACATCGATATCGCTTTCCTCAAAGCCAACTGTATAGAGCTAGCGTTAAAAAAAGCGGATTAAGGAAACATTACGGATTAATTATATCATAGAAGTTATAATTATTATTATAGCCCTAAGGTTTCAATGGTTGCCCAGCCATGAAAATTACACCATTCTTGACCTCCTGCCGTAATGGCCAAATGTCAGGGGTCTGAATAAAGTCTGCATATTAACGTAACTAACGTATCATATCTCACTAGTACGGCCATACTCCATTCATCATTCTTCATACAGTTCATACACGGTCCATACATCATCCAACAACATAGCGCTTGTTCGGCGAAGATCCGGGCCTTGGAGAACGATAACACATCCGTGAGAACCTCACACATTCTATGAAGCCTGCGAAGGTGACATGGTTTAGTGAATTTTCCTATCTTGGAATTTGAGTCATCGGATTTTGGATTTTCATCGTTCATTGATAGAATAGATAATAAAGCGCCCACCAGTTCAGTGAGCGTGCTTTGTGTGGAATATCAGGATCTAAATAATAATAATATTTGGATGATTTATATAGCACCTATTTTGTGAAAAATCACCTCAAGGGCGCTGCAAATTTTATAATTTATTTCTACAATCTTACTTCTAACTAATACAGACTATACAAAACATCATTAAAATTTATGGCTAAAATATTCCATCCACCGGTACTTCGATCAGTGATACAAAACTATATGTACAATCCATTTGACCAATTTAAAACCTAAATCAGTATTTTAGATTAACCTTGCCAACAAGTTGGTTTACATTATAAATACAAAAAAATGCTTTGGATAAATTGATTTCATTTCACAATTCCTATCGTTTCCATTGAAGAATTAGAATAAAATTGAATTCTGTTGGATGTTCATATTATGTCTGATATGATAGGTGAGGCTCTCGACTAGCAATCCGAAGGTCGCGTTTTCAATTGCTGGCATCCGCAAGTAAAATTTATTTGATTGTTTTGTGTTATTTTTCAATTCAATCATTTAAAATAATAAGAGGTATATTTCCGAAACGTTCCAGAGTGATAGATACTCTCAGTATCGCCCTGGTGAAAAACCACCATTCAGAAATGAAATGTTGCTTGATTTGCCTTTAGCCATGTTAAGTGACTAGATCTGAATAGCCATGTACTACACCCCCTCCCTCTTTCCCCATCTCCTTCCCCTCCACACTTACCTTCAGCCTCACAACATATCCCAATTGGAAATGACTGGAGCAGTTGAGGCTCTTGTGAATATTCAATAATATCTTACTAATATTATAAACGCGAAAGTTTGTATGGATGTATGTATGTTTGTTCCTCTTTAAATCAAAATTTAACGAATGGATTTTAATGAAACTTTTCAATAATATAGCTCATACATCAGAATAACATATAGGCTATAATTTATAAAGCTAGCTATTCATTTTCAATATATTGAAAATAATAATTATTGTTTAATAGAAAACGTCAAACTTTGGGAATGACATTTTGCAAAATAGTGATTGTTAAATCACAATTCTATTTTAGAAAATATTTAAATTAGTGAATTTATTTGAAGTACTCGCCTAATACTTTGAATCGAATCAAGAATTATACATATTTTAAATATGTATAAACGTAGATGGGACCTAAGAAAAGACAACAGATTACTCGAAGTACTAATCCTACGCAGACGAAGTTGCGGGCAGAAGCTTGTAATAATATAATAAGAGATGAAGCGAGGCGAAAATGAGAAAGTATTCGAGATCTAAGAAGTAATCACATGGTTTGTTACAAATTACTAATCGAACAGTAACACGAAAAAATGTAATACCCAACACATAATTAATACTATATAACCAACATTCTAAGGCATTCCGAACATATTTGTGAAACCACAATTCAAAACCAAACACAGGAAGAATAAAGTTGATGACTTTGAAACATGCAAATTGCACAACGATTTTAATAATCACATTTTTAAACAAATTAATCGAGCGTAAACATCGTAAAATTATCTAACACATTTATTGAAAAAATACAGGAATAAATACAGTAATTATTAAAAATATGCATATTAAAAAAATACCGAGGTCGTTATAAAATTTCAACCGGCTAAAAATTGTTTGTATCCCTTTTAGATATCGCAGCTTCTATTCTCAATTGGGATAAAATCATTGCCCAATTCTTTGATGTTGTTTTAATCATTTTGAAAGTGTTTCATGCATTCTTATGTTGATGTGTTACGATGTAACATACAGTATTATTGCAAATGTCACTTCCTGCCTTCGATACATACAGACATACTGCTTAAAATACATATATGTACAGCGTGGCATTCAATACTTACGCAGGTAGATACTTTATTGCAGGCGTAAACGTGAAATGACGGTGGTTCGTTCTGATATGCGGTTGCTCAATGGATGGTGAAAATTCACGGAGATTTTGAAGAGTTGATTGCGTCTTATACGTTGTGAAAATATAATTTCAGATGCTTAATGTATTTGTGTTAACTAGGTGTGATTCTCGAAAGATTCATTACCGTAATTAAGGACAAAAAAGGAATTTTGTAGCACGTAACTCGTTTGGAGAAAATTAATGTTGTGTTAATTTAGGTTGATTTTTTTAAAAACATTTGTTTGATTTTCATTTTTAACTTAATGAGTTTAACGTCAAATTGTAATATTTTCATTAATGAAGACAATATTAGCTAAACTCTATCAAAATTCTGAAACAGAAAAACAGCATAGGGACACATATTAGTAGAATCGCGGTCCGGAAAGCCGGAAGTCCTGGGTTCAAATCCCAGATGATGTGACCGTATCTTTTCTGTTTCAGATTTTCGACTGAGTTTAGCTAATATTCTCTTCATCAAATAAAACATTTATTTCAATTTCGATTTTGTTCTCTTGAGTGAATTAATGATTTAATGCAATTCTTGGAAATGAAAATTAACCCCCTTCCTGACATCCGATCGAGCTGAAACTTTGCAGATAAACACGTTATCAACGATTAGTAAGATGAGTTTATTATAAATTAACACCAGGAATTAAATCACAATTTGAAATTTTGAAAAATAAATTACGAAAGATTTGAGTTTTGAGTTTTAGGACAAAACTATTTATTCATATTTATATTAAGTATGTACGCGTGCAAAAAATTAATTCGTCTTCATATTATTAACAATAACTTGCCAAAAGCGTATTTTTCTAAAATAATTAAACTAGTGCCATCTATGAAAGAGATGATTATGAATTCTTTTAAATTATAGATATTACATCAAACACGCATATGTTATAAAATTTTGTAACAATACAGGTATTTTTTAAATTATTTTCTCACCTAACAAAACATAGTTCGGTTTCGTTAGTGATCAAAGATTGAAAACAGAATACTCTCTTACAATCTTTAGTGCACATATTAATCTTTATTTTACATATTGGGAAAAATCCCCAAAAGACAAATATTTTCTTACACTTTGGGAATAACATACCCTAATAAATTATATTTTATTACACTTTGGGTATAATAAACATAAATGAATTATATTTTACTACACTTTGTGAACAAAATAATCATAATATTTGGATGATTTGTATGGCGTTGTTTTTGTGAAAAATCACTTCAAGGGCGCTGTACAAATTTAGAGTATATTTCTGCAATTTTACTTCTAACTACAGACTAGACCAGTGTTTCCCAAAGTGGTCCAGGTGGACCCCCAGGGGTCCACGGTAGACTCGATGGGGGTTTACGTTGGCGTGATACAAAAATAGGGGGTCCACAAGTTGTATGTGGGGGTCCACGAAAAATTATCTGGTTTCGATAGTAAAGAACCAAAATGTTGTCTTGGCTTTCTTTACCTATCAATGTAGGCCAGTGGTCCGTATGGATCCCTAGGGGTCCCGTGGATCATTCAGGGAGCCCCTGAACAAAGTCATGGGGTAGACACATTTTTATTAATATGGAAGTTATTATTAATATTAATGCACAAATTATTAACAATCTAAAGTCTCTAGGTAAAATAAAGAATGCATAACCTACAATTCTCTAATTCTCTGCCCCCCCCCCCTCCCCTCCCCTCCTTTCACTAGAGTGGATGGTCGTTCAGAAAGGAATTTTGGCAGAATCATTCATTCCCTACCCCGGGGTCCATGGGCAAATTTTGACTATGAAAAGTGGTCCATGGGCCAAAAGAGTTTGGGAACCACTGGACTAGACGAAACATTATAAAAACTTTGACAAAAATATTGCATCCACCGGTTCTTCGATCAGTGATACAAAACTCTATTATGTACAATAAATTTGACCAATTAACGCGATGCTTCCTAAAAATGTACACGTATTATATTTTTTATTTATTTTATTATTTTCCTCTCTTAAAGCAGAAAATAAACAGGACAATACTAACCTGGTAGGTCACTTGAAATTATTTAGAGAAATTTGGATACAGTTTGCACGCAGAGAACGTACAATACTCGTATACCCAAATGAAATATATGTTATTACACTTTGGGAATAACATTTGGTTCTCTCCAATATAATAAATTTCCTCACAAACACAATAATAGCAAAGAAAAATGCAAACTGAAAAAGTGAAATAAAGTTAAACATTGGGTTTTAATTATATATATCTACTCATCCATCAATCTTCTTCGCAAATCATTTCCTGGACGCTTTGGGTTAAACCTCTTTATATAGTTAGCATTGAAACATGTGATGGTGTACACACAACTTCATCGCATACTTTAGTCCGGTTTTTTACGGTCCCTTCACTTTCATTGGGCCGAGATGAGGCAGTTTGATCTTCATACGGAATCCGGTGATGCGTGTTATAGCCGTATCATAACTCGTTGCAACATTCATTGCCGCTTACCATATAATTTATCCCAGCGACCTAGGTTCATAATAAACTATTAAAATAAATTATGTTTCATAGTTACGTTTTTGTAAAAAAATACGCCAAGGACGTCAAATGACCCAAAGAAACTACGAAATCAAATCAAAACATAAAATATTTTACAACCTTGATGGCCTCCGTGGTCGAGGGTTAAAGCCTCTCGATCAGCAATCTGGAGTTCACGAGTTCAAATCTCGGCCTGCGCAAGTAAATTTGATTTGATTAATTTTGTGTTATTTAACAATTAATTCACCCATTCATAATTGAAACGTTAATTGAAATGGTTTTAGTCTTGTTTGGTGACCAGACCGGAATAGCAAGGTATTTCCCCAACTTCCTCTTTTACTCACCTCCTTCCCCTCCCACTACCTTCAGCCTCACAACATACCCCAATTGGGGATGCCATGGTCTCACTGGCTCCAGACGGTTGGAAGCAATTGGAACCATTCTGCGTATTCACACGAAGAACATAATTTTATAGAATAATATTAGGAATGTATTTGTCCATAAATCGTGTTATTGTAGGTATTTGCGCAAGTTTTTTTTAAATCATTTTAATTAGTGCAATGTATGAACGCGAAGATTATAACTTGAGTTTCGTTTACCATTTAAAAAAATCTCTAAAATAAATCTCATGTTTAAAAGGCAGTAATAAAAGCATGTACCTAGGTCATATTACACGGACTAGTATTTTTATTTACCTACTCTGGAAAGAAATATGTCTGTGAGAATGTAAAAAAAACTTGTTCCTCACCAAAGAGGAGAAATTAGCAAACAACCTTATCTGATGGTTTCCAATGTTGACGCAATCATTTTCCGTAATAATATTCTTATATTGTTTTATTGAACGCACGGAACAGGCTATAACGTGTTTGGCACATATTTTGCTGAACAAACTGCTGGTACGTTTGGAGCTGAATTCAGTCGATTGGAAATTCACAAAGAGTGCCATATCTACGTCTCCACAGCTGCCGGCAGCTGCATTTGGTGGAATTCTTGTAAAAATGTTCTATTTTGGATGCATTTATAAAAACACGTCACGTGGATTGTGTTCTTCAAGTTGGATTAAGCTTTACGGCAGCTTTTTAAGGCGAGGCATGAGTCCTTGAAAAATTCAAAATCGAAAAGGGCGGGCGTGGCGTTTTGGGAGGGTTTATAAAATACTTGACAAGATTTGACAACCAATAAAAAAAAGTGCACGATGTAACCCTCCAGTTACCAGTTACGAAGTGATTGTGACCTTAAAAATATTAGAGAATTGGTTAAATGTTTAATTTTATGATTACATTTTTATTTATTAATTAATAAGATTGAATTAGAAGATATTTATTTTAACCAGCCAGCGTTGAATTGCACTTAATACTTATTACCAGTCACATATTACGTTTACCATATATTGGAATTTTCTTCAATTTATATCTTTTTTTGTAAAAAAGAAAGACAATATTTGAGATTGTCCTACTGCCATCGTTAAAAGCGAAAGATGTTGTTTGTGCAATGATGTAGGCCTTGAACGAGCCTTGGCTAGAAATTGACTCCACGATTTTTCTCCACAATTTGTCAACTCAGCCACTGACCGGTGACCGGCCAAAAGGACGGTTTGGCAATAATATTTTTGGCTTATCAACAACTCCTGTCTCTGAGAACGTATGTGTTTTTATTATTAATATTAGTTTGTATGCATAACTTCAAATTTTATGGATTATATTGTTTGTGAACACATGGGTTGTTGTGTTTATGAATAAGAGGGGAAATTATACCCCAAAAGACGGGAAAGACTTCATGAGAAGCTAATGACATTCCAGATACACTGACATCAGCATTGTTGAATTTTATTTTATTTTATTTAATCAATCCCGACTTAGAATAGAATTGGTCTCCTCTGCACCAGAAATGAAAATGACTAACCATGAAAGGAAGAAGGGAAAATTGGGAATTTTGACAGACACCCTAAAGAAAAATGAATTTGCCAAAAAGTTTCAAAACAAAGAAAAGGAAAGGAAAGTTCCAATTAAAGTTCTATTCAAAAATTACAATGCGCAGAGTGCTTTTAAAAAAGATAAAAATTATCTCAAATGAAGCGGTTGCAATTTGTTGTATCTGTAAATGCATTTCTAATAAGGACGTGGAACTCCTGAGATGCGAGCAAGAAATAAAATGATGGAGTAAATATAATCTTTATTTATTTTATAATATGTGAATCGTGCCTAAAACAACATTCCTAAATGTTTCCGTTCATTTAAATCGCAGTATTGTGCCTGTTATCTGTTTTGGTCAGTTGCTACACTTGTTCCACCGCCTAACCAGCTGACATTGGCCGCAATCTCCGCTCGAGGAAACCAACACATGGATCACTAGAAACTCTTTGAAAAATACTCCCTCGTGTCCTTGTCAAGTATTGGAACCATTGAATTCCACCAGACACCTGCCAATTGAAACGTGTGTCGGAGCTACGGAGATATTTAGCACCTGTTTAAGATCTAGCCCGTGTGAAGTTCATACATTTTCTATGAATAGTTTTCCGGCAGTGATGGGATACTCATAGTACTTTATTAGTTGTTCATAAAAGATTAGAGATTAATAATATAATAGTGTTAAAACCTGCACTGGACACACTAACCCCCAGATTCCTAACCACCCCTCATACCTTTTCCTTCCCATAACTTCCCTTTCTTTTTTTCCACCAAAAAGACCCTCCACACAGCATCTCCAAAGATGACATAGGCCCAAGGGAAATTGTTTTCTTCGTGGCCTCCTTTGCTGAGCTAATGTTATTTTTTTTTTAAAACTTGTTTTTTAATATAAAAAAATATCACTTAGTTTAATAAGGTATTTTCGCATAACAGGCCTTTCAGTCATTACTTTAATAAATCCATCAATAATTCTTAGGCGGTTTATTGAATATCTGTTAAACGCCTTTGTCCGCGTTTTATAACGAATATCTGCATATTATACAAAAGATGATTAGATGTATAATGGGTAGATCATATCATAATGTCATCATTAATCACTTCTTCTTTTGCGCTTGAAGCCGACGGTGCCTCGGAACACATCGACGGATCTGCCGGATCTGCCCTGATGATGGACACTGCAACGCTGTCCGAAACGTCGGCTAAAGAAGGAGGTAGCACAACACGGCATAACACCCCAAAAACAAACAACGAAAAATATCTTATGTAGTGTTTGCCTTATGCATAGGCAGACATCAATAATTGTGTTGGGGCTCTTCAAGATTAATAGATCCTTGTACAAAACTGGTTTATTAATAATATTTACTATATATTATGCTTTTGGGTCTTGCGCCCGGCTATAACTGTCTAGGAATTGAATCCGAGAGCACGAATTCTCCTTGAGCGGGAGTACTCACAGGTGAATCTAGTCTAATGGCCCGACATCTTTCGGAACCTGACGTAAGCTTTAAGCCTACCGACATCTATCAAAAACAACTGAAACTACGTGCAAGTCATATATGTTTGCACATTATTATTATAGTTTGACTTAGGTAATAGATCCATTGTTTTTTCTAGGTATAGGTAGTTGTAGATATACATAATGATTACTCTAAAGAATATTTGCGGCTCCCCACTTTTTAACCCCACAACAGCCACTGGAATCCACATACTGCAGAGCGCACACTGCACGCTGCACGCTGCACACTTATGCACAGTGCAGAGTGTATATACAGCCGTCAGCTAAATGGAGAAGGCTGCCCATCAAACCAACCGCAGCCAGCAGATGGATTATGTATCTTTCCAGTGGGAATATTAATGAACTTTGCGCATTCAATCACTAAGTACATAATGCGCTTTAGCGTGGTGCGCCTTTACAATGTATCTACTTTCAGTAATTAAATATTTTATTATGGCCGTAATATTATTTATATTTATAATATTACTCGTTATTGTAATGCATCCTTGAGGCGAATCACATTTTAATACAACTTTATTGGTTAAAAACCTTTATAACTTTCTTCAGCCTTTTCTGTTAATGACCGGACCGGTTTAACCTTACGAGGGGCATCCTTCAGACTTGTATAAACTGAACTAAACCTACGGTATATGTTCTAGCGACTATATATCAGGAATCGGCGTTATAGGCTATATGCAATATTGCACATCTGTATATATAATAATAATAATAAAAACATTTATTTGGCAATAGATTTTTACATTGAACTTTTTTATTACATTGATTCTATCATTCAAGAAGAAGATAACAATAATAATCTAATTTATTTTTTTTATTTTATAATATATATTTTTTTTATATTTATTTTAATACATTGATTCTATTTACAAATGGTTATATTCAGGGTTTCTCCAATGGTATCTATGCCACTTGCGCCGTCATTTTGGAAAAAGGCGCCTAATACCATTTTATTGACAATCTCCTTTCAGACTCATTTTAAGATAAAAACTGATGCGTTTGAAATAAACCAGAGAATAATTCCTACAACTATCAACATTTTTTTTAAATCAATAGTTTTGGCGTACGAGCGCCGCAAAGTATAGAGGTTGAGTAAGCGGCGCGTTTTTTTTTTGTCTTGGTGTCTGTCTCCTGTAGGCGTGAGCGGAAAAGATACGAGGTGGCAAAGTTGAAATTCGGAAAGAGTACATCGAAATCTATGATATTACCAATTTTCAAAAATTTCCGGAAAACCTTCCGGGTAAAACTACCAAATGATTGTACTATTATTAATAAAGTTAATTTATTCTTCTGAATGTGACCATTTAGTATCAATTCACCTATTTAGTTGAATTCTACGTAATTATTTCACTAAATAATGGTCATTTGATTCCTGTCAATCATTCTGTCAAGAAATCGCTGCATTTTTGCAAGTATGTGGAGCAAGTCATTAATTACCACCGCTGTTATTTATTTTAAAATTATTCATCATGTAAATTAGCAAGGCGTCCTCCACGCAATCTCGGCTAGATGGAGTTTTCAGGAGCGAATAAATTCAATATATTATGTTCGACACCTGAAGGTTATTAAATAATTCGATGCACCTACACATAACAATGTATACATGGACAATGTGCAACAGAAATATAGGTACATATATAATAAAATGATATACATTGAGTCTGAGCTCTTAATCAATCATTTAATATGAAATGTTTAGTTTTCCGGTACATGTGTGACATTACTACAGGTGGTATTTGAGTAATTCATTGTTTTTTTAACCCCTCGAGGTATATTTTTAACCCTTTTTTGGGTCATATACGACCGGCACACATTTTTCACCATGATAATAATGGAAATACAACGATTTTTATGAGATCTTCGTGAGCTCGGATAAATTTGGTCTTCTGTGATTATACGAGTTAAACTATTCATTTAAAATTTAAAGTGTCGAATTTAGTTGCACTAATTACGATACATGGGCAAGTAGTTTACCAACAGGTATGCCGGTATTAATCGCTGTATAATTGCCAGTATTAATCGGTAACAAAATATTTAAATCTGGTTTTAAAAACGCATAAATACATTTCTGTGTTTGATCATAAAAACTTGTTATAATAGATAGGTGTATTTCCTCCATGAGCAAATGATAATACGCAATAGTTAAACAGAAATACATCATGCATATACGTAAAACGCCGCTTGCGGTTGCTTCATGGACAATATAATGCTATCCGAAACATTGACTAAAGAAGAAGGAAGCGCCACACGGCATAATAACCCAAAAATTAACCCATTAGTTAACCCAATAATAAGAAAGCATTGTTTTATTGATTTCAAGTTTAAATTGTAGTACTCCATTTCAATTTGTATTTCTTTTATAAATTGAATAATATTTTTATTTTATTTATATAAACAGTTTATTCATAAACAAGTTCTGCTAAGTAATTATAGTTTGATAATTACTTCAGAAGGCGAAACAGTTGTCACGCGTAATAATAATTACACAGCAGAACTTGTTTATAAATAAACTGTTTTTATAGATTAAATAAAAATATTATTGAATATATAAAATAAATGAAAGCGATTTTATTCACACAGTGAACCTAACCTGATCAAACCTAATCTATTTTTTTTAAATCTTAAATTTAAAAATATAATAATTCGACGTATTCAGTTGATGATAATATTATGTTTGTATCAAAAAAATTACTCTCAGTTTGTGTGTCGAAAAAACATAATTATATATGATATATGATATTTTGTTATTAGATTATTTTGAATTAAGAATTATTTGTATATCTTAGATACTTTTTAAATGTCAAATACCATATTTATTGAAATGTCATTTCTGTCCAAAAATGCAGCCAACCGTTACGGTAGGTACTGCATATCTGAACTATAAAATAAACATCAACCAAAATCCAGCTTTCAGTAATTCGTAGCATTGATTTTTTTTTAAAGTGAATTTCGCTCAAAAGTTCCAACTGCTTCCCAACTGTCTGGAGCCAGTGAGACTAAGTCATTCCCAATAAGGATACGTTGTGAGGTTGGAGGTAGTAGGGAGAGGAAGGAAATGTGGAGGAGGAAGGTGGGGGAGTACCTGGATTTTCAGACCTAGTCACCAAACACAAAACATATTTTGAAAATGGATAAATCTAAATTAAAATGATAAAATTAAAATGATAATGGATAAAATGTTATCTAGAGAGCATTTAGTTCGAGTTGAATCTTGCAATCATACATAAAGATAGCAGCCAATAAAAATATTCGTTTAGAAAATAAAGATAATGTTGGTAGTTCTCAGCCAAAGGATACAGTTAAATATGACCGAAATGGATAGGGACACATCAGCTCAGTTGGTAGAGCTAATGGGCGAAGGTCCTGGGTTCGAGTCCCACATGTGACCGTATCTTCATCTAATTTTTCTGTTTCAGATTTTCGATGGAGTTTCGCTAATATTGTCTTTATTAATTAAAATATTACTTTTTTGCTGTAAATCGTGTTGAACGTCCTTCTCCGTCTTGAATTTGCGTTTAGGACAGCCTGGCGTTGTCAATCGACACATCTTTCCTGATGATGCACACCGCAAGTGTATCCGAACAGTTAACGAAGATGAAAATGAAGGAACCAACAAACTGTGCTTTGGGTACCTACCAATTACGTATTAATATACTAAAATTTATGTGTCTGCGTATTTGCATTGCTGGCTGTTTATTTCAGCAAATCGTTTTTCGACCATAAACCCGTTAAGATCTAAGTTTTTTTATTACAAGACACGTATGTATTTTCAATTTTTGACCTAATTGCGTCATCTCTAGTAGCCATTTTCAAAGTTTGTTTGCGTTTGACTGAGGATTGAACCTTCCTCCCCAGGGACTGCCTCTTAAATTGCTGTGATTTTTCTTAATGTCTTCTACAACTACTAAAACATTTTTTTTTAAATTAGTTTGGCTATGGTTTGGCTGAGAATTGAATCTTCCTCCCCAGGGATTGGAGTCAACACCGCTAACACCTAAGCCAAATCTTAATTACATAGTACCGACATGTATTTAGTGTGTTAATTATTGAAATTAAAAAAAGTTGTAATAAAAGAGCTAAAAACAATTTGTAAGCCAGTGTTTTGGTCAATTTTGACAGCATTTTTAAAGTCTCATTTCTCGTTGTCAAAAATGACACAATACCTTTTCTCTGTTAATACGAATGGGCTATGGTTTCGCTATCTAATCGCACTATTACCGTTTTGTTTCCACGACGTAAACGATTACGTGTTACTTCAATGACGAGACTTAAGACCGTCACGAAACGTCGGGGAAATACGTGGATCTATATAACCCGCTAAGAGTGTTTATTGCCCCGGGTCATTTTAAACCTGCCTCACTTGAAAAAATAAATCAAATTTCATGGTAATATTAAGTACGGTTATCAAAAAAATATCCAGAAGAAATTATGTGAGAGTTCCTTGGAGATACTTCGTTTTCAATTTGACAGGTTCTGAAAATTGCCGTATCATTCGTTTGACGCCACTTTATAATTTTTTTAATGTGAAACTACATAACTGGGAACAAATATGGAGTTACACGTGTTTATGTAAATTTAATGTTTTCCACTTATTTTGTGGAAATGATGTTATGTATAAAATATACTGTATCTAATATTATGCAATTTTTTTATTAATTTAATGCAATACCATCAGACACTGACTAATATAAAAACGAGACCACAAACGTGTTTTGCCATATGATTTTTTTTTGTTCATATTATTTTGTGTCGTTAATGGAATTTATTGCATTGCACTACCCATTCAAACATTCCGAATTATATTATTATTAATATTATCTCCCATTTTAAATATATTACGAGTATTAAGTATTAACACTCTCCAACCGTACTCTTTCCCATCTCCTTCCCTTTCCTATTCCCTTCATTCTCACAATATACCACAATTGGGGATGGTTTGGTTGGGAGCAGTTCGGACGCTTGTGCTTATTCTTTTTTATATTAACTACACACAAGAAGCCCTGAGTAAAATAATTTCCCTCGGGGCCTTTGTAATGTTTAGAGGTGCTATGTGGAGGGTCTTTTTGGGGAGAGGAAGGAGTGAACATGAATCTTGAAGAGACCAAGTTGATACAGATTGCAATCCGCTTGTTAAGAGGCTAGACTTTGAACCACACGCGGAACACCCGCGTCTGTCATTCTGTCTCGCTCACAATAAGCTCACGCACACTTACAATACATGCGAATGCGAAATGTGCGAATGAGACAACGCTCAAATTTACCTACAGAAATCGCTCGAAAAGGGGTTTATGGAGAATACACTTTTCTACACCGAAACTTTCACGAAATTGAAATTTAAAAAAATATATATTTTTTAGAAAGAAGAAGCTACGTCGGTAGCTTTTTATAGTTTTATAATTCTTTATGAGAGTTGAGTTAGCAGCACTTTTTCCTTAAATAATATTTTTTGATAAATCGTACATGTTTGTCAGTGAATGTTTACGTTAATACGAAACGCATCGAAAATTCGAAAACATACCGACATAGTTTTCACCCTCTGGAAGGCAGTATAAAAATATTCATTTTGTGTAATTTTCGATGTAGAAAAGTGTTTTTTCCCGGGCGTCCTTTTTGTATGGGCCGAAAAGCGAAGTCTATCATCTTAAGATAGGGGAATCTATCAAACAGACTGTCCGTTTCTGTACGAAGGTTTTCTGAGGCAGGCTTGAGTCTGAGTGGGGCTTCAGACCAGAGGTTGCTGACTCTTGTGCAGAATTCACTTTTTTTTTAAATAAACAAAATTAAGTGTAAATGAACGCAATCATTTATTATGTATCGTATCCTTTGCATAAATTATTTCACATGGTAGTTCCTAGAAATAAACTCTTTACGCCGAGATCCTCATTAAACTATATTTTAATCATCAAGCTAACATTATTTATTTTATTTTCCAGACTGTCCGCATTGCGAGGATGAAGGATCCCTCGGGATCAATCGCTGGACCATGCCTCTTCTGAAGCTGGGCGAGAAGAGATACTACCTGGGAATATTCTTCAAGGTAAGCCTCAAACAAACCAACATGCCTCGCGTCTTCTGCGCTCCCATGAGAGACGCCAGCCGTACGCTGCATCCACTGCATTTAAAGCGGGCGACAAACGCGAAGTTCACATCAAAAAGATACTGCGTTATAAGTATCTTTTCTACCGACACACTACGTTATAAAATATTACTTCCTACGTCAGGAGAAGGGGTCAGTTGAAATCGGAAGCGGTCGAGAGAATATCATTTCTTTGTACTGGATATGTTAACTTGACAGCTCCGTGCATGCTCCGTGTATTAAAAATGACCCCCTCTCCTGTTTACGGTAGAGAGGGGGTCGCATAACTTTTCTGATATTGCCACTGTAGCGAATACGAAAAATAATTCCGATTAGCGAAGATTCAAACCGCGATCACAGCGCATCATCTTTTTACGTCTGGCGGGTCTCATGGGATTGTATGGCGAGCGCTATTGTGTTATAAATAACTTTTTGATGTGAGCTGCGAGTCTGTCGCTACCTTAATGTTTGCTTTCAGAGCACATCCCTGCCAAACAAACTCGCATCTTTCCTGTCGGCTCATTGTGCATCGGCTCTTGCACTATACATTATTTACTTGTATCGTAACGATCGCAATTCAATTTAAATCACATCGATGCGATGGTGAAATGACGGTCGCTTCGGAAACGGCGTGAGTATTTCGTATTGTATTAAAACGGTTTGATATTAGAAGTTATACTCGATTTATAATTTAGTTATTGTATTTCTTGACAATTTCTAGAAGAAGAGTTTTACTTGTCAAAACATGTCATTTACTAGTAAACTTAGTTTCAAGTGTCCTAGTTTGCTCATATCACAAAAAAATGTATAATTTAATTTTCTTCATAATAGAATGGTAACATTGAGGTGACACACTACTAAGAAATGAAAAATCATGTGATTTTGGTTTGAAAATTAGATCACTTAGAAATATTATAGATGCTTTAATTAAATACTAGCTCCGGCTATCATCGGAACCGTTCGTACAATAAACACACACAAACGACATCAACTGACATCTGTTGAGATACCACAAACACATAACTAACTACACTAACGACATCTATTGAATGAAGTTGAAACTAATTGACTAACCTATGTACCACAGATAATTTCGAACAAGATGTGGAAATGACTAGTTTTTGTAAAACCAAAAAAAAAATCCCAATAATTAATCATTTACAAATGAATGCATTGCCAACGTAGGTAAACATGAAATATCTACTGATAAACATGGTGAATGTAATAAAAATCCTGCAACTACGATTTTTCGTATAACTACGTAAAATATTTTTGTAATTTATTTCGAGTCGCATCGAATTTCCGCGTTGTATTTTCTGGTTCAGTGCACCGGGATCCAACTGCAACCTGCAACACAGACGCCACTGTTAGTCTGTGAGTCTGTGTGTAGATTGTGACTGCACACATACTGCGCTCAGTCTGCACACCGACTACACAGTGCCATAGTGCGGAGTGCAATGGGCTATTTTCACAATCCCGATGTGCAACGCTTGCGATGCAGTTTGTTCCATGGCAGCGAATAGAGGCGTCTCTGGTTGCCAAGTAACCGCATTGCACTTTTTGTTTGTCTTATAAACGATTGAAATATCACAAAGCATCTGCTGGTTGGGAGTGAGACGATCACAACTTCGATAAGTAATTTTTTTTTAATTCGCTCATGAATGAATAAATTATTTCGCTAACTTATGAATATACTCATTTGTAATTCACTACAATCAGTAATGAAATTGAGGCATTATATGACACCTGAATGACGAAATTATCCAATATTAAATATTATATCCAATTATAAAAAAAGAAGTACTTAAGGTACTATGAAAGAAGTTACGGAGCTTAAGACTGTAGTAAAATCGTGAAAACATGGTCGGGACAAATATTAAAAAAGGCGTTATTGGATTTTAAAGTCAACCTTCATCGTCGCCATAGTAAACTCCAACAAACAATGCAGAAAAAAGTTGAAAAAAGACAACATAGATAAATTGGTGTACCTATAAAAAATATGTCTTAATTTTTATTAAAATATTCGCTAATTCTTTTTTGTCGTGCAATCGTGGGCAGCATATTACTTACTTTGATATATTTTTACGTGTCTATTTATAAATCGGTTGAATATTCTGTCAGCCCTATCTGCAAATCAGCATGTCCCTCCGAAACGAAAAATAAATAAGTACTTTAACGTTTATTTTATTGTTTGCTTATCCTCAATCAGTTCTTGAAAGGCTATTTGGATTCCGGACCGGACTTTGTCCTTGAAGACACTGAACCTTCGCAGATCCTTTATGCATTATTCCACCGACGTGGTCTTACCTGTGGGTGGCTATTTACTATTATTTTATTTATGACCGCGGTGCTGAAGCAAACTTTTATTTTCAGTGACATTGAAGAATTGCAGTGCATTTTTGATTTATCTAGATATTGTCAAAGGAACTATCGATATAGGTGCTCGTTATCCGGTGTTCAGCTACCGTGACAATATAACCACGCCTTTTTCCAGATACGGCTGACAATGGATATTTTTATTTTTACGAGACCACTGAGTATTAGGAGGTCCCGAATCCAAAGATCACCAGACCACAAGAGAGTCGTAAACGCGACCAGAGGGCCAATTCCGGTTCTACTAAGTATAAGGGATAGAACGACTGCGCGGCTCTTTTCAAACAAAACTTAAATTTGGATGTAAGGCCGAAATACTCAACCAAACTGAATAATTGTTTTTAAAATCAAAATGTTTTATGAATATCTGCTACGGTCATGTGCTACTTTATTGATTTGTGATTTAAGTTACAAAATATAGGCCATTTTAGCGTGATTTTAGAGGCAACTTTGGCAATTATTAATGAGTTTAAGTAATCGTTAAAAAATAATTATGACATGTTTAAGAAAAAGTCATACACTCACTTACTGACTAATTTAACTCGTGAAATAAGCATTATTTGGGTTATAATTTGCCCATTCTCAGTAATCAATACGTTAATGTTATTAGCCAGTAACCAATAATTTTCTGTCATTAACAGCATAAATATCAATTGCAAAGTAGTTAGGTTCACAGTAGCTCTGTTTACGTTAGTTCTAATCTGTTAATGCGTTCATGATCGTGTTGTTTTCCTCCAAGAAATAGGTTACCGCTGCTTGTAATCTTATCTCACTGTCAAGGTTTGTTGCGCCAATTAAAATGCCTGAAATATTTCGAAACTGACCCATGCAAATCTGAGTCAATTTTGTTGCTGCATAAAACCAGTTCAGAAGGCTCGGCCGCATTCTGGCTATGGGACACGGTCAAGTTAATAGTTCTAGCCTAACATTAATACTTATTTGTAGGTTTGTAATGCTTCAATTCATAAATCATAATCAATGTCAATGATTCATTGGTAGAGAACCGATCGTACCGATTCTTGGAGTAAGAATTCTGCATTCCTCGTAAATAGTTGCAGCTTACTACTTGGCTATCTCTCTGGATGAGTGGTAAAAGTTTTGGCTCTAGGATTAGCGTTCGCGTGTTCAAAACTCGAAACTTGCACTGATTTCTCCAAATTATTCGTCAAAAGACCCTCAAGGTGCTGTCTCACCGTCGCGTCGCTTCCTCACTGTGGTTTTAAAAAAAAACTGAGGATCGGCTGATGTACTCCAAGACTTACGGACTTGATCTTAACAATTCTAGTTGGTCAATTCGCCCCAGAAAAGCTCACGGGCTCAAGCTCACAAAGCCTGGAGAGCAGGCGCAATGCCGGACTCATGGTATTTGAATTAAAGTTACTAAAAAACCTTATCGATTGTCCGTATCTCCTGTTATGCCATGGCTTATTCGTTCCTGATAAATCCCCAGGGTCGGACAGATGTCATGGCTCACATCTTAACAATTCTGGTTAGTCAATTCGCTGCAGAAAACGCTCCAATTTCGACGAATCTTTTTTAAATGTCCTTGAAGACTGTTTCTGAACCGTCTTACAATCAACATAACGTCAGTTACGTTATGTTGATTGTAAATATTAAAATCTGAACCTGCTTCAGAAATCAGTATTTCATTTTGGAATACTAGTTCAAAAACAGCGAATTTATTTAAATTAGAACGTCAAGCGGTAACATTTTTTGGTCACGTGATATTTTATATCAAATCCCCGGGGGTCAAAAGATAACACAATTATTGTGTCCGAAGTTCGAGCTTATTTAGTACTTGAATGAAACTTGAATGAATTATAGCCTATATGTTATTCTGGTGTATGAGCTATATTATTTTTAAGTTTTATTAAAATCCATTCAGTAAATTTTGCGTGAAAGAGTAACAAACATACATACATCCACACAAACTTTAGCGTTTATAATATTAGTAAAATATAAGTCTATGACCTCCAATGAAGTAGTGTTTATTGTTTGAGTTCTCCAAGTTTACCATCAGCGATACATTTATGAGTATTTCCACCTTTATTTCATCATCTTGATCAAATTCTTCACCTCCTACGCCCTCATTTCACAGTCTAGTTCTGTTCAGGATCGCCTCTCCCACATCAACTCGGATTGGACTATTCTTGTAAACTACAGTCGTGGCTTATTAATAGATGTACGATTGCGTGTTTGTATATTTATATTGTATAATGTTTTGATCGTATTTTGAATGCAAATGTATCTCAACTCGTGATTCCATGTTGCTATCAAACAAAATCATTAAGACATTCTTACAATTCAATTTATTGGAATAATTTTTGTAAAACTAGTAAACAGTAGTTAGTAGTAAATATTAACATCGATTTTGAAACATTTAAGCATTTTAAATGAAAACAAATCAATTTGTAAAATACCATTTATGTAACCAAAATGTTCAACTGTGGGTCCATAATAAAGCATTGGTTTTGAAACATGTTGATAATTTTGATTAAATATGTGGTGTTTTACAAAGTTACATGTTTTCTTTTAATTCAAATGATGCCACAAAGTGAATTTGCGAAGACCGAAGAGAGAATTAAAACATATATGTTGTATTGTTTTTTCGGGATAACAATGATGAAAGGGTTTATAAAAAACACCTAATCAATTTGTTAAGTTAACAGGGAAAACTCTGTACCTAAACATTGTTAGACCAACCATTTAAAAAATATATTTTAAAATATCTATCATTATCATTTTTAACCAGAGGCGAGACGTTAGCATCATGTACCTATTATAAATCAATCAATGTGTTACTGGTTCGCTTATGTGACAAAAAATTGTATTACAGCATATATCCGACAGTCCGTATAAAAAAACAACGGTGGATCATGTAGGTACACAATACATGTTTCATACAAAATAAAAGTATAAATGTACCTGTGTTTCAAAACAAACATGGTCAAAAACCCTTTAGTATATTATAGCATTTAACAAATTGCTATTAGAATTTAGAGAAAATTGCTGTATAACGAAATTCTCATTATGTTAAAAATCATGGCTTTTGGGGAGTAACCTTATGTATAACCTTATGGGTGATTTTTGCTCCATCTTACGTTATTCTTTAATACAATGTTCTTCCTGATTGTATGATATCTATACAAGCAGTTATTTTATATCGTCGTTATAGATAGAATATGAATCATGTGAGACTGAGTACATTCTGAGAAAAGCGTTAAAAACTGTTTTAAAAAATAACGAAACGGAAAATAACAATTATATTGACGGACAAAGTAGGAAAAATATATATCGTTCATTATAAGAATATATTTACGGTAAACATTAATTATTTTATGCCAGAAAATTAAATTTTAACGCGTTTTTCGCACATGCCTCGTATTATATGCACAGTTTTTCTCACATGCTTCATATTCTATACACAGTTTTCGTCATAATTTTAAATACCATGATAATGTCAAAATGTTTCATTTAAATTTAGCAGTTACACATCAAAAAATGATGTTTATATTATGTATATACCAAGGCAATTGAATTGTGTAGTGGTATGCAGAAGATAAGACTTTAAAAAATATATATATTATGTACTATTTTGATTGTCCTTACATGGTTGTTTTTCTATCGCCTTAAATATTTGATATTTTTATATGGCTCATCTTGTAGAAGATGGAAAAAAAGCAAAATAACTGTATATTTAACTCATTTTTAAAATTATCACATTGTTCATATTAAATATGCAACGACAATATGCTCTCAATATGTACTTTATATTGTATTTCATTCTCAACTGTCTAGTTATATTTATATAATAATTTTCCTATTTTACACCGTTTATCACCATAACAATACTGTTTCTGTATTATTTTCAACTTGAGTATGCTTGAGTATAACACTATGTTTGTATGTATGTATGTATATAATAATACCCTAATGCCTTATTAATTATTTCATTAATTGTTATAATATTGTTTTCTGTGCAACTAATAATCTCATGCTGACAAGCTACTTGCCGTAGCTTAGCCGGAATAAATTCCCATTATATGCCTTTTTTATACAATAATAAATAAATATAATATTTTTAATTATAAAATCATTATTGGTGTCGTGGAGTCAAAACTACCAGCAACACGTATCGTTTTATAATCACCAATAAAATTGATAAACATCCGGTCATCGTATAATTTGAGTCCTTTGATAGCATCACTAAATCATCTCATCTCACCTCCAGTGGGAAAATAATAGCCTTGAAAATATCCTCTCTCTTGTGGTCTGAACATTCTTTAATTTCATGATTCATCTGTAGTTTGTGGTCTGCTGCATCTTCGGCTAAAAGCACCGGCGTCGTAATTATTTATTTGCAATAAAACTTGGTAGAAACCGAGCGAACGAAACATTATGAACATCACTAAAGGTCACTTGTTATTGGGATTTCACTCAATATTCAATAATAATTCAGAAGACCGCCTCAAAAACAAGCAAGATCCATTTTATGTGTTATTATCCGTCAAATAAAAAAATTATATTATCATCAAATCAAAATGATTGATCCTTTTTTATAATAGCTCCACACAGAGGACCCTGAGGAAATCAGTTTTCCAAAGTGCCTACATAATCGAATGATGTCTTTGGGGATGTTGTGATGAGATTTTTAAAAATTATATGTAAAGAAAGGAGAAACAATTCTGGGAATAAAAAAGGTATGAGGAATGGGAGGAAATCTGGGGGTCAGTGTGTCGTAAAATTATAAGTTAGTCACGTATGAATCCATCCTTCCCACTGCAGCTTAATATTATAGGTGAGACCTTGAACCTCTCCCGATCTGTCCCGCCACGCCTCTGGCAAGACCTGAATAAACCTCACATCATGAACCCGAACCCGAATCCCTGCTAAATCACTAAACGTTGTGAATCACTTTGGGTGACCTACGGCAGAGGTGTTGGTTATTTAATGAAGGCCGCGCTAACCCACTCAAAAAGAAGAAAAAGAGAGATACGACAATACGAATGTCGGAGGGAGAGCGCTAATATTAAAAACTATAAAATTCATGCGAAAATGGTGAAAATGTTTAACAAAACACGACTCGTTTGAAAAAGAGCAAAAATCTCGTGGGGGTTGTTTCAAGTAGCCCTTAAAGAAACACTGTAATTTTTTTCACACATAACTTGTAAAATAACAGAAACAAACGCGTAAATAATAATTTTCTTTGCGATTTATTTCTATCGAGGGAATTTCAAATAATTACCGTTTCGGCGTGGGGAATGTATAGAAACTATCTTAAAGAATAACATATATTTTTTAAGAGCTAAAAAACTTCAAGCGTTTAAGGAAAATATGTAAGAAATCGGTAGAAATTGCGGCCCCTGAATTCCCGGGGCGGCGGTACCCATACCAACCAATCAAACAAAAAACATTGTTCATGCATTCCTACATTATTAAATACATATTATTGTATAATTAAATGAAACAATATATCTTAGTTACAACCACTGATTTATTTAGTTACACGCCGACCGGTTTCGGAACAACCGTTCCTTCTTCAGGGCAAACATATACTGAAGACAATTTACAAAATAGTGTGTGGGTACAATTTATCAGTAGGTGTTGTGGTAGGGGTGGGGGCGTGGCTAGGAATTGATGAAGAGTAAGTGGGGACAGAATGGACACCGAATGGGAAGAGATTTAATATTGGCGCGTAATTTCGCGTAACAACGCGTAATTTCGAAATTAGAATCAAAGAACACTTAAGGTGTCTTAATAATAATGGTTTTTCCGATTTCGCTAACCATATAATTGAAAATAACCATAGTTTTGAAAAAAATACAGGGATAAACATTCTTCACATTAACAATAAAGGAAAACGCCTAGATAACTTAGAAGCTCTAGAAATAAAAAAATCCCTTAAAAATAATGAGTCGATTATCAATAAACAAAAAATATTAACATATAGCCCAATATTAAATCTCTTCCCATTCGGTGTCCATTCTGTCCCCACTTACTCTTCATCAATTCCTAGCCACGCCCCCACCCCTACCACAACACCTACTGATAAATTGTACCCACACACTATTTTGTAAATTGTCTTCAGTATATGTTTGCCCTGAAGAAGGAACGGTTGTTCCGAAACCGGTCGGCGTGTAACTAAATAAATCAGTGGTTGTAACTAAGATATATTGTTTCATTTAATTATAAAATGGATAACCACAATGATAGCTAATTTCAAAAATATAATACATATTATTGTGGTTGTTAGAATTTAGATAATATTTAACGGTATTTTAAATGCAAGCAAGTATTCAAATCGGTTTTAAAAACTTCCTATAAAAATGTAATAGGTTCACTGAAGATTTCTAAAATTAATTAGGCAAAATCAGTATGACATATGTTTATCATTATAACAATAATCTACACGTAGGACTAATATAAAACCACTAAATATGCGGTATATTTTCTTATTATTATAAAACTAGCTATTCCGATTATATTTTTCTCAAACTCATACTGTTTTTCTCAAATCTGAAATTTAAAGGGTTAAGATCTGTTTTTCATTATAAGGTTTATCGTTATTTTTTGTTGAAAGTAGAGTAAAGTAGGTAAATAATTTCACAATATTAATTGTCTTTTTCGTGCATCAATAATGCGATATTCACATGATTTTAGTAACAACTTTTAAAATCTGAGATCAAAAATAGATTGACCCTTACCTTTCAGCACTAACCGATTAACTCCAAGTGTTGGGTAATTCCGTGGCGGGTACCTAGCTAGTACCTACTCAGAAATCAACATTAATCAGGTCATAATAGTGATGGGCAGTGCGCAGGTGAGAGAAGAGGTTTATGCCACTTAAGTGCATCCTTTTAGTGGTCAATGCGAAAATTACGATTTACCACGAATCGTAATCGTGACTGTAACGACCTGAAATTATCTTTATCAATTTTATCGGTTTTAAGATAAATTCAAGGTAAAGGGGTTAAAGTGCAGTAACTTCAGGAGGTGATTTTACATGTAAAATAGATAATAATCAATGTTTTTCGAAATTCCATAATTTTAATGTAGTTTTCAAGTAAAAATGTAAATTTATTGTTTGGACCTTCGGAAAAAAAACTTATTCGTTGAATTTTTTTTTATCGGAAAATCAATGGAATTTCGAAAAAGTGTTTGTTTTTACCTCTACCATCTTGTTAAAACCGAATTTACTGCACTTTACTCCCGGACACCATGTATATTCATATTTTTAATTAACCTAACAGACATAAACCTCGTAGTCTAAGTTTTTTAGACGTCATCAAATAATAACAATACTAATCAGAAGTTAAAAATCAAAATTTAAATACAAACATCTGACATTTTTAGGGTCTGTTTACACAAGGACAATGTTTAGGGCAGTAATTTAGTGACAACTAAATCGTTTAGTCAATTTCAAGTCGCTGTCCGCGTATGGACGGTGTGTTGTGAATTGTTGTTATAGTTTAGTAATAGTAATAATTTCTAAATTTCTGTCCTAAACACTGCCATTATATATTTATTATGTGAGCAATTATATCTCGAAGCCATTATTTCCTTCGATCCTTAATAATATTTAGTGTAGGTACTAGCGCAGACCCGTCAAAAATCACGGGATATTATTTGCGTGAAAATGGAAAACCGGAGACCTATAGGATATAATTTAACTTATAAATTTCATATTAAAATAATTTTCTAATAAAAATATATTATATGACAATAGATAGGCTAAAAAACTATTGAAGAAATTTTCTCAAAAGAAATCTTGTAAAAAAATGTTATATTGTAGGTAGCTTTATTACAAACAGTTTCAATTTTGAAAATGACACTTATCGTCGTTGCATATAGAATATAAACCATGTGATACGGAGTACATTCTGATAAAATCAATAAAAACTGTAAAAAAATAACGAAAAGGAAAATAACAATTCTATTTATCGACAAAGTAGGAAAAATATATTTCGTTCATTATAAGAATATATTTATGCCAAACTATATTTATTTTTTACCAGAACATTGAATTTTACGCGTTTTTCTCACTTGCTTCATATTCTATGCACAGTTTTCTCACATAATTCATATTCTATACACAGTTTTCGTCATAATTTAAATACCATAATAATGTCAAAATATTTAATTTAAATTTATTAAAATTTCACAGCTGGGCATTACAAAATTATGTTAATATAGTGTAAATACCAAGGCAATTGAATTGTGTTGTGGTATGCAGAGAATATGACTTTTTTTTATTTTTTAGTAGGTACTATTTTGAATGTCCTCACATGGTTTATTTTCTATCGCCTTAAATATTTGATATTTTTACATGGCTTATATTGTAGAAAATGGAGAAAAAAAACTAATACCAAGGCAATTGAATTGTGTAGTGGTATGCAGAGAATATGACTTTTTTTTATTTTTTAGTAGGTACTATTTTGAATGTCCTCACATGGTTTATTTTCTATCGCCTTAAATATTTGATATTTTTACATGGCTTATATTGTAGAAAATGGAGAAAAAAAACTGTATATTTAACTCATTTTCGTCAAAATCGTTACATTGTTCATATTATATGCAACGACGTTGTATTCAAACAAATCTGAGTTCTTGAGTTCATTGAACCAGCGTTACAGACAGACAGACAACGTATTTTTTTATGAATGGCGATACGCACAGAAGCTGATGGTTATTTCTAAGTTTTAGTTGTCATGTTTAGCTGAAATCTCAGGCCGGTCCACACCGGTCCACACCAGTCCAGCGATGGGAGAGGCAGCGAGATTTCACATTCGGTCATGCCCGCGGCAACGTTAACCTAGGCCCGCGGCCCGTTGCGTTTTAGAAAATAATATATACATTAAGGAACATTCCAATAAAAGTAAAATACTTTAAGATTCATTAAAACATACACAATATTGCGAAGAAGAAATTAAATCATGAGAAACCTGTAAAATATAAACCTCAGAAAGATCAATTAACATTTCAAACTTGCTTACGGTGTAAAAATGTGTTGTAAGAAGTCTAGATTTTGTTTCTTATTGATAAATTGAAGGGGTTTCTCACCATCCTACCGTTAGCTTATCTACCCTAATAACGAATATTATTAAAAATAGAAATAAAATACTCGCAGTGGTTAGAAAACTCGGCCAACTTATCCAATATATAGCCACAATTCGTAGGTTCGAGTACCGAATTATAAACTCCAACTTAATAAATAAATAAACCGTAAATCGTAAATCGAAAATATTCGTTATTAGGGTAGATAAGCTATTGGGAGGTTGGTGAGAAACCCCCTATTAAAAAACATGAATTCGAATAATTCCGCTATTTTGGTTCTTAAAGCGGGGGCTTAGGCGATCCGCTCACTGAGGCAACTAAAAGCTGCCAACTGGCAACTGTCTTTGTATGACAATGTGGTGGCCCGCACACAAAAACCCGTGTGTTGTCAATGGTAACGCAAGCGGTGACTCGCGACTAGCACTGCTGATTGCCGTGGCCGGCCGTTACTAGTTGCCATCTGACAGCTGATTGTTCTTCGTCTACGGTTAAACAAGCTTTTTAACCAATCGAGACATAGAAACCAGCCGGTTATTCCTTTACTTATTCCTTTTCAAGAAGCGTTTTCACAAACATTGAATACATGTTTATGTAAACAAGAGAAATGGGGCGTGAAGATCCGCCTTTATAATTACTTTTTTAAAAGTTTTGTATGTTGCGTTTGCGAGTTACCGTAATTTACTCGACACTTTTTGTCCAGAAGTTTGAATACTAATGATAATAATAAACTGATAAAAATGTATTACGAGTTATAAGTGTATCCATGTTCCCTGGTGAAGCCCTTTTTTTCCTTACTTCTGATAAAGTTGATCAAAAATTCTCAAATATTAAAAATCTTTCTTGAACACACAATTAGTTTCATTGGCCTATTGACGTAAATGACGTACATGTAAATAATTATCATTTTTATCAAATGAAAATAAATAACTTTGTGTACACCACTTATATCATTACAATTATCGACATGTTTCGAAACCGAAGTTTCTTCGCCAGTATAATAAGAACTTGAATAAAAATAACAAAAGAACAAACAAGATAATTGTGTAAGTGGTTCATTCAATTAATTGAAAATGACGCTACAAAGTGAATTTGCTAAGATTGAAGAAGTAATTATCATTTTGTTTATAGTTAATATGGATCACATTTCTGGAATTTATCTGTACGGTGTTGGACGTAATAAATGAATCCTTAAAAGAGACAATTTCCATTCAGGCGCGAAAGCGTGTACGCGATCAACTCCTCGGGCAGACAGTGCCAGTGGGACATGGGCGAAGCCCTAGTGGGGCCTAACATACCTGGCGGGGCCCAGGGGCATATTGCCAGGCTGCCGGTTTCTAGCTGCTAGTTAAGAATGATAATTTATGGACATTATTATTGAAATTAATTATGTTGACCACTGAGATTAGATTTCTAAAATAAAAACGACTGTAAAGAGGCACGGTGGACTAACCAGCAAACAAATATATTTTATATATCTATAGAAAGGACTCACTTTGTAGTCTAACATATTAATGATATAAAACAATAATATGTCCTAAATAGCCCAATATTGGATTTATTTAACATAAACTCCTCACCACTGAGAATTGAAAAGTTTCTTGAAATGGCTTAGGCCGTGTCTCGTGACCAGATCTGAATAGCCAGGTACTTCCCCACCTTCCTCTCCACCATCTCCTTCCCCTCCCCATTACCTTCAACTTCACAACATACCCCGAGTGGGGATGCCATAGTCTCACTGGCTCGATACGGGAGCAGTTTAGCACGGTATTCATATAAAACGATTAAGAAAATCTCTTTTTGATTTGACATATTATTGAAATAAAACAATATTTTGAGTTTAATTTAATTCTCAACAATTAATTAAATGTGTCCATAGATTAATTTCCTATAAATTCATAAAATTCCACATTATCCCCTAATTACCTCTTCAGTTTGTCTCTTCCGATGTAATATGGTAACTCGCTTTGGCTTTATTCTATTTTATATTTTTCTCGCTCTATATATGTATATATAAAATTTAAATTGTTTAAAATCAGAGACTGTATTGATAAAATTAATTATAACCATATTGCATTCCCATAGTTATAATCTACCTATTGATGCCCCACCGATTTAAAAAGAAAGTGCACGCTGTATAAATTCAAATCATAACAATAAATTCACTCCACCTAAAAGACTGTGTGACTTATTCCCTTTTTCCAGCAAATGCTGTAAGTGGCAATTGTAGTGTGTAAAGTCGATGTTATTCTGTTAGTAAATCCTCAACAAAATATTTTGCTATATACGGTGTTTGGAAACTTGTAGTACAAGCGAAAAACTGTTATTTTTTATGAGCTTTCGTTTTCGAGTAAATCGAGATCAATATAGAATTTTTTTAGATTAAATTTGAAAACGAAAAATTATGCAGCTGTTTAATGTCTATTAAAATTTGTTGAAACGTAGACACGGCTCCAAAAGTTTTATCGGACACCGTATATATTAATTTACTTATGCATACAGTTCTAGATAATTTTTGCGGTTGTGGTCGTCACTACTGCAGATACATTTTTTCATTTCTGTCGGTGACAAACACAAAAAAGTATACCTGTTCATTATATTCTATGTATTTTTACTTTATTTATATTCTGTATTACCTACATTTTATCCACTCATATTTTATCTAACCTATATTATGTGTCTCAATATTTTCTGTTACTTACCTGTATTTTATTCAATTCTAACTCTTCACTGTAATTAATCAAAACATGTGTTGCTTTTAGCCCTATGGGCGTTTAAATAAAAAATAAATAATTAAATTACTTTTGCAACCCTTTTTTACATTATAAATAAAGTCATATTTGGGAATGCTGTGTGGAGGGTCTTTTTAGGGAAAGGAAGACGAGGAAGTTCCGGGAAAGAAAAATATATGAATGATGGGTAGGAATATGGGGTTCATTCTATCCAGCTGTGACAGATGTATGAATCCACCCCTCCCACTGAGGTGCAAAACGGTAGGTCGACTGTAGAGGTCAAAAGGTCTCCCCAAACCAGTCTATCCCGATCCGGTCCGCCACACACAAGGTGCGCAAATGCGTCCGCTGCCAAGACCTAGATTAACCTCACCACATGAACCCGAGCACCCCTGCTAAGCCACCCTAGCCACCAAGCCACCCTTGCATTAATTAAAAAACATTCTGTCAATTTGCGTCGGTGTTCAGTTCAATACTTGTCGAATATAATGCAACTGACAATAATATAATAATGAATATAACAGATATTATGAGATAATGATCTCCTGTGCCGTGTACCAATACCAATACCAAATGCAATGATCGAATGCGTCAGGTGCTAGAAGCTAATGATTCCGCATTGATTAATCTGTTTTTGCACAAAATGTATGAGAACCTGTCCTTCTGGTTTTAACGCCTCAATTTAAATGCGGTTTTATGTTTTTTTTGTACAAAAACAATATGTTCAATGTGACATTGTCTTTGTTCATGTTAATTTTACCTTTTAAATTTAATTACGTAATTAATTGGGTATTTATTTACAGTGATAAGAATTTCAGGTAAAAACAAGTATTTATATTTTTAGATAATTTCGACCTGTTTATATATGTATTTATTCATCAATTTAGGTTATTTTGTAAAATAATCGTTTTGACATTAGGTATTAAAATTGACTTCTAATTATTTTTAAAAGGTTTTGGTTAGTATATTTAAAAAAACGAGACAATCATTTTTATATTTTATAAAATTAACGTAAAGAAATATTTTTACAACATCTATTAATGCCTTGTAAATTTGTATTTTATTTATTTCGCTGAGGATTGAACCTTCCTACCCGGTGATCCTAATAAACTGCGCTAGCAACCAGGCCAATTCCCGAATTGGTAGGACCGGCGCTTGTTGCATTTACGAGTATGTGTGTGACAGACCAGACAACGAGTCTATCTGCCGTGTTTCAGCTCGATCGAATGTCGGGATGTCGGGAAGTTCTATTTCCAAGATTCCACATCATTCATACATTCATTCAATTAAAAAAACAAAAGTGAAATTAAATGAATATACATATTTAAAAATAAACATCTATTTAATACTATAAATATCTGTTATCATGTATAAATTCTTAAAATAAGTATATTATTTTTTAACATTCATACCTGTGCATGTAGGAATCTATTACTAATAAGTTCTAATAACTTTAAATATTGTAGATAATACATTCCCACCGGGAGATTGTTCGCGTGAAATCAGGAACTACAGATATTCGCGTAAAAAATATTTCTTCATTATTTCTTAGTACCAATTTTTCTTTACTGTTGGATTGTATGGCAAAACCCTTTGTTGCAAAAACCTTGCTAATTTCCCAAAGGTTTGTTTTGGCTATGCTGTCATTTTCTTGCTTCGTTTCCATTCCTATGGAAATATATCCTTTTCCAACAGGCTTCATGCTATTCTAAAAGTTCTTGAAGAATCTGAACTGTCCTCAACGCGAAGTTTAAGACCTAGAACATCCGGGAATATATATGTATGTATATGCAAGTACGTAAGACGTATATACTTAAGCATACACTTCACCACAATCACTTACACATCTGCCCTGATGATGGACACTGTAACGTTGTCCGAAACGTTGGCTTAAGAAGGGGGTAGCGCAACACGGCAAATCATCCCAAAAACAAATAACAAAAATAAAAGTATGTTTTTTTGTATAGAATTTTCGAATGTTATGTACTCACATTATACCACATTCGAAATTAGATTGTTCAATATATTTACGTAATTTTCTTAAAACACACATCATACATAGGAAAATAATTATTGGTTTTATCATCTTCTTAAGTCGGTCCTCATAGCTATCGTGATCCCTACTCCAATTTCCGTGATGGACAAGGCTCCTTCACTCCTCGCGGTTCTGCGCTCCGTGGAGAGGCAAGAACACCGACGTAACGGACGCCATTGATATTTGGTCACTTTAGCGCATTGGTCACCTTCCTCTACTTCTTCTCCTTTCCTTTTTGCCAGCGATTATGAGTCTCTCCAAGTTGGAATCCCCAGTTTGGCGAGCAACACCCAAAGTATCTTAATACGTTGTAGGGAGATAGTTGAGAGTCTATTAGATCTTCCAGAATGGACACGTTTGTGCGTCTGACTTTTTTTTTATAGTGAACACCTCACAAGAGTTCCAACTGCTCCCGTCTGGAGCCAGTGGGATTATGGCATCCTCAATTGGGGTATGTTGTGAGGCTGAAGGTAAGCGGGGAAGGGAAGGAGATGGGGAAAGGAATGAGGGGAAGTACCTAGCTATTAAGATCTAGTCACTAAACACGGCTAAAGCCATTTCCAGCAACGGTTCAGTTCTGAATGGTGGTCTTACACCAGGGCGATACTGAGAGTTTCTTCCACTCTGGAACGTGTCGCAAATATAGTATATTTTATTTTTAAATAATTAATTGTGAAATAATACAAATTAATTAAATAAAATGTATTTGCGCATGCAGAGTTCGAACCCGCGACCTTCGGAATGGAGTCCAAAGCCTTGCCCCTGGACTACGCTGACTGTCCTTGAAATCCTGATCATTTTTCTCCAGCACCACATATCGGGAGCGTCTAACAGTTTTCTTTCACTGAACTCTAACGCTGTTCTTCCATGAAGCTACGTTCAAGCGACGCTATCGCCGTTCGTCTGTATTTTCAATACTATTATTACGTCGTTCTTCCACGTAGCTATTCACAAGGGACGCTGCCGCTACCTGTCAAACAAATTTGCTAGTGTAGAGCCTGGCGGCGTTTTCAAACACTAATAATAGTATGGAAAACACAGACGAGCGGCGATCGCGTCGCTTGAAGGTAGCTCCATGGAAGAACGGCGTAAGAGTTCACGTTTCCACACCGTATGTGGTTTTATTATCATAATAATTAATAAGTGTCATTTGGGCAGGTAGGTACTCGTGACCAAACTTTCGCGCGTGTCATGCAAATATGTACTCCATAGAGAATTCCAATTCCGCGAATATAATTTTCATAACATTTTTGTGACCAATCCAATCTGGAATCCCACATGGCAATTATGAAGCGGTGACGTCACGTTCTCCGGGCCTCGTGGAAAAATGACTTTGAACTACTTTTAACATATTAAACATTTAGTTATGCAACCAAATTTTTGGCCCGATTCATCAATATTTATACGAAGCAGTTTTTTATCATCTCTTTGATTGAGTAACCTACTTTAATAACGTAATCATAGACATCAAAATGTATAAAATAATAAAATAAAATAATGTATAATAAAATAATGTATAAAATAATGAAACTTCGCTGAAATATATTTTTTTTGTATAAAAAGACAAATAACTTATTCTTTACTTCACTTTACTATCACAAAGTAAAAACTTTTTTTCAGAGAAAGTTTTCTTTGAGAATTTTAATTTTTTTAATTTTTATTGTTTATGTCTGCACACATCTTCAACATTTCTGCCCCGATGGTGGACACTGTAACGTTGTCCGAAACATTGGCAAAAGAAGGAGGTAGCGTAACACGGCATAATATCCCAAAAATTTATAAACGTGATCGTAAATGTATGTTACTTGACATAAGTTGCACTATGAAGGTACAGGGTATATACAGTTTGTATACGCTCGGGCCAAATATCGCCTTTGAAATATAAAAATAATTGGACCTTAGAGACAAACATTGCAATAAGCATTGTCACGAAAAAAATCTTTGTTTTAAATTAAGAAATACTTGTACGAGTACCTACTGTAAACATTGTACGACCTAAGAGTATGTATTTTCGTTGTTTGTTTTTGGGGTGTTATGCCGTGTTGTGCTACCTCCTTCTTTAGCCGACGTTTCGGACAGCGTTGCAGTGTCCATCATCAGGGCAGATCCATGATGGACACTGCAACGCTGTCCGAAACGTCGGCTAAAGAAGGAGGTAGCACAACACGGCATAACACCCCAAAAACAAACAACGAAAATGCTTTTGGCCCTGAAAATCTAAAAACGTATCTAAGAGTATGTACCTTTTTTAATTGTTTTCCCTATTCATTATTGTTAGGCGCTCCGCTGACGAGGCAACTGAAAACAAACTAAAACCAGCTGGTTTCTATGTCTTGATTGGTCAAAAAGCTTTTTTAACCATAGACGAAGAACAATCAGCTGACAGCTGGCAACTAGCAACGGCCGGCCATGGCAATCAGCAGTGCGAGTCGCGAGTTACCGTTTGCGTTACCATTGACAACGGGGTTTTGTGCGATTGTGAAGTGTGCGGGCCTTCACATAGTCATACAAAGACAGTTGCCAGTTGGCAGTTTTCAGTTGCCTCAGTGAGCGGATCGCCTCAGTTACGTGTTTTGAGAATTTTACGACCACCATGCTGGGCATATGCTCGTACCGTACCGTAAAATATCGTTTGTACAATGCCAAAGTCTTTGAATGCTTTTGTACAATGCCAAAGTCTCAAAGCGAATCAGTAAAAACATCTTTCGGAGATTTTGTGGTTTGAAGTTTAGAATTGATATCATAAATCGATTTATGTTGGAACTAAACCAGCATAAGTGAATCTGCAGTTTTTTTTTACATTAACTCCACACAGGAGGCCCTGAGGAAAATAATTTCCCTTGGAGCCTATGTCATCTTTGAATATGCTGAGAGGAGGGTCTTTTTGAGGTATAAAAATTGTGGTATATTTAACTCAAAACTGGCAAAAATGCGCATTCGCGACTTTGGCATTACACCATCGACATTATAAACACTACAACATTACTCAATTTTCATTGAAGAAGAAGATAATACTAATAAATCTAAACGAAAATATGAAAAATAACAAGACCCAGAAAAATAACAAGCCTGCAGTCGCAACTGGAAATTAAACCCAGGATCTCTCATCTCACCTGCATAAGCACCTTAACCAACTCGGCCGTGGAGACCTCTTATTTTTAAGTCATTTTTGTCAATCTCGTATTTCAAATTCAGAATTAACAATGTTGTCTGCGTCTTTTTTTTTCCTATATTTTTGGCTGCCACCTTTTTGAATGATCACAATGTTGAAAGAACTGGTTTGTAACCTAGATAGTGTCTCGGATAAACTTATCCGATTTTATTTATATGGGAGACCTATTGACCTTTTTTGGGTTCAAGTCCCAGTTGTGACTATTACCTTTTTATTTTTCTGTGTCTTGTACTTTTTCATATTTTCGTTTAGATTTTTTAGTATTTTATTTTTCTTCGATGGGAATAATAACCTTCAAAAGTTATAATAACGAAAGTTATTCTAATAAAAATTGAAAGTTTGTATTTTTGTGGATATTTTTAACATTGTTACAATAAATAGTGGTGTGATAAAAACAGAATTTATATTTCTATGACCCAGACGGGTTTTTGCGATACCTCCTTACTACGGGCATCTTCAGACTGGTACAATTAAACCCATCTGGGTCAGGGGTAAAAGTCATAAAATCATGTGATAACTAAAGTATGTACCTAAGTCGTATATTTTTATATAGCAACTTTTGTGAAGTAATAAATCACATAAGTAATTTCAACTATTATTAAACACATATACAATTCCAAATCTGGTAATCTGCAAGGTAACTAAAAACATATTGTTTTATAATAATAATGATAATAATAATTTATTGCAGAAGGTAACCAGGGCTAGGGTAATCCAACACATTGCGTTATCGACTCCCAATCCGAAGGTCGCGGGTTCGAACCCGGCGCAGCGTGCGCAAATAAACTTTATTTGTGCTATTTCGCAATTAATTAATTAAAAATAATATAGGTATAGTATATTTGCGGCACGTTCCGTAGTGGAAGATACTCTCTGTATCGCCCTGGTGTACGAGCACCATTCAGAATTGAAACATTACTTGAAATGACGACTTTAGTCGTGTTTGGTGACCAGATCTGAATATCGAGGTACTTAATATCCCCCATCTCCTTCCCCTCCCCACTACCTTCAGCCTCACAACTTACCCCAATCGAGGATGCCATAGTCTCACTGGCTCCAGGCGGGAGCAGTTGGGACTCTTGTTTCATTTCAAAAAAAGGCTGCGCCACAAGCTTCCCAGGCGATGGCAGAGAAGTTCTCTGAAAGAGTGACATTTCCGTGGCGCTGCAGTATCTTGGTAGGCGGAACAGTTAGCGATAGGCATTATAATTTATAATACTCCTAACGCGGATGTTTTGAATATCTTGGTACGATGCTGGCGACGTTTTCGTGAGCGTTTCATTATAATATAGTTTCCATCTCCCTCGTTTCTATTATCTATGACATAAACGAACGAAACATGTTATTTTGTATTTTTTATCACGTTTTTAAATATTCTAATTTTTTCATCTTATAACGATATATACAAATTCCTAATTTATTTTATTTGCTAAAATAATAAAAATTGAATATATTTCTTTTTAAATAATTTGGTTGACAAATTTTATCTGCTTGTTCAACGATATCAGATAACCCACACAAAGGTGAAAAACCCGCTTGCAAAAATCTAACATCACTTAAGTGGTAAACCGATAGAGCCTGTAGGCGTATCGGTACGGCCGAAGTGAGGTCAACTTTATCTTACTTCGGGTGAAATTTGTCAAATATTTTCAAATGTTGAAATTATTTCTCTAAAGGGTAATCAATATTATCTATCATTGTCCGGTCTTATGCAATTTGTCATCATCATTTTTCTTTCATATCAGTATACAGGGTGTTAAGCATCGTACTTGACTTACTTTAAACCAGTTCCTCTTCTTCTTCTTTCGTATGGTGGGGGGGGGCAGAGGGGGACATCTAGGTCTGCGAGCCAGTCCGTCGTCGCCCAGCGTCGCCCTGTGGACCTCATCAATCCCGCCGGGGAATGAATGGAGCGGGCATTCGTTGACCACATGTACGGTGGTCTGCACCGCACCGCATTCGCACATCGCCCACTCTTTAAGGCCCCATCTATGCATCATATGGGCACAACGGCTATGGGAGCACCTTATCCTATTGATGGCGGACCAGAGTTTGCGAGGCAATGAGAACCCAGGCTGTCTCTCAGTGGGGTCTTGTACGAGATGGGCATTTTCCAAGTTCGCCGATTGCCACTCAAGTTTCCACCTGTCTTCAGGGTTGAGGGGTGATTGGAGGAACCAACCAGTGATTAAAGTGTTAATTAAACCAGTAATTCCTGATTTGAAGTAAAAAATGTAAATGAAATTTTGGTGTATTAATTTTTTAACTGATGTTAAAACAATTTTTTAAAACACGGTGAAAAACGAAATTTTTTAACTCATTTTGTTCTTTATAACATTTTAAATTCCCGTTATCGATATTATAGATTACACTTCTCGGAATTCTATGTTCAGTGCCTTTTCATAAATGTACATGAAAGATATTTAGATTTGTTTTTTAAATGTCACAGAATACTAATAAGAATGTGATTCATAAACTGAGAAAGAATGGCATTATTTGTTACTAAGCCAGTTTTATGCAAACATGGATTTGCAAAAAGTAGGAAATGAAACGCATTGTACGTTACGAATAATTTATAATTTATTAGAACAATGACAATCAGTGGGAAGTTTTGAGTGGGATTCTGTCATTTTCGACGCCATGTTTTTTTTTTTGCAAGATGTGTTTTAAAATTGAACTCATTGTTTGATCCCACGTATGTACTATTGTATTGCAATCGATCAATAAGTAATGAAATGACTAATGATAAACGAGTGGCACTTATTTTGCTTGATAAAAAAATATGACTTTCAAACAATATGTACAGCTATAAAAAGATACTTAAACTCTGAATTTTCAAGTAATTATTATTGTACCCATGTGGTCATTAAGATGATAGACTTCGCTTTTCTGCCCATACAAAAAGGACGCCAGGGAAAAAACACTTTTCTACATCGAAAATTGCACGAAATGAATTTTATTTTTATATTGCCTTCTAGAAATGCTTGTATGTTTTTAAATGTTCGATGCGTTTCGTTTTAATGTAAACATTCAATGTCAAACATGTATAATTTATCGGAAAATATTATTTAAGGAAAAAATGCTGCTAACTCAATTCTCATAAATAATTACAAAATTATAAAAAAATACCGACATAGCTTCTTCTTTCGAAAACATACTTTTGTATTTAAATTACAATTTCATGGAAGTTTGGGTGTAGAAAAATGTCTTCTCCCGAAACCCTTTTTCCAGCGATTTCTGTGGGTAAATACGAGAGTTTACGGCAGTTGTCCCATTCGGACGTTTCGCATTAGCATGTATCGGAAGTGTGTGTGACCTTATTTTGATCGGAACAGAATGACAGACAATGAAATACCTAAACCTTCCGCGTGTGGTGCAAAGTCTAGCCTCTTAATAGATCGATTTAAAAAAGCAACTGATGAAAACGCTCCTGATTTTTTTCTACAATGATCGTGGCGCTATATCATTTCGAAGCAATTGACATCGAAGAGATTGACAACATTGTGTAATATAATTTAAAAAATCGTTATCATGGGTCAAAACAAACATTAAATGTATTCTACTATTTAACAAGATACACAGAGTTACAATCCACCAATGTACCTATTACGGAGAAGATTACAAATTTGAATTACATGTAAGTATAAAAAGGTCATGGGAGGCAGTTTGATTATTTTGTAACATGCGTTAAAGGTAGCTTTAGGAGCAGAAAAAAGTGCATTGGATCTCTCTTAGTTATGTATATTATAAGCTAACCTCTTTAAATAGGTGGATTAAGTATAGTTCCAGAGATTAACTTAAATATATATATGTATACCTTATAAGAATCGATAGTATGTATATTTCCTCATATTCAGGTAATGCTTAAACCTCTTTTGTACTCTATTTCTAGGGTATGGTTTTGTTCAGAAGGGTCCCCAAATAATAGAGCTATATTCCAGGATACTACGAACAAGGTGAAGGAGTTAAAAAAATGAACTTATGAACGAAGTAGCAAAATTTTTAATATCAATTAATTTAGTTTGTCACCCTTGTAGGGCGGCGCCCTTTACTGTACAGATAAAATCCAACACGGTGAACAAATAAACATTTTACCAGTAAATAAAGCTTACCTAATTTACTGTATTTTGTTAGTGGGTATTTTTTAAGGAGTGTTTTTAATTTTTAACCTACGGATATTTTATTTATTCATGTACTAAATAATACAATATAATAATTGAAATACATCATCAACCATCAAAAATAATATCGGTTCTGTATCTGTTCCTATAACTCTGGTTCAAAAAACTCAGATTTCCTTTGAATTTGAGTGTCATTTTCAATAAGAAGAATTCAAACAAGCGATACAGTACCTACCTACCAAACAAAAATATATTGTGTTTTTAACAAAAAAATATTTTAAACCGTTTTCAAAATTGGAACTTGGAACAGTTATGTGAAGAATTCAAACAAGCGATAAAGTTCCTATCTATTATATGAAATTTTTAACAGGAACTTTTAAGTCATTTTTAAAATTTTAACCGATTTTTTGCCTAGAATTCAGACTAACCCATGAAATGTAACGTTGGTCTACGATAGTAATGTTGTGAAGGCATTGCTGCATTAGCTCTTTGCGTAAATTTCTTCCAACCAACCTAAAAATAAGTGGAAGAAAATGTATCTGCCTAAATTCAAGCAAGAAGCTAATATTATTTTCCATCAGTTTTGCTAAGCCGGCCTTTTATAAGATTTTCAGTCTATTTCAGTTATAATATAACGTAACAAAGGGATGACAGATGTCGCACCTCCATCCTTTTTATGGTAAAACGTGCACCTGAAATTCAACTAGGTAAGCGAAGGGTCGAATGATTGATTACGAAAATTAATTTCGGATTTTACCCTCATTTTTCAAACCCCTATTCTCTTGGTACCTAACTTTATTTCGCCCACAAAAAAATCTTCAAAATGTTATTAAGGTATGGATGTATTATTTATAGTTGAAATTATCACCTTGAAACACATATTTTCTTTCAAGAAGAAGATAACAATAATAATCTAATTTAAAATATGAAAATATATCTGTGAACAGTAGACCTGGTAATTTTCAAAGTTGTAGTAAGTACCTACCTACCTGCCTGATTTTTTTTTTAAAATAATTGTCATTGAGATGGTGCTGTTTCTTTGGACAAATTATATAATTCCTTATTTGAAATTTAAAAAAAGGTTATATAAAATAGTAGTTGTATAGAAATCTTATAATTTCATAGGAAATTTTGGTTTTGATTTAATAAATAAGAAAAACTATAATTATGTTTTTGGACGCGTATTCTTCAAATAGTATTAAAAAAACGAGTGTGCTTTACACCACAGTACTGAAGTAAAACTTATTTAGCTCCATCTATATGTATGTACATATATGTTTATATGTATTATATATACATACATATATTAATTTTCTACAAATATTTAAATTTATTATGGTTCGCCTCTCCCCATCACACTTTTCGTAACGCTCTCGTCACGCATTCGCCAGCTTATTCCCCGAGTCAAGCGTGCGTTTTACTTCAAAAAGGAAAACAAAATGTCAGATTATAGGCAGGTACCTAGTACCTACCTTTACCGCTAGTCTGATTTCAGTCTAAAATTTTTTAGAAAATTTAAGTTTATTACGCAGAAATATTTCACATCACGCACAACTTCACAGACAGCCAAAATTAGTATGTTTGATAATTATTATTGTCAAAACTTAATTTTGAAAATGGAATTTTTAGTTTATATTAGTAGTTTCTTTTAAAATCATAAAAATAATGTATTAATTAAAAATAAAAAAACCAAAAATAATTTCCGGTACCGGGAATCGAACCCGAGCCTCCTGGGTGAGAGCCAGGTATCCTAGCCACTAGACCATACCGGATATGTTGGACAGCGTCCAAAATCACTTTCAATTTTTAGAGTAGGTACGACTATAAAATTAAATAAATTTATAAATAGGTAGGTACGTTGGGAAAATTCTAAGAAAGATTATTTTATAATAGATACTATTATTTACTTCAAGGTCACCTCTTATTTACGTTTTCATTTCCTTTGCTTAAAAAATGTTAATTAGGTTTTCATGTTTATTAATAGAGGTACGCAAGCTCACTGCAGATTTCCGCATGGGTAGGCAGAGAGATTTGGCAGACCTTGAGTTCTTATAGATTAAATCTTAAATAATTAAACATGTTTCGCCGTCGTCAAAATTATCAGTTTACCGTAATATGGGGATACTTTTGAACGCGGGCGACTTAAATCATCCCGGATATCTGTGTAATTCTCGCTACCACTCAAAAATCATCCCTCATTTTAAAGGCGAAACTCAATGCTATATACTTTTTTTAGATTAAACTTTACTATGAATCGGTTTACATTATAAATAGAAAAAATATGCTTTAGACAATTTGAAGCTTTTCCTTCCGTTTCCGTTGAGTAGAATTAAAATAAAATTGTTGATTTCTTTATAAAAAAAAGAGGAAAAATTATTTAAAAAATGTATTTTTTCAATAGAAATGAATGAACACATGTAAGAAACAACTTATAAAAAATAAAATTTAATGGCTAAAGTTGTGTCTGACATTTTGTTTTGATTAACTTTTTCCTTTATTATAAAAATATTTTACAAAAAAATACAAACCACTTTTGCGCTTGAAATCTTGTCATTTAGACTACGTATGACGATTTTTATGCCTATTTCCTATATTCTTGGCGATATAAGGCACACTAAGAATACATACCTTTTCGGCTTGTGACACGTCGATACAATGACGCTTCGAAAAAAATTGTCAAATTAGTTGGTTTCTAGTTATATTCAAACATATTGATCGGTGAATAGAAGCTGTTTTTTTGGATATTTTCAGACAGAGAAAAAACATTTTATAAATTCCTCAACGATTATGTAGTGTATGTATTAGATTAATCTTTACGCCCTTAATATGCACGTATTGCAATGTCTCTCAATATATGTCGTTAGTATAGGTAGTTGTGTAGTTTTATTTATTTATTTAGGAAAATCATCAGATTATTTACATCTATTACAATAAACTTAATAATACGAATAAATATAATAATAAAAAAAAATAATAACTAAGGGTCCTGTACCCGTGGGCTGATATATTTACAAAAAATACAACATTGTAAATATTAAATAAAAAATAAAAATAGATGTAAGAACACAATTGTATTGTGTATCAACAAGTTGTACTAAATAAGCGACACATCTATCGTCCGTTCAGGTGTAATATCCGAATGGTTACGAAGATAGATGATGCCGATCGTCAGGTGATCGACTTTAGTGACCTTTTCCCTGCCGCAGATTGACACAGAATATCCTTTAGAACGGACGTTAAGTCCAGTTAAATATTAATAGTAAATAAGACGATAATAAACACTCGTATCCTGACGACCCGAAATATATCATTGAAACTCCCGATCATCAAAACAAGAGCACACCACAGATATAATAAGTTTGTATCATTTGCAATGTAAAGTATATAAGTGACTATCGATATAATATTATACAATTTAAATTTTGAACTATCATTTTTTTCTTTTGGATTAGCGTGTAGAAAATAGCTTCTAAAATATACTTCAATATAATCACAAACACATATACATTTTTTAACGTATAATGTAATATGTAATTACTTCGCAAAAACTGTTTCTAAACACAATTCAATTATTGTTTCGAGTACGCCCATCACTAGTTGCAAAACAATCACAATGATCACAATAGTTAGGAATTGCGAAAAATCGTGCAATTGCACGGATCAATTATCGCAAGGTGTGACATATAATTATACCATTTCTATTATTCACAAGGTCACATTACAGAACGACACCATTTATTATGGTAACAAGTCACTTGTATCTCTTATATTATATAGATACCATTGAGTCGAGTAAAAGTGACATTATTCACGCGCGTGCGAAGCTTTTTTCGATTATTTATTCGATTGGCCCCATTTAGACCAACCTTTTTACTTCATTGCATACGTTTCGTAAGGGCAGTTTAACCTTTATAAGGATTGCCAAATAATCAATAGTATTGCATGTTTATTGATCGTAACGCTTTAAATATGGTTTATGGTAGATCCCAGATATATTGCAGACAATTTGTTAAGTGAAATGTTGTTACATTAATAGTATTTTTTTTCTTGTATAATTAAAGGTCAATCCGATTAGGTGTCAAGTTAATCATTATGATGAGTTACGATTATAGTCAAATTATTGATTATTGCATGGGTATTAATGTGGTTTTAATGCATTTTCAATATGAAGCCGCGGATAAATCTGACCAAGGATTTTTTTCTGTTTGTAATCAGTAAGACCCAGTATAACAGTTGATTTTAAGCTCGGCTAGGTTGGAATTTCGAGCCTAGTTAACACAGCTTGAAACATAATCCGTATACAGGTCGAAAGCTTAGATGTCACCAATATTACATGTATTGTCTATGAATTTAATAGAGGAAAGTGTTTCTTTTTTCTTTGAAAAACAAAACTTCTCTCTACATGTTATCGTCAATCGTCATCGGGACATATCTATGCACCGTGAGATCGATAACTTTCAAAAACGACTGCAGTTTATTTTTAGGCGGATTTAATAACGAGTTGAGTTCCCCATTCCAATCAGCATAATGCTTTTGCAAGTACACTAATTATAAAATTTATTGCTGCATTGCTGGAGACAGTTCACTATTCATGAAATTATAACTAACTAACTGCTGAAAACAAACTGTCCTGACGTTGAAACTTAAAATCAGTTTATTCTTGATTGATTTTCAATTAATGACATCGACATTTCTCATCGCTTTATGAATATAACAGTCCATACTGATAAAATTACATAATGTACGTAAATTTCGGTGAGATGTAACTACTTACGTAAACGTCAAGTTTGGCACGTGACTGCTAGCGCCTCGTAGTCTAAAAAATAAACTATTCTGCGGCTTATCAAGACTTAAGCGACCGATTTGAGCGAGGAATATCATACATAGCGAGGATGGATATCTACTTATTGACTGATATACCGGACCTAAGTCGTATTTTTTAAATGTGTTGTGTATTAAATTCAAGTTTCCTAATTGACTTCTCAAACTTCTCTATTTTTTCTCAATCGTGAACGCAAACGCTTAGAAATGGATATAACAATACTTGAACGAGTATTTATCTACTTGAGTACGGCACAAGAGAACCAATTACTCCCCAACTCTCTGGAGCCGTTGGGTCTATGGCATCTCCAATAGAGGCATAATCTGCGGCTAAAGAGTGGGAGGGGAATGAGATGGAGAAGAGGAGAAATGCATTGATCTTCTTCGGAAATTTAAGGAAGTACCTCGCTACTTTGATCTGGTCACTAAACACAGTTAAAGCCATTTCAAGCAAATTTTGATTCCGGTTTATAACCAAAGTATCAAGCACAGTCGACCGATAAAGAATTTATCGATATTATCGATAAATTCTTTTAACCTAACTGTAAAGTACAAACAACAGTTAGAAAATAAAAAAGACGTATAAATTAAAATCACTTAGTCGACGTGGACTGTTGTTTGTTCATTGGCGATCTGCGAGAACGATGATTGTCGATAAAACCTTTATTAATTGATTGTGCTAGATACCCAGGACGTTACATTGTTTATCGATCTACCACACTGAAGATATTACACTTGGATACAAATTTAATTGAACTTTGAATTATGTATTACAATAAGTCAGCCATTGTTTCAGAAGGTATGCATGCAAAAAAACTGTGCTCATTTCGCACTCTGTTAAATAATTATGGGCGCTTAAATGATCGTTGTGTTCTCAGCAGTAAAGCAGGCCGAAAAATAGTGAGCTATCGAATCGATAACAGGTACAAATGGACCCATCTCCAAATAATAGACGTGATGAAACGTGTATAGAGACTGGAACAATCGAAGAAGATCCAAGTAGAGCAGATGTTCTGATAGAAAACATTAGGAAAAGGAGATTGATGACGAAATCAAGGATAGGTAGTGAAATGTAAATGTAAATGTAAATGTTAATCCAGCTATTTCATATTTGAGACGCGTAATCATCTTTCCTCGACCCAAAAACAATGTTCTTGATTCTATTGTGTTGCAATCTGCGATAAATACTTATCGTTTATGCGTAATGCATATAATTATACCTTTAACGCAAAATTGGCAGTACAGTATTTGGATGGTTGTATCCTAAGTTTGAATCTATGTATGTGTATATATTTTATTCTCTTTTGTCCTGGAATCCTTTGGGTCATACGTCTGAAAACTCCATTTGTCGTCATCACGACTTCACAGTATTGCAAGACAAAAATAATGGTTCTATTGAATTTAATTTCGATAACAGGAGATAATAAATTTAATTACCCGCCGATTTGAACCCGCGACCTCCGGAATGCTAGTCGAGAGCAGATTATACAAAAACATAAAACTAGAGGAATATTTTATACATGGTAGTTTTCTTTGTAGATACTCGCTTTTACAAGGAGAAAAATGTTATTCTAAAATACGATCATTTTATTCGTAAAAACGGTTAAAAACGGGACTGAATTTCTTACGAACAAATTAACAGTGTTTCAATGTTTATTCTTACATGTTCACGCCAATAAATATTGAAGCCCTGGTTATTTGTTCGTAAGAACTTCAGTCCCATTTTTAACCGTTTTTACGAATAAAATGATCGTATTTTAGAATAACATTTTTCTCCGTGGATAATAGTCCTAGAGAGAGAGAGATCATGTATAATAGTCCTAGAGAGATAACGTCATCGTTCTAGTATCCTCTGCCTTTTTTCGTTTTCACACAAGACGCGTGAGAAGGGAGAGGACGGTCGTTGATGATGTACGCAAGACCTCACGCTGGGACTTCTATTATCCGTGGTCGGCACCTACAATTAAAAAATCACACCAAACTAAAAAAAATATGGAAACGAAATACTGTAACTTTTTGAGAATTAGGCACTTAATTTTATAGTTACGTGCAAACCGGTTTCGACATAACGCGCTTTCCTCAGATGATAAACATTTTAAAACTATTGTGAATTTGTTTTAAGGTATATTGTAGGCAAACAAAAAAACCCGTTTGAAACAGTTTTATCTTGTTCCCTTCCACACTTAAAGTAGTCGCAAAATAAAATACCATCAACAGCAAGGACTGAGGACTATGTAAGGACCCTCAGTCAACAGACTCCACAATGCACTTTTGCTCCGAGGATTACGCGTTTGAAGTTTCTTTGTAACGTGGGGATTATTTATGAAAGGGGACTTTAGCGGGGAATGTGCCTTTTATACGGACTTAAAGTTTCCATACGACGAGTACTTTATACCTCATTGTTGTTGGAAATTATAGGCTTTTGAATTTACAATGAGGAAGTATTTTATCTTTTGGAGATGTTTAAAATGAACGCAGAATTTGTAAGATCGTGGACTAGGGTATTTACATATAAAGGTATATAAAATTATATATTATTAGAAGTAAAACATTATTAACTGACATATTATACAAAGAATCACAATATTTATTTAGGAATTATATATTTTTCAAACTCAGATATATCCTGTTTTTTTTTTAAATGTTAGGTTTTGTACTAAGAGTGGCTAAAGATTTTACCAACATTAAAACATTAAAACTTCTGCACACATCACTAGTGAGGAGTCAGGTTGAATATAATTCAACTGTATGGTCTCCCCACTATAACGTGCATTCACAAACAATAGAAAGAGTACCAAAAAAATTCCTAAGCTTTTTAAATTATAAACTAAAAATACCGAAAGAACAAAAAAACTACCCTTTTCTACTATGATTATCTAATCTACTAAATTTGAGTGACAGGAGAATTGTTTTTGATCTAATATTTCTATTTAAAATCTTGCATAATATAATTGATAGCCCTGAATTCTTATCGCTCATAAATCTTAATGTGCCAGCCAGAAATACAAGGTCAGTACTACCATTTTATTGTAGTAATACTGCGACCAGGGCCCAATTCAATATACCACTACAGAGAATTCAAAACTTGGGAAATATGTATTCGCACGTAGATGTATGGAATGTGTCGCTGATACAATACAAACATGAAATTATTAAGTCATTAGTTACTGTTATTTAAAAGATTCCATAATATTTTGATGTAGCATATTCTTATAATGTAGGAGCTGTTGCACATATTTTTGTATTATTTCTATTTATCTTTAATGTAAAAACTTGTTAGTCTCTTTTGTTTTTCTGTATTGTAAACTTTTTCTTGTAAATTTCTAATATTAACTTACACTATATATTATTATTTTTATGCCATCTGCAATTTAAATACTGGTTCCAGTTTAATTTATTTTTACTTTTTCTCTTTTATTATAATATAATATTTTTTACTTACTTTTATACCTACCATTTTTATAATGTTAATTGCTATAAGTTTATATGTCTTATTTAAACATTGTATTACATATATATCTCTGTATTATATACTTATTATGTAAAAGCCCACCAGGGCGTTGAAAATTAATAATAAATAAATATTTATTCAGTGCCTCATTGTAGATATTTTAAATAATCAATGAAGTCAATATTAACGTCAAATAATATGAAAGAGAAAAATATTTAGTCGCATCTTGGAATATAATCCCGGACCTCTTCCTTGTGAGGGAAGTGCCCTGGCCACTGAGCTATTTCGAAAACATCAATTTACATCATTTTTAACTGTATTATCATACTTCGACTTTCTTCATTTTCTTAACTCGTATTTCTTGGCAACTATTTTTTATATGTATATGATTGCAAGATTCTACACGAACTAAGCGCAATCTGTATTGGGTAGTATATTGGATAATCATTTATCCATTTTTATTAATTTGGGACATCGATTGACTTTTTGTAGGTCTAAGGCAATATTTTCGTAGTATATTTAATCATTGAGCCAGCATTAACGACTCTCAAACGAAGCAAGTAAGACCAAAAAAGCAGTTGCATCTAGGAAGAGACCCCTTCTTTACCGGGGAATAACTTTGATCAATAATCTAATTCAACCACATCAATTTAACTGTATCATACTTCAGCTTAAAGGTTAAAAAAATATATATATATTTTAGGGCCTCTTGTGTAGAATTAATGTTAAATAAAAATCTGATCTTCTTTTTAAAAAAATGTTTGATTATGAGCATTATATTAATACGACGATGATAGTAACTAAAAATACCATCTTACAGCCCCATCTTAGAAATGTTCCCTTTCACCGTCCGTTCCCAATCTTCACTAATCCCTAGTCACGCCTTCACCCCCTCTTCAACACCTAATATATTATATTATATTCATATTTTAATAATGTTAGCATAATATATTTTGCCCTGCTGTCCAGCGCCGGATCTGCCATACGTTCAAAAACGTGCAAAAAACCTGGCGCCTACTACGAAGGGGCGCCGTGATAAAATAAATATTGTTTTAAAATTCAATTAAAATATTCCCCGAATCGTTTAAAAATTACTCGTAATACGGAATTATTAGTTCGCGCTAGCAACACTCACTTTCCATATGCGTGAACCTAATGCGCGCGCATCGATGGTTAAAATTTAACGAAATACGGATTTGACTTACGTCAAGGAATTTTTTTTCCAAATACAATATATTTCATACCAACGTAAGACCTATTTTTCCTTGTTGCTCTTACGACCATTGTATCGTTCGAAATTCAACAAACATTGTGATTGGTTCATTGATCGCTTCTCGTACGGAACTCCCTTCGTTGATTACAAGTTGCTCTTTGATGATAGTTCGTCGCTTTCGCCGCGTTATTGGTTTATTTATGTTGCCATTCGCGCGCGATTTGGCACCATATTAAACAAACTGATCAGAATATTATTATTTCTGAACTAAACTGCCTCCTGTTTTATATTATATTTTGTTATGAAGTTCTTATTTTGTCCAGTGTCATAGATAGCTACCGCCAGGTCACTTGGAAAAGTTACTCTTGATTCTTGTTGGCGGGATATTAATTTAGTTTAAACGTATTGCATAATTTTTTTTTTTTTTTTTATATGTATATAAATTTTTTATCTGAATTTTAAAAAAATGTTGGGGGGGGGGGCGCCATCGGTACTTCCTGCACAGGGCGCTAGATTTCGTAGAACCGGCGCTGCTGCTGTCCCAAAACCAATCGACATCAATATAAAAAAATGTTGTGGTTTAAAACAATATTGTTTCATTTAATATTCAATAACATTGTTTATTTTCAGGCCAACTGGTTCAAGGCGGCTCAGTACTGCAGGTTCCACGGGATGCATCTCGCCTCCATCTCATCGCAGGAGGAGAATGACAAACTGGAGAAATACGTCAGGGATTCTGGTAAACAAAATTTTTTAATCCATTATTGTCTACCCCTCAGGCCTCGCACATACTTTGTCAAAAGGTCAAAATATTTCCATTTCACAATAAAATCCAATTAAATAAAATATTTCTGAACGTATCCGAAAACTAAAAATGGTTTAATTTAATTAGTTTTATAATTTTTGAAATATAAATATTTTGGATGCAAACATAAATTAGTTTTTAAAAATGGCTCACTTTACGTTTTTTCTAATTAAAATTACAATATTACGAAAAAAAGCAGACAAATGTTTTATAAACGTTATCGTAAGTCTTTTTATGTAATTTATGTAAAAATTTATAATTTTTTTTTCAAGTTGCGGTCAGAAACTTCGGTTTCATAATGGTGTACATTTTAATTATTTTGAGGTTAACTTTCGAATATGAAGAAAGCATGGTTTTTAATACCGTTTAGATCACATTTCTAATCATGATAATAAGAAAGATTCATCGATTTTGTCTCATGTTCCCAAAAACTACAAATTATCCTGAGGGGTTAAAAGTCAATATACTATATGAGTCACTCACGTTCAAAGGGTTAGAAAATGTAAGATTTTTAATCCGATCTTCTCGGTACTCTAACTTTTCTCTTACCTCCTTGAGATTGCTCTGAGAATCTTTACTTTATTAAAGTATCGACTTTCCAGAAATAAAAGAACGATAAATCTCCAATAAAGCAATACTGAAGGCTCTTGCACTGAAATTCTACCGAGCGTTTTATTTTTGTTCCTGTCTATAATCTTTGCCTTTTGACAGGAAATTAATTTTTATTGCTCCCTGTAGAGCAAGCAATACGATTGTAATAAAGGTCTTATTAAACGCCTTATTACCAAGTGGATTGTTAATGGACTCGTAATACACAAAAGGTTTAATTCTAGTTGACATCTTACGAACTATGATATGAATAATTGATTATTAATTGAGAATAATAACTGCTAATGCAAAAACTGATGTACCCTGCCTAACTTTTGATAAAATATGCACAACGGGGTTATCAAGGCCTGTTTACGGTCATCTCCAAGCATATTACAATCCAAAATTGTCAAATGCTTCGAGGCTATAATATTAAAACCCGCTTAATCACTGGAGACCATATTTGTCCCAGCTCACACAGGTCTTATAGAAATCGTTGTGTCTCCCTTACAGGTTACAAGTATGATCTAAACGGCATTGGAAATAAAATACAACACGCTATATATTCAAATCTAAAAGTTAACCACAATAAAATTAAAATGTACACCTTTAAGAAACCAAAGTTTCCGATCGCTATTTGAAAAAAAAATTAAACTTAGTGAATTTTTTAAGATTTTTTTTTTTTACATGAAACTTTTAGAATAGGTAATAATTATGTATTCAAATCTTTAATAAATTAACAGAAAAGAATCCAAGAATAAAGAAGGTGTCGAAATAACGAAAATAATTTTTAATTTTTAATTAATAGGTATTAGTATGAAAATATAATATATACGGATTATGAACGATTATGGACACGGGAAGGAAGAATATAGATACAATTTTACAACCTAACAAAGATTAAAGCTTGTATTGTGTTTTGTTTTAGATATTGCTTTATAATTTTCCTTTTGTAATATTTGAACATAGGTACTTACCTATAGTTCATACACGTAATCATGTACAATGTGATTTTAGAACAGGGTACCACAGTAAAGACACATATTTTTCAAAAAAACAAGAAAAAGTATGAAATGCCTATTATTAATTCTTTTTCTTAATCGGGAAAAGAAACTATTGGTTTAGAATCATGTTGATAATTTTATGATTATGTTAAACATACTCTACTTAATTGATAAAAATATTGCACAAATTGACTTAATTTAGGAAATATAAGAATGAATCAGTAAAAAGTTAATATTTTAGTGCCAAGAAATCCTGGTTTACAGTAAATAAGTTCATTAAGATTTTTAATATGAAACGATGCTAATTGTATGAAATTCGCTTCTAGGTTACGGAAACGAACACTTCTGGACTTCTGGCACCGATTTGGCGGAAGAGGGCTCCTTCTTCTGGATGTCTTCAGGAAGACCCATCACCTTCACCAACTGGAACGCTGGAGAACCCAACAACTTCCGCTACGAAAATGGGGAAGAAGAGAATTGTCTGGAACTGTGGAACAGAGACGGAAAAGGACTCAAGTGGAACGATTCACCTTGCTCCTTCGAGACCTTCTTCGTGTGTGAAGTGAGGAACGATTAATCCTAACAGCACTAGTTGTTAAACACGAACTTTCTATTACGTATTGTGAAATATCGCCAAGTGCGACTAAGTGAATATTATTGACTTGACTTTGAAGGCCAGGTATCTAAGTGTTATTCCTCCTGCAGTGTTCATCTATGAATATGGAGGAAAATATTATATAGTACGATATTACGTTAAGGGGGTTTCTCACCATCCTCCCGTTAGCTTATCTACCCTAATAACGAATATTATTAAAAATAAAAATAAAATACTCGCAGTGGTTAGAAAACTCGGCCAACTTACCCAATATATAGCCACTATTCGTAGGTTCGAGTACCGAATTATAAACTCCAACTTAATAAATAAATAAATCGTAAATCGTAAATCGAAAATATTCGTTATTAGGGTAGATAAGCTACTGGGAGGATGGTGAGAAACCCCCTAAGTATACAATATTAACAAATTATTTAGGACAATATTGCATCCATCAATAATTTACAAAAAATCATTAAAATCTGTTTTATTTAACAACATCAAAATAATATTATATAACAACGAAACAATGACTGTTATCTTTTAGCAACATCGATTTTAAATAATCTTTAGATTTTTTTCAAATAAAAGTAGTGATGCAACGATTACGATTCCGATTAAAGATTCTTCAAAATTTTCTGAAAAATCGGTTTTTTTGTAGTTTCAATAATAAATTCATATTTTTTAATCATTGAAGACAATATTAATGACAATGACTCTCAAACGAAAAAAATGATACAGAAAAAATCAACAGATGTCGCACATTAAAATAAAAATGGGTAGATATGTTTATCCAAGACACCATCTAGATTGCATTTAGTTCGGGTAGAATCTTGCAATCATACACAAAAATAGCCAATAAAAATATGGGTTAAGAAAGTTATGATTATGTTGGTAACTCTCAGTCGAAGTATGTAACAGTTAAAAATTACGTTGATATGGTCGATATGGTCGAATTATCGCAGTGGTCAGAGCACTTCCCCGGCAAGGGAGAGATCCGACTTTCAATTCCCAAATGCGACCAATTTTTTCCTACCTTTTATGCTTCACATTTTAGTGTGAGAGTCGATAATAGTATTTTCAATTATTAAATATAACAATTTCAAGTTTTAATCATTAAGTTATTAAAAAAAATCATATTTTCCTCAAAGTGGTGAATGATTTTCTTTTCCAATCACTCGCTATACTAGAGGGTTTCTTACCATCCTCCCAATAGCTTATCTACCCTAATAACGAATATTATTAAAAATAAAATACTCGCAGTGGTTAGAAAACTCGGCCAACTTATCCAATATATAGCCACTATTCATAGGTTCGAGTACCGAACTATAAACTCCAACTTAATAAATAAATAAACCGTAAATCGTAAATCGAAAATATTCGTTATTAGTGTAGATAAGCTAATGGGAGGATGGTGAGAAACCCCCTTAGTAGAATAAGTCTGTACAATCGCAATATATTGTTTTTACACATATTTCATATCAAATTAATTTAGAAATAACTTCAAAAATAAGTAATGTTTGCAAGCATATATGTTTTCGGTTAATAAAGCGAAGTTCTTTTATTTTCTGGCAAAAATTGTATGCAGTAAACGTACTCTTACGATTACTATTATTTGTGCAATTGCAATCATACGATTATTCGTTGCATAATCGTAATTGTATCCATTGCATCACTAGAATAAAACCATTCCGTGTAAGTATGGATGCTTATTTCCGCTTTCTATTGCTAATGGCAATGGCTATATTATGTTGGGTTAATCTTTGAGAATGAACGCCATAGCATTTTACTTGGATATAATTATTATAAGTAATGGGGTACAACAAGATGTAAACGCCAAAACTGTAGATAACTAGAATATTATCCTTAACTATATTAATTGTGTTAAAATGTCAGTACATGAGCGACGTAACGAACCTTCATTTGTGTTCAAAAGAAAAAATAAATCTTCGCTCTTATTTTTAAATTTTAATTGGGTCATTAATTTTATTTCTTCCTTCAAAGCTCCTTAAGCTAATCTCACACGGGCTTTGTTCTCTCATAAGAGATACGACAGTGCGATCTCTTTGACATATTTATTCTTAAATTAGGATTTGAGACCAAAATACTTAACCAAACTGAATAATATACTTCAAGGTGTATCAAATACCTAGTATTGATATGTTCTAATTTGTTTGTTTGTTTTTCAACATGATGTTAAGTAGGGAATTAAAGAATTCAATTAACCCTTGATTTTGGAGGCAACGTTGGAATTGTTTTTGAGTAAATTACAATTATTAAAAAATATGTCTTGCTTTATCTACTATGTTAATATAACGATAAATAAAATGAAACATCATAAAAAAGCGTTTTTTAATAGTAATTTTAATTTATACAAGACAAATTTGTGTTCTGACGCAAATCGGTCATTTGTAATTTAAATTTACGCCCATTAAAATGCCTTTATTAATTATTTTAAAGAGTTTATTTTTGTACCTATCGTTGTATTTTATATAGTAAATAGAATAAAAAATTTTTTTTTAAATATTTATCAAATACACACAAATAATTTCCTAAATTGCCTCTAAAATATAAAAAAAGAATTATTTAATGGCCTATATTTTATAATTAAAAAATAAATAAAGTAGAAAATATCTGTGCTAGATATTTGATATATACTTTTTATTACAAAAATTATTTTTCAGTTTAGTGGGGTATTTTGACCTTAAATCCAAATTTAAAATTTGTATGTCGTTCCCAATAATACATTCCTATGGTAATTAATAGCGAGCGATATGGTGAAACAAGCCAGTTCACATATAGATATACAGAGAGTATAGTGCTCGTGTGAGACGAGCATTAATTTTTTTTTTTGTTATCCTCAAAATATTTGAGTTATGTTTTTCTAATATTTCGTATATGTTCTATTTCGTTTGGTTTTGAAGGCAAAGTTTGACAATTGTAGCCGTTATTCCTTTCAAATGGCGATTGTTTTGACACGTTATAATAAAATGTATACTTCTCAACTTATTTTGAAGAGAAAACAAATCACTGCCTTATTATAAGAAATGGTGGCCTATGAAAAATACCGCCATGTTAGAAATTATTTAAACTGATAATTATAAAAATTTTGAATTCATTTTTAAAAAACTGTTCAGTACTTTTTATAATTAGCGAAATACAAATAAATAAAAAAATACATACAATGAATACAAAGTTTTTTTTTCATTAATATTTTTCTAACATTTCATTTATTATTTACAACTGAAATAAAAATATGTAGGTTATAGGTGTAAATATATTATGTTTAATTTAGTCATAATTTATCAAAACGTTTTTGCGTTTTTGTATTAATTCAATTGGTAGAATTATATTATTGTACACTCAAATAATAAATTTTTAAGGCATTTGTCTCAAATTACGTTCAATTTAAATGTGACAAGTTTCAATACATTAAAAAAGTTAAAAAAGTTATTCCCCATATTGTAATATGATAAAACAATGAGTGTATCAAAAAATATATATCTCGAATTATTAGAATAATAAAGTCTTCAATTCATACAAAATGATTGCATAGGTACTTTTGTAAGTGTGCATGAAATTATTTTTGAAGGATTTGTATACGCCTATATAATATTTTTATTATTATATATTTATAAATAAACCACATTCAAATGTATCAGACATATTTTTTATTGCCCTACGCTTTTTTTTATACTACATAAGAATTTCAACAGAGGGGTCCAATGGAACTATGGCACCCAAGATGTTGTTAAGAAGCTGAAAGGAGGGGCAGAGGACGGACGGTGGAAAGGAATGTTCTTTAAGAAACATTTATTAGCATTTCAAAAAGTTTTCCAAAAAAAGTTTTTTAATTCCAAAAAGCACACCACGAAAGCATAAAAATCCCCAAACTACGTTTGGGTAGCTATCGCTCGAGTGGATAAAATCAATGATTTTAATAAAAAATATTAATACATTTTTATTCCAGAATTATAAGTCCCATCTTTTCTCTCAAATGTAGCAGCCAAAGAAATATAGGAATAATATTGGTAATTCTTAAATAGGGAGGAGATATGAGATCAACAAAAATGACCAAAAACAATCAGGTCTCAATGGCTTAGTGGTTATAATGTTGTCCTGGTAAGAGCTGTCCAAATCAGTCGTTATGGTTTTCAAACGTAAAAATCAACTCATAGTAACATTCTCAGTATGGCTAGACGGAAAGAAAATGAATGTCACGTAAAATACCTGGGACATAATATCACAGACGACCTGAAAGACATTGAGGATATATGGAAAGTTAAAGAAGAGCGATATCTGTTAGAGGAGGTAAGGCGATTTCATTTTTGCAGTACATACGTCAACCTACTACTTTTTAACGCGTTCTGCACATTACTGTATACGTCAGAACTGGGGGTAAATTACACTGCATCCCAATGGCATAAGCAAAAAAATGCTTTCAATAATGCTTATCGCCAACTGTTCCGCCTACCGAGATACTGCAGCGCTACGAAAATGTTTCTGGAAGGATGAGTTTTCTATTTCAGAGCACTTCCTCGTCACCGCATGGGAAACTTATGGCGCAGACTACGTCAATCGAAAAACACGATCATCACTGCCATGGTTGCCTGGGTGGAGTCCCCCTGATGGCCCCATGAAGACGGGATAAGTACGATCGAATATCCCCCTTAAACGGCTATTTGCATATTTTTTTCTATCTAATATTTTAAATTTCTTTTCTGTTATTATTACTTGTACCCATATGTTGTTATTTTGTCTAATAATTTGTTACTTTCTTCGAAATGTGGAATATATTGTATTGCACTACCCCTGCATATGTTCTGGAATACACCATTATTATTTATTATTATTATTTTAAAACTAAAAAAAATAAACTTTCACCTTTTTTCTTCTATACACACTTTAAGTCAATTACTAAAATCAAACTTGATTTTAAAAGCATCACTAACTGGATTGTGCATTTAATAAATTAAAATATAAAAATGACTGTACTATCGAATCAACGTTTGTATGACACGATGTCCTATTTACGTTGATGTAAAGAGCATATTTGCCGAAAACATTTTCCCTTCCGACGCTAATACCAGATGCAAACATCGGACTGATCCGCAACTTCTCACAATTTCATTTTAAACCAGCAAAATCAATGCACAAAGTAAACAGGGGCAAATTTGTCACTCAGCCAAAACCATAACTCAAGCAAGACTTGTAAGCACTTTGCCAAAGCGTCAAATTGCATGTTTTCTGCTCCCAAAAGGGAAATCTGCCAAAGTGAATCTAGAAGCAACCAAGTGAAAAAGTCAGGAAAAGGAATATGTAGAAATGTTTTTTGAAAATTGTTCGTGATTTTTTCTTACTAAGTAGTGTTTAATAATTTTTTTGCGTGGTGGCTTATGTATGATGTTGAACTATTTTTCACAAAGTTCGGGCAATTCGTCGAGGGGGAGCCCGGTAAGCTACGTCTGAATTATTCATGAAACTGCTTGTATACACGGCTACATGACATTCAAAGGCAAATGAGGGTAGGAAGCCGATTTTTTAACGAATCTACCGAGTTTCGCCTTTTAAAAAACAGCCGGCTGTCCATGCATATGATTGGTTTATTCATTATAAATGATTTTTGTAGGTGCCAAACGTAACTAACTACTAACCATCACACAGTTTCTCCGCGAGGGTAGGCAGAGAGGATGGACCGCCAAACACATACATAACCTTCTGGTGTCCCCGATTTCTTCTACCATTCGCATTCGCGTCATATCTCGTCTTCGTGCATTTGCTCTACATGCCCAAAACATTTCTTTCTTAATCATACTCAATACGCTCAACCTTGGTGAATTTCCATATTTCTTACACGGCATGCATGGTTTAACAAATAATATACGCCTCAGGAACAACACATTTCTAGAGCTTTCAGTTTACTTTTATTGTTCCTCTGCCAGTTCTATGCCTCACTGCCATACATCGGGGCGAGGTTGTAGCTTTAGGATTCACGGGGTTCAGCCATTAAGAAGGTAGAAAAAGGGGGAGGGGATTTAAAAAAATATTTTTGGGACAATATTCCCATGTTACGAATAACCTGACAATACGTAAAAATCTCCTACTCCACCACAGTAAGCGGAAAATGTTGCTTGTGTCGTGACGGAGGACTTAGCCACCCGGGGAATAATTGAACACGCGACGCCTGGGTGAGACCCAAACGCGATGCTACTCGACCACTGATCGGGCTCATTACATTGATAAAGATGGTGCAAATAATATTGCTGTATTTTTCAGGAATGTAATCTACGAGTACTATTATCTTTTTTTCCTACGCAATACTGAGACCGATTTTTACATACGCCTTTGCTTCAGGGTAGCACACCGTTGTAGACTACTAATTTCGCTTCTTTGGACAATTTTTTGTTAGCGCAAACCGCGTTCAGTCCTGCATTATTTACCTTTCTTTTTTAAAAATCCCTATCAGCCTTTCTATCTCTCGTGAACATACTTCACGAATGGTGCCAAACGTAATTATAAAATAAATCCTAATGGCAGGCAGATTTGATTTGGATCCATTTTTATGAAGTTAAATGAATCGCTTTTCGCCGTCATAGGCGGAAAGCAGAACTGTCTAATAATAAAATGCGGAATACTTTTAATAGTATGTTTTAAATACCTACATAACTATAATTCATTTTATTATCGTTAAGATATTTTTATTATTACATTGTGCTTACCTTAACCCAACATATAAATATTTTCACGTAGTGTAAATATGTCGGATAATCTACATACACATAAAAATATAAAGTCCTAGATGAGTTTTATAGCTGCAGCAATAAAAAAAACGGTGTTCTGGCAATCGACAGCGTCTATTAACCTGACTTAAGTATTAAGTAAAATCTTTACATAAACTCAAAGAAATTGCGGCAAAAATCATAAAAATGACTGATGTTTCTTTCAGTAAAAGAATCCGGATAAAAGAAAATGGATGAGTTTTTCCAGGAAAAAATAATTCAATATGTCTAAAAATAAATTTATATAAACCTACAAAAAAAAATATGTTAGAAAGTACATAAGTCGGTACAAATAACTAATTGTGTAAAAATGTAATTAAAGAAAAAAAAACAAATAAAGAAAAAACAAAAATTATAATTTTCGATAACATGAGTAAATAGCTGTATAAATTTGAATTTGGAATTCCTAACCAAAGAGAAGATATTTGAGATCAAAGTTGCCAGTATGGCAAAACGCCAATTTCATATGTAAGGACCTAATATCAACTCTACTTCTGACACTAATCTTCTTATAATGTAATATAAATAGTAATGGAGGGTAGCAAATGTAAAATCAAGCATAAACTTTTTAGCAATAGTTTGTTCATTGTAAGTGATCTGCCAGGTGAGAATGTTTTCTGTATCTGTTTGAGAACTCGTAGTAAGAGCTTGAGAACTCGTAGTAAATTGTGCAGCGCCCTCGAGGTGATTTTTCACAAAATAACGCGCTCTATAAATTATTATTATAAAATTACCCAAAATAAACACGATAGCCCAAAAGTAAATGCCAAAAAAAATATCAATTTACAAACAACCTAACGTAAATAAAATAATATAATAATAATCTTGTGAGCTACCTAATTGGCAGCTACCTTTTTCATTGAAAAAAAGTGTTCAAAGAATGTATTTGTTACCTAGATTGTGTCTCGGATAAATATATCCGATTTTATTTTTATGGAACACCTATTGAATTTTTATGAAAGTCTAAATGAATATTCAAATTTTTATAAGAAAATTTCTGTTTTTAAATTTTTAAGGTTATTCTCATCAATGTAATATATCATTGAAGAAATAATATATGAAATATGAAGTTTGACAAATACGACAGTCTCATAATAATTCGCAATGGCTGAATTGGATAAAGCGTATGTCCCGGTTAGACATGAGGTTCTGATGGGTTCGAGTCCCAGTTGCGATTATCTTTTATTATTTTGCTGAATCCTGTTCATTTTCATATTTTTAATAAATTGGATTATTATTCTTATCTTCTTCTTCAATGATATATTACATTATTAAGAATAACCTTCAAAACTTAAAAATATAGTTTTTCTTATAAAAATTCAAATAATTATTGTATCAAAGAAGAGAGATTGCAACAAAGCTTTTAGCGGTTGATATTATAATAGTGTTTTACCATTGCGCTAAGCAGAGAGGGCAGGGTGCCACACATAACTATCCCGACTTTGAAAGCATAATATGTCAGGGCAGGTTAAGTGCGGGCAGGGAGCAGGGAGCAGGGAGCAGGGAGCAGGGAGCAGGGGACATCGGCCCTGAGCTAATCCCCGCCATGACAGCGTTGCGGGGAGATCCACGCGCGGCTTAAATGCTAAATGGATCAAAATAATTGTCCCACTGACCTTTATATGGGTGCCTGACCTGCAAGCCAAAGCAAAACATCTGGCAGAACTGGAAAAGTTAAGAAAAGCTTATGTAAACGTAAGTATTCGTTCATGAGCGTCGTTCAAAATGTTCGTGAGGTGATTTTTTTTTACAAAAATGGCGCTAAATGAATTATCTAGAAATTAAATATTACAAAAGCTTTGCAAAAAAGATTTTTTTATTTAATCTATACATATATTATAATTACATGTTATTTTTTCAATGCCTGTCTCACTAGGGTAAACCTGTGTCGAGACAGACGTAGAGTTACATAAATTGTATGCAAACATGGTTATTTGAATACATGGTGATTAGCATAACATTATCGCAGACTGGTGAAAAATCACGGGACATTATGTAAGTAAATCTAGTTAGTAAATGACGGTTTTCTTGAAAATGTAAAAGCGTTGAATTTTATGAAATCTGACTTTTCTTGTCAAAATTACATAACCCTAAAATTTGGGAGGCGGGAATGGGTACCGCCGCCCGGGAACCATTTATTGGGTAACCAACACCTCTGCAAAATGTCACTCTAAGTGGTTCGCTACGATTGGTGACTTAACAGGGTTGTTCGGGTTTATAGACGTAATGTATGTCCTGGTCTTGGTGACGGAAGTGTTTGCTCAATAACTGCGTGGCAGGCCGGATCGGGAAAGGGTCATTGAATCAGACCTTTTGACCTCCAGTAGAACTCGACGGCCTACGTAATCGAGGGGCAAGGCTCTCAACTCCCATCCGATGGTCGCGGGTTCGAACCCGGAGCGCGTGCGAAAATAAATTTTATTTGATTAATTTGTGTTATTACACAATTAATTCATTAAAAATAGTGTATAGTATATCTGCGGCACGTTACTAAGTGATATACTTTCAGTATCACCCTGGTGTGAGACCACCATTCAGAATTGAAAAGTTTCTTGACATGACTTTAATCGTGTTTGGTGAACAGATCTGAATAGCTATTCACTTCCCCATATTCCTCTTCCCCATCTCCTCCCCCTCCCCACTACCGCCAGCCTCCCAACATATCCCAATTGAGAATGCCATAGTCTCACTGGCTCCAGACGGAAGCAGTTGGGACTCTTGTTCGGTATTCATATAAAAAAGTAATTACGTAGGTACATATAATAATGTGATATTTGTTTAGTATTTATTTTGAGTATTTCCCGCTTTGTTTCGCGCGGTGTTGACAGACCTTTAAAAATAAATCGCCCGACATTTTGTATATTTTTCTTTTGTTTGCGTTTTTATTAATCCGGGCATTTACCTGCCACAATACAGGTACCTAATATAAACACCGCGACTTATTATATGTGTAATCCATTTAGGGAATAAATAATCCTACATACAGTACCTACCGATACGCCCTGAAGTCAGGGTAGCATCATTCACGGAGCTAAAGTCAGCTTTGTTACTATGGGTAGGTACTGAACATAATACATTATACGGAAATTTGAAATTCTGTGAAGGACAAAAATGATGCCTAAGGGATGCTGTGTGAAGAATCTTTTTAGGGAAAGGAAGGAGAAGAAGTTCAGGGATGGAAAAAGGTAAGAGGAGTGGGTAGAAATCTGGGAGTCATCGTGTTCAGGAGTGACGAACGTTTGAATCCATCCAGTCTGGCTGACGAGATCGAAAGGTATTCCTCAACCAGTGTCTCCGATCCGGCCCGCCACGCAGGTGGTGGACAGACGCATCCGCTGCCAAGACCTGGACAAACTTCACCCCCCCCCCCATGAACCCGGTCACCCCGGATAAGTCACCAAACGTAGCGAATCACTTAGGGTGACCTATGGCAGGGGCGCTGGTTATCCAATAAATGGCTCCCATAACCCGGTACCCATAACTGCTTCCCAAATTTTATTTTTGAGTAGAGGTTCTGGGTATTTTCCATTTTACTCTGAAAGCATTAGTAACGTACTTGCGGTATAACATTATGAAGGCCAGCATAGGAAAAATATATTTTTTCATTACGACGTAAGAAATTTTACATTTCATGCGAATCCAATATTTATAACATTTCTTTTGTGATATATTACAAAATTACATGAAAATAATGTAGATAAAACGATCTTTCTGATAATACCTGAAATCTATTCTTTCCATAATGAAGTTATATCAAAAACAATGAAATAATATAGAATTTCTAAACTAACTCCGTCCATATTTTGACACGGCGGCCATTCTGTCGGCTATCTTTCTTGCCCGCCGCATCAACGAAAATTTATTAAAAGTTATTCCGAGAGGCTAGACGCTATGCAGTATTTCGTTACGTCGAGGACGAGAATGGCGATTCTGACCTTGTTCTGGATACAATTTCTTTATACATAAGGGACAAAATCGCTCCCAAAAACCGGTGATCATACGGCCAATTAGCGGCCAACAATTTACACACGCTTTAAAATAGCGGTGTAAAAAAATTTACCAATAAATTAATTGAAAATAAGGTTACGTGTACGTGTTTTTTCTACGCAAGTACTATATTTATAGGTATTAGATGACTGACGCGTATGGTCCAGATACGGATGAATTGGTTAAATAAAATAGAATATTTCCCTTGAATCATACGTATATGGGTACTCATGCTATCTAACGGGGAAATGGCTGTGTGGCCTTTTTCATACAAAACTTAAATTTGGATTAAAACTTAAATTTGGAAGCCAAAATACACAACCAAACGGAATAATTATTTTTTAATCAAAAAGTTTACAAAAAATTTAGTACGGATATGTTCTATTTTATTTATTTGTATTTTAAATTATAAAATTTAGGTCATTATAGAATTCAATTTTTCATGATTTTAAAGGAATTTTGTCAATATTCGCGAATTTATTATTAAAAATAATTATCTTGCCCAACTTACTATGCAAATATACTTAAATTAATTTAAAAAATAAAACACCATAAAAAGACGTTTTTCGGGTCGAAAGTTTAAGTTCATATACGAAAATTGTGTGTTTCACTCAGATTGGTTATTTGTAATTTAAATTTAAGCCTTCAAATTTTTTGTATTTCTTGGGCGTTATGTAACAATTTCTAGACTCTTTGTTTTTAAGAGTTTTACTTTCCATGTACATTTGTTACTTAAATTTTAATTTTTCTGCTACCATTTTCGACACATCCGTGTCAGTCACTACCAAACTTAAAACTCACTTAAAATGTATACAAGTTCAAATTTATTCAACTTCAATATAGAAAAAACTATGTTTAAACATTCAAATTTAAATAAACACTTTAATTTGTGCGCTTTAGAAACCTTAGCTATATACGAAAAAAAAACAAAAATTATTTAGTAAACAAAATAATAGCATCCTGTAAATCACCCTTATTGACAATGTTTCCATGTTAAGTTGACTCCTCCCACCGTTCTCCCCCGCCCCCGAAATCAACTCTCCCAATACTCTCACCTAATAACATTTAATCAACAAAGTAAAATGTAAGCCCTTCAAAATGCTTTTTCAATGAATTATACTTTTTTTATAATTTTTTTTTATTTTATGTTTCATTCTATTTATATACTCGTAATAGGCAAGACAATATATATATATTATTAAATACAATCCTTAACTCACAAATAATTACTAATTTTGCCTCTGATAACGTGAAAATTTGTTTTTTATGGTCCATAATTTTATAATTTGAAAAAGTTTTGCATGAAAAAAGGTCTTGCAGCCGTTCCTCTTAAAAAGGTTCGAAATCATTTCCACCAAATATAAGTAACCCCGTCGGGAAATTGTTTTCATTCTGTAACAACGTACTTACCTTCTTAGGTAACGTCAATATAACATTTAATAGTATTGGGAAAAATCTAGAATTATTACAGCTTTCAACATTCAATAACTGAAGAAAAACCAAAAGAATGGGAGGTAGTACAAATAAAATACCTAATGAAAAGACGAATCGAAAATTTATGTTAATAATCACGAAGTATGTCTATCGCGTGATTCCATTAATTTCACCGTGCTAAATACCAAATCGTGATAGTTTTACAATCCAATAAACCATCCTAAAACAAACAAAAAGCACTAAATCTTTGCGTAGTGCAAAACTATTTGTAAAGTCGAGTAAAATCAAGTAATAGTGTCTGCATAAGCGCCTGTCTAGCGATAAATCCTACCTAGGGTACCTAGTTGTGAGTTGTGAATCGGAGCCCACCTACAACCTAGAGATGGTCTTTATTCCTGTTCAGGTTAATTTAACCCGGTGACTTAGCTGTTACTGGGTCGCACGAGTTTGTTCTAAGGAACTGGTTATTTTTGGAAACGTAACATACAAATTGCCCCCCGTGGTCGAGGGTTGCGGGTTCAAATTTCAATTAATTTTATTAATTAATTTTTGTTATTTCACAATTTATTCATTAAAAATAATATAGAGTATCTATATTTGCGGCACATTCTTGAGTGGAGGAAGGTGCTTACAGTATCGCCCTGGTCGACCACCATTTAGAATTTAAAAGTTTATTGATATGACTTTAGCCGTGTTTGGTGACCAGATGTGAATAGTCAGGTGGTTCCCCACCTTTATCTCCCCATATCCTTCCCCTTTCCACTATTGGGGATGCCATAGTCTCATATGTTCCAGATGGTTGGGAGCAGCTAGAACTCTAGTTCGGTATTCACATAAAAAAAACTATTATTATTAATAATATTTAAAAAATATTGAGACCGTATCTTAGTAAATGCTTTAGAATTTTGCGAGCTAACCTCCTTTGAACCTAAAATGTACAAATGCAAAACTAACAAACGCAAAAACAAAAAGGTACAAACTAAAATCCCAACATATTGGCATACCACATTTTCTTTTTTACTTTTTGTAGTTTGTATTTGAATTAAATCAATCAATTGAATTAGTATTCGTTATTTTATTGGTCAATGACATAAACGAACTCATCTCTGTCGTATATAAATATATAAAGACTGTTTATAACGCAAATAAATAAATAAATACCGATCAACCTTCCCACCATTGAATTTCTATCCGGTACCAAAAGTAACTGGATAAAAGACTGGTTCCAAATCACGCTCAACTGGAACTGCAGTTTACTATGTAGGTATTTTCCATGTCTGCGTACTGTGGTCCGCACGGAACCGCTTACGATAGAAATGTCTGGGAAATTCGGGGGCGTGTCTCGTAGAAAACTTCACGCGATATAAACCTAACTATTTACTACTGTCAGATTTATAGGTTTATTTTATGTGTTTATCTATCATCGAAATCGTTTGATTTAGATTTAAGATAAAGAAGAAGGTTGCTATCGCGTAAACATCATGCGGTTTCAAAATTATTCTTTCAGGAATCTCACAACTGAAATCGTGCTGTCAACGATAGTGAGAGAATAATTTCTTTGTGGTGATACGGAGTAGATATTGTTATAACTGAAACACTGACATATCGAAAGTTATTGCTTTATAAGAATTACATGATAATAACATGGCAATATATGATTTTGTTTCGCATTCGTTCAGGAAAATATTTAAAGCATTGCATGGAGACTGGAGCGTTCAGAGTTCCGCGCACAGGAACCCCGCCACTTTAACTAGACGGCTAGACACTGAATAGATTCTCATACAATCGTTAGAAGTGAAAGATCACCGATTTGAAAGAAAATGATGGTCGCAAATTTAGACAAAATCTTCCAACTCCGAGACAATGAAAATTATCATATTAATTTCTAGATAGTGTCTTGGATAAATATATCCATTTTTATTAAATGAAACAAATTACTTTGTGTAAACCACTTTAATCAGTTATATTGGTTATAGTGGTTTACACAAAGTAATTTGTTTTATTTAATTAAAATGATTTATTTATTCACGCCCTTAGGGCTTTTACAATAATCATAATACAAAAATAATAGTTTAGTAAACGATAAACAGATTTTTTGAAATTTCAGAAATAAATTTAGGTAATGAATAAACGAAAATAGCAACTGAACTAAATTTATTTCCAAGCCTATGTAGTCTTTGGATTGTGGAGTTAATGAAATAGTTAGTTTTCGAAGGATAAACAAAGAACAGCTCTGGAAGCCTAGTGTTACGATTTGGTACTCGGAATGTTATTAGTTTTGTTAATTCAGGTGCGTCAATTGTGCCATTAACTAATTTGAATAAAAGTACCATATTGCTATTTGTTTTTCTACAAGATAAGTCAGTTAAATTAAGTCCTTTCATTAATTTATCATAATTGATTTGTTCAATGGGTATGGAGAGTTTGAAATTAATGAACCTTAAAAATTTATGTTGAACTCTCTCAATTTTTATTTGATGTACTTTATAGTATGGGGACCAAATAGTGGAATTGTATTCTAAATTACTTCTAACTAAGGCAGTGAAGAGTATTTAATATTTTAGTAATTGATGCAACAGTTATTCATTTTTATTTATGATGTGATGATCATTTTTGTCTGTGATGAATAATATTGATATTATTTTTTTATATTGGAATAACCTATTGAGTAAAACCTCAATTTGTTTTATTTATTCATTGAAGATAATATTAACAACTCTCAAACGAAAAGTGAGAAACAGAAAGCTATGTGGTTCCTGGGTTCAATTCGATGCGACCGAATATTTTTCTGATTTTCGACGAAATTCAGGTAGAATCTTGCAAATGCAATAAAGATAGCAGCCAAAACATATGCATTAAAAAAATAAGATAATTTTGGTAGTTCGTAGTGTATGATACATACAGATGACCGAAGCTGTTTCGAAATTACGTTATAAAGATAGTAGCCAAAAAATATGCAGTAAGAAAATGAAGACATAAGTACCAGAAGTTCTTAGTCGAAAGTAGGTATAATACGGTTAATGGGGCCAACAGACCTAGCTATAAAAGCTTAAGCGTTATTTGGCTTGGCCTACTTCAGCATATCACTCGTCATACATTCCCATTGGGAATGTACGGCAACCGATATGCCGAAATACGCCAAACCAAATAGCGCTTGAGCTTTTATAGCTAGGTCTGTTGGCCCCATAAAAGTGACCGCAGCGCATGGGGTCGAATTAGCTCAGTGCCCAGAGCACAGCCCCCGCAAGACTAGGGTCCTGGGTTCAATTCCTAGATGCTGCCGAACTTTTCAGATTTTCTGTTTCACATTTGTTCTACGAACAAAATTGAGATTATCAAAATTAAACTGATACACAACACATTCTATTTAGGATTGTGTGTATTGGTGCATATTTAAGTATACCCTTTAAAAAATGTCCTTTAAAGGATGTCCTTTAAAAAAAGAGTCGCTGAGAAACAGCGTTTTGTTTTGGTTTTTTCTATTGTGATTAATGGCGAAAAATGTGCATATTTATTTCAGTATTTTATATTGTCTAAAAGTTGTTAAGTGTGTTTTTGTGTTCGTTAGTTCGAAAAAAATGAACAATCGTTGGTTTTTTTAACTTTCACTGGAATCAAAAAATAAGTTTGAAATATGTTTTAGGCAAGCAACGCACAATACAATAACGTGTTATCTAGAAAGCAAGTAGACGGTACTAGCGTAGTCGGCGGTCATTTGCAATACATTACAGCTGTGTGATATGGTTTGAAAGATATTGTTTTATGAATTTAGGATTTTTTTAAATCCTTGACAATAATTATGGCGCCAGAGTTGTCAATGAAGTAAACAATAAATTGAGAAATAGAGGAGTAAAAGAAACTGAGAAAAGAGAAGACTTAGTCAGATGTTTATAACCTCAACATTTTAATTTTGTTTTCCGATTAACGAGTGTATGTATCTACACATAGTTTAAAAGGAATAAGTTTAAAAATAAGTTTTGCTGTTTAATTTCAGATTGGCGGCATACGCCATAACAATTTTCAGGCGACTTTCTCAGAAGCGAAGGTTGAAAGTGACATAACTCAAATTTTGAAAATGGTGTAGGCACTTGTGCTTATGTTTGTGTATTTTGATATTAAAATATCGATTGGCTGAAATTGAACTGTACCTACTATTCGAACAGATTCACAGCAGGGGTGACCGGTTCATTGGGGTTAGGATTGTCTAGGTCTTGGTGACGGATGCGTCTGCCCACCTCTCCAGCAGAATCCTCTCGACTCAGGGATGGATTCATACGTACGTCACTCCTGAACACACTTACCCCCAGATACCCGCCCAACCCTCGTATCTTTTTCCTTCCCAAATATTTCTCTTTTTCCTTTCCAAAAAAAAAACCACCACCCATCATCCCCAAAGATGACGTAAGCCCTGAGGGAAATTATTTTCCTCATGACCTGTGTCATGTGTGGAACTAATGTTAAAAAAAACACTATTTTGAAAATGCTTTGGTCACTGCAAAGGAAAAACAAAGATTGAATGCCATCATTACCTCCAGTTCACTAGCGCCAACGGCTGATTCGAGCATTCCAGATTACCTGCGGTTCGGCAACCGACACGCCCACAACACACTCCTATAGGTTTTCCTTTCCAGCGCCGCTAGAGAAGTACAGAAGTGGGTGAACACGAGCTTCTGGCGCATGCGCCGTCGCATCCATTAAAATGGATTCTGGGACTCGCGCGCTAGCCCGTCCTCCATCAATCGTTCGCAAATCGAGCACCTAATGGCAGCGCCTCTTCTTCTGACATCTATATCGGTTTATTAATAGCCTGCCCATTTATAGAACTAATAATAAACACTCATTACGCGAGGTGAACTAACTCTGATTCAACTTAAGTGACGTACCGATCTACTGGGTGTAGTGCAAGTAGTATAAAAATGACAGGAGCGTTTTTCGTAACCCAGGACGAGTGTTGATCCCAGGGTTTTTGGCAAGTGTTCGTTCATTCGCTTCGAGCGTGCATTTTGAACATGTAAATAGTGACAGTGTAACAAGAAAGATTCCCAGAGAAGCTGTGATGTGATTCACGAGTTATTTAAAATATATTTACTGTAAACGTCAAACGTGCCTCCTTCGAAATTTGAATTTTATAATAGTAAATTATCAGATTTCTTCAAATTTTTTCCTGATATTTTTATGACAACTGCATTATTTCTAGTGGAAAAGTAATACGCTAATTAAATAATAAGTTAAAAATATAGTGATTTATTCAAAAATGTTAAAAGGTTTATGAAACGTAAGTTATACTTCAGCTAAGTTTCCCCGTTTTTGTGACAGTTCTTCAATGAGGTGAGCTAGCTTTTGGCTAAAAGTGTGATTTTAGTGCGTGATAAATTTGTGATTTCTTCGGACTGCCGAGTGCTAGGCTTGTGAAATTTGCTGAGCTCGGCGGGTGATAGGTTTGGCATAGAACAGTGGTTGTGAGAGGGAAATGTCATTTGAGAGGGTGGCTCGGTGGGGACGGTGACTGAAGGGGGGCAGGGATGAACCATGAGTGATCTGCAAGCAACTTTCGAGTTTTCCGTGGAGCTTTTCAAGTTTTACAATGTCGACCTATTCCAACGAGGGTAAGTTCTTTTATTTATTTATGTTTATGTCATTTGAATAACACCAAAAGAAACATTAATTTTTCCACAAAAAAAAAATAATAATTCACCATTTATTTTGTAAGTAGGTACCTGCCTACTTTCTTACTATTGAGTAGGTAGGTACCTACCTATTTAATTGAAATACTTAATTTTTAGATTATAAAATATAAATTAGATTATAAACATAAAAATAACCAACTAAAGAATCAGGTAAGTAACCATTTTGAAATAAACTTTTCGCACATCTGTGAAAAATCACGGGATATTTAAATTCCAATTTTGAAAAAGACAATTTGTAATTATAAAAATAATTTTCTGTTGAAGTGTTATATTATTATAGGCTGGTACTTAATCGATTTATCACTTTATAACATTCAGTTCCAATTTTGAAAATGATACATAAATTCTAAGCAAATCCGAGTTCATTGAACCAGACACAACCGAAATTAGTTTTTTGGTTATTGGATGATAAATAATATATTTATGTTTTTAGATTTTCACGGCGAAAACTACTTTCGTTATTTTTTGGGGGGTTTTATGCCGTGTTGCGCTATAAATAAATAACGAAAATATATTTATGTATTTGCACATTTTATTATATTGGTAACACCCTCGTGTTTATACATACACGAAAATTTCGTAAATTCCCAGTAAAAGATATCACAAAATTTTGTTCAAATAGAAAAACGATATGTTTGTGTTATTTCAATTTGAATATGAAATTGAAAAAATGTTGAAAAGAAAGTGCGTTTTTGCTATGTTGGCCTAGAAAACTACGAAAAATTCTTGGTATAGTAAAGAAACCGGGCGCATTCTTTCTCAGTTGACACATTGGGGACATCGTATTATGTTTTCCTAAAAAACTTGCCAAAATGTCATGTTGCCATTTCCTACACGACATGATTTCCACACACGATGATAAATTACTCTTCCTAATATATTGATTAATTATATATTACAACATTTATTTATTCATCTTTAAATTTTAGAAAAAAGTAAGGTGTATGGAAATTTTAAATGCTGTAAACGAAAAGAAAGATTTTTATTTTTTCATAAAATCATTTCTAATGTTTTTTTAGACCTTTAAACATGATTTTTTTATTATGAAATAACGTTGAATAGATCTATCGGAATACTTAAAAAATTTTAACGATAGTTAATTTATTTTAAATTTTTCAGAAAATACATCCTCTCAAATGCACGTAGCACGTAGTAAAAGACGCACTTATTTTCCTAGAAATATTTCGACGACGCAGATCGATAGAAAAACGGAGAAAATTACAAAGAATTCATATTCTACGCTTTCGTATATAGATGGCGCGCATATAGTATTTTTTACTTATAAACGCATTTTCAAGTGATGCTTTGAAATATGAAAATTGTATTGTTCGCGGAAGTACACAAGCAATATGAATATTAAAAAATAGTTTTGTCAATTAAAAAACTCAAATCTTTCAAGAAAGGCTAACAAATACAATATTTCATCGGTGATTCAATCCAATTTTGTATTACTTTTCTTGAAAGATTAGAATTTTTTAATTGATAAAACTATTTGTTAATATTTTAACAATTAGTTCTCCTTGCCTCTCTTCCTTGCCAAGGAAGTGCCCTGACTACTTGGCTAATTCGACCATATCAACCAACTTTCGTCGTTTTAACTATATACTCCGACTGGCGACTTAGAGACCAACAATATCTTCATTGTGAATTTAGAGAAATTATCAGTTAAACAACTTCAGATCTACAGAGTTATCTTTACAGACAGGGGCGACGCTACTGTAGATATTTAGATTACAAAAAAAACCTTTATATTAAAAATTAGTATTTTTTCTATAAATACCACACAAGAGTACCAACTGCTCCCGTCTGGAGCCAATGAGTCTATAGCTTCGCCAGTTGGGGTATGTTGTGAGACTGGAGGTAGTGAGGAGGGGAAGGAGATGGAGAAGGTAGGGGATTATGTAGCTATTCAGATCTGGTCACCTAACACGGCTAAAGCCATTTCAAGCAACGTGTCGATTCTGAATGGTGGTCTTACACCAGGGCGATACTGAGAGTATCTTCCACTCTGGAACGTGCCGCAAATATACTATATTTATATTATTCTTAATTAATTAACTGCGAAAAAACACAAATTAATCAAAAAAAACTTTTTTTTATTAATTTATCCCTCGACCGCGGAGGCCGACAAGTTCGCTGCCTGCATAGATATATGTTTTAATCTGTAATTTTTTATTATATTTACTTCCGGAATCTTAGATTGAACGGTAACCTCATTTTAATTCATGAAAGGAAGTGACTTTGGTTGGACAGGGTTCTAATCTCACTTTAGCTTGTTCTGATTCAAAGTTTGCACACACGATTTCTGGTGTCAAAGTTTGCAAAGACGATTTCCCATTATCTATTTACCGATTTCTGATTTTGAGGTTGAATCTTGTGTAATTTTTTTTGGTTTACAGCTTTTAGATGAAAATACTTTAATAGGACGTATCCTTACCATTTAAGAACATACATAAACGTGCAGATAGAACCATATCGTTCACGGAAATTTTTTTGAGGACAATTTTTTTAAATCTTAAATAGGTAATTCACCTTAAAAAGAGTGCTATAAGGAACAAAATCTTAATTATTCAGGAGAGCGAAAAAAGTTCTTTATTTAAAAAAAATATCATGTAAGTATCCACTTTTTGTAGACCTATAATTATGCATTTTTATTATAAAATATAAATAATTAATTAGGTATTTCAGAATACTTAACTTTTTTTGTTAATTTCTTTAACAGAATTTAATTTATTTTTAATTTTAAAGAAAAAAAATCCTCTTATAAAGATGCTCTAACTTTCGTAGAAAATTACATCTAAAGAGAAAAACACGGAGAAAAATGACATATTTAACTAATTTTTAGATTTATTCTCCTTTACTGCATTTTAAATTTCTGCTATCAATATGCAACCATCTAGGGATCTAGTGCATTAGGTTCTAACTACATTTCCCTACTGCCATTACAAGCCTGGACCACGTTCTAAAATATTTGCCTTTAAAGTTTGTTAGAGTATAATACTTTACACAGTATTGAGTCACAAAATCAGAAATTGTAAAATAGATTATGAGAATTCGTCTTTGCAAACTTTGACACCTCAGAATATGGTAAGGGGAATTAAGTCAAGTGACGAACTATTTATACTGTACCTCGTAAAAACGATCAACTGTCAGATATCAGATATCGTCTTTGCAAACTTTGTCAGATATAAACAAAATGGTAATTGCAAAAGGTTCAATGTGATGTTGGCTCTTTATAAAATAAATTGAAGCTTTAAAAACTTGATGTTGGAACCTCGTCATACAGAAATACAACACAGATGGCTCTGAAAATTATTTTGGTTAAAGAAATGAGCGAAAGAAATCAATTTGCATTCAAAGGTCATTGTTGAAAAAAATTTCATTTAGAACCCTGTGAACTGAGGTGCGAAATGTAACAACTAACTATTGTAACCTTTGAAAATACAACTAAATAGGTTTTATTCCGATCATTTGTGGTTGGTTTGTGGTTCCTTACCAACACGATTTATATAAAAATTCGTAATGTTGTGTTTTATTCGATAATAAAAGTGTTTACCTTTGACGATGTCTACAACGAAGTCAATCTGAAATTGCAAACAGTTTTAGGGGCACAGATCTAAAGAGAACTCCATCAATGTATATTTTGAGTTAATGAGACCTAACGATTTTTCTTTTCGTACAAATGTTTAGAATAGGACAACATTATAACACATGGTGCAAATAGATATGCTAAATTGGTGAAAAATCTTTATTACTATAAAAGATTTGGAACTAGATTTTATAGAACCTTTCGTTTGATAACCAACACCTCTGCCATAGGTTACCGTAAGTGTCTAGGTTACGAATAGTGTGGCGGGCTAGATTTGGAGAGACTGGTTGAGGGAGACCTTTTGACTTCTCCAGCCGGACTCTCTCGACCCATTGCCTTTCACCACATTATGAGGGATGGATTCATACGTCCGTCACTCCAGGACAAATTGACCTTCAGATTCCTACTCACCTGTCATACTTTTTTCCTTCCCAGAACTTCATTTCTCTAAAAAAAAGCCTCCAAAGATGATATGGCCCTGAGGATTTTTTTTCCTCTGACCTCCTATGCGAAACTAATGTAAATAAGTTTATTTTTAGTTTTTTTTTATACATAACATATTTTTATTTATATGCTTTTTGACTACTACATTAGACACAAGCCTGTGTTATTGTAGTCGATACTTACTTACGTATTAACAAATATAGTATTTTTAACGTCGAATTGAAATGACGTTGCGAGCCTTAGATAATTGTGTTGACCTATAAATTCCACATAACAAAAAAAACAAATTTCATTACGCCGGAGCTTACAGTTCAAAATTTTTAACGATTTAAGAAAACAACTTTCTCTTTCTAGTTACGATTGCGTTGTTTGAATATAAAGTCACTCGCCGCCACTGCATTTTACTTAGCATTATTATTGTGGTTCGTCGGCCTTAAATGCGTGCTTGTATTGTAAGCATTAAACTGCATTGAACTCATCGCTTTAAATATAAGTTTGTCGTCCTGCGCCTTCTAAATACGATGCCAACAAACTCAATTACAATCATATGGACACCTTCCGCCAGGTATTACTTTTATATTTCCGGTAGGAATACCATTTACATATATATTTTCTTTTATTAAATGAAACCGCCTGCGTTGCAATGCAACTTAAATAAAGAACAGTTTATCCCTGCGTGTGCTTTCCCATTCGTCCCCGTTCCACTTCCTACTCCTCTTCCCCTCCGTGTCTTCTTCCCCTCCTGCGTTCGAATATCACCTTCCCCTTCCCCTCTCTCGCTGTCCCCCTTCTCGTGACCCCCCCCCCTCAGGCATTCCCCTTCCACCTTTTCCTGCCTTTCCCCTCCCTCGTCTTCCCTCCCGCGAACTGCCCCTTCCGGAATCCCCTCCCCTCCAGCCTTTTTTACCCGCCGATAAACTACATAAAATGCACCCATTTTTCATACAACTCGCGTTTGACCATTTTTTTTTTTTTTAATTTCATAAAGCCAGAGCTCGTTATTCTGTTATTTGGGACGGAGACAAATCTAACAAATCAAAGATCATAAAAATCCGTCCATCCGGTCTTCAGTTATAAATGGTGTAACTTACAGATTTTGTTTTATATATTAAATTAAATATAAGATAATTATTTATTGTTATCGTGTTTAATTTGTAGAACTCCATTTTAATTTATTTTATGTTTATTTAATAATATTATTACTTAATTCATAAAAACAGTTAATTTTTGAAAAAGTTCTGCTACGTAAAAAAATAAGATAATTACTCTGACATATCTTAATATATAAAAAAAAACTAGCTGGTAAAAACCTTAGTCTGTCTTTTTCGGAAAATGAAGGGACAACTCAACAAAGTGACATACAAAGTGTCATTAAAAGGTTACGAAAAAAAAAAATTTATCGCCCATAACATAACCTAGCGTAACCCATTAAACCATTTTTTTATCACTTTTAATGACTTTTCAGAGGAGGCGATGGAGTTGCATATTGTTGAGTTGTCCGATCACCGAAAATGAAGTAATCCAAGTAAGTACTGGAAAGGAAAAATATATGAGGAGTGGGTAGGAATCAGGGAGACGATGTGTCCAGGAGGCGTATTTCCTTTTCCGTGTGCAACATGAGGCAGTACTGCCTCGAACTCTACACGGGTTTGTAACCCCATTTCTCCTTCCAAACCCGTGTTCAATACGAGGTACGCGCCCTCCAATTTGTGCATTGATTGAGCACTACAGCTACAGATCCGTGTTTGTTTAGAGGCATTTGTTGTGTATGGATGGATGGGCAATAAAACGCAATGTCTTTAAGTTTTTTTATTAGGTATTTATTAACGTACTAGTGGGCTTTTACATGAAAATTTAGTAGTTGTAAGAAAAACAACACATCTGTAATTATGTATATAATAAAATTTACCGCAAATTAGCAAAATACTAATACGAAGATTCAATATATAGCAGTACTATAAGATTGAAAATAGTAAGTAAAAGGAAGTATAACATAAAAAGTAAGTGTGTGCACACAATATGCATCCCTCCCCCTTTGTTAACCTCCCACTCAAACACCTAATTTTTTTTATATATCTGTCAATATTTTGTATCATAGGTTATTTTTAAATATTCTACTGACGAAGGAAGGGTTCTTCCGAAACCGGTAGAGTTTAATTAAAATTTAAAAAAAAAAACATATATATTTATTGTACATTATTAAGATCGATTGACCAGCGGCTGATAATAAAAGTTTAAAAATGCTTGCAACTGTACAGGGAGGTTCCAATGAGAAAGATCGATTATTCCCTGTATCAATTTTTAAAAATTAAACATTTAATACCGATTAATTTAATTAAAAACTTGCTTTAATATATATGTACCTATATTCAAGTAAGCAATAAAAATGCTCAAAACGCACGTCGATAAATAATTAAATATCATGTAGGTACTTCTTGTAAGTATTTTTGAATCATAAATATTTATGATGTTTCAATAATGTCTAAACAAAATAAGTGTGTAAAAAAAATCTGAAATATTTTTGTTTGTAAGACCTTAAATATAAAGAAAAACTGAGGTATTTTCGTCACAAAATATGTTCTCGGTTTTATTTTTTAATGATTTTAATTTAACTAAAATTAAAGTTCTGAAAAATGTGTTTACTAGAATATGTATTGATTTATTTTGTTGTATGATTATACGATTTGAAATTTGTGTTGTGTAATACAATATGTCGTTTGAAAATTGAACAAATCTGGCAACGACCAACGATATAACCTTAGTATTTTAAACAAAATAAGTGTGTAATTTTTTATATATTTTAGTTTGTCAGACCTTAAATAAATAGAAAAACTGAAGTATTTTTGTCACAAAACACTTTCTCGGATTTATTTTTGAATAATTTTAATTTTAATAACGACCAACGGTTTAACCTTAGTATATTAAAAATAAATTTAGTTTTTCAAAATTTTAAAACTGCGTGTACCAGATAAAATAATCATCTTTCAAAATTAATTCATGTTTTTTTGTAAAAAAAAATCAAAAAGGACTAATTTCCGGTATTCTCTGGTAATACCCTCTTGAAAGGTTTATAAAAAACATCGATTTTGCTTATCATGATATATTGGAATAATATGGTGCTTGCAAAATTGGATGATTTTATTGCATTTTATTTTGTATTGTGAAGTGCGTGTAGATAATCTATATTGCAAATGGTTTATTGATGGATGAACAAAAAAAAAATCGTGCATTAAGTATTAAGTTAGATATAGATATACATTCATTTTTATTATCTGCACCTATGACGTCATCTATCTTGATTTCGTTTAATAATACTAAGTTCATTATTACTATTTATATTTTTTCTACGGAAATTTGCAAAATTGTAATCCTTTTCGAAATGATACGCTTTTTTGTCACCTGAAGTGATTCGTTCCGTTTGGTGACTTAGCTCGAAACATCGTCTTGCACCGCAGTGGGAGTGATGGATTCATGCGTCCCTCACTCCTGGAGACATTTACCCTTAGATTCCTACCAACTCCTCATACATTTTTCTTCCTAGAACTTCCTCTCTTTCATTTCCCTAAAAAGACCATCTACACGACATCCCCAAAGATGCCGTAGGCCCTTGGGGGAATTATTTTCCTCGGGGCTCTCGTGTGTAATATATACATGGTATGTAACAAGTAATGTAATATATACATGGTATGTAACAACATAAATAATATTTATCAATTTTTTTAAATACGTATCAATTAGTTCACCTATTATCCAGTTTCGAGTTTTATACAAAAATAATGCAAAGTTATTGCACGGGTTTTTTATTTCAAAAAAAGTTTTTTTTTTCAAAAAAAGATTCTTTTTTGTTCAATAGCCACTCTTGGGAATCTCCTTTTACAGTACGATTTTTTTTTATTACGTGTGTTTATTATGTATGTATATTGTTCTCCTAGGAGATCACATGTGTTGTGGAGGACATTTGTTTCAAGAGTAAATTTGATTTAAGAAAACTTTAATATAATTTTTTTTGTTGTTGATATTTTTTTATTATTCAATAAATTTTTATAAGTTACAGTTTTTTGTAATTTTTTCAACTACCATAATAGGCTAATTAATACCCGTGTAGTGGTAGTCATACATGAAATGAACTCACTTAAGAACTAAAAAATACTATTTTGTAGAAACAAATAATAAAAGAAGAAAATAAAAAACATATTTAAGGATAAATAAAACTAAATACAAATATTCAAATTAAAAGTAAAGTGTATAATAAAGATATAAAATATTTTAAAGAAGATAGAAATAAAAATAGAAATAAACTTCAAAAATATAAAAAAATTAAGCTTAGATTACATGTAATCAATTTATTTATAAAGGATAATGGTATTTATGCAGTTAAATCATAAGGGGGTTTCTCACCATCCTCTTCATAGCGTATCCATAGGATAAAGCTTATTTTTGATTTACGATTTATTTATTTATTAAGTCGGAGTTTATTATTCGGCACTCGAACCTACGAATAATGGCTATATATTGGAAAAGTTGGCAGAATTTTCTAACTATTGCGAGTATTTTTTATTCAGTATGGATAAGCTATTAGGAGGGTGGTGAGAAACCCCCTAAATATAATATGTTTGTGGTCACTTTTTTTTATCTTAAAAATGGTACATGTTATAATATAGCAATTTACAATGTTGTAATTTATTCTGATCTTCCACTAAAAGCATTTGCTTGTGGATGGAAGAATAGTTTACGTTTCATATGTACAATTATTAGCAGTGGCGGTTCGTGACTTTTGGTGAGCTAGAGTGCTAATATTAACAAAAATGGCATTATTGCTGTCGTTGTAGGCGAAAAATATTTTTTATTTTTTTTTCGAAAATTTATTTTTTGTATGAAGATTTTCAGGAAATTTCAGTTTTGCCGTGCGCCGCACAGATTTCCTGAAAATCTTCATACAAAAAATAAATTTTCGAAAAAAAAATAAAAAATATTTTTCGGCTACAACGACATCCATAATGCCATATTTGTTAATATTAGCACTCTAGCTCACCAAAAGTCACGAGCCGCCACTGATTATTAGAGTGAGGTGTTTCATATATGTACGGTTAATACAGTCACTTCGCGATCCTGGAACCCTTTAACTATAAGACATAAACATCTATGTATTCGGTAAGAAGAAAAATAAGTATCATTATTAGTGTGACTTTGATGAATTTATAAAAAACCATTTTTAATTTGGTAGACGGGTATAGGTACCGCCGCCCCGGAAATCATTTATTGGTTAACCAAAACCTCTGCATTTGGTCACCCCAAGTGGTTCAAGGGGGTTGAGGTTTGTCTAGGTCTAGGTGGACGCTCACCAACTGCGTGGCGGGCCAGTTCGGGAGAGACTGGTTAAGGGAGACCTTTTGACCTCTCCAGCCGGACTCTCGTACCATCGATCGCTTTGCTCCGCAGTGAATGGGATTTTGGATGAATTTGGATTCCTTTATACCAGTGGTTCCCAAATTCTTTTGGCCCACCGACCCCTTTCATAGTCAAAATTTGCCCGCGGACCCCGGGTGAAAAACTACATAATTGAATAATAGAAAGTAAAGGCGGGGAAAGGGGGGTTAGCAACGACAGTGACAGTAATAATATGGAGTCACAAAAACATTATTTATTTGTTTTGAATTGACTCACCGTGATGCCTGTTATTACTTTTAAGGGGACGCAATTTTATAGAAGAGATGATATTTTAGTCCAGTCATTTGGGACACAAAAGGGGTTAGGTACCTGGAAAGTTTTCCGGGATTTTTGAAAATTGGTAATATTATAGATTTCGATGTGCTCTTTCCCAATTTAAACTTTGCCACCTCGTATCTTTGCCGCTCGCGCCGTCATTTTTTTTAAATAACGCCTAATAGCAGTTTTTTGACAATATCTCCTTTCCGACTTATCTTACAATAAAAACACATATGAACAAAATAAACTAGATAAAATTTCCTACAATTTATGTATTATCAACGTTTTTGTAAAATCAATAGTTTTGGCATACGAGCACCAAGAAGCACACTACAATGTGCGATTTGGCTAAAAAAACTCATCTCCACACCACCTTGAGGTAGAGTAAGTGGCGCGTTTTTTTATCGTGGTGTCTGTCCCCTGTAGGTCTAATCCACAATGTAATGTAGATGTAAAGATGTAATGCACAATTTGGAAATTTAGCGCAATCATCTTCGAAATTAGCCCATTTTTGTTTCTGTTCCATCCCATTGCTCCAGTATGATGGAAACTAAAACGAAGAGGCTTATAATAATAATAGTCTGGGAGAATCCCATCGCAGATGATGTGGAGGAAATTCCGGTCTGTGACGTCTCGATCGATACCGAAGACGGACTCACAACGCCTGGTCCATCAGGAACAGCAAAGCGAAGACGATTACGCTAAATTTCTAAATTGTGCATTACATGTTACATGACAGACACCACAATAAAAAAACTCGCCGCTTGTGTTGTGGAAATGAGTTTTTTAGCCAAATCGCATATTTAAATATGCTTCGTGGCGCTCGTACGCCAAAACTATTGGTTTTAGAAAAAAATTGTTAGTGGGTAAATTGTAGAAAATTTTTTCTAGTTTATTTTGTAGGAAGATGTTTTTTATCGTAAAATGAGTCGGAAAGGAGATATTGTCAAAAAACTGCTATTAGACGCCATTTTTTCAATATGGCGGCGCGAGCGGCAAAGATAAGAGGTGGCAAAGTTGAAATTCGGAAAGAGCACATCGAAATCTACAATATTACCAATTTTCAAAACTCCCGCAAAACCAGCTAAAACTACCAAATGACTGGACCATGGACTGGACTATTTGTTTATAGAGGGACAACCATGTAATCTAAAGTTCCCACTTCTAGACCACAGAACACAGAATGAATAATCAGGGGAGTCCAAGACAGGAATTTTAAAAATGTGAGACGGAACGGAACCACGTCCGATTTTCATTTGAGTGGGGAAATATCTTTTAACTTAAATTGTTAAAAACTTTTTAGATATAAAATTTATGTTTAATTCCTTAAATTATGACTGTCCGGTTACAAAAACTGTTATTTGTTCAAATTTGGTCCTAATTCTGTGTGTTTTTTGTGTTCCCAGGATGTACCAGGTGCGTGTGGGGCTCCGCGTGTCCCCCAAGCTCCCGGTGCAGGTGGAGGTCATGGTGGGGGACGTGTGTGGCGGGGGGCCCGTGCCGGCTGCCGGAGGGGGCGGGGGCGGCGCAACGCTGGTGGGCGGGCTGGGAGCCTCCTCGCGAGTCTTCCAAATCCTCTATCGCAATGAGGAGGTCACACTGAGAGACGTCATACTGTTCAGGGCGCATTTGTTGGGTAGGTTACACCAAATATTTAATAAAATGGATCTAAATTTTTTTTTACTACGGCAACACTGATTTTAGAACAACTTTTTTTTTGCAAATGTGTAGATTATGTTTGATTCCGAAACTGAGCGGGTAAAATTACATTCCTACTCTTCTTAACGGTTCTATTTTTTTGTTTAAATGCTATTTGTCCTTCCATATATTAAATTTATTTATTTATTTTGGGAACATTGATATGCGGTATTGATATGCGGTATGCGATGTGCGGTATGCGTAGACCGGATACAATTTCTTTTCTTTTCTTTCTTTCTTTTAAAAATAAAGACAAACATTCCCGGGTTACGAATAACCCAACAACATTTGAAAATCTCCTACTACCACCACACTAAGCGGAAGATGTTGCTTGTATTGTGATGGAGGACTTAGTCAGCCGAGGAATCGAACGCGGAACGCCTGGGTAAGACCCAAACGCGATGCCCACTTAACCACTGACCGGTCACTAGTTAACTTACGTTCGGCGTTAAAAGCGTTGAAGGTCAAAAACAGGTCATTGGAGGTATAAAATTTGATCCTATTTTTTCCCTTCGTGTCTCATCTAAATATAATACATCAATGCTTATACCAACTATTTAATGATTTTTAAAACTTTTTGAACAATTGAAAAATATGAAGTGTCTCATTTTTCTTAAATTTGAATGGTTTTATTTCAAAGCTCCACAACTTTGATGAAAATAAATGTTGCAAACTGAAAATATTTAATATAATGAAATTCAAAATAAAGATGTGTCGCTAAATTTCAGCTCGTCATTCTAGAGCTTTTAGTGGGCACAAAAACAGATTTCATGCAATGTTAATAAAAATCTCTTGTTTGTAGTGGACAGTAAAAACCTGAAAGAATCACTGTCTCGCGCCGAGTGGTCGCTGGGCATCGAGCTGTGGTGCGGCGAGGGGGCTCTGGCCCCTGTGTCCTGCCGGGTGCTGCGCCTGCACTTCCAGCCGCAGCGGGGACTGCACTACCACTTGCCCGTTCTGTTTGACTACTTCCACCTGGCCAGTGTCTCCGTCACGGTGCACGCAGCCCTGGTGGCACTGCATCAGCCCTACATGAAGTGAGATAAATGTTGCCTCTGATTGACCCACAAATATTGACCACATATCATTATAAATTGACACTGATAATAGCAACAAAGATTTTACACCGTGTTTCACGGTCATATCACAAAATTTTAACGGGTGATTCAAGATTTTTAAGAGTCAAATCAAATCGCATCAATAATAATTAATAACTATACATTAGCCTTCTCATACCTTATTTCAATCCAAAAGTAACACCACTTATGAGTAATTTTAGAGTACAAACTACCCATCGAATTCCATTGCATCTCTTGCGTGACGTAGTTGTTTTGCTAAGAAGAAATTAAACATTTTTATCCAATGTTACTTTTCTCTATACGCTGCCTCGAATCTATATGATACTTTTTTTTTTTAAGTATTCATATAACTGATTAAATTGTTAATAATAAAGTCCGCAACAGCTCATACCAGAGGCCCTAGCACACTCGCTCGACAACGATCGGTAGGATAACTATCGGTAACTTCTCATCTTTCCCTAGCATGACTATAGATCGCCAACGAAAAAGTGACAGTTCACAATGACTTAGTGTCCTTAACATATTCGACATCAACTGTTGTTTGTACGTTAGCGATGTGCAGTTGTCCTAGGGAACGATAAGAGGTTACCGATAGTTATCCTATCGATCGTTAAAGAGCGAGTATGCTAGGGCCTCTGAAATATTTCTAACTGCCTCAATTTTGTATTTTAAAAATTATCTTCACAAAGCTAGTCATTACGTTACCGTGAACTTGCTGGAAAATAAATTTGCTCCACGCAGACCAACAAAATGTACAAACCAATGCTTCCTGCAATCTTTTGACTGTGAGATAATGCACTTTCTTTATGATAAATGTTTTCACAAACCAATATTTTTGATTCTGGTGTCATTTTTAAGACCCACATGCTTGTCTTGATATACTTGATCGAAGTCAAATCCTAATAAAGTTATTTAAGCAACAATCAACGGTGCCTAATTCTATTTAGAAGTATGGATTTACTGTTTTTATTGTTGAAATAACCACTTAACCGCTTGGGCACATAAGCTTATTTTCACAACAATTTAACGTAGGTAGACATAGGAATGACGTATGCCCTGTACCTGAGTTATTAAGCTATGGCTACCCAAATTTTTTTTAAATAAAAATTTGTTTAAATTAAAAAAATATATATATTAAAATACGGTATAAATGGTGTATGGATTCATTGGCTTTAAGCAATTTCTATGTTTCTGTATAAATTTGAAGATATGATATTTATTAAATCGAATGGCCGAATCGAAAACCGAACATTCAGATATCTCTATTGCTCGAGTGGATAATGTGGTGTAATTGCCTTACTTTTTACTTACTTAGGTTACAGACTAATCTATTAGCGCTTACATAATAATGTACAAAATTTTTGTCAACCGGACAAATAAAGAAAATATGTCATCCTTTTTAAGGGGCCAACAGACCTAGCTATAAAAGCTCAAGCGTTATTTGGTTTGGCGTATTTTGGCATATCGGTTGTCGTACATTCCCAATGGGAATGTATGACGCGCGATATGCTGAAGTAGGCCAAGCCAAATAACGCTTGAGCTTTTATAGCTTTTATTGGGCTTACATAAAAATGTATACATATTATACTTCTTTTAATTTTATAACAATAAAATAATTTAGTTTGAATCCCACTTTATTGTAACTTTAATATATAAAACCAACCGGTTTCGATTCAACCTGAATCTTCATCAGGGTTATATAAAAATATATTAAGGCTCAGGTTTTACGGTAACATTTTGGAAATTTATTCAGTAATGAGTGGACATTTGAGGGGAGAGGTCGCGCGCTCGCATTGCAGTTCCGTCAAGCAATTAATGGGGAAATGGGTGTTATACAAGCAAAGTAGAAATTAAATAATTAATTATTTTATCGTATAAAAATGAATGTTTCTTTGTTTGTTCCTCGTGCGGAACCTAAAGCATTTATCCGATAGCGATTTGTCGTGTATGAAATTATTTCCTATCTAGCGTTATGAAATTATTTCCTATACCATTTATCCGATTGTGATGAAACTCTGGTGAGTTGTTATGTGCACACCCGCCAATGTTTCCATAAATAATAGTGAGCTCTGGCGTCATGAAATTTGTTAAAAAATACATAAAAATTAATGTTTCTGTCCCTTATTCGGTACCTAAAGAATTCATCTGAGTGCGATGAAACTTTGGCGGATTTTTCGTGTACGTGTACATGCCCTTGAAGGTTTCTATATATATTATAGTGCAAGTGAGCTCTAGCGTTATGAATTTATTTCCTGTACTATTTATCCGATTGTGATGAAACTTTTGTAAGTTGTTAAATGCACACCTTCGTAATTCCTTATACGGTACCTAAAGCATTACTCCGATTGCAAAGAAACTTTAATGATTTATTGTGCACATACCTTTAATGGTTTCTATATGTAGTGCTGAGCTCTGGCGTTATAAAAAAATTCCTATACCATTCATTCGATTGCGCTGAAACAATAGGTGATTTGTTGTGCACACGCCCGCGAAGGATTCTATATACATATAGTGGTGAGCTCTGACGTCATGAGATTTGTAGAAATAATTACAATATTTCCTTCTCATCCCCATTCACCTTCAGCCACACAACATACCCCAATTGGGGATGCCATAGTCTCACTGACTCCAGACGGGAGCAGGTGGGACGTTTGTAAGGTATTCATATAAAAAAGGAGTGGCGGACGTATGAATCCATCTCTCCCACAGCGGGGCAAGGCGATGAGTCGAGAGAGTCAAATAAATTTTGGGTAATTTGTACACGAGCTGCCAATAAGAAGGAACAGCCTCAGGAGCACACGTGCTTCAAGAATTATTCAGGGTCGTCTACCGCGATGGAATCCTTGTTCTACCGTTATTTCAGACATTGAAGATGCTTCAGAGAGGAACTAGCGTCATTGATCCCTTCAGTACCGGTGCAAAGTCGGGAAACACGCCAAACGCGCGCCCAACATATATACACGGTCGAAATTTCTCACATGAGAACGGGTCGCTTCTACCACTCGTTCTTGAGTTCAACAGCTCAGCTGTGAAACGATTTGCCGGCCTCTGTGTTTCCTCCTTCATACAATATGGGTCTCTTAAAGACAATTTTTCTCCGGGCCTCCTGTGCGAAGTTATATATAAAAATAAAAAAAAATTTCTACTATTATTGTTGAGAGGTTTAAAAATTCCGTACGACTAACACTGTTTAACACAAGTACTAAAGATAAAATTAATATCATTCTAAAATCCACAAGTCTTGGCAATTTTTGTAGGATATTATGCTGAATATTTGCATACCAAGTTTACATTTAGTTGATTTTATATCAATTTGTATTAAATTTTGTGATTTTTCGTTTATGTGCGTCATTCTACTTTTTGTTTATCTGATCTAATATTTTGAAATATATTCTTTCTTGAGTACGAAAAAATTTGTCGAAATAAACCTTCAAAAACAAAACCACCTTTTGTCATTTCTATGGCACGTACTTAAAAATATTTGTCCCAACTTTATTTTATGATCTCCCTTTATTCACACCCATTATTTTCCGGTAATATTATAAATACAGTTATTACCATTTTATAAACCATACAATCTACACCATTAGATTCAAAGTCTCATTGAGTAAAAACGGAGACGTCAAAAAAGGTTCAGGGCCTAAAAGATGTTTCTATCTATCCATTCCATTGCTAATATGTCTGTCTAGCTGTATCCATTATCTAGTAAACAAATTTAAATTTTATAGAACAAGTGTATTTTTTATTTCGTACTTTATCAAAATGCTAAATGGTTTACCAATTTGGTGTCAATCTTACCCGAGTCTGCCCCATAGACGGCTAAAATTGTAGTTCGCTAGCGAGCCGTACAAGTACCAAAAATACCTAACTGCAGTCAAGCCGAGTTTTGATACCCCCCCCTTAATTACAGTTACAATGTATTTATAGGTGACTTAGAAGAGGGAGAGAGAATATCAACTTACATACAACATAATTATGTAATAATAATTATGTTAAGTGTCCGATGACACCGTGTGGACTGTAAAACTAAATTATGTGGCGAAATTACGAGTGTATAAGATTGTGTTTTTAAATCGACAAGGGAGGAAGGAAACGATAGGAATGGCCCTTACCTTGATGATGAGGTGACAGCTCCCAGTTCTTCTTTATGATCACTTTCCAATGATGATGACCCGATGGACTTCACGACAATTATAATATATTTATATTATTGTTATTTGCGAGATTTGCGAAATGCTTGTACAAGCTTGGTCGAATTTTCAAGATAACAACTGAATGTTTTTATTCAAAAAAAGGAAGTGCAAAAGTGTTCTTTTTTCAAGTGTTTTAAATCATCTTCTTTGCTTCTTGGGTAAGGGCCTTATTGTGAAAGGAAGGGAATCAGAAGGAAGGAATATTAGGTAAGGAACATGGGTATAATGGATTAATGTCCTAAAGTTATTTCAACACTAAACATTCCGCCGGCCTTGAGAAAATGTGATAATTTTCTCAATAACTATGCATCAACGACACGAAAGAAAAAAAGAAAGCAAAAAAGAAAACGACAACAAGCAAAATTAATTAATTAATGGTAGAATTAATAACGAAATTAAAATTATAAACTAAGCAAAACAGATATTTAATCGATAGGTAGTCGATACAGTTTTACCACGGGACGTTTAAAAACACCCTGGTGAGTACATACGGAAACGACACGGATAATTCCATCAGTGCCGGGAAATAGTTCCACGACTCGTCCGACAGGCCATCGCATGGGGGCTGATTGCGAATCATCAATCATAACTAGGTCGTCAACTTTCAAATTAGGGTTTGTCGTAGCCCACTTGTTTCGTTGTTGAAGAGTGTGTAGATATTCTTTCCGCCAACGATTCCAAAAATAATGAGACATTTGTTTCAATAGTTGCCAACGCGATAAACGATTCATTGGTACATCCACAAAATCTTCTTCAAGAACAGAAACGAGGGGAGCCCCAATCAAAAAATGGGCAGGAGTTAACGGGTCCATTTCAGATGGATCCGGCGATAGCGCTCCGATGGGTCGCGAATTTAAAATTGCTTCGACGCGAGTCAGAACTGTGGTTAGTTCTTCAAAGGTGAGGATTTGATCTCCCACAACCCTTTTCAAATGGTGTTTGGTTGACTTAATTCCAGCCTCCGACAATCCGTTGAAATGAGGTGCGGAGGGAGGATTAAAGTGCCAGGTAATCGAACGAGTGACAGTTGCATCCACAAGTTTGTCGTTGTTTTCGGGTGCATTTATGAATTTAGGGTTATTTTTAAAACAAACAATGCATTTGCTCAGACGATGTCGAATAATAGGATGGCGAGCATTTTCCGAAATTTGTGCATAACGAATACGTCCACCGACTCTCAATATTCCATTTTCGTCGATAAATGGAGCGAGTTTTTGAAGTTGTGTCGAACAGACATGATGCGACTGTATACTGTCTATATCTTGTTGAAAATAAATAGTTTGAACAAGCTTAATGCAACATGTCAAAGATAAATTATTTTCTTTTAAAGAGAGTGGGGAAAATACGTTGAAAGTGCCAATTGATTTCGAACGTAATTTATTAATAAATTGACGACACCAAGATATAACACGTAATAATTTCGATAATGAAGAAAATTTCAGTAGAAACTCTTGGTCACAAGTTGACACATTCGTTACGAATGAGATCAAGTTTTTCGATTTGTATTCTGGTAGTTGTTCTGCGGGAATAGTTTGAGGTTTAACTAGTAACCATTCTTCCAAAGGTGATGATAGAAAGTTAGGTCCGTACCACCATAATGATGCGTCAGCGATTTCATTTGGAAAAACTCCTCGTGTTCCCAAATCCGCGGGATTATCTTGCGAGGAAATATGATACCAATGTTCATACGGTATATTTTCAATTACAGCTTCGACACGATTTGCTATAAAAGTCTGCCAAAGAAACGAAGGTGTCTTCAACCATGCCAATACAATGGTCGAATCCGTGAAAGCGATGATTTTTTCTATTTGAAGTCTATCTTTGTATACTTCTTTACAATAAGTCAACAAATTTGCCAATAAAACTGCTCCAAGCAACTCCAATCGTGGGATAGATGTCACTTTGATGGGTGCAACCCTTGACTTAGCCAACAAAATATGGCTCGATACTTCTTTGTTGTTAATTACAACTAAATATACAATTCTACAATATCCTCTTTCAGAGGCATCTGAAAATCCAACAAGTATACAACGACTTTGTGGACATGTTGTAACATAGCGATCAATTCTTAGATTGGCGAGGGATGGAAGTTCTGTTATGTAAAATGTTAAAGGATGACTAGGCGATTCTCGCCACAAAATACGTTGGAAACGGCGAGAGTTCTTGTCCATTAATATTTGTCTATACATTTGACGTATGTCAGCGGTAAATACGATTTTGTGTATTCGAAAATTACACATCAATTCGACGACGTCCTTTTGTAATTTGGGACCGACCAAAAGTATGTCGTTCAATGACATACCCGATGACGTTTTAGCACTTGCATCAAAAACAACCCTTAAGCGAGTGGTAGAACTCGTCTCCTTCATTATTCCATGATGAGGTATGAAGTAATTACCAACAATTGGCGATTGAGATGGTATTTCCATCATGTGTCCTAACGATAAGTATTCTCTCATGAACGAAATATATTGGGATTTAAAATCAGGATTTCGATCCAGTCTCCTTTCTAAATGCGTGAGACGTGACAATGCTGTGTCATATGATTTTCCCAACTTCTCCGGGGTTTCCTTAAATGGTAATGATACAACATATATCCCATCTTTGTTACGGTAGGTATTTTCAACATATAATTGTTCACAACGAAGTTCATCAGGCGATTTAATTTTCTTCAAAAGAGGAACGTTTTCGATTTCCCAGAAACATTTAAGTTTTTCATCTATTGATTCCTCCATTGAAGTGAAAAATGAGTTAATAGAATGATTTGATGGTTTGACATTTCCCATCAAAACCCAACCTAATTTGGTTTCAATGGCTACAGGTTCATTTTGATTGCCAATTAATTTACCTGAGCACAATAGCGACGCAAAGATATCACTTCCGAATAGGATATCAATTTCTGAAGGTATGTAGAATGTAGGGTCTCCCAATTGGAGTCCTGCGATGTGTGACCACTCATGCTCGACGATACGAGATGACGGCATATTTGAACAAATGTTATTCAAAATAAGGAAATCTGTCGTAATACCAGATTCCTTCGAGGCGACGGGACGAAATTGTGTTTTTATTAATCCGTTGGAATTAATTGTAGGAATGTTGCCAATACCTAGCACTGCAAGTGACTGCTTCTTTTGACGAGGCAAACCTAAGCGTTTGACGCAATTCTCCGAAATGAAATTAGCCTGGCTGGCGCTATCGAGCAAAACTCTAGCCTTTTTGAAAACGCCATTTTTGTCCAATATTTCAACATAGGCTGTAGATAACAACACCGATGTGTTAGTTTTATTGTAAACCGTTGTCAAAGCGATTGGTTCCGACGAATTTTCTTGAGGTTCTGGATTTTCCAACATTTTCTTTGGAAAATGCAACAGGGTATGATGTCTTGCTTGACAATGCTTGCAAGAAAAGCGAGATTGACAATTTTTCGCATTATGTCTCCCTTGGACCAAACAATTAAGGCATAGATTATGTTCTTTTACGAATGAGTATCTATCCTTTGCAGAAAGGTTTAAAAATTTGTCACATTTATGAAGAGCATGTGGCGATTTGCAAGCAAGACACTTGATTTCAATATTCGATACAAACGAATTAACATTACTATTATTGCTCGAACGACTTTTAAAATTATACGCCTTCGATGGAACTTTATTAACATTTTCCTTTTGTGTCATATGTTCCGGAATAATACCTGACGCCATTTCCTTAGCTAAGCATTGTCCCTCCAAAAACTGCAATAGTAGATCGAATGAAGGAATTTTTTCCGACTTATGTTGTAACTCAAAATCAATACGCAATTCTTTTGGTAATTTGCGTAGAACAATATGTAACAATATGAAACTCCATTCACGTACCGGAAAATTTAAAACTTCCAAAGCGGCAATGTTTTCTTTCAGCATTGAAATAAATTGCCTCAAATTGTCATGAGCCTTTACGGGCTGGGATGACAAAATTACCTCCACGTGTATATCAGCCATTAGGCGTACATTATCATACCTCGTCTTTAGAATATGATAAGCAATAAAGTAATTTCCTTCCGAAATCGGCAAATGTTTCACGCATATTAATGCCTCACCAGTGAGACTACTTAATAAATATTGCATTTTTTGAACGGAATTTAATGAATTATTTGAATGAATTAACGAGTCAAAAGTGTTAATAAAATTCATCCATTCTGTTGAAATTCCAGAAAAGACTATCAAATTCAACTTAGGTAACGAAACATTAGTCAAATTATAGTTCATTGTTTTATTGTCGATTGCAACTGTTGACTTTTCAGGAAACAGTTGGTTAAAATATGATTGTATTTCGTAATACATATTTTGTATCTCCGAATATTTCGATTGTAATACCGTTACATCAGCCTCATTCTTTTTTGTAGCTTCCAGAGATATATGAGCCTGAATAAAGTTTTCTCGTACAATTACGAGATCTGTGTAACGTATTTTGAAAGCATCTTTGTCAGATAAATTCATTGTTTGAATTGCTTTCAAAGCCGACGCACGAATACTCTCCATATCCAGCACTGACAATTTATATTTAATTGAATTGGATGCCATTTTTGAATATTTAAAACCAAAAAATATTCAAACCAAACAAAAAACAATAACAACCGCGTAAAAAACTGTCACTCTTTACAGCTTACCTTGACAACGAAATCATAAACGAAATGTAAACATAAACTCTACTGCGTCTCTATGGAAGCAGAGCTCTACTTTACCATTAACAGGGCTCTACCTTACCGATGCGACGCGTAACCGCTCTCAGACTGATGCAGACTGATGCCTACCTAACCTATAGAATGCTACCGAAATTGCAAAGAATATCATGTCAATATGATTAATTAATTATTAATCTTTATGCGTAATAATGAATTATTGTTGAAATAGCTTTACGACAGGAATGGAATTGAAAGGATGCGAGTTTAAAAACACAATCATTTGAATTGAAACGATATTCAATTTGGCGAAGTTTTTGCTAAAAAACAACAATATGTAATTTAGCGGGAATGTGATTTATATCCGGCTACAAGGACCAAAATGTTAAGTGTCCGATGACACCGTGTGGACTGTAAAACTAAATTATGTGGCGAAATTACGAGTGTATAAGATTGTGTTTTTAAATCGACAAGGGAGGAAGGAAACGATAGGAATGGCCCTTACCTTGATGATGAGGTGACAGCTCCCAGTTCTTCTTTATGATCACTTTCCAATGATGATGACCCGATGGACTTCACGACAATTATAATATATTTATATTATTGTTATTTGCGAGATTTGCGAAATGCTTGTACAAGCTTGGTCGAATTTTCAAGATAACAACTGAATGTTTTTATTCAAAAAAAGGAAGTGCAAAAGTGTTCTTTTTTCAAGTGTTTTAAATCATCTTCTTTGCTTCTTGGGTAAGGGCCTTATTGTGAAAGGAAGGGAATCAGAAGGAAGGAATATTAGGTAAGGAACATGGGTATAATGGATTAATGTCCTAAAGTTATTTCAACACTAAACACATATATATACCCATAAAGTGTTTGCTAAGTGATTTTCATATATCACAAAGCGAATTTTCAGGATATGAGCGTTAAACATGGTGTATTAGCATCAACAATGTTAGAATATGACCACATACCATTATGTTGGCACTAATAATGTTAAAGATGACCACATATCATTATGTTGGCACTGATAATGTTACAATACGACCACATATCATTATGTTGGCACCAATAATTTTACAATACGATCACACATCATTATGTTGCCACTAATAATATTAGAATATGACCACATAACATTATTTTACCTATTTTACTAATAATGTTAGAATATGACTACATTTCCATTATGTCATTATGTTGGCACTAATAATGTTTTATATGACCACATATCATTATGTTGGCACTAATAATGTTACAAGTACGAACACATATCATTATGTTGGCACTAATAATGTTAGAATATGACCACATAACATTATGTTGGAACTAATAATGTTACAACATGGCCACATATCATTATGTTGCCATTAATAATATGAGAAAATATGTAGCTACTTACCATATTTGTACCTACCTTCTTAAAGAAATACAGCCCCTAGACTTTATATTGGTTGACACAATTAAAAATAGCTACATATTTACCATTAAATTTTGCACTATGCATCCTATGGCCAGATAAATATGGCTAAATATTACAATGTCATTTGCACTAATTGTGTTAGAATATGGCCAAATGCCATAATGTGTGCACTAAATATGGGAAGTGTTCGGAATCAGGTCATAGAAGTCACTCCCCTGCCCTAATTTAGCCACACAAGTCGTTGTACCCTAGAATGATGTGAGAATTTTACACATATCTAATATTGTTTTTTTTTAATCACTACTGGTACATGACGATGTATGTATGCACCAAATCAGCTGTCAAGACAGTTTTGAGCTTGAAACAAAACATCTGAATCTCTGTTTCAATACTCTTACAAAACATCACTATTTTCGTAAAGCACGCTTCAATTAAAATCACAATATTTATTGTTTTCATTGCTAATCTTTATATTACCTTCATCTCTTGTTTGCATCGCCAACAAGGAAAAGCATTTTGCATTACGTACAAAGCTGGTAAGTACCGTTATTAAATTATTCCTTTTATTCATTTCATGTCCATTGTTATTGCACTGAAAGTAGGCCTCCTCAAACCGCCTCCTTATTATTTACATTTATTTTTAACAATAGGTAAAACCTCATATTATAATAATTTAAATGAAAACAATATTAGTGAAACTCAATTGAAAATCTGAAACAGAAAATCAGGAAAAATCAGGTCCCATAAGGGACACACCCGGAGAGGGACACATTAGCTCAGTGGTCAGAACAGCAGTCCGGAAAGCCGAAGGTCCTGGGTTCGAGCCCCAGATGTGACCCGATCTTTTTCAGATTTTTCGCTAATATTGTCTTCATTAATTATTATTGGTCATGGGGCAAGGTTAGTAGAAAATGTATTTAACAAGGTTCGCTCAAACAGGCACTTTTCAGAAAAAACACACTCAAAAACAAGCTCATGACGTAGCTCGAAGTCCAGTTGTAGTCCGAAAAGAACAATTTCTTTCACTTTTCACTAGGTATATAATATTATTATGTTTTGTTGAACGCTTTTTGCCACATTATGACACTTTTTCCAAAGCCTCGGATTGCATTGCTAAATATTCTCTAGATTCTTTCAAATCTTTTAAAGTTAACAATTTTTTTCATAAATCTTACGAATATTAGATAATAGTCAAAAGATAGGTAAATTGATTGGCTATATAGAACTATAATCAGTTTGTATGTCTCCATATTCAAATTCGGAGGTATGATTTTTTTAATATGGGCGGAAAAATTTCCTTTAGCAATCCGAGAAAAAAAAATTAAATTGCTCTGTCACTCCAGTGGTTATGGCCATCGGCTGCGCGGCTGGTTTCATACAAAACGTTGTTTTGGATTTGAGGCCAACATACCAACCGAACTGGAAAATTATTTTTGTAATAAAAAGGTATATGTCAAATATCTATCTCGGACAGGAGCTACTTTTTTTGCTTTTAAATGATGCCGCGCAGCCGTTCCTCTTAAATCTATTTTAATTTCCTAGCTCTTATATTTGTATGTACGAGTCGAATTAAAGTCGATAAAATGTTGTTTTTTATCATCAGTAATAATGTGGTATGCAGTAGTGAATGGTAGGAAAAGTCGGTAGTGTCTTACGACTAAGACTTAGGCTGACTTTACGCACCCAGTTTTCTCCTAAGCAACTCAATTCCATAGGAAGTTTATTCCAAGCCTCAGGGCTGGATAAGGGAATTTCTAACATAACTTTTTTTTACGTCAGCTCCACACAGGAGGCCTTGAGGAAAATTATTCCCCTCAGGGCCTATGTCATCTTTGGGGATGCTGTGTGGAGGGTATTTTGAGGAAAGGCAGTTCTGGGAAGGTTAAGGTATGAGGGGTGAGTAGGAATCTGGGGTCGGTGTCTCTAGGAACGACAAACGTGTGGAATCCGTCCCTCCCACTGCGGTTCAAGGCGATGTTCCGGGAGAGTCCAGCTGGAGAGATAAAAAGGTTTCCCTACCAGTCTCTCCCGATCTGAACCTCCACGCAGCTGGCAAGCCGATGCATACACCGCTAAAATCCGGACAATCCTCACCCCCATGAACCCGGGCACCCCTGCTAAGTCACCAAACGTAGCGAAACCACTAACTAACTAACTAATGAACCACTAACTAACTAACGAACCACTAACTAACAAACATTGAAGAAATTTTATTAAACATTATCAATGCAGATGTATATTATTGAATGATTTTGTACCTCTTGCAGCACTCCCCGCTCGAGTAAGCAGTGGGGCAAGCTGGTGCGCAACCATACCAACAATGGTACCAACATGGAGAATGTTCTGTTTGGAGGGTCGTTTGCTAAGTGCGGTGGGGGGAATTCTTCAAATCGCATTGCTCATGCCAGGTAATATTAAAAAATATTGTTTTCATTTGATGTACTTACCTGCTTATTTGTATATTGTAGTTCATAATTGTAATGTTCTTCAATCCCAGTGATGAAATTACTTGATATGTGTTCGGGAAGTTCCTATAAAGATCAAGGTTTGTTGAGATTACAAGTTACTTTATGTACGTTATCGTGACTTTTACAATGAATATTTACCTAGACTATACGTCCGTTCTATTGGATGCTCTAAGTAAATATGTAGCCAGTGAACTCGACAGCTGTCGTTCATATATCATCATCTATTCCTGTAACCGTTTGTGCGTTAGACACGAACGGCGACTGTTGCAACTCTTCTAAGGTACTACTTAACTGATATCTGTAGATATACTTCAAAACTTCATATCGAAACTACATACATAGTCCTATACACCACAATAAAATGTTTCTTTTGGAAAAATGCACAATACATTCATAGTTAAAAAGCTAACAACGATTTAAGATTTATTAATCAAACCAAGGGGACTACGGTATTCCCATTTGAGGTATGTTCAGTATGTTATGAGGCTAGAGAGAGTAGTGCGGGGAGGAGATGGGCAGAGGAAGGTTGGAAATTAATCAGCTGTACAGATCTGGTCACTTAACATGACTAACCATTTCAAGCAGTGTTTCAATTCTGAACGGTGAGTAACACCAGGGTAATACTGAAAGCATCTACCGCTCTTGATTATGGATTGACTATTAGTTAGAAGAATATTGATGGATGAATTTAATAATACAAAAGTATTAATAAATGAGGTGTGTTGAAAAACGATGGCAATCAAAAGACATTGTTCAAAATTGAGTTAGATATGGCGATGGATAAAGAAACAAAAATACTGTCGACAACTACAAAGGGTTCGGAGCATAAATGACAGAAACCCATACGTTTTTTAATAAACTTATTTAGTTCTGCAACAATAACGGCAATCTCCATTAGGGTATGGAACAAAAAAGGCAGTATTCCTTTGGACCAATGAAAGTGACAGAACAAAAGCAGCAATCTCTACCTCAGTCTTTCTCAATGTAGGCGATAACCCCCTCTTGTGGGCGCTGGAGGCTTTCAGGGTAGCAGTAGAAGGCTCAAAGAAAATTGGGGGGTGTTACGGAAATCTAGAGGGGCGACAGTAGACAAACTCTGTCCATAAAAATACGATGGAATCTAGGACACGAATATGATGAGAGGCGACTTACGCTGTTTTTATGTAAAATCGAGCCTGATATTAACCACCTCCTTAAAATGCATTAAATTCAACCTTCCCACTGTAACTTATGGAAACATTATTAAAAAAATTATGCTTTATGGTTCATAAGCAAAGAACTAAAAAGACATTTTTTGCATTTTAGTCAAAATAAAAACAATTGGAGATTTCCATCTTTGTTTCAACACGCCTCAAATCTTCTTTTCTCCTAGTCAATATTATATTTTATCTTAAAAATACAATGAAAACCTTTTTATTCCAGACAAGTCCATGCGGAAGTTTGTGGTACCCTCCTGGGCTCCCTGGAGGGCCTGCAGAATGCGCTGGTTCTGTGTGGCTCCGCTGGCTCCACTCTCACCAGCAACCCCGAATCATCTAACTCCCTCATTGGAGATGTGGCGCAAAGGATGGCGCAGCTCAGCGATTTGGCCAAGGTGAGGATACTATACTATATACACGTCAGTTGGCGATATTTCTGAGCGCACGGTCAGCATTTGATTCTGACAGTCAGTAGACAAAAGTATCGGATAAGCTTCGGTTAACTGTGAATGTACGCAAGTTTTTCAATAATGTCGTTCGTTATGCCAAGTTACTAGCTTATTAAATGAACGGAGGTAAACTAGATACATTTTTAGATTTTCACGGCCAAAAGCATTTTCGTTGTTTGATCCTCGTCGGATCTGCCGGATCTGCCCTGATGATGGACACTGCAACGCTGTCCGAAACGTCGGCTAAAGAAGGAGGTAGCGCAACACGGCATAACACCCCAAAAACAAACAACAAAAAGGAGGTATACTAACTTATATTAAAGTCAGTGTTTCAATTTGACTTTGTCAATTTATTAATATTTTTACCGTATATAGATATAACAGATCCACCAGAGTTGCCGTTGTGTCAATTTCGGTTTGGCCATTGACAGCGCAACCATGCTAGGGATATCAATATAAAATTGTTGGAAGTTATACATGTTGATCTGATATTAAACCTAAATAAAATCGTCAAAATCGAGGTTTTGGTTTCCTCATTTTTTCCCTCCAAAATTAGACCGATTATTAAGATTTTTTTTACCAACTTATTAGAAGATATTAATATTCAATGTCTTTTTTTTTTTAAAGAGCGGAAACGGTTTACTTGTAGTTTCCGTGAGCACTTAGGCCATAAGAGGCCCATTGTGCTGTTTCCCATTTTACCAAATTCCTTTAACAGTAACCCGGTCGCTTTTATAAAGTTCACCAGGGTTCCCTGAAGGCTCCACGGCGGAGAGTCCACTCCCCTTTGGTTCCCCAAAGGCCCCACAAGGGACGAGTCTACCCCACCTTGATTCCCTGTAGGCCCCATGAGGGAAGAGGGTCTAATATCTCCTCTCCACTCCTTAGTTCCCTGAAAGCTCCACAATGGAGAGTCCACTCCCCTTTGGTTCCTTAAAGGCCCTACAAGGAACGAGTCCACCCCACCTTGGTTCCCTGAAGGCCACACAAGGGAAGAGGGTCTCATCTCTCCTCTCCACTACTTCTTGGTTCCCTGAAGGCCCCACGACGGAGAGTCCACTCCCCTTTGGTTCACCAAAGGTCCCACAAGGGAAGAGTTCCCTGTAGGCCCCATGAGGGAAGAGGGTCTAATATCTCCTCTCCACTCCTTAGTTCCCTGAAGGCTCCACAATGGAGAGTCCACTCCCCTTTGGTTCCCCAAAGGCCCTACAAGTGAAGAGTCCGCCCCACCCTGGATCCCCGAAGGCCCCATGAGGGAAGAGGGCCTCATCTCTCCTCTCCACTCCTCTTGGTTCCCTGAAGGCCCCACGAGAGGGAGGATGTCATCTCTTCACTCCGCTCCTCCCTGGTTCCCCGAACGCCCCACAACGGAAGAGTTCACACTCCCCCTTGGTTCCCTAAAGGCCCCACAACGAAAGACTTCATGAAAGTTTCCCAGGATCTCCCAGGTTACCCAAAGGCCCCTAGTTTTTAATGGTTCAATTTTTGTCCCACGAGTGTCTAGGGAAATAGAAGATCCATCAAAGGTCCAGATACTCCGAGATGCGACCCTGTTTCTCGGAGGCACTTCGTAACACTGTTCCCCAGGTCATTCAGCCTGAGCACGGTAGCTTGGGATGACTATTGCAGGTCGTGTTTCCACTCCCTGAGCGATGGGTTCGCCACACTCCCTACGCTAATTACTTAATGTCTGTATGTTTTGCTTTTTTTTAAATTCTTCGTATAGTTTCTATACTGTACGTCTTTGAAGGCATTCGAAACAAGTATTTTTAACAATTTTTTTATAGTCCTAACTCCTATAAGAAGTAATTTGTAAAAAAAAGCAAAACGTACCGACACGCTAGTGGTCTATATCTATATTAAATTAAAAAAATTACATTAGTGTCAAAATCCAGATAGGAAATTGAGTATAAACAAAACGCCGCCTGGTTTCCTCATAATCTCTCTCTCTGGTTTCAATCCTGGGATTGGTTTGCAGCAATTTCCTTTATTTTTTTCTTCCATTCTTCCCTGTCTTGTGCGGCTCTTTTGAAGTCTGCATATGATGAGCAGCGCATGTCCACCAGCAGGTCCTCCAGGTACTCTCGGCGTGGGCGTCCCCTAGAGTTTGTCCCCTCGATCATACCCTCCATTATGGCATGCAAGAGGCCTTCTTGTCATATTATATGACCGATCCATCTTGCACGCCTTTCGGAGAAGGTCCTGAGCAGGTGCCTTCCTCCTTCGATTCTTTGGAGAACCTCCTCATTTGTAATGTGGTCTCTCTAGGAAATTCCTAATAGTCTTCTATAGGACCACATCTCAAAAGCCTCTAGTCTCCGTTTATCTCTTTCGGATAGGCACCATGTTTCGCAGCCGTACATCAAGATACTCCATACATAGGTCTTGATGAGAAGTATTCTCAGTTTTAGGTCTATATTATTTGATTCTATTATTTTCGACCTTTTATTGAATGCAAGCCTAGCCTGGTGTATACGGCTGTCGACCTCACTCTTAGACCGACCGTCCCATGTTATTTTGCTCCCGAGGTAGACAAACTCCTTGGTGTTCTTTAGTGGAACTCCTGACATCTCTACTCTCATCTGATGTTGCATTCAGCCTACAGTCAGCAGCTTTGTTTTGTCTTTATTTCATAATATATGAAATAAAATATCACACTATTAAATAAATGTATGAGCTATGAAATGAAAATGAGTAAATATGAAATTATTGACAGCTAGCTTACAACCATTTTGTTTGTATTTGGCGGGGACTTGGTATTCCAGAGATTAAATAATTTTTTTTTTCTTTTCAGTGTGGCGACAGTGAAGAAGACTTTGCATGCAGTGCTGCACAGGATATAGCCAGGCTCTGTGCCGAGGTAACCATCACTTTTAAACAACTTACCTTTGGCATTTTACAATAAAGTTTAACTGAAGTCTAGTAAAATTTAAGCATACTTCTTTAATTAATTGAGTTTTGCAATATTTCAGGTAACTCTGCAATGGGCAGGTTTATTAAGGGCGGTCTCAGGAAGGCCTCATGCACATCATGCTTTAGCTGCTATTCATCACGCTCTAAGGTTTGTCCTTTACTTCTTTTTAGATAATTTTTTATCACAGTGGAAGATATTCTTGGTATTGCCCTGATTGAAGACCACCATTCAGAAACTATAGGTTGTTTAAAACGCTTTAGCCGTGTTTAGTGACTAGACTTGAATAGCCAAGTACTTCCCCAGAGATTGTTGCAACTACATAAAAAGTGAGGTATACAACTATTATTCTATGAACAACAGAAAAGAGGTGAAAAGTTTAATCACACTGGCTGCAGACGGTTGGGAGCAGTTGGGACTCTTGTGAAAAAATTCTGCACTTTAAATTGATACCTACCAATGAAACCCAAATACAAAAAAAAAATTAAGTCACTGGTGTTTTTTTAACACCTATTATGTGTCATTACAGGTGGAGGTTTTCTCTGCTACTCGCCTTTGCAATTAATAATAATAATAATAATAATTGGATAATTTGTATAGCGCCGTTTTTGTGAGAAATCACCTCAACACACACAAACACACTTTAAATATGTATATAGTCGTACTTTTTATTTTAATTCAATAACAATTTCCTTGCTTTACAATTGCAAGTTTTTTCTTATCAAATTCAAGTCTGTAGACTTCTTTTGTTTTGGAATTATTTGAATTGAATGATAAATATTGGAAGTACTTACTTACTCTACTTACTAGCCATAAATAGGTACTTTAAAAATATTATATAAAATACTACCTACCTATGACGGCATTATGAATTTTAACCAGTTGCAAATAAAAATAAATATTCATCCTAGACTTACAGAAAAGTCAATAGATACCGCATATTAATAAAAATGGATAAAATTTATCCTAATTCGAGTTGAATCTTACAATCATACATAAAGACAGCAGCCAATAAAAATATGCGTTAATAAAATGAAGATAATGTTGGTAGTTCTCAGTCGAAGTTTGATACAGTTAAATATGACAGAATCGGGTAGGGACACATTAGCGCAGTTGGTAGAGCACCGGTCCAGAAAGCCGAAGGTCCTGGGTTCAAGTCCAAGATGTGCCCGTATCTTTTTCTGATTTTTCTGTTTCAGATTTTTGATTGAGTTTCGCTAATATTGTCTTCATTAATTAAAATAAAACAATTGACATGATTATGATGGCGTAACGCTGTGTTCTAATTTACAGGGTGAAGCGTTTCTCGGAGTGTTTCTTCGTGTTGGACAACCCGCGTCACTCGTTGGCCGGCTGCTACGATGCAAACTACCAGTCGTACCAGGCTGTCAGCGAGCTGGCACGCCGCTCCCGTTACCTCGCCGCTCTGCCCCCCCTGCCAGTGCACTGCATCGCCTTGGACGGGGACCCGCACATCATGCCCATCATATTTGAAGACAGGTAAAATACTAATCTTTATAGATTCCTGATGTGACCATCCAATACTTTTTTTCAATTCAATTTAATTTACAATAAAATATATAAATTTGTTTTAGACCACTTTAAATTTTAATTACACTCTACCGGTTTCGGAAGAACCCTTCCTTCGTCAGGAGATAATATTCTCTTGATGAAGGAAGAAACCGCTAGAGTGTAATTAAAATTTAAAGTGGTCTAAAACAAATTTATATATTTTATTGTATATTATTACGAACATGTCAATTTAATTTATTCATTTTAAAACCATTACAAAATTATTATTTCAAATCATTTTTGAAATACAGATAAGGAAAACGATAAGTACCTTAAATGCGCTCCTAACCCTACACAACTGACAAGCAACCATTAAGCGCCTGTCAGTCCGTGCAAAATTCAAAACACGCCCATCAGCAAGGAATAAACGTATATAAGCAGATTTATAGTACCAGCAAAAAAGCTTGCCATCTAAATTCTGCTTTATTGAAGTTAAACATATAAATATTCGAAATGATTCTATTTAAAAACAAGATAGCTCTCCCCACTGGCATGACCATTGGCAAGTTAGTCCTGCAGGCCGGGAGAAAAAACAGTATGTTTTCGGTGACGGAGATATCCATACAACACAGATCCGGGAACACAGAAACTAATGCTCTTCATGATGGTTCGAGTTTTCAAACCATTCATAATACTACATAAATATATGCTGGTTCATAGACAAAACAGAACATTGAAGAAAAATAAAAGAAAAGTGAAGAAGGATAACAAACAGTTGAAGCCCCGGAAGCCATGGAAGTCTCCCCTCGACCAACCTTCGTGAATGTAATTCCTAAAGTGTAATTCCTCTGCTTCTTTACAGAATCTGAGCTAGTCTTGTAGTAGGACCAGTTGTTTCGGAAAATTTCACGTTAGAATTTCCCTCAAATCCACATTCACCGAAAAATTGGGTTGTTTCAACCTCCGTCAGAAGAAATTTCATCGAAAATTCCATAGGACCAGTTGTTTCGGAATTCCCTTCAAATTTGAATTTCCTTCAAATTTGAATTTCCTTCAAATCGTCATTCACCGAATAATTGGGTTGTTTCAACTTCCGTCAGCAGTGAAAATACTATAGAAATGTGATGTGAATGTGATCAGCCGAGTCCGGACGGTTAGCAAAATAATGGGAGGCGCATGCGCAGACGTCAAAATTGTGATTCGGCGGGGAACACTTGAATAAAATTTTCAAATTTATCGAACGTTATTTGTTGCTATTTACTGCTGACGGAAGTTGAAACTACCCAATTTTTCGGTGAATGACGATTTGAAGGAAATTCAAATTTGAAGGGAATTCCGAAACAACTGGTCCTATGGAATTTTCGATGAAATTTCTTCTGACGGAGGTTGAAACAACCCAATTTTTCGGTGAATGTCGATTTGAGGGAAATCCAAATGTGAAATTTTCCGAAACAACTGGTCCTTAGTCTAATCAGTCGGACATTCAATAAATTTTACTTACTTTATTTCAGATATCAAGATACGGCAGAGTTCGCACGACGAAGATCTGGCATTTTAGTTACTGGGGCAACAAAGTCTGGCAGTGGTAACTATTCTACATCAATAAATTTAATTTAATTTTTAATTAAAAAAGAATTACCCGGGTTACGAATGACCTGACAAAATTTGAAAATCTCCTACTACCACCACAATAAGCGGAAAATGTCGCTTGTGTCGTGATGGAGGAATTAGCCAGCCGAGGAATTGAACACGGGATGCCTGAGTCGCGATGGCAACTCAGCCACCGACCGGTCATATATCAAATATCTCAATGACTACTACAATATATTATAATCTTATACAATAGTTTATTTGCATATTTGTTACTTTTGAAACAAACTAAGTTTTTAAATGCTTCATTATCAGTGTATCGGAAGATTAATTTTTGAAGAAGAATTCATTTATCATTGATCTTTTTTTTATATGTACTTCTGTTTATGTTTCAGAACCTCTGCTGTGTACTGATATGGTATCCGATGACTGTTCCTGCGGTGTGGTGGCCTTATTAGACTCCCGTAGACCCTCATCAGAAGCCTCCAAGGTGTCACTGTCTCTCCCCAAGTCCATCACGGATCCCCACGGCAGCCAGCAGAGCATCCTTCAAGCCACCCTGACCCTGGCGCCCAAGAAGTCGGCTGCCGGCTCACCCAAGAGAACCACGATCAAGCAAACGGTCAAAGAAGCCAAAAAATCCAAAGAAGAGATCAAAGTCACGGGAAACAGTAGATTTATCGTGCACAACAATCAAATCAGTGAAATACAAATTGCAAACCCGGTTAAAAAAGCTGAATCTTTCTCAGCCAGCAGTATACAGGACAGTAAGGTGTTGTCTAGATATTCCGCTAGCACTTTGCTGGACATCGGGATTGAAGCTGCGCAAAAATTAAACAAAAAGAAACAAGTGATCAAACAAGACAGTGATTTCTCAAATGGATTTAAAAATAACGTGACAGGGACGAGCACTCTCCCGGCGAGACACAGCAAGTCTCTGGACCAGCTGAAGGTGTCTCCTCAAGCCTCCGTGGGGCCCGGACAGATGGGATTCTCCTACACGCAGCCCCGCCTGAGCAAAGGACCCAACCAGTGCCCGGCTTCTTACATCCCCCAGAAGCCCACCACTCTACCCAGGAACTTGACAATATCAAACCTCAACAACACCAGGAGTGGAGAATTTATACCCGTCTTTAATACTGCCCTGCAGCAGAGATCCGGGAGCCAAACTGCACCTATTAATTATAACGCACACGCCCATAAAGGCGAAGAGTACAGGAAGAATATTAACGAATTCAGAGAAAAATACAAGAACCCTTGCACGAGGGATATGAACTTTAACAATAACGGTTGCAGAAATGTAGAATATAATAAAGCCAATAATTTAGTGATGAACAATGGTGTTGCGAATAATCACACCTACCCCTCGTATTACGTTTACAATAATCAGGGTAATTCTAGTCAGCATTTAGACAATTTTGTATATAACCCTTTGGACTTTCAGCGGGGGTACCACGCTGTCTCTCTGCCTCGCCCCATGCTCCCTCCGCGCAACTCTTACCCCCCTGTTAGCAGTAAGATGCAGCCCTGCGAGCCTGCAACGCTGCCCTCCAACAAGAACATCCACCGCTCCAACTCCACACAGGTCTTCTACCAGAAAGGGGGCCCCGACGTAAGCGCCAGTGGCTCAAGGAACGGCAGAGAGCTGACCAGCGCGGATAGTTATCATTCCAGTATCCCCTACAACCACAGTTACAACGATTGCGGGGCGAGCTGCCAGAGCGGATCCAAGTACTCTTCATCCAACAATGTGGATTCGGGCATAGTGATTAACTTCAGAGAAAAGTCCCCCGTGTCTTCCACCAATTACTCGGGCAAATCGCCTCCGTCTTCGTCGCAAGGAGCTCCTCCCCAAAAGCAAAAGAAGACCAAAACCAAAGATTCAACCAAACTTCATCAGAGTGCCAAAGACTTGACGCGCGTGACTTCCAGTAAGGATTCTCTCAGCAGTCACCAGTCCAGTAGGTCCCGAGAAAGTAAGACTGACCGCTCCGCGTCGCGCTCGGACAAGAGATCAGCGAGCTGCGGACGACACCGCCCCTCCGAGAAGATGAACCAGCAGATCTCCGAGGCCAGCACCAGCTCCAGCAACGAGAGCATTCCTCACGCCTTAAAGAGGTTAGAGTCATCCTCCAGTGTGCCCTTCAAGCTCGACCAGACCCAAGAGGGCTTGAGACATTGCAGAAGTGCCGCCTCCGTGCTAGACGAATCCAACACCAACAGCAATATATTCTCCGAATCGTTACCCAATCTCGCTCCACCACCCGCATTCGATTCTCCGCCTTTAGATATAACCGACCAAGACTTTAAGATTCTCCCACCTGATACGTTTAAGAACTTGGAAGATCTCAAAAAGAGATCAGGAAGTGGTTCAACATCGAGTCTCAGTGAACAAAGTGGCTGGGTTTCCAGCGGACGAAGTTCCGAACGCTCCAGTCCCGATGCCGTAGCTAACGCCCTTAAACCCATTGTGCCTGTGAATCAATCAAAGCCTCCCCAACCTAAACAAAATACCGATAACCTGCATACAAATACTCTTCAAACCAAACCCCCTCCTCAAGAAAAGACTCCCAGTGAAGTGAAGAGGACTGTTCTTAATGGAGAACAACTGAGAGAAAGACTTCTGAAGTTGGCCATCAAGGTAGCCAAGAGCCAAAGAGAAAGCTTAGAATGCTGCTGCGATCGAGCTCCGCTGCCTACGTACGATTTGTGCTCATGCTGCAACCCTCCGCCTTTAACCAGTTGCCAAGCTTCAAATGGAATCCCACAATTCCCAGTCAAAAGCCCCAACAATCAGAATGCCGCCCCACCGAACAGATCAAACGGTCAACAATACCAACATTCTTCACAGAAACCCATGCTAGGTGTACGTCACAATTCCTTTAATGCCGTAGACTTAGTGAACACAAAGAACGGAGTATTCATTAATGGTATTATAAAAGACACCCCGATTGTGAAAACATTGGTTGATAATGACGGACTTCATCCGTACATAAGAAAAGAGCTTCCGCAAAAGGTATTAATGAAAGGACAAAATCCTCAAAATGTGCCGCAGAATTTCACGTTGAAGGAGAGGATCGAATACACCGATAAGTTACTGGCGGCAGAGATTAGAAGTTTGACGATGGATAGAATTTGCAAAGAGACAAAGCAGTCGAGGAAGAACCCCAGTGAACTGAATCTGTCTCAGAGAGAGAAGGGACAGAAGTGTAGATCGGAAGTGGATCTGTCTCACATTGCGCTCAGTATTCCGTACGATGACTTGAGACTTCCCCCTCCACAGCAATTCAGGGATGTGCCGCCTCCACCAGACGAATTTAAGGTACGATTTTATTCACACTTCATTTGCTTTTTAGAGGGTCAAAATAGTTCTGCTTTACAATAAAATCCAAATAAATGGAATATTTCTGAACATATCTAACTTAAATACTAAAAAACTGTTTTTTAAAGATGATAAAATGTGCTTTCACAATCATTTTTGAAATACAAAAATTTTGCAAGCAAACATATAAAAATAAAATTACTTTAAATTACAAAAAAAAAAATAATTTTATACACATTTTATTAGACAAATCGTTGATATGGAAAAATGTCATTTTTCAATTTTTTTGGAAAATAAGGTTATTAGTTAAAACAAGTCAGATATCAACATTATTTTATATGGATAAAAGACACTTTATAAAATTACACGTCAAGATCACCAAATGTCGCAAGTGTCATTTCTGTACTGTATTTCCTACTCTTTAATCCGCCATTTTGATTGTAGAAAAACGTCGCTCTTCCATTTGCAAACCCCGCCACGAAACTGACCACCATGTGCTTTTTTTATAGAAAAGTGGCATCTCTCAAAATAGTGTTTCGATACAATTGTAAAAGTTAAGAAATATTTATAGAAAAACGTATTCTTTAAGAGAAATGTGTCGCAATATTCTTTTATTTATGTAGAAAATAGACATTTCTTGTTAAAAATGCCCCCTTTTTTAATAAATTAATAAAAATAATCACGTCATCTTAATATTTATGTAAATACCTTTAAAATGATATATCACACTTACATTTTAATATGCAACTTAAAAAATATATATATAAATTATAAAACTAAAAACTTTGCGCATGTATTGTGAAAATTGTTATTTTTCAATTATGCCTCTTTTCTACTTAACCGACGAAATGTATTACAAACATTATTGTCATCTTACTTTTTAGTCACTCCATGATAAATCTAATATATAAAAATTAATGTTTGTTTATTTGTTTGTATGTAATGCGCGGCTATACCGCTCATCCGATTGCGATGAAACTTTGGGAATATAATGTGCGCATACCCGGGTTGGTTATAGGATAGTGAACTCTGGCGTTTTTGAAATTATTTCCTATACTATTCATGGAGGGGGAATGCGGGGAAGGTGAAAAAGGAACGCGGGAGGAGTCGGAGATGAGTGAGGGGAAGAGGAATAGGAGGCGGAAGGGGAACGTAGACAAATGGGAAATGACACGAAGGGAGAAACAATTTATTTATTTAATTGGCATTTCAACGCATGCCGGGTATCAGCTAGTAATTAATAAAAAATTCCTCAAGTTTTATTTATTTCAAATTGCGATTCAAATCTTTGGTTTCATAAAGATATAGATTTTACTTCTTCTGTGGTTAATTTTTATATTTAAATATAAAGCATGGTGTTTTCTCTTTCTAACACCGTTTATATTGTATTTCTCACTACAATAGTAAGGGAGACAACGATTTCTATGTGACCTATATTATGAGTTGTTCCGAAAACCGAAGAAGCAGACTTTACCTATCGTTAAAGATTTGTTTGTGTTAGTCAGTGACATCAAGCAGCCAATAATTTTGAAAATAATAATATTGCAGGACCCCCCCCACTCGGCCCCCACCCTGCAGCTGGACAACCCGCTGTACCACGTGTACGAGGGGGCCCTGGAGCGCCGTCAGAAGCGGGCTGGCTCCATCAGCGCCAACATGACCAAGTCACAGAGTACGGGGGAACTGGCCAAACACAACCAGGACAATGGTATGCCTGAACTTTTTTTTTTTACATTAACTCCACACAGGAGGCCCTGATTCAAACTTGAAAAATTAATTTAATTATGAAAACGAACTTAAAAAAAAAAAAAAAATTATGTTTGCATGTGAACATTGATAAAAAAATATATAAAAAAAGGACTCAACTTCCTTATTTTACTTTTCACTTTAAGTTGTCGTGAAAGGGAATAGTGTCTGCTAAAATGCCGAGCGGTCCGCCATGCCCTGGTTGTCACTATTTTCGTAAAAACTTACTTTTTTGCAAAATGACGTTTTTGTAAATTATACCATTTTACTAGATAAGTGTTTAAATATTTATAAAAATTCGTTTATTTATATCCTTTGTAGTTTCTCCAGGGCAGCTACTTTATATTCAGATAATTGTTTTTATTCACTCTTGTTAAAAATGTAATAAATAAATACGAAAATATCTAAATACATAATGGTTCTTCATAATAAAAAATTAGTAGACTTTCTATGGCTTTTGAAAATTAAAAATTATGACATTTCACAAGCAATTTGTGATGTGCTTTTTCAAAGATAAAAATCAATGCTTGAAAGTGACAATGACAAGCTAGAATAATATCAAATAAAATTTATTTTAGTATGGTAGAAGCATTTTTTTAAGGTTTAAAATTCCATAAAATCGAGACAAGTGCGGTGAGTTCCTACCAAATCAGCTACGGATTCGCTGGCATTCCAACGAACTGTATCCATTCGAATGCTAGCTAACTTTCCTTACTACGGGAATATCACCAGATCCATTGAGAGACATAAGAAGTAAGATAGAACAGAGATGTTTATCATAAAAGAATTCTTACACAAGTAATATGAAAATATGATGGTTGTTAAATAAAAGACATTGTTTTTTTGTGTCAATCACATATTTTATTCAATCTCTTCCTTTTATAATAATAGAAACAGTAGGACGCTTCGAGCACAAGCTGTTGTTCCATGAGTTTGCATTTGAAGAGAGAAAATGTAGTCTTGAAAAAACTTAGGAAATATGGTGGAGATGATAAAACAGGAATCTACAGATATGGCTCTATTGTATGAGGGAAAATGATTAGTATGGTAAAACAGGAAGCTATACATAGGTAATATTGTTCTACATATTCGCAAACAAGTAACCATGATAAAACAGGAATCTACTAATATTGAAAATTAAATGGAACCAGAGAAAATCTGGTATTTGAACAAAATCTGGATATTATGATTATTATTTGGTTCAGACCTTAAATTAAACATAAAAATCTTGTATAGAAGGAAAACAAATACATAGATTTTTTATGTGTTGCTATATTTTCAGAGAGAGACAATAGTCTAGCCTCCGTTGTGGGTTTGGCCGAATCGGAGCAGCTATTCATCAAGTGTCGTGAGGACTTCAAGCGGACGGTGAAGTATCCCGGATCCCTTTACTCGGACTTCCCTCCCAGCGAGGCTTCTCTGCCCTACTTCCACATCTCCGATGAATACAGAATGTTCAATCCTGAAGGTGAGGAAATGTGACTGAGAGAAATGGCTGCGTGGCCTATTTCATACAAAACTTAAATTTGGATTTGAGGCCAAAATATCCAACTTTTTTAATCAAAAGGTACAGCAAATTTCTAGTAGGGATATATGCTATTTTATTTTTTAATTATTTAAATTATTGAATGAAGTCATTAACCACCAAGCGATTTTTGGCATTTTATGGCAAGTTTGCAAAACGACTTGAGCGATTGCTTGCCATAAAGTGACAAATTTATTTACAGATTCCCGTAATCTACAGTTTGCGTTTGTAGAAAGCTGATGCATATTTATAATACTTTCTCATTTTAACAATATATGTCTCAAATTGACTTCCCGTGGCCTATTCTATATGTGTCTAAATTCCGATATTGTTTATTCTCAAATTAAAAAAGTTTGTTCTCGAATGCATGCTTGTTAAAATGGCATAAGTGTTTGTTTTATTCGATTTTTACAACATTTTTATATACCAGTGTATTCGTAATTGAATTATCTACATATCTATTCAACTTGTTTTCAACTCATGAGAAATGAAAAATATTGGCGTTTTCCATTTTTTTCTAAACAAAGTGAATTCTCCGCCTCATGTCTTTTACATTGTGAAATTATTCTTATTGATAATTGTAGACAGAATGCTGTCCATTTTTGTGGTAAATGTATTAAACATCCTAATTTAGTGCATTCAGTTTTGACAGTCCGCGAACCCAAATACTATAAAGTATTTTTTCATTAAAAACATTCGAAACTTTCTTTATATTTTTATCTATGATTATCAAGTAGGCCATAGACAACATACAGAAATAGAAAATATTCAATGTTGAACTGAATAAGTACCACGCATTACAATTTCAAAGGAACTAACGTGCAGAATTCCCACATTTTGTTAATGAACCATTGAATTATAATAATTTTCACATATGGTGTTCCACTCGAGCGTTGATCAGTATGTTGTGAAGAGGGGCAATTAACAAAATTTTCTATACAGTACGAACTTTACCAAATGACTGTCTGTTATTGTTGCATCTGAAACTGTTTCCGAATTACAGCTTCAGTGCACTTGGTAAATGGACTGTAAATAAACTAAACGAAATGGTGTTGTTGGAATCCGGTGATAATATGTCTTGGGAACAGTAGGGATACAAGGGAGAAGGAAAATCAATCATTTATCTCTAGGAGAACACGATACAATCACAGATATAGTTTATTCCACCGTGATACCTCTAGGTATTATCGCCACAACACAAATATTTATAAAACAATATTGTTTTAATTGGATATGTTAAAAAAACCTTCTTTTTAGTCAATAAAAAAAACAAACTCCAGCGACTCGGAGGGAAATTGCTTCCAATGTCTTCCTAGTTATTCCTTCTCTGTGCTTCCAGAACAAATGCACTCTAGGCTTGTTGAAAAAGTATCAATACATCGATATATATCAATATTTTTAATGATATTTTTTGCCGATATATTTTGAACCGATTTATCAATATATCGATACAAAATATCCAATATCGAAAATTGTATCAAAAATGATATTTTTTCAATTTCAATGGGGGAGGCGCCTGATTAAAATAATGTACAATGTGTAAATATACACTTTTATTTTTACACATTGTGTATATATACACTTTTATTTTAAAAACGTACAATCTGAACATTTGACCGATATATCGATGTCGAAATTGATATTTTAATAAATATCGATACATCGATATATCAATATTTTTTTCCACTTTCGACATCCCTAATGCACTCCAATTTGCCGGTCATTGCTCCAAGTTCAAAAAAGCTCTTCTAATAAGGTGTTGTGGTTAGGGATGGGGAGAGGTAGGTACTGGCTAAAATGACATCCCGGTAGGAACTATGCATATTTTCATTACAAAACCAATCACTTATACTACAAAAGAGATGTCTGTGTTATTGTGTTGAGAAATTCACGATTTATCAAAATACACTGACCTTTGTTTTACGTTAGCTCCACACAGCAGGCCACGAGGAAAAAAATTCCCTCAGGGCCTATGTCATCTTTAGGGATGCTGTGTGGAAGGTCTTTTAGAGAAAGGAAGGAGTGGAGGTTCTGAGAAGGAAAAAGGTAAGAGGGGTGGGTAGGAATCTGGGGGTCAATGTGTCTAGGAGAGACGAATGTACGAATCCATCCCTCCTAATGCGATGTAAGGTGATGGGTCAAATGAGTCTGGCTGGAGGTCAAAAGAGGTCTAAATTAGGTCTCCCTCAACCAGTCTCCCGATCCGGCTCGCAAAGCAGTAGACCCAGACAAACCTCACCCCGTGAACCCGGGAGCCCCTGCTAAGTCACCAAAAGTAGCGAACCACTTGGGGTGACCTATGGCAGGGGTGGAGGTTATCCAATAGATGGTTCCCGGTGCGGCGGTACCCATACCTGCCTCCCAAATTGGTCCTGTGGAAGTTATTTAGTTAAAAATAATTACAATTAATAATTTAATGAATACTCAACATGATTTCAATCTGCGTGTTTTCCAGGTTGTCACTTGATAGTCTGTGTCCACGGACTGGATGGAAACTCTGCGGACTTGCGACTAGTGAAGACCTATTTGGAGCTGGGGCTACCGGGGGCGCACCTGGACTTCCTCATGTCGGAGCGAAATCAGGGTGACACCTTCTCCGATTTTGACACAATGACAGATAGGTAAGACATTTTTAATTCCTTTGTTTCTTAATATCGGTTAAGAGCCAACGACCAGCGGCTGAGAATAAAAGTTTAAAAATGCTTGCAACTGTACAGGGAGATTCCGATGAGAATGATTGATTATTAAACCCATTACAAACCCAATCTACCCTACCAAGTCTAGTGTTGACGTATTTCTAAGTCTACACTAAATTAATAAAAAATCACCAAACAAAACGTTATTGAACCGAGTTTAAAGTGCTCAATTATATTCAACTTGAAACCGCGCGTCAAACCAGCGAATTTTTACCTCGCGAAGTGGCTTATCTTTAGTGTTTTTCCTTCATTTCTATCTGCCACGAAGTGTCGATCTCCTCTAGAAAGAATCGACTATTGTAAAATTCATTAATAGTGACGTACTCCGCCTACCGTAATTTAACTGACGCCGAAGTGATTACCACATAATAAAATTAACATTAATAACATTAATAACATTTAAACATCACTGTTTACATAAAGCTGGTGTAACGCATTCATTATCATGAATACACAGTGCATTGTATGTGAAAAAAACATTGTCAACCCATCAGACTTCATATGCTGTAGTGTCTGTGAAAGAAACTACCATCTTGGCTGTGCTGAAATTATTGAAACATCACGTCGCAACGCCAGAAGTTTACAGTGGAGGTGTAAAAAGTGTACCAGAAATGTAAAAAATAACAAACTTAAGCAACCTACAAGTGACATGTTATTAAACGAACATGAGCAGCCATCTACCGTCAAACAAGCAAAACAGTTAACCCAACCGCTGAAATCTGTACACGCTGAATCAAACGACACAGAAAACTTACCAAACTCAAACACAGATGGCACAATCCAAGGTCTTTTAACGACAGAATTATTTGTAAAAGAATTAACAAACTTTAAAACATTGATAATGAAATTCGTGGAAGAAAAATTTGACTCATATTTAAATAAATACGAATCACTTGTCACACAAAATAACGAAATTTTAAAATCAATCCAATTTATGTCAGATCAACAAGAGGATCTTAGAATGCGCATAAATGTTATGGAAAAAGCCCATGAAACAGCCAACGAAGAATTAATTGCACAAAAAAATCATCATAACATCCTACTAAATACTATTTCGAAACAAGACGAAAAAATTGATAGGTTGGAGTATTTAAGCCAAACCTGCAACATCGATATAAGAGGTGTTCCGGAGGCAGATATTGAAAAAAATGCAGAGGTTCTTAAAAAAATCTCTAAAATCATAAACTACGAAGATACCGACGTGCAATCTGTAATAACAAAAATCTACAGGCTTGGACCGAAGACTTCAGATAAAAACCCAAGATCTATCGTAGCGACTTTCAAAAACATTGAATCCCGCGATGACTTCCTATCCAAATGCAAAACTTACAAGAAATCTACTACTATCAAGACAAACAAATTAAACACAAGAGACCTGGGATTATCACAAGACGCCAACCGCATTTATATTTCCGAACACTTAACTCAAAGAGGAAAATTTTTGTTATCGCAAACAAAAAAAATTGCAAGGGAAAATAATTTCAAACACTCTTGGACTGCTGGAGGGAGAATTCTTTTGCGCCAAACTGATACTTCTAAGATAATTACAATATATAATATAACCGATCTTGAACGTGTAAAACGTCTAAAACGTGTAAAACGTCAATTACTGTGACTGATTATACAAGGTACCGTGCAGCTACATCCCTCTACTATATCGGATATCAATGATTATATTACAATATTCTATATTTTTTTCACATATTGTATATTATATTATTATTATATTTTATTATATTATATTACGCTCGTATATTATATTCATGTACTAATAGTTTTTACTACTCAAATACAAACAACACAGCGAACCAATATAATACATATTACCATCCATCTTATACATGTTGCAATTATTTTTGATAGTATTACTAGAGCTCTACTGATCCTAAACTCAATTTTATTTGTAACTTTGAGCAAAATGCAACCGAACCATATTTACTTTAAACATCTTTTTAAATATTTTCATCCATATATCAACTATATTACTAATATATGTTTTAAACATCTTATCTTACAAATAAATCATTTAAAAACATACACAATTACTACCCTTATTCTAAACTCTAGTTTTTTAATATTTTTTGAGAAACAAGTAACTAATCTAGTTAACAATATTTTGCATGCAATTTATATGAGTCATAGCATTAATAATTTTATTTATCGTCAATATAAATATATATTCATACTTTCCTTAATAGATTCCTTTGGTTCTAACATAATTACTTTAAAAATGCGTTATTTCATACGATACTGCTCAATACTCTCACCATGTAGACAAGTAACACCTCTTTTATACACTCTTATATTCACTAACAACAACAACATTTACAGTTACATTTTCATTGTAGGTTTACTTGCAACACTTCATATATTTATCGCTATACTAAAACTTGCTAAAAAATACTGCAAATACTCAAGCTTGGTTTTTATCATATCATTATAACTGTTGATTTTGTTCTAATATATTTATTGTATGCACTTCTCTCCAGCATAACTACTAACCTTGTTCTTATCTATCTATCACATTCACATACTCTCTTTATAAATGTTTATGTAACATTCAGTTTGAACTTAAGAAACATTGTTCTCTCTTTTTTAAACATTGTAAACCAAATAGAGAAAACAAAACAAAAAACAAAAAACTATTTTTGTCATAACAAATGAATGATATTAATCTACAAATAGAAAACCACGGTAAAATAATAACTCCGGAAACTAATGATCCCTCAAAGTGCATAAATATACTAGAGCCCTATACACGATTAAAAGTATTTTCTACAAATATTCGCAGCATAGACAAGAACTATAATAATCTACTTGTAACGCTTGCAGGTTTGAATAACATTTTTGACTTAATAGTTTTAACTGAATGTTGGATCAAATCAAATTACACTCAAAAACACATTGCAGGATTTACAGTTTTCAATACGCTGAATAATAAGACACAGTCAGATGGAGTAATTGTCTATGTAAAATCCGAATTAGATCCGATTGTCTCTGAATTATCCATCGATAATGCCAACTGCCTTAAAATAATAACAAACCAGACCACCATTATTGCACTATACAGGTCACCTAAACAACAAAATATTTCATCCTTCCTTAAATCCTTAGACTTGGCCTTAATGAACTGTGCACCAAATGAAGAACTAATGGTAATCGGTGATATTAACATTGATATACTTAAGCCCATGTCAACACAAATACTTGATTATAAAAATCTAATGATTCAACACGGGCTTGTTTCTCACATTAATGCCCCAACCAGAGTAACTGACATGACCAAATCATGTATTGACCACATATTCCTAAGAACAAAAAAAAATGCGAAAGGAACTGTATATCAATCAACCATAACTGACCACTTCTCAATAGTAATTGGCCTTATGAATAAAAAACCTATTCCCATAACTTCATGTGATAATAGAATAAAGACTAAGATCAATTTCGAAGAACTCACCTCTAAAATTAAATTGGAAAGTTGGCTCTCTACCCTAAATTCCACAGACGTAGATGTTGCTTTTAATACATTTTCTGAAACACTATTGAAACTTATTGAGGCTGTTACCGTTGAATCTCCTTTGAATAACACAAAAAACAAAAAACTTAAACCATGGATCACAAATGGTCTAATTTTTTGTATTAAAAAACGGGACAAGCTCCACAAAAACTTAATTAATAATCCAGATATACAATCACAAATATTTTACAAAAAATACAGAAATATGTGTAACAACCTCATTAAAATCACTAAACAAAACTACTATAAAGAAAAATTGTCTAGAGCCGGCAATAACAATAAAAAAATTTGGCAAATTATTAAAGAAATATCTGACACTGACCATCCAATACCACCAATTAATAAATTGAACATCAACGGACTAGACACCTCCATAAAAGACGATCCAGACACTGTGACAAATCATATAAATGAATACTTTTGTAACATCGGCAAAAATTTAGCGTCACAAATTTTAAACAAAAAATCAATAAATGAAAATGCTCTTGCTGACAAAATAAATAAATCAGTTTGTGAAACAAATAATTCACTCACATTTGACCCCACTAACTCTGCCGAAATTTCACAAATTATTAAACAATTAAAGCCCTCTCATTCATGTAATCACGACAAAATATCCTCAAACATACTCAAAATAATTGAACCTTTTATAAACCAACCACTTGTACATATCATTAACCTTAGTCTCAATAAAGGTATATTTCCAAATAAACTCAAACTTGCTTTGGTTCAACCAATTTTTAAGACTGGTACTCCTACAAACATATCAAATTATAGACCTATCTCAATTTTATCGTCACTTTCCAAAATTATTGAAAAAATCGTTAAAAAAAGACTTATTGACCATCTCACAATACATAATATTCTCTCTTCGAACCAGTATGGTTTCAGAGAAGGACTAAGCACAGATTCAGCTATTCTAGAATTAACATCACACATAACGCAAGCCCTAGACAAAGGTGACAAATGTTTGGCAATATTTCTGGACTTGGCTAAGGCGTTTGACACAGTATCTCGACCAATCCTTCTAGCCAAGTTACAGAAAATCGGAATAAAGAATAAGGCATTCGAATGGTTCAAATCATACCTAACAGACAGAAAGCAATTTGTTAAGTTACCATCACTTAAACCGTCTAATCCAACCAGAATCAACTTTGGTGTACCACAGGGCAGTGTACTCGGTCCCATACTGTTTCTCATATACATTAATGATCTATGTAGATTACAAATTGATGCCAATATGATCATTTTTGCCGATGATACTGCCCTGGTACTAAAAAGTAAAACATGGGAAGAAACATTCCACAAAGCAGAAGTAATATTACAAAACATTAAAAAATGGCTGGATAATAATCTACTCACGTTAAACATAGCTAAAACGAAATATTTAACATTTAGCCTCAATAGTATAAGCCAACCCTCAACTAATCATTCACTAAAAATACATTATTGCAGAGATCTCGCTAGTTGCATATGCAATCCACTGGAACGCGTAGACTCCATTAGATACTTAGGGGTAATAATTGATAACAAACTTCGGTGGGAAGATCATGTAATCAATGTAACAAGTCGTATACGGAAACTAGCATATATCTTCAGATCACTACGAAATATACTAAATAAAAAGACATTAAAAACAGTATACTCTTCTCTATGTCAATCAATTATTTCTTACGGTATTGTTGTCTGGGGAGGGTGTTCTAAAACTATATTAGATCCATTAGTAAAGGCTCAAAAATTGATAATACGGACTATCTACAAAGTACATTACATTCATCCCACAAAGGACTTATTTAAAGACTTTAAAATACTCAATATACAATCCCTATATGTAAAATTCATTTCTTGCTATTTTAAATTTAAATTTATTAAAAAATATGTTTTTGAATCAAAATATAATACAAGATATTCCAACCAATGCAACTATATAATTCCAGTAACAAAAACCTCAATGGCCCAGTCACAGTTTAACTTTCTTGCTCCAAAAATCTTCAATAACTTAACAATTGAAATAAAGACAATAACCAAATATCACACTTTCAGGAAGACGCTTGGAGACTTTTTGATGAGTGAATGAGATAGAATTAGAAGCCTGTTTATATAATCTAATGTACTTTTTTTCTCCTTTCTATTTTCTACTTTTTATTATAATTTTTCCAATATTTAACATGATTTATACTAATTCCATGTTTACACTAGACTTCATATTTCATACAATGTAACTATACTATATTGGTCACCATGATACAGGCAGCCGCCTAGTATGGTGATTTAATATATCAACTTTATGTAAATGTCACAATTATGTAACATGTATTAAATAAATAAATAAAAAAATAAATAAATTCCCCTCATTAAATATTTTAAATAAAAAATTTAATATCTTTTGATTTTAAAATTTGATATTAAATTAATTCATTCAAATCTTGCTTTAATACATACCTACATTCAAGTAAGCAATAAAAATGCTCAAAATGCACAATGATAAATTATTAAATATCCTGTATCCTACTTCTTGTAAGTATTTATGATTTTACAATAATGTCTAAACAAAATAAGTGTGTAAAAAAAAATCTGAAATATTTTAGTTTGTAAGACCTTAAATAAATAAAAAAAAACTGAGGTATTTTCGTCACCAAACACTTCTCTGATTTATTTTTTAATGATTTTAATTTAACTAAAATTAAAATTCTGAAAAATTTGTTTACTAGAATTTGTATTGATTTGTAGAATATGTATGACTTTATATTATTTTTAATTAATTGATTGTGAAATGATACAAATTTATTATACAAAGCAACCACTCGGTGATTTGATATATTTAATAAAAATAAAACACTTCTTTTGTGTAAAATTAAAGCAAAATAAAGTATTAATTTGTACCCTGATGATGATTGAGCTAAATGAAACTGGTTGGTAAATAAATTAATTAAAACTCGTGGTTTTACACAAAATGAGTGTTTTATTTTTATGAAATGAAATTTACTTGGTATTCCGGAATTTGAACCGGCGATCTCCGAACTGCTTGTCGAGAGTCTTACCCCTCAATCATGGAGGCCATCAATGTCAAGGCTCGTTTAAGACAAATGCACCCTCACTCCTTTACAGATGTCTGTAATTTGTTCAGTGAGATTATTTCCCCTTATTCCAGACTGGTCCAAGAGATCCTCAACCACGTGGAGAACTTGCGAGTGGAACCGGCGCGTATCTCGTTTGTGGGGCACTCTCTGGGCGCCATTCTGGTGCGGTCGGCATTGTCACGGCCAGCCCTGCGTGCCCTACTGCCCCGCCTGCACACCTTCCTGTCGCTCAGTGGACCGCACCTGGGCACGCTCTACAACTCCAGTGGACTGGTGAATGCAGGTACGAGTTGCACCACTACAAAATTACATGTCCATCGTCCAGATCATTAGTTCGACATCCCAAAAGATCAAAATTTTAGTTGAGAATTTATTTTTTTATTTTTAACATTTTTTATAAAAGGTCCCATTAAACTGATTGATATCAGTTTATCAGAGGTGGTTCTTCACAGGAGGGCAGTGGGAACAGTCCCCACCAGTTATACTCGATAATCTACTAAAAGAAATATCTGTCTTCACTAAAATTAATGAAATCTTTAAACATAATAGCAATTAACGTTTTGCAGAAATAAAATACAACAAAATAAAGCGAACCGGCAACCACTCGCGCTGATCAGCGGACAGCCAATCAGCGCACAAACCATAAGAGTGCATTTCTCAGTTCGCAGAACCTACTGCGCACTTGGGGGACAATCCGTATTGTCCCTTTAAGCATTTTCGTTCATTCTTTGCGTTTCGTTCGCGATCGTACACAATTCGAGACCCGCGCATGCGCACTGGTGTGTGAATTTCAAATACCGTGGGGACAACCCGATGAATCCCCACGTAACAAAAGTTGCATAGTTTCAGGCGGGAATCGCTCACATTCAAATTAACTTCGATGATAATCTAGCAAATAAAGCGTTATTTTTACTATGCTGTATTATAAATTGTATATCTATAGACATTTTATTTTATTTTTTATTTAGACATCCGATTAGCACGATTTGACCATGAAAATTTTTGTTCGAGAAATTTTATATTATATTCTCCGGGTAGTGATATTACAATACAGTATGTAGCAGGTATTTGTAAAAAATGTCGGTCCCTACCATCAGAAAAGTGCTCGAGCCGCCACTGCAGTTTGTCATCGGGTTCTTTAAACATTTACTTTTTTAAAATTAAGACATGTACATAAAATAATATACATAATACATATTATTACATTTTTTTTTTTTAATATTCAGAAAATAAAAGAAAGAGAAAAAAAATAATGATAATGGAAAAACATTAAAACGGAAAGAAGAAAAAACAGAGATTAGTACAAAAAATGTCTTTATACCAGTTTGTAACAAGGACATCTATATTATTGAAGAGCCCCAACACAAATTACTAATGTCTGTCAGTGGATAAGGCAAACATAACAACAATATGACAATTTCCTTATTCCAGGCATGTGGTTCATGCAGAAGTGGAAGCGAAGTGGATCGCTCCTGCAGCTGTCCCTGCGCGACACGGCAGACCCGCGCCAGTCCTTCCTGTGCCGCCTGGCGCGCCGGTCTGCCCTGCACCGGTTCCGTCACGTGCTGCTGGTGGGGTCGGGACAGGACCGTTACGTGCCGCTGCACTCAGCGCGCCTGGAGCTCTGCAAGGCGGCAATCCGCGATCAGAGTAACCTGGGGCAGGCCTACAGGGAGATGGTAAACTAACCTGTCTTACAGATATTAAAAACCGACCAAACAAAATAAAGGGAACAAGCTGTAGATTATTTGACCTCTCTGATTAATCATTCTGATCCCGCATTCCCAATTTCTACCGTTTTGTAACATATTTCTGTTAAACACTGTTTTTGTTTCTAAAAAAAATATGAGTTATTTTTTATGATAATATCTTTACATTTGTAGAGCTGAAACAGTAATTACATGAAATTCAAAATCATTAAAAACACACTTTGTTCTATCATTTAATATGTTATGGATAAGAAAAAAATCACAGTGTATCTTTAAGTACAACATAAGCATTCATCGTGAGATTTTTGCTCTGTTTTAAACGAGCCGTGTTTTATTTTCATTTAATTATTATCGTTTTTAATATAAGCTCCCTCTAACATTCATATTTACATATCTCCCCTTCTTCTTCTTTTTGAACGCTTACTACCGGGCCTTAATAGGAACCTAACCTCACTCAAATAATCTATCCTACATTAAAAAAATAATAATAATAAAAAATTGAAATAATTGCAAATCTTTTTGTTTAGGTCCACAACATGGTGTCTCCCCTTGTAGCTCGGGGAACTTTGACGGTGGCACGATATGATGCCCAGCACGCTCTCCCCCATACGGCGAACGCCCTCATTGGCCGTGCCGCTCACATTGCCGCCCTCGACTCCGACCTCTTCATCGAAAAATTCCTTCTCGTCTCTGCACTCAAATACTTCCGATAAATAACTTTACCGAAGCGTTCAACGAATTCATTCAACTATTTGTAAAGTTCTTAGGTAGCAGGTGTCACAGAGATTCAAATGTCCAATCGATGCCATTATATCGATTTTGGCATTTGAATGGTACCCGTTAAGAATGCATGGCGACATTTTTCAAACAAAATTTTAATTTGGATTTGATGCCAAAATACCCAAACAAACTGAATATTTATTTTTTAATCAAAAGGTGTAGCAAATGAGGGCCTTAGATGCAAAAACGCCACTCTCCAAAAGTACTGTTTTCTGTAAATGACAAAAGACCGATCAAGGAATGCTTCGCATTTTTCGTGTGAATTTTTAGTAAAATCTTAAAAAGTATAATTCATAGTGAAATATTAAAAAAAAAAATTTGTAACAATGTGTTCATTGGTCATGTTGAATTTATTTTGAATTCAGGCTTTTGATTGGCTTTTGTGGAGAGTGGTTATTTTGATTATTAATTGCTGTGGAGAGTGGTGATTTTCATCCAAACCCTATTTTCATTTTGATTTTTCCATGATTTGTGGTCGATTTTTCTAAGGATCTCAAAAACCATCTCGTAGCTACGGAAATTGCGCATAGATTGACATTTATAACTCATTTTCGTCATTTATGGAGAGTGGCGTTTTTACTTTTAAGCCCCACAAATATTATCTAGTACGGATATGTTCTATTTTATTTATTTGAGTTCCATTTTATAAAACATAGGCTGTTATGGAAATCGATTTTTCATGATATGAGAGCAACTGGCAATTATTTGTGAGTTAACCTCTCGACCGTACATTATGGCCATACAAATACGGCCAGAATAAAACGTCTCCAAGGATTACGGCTGTGTGCCGAACGCGTGCCTGAATAAAAACTACAGCCAGAATTAAAAGTCTCCAAGGAGGATGGCCGTAATGTTACAGCCGTGTGCCGAACGCGTGCCTGAATAAAAAATACGGCCAGAATAAATAATTTTAAAAAAAGTCTTCAAGGAGCATGGCCGTAATCAAACGGCTGTTTGCCTAACGCATGCCCAATTTTATTTATTTATGAAATGTGAAGTGTACTGCCATCAGTTTGCAAATATGTTTGGAACATTTGGAGCAGTTGACTCATTTACCAACGTTGCTCACTCACGGGACACAGTTTGGTTTGAAAAACTCACTTTCCGAGAGGTTAACGATAATTATTTAAAAATAAAAATTTTGCCTACCTACTATGTAAATATAATAAATATAAAATACAAAATTTATATTACACAAAAATCATTTTGATGGATTTAAACTTAAACTGCGAAGGACTGATTTATATTGGATCACAAATTTACCATATTTAAATCAATATTTGGATCTAAAAAAAACCTTTTTTTACCATTTTATTATTTTTATTTTATGTTTTATTTTTTTTACATAGTAGAATAGGCAATAGCTTAATCACAGTTCGGCCCCTTAGGGTCAAAAAAACGTATCTCATTTTTCTACAAATCTGTGTATCTGTGATGATGAGATCAGTATCTGTAATAATGAGATCAAAATCATAATCTAAATAATAAAATCTGTGATTTTCTACAGATACGTATCGATGTATATGTTTATCTGTTGAACCTATTGATACGTTTCTTTGTCACTAAGGTGATCCGCTCACTGAGGCAACTGAAACTGTCAACTGGCAACTGTCTTTGTATGACAATGTGATGGCCCGCACACTTCACAATCACTCAAAAACCCGTTTTCAATGGTAACGCAAGCAGTGACTCGCGACTCGCACTGCTAATTGCCGTTGCCGGCCGTTGCTAGTCATCAGCTGACAGCTGATTGTTCTTCTTTTATGGTTAAACAAGCTTTTTGACCAATCAAGACACAGAAACCAGCTGGTTTTAGATGTTTTCAGTTGCCTCGTCAGCGGAGCGCCTTAACGTAAAGTGTTATTTTGTGACTAGTAACATACGTAACTCAAAATCGATAAAAATTGAGATACGTTTCTTTGACTCTGAGGGGCCGAATGAACTCATAAAAAATAGCAGAGTTGCCTCATAAATCTTGAAAAATTGAATTAACTAATGGCCTAAATTTTACAATTTAAAACACAAATAAAAGTAGCACACATCCATACTAGATATTTGCTATACCTTTTGATTAAAGAATTAATTATTCTGTTTGGTTGATTATTTTGGCCTCAAATCCAAAAGTTATGTATTAAAAAGGCCACACAGCCATTCCTCTAAAACGCCATTTTGAGATCTGTTTCAGCTTTATATCAAAAATAATAACACAACAGTTAACGGGGATTTGGCTGTTCGATGACAATGTTACATTTGAAATTTTGTGAAACAACCCTACCTTAAAAGTTGTTTGGAAACAACTTTTTACAGTTTTTTGTATTTATTACTGGATTGCATTTATACTATTTCTTTATTGTGTCCAAGAAAAATCAGTGATAGTTACCAAAATGTATACAAATGTTTTCTGCAAATGAACGGCTACTCGAAATGTCATTTTGATAAATATAACATTTTATTACAAGTAGGTATAGTATTATCTAAGTCGTATCGAACTTATATTGTCATCAGACTATTCGAAATAATAATACACACTCTAATAGCATCATTTTATCCATTTGATATAATATTGTTACCCAAAAATGAAAGAATGCTTAGGACCATGCAAAAAATTTTGTGAATTTTAAGAACATGTTATATTATTCAGGTCACGTTCGAACAAAGTGGATTCGGCAAAGTGCATACTCAATTAGTTTCGTCCATACACTCCACATAACAAATGAGAGCCATTTTCAAAGTAGAGTAGTCAAAAGGGCAAAGTAAAGTGAGCGAAAACAGTCGAGCGATGGAAATATCCGAGTGTTCGGTTTTCGATTCGGCCATGCGATTTAATTAATATTATTACGGAAACATATGAACTGCTTACTGTGGTTTAACGCCAATGAATCCTCCTAGATTTCACTTTTTTTATTCCATATTTTTAGGTTTTATTAAAAAATTAATAAAAATTGTTAAATTTGTGATTAATTTAATTTTATACAATTCACCTACATTTGGGTAATTATCGCTCGAGTGGATTAAATCAATGATTTTAATTAATAAATTTTATTCCAGAATTATAATTCCCATATTTTTTCGCAAAGATGGCATCCAAAAAACCATGCAAATTAATTGATGATAATATTGGTAGTTCTCATTGGCATTATTTATAAAAGAAAGCTATGATGTGTTGTACAGCTGCATAAGTGTTCTTTTTCTTTTGGGAAAATAATATTATTTTTCATGAAATCATTTGATAATCATTGATTATTATTCATTTTAAATTGTACCATCATGATGTTGTCAAATTGTTATCAAAGAAGCATTAAATATTGTTTACTCGCATTTCAATTTAACATTTATTATTTAGATCTTTGTTGTTTTTTACTACTGGTATTGCAATTATTAATTTATTATAATATGCAATTATTTTACTATTTGATTATTGTACATCCTGATTGATATATTTTTGTGGTATCAAAGGAAAACATCACTCAGCATTTTAAACCATAAGAACATTTGTTGAAGTTTTATTTTAAGTCAACGTCTATATTTTTATGGTTATTTGTCATAAGTGGCAACATTTTAAAAAAATGATTGTATGTAATTTTATTGTGATTAATTTCAGATATATAGATTGTGGTGAAGTGTTTGTTTATATATATAAAGGTGATGCCGTGTTACGCGCATAATCCTCTTAGGGCAGTTATTTTATTGTAATAATTTGCACAGGACTTCAGGAACAAACCCAAATTAATAGCCGATTTGTCCTGATGGCCGAATTTGCATGCTCGAAAGTGTTCTGAGATATTTTTGGAGATGGTCCATTCTGTCACCTCTACATTATATAAACACACCCTTCATTACAAAGTACACATCTGATAATGGACACTACATGGCATAGTAACCTAAAAATTAATCATGATAATCCTTTTGGCCATGAAAATCTCAAATTATTATAATTATTTATCCACTTACGAAAATATGGAAACAAAATAACGGAAACTGTAATTTGTACAACAATTAGTGTGGAACTTCGATACCACTGCTGATTTTAATATATTGTTTGATTGTAAACATGAAATGAAAGCAAAACAATAATATTGTTTATCACTTAGTACAGAAACCGAATATGTAAAATATTATTCTAGCAAGATCCAAAGTACCTCTAATTGGCAAATAATCTATTTTTAATTATTAAATGTATTATTTTTGTGAAAATTATTGTCTGTATTTCGTCTGCTCTATATTGAACCATGTACAACTCATACTAGTCATATTTTCATGAGAGCTGATTGAGTTTTGCGCAAATGTAATTAATTTATTGATAAACAATGCACCTTTATTTTGCTACAGAAGCTTTATCAATATGTTTATTAGATTACTGCTGTGTGCAAAAGAAAGAAGGGGATGAGTCAAAAAAACATCAATGAAATTAGTAAACTAAACTTTCTACTTTCTAAATTGTATCACTTCATGGTATCCATTGCATCAAAAATACTAAATTGTATCACTTCATGATGTCATTTGCATCAAACATACTAAATTGTATCACTTCTCATTTGCATCAAACATACTAAATTGTTTCGCGTCATTATGTCCTTTGCATCAAAAATACTAAATTGTATCACTTCATGATATCCTTTGCATCAAAAATACAAAATTTTAGCATATCATTATAGCATTTTATTAAAAATTCTAAATTGTATCATGTCATAGCAATTGTATCACTGCCATTGTATCACGTCATGGTATCATTTGCATCAAAAATACTAAATGGTATCATGTCATAATATCATTTGCATCAATAAAATTCCACTTACTTTAACTCGTCTAAATCTTACTTTGAGGATATATACGAATAACTAAGGGGTGAATTTGCATACAACTCAATTCATCTCCCTTTTCCTTTGGCGCACAGTTGAAGCTCAAATCACAAGCTTAGAGATCAATTTATTGAGTTAGCAGCTTTCAATTAAGAGCATTGGTTTTTTTTATTATTTTGTGTTAGGTGCCTATATTTTTATGTACAGCCTTTGTCCTTGAATACAACTATGTATAGATATTTGTAAATCTTTAATCGATAATGGATGAATACATCAAAAAAAAAATTACTTAATTAACCGAAAAGAAAGTTGCAAGTATTGTGCTGAAGTTTGTTGATTGATACAGAATCTCCGACCATAAAGAACTATGAGGAATGAGATAAACTTATTATTAAGCTTTACCAAACTGCTCTGAGATTGGCCGCGTACGCTATTATGAAGTATGCTGTCCTCTTTGAACTATTTTAATGTGAATACGATAACCGAATAGGTTATGTTCTTCAATCATAGAAATGTAAAGGAGCTGAGATAACTCTAGTCTAAATAAATACGATCTAGTGATAAAAATAAAGTCAATATGTATAAATGTTAACGTGTGAAAGATTTAATATATAGCGGTGCTGTGTATTTATGTATAACGATATGGAATAACAATATTTATTGTCAAAAAAATGTCATCTCTCGTCGAATCTCAGAAAAAGGGTAATATGTGTCACTTTTGTAGCTAGTCATTGTAACGACAAAATTTCTTTTTTCGTTAAAATGGTTTTATTTTTGTTGACTTGTGATGCATTGGGGGCAGATTGGGGAACAAAATAAAATTACTATTTAACTTCTAAATCAACCATGAATATGCACAATTATTAGTTGTTAAGAAATTTTCAAAAATGTGTTAGACGAGATATTTGTGTTCCACTATTTTTTGACATTAAGACATGATTTTAGGTGTCCCGTTATCTGGATATTTTTTGTCCATTGCAATCTTTGGGACCCAAAGGTGCTGATAAACGAGCAAGATAAATTTCCTATTGCCGAACAATTGTCCTGGCCGTCAATAGTCTTGCAGGGTAAGGTGTTGGTCTTTAATATTATCGTGTCCCATCAAGATTGCCGTAATGTATAAGATAAATTCTCAACACAAAAAATCGGTCTCCTACCAAAACTCCACCAAATCTGTTTAAATTTTAAAATAATCATGTGTCAACATAAATTGACTCCAGATACTAATATCTACAGCCTGTATGTCGGACGAATATCTACAGCTCATATGTTGGACAAATATCTATGACCTTCAGAGTGAAGACTATGATGGTCCCAGTGGTGACGAATATCTATGGAGCGTAGGTGGGACTAATATCTGGGGGCAGCTGAGCAAGAGGTTGTACGGAAAAGCATAAATTACTTCAATTACGTAAAGGCTTAAACGTTTAAAGTACGTACATGAAGTTTTTGCATAATATTACGTATTTTGCTGTAATGTTGAAATTGGCATAGCGCCTGCTCGCGTCAAGGCAAGAAAAACATCCCAGTTTTCGAGTAGTTTAGCGGCTACGCTAGGTTTGTGTAACATGGTTTGTGATACAAAAGAAAGTTCTTTAAACTGCAAACGCAATATTACGTTATGCCAATATGCTATACATAATTGCAAATCCAACCTCTGCCAGTACTGTAGATATTCGCCTACATCACCTGTTCTGTAGATATTAGTCAGCAGTTTGAGCTGTAGATATTCGTCCTCACATTGGTTCCCATAGATATTGTTCCAACATAACTCGTATAGATATTAGTCAACACATGGATTCTCATAGATATTAGTCCGCTTTGTTCAGTTTTTGAAATTCCTGTAGATATTAGTAGACGCCTCCCATTAATCGCGTTCGAAATTATGACAGTTTTGGTAGCAGGTAGGTGACGAATAGAGACGCACAAATGTAACAGAAGTAAATAGATTTGGCTCGGCAATATTGTTGTAATATCGGTAGCCCAATTAATTCACAGATAAGAATAGACAATTTTGTCTGACAATACAGAAATCTTGCCGACAAGAAATTGTTGAAACGTATAAATTTAAAGATTTTTTTAAAATTTAAAAATATGGGATAAATGTTGAGATTCAGGAGAATACATTGGTTTTAAACCGCAATAAGCAGTTCATATATTTCCATATTAATGTTTGGAGTAATGATATTTTTATTAAATCAAATAGCCGAATAGAAAACTGAACATGCGCAATAAATTCCCGATCGATTCCGGTTACGAGTTATGTTTACATTACCGTCTTATTTACAGTGAAACTTTAACTGGACTTAACCACCATTCTAAATGATGCTCTGTATTAATCTGCGGCCAGGGAAATGGTCACTGAAGGTGCCCACCTTTCGATAGGATATCTTCGTAATCATTCGGGTATTAGACCTGAATGAGCAACATTTGCTTCTCTCTTATATAGTACAACTTTACTGACCTCTGTTGAGACACAACTACCTATAACTCTCTGTACTAACGACATCTGTTGAGAGTCATTGAAACTACATACATTTTCATATACTCTAGAAAACCTAACCTTGTTAACCTCATATCAAGTCCTTTCAATGCATCACAAACTTAACAAGCCGATATGTAAATTAATATTAATGTGATAATATAATAATAGAGAAAGTAGACACATGTAATATGTATGGCCTAGTCATAGCAATGTATTATTTAATCCTTTAAGGATGCGTTAAATTATTTTATTCTGAAACCTCTGATCATTTAACTGTTATTATTTAAGGTGATACTTAAAAGAATTCCTAATCTGATCTTTCATAGATGACGCTAGTTTAAATAGTTTAGGTAAAACTTCTTTGCAAGTTTTGCTTTAAAATATTAACCGCTTGGACACATAAGCTTGTTTTCACGACAATTTAACGTAGGTAGACATAGGAATGACGTATGCCCCGGACCTGAGTTATTAAGATGAATAAGTTGTTTGCGCCCGTACACACGCCATATGTACATATGAGGCGTGTCGAAACAAAGATGGCTTTCTCCACCATTGGTCTAAAATGAGTTAAATTTGGCAATGGATAGAGAAACAAAAATATTATTGACAGATAAAAAAGGGTTCGGAGCATATATGACAGTAACCCGTACATTTTTTAATAAATGTATTTAGTTCTGCAACAAAAACGGCAATCTACATTAAATTGCAGGGTACGGAACAAAAATGGCAGTATCCATTGTTGAAGATAACTAAATAATTTACCATTTAATCGCAATAAAATATACACAGAGTGTAACTAACGGAAACAATTATTAATAAAAAAAATTATGCTTTATCGTTCATAGCCCAGCAAAATAACTAAAAATACATTTTTAACGTATTACTCAAAATGAAAATAATTGGAGATTGCAGTTTTTGTTTCAACACGCATATTATATAATAAAATATTGGATTGGCTCACCGATAAAATATTGTATTTGTATGACTATCTTGAGAGAATTAGTTTTGTTTATAGACAAAACTATTTATTCATATTCATAATGTGTATGTACGGACGCAAACAATTAATTCATCCGATTATTTTAAAACATAACCTGTAAAAAGTGTTTATCCTAAAATAATTATACTGGCGCCATTTGTGAAAGAGTAGATTTTGAATTATTTTAAGTATCACCTTAATACTTTAAGTTTTAAGTGGTTAAGTAAAGAAAACAACATTTTTTTAAATATTATATTCTGGTGCATTTATAAAACAAATTTATAATAATAATATCTATGTAGGAAGATTAGGCGCTGTGTTATGTATGAAATATGGGTTTATTTTGCTGATGGCTTACCTATTTCTGTAATAATTTATTACTTTTAAAATTATACATTATAGTGTTATATTATTATAGTGTACACCGTGCAGGGATTTCGCTTCCTGGAGCCTGGGGGACCATGGCACAAGGTTTGGTCAACTTTTTGACCGCTCTGCCATGAAGCTTATTAAATATATATTATATTTATATATATATATATAGTGTATTTTCCCATTTATAAAATTATTTATTTTTTAATAGATGCATCGAGAATAAATTATAGATTGCTTATTGTATTTTGTAAAATAATATTTTGTCTTTGGTATTTGCAATTATAATTTAAAATAATGGTTTTGTTAAATTGTCAAAACTACTAGTGTTTTTTTCACTTTATAAGATATCTTATGATAGATTAATATTATTTACATTTTATGAACATCTTATTTATTGATAAAATCAGTCGTATTGTTTGGCGGTTTGCAATTTTTACAACATTTTATTGAAAGAATATACAATATACATCAAATAACATAGAAATAATTTTCTGAATGTATTTGTTTTGATATAATTGCATACATAATAATAGAATTTTAAAGAATATGTCAATTAATTAAAAGTTTTTGTTAGAGAAAACTTTTCTTTCTTGATTAAATATTGTAAAGGCGACAGTTACACGATTTACGGAAAAACTCCTTTAGCATTATAAAATGTATGCAATTGCATAAGATACAAGTATAATCTTACTAGAAAACACTGTTTCGGATATAATTCATTTATAAATGCATACGAAAAAGGGCTGCCAACTGAAAATTTATTATTACTGGTGTTGCATTACTTTTACTGATATTAATCAATTTCCAGAACGCTAAAGTGTTTTATTAGTTTCGCATCGCTTCACATCACAACGTTTATACAAGATCAGACCTCTTCAGTTTCAAAACTGCTAAGTCATTGGATTGTAATGTACAACAACTGATTGGAGTTCCCATACTGATAAGCAGGCAGCTAACATTTAAAATTAATGCTATGATGCATCCATACACTTTCAACGCCTCGTCTAATATTCCCTGGAGATGGGTTGGGAAACTGTTTTTATAAAATGCCAACTGTTTTCCCAAACTGATGGAAAAAACAATTTTTGAAATAAATTTGTGAACTCTACTCTACCCAGTATTCGGTATTAACCCATTTCTTTTTCACACAAATTGCCTCAAAACAGCCCGTTTTATTCCAACAGTTGGCATTTTATAACAAAAAGTTTGTTTTCTTTTTTTTAAAAGAACAAAAAAAAACGCTCACCTCTAGTGAATACTTTATTAGGCTTGGCAAGCTTGCGGAACTATCATTAAAACCTGAAGTGTATAAAATTGTAATTTTAAAACCTACATACATCTTCAATACAACATAAGATCGGCAGCAGTTTTGTTTTTAACCTTAACTCCACACAGGAGGCCCTAAGAAAAGTAATTTCCCTCAGGGCCTATGTCATCTATGAAGATGCTGTGTGGAAGGTCTTTTTGAGGAGAGGAAGGAGTGAACATAAGTCTTGAAGAGACCCATGTTGTAGGAGGGAGGAAACACCTAAACGGCCGAGCTGTTGAACTCAAGAAGCAGTTGTCTACGAAACTGAATAACAATTGTATCCATACTCGTGCCATGGTCTAAATTTTATCAGATGTGAAACTGATACGAACCAAAGAACTGAAAAGGTTATTTTTTTACATTTCAACATTTTGTGTGAGAAAAGGAATTTTAGCACCTTTCTGAAAGAGTTGCATATCTCAGAACATTTTTATCCGTGCAAAAAGTTTTAATTTGAAAATAAAACATTCTTTTCAATATTGTAAAAACACCAACCAAAAAATCAAAAATCAGGAAGAAATTAATATCGCTCACCTTTTGTTACCAAAGACAACTGGTTCAGAATCTTTTCTGCCAACCTAGTATTTAATAAAATGTTTACAGTACCTATATTAGTTTCGCCAGTATTTTTAAAGCAATTTTGGCAGCCCTTGTGCAAAATATGGTTGTCATGCAGTCAGATATTAGAATGGCTGAAGTAATATACTTAATGTGAATGTGCTATATCGAAACTTAGACTGATTTTCATCTTAAAACTTAGTCTCGATTCCAGAATAGTCAACTGTATGGAGCGTCTTGCGTGACTGATAATCGTTAACTGTCACTAGAAAACTATATAACCCAAATTCTGTCCATTGATCCTTGTAAAGTAATACATTGTCAGGTATGTATATAAAATTATATATAAAATACCTCACAAATTGCTCATTTAAGATATGTATATTATGTGGATGGATGTGCATTTTTATTTCTATTTATATTCAGTTAGAAATTCAATAGCTTGGTTTCTTTTGTACATCCAACTATTTAAAATAAATTTGTAAAATTACACTGTGGTTTTAATTTTATCCCTCTATTATTATAAGTAGCAGGACAATTGCTTGGAGGTTTTAGACGTCAATGCCGTTAATGAAATTTATACTTGGAAAGTGGGCGACGAGCCGGATAAGTTTGGGAACCTCTGATTTAAATTATTGCAGTGCTTCTTCAATCTTCGCAAAATCACTTTGTGGCGTCATTTTCAATTAAATGAAACAAATAACTTGGTGTACACCACTTACATAATCACAACTATCTACATGTTTCGAAACTGAAGGTTTCTCATCAGGATAATACGAACATTATTATGTTATTGTTCTTACTATCCTGACGAAGAAACTTTTGGTTTCGAAACATGACGATAATTGTGATTATATAAGTGGTGTACACCAAGTTGAGATGGGCTGGGCATGTACTGTACTGTACTTGTACATGCTGAGAATGCCGGACACATGCGTCTCAAAAAAAATTACTACTGGACACCCAGGTGGAAGGAGAAAAGTGGAAAGATCCAGACTGAGATGGGAAGACGAGATAAGGGGAGATGCAGCACAGCTTCTCCAGATAACAAACTGGAAGTCAGCCGCTGAGGACATGAGGGGTTGGAGGCGAAAGTTGCAGGACGCCAAAGCTCTATATGGGCTGTAGCGCCATCGGAGAGAGAGAGTACACCAAGTTATTTGGTTTGATTTAATTATTGCAATGCTCTCCATTTTTTTATATTTTTTGACAGACGTCAAGAAATTATTGACAAAATTGGAGGGCGAAGAGATTGTTTAAATCAACATTTCCCAACCTTTTTGAACCCGCGAACCGGTGAAAATAGAAGAAAAATTTTGCAGACCGGAAACCAAGAATAAATACTTTTATTTATGTAGTATTTTGTTTGTTGGTTTTCAATATTATATTATAACAGGTAAAGAAAAACCCATTTTACAATTTTATTGCAAGTACAAACCAAAATTTAACATATAAAATTGATTACTGGATTAATGGACCGGCAGAAAATCCGACCGGTACCGGTCCGCGGACCATCGGTTGGGAAACGCTGGTTTAAATGGTTTTAAATAGTAATAACACGATGTTAGAAAAAAAGGTTGCCATTTTAAAAAAGCACTGTGGTCCAAGAGAACATCAAACGGTGTTCGTAAATTAGTGGTAACACCTGAAGGGGGTGTTCTACATCATATCAATGCTGGAAAGGAAGAATGGCTAACGCGCCAGAAAGGAAAGATGCCTAAAGTGCCATACAGCTGGATGGCGCTTAAGTCAATGTTCTTTTCTAGATGTATGGCGCTTTAGCCTTTTATCCTTTCCAGCGTCAATATTGTTCTAGGAAATTTAATTTTAACTTGTTTTGTTAACACTTATTTTCATAATTTATTTTGTATTCTTCCACCTCTTCCAAAATAACCATTACAATCAGCTTAATTAGCGTATTTACTTTATTGCGCTGCAGTTGTTGCGACGCGCCGCTTACTAATGAACTTTACTTGACAGTAGTGCAAACACTTTTTGGTGAGTCTAGTAGGGAGTTTTTTTTTTTATAGTGAATACCTCACAAGAGTCCCAACTGCTCCCGTCTGGAGCCAGTGAGACTATGGCATCCCCAATTGGGGTATGTTATTAAGCTGAAGGTAAGTGGGGAAGGGAAGGAGACGAGGAAGAGGAATGTGGGGAAGTACCTGGCTATTCAGATCTAGTCACTAAACACGGCTAAAGCCATTTCAAGGAACGTTTCAATTCTGAATGGTGGTCTTACACCAGGGCGATACTAAGAGTATCTTCCACTCGACTTACTACTTATCAGGTGCGAACAACGCATTATTTATTTATTTACACATATATGGCACAACATGTGCCATTAACATAATTGACATAACATATAAATAGTACAACAACATGAAGAATAACAGTATAATTGTAAGTTAAATATAAGAAGAAAAAAAAGGTAAAAAGTAAGTAGTAAGAAAGGTAATAAGTAGTAGGTAAAGGTAAAATATAAATATAAAGAGAAAAACATGGTATAAAGTATAAGTATAAAGTATAAAATATAAAGTATGAAGCAAAAATAGTAAGTTAAAAGTGAGAAATGTAATAATAAAAAACGTTAAATGTAGAAATATAATATATCTTAAAAGGTACAAAGATTTAAATATAAATTAAATTATAAAAAGTAAGGAATCCTCATAGGAGCAAAGAAAAAATAAATAAAATAATGAATAGTTAGGTTTTAGCAACCATAAAGAGCAACTACTGAATTTATACAGGCCCATAAAGAGGTAATTAACATTATGAAAAAATAATAGGCTTGGTTTTTTTTTTGTATTTATAAAATTTAAAAAATAAACCAAATAAGCCGTTTATTCGATGTTCATTCACTTTTAGCAATTCAAAAAGCTTGATGAATTGAGTTACCTACGCCATTTTTCCTGTCACTTACTTATCGTAGGTACTTACAAATAACAAAATAATTTATTTCATTTGCAAATAAATTTTGCTTTTCCGGCTTCTGAAACTAGACCCATTAGGTACATTTTGTTGACAGACTGTTATTATAAAATGCGAAAAAAGTTAAAACTAGCCCCGGTATATAAAATAGTTTGTAGGTAGGTACTCTTCGTGATTTAGTAGCCATATATCATGCAATTTTGTGATTGGTTCGCGTATCTGATTCTTTAACGACGGAAGTAAAATTCTCTTTCATCTCTTTCTACCACAGAAACGCCCTCTCGTTTGTCATTGCAGATTGCAGTAGCAGGAAATCTCGACTCGCGAAGTACATCTGTCAGAATTGCCAAGAAGGATTTGTGCAGATTTGTTTTCCTGACGCATTTAATAAGTGATTTATTCCATTTAATAATAAAAAAGTGCAGAATTATTCGTGTTACAGCAATATTATTTCACTTTTGTGTCGGGTATTTAGATAAATCGTTGATTTGATTTAGAATGTGGTGGTGCGACTTCCGTTTATAAAATAGTGTCTGCATTCTAAAAGATGGGAAAATTGTTGAGTCTCTTGGCGCGCGACGACTCTACATGTTGCTCATCACAACGTTACGAAGTGTTCCTTGATTTTGAGAATGCCGCGCCAACGGAAACCGAGAAAGAAGTGTTCGAAGAAGTGCAGAGGGTTTTGATCGATTCTGAGAATGTGCTGGATGAGATTCAGTGCTACAAGGGGGCCGGGAAGGAGATTAGAGAGGCCATAGCGGATCCTTCTCCAGTTTGCCTGGAGAGGGCCTGGAGGGCCGTTTCTCCCCTGGTCACCAAGCTGGTCCGCTGCTATGAACATTCTCTGAAGATACAACGGGTAAATTGATCTCAATGTATTCTTAATAAATTGACAGCCAGTTGTTATTATAGTCTTCACACTTTATATTACTTGTCATATCACAACATCCCTAACTCCTTTTTTTGTTTTGGGGTAGGTACCTTTTGAAAATAGGTACCTACCTATGTTCCATTTTCAAAGTTGTCAGACACCATTACATTTTATAATAAAAAAACATTAACATGAATATTATGAAAAAGCACAGCGGTATTTAGAATGATAAATAGTTGTCTGAATGAACATGACATGACTCTGCATTCTGAGTTTTAAAATCTATCAATTTTATTTTATGGTAACTTCAATCATATCTGAATCTTGCAACTGTAAATTTGCCAAATTTTGAGTGGGCACAAAGCACAATGCATTCTCTGTCCCGATGTGTCACTGTATCTCCATGTCCAAAATGATCATCATTGTGCAGCTGTACACCTCAAAGAGTTCTTACCATATTCATTCAATGACGAGATCTTATGTTTGGTTTTTAGTGCAATAATATTATGAAAATGCATGTGAATGGAACTAGAGCGATGCTATCTTTCTTTTGTGGGATGATAAAACCGTTTACACTACCAATAGATGATAATAGCATTATAATATGAACATTATTTACTCCTAACGCTATCTGTTGTTGACACAGATCCCTTAATTTTCTAGTGAAGTTTCAATGTCTTATAAAATTACCATTTCAACTTAAATTAAGATACCTCATTAAACAATAAAAGCTATGTTAATCTTTTATTAACCTCTTGCGTGCCAAAATATCCTTTTAAAAAAAAAATTAGATTACTTACATTTATTTTTAATTAAGTAAGTTATTTTCAATTAATAAATGGATGTCGCCATTTTTGTTCTGTCTCTCTGATTGGCCCAAAGAAATATTGCCAATTTTATTTTGCATCCTGCTTTGACCTAATGGAGATTGCCTTCCTTGTTGCAGAACTAATTACATTTATTAAAAAAAGTAAATTTATTAAGTCGCCGCATTCAGTAACTTGCAGCCGATTTCTCTTTAGATTCCGTCGGATTTTTATATCCGAGATCCAATTTTTATATCCGAGAGGATTTTTATAGAAAAAAATTGTCTGCCGTCGCCCCTCTAGATTTCCTTTTCGCCCCCTAATTTTTTTTTAACCTTTTACTGCCCCACTGAAAGCCTCCAGTGCCCACAATCCCACTTTGAGAAAGACTGTTTTAGACCAATGGTGGAGATTGCTGTCTCTGATTTAATACGCCTCAAATATTTCATTAACACATTATCTGGTAAGACAGTACAATTTACAAAAACATAATTTTGCTAAAAACAAGTGAGTTATTACGAAAATAGAATCAGCAGGTGCATAGGAAAATTTAATGCTTCTCATACATGCTCTTCTGTTATTCTGACTCTTTACGTGTGCTGACTCAAGTATTTGATTCACTTGATTGTGCCTTATCTTCCTGTGTCCCCGACTTCTACTATCATTCACTCTTTCATTCATTCGCTCTACATGCCGAAACCATCTAAGCGACCCTTTCTTAACCATTACGTTTACATCAGCCTTGCATTCTTTCCGAATCTACTCATTTTTAACACGGTCATACATAATTTTACTATAGTCATTCAAAGTTTATGTGGAAACACGGACATTTAGAGCCAGTGAAAGAAAGCGGATAGATGCCCTTGAAATGTGGTGCTGCAGAAAAATGCTCAAGATTCCATACACATCCAGGTGCACCAGTGTGTCCATTCTGGAAGAGCTAGGCGTCTACAATAGGTTTTCAACTATCCGCCTACAATATATTTTAAGATACTTTGGACACGTTGCTTACCAAGCTGAGGACTCCAACAAGGAGAAACTCGTGTACGCTGGCAAAGTGGAAGGCAGAAGAAACAGAGGAAGGTCACCAATGCGCTGGAGTGATCTAGTATCACTGGCGTCCAGTATATTGGTGTCTGCAACTCTCCACGCAGCGCAGAATCACGAGGAGTGGAGAAGCCTTGTCCACCATGGAAATTGAAACAGGGGTCACGATCCTCCGCAATGAGGAACCGACTTAAGAACTTAAACCGACTTACCCTTCAGGGATATCATTTCTACAGCATTCAGTCTACTTTCGTCCTTCCTCTGCCAGTTCCATGCCTCACTACCACACATCAGTAAAATACCTACTTAGGCCAGAAAATAAATTACAGTCGACCTGAATAAGTGTGTTTTTTGACCATGAAGCATTACAACTACTTTCATATGAAAAGTTCTCCTACATTAAAATAATATATTTGTAATTACCCTGCTTCAAGTACTTAGTTATTATTGTTGATGTTTGTATTTCTAATTTATTCATCTGCTAGCAATATTAATTGTTCATACATCAACAGTTTTTGTATAACACGGATGGATCGACAAAGCCTTTTGCTTGAAATGTAGCATTGCTAGTGTAGATTTTAAGAATTTTTTAATAGATAAAAATTGTTTGTTAAATATTGTTATTATCGGACAGCATTATGATTACCGAACTTCACATACCCTCGCTCTTTAATCAAGCCTCCGCATTTCATCTGTAATTCAGATGGAAAATGCTGTCAATGCTGCCCTGGTAAGAGACCTGCATTCAAATTCTAAGTGATGCTCAAAATGGTTTTAGCTTTGTTTACTGACCAGATCTGAATATGCAAGTTCTCCCTAACCTTACCCTTCTTCCTCTCCCTCAAATCCTACAGTATTTATTAATTAAGTGCAAATAAATAGATGAATCGTTGTTTTTATCAAAAACTAAGGTCAAATAAATTAATCCGAGTCTTTTGTTTGATTAAATTCATTCATAAGCAATCAAGATCAAATGAACTTAGTTGTTGATAGTTTGTTTATGAGGTCATTGAGCTATTATTAAATATCTGAGCTTTGTATCTGGTTTGGTTGTATCACAAACCTGTTTATTGGCAAGTCAGTGCCTGCAGACTTTGACATAATAGGATATTAGTAATAATGTGTTCACATTATACCACCTGCACCCTGCGCCATGCCTTTGCACATACTGTGACAATTATTATTATTATTACTAGCACAGACCCATGATAAATCACAGGATAGTCTGAATTCTCGATTCTTCATGAATCGGTACCATATTTTTAAATAATAAAATATATTACCTATTAGATAGTTATTTCTGAATTCTTCACACAATTGATTCCAATTTTGAAAATGACATTTAAATTCAAAGCTAATTTGTGATCCAGGTTTCATGCATAACTAGCCAACGCACAGCACAGACAACCCAATTTGTTCTAATGTTTGAAACATGAAAAATTAAAAATTAAACTGACCCATTTTCCGAGCTAAAATTTTCCAATATTCTCGTAAAATAGTTTTTTAGAAAATAAATATTACCCAACAAGGAAAAATTGGGAAAAAAAAGAATCAGTTTCTTTCTGCTTTTATAAAATTCAAAAATTTGAGCTGTATCTAAGTCCGTGTTGGTGAATTAAGGAGACGGGGAGGGGGGACGAGCGAGAGGGGAAGGCGAAGAAGGTAGAAGCGGAATGTGTGAGGGGAGGGGGGGTTCGCGAGAAAGGTGAGAGCGGAAGAGGGGAGGGGGAACACGGGAAGGGAAAAAGGGAACACAGAAGGGGAAGAATTTATTTTATTTAATTAGCATCGCAACGCATGCCGAGTATCAGCTAGTAAGTAATAAAATATAGTTTTTTTTTACCGTTAGTTCATATAAAATAAACTAATTTAATTTATTTCAAATATGTATTTTTTATTTACGTGCAGTGGCAACGCTTTGGCGCGATAATTATCAATCTTGATGTATATGTCAATGCACTTATTGTCAAATTTCACTATCTTTTTCTGAATATTCTGAAAATTTAAATTTGACCAAATCTTTTTCGTTGTTTGTTTTTGGGGTGTTATGTCGTGTTGTGCTACCTCCTTCTTTAGCCGACGTTTCGGACAGCGTTGCAGTGTCCATCATCAGGGCAGATCCGTCGATGTGTGTTCATCATCCGAAACGTCGGCTAAAGAAGGAGGTAGCACAACACGGCATAACACCCCAAAAACAAACAACGAAAATGCTTTTGGCCGTGAAAATCTAAAAACGTATTTGACCAAATCTATTTTCTGGAAAAATTAGCATAACATCACAAATTAAAATCATCTGAATTGCAATTTGCAATTCTTTGAACCATTCCCACAACATTATTTTTACCAACAGCCACAAAAAATATTTCATTACAGTATTAGCCATGTCGTTTTCCTGGAATTTTGCAGGAAATCTAATTCCATAATACACACACACATCATTTTGTCAGTCTGACATTTTTCCTGAATAAACATCCCAGAATAAAGATTCCCCCTTCTCAGATGAGTACTAAAATTCTTACTTATTCTAAATTTAAAATTCCTTTTGAAATTATAGGAATGTTTCAAACGGTTCCACGACATCTCAACAAAGTGGCATTTCAACACCCCTTTGAAAAGTCATTAAAAGTGATGAAATTTTTTTTTTAAATATATCATTACCTAACCTAACGTAACCTATTTAACCAAGTTTTATTTTTTCATTGCTTTTAATGACTTTTTAAAGGAGTTATGAAGTTACACATTGTTGACTTGTCCGGTCACTGTTTCAAACACGTTATACAACTTTCAGAAAACAGAATTGCAGTGGAAATGAAAAGCTTAATTTTTAAATAATAAAAAAATATGTACTGTAAAACTTTTTGATTTTTCATTCCAATGATCATATATTCACTCGTTCCACCCTTTAAATTTTTCATTTTTTTCTGCTAAATCTTTTATCGCCACATTGAAGTATTATATTAATAATAAGTGAGCATATGCAAGACAAAAGGCTATTTCTCAGAGACGTTAACAATCAGGACATCACTGTCGGGAGTGTATACATATCTATGTATTCTCCATTTTCAGGCAAGGCGATTATATATGTGTTTACCTTCATGGCCTATGCTTCTTATACCACTTTCGCTCCATACTGTATCACTGTACAATTTATTCTGTTCATCATTCATTTATTCATTTCGTCATGCCATGTCTTCGTCGGGCGCCCCCGACTTCTACCATTCACATTCGCGTCATATATTACACAAAACAATATTTATTAAAATGGTTTCAAAATTTTCGTTGTTTGTTGTTGGGGTGTTATGCCATGTTGCGCTACCTCCTTCTTTAGCTGACGTTTCGGACAGCGTTGCAGTGTCCATCATCAGAGCAGATCCGGCAGATCATAATACCTCAACAACGTACAACGAAAATGCTTTTGGCCGTGAAAATCTAAAAACGTATCTGGTTTCAAAATGTTCAATGAACTGCCTTTAATAACTCAGGTGCCGGGCATACGTCATTCCTATGTCTACCTACGTTAAATTATCGTGAAAACAAGCTTATGTGCCCAAGCGGTTAAATGTTAAGGAAGCTAAAATTCTGTATTTCGTGGGTTGTCTCAATGTTTTGAAGTCCAAATTTTAGTATGTAAGTAATAGAATATTATAGTAGTTTTAGAGTGGATGTATAGTAGATAATTGTAAGATTTAAAAATTTTAAACTACTTAAATGAAATTTAGTTCACTTACACTCCTTTCTTTTTTCATTCGCCCTACTTTCTCAATCTCTCGAGTGTTGCTTTCTTAATCTCACTCGTTGCGCTTACATCAGCCTTGCTTCTCTGAAAATCTCTACACTTCTCATAGGATCATACATGGTTTTAATACACATAACCCTCAGGAATCTCACTACTACAGCATTCACTCTACTTTCATCCTTCCTCTGCCAATTCCATGCCATACATCAGGGTAGATATCAGCACCCCATTGTGGACTGCTAGCTTCGCTTGTTTGGTCAATTTTTTTTAGCGCCAACTGCGTTCATTCCACTATTAGCAGATTTTCCTGTATTTACCCTTCTTTCATTATCCCCGACAGCCTTTCCAACTCTAATAAACATACTTCCCAAATACACAAATATTCCTGTTCCAAGTATTTGCTAGTGCACAATACACAAAGCCCGTGTACACAATACACACAACCACAATTCCAAGTTTGTGTTGTTGAGTCAACTCTAATTACATGACCTATAAGGAGTAATCTAGTATATTTATAAGGCCTGTTTCACAACAGATTCAGCTTGCATTTCAGATAGGTACTCTATATAGTTTTTTTTTTTTCAATTATTGTATAAAACAGGCAAAATGGTAAATGGGAATTTATACCCGCTAAGCTACTGCAAGTAGCTTGTCAGAAGGAGATTAGTTCCACAGAAAATAATATTACAACAATAAATGAAATAATCATAAACGCGTAATCATTAGCGTAGTAATACATATATACATACCTACAAACATAGTGTTATACTCAAGTTGAAAATAATACAGAATCAGTGTTGTTATGGGCAAATCAGTGTAAATTAGAAAAATTATTATTTAAATATCAGTACACAGAATGCAATACAATATTAACGGGCCGCTCTGCCAATTTCTACCGATTTCTGACACGTTTTCCTTAACCGCTTGGACACATAAGCTTGTTTTCACGATAATTTAACGTAGGTAGACATAGGAATGACGTATGGCCCGTACCTGAGTTATTAAACGTTTGAAGTTTTTAAGCTCTTAAAAAAAATATGTTATTCTTTAAGATAGTATCTATACATTACCCACGCCGAAACGGTAATTATTTGAAATTCCCTCGATAGAAATAAATCGCAAAGTATGCTCCAAAAATTATTATTAACACGTTTTTTTCTGTTATTTTACAAGTTATATATATGAAAAAATTCATAATGTTTCTTTAAATGCTACTTGACACATCCCCCACGAGATTTTTGCTCTTTTCCAAACGAGTCGTCTTTTATTAAACATTTTCACAATTTTCGCATGAATTTTATGGTTTTTAATGTTAGTGCGCTTGCTGTCACATTCGTATTGTCGTATCTCTCCATCTTCTGCTTTTTGAGCGGCGTAGCGCGCCCTTAAGTACATGGTGAGAGCAAATAATATAACTGTGTATACATGCAGATATCACACAATCAGGGAGACCATTGTATTTATTTAGAGAATAGCATAAGAGTGAACAAAATATCATCTTAATGCATGAGGTTACTCCCCAATAGTCATGATTTTAACATCAGTAAGAATTTCGTTATAGAGCAATAAAAGACTTTTCTATTCTGATGTTGGTACTAACAAGAAAGGAAATAATATGCCAGCTGGCAACAGGAAACGTATTGAGTGTGATTCATGATATTGTGTCTACCTACAATAGCACTTGTGCAATTAATGATTCATTCATTAATTTATAACTATGTTTACGCTACTAATTATTTTTTATTTTATGTACATAATTAAATATATTACCGCTGGTAGGCGACCGTTTTAGTATATTGAGAGGCTCCCTGGATCCAGGCACATATGTACCGCACAAAAGTCCCAACTGCTCCCAACCGTCAGGAGCCAGTGAAGATATTTTGTCCCCAATTGGGATATGTTGTGAGGCCGAAGGTAGTGGAAAGGGGAAGTAGATGGGGAAAGGAAGGTAGGGAAGTACTCGGCAACAAAACATGGTTGAAAGGCATTCTGCAATATCGATTGGCACCAACCACCACCTACTTGCACCTATTCCTCGCTTTCATACACTTAGAAACAAATTCACCTCAAATATTGACGTATTTAATATAAGTTTACCAGTATTTAAGAGATACCTGAAAGACATTTTTATAATTAAGGAGCATCACATAGGAGCTATTGCATATATCTTTTAATTCTTTCTATTTATATACAATGTAAAAACTTGTTCCTCTCTTTTCTTTTTCTGTATCACGCACTTTGACATGTATTTTTACCTGTAAATCTTTTTATTATTAACTGACACTACTATTATTATTATTTTACTATTATTATTTTTGTACCATCTGCAATTTAAAAACTGGTTTCTGTTTTTCTTTCTCTTTCTTAAATATGATATTATTTTCACTTAAATGCACCTTTATGACTACTATATTATAATGTTCATTTCTTTAGGTTTTTATTTTTTATTTAACTGCTTGGGAACATAAGCTTGTTTTCACAACAATTTAACGTAGGTAGACATAGGAATGACGTATGCCCTGGACCTGAGTTATTAAACATTGTGTCTGTATCATACACTAATCATAAAAAAGCCTATCAGGGCGTAGAAAATTAATAAATAAATATTGTAAACTTAAGCTAGGTAACTGATTTTTTTTATGTGATGATCACACATAGGCTTGTGCAACCAATATTGGGACAAATTGTGAGGCAGTTGGAATTAGGGGACATGAAGATGACATAATAGCCGAGAGAATATCATTACTCAAATCTAGCCTGGTGTAATTCTATGTTACCAGCTAAGGTACGGGGGCTCCATCAAAGCCAGAGTTAAGTTAGCCTCTCAGAAGCTGGGCATACTCTACACGGCCTGTAGATACTTGAGTACACAACTGCTAACCCTGTACAAATCGCAAGTGCGCCCCACCTTTGAATTAGCCACCTCCGATCAGGAGCCCCAAAATATCTGTAAAACCCATGACTGTGCAGAAACGGGAGATCCATTTGACAGATTCTCCTATCTTAACAAATGGGTTACAATCTTTAGACCCCAGGCATCGGGTGGAAATGCTGTTCTTGTTCTATTGGTATTTCAATGAAAGATCCTCCGAGGAACTAGTGTCATTGATTTCTTCGGCACCGGAACACAGTCGGGAAACACGCCAAATGCACCCTCCACCTGTGTATCACATTTGTCACATGAGAATGGGTTGTTTCTATGACTCGTTCTTGAGTTCAGCAGCTCGGCTGTAGAACGATTTTCCGGCCTCTGTGTTTCCTCCCTCCTACAACATGGGTCTCTTCAAGACCCAGGTTCACTCCTTCCTTTCCACAAAAGACCCTCCACACAGCATCTTCATAGATATTATGAAGATGACATCTTCACAGATTGGTCCTGATGTAAATTATTTTCCTTGGGGCCTCCTGTGTGGAGATAATATAAAAAAAGTCAATAGAGATAGCTAAAATCATTTGAAGGAACATTAATTTAATGCTGAAGGGTGCTCTTTCACCTGAACAACTCTGATTAAAATCTTCCACTTTGGACTACGGACTAATACGGGTATGCGAATTTATAATTGAAGGCATTTAATGCAATTACAAGTGCTTTCTTCATTAGTGCAGTCACCTATCTAATGATCTAAGCAAACATATATTATTTTACGTACATGTATCAAGATGTTTTTCACTGACTCTATATGACATGTGTAATGTTGCTTGAAGATGTATTTCAGAATTTTTTCCCCTTAAGAAAAATAATTTAATCTGAATACTTAACAGAGTGTAACATTATGCGTGCAATATAATGTATGCGTTAAAATCAGACAATTAAATACATTTTCCATACTAGGTACGCTTTGTTGGTAATGGTTCTTTTGATCTTAGTTGTTTTTAAATCGAAGAAAGTAATAAGTAATCACTTTGTGGTTTGAGTGGTTTGACTACTTTTATAACACAAATAATTATTTTATTGTAATATTTATAGCCTATAATTATATATATATTTATATAAATTGTTGCTGTCACTGTTGCTCTTACTCCACCAGATATTGAGCGAAAGGGACAATGCACCTCGGGCTACTAATACCTAACTAAAATCGAGGTTTTGTATTCCCCACTTTTCTCCTCCAAAAGTGGACTGATTTTCAATTTTTTTTTTACCAACTACATAAGAAAAAACAATTCTATGTCTGTACATTTTGCTTTTTTTAAAAAAACTTTGTCTAGTTTGTATACTGAATGTCTTTTGATGGCGTTTAAACCAGTCAATTTTATTGATTTTTGGAAGGTCAAAACTTCTATAAAAAGTAGCTTATCAAAAAAAAAACAAAAAGTACCGACACGCTAGTATTTGATATCTATTTTATGTAAAAATAATATTTTCTGTAGAGTTAAAATCCAGAGAGATAAATAGGGAATACGTTTGTATGGAAAAATCACCGCCGGGTATCCCCTTAAGGAGTCTCTCTCTCTCTCTCTAGGACAAGGCCAGAATCGCTTGCGCCAATATCATTCCAAACTTTGCTTTATATTACACTACTCTAGCCTCTCGGAATGCTCTGATATTAATGTTCTATTGAATACGGCCTTAACTTCTTAACTCTCATCCGACATTCAAGAGGTTAAGGACACAGTTACATAATTTATTTATTTTAATTTCACTTATGTATCTCATTTTATTTATTTCCACATATACGGCACTACATGTGCCATTAACATAATTGACATAACTTATAAATAATACAACAATATGAAGAATAACAGTATAAATGTAAGTTAAATATAAGAAAAAAAATGGTAAAAAGTAAGTAGTAGTGAGGTAATAAGTGGTATGTAAAATTAAAATATAAGTATAAAGAGAAAAATATGGTATTACTTAAGTATAAAGTATAAAGTACAAACTATAAAGTATTCAACTAACGAGTTCCCGGCGTGCGTTGCAATGCCACAATGTTCATCGCAATCGGATGAATGTTTTAGGGACGCATAAGGGACAAACAAAGAAACATTCATTTTTATTCAAAATTGTGCAATTAACTTTTGGTGTGATTCATTGTAGAGTTGGACCACTAATTTTTCCATCATATTGGGATTTTTAATGATTCATAGTGAGTGACTCTACCTCACAAATGTGTAGATCAAGTTCCTAATTCAATGTACAGTCATAACATTTATCTAACAACCAAATTTTCTCCCACTCACAAAACTTCTATTAGACTGTACAGCAATTAACCTACTCTATTCAGAAAATAAAAGGAAATCTTTAAATATTGATTTGATCACATATCATCAATTTAATATTATTTATATAGTAACTAGGTCCTTCGGCAGATTAAAATTCAGATCACAAACATCAGACTTCCTCCTGCAACAGTGTGCGTGTGGCGTAATATGTATTGTAAGCACACCCACATGCAGACATTTTAGTATTTGGGTTAACTGTGGCGTATCCTGTCGTTGTTCCTAGGAATTGTCATTAATCTAGACTCTTATTATTTATTATCTGTGACCACAGAACAATAAAATTGAAGAGTGGAATATGCTAAATATTATTTACGACATTTGGACGGTACTTACTTCTCGTTAATTGAGTGTACACATCAATTTTATAACTTCAATGCTGCTGCTTACTGATTTCCTTTGTCTGATCTTTTATGTACCAAGTTTAATAATGCATTAAGAATTTGAGTCATTCGCACGCATGTTTCGAGTCTTGAATTATGCTCGGTTATTTGAAACCTAACTAAAAATAATGTAACATTTAGAAAATAAAAATTGGTAATATTTTGATGAACATTATGCACATGTATGCAAATATTTTTTTAAATTACTGGATTTAAAACAGTATTCAAGTTTTTCTAAAAAAAAATCTAGTTAATAATAATAATGTTAATCGGATAATTTGTAGAGCGCCATTTTTGTAAAAAATCACCTCAAGTGTGCTGTACAATTTTTTATCAGTTCTTAGGCTCTATCCAATTTTATTATTTTGAAACATATATAAAATAATATATAAAACATACTTCTGTTAAACACTTTTATTAGGAAGTTTATGCTTGGAGAAGTTCCGACTTTGCACGCAGATAACACTATATTTAAACCATTGAACATTGCAGGATTTTACATTTGCTACTCTCCATTACTGTTGATATTTTTATGAGAAGCTAGATTCATAAAACGTGTAACTATTGCTCAAGGATGTAAAAGCCGATGTATGAATGTGTATGAAGCAAGGAGTATTTGCGAAGATAGAGTTGTTTGACGTACCGTCCTCTCTGCTTACCCCTGCGGAACCAGTGTGATGGTTAGTTGGTAATTAAATAACTTACGAAGGTTTTTGTGATGATGGAATTATTTGTAACCATTGAAAGGTGATAACAATTTTTATTAAATCTCTCTCAGTATTCGTTTTTCCATGAATGTAGTAACATATATGTATGTAGTAACATTTCTATTTGCAAAAAATCATCTGTTGCGCAAACATTGCATAATGTATTTAGGTATAATTCATACCTTTTTTTTATTTTGCACAATCTTTCAATTTATTTATTTTTGGTAAAGTGTACAGACATAAATTTTCCAGTTAGGTTAGTATACCGAGTAATGTATTGCAAAACTGAAGAGACTGTGAGTTCGACTTATCAATATTTCATTATCAATCTCTCGTCACTTAACACACTTTAGGCGGGAAGGGTAGTTCTACCTTTTACGCCGATCCTACTTGGAATGCCTAGAAGGGCATTGCTGTTAGATATTTTTATATGAATATTGTTCACCAATCTCTTTGTAAGTGTCCCAACTATATGTATATGTAATAAATATATATGTATATAAAAAATAATAATAAAATTGTTTATTCATCAGTAGATTTTATTTTTTTTTACAATATAGATACACATTTTTGGTTCTATTGACGAAAAGGTCACTGCTCAGCTACAATTCAGGATTACTCCTGGTTTTCAGCAGTGCCTGCAATAAAAGACAGAAAATAAAATAAAATTTTAAATTAAGATAAAATAAATACATCCCCATATGTGATACAAGATGAGAAAATCATCTTATCTCCTTGTCTTTTGTGTGGAATAATATTTTCTCTAAAGGAAACTTACGCAAGCGCGCAAATTGTTATTTTTTTTAATAATTTGTACCAAAGTGAAAACAATTTTTTTTGTAAAGTAATAAATTCGTACATTTTTTACACATAAAACACTAATGCTGTATTCAATTTCTGCTTATGGAGTTCTATTACTAAGTGGGCCATAATTTTGGACAATACTTTTATAGTTGGGCCCTTGAGGTGATCTTACAAAAATGGCGGTCTAAAAATTATTATTAAATTATTATTATTGGGGTGTGGTTAGTACTTTATTAAATAATTCATTCAAATGTACATATTATTTTAAACAATATATATGGGTTTAAAACAAATTACATTTTCTCCAAAGGGTTCCTTGTTTTCGCCGGCCCGTGTTAATATTTCCATTCTTTGAATTTTAATAGCTCTATATACGCGACATATACTGAAGGTTGGACCAACGGTTTGCTCAAGGGCAGAGTGTTGTGAAATACAAATTATAAACAACATATTGTGGTCACAGAGATGCCAAATAAGCCGATAGGAAGCAAAAGTAACAATAATTTTCCTCGATTGGCAACGCTGAAATACTGATAAAAAAGCCACAAGATTGACCTTCGGTGAACATGTATAAATCCATCTGAAATTATGAAAAAAAACTATTGTGTAAGGAAGCCAACCAGATTCAATTTATTCATTTTAAAAACTGACAAATGGAAAAATAAATGGCAAAGGGAAATAAAATTACCCGAACAAATAATTCTATGTAAAAAGACGTAAAGGGATCCGTCGGTGACATCACAATATTCCTTAAATCAGAATTAGTGAAAGAGGATGGTTGGAAAGCACTTTTCCATTAAGATCTAGTTACTCAACATCGCTAAAACCATTTCAAGGAATGTTCCTTACAAGGGAAATACTGAGATTGTCTTTCACTCTGGAAAGAAGTATACATTATTCAAACATAGTCCATTTTTACCATGATTCATTTTAATATGTGCTCGATGCGTTTTGGGTCTTTCCAGGAATTCAGGAACAAATCTAAAAGTGCTCGGCAATTGGCCGTTTGTCGAGATATCAAATAGTCATTTTAGTTAATTTGAATTTCATATGTGAAAACTAACTCACTTAAGAATTATACGCGCTCTATTTGAATTTCATATGTGAAAACTAACTCACTTAAGAATTATACAAGCTATATTTGAATTTCATATGTAAAAACTAACTCACTTAAGAATTATACTCGCTTTATTTATTTTTTAAAAAGAAAGACAAACATTCCCGGGTTACGAATAACCCAACAACATTTGAAAATCTCCTACTACCACCACACTAAGCGGAAGATATTGCTTGTGTGGTGATGGAGGACTTAGCCAGCCGAGGGATCGAACACGGAAGGCCTGGGTGGGAGCCAAACGCGATGCCCACACAACCACTGACCGGTCTTTGAATTTCATATATAAAAACTAACTCACTTAAGAATTATACACTCTTTATTTGAATTTCATATGTAAAAACTAATACTCGCTTTATTTGGTTTTAATCCTATAGACATTCATCATTCTTACCAATCTGCCAAGAAGTTCGTCAATTTATTTTCATAATTAATTTCCAAAACACATCCTCACCAGTAGTCCAAATCACAGTTATCTGCATCACGGTTTTTAAATTTTAAATTAATGCATTGTGGTCAGTTTGATTCTCCAAATGATAAATTAATTAATAATTTAAGTCATAAATAATTGCAATCGGAGAGGTAATTGTATAAAATTAATATTTAACATTTACGGGGTAAAAATGGGTACGCCACATCCTACGTCCGTCTAATTTTATTTTAAGACGTCATCAATTAATATCAATACGTCTTTAGCAAGTTGTTACTGTTTTTCTATTTCTAACCATTAGGATATGCTTGTTGATAGAGGTTTAATATATCACATTTTCTTTTTTTTTTACGCTTTTGACTTGTTGAATATGAAAAATTGCCTCAGGCCTAAGGGGTTAATTTCAAAACAAATTTGAGTTCACTTAACCAGATATCATACAGAACTAGCGCACAGCGCAGACAACTGAAATGAGTATGTTTAGTGATATTATGTAATTCAATTATTCTTAGGTAATATTTCGACTTTTCCAAGTTAATCTAATGGCAAAATAGACAACAAATGGTTCAGTCATGCACCAGATAAACATTAATCCACTTAATCGCTATATCCATTGTTGAATTTAGTAATAAATGATTGTTTACATGTATGAATACCGCACAAGAGTCCAACTGCTCCCGTCTGGAGCCAGTGAGACTATGGCATCCCCAATTGGGGTATGTTGTGTGGCTGAAGGTAGTGGGGAGAGGAAGGAGATGGGGTATTCAGATCTGGTCACGAAACACGGCTAAAGCCATTTCAAAAAATGTTTCAATTCTGAATGGTGGTCTTACACCATGGCGACACTGAGAGTATCTTTTACTCTGGAACGTGCTGTTAATATACCACATACGGGTATGGGTACCGCCGCCTCATGAACCATTTATTGGATAACCAACACCTCTGCCATAGGTAACCCCAAGTGGTTCTTTAACTTGGTGCCTTAGCAGGGGTTCCCCAGGTCATGAGGGTGAGGTTTGTCCGGGTCTTGGTATGCATCGGCCCGCCAGCAGAGTGGCAGGCCTGATTGGGAGAGACTGGTCGAGGGAAATCTTTTGATCTCTCCAGCCGGACTCTCCCGGAACATCACCTTGCACTGCAGTGGGAAGGATGGATTCATGTGTTTGTCATTTTTAGAGACACCGACCCCCAGATTCCTACCCACCCCTTATATATTTTTCCTTCCCAGAACTTCCTCTCCTTCCTTTCCTCAAAATACCCTACACAGAGCATCCCCAAAGATGACATAGGCCCTGAGGGGAATTATTTTCCTCAGGGCCTTTTGTGTGGAGCTAATGTAAAAAAATATATTATTTTTGCCGATTGCGAGATGAGAGTCTTCTCAGTACATAAAAGTAACGTTGTGTTTTCTGTTTCCAGGTGGTGCCCCGTCTGCTGGGGTCGCTGGTGGGGGGCCCCATGAGCCCTACGCAGCACCTGGAGCAGCAGCAGGCGCTGGTGAAGCAGTTTGCTGAGATTTTGGAGTTCGTCCTTAAATTCGACGAGTGCAAGGTTTGTACTAAATAATTTATTTTTCAAAATTATAAATGAAAACTTCAAAACTACAAATGTGACAATGGAAATCAGGTTGCAAGTTGAAAATAGTTGGCATAGAAATTCATAATAGATTTACAAATTTGATGATGCCAGAGCTAGCCATTGGAGTGTTTTTTCTGCCTTATAAATGGACTAGCCAAAGTCCCGACATTGCCCGAGCTTTATGCGGCTATTTCTAAATCAGATTATTTCCTCTTATTTTGAACATTACCAAGTTTAAGGCCAACTTTACAAAACCAAGGATGAGTCGGCGGATACCGCAATTATAAGTAAGGGGGCAAGTGTACAAAATTTCATCAAGAAGTATCAAAATGAGGATGGGGGGTTGTTTTTCGAAATCTCATAGCTTAGACAGTGAGTGACCTTCCTCTTGTTTTGAAGGTCAATTAGTGTGCAAAATTTCACCAATCTTGGAATAAAACTGTACACCCTTCTTTATATTGTAGCTGAACAGCCATAAAATATTAAATTTTCTCTAATGGTATCACAGACAACCAAATTGTGACTAGCAAATCATTCCGGTTTCAACGTTCAAGTGCAGTTGCCCATTTTCCCTCCGGTTGTTACGCTTTTAATTTATTGTTAAAATACGTTTTCCAGTAAATATAATCAACTTGTATACTCAAGTGTTTTCATTGATAAATAACCAACACACGCAGCCCAGTTTACAGGTTTGGTAAAGACTGTAAACTAAAATCCTGTTCAGGAAAGCAAGTTAACCCAAATACCAAAATATAAACAGCTATTATTATAGATTGCCAACATAAATCGCTTTATAGATATATTTTTACAAGGATTTTTTAAAAATTTTACATGGAATGGAAGTACCTACTTTGATTGTGTGTTTTAATACATTTGTTGATAATAAACTGGGCTTTTAATAATTTTTTGTTTTTTTTTTGTTTTTGATTGTTTTTTAACATTTTATTGCTTTTATGTTTTTTAAAGGCTTTATTTCGTCTGAAAAAAAATAATAGTTCAAAATAAATAACGCAATAAAACTATGGATAATATATCCCCATGTTTCTTTTATTCAATAAGAACATAAACTAAGCTTCTCAGAATTTCCAACCAGTTGAGGCAATTTTTAGTATGATTAATTTAAAATGTTATTTTTATGGTGTGACTTTCATATACACGAGGGTGTTACAATTGAATGTAATTATATAATCGTGGCCCAATCTCCTGCCCGTACATCACATCCGTTGACAATGTAACTTACCAACATTACAAAAATGCACAAATTTTTTAAACAAAATAACACCATTAAAAAAAACGCACAAGGTAGGTATCTACTACTGATTTAGATGGCCTACCTATTGGAAATACTATTAAACAGAAGGTAGGTTTAGATAATCTACCTAATGGCAATACTATTTATTCAGTTCTAATTTTGAATTTTATAAACAAAGAAGAAAAAGGAGAGAAAATGTTTTTCAAGAAAGTTATTTTGACAGTTTTATGGTGTGTAAAATCTGGAATATTGTGAAGTAATTTATGTTTATTAGCAATTGAAAAAATATATCACTTCCTATCTGCTTGAAACACAAACAGGCAATTCGTTAATTGGGAGAATTTGTAATTTAAGCCATCAAGGTCCAATTAATCAATCAAGCATTTGGTTTCATTGAACTCCAGAACTGAATCGTACATTATTTATGTTCAAGTCCTCACTTCCTTGAAATAATTCATATAAACAGAATATATATATTGTTTAAATTTAATTTTGGCGTTCAAAGGCAGTCTTCATTCATTGTTACTGGTTAGTTTCATTAGTTGAATCATTCACAATACAAATTTGTTTCTAATGATATGAGTGTGGTTAACAACATTATATATTATGTACCTTGAAACTATGCCCATGACAATAATTGAGTAACTTTAGTAATAAGCCGTAATGACTACGGCTTGGCGTAGTCCCTCTGGTTCTGGGCAGATAAGATTCTTGTGCAATATTCACATACATAAAAATAATTTATATATTTTATTTTTCATGATTATTTGCATTGTTTCTAAAACCATTAATCCAAAATTTGAATCCTGGTAACATCGATAAAAATATGCAATCTGCAGTTTTTTTTACCAATTTTAAGGCTTTCAAGTAACAAATTTATAATTGATTTATATTAAAGTCGTATTAAATCAATACAACATAATGTATGTAGCAATGATAATAATAATGTTTTGTTTTTAAATATTTCTTCTTGCTCTTCAAAATTGTACTTGTAAATAATTGGAAGGGGACGCGGGAGGGTAAGAAGAAGAGGTGTCGGAAGGGAAACGGGTACGAATGGGAAATGACACAAAGGGAGAAACAATTTATTTGTTTAATTGGCATTGCAACGCATGCCGGGTATCAGCTAGTAATTGTCAAAGAGTTCCCAAAGTTTCATAATTTTTTTATTCAAATTGCAGTCAGAAACTTTGGTTTCATAAAGGTGTGCATTTTTATTATTTGTGGTAAACTTATTTCTCCTTACTTATAATCGTAGTATAGCTAAAATGCGTTGTATTACGTCGTAACAGTGAAAAACATGATTTATTATCTCTTCATGTGTATGGTTTAATGGCTTTAAACCTGGTTTAAGGCCAACTTTACAAAACCAAGGATGATTTGATGGATACCGTAATTATAAGTGTTAGATTATAAAGTGTGATATTTTCTCTTTCTAACACCGTTTAGATCATAATGCTCACCATGATAGTAAGGGAGTACAACAATTTATATGAGACCTACATGAGTGGTTCCGAAGTCTTGCAGTCAACATGTTAACTGTCAAATCCTGCTTTAATAATATCATCATTAGTCGGATGTTTCCAATCATTTCAATAATCATCGCCACTGCAACCAAATGTACATTATATTGTTATTATTGAAATATGATCTGAATGCTAATGCATTTAATAGCAACGTGATACTCTGGACACCCCTGCAATGTTGGGTCAGATTTCACGTTTGGCATGCAAATAAAGTTTATTTGATTGATTGTATCTGGGCCCCCTAAATAGATATGTGAAATATTTGGTGTTATCTGGTGTTTAGATGAATAGAAATCATTTTATCAGTAATGTTGTTTGAGTATTAGATTACCGGATAGCCTTGATCAAGATAGAATAACAGTCAATTGTCTGTTGTGACAATTTTTTCAGTATATATTTTTAAGATTATTTTAATAATAATAAATGAATACATAATGTATAAAAGGTTTCTTAAGGTGTGACAAAATGTATAAAGTGTTCAGGGTAACTTCTGGCTCTACAAAATAAAATTCATGCTAAGCTCTTCATGCACGGCACCCAATGGTTTGCAGTCTAAATTTTGGGAGTCGGTTTAGGTACCCCGGTAACCATTTGTTGAACAACCAACACCTCTGCCATAGGTCATCGCAAGTGGTTCTTTACATTTGGTGACTTAGCAGGGGTGCCCAGGTTAACGGGGTGAGGTTTGTCTGGATTTTGGTGGTGGATACATCTGCCCACCAGCTGTGTGGCAGGCCAGATCGGGAGAGACTGGTGGAGGGAGACTTTTTGATCTCTGCAGAACTCTCAGACCATCGCCTTGCACTGCGGTGGGAGGGATGGATTTATACGTCCGTCACTTCTGGAAACTCTGACCCCTAGATTCTTACCCACCCCTCATAACTTTTTCGTTACTAGAACTTCATCTCCTTTCTCCAAAGATCCTCCACAAAGCATTCCAAAGATGACACAGGCCTCGAAGGGAATTATTTTCCTCAGGGCCTCCTGTATGGAGCTAATTTAAAAGAAGAGACTATTCTAAGAAAAACTATATTTAACAAAATCATATTATGTGCAATTAGGTGTGATATTATTTGTCAGCTTATTTATTCATTTGGTAACAAAAATCAATGATAATAAAATGGCAATTTTCAAATATTTGTGAATAACTAACACAGCCTAACTTTGATCATAGAGAAATGCACGCCTCTGCTCCATCCGCTCAGTATCTCCTAAGATGTCAAAGATCCTGAAAGAAATAATTTCCCTCAGGGACTCCTGTGTGAAGTTAATACATCACCCATCCTGTAGAAAAGTGTCTTTAACCGCTTGGGCAAATAAGCTTGTTTTCACGACAATTTAACGTAGGAATGACGTATGCCCCGGACCTGAGTTATTAAGTCAATTTTTTTTATTTTATAATATTTTATTTTTATTCTGATTAGTAAAGTGATTTTCTATGCTCCACGAAAACTGTATTTAAGTTAGATCACTCTATTTGCGCTAGATGTCCTAGTGTCTCTTTTCGACGGGACTGCTTTGTTTCATCAATCATCATTCATTTTCGCTCTCCTGTAAAATTTACTTTTTTGACTTACGACCCTTTTCTATGGGATATGCGATATATAAATAGATATTGTTGATCAACAAGTTTTTATTATTTTTAAGTTGGAAACCCTCGACAAACCCTTATCCTTATGTAGCAGGCCACCTTTATAATTAATACCAACTAATTTAAGTGTTGGAATAATTCCAGATGAAGACGCCGGCCATCCAGAACGACTTCAGCTACTACCGCCGCATTGTGTCGCGTGGCGCAATCTCGGTGCCGCCCCCACTGCTGGTGAGCTCGGGGCCGGAGGGGGGCGGCGGTGGCTCGCCGGCGCCCCCGCCCGCCCAGCAGCTGGGTGTGGAGCTGGCCAACCGCATCACACTGTTCTACGCCCACGCCACGCCCATGCTCAAGGTGCTGTCGGAGGCCACCTCGCAGTTTGTGGCGGATAACCAGCAGGATTTGGAGAACACCACAGAGACGCTGGGCACCATGGCCAAGGTGTGCCTCAGGATGTTGGAGAATCCGTAAGCACTGTTTATTTTCAATCATCGAGGGTTTATCCTTCATCAGAAATTTATATCAGATTTATTTATTTATTTGATACAAAAAAATACATAGACATTGTAGCTTTGACTGTCCAACTAGGAAATTTTCCCGTTTTAGGACAGTCAAATTGTCAGGTTTAGTTCACATTAGTAGTAGTACATGCTGTTATTTTTAGAACTTAATACTAAATTGCTTCTAGTTCTATTCTTCTACTAGATTGTTTTGCTATTTTTTTTTTTTTTAAGTGAATACCGCACAGTATAGGAGTCCCAATTGCTCCCCTCTGGAGCCAGTAAGACTATGGCATCCCCAATTGGGATTTGTTGTGAGGCTGAAGGTAGTGGGGAGGGTAAGGAGAAGACCTGGCTATTCAGATCTGATCACCAAAAACGGCTTAAGCCATTTCAATTAACTTTTCAATCCTGTGTGGTGGTCTTACACCAGTCTCTTCCACTCTGGAACGTACCGCAAATATACTATAAGTTATTTTTAATAATTGTGAAATATCACAAATTAATCAAATAATGCAGGTTGAGTGTCTTACCCCTCGACCACAGAGGCCGTGATTTGTTTGCTCATTAAAGTTTATAAAAATAAGTAATTTTGTAAATCCTTTTATCCACTGAAGCGATTGGTGTTCAGTGTTTGATTTGGCCATTCGATTTAATTAATATCATTCCTCAAAATATTAATATGGAAACATATAAACTGTTTACTGCGGTTTAAAGCTAATGAATCCACTTAGATTTCACCGTTTACCCCATATTTGTAGGTTTGTTAAATGTGGTCCAATTTTAGACCGATATCAATCGCAGAAACATAAGAGCAGTCCAAATTTGGACCTAAATCGCTCCGATGGTTATAACAATAATGAGAATTTGACCAACACTCCTTGTTTGAAAGTCCTAGTGAGTAAGGTAATACATCTAGATGATTAAGCTATCGGTCAGTGGGTGTTATATTGCTATTTCTTATGCAATATGCACACAAACCAGTTCTTGTAATAATTATGGATGCAAGGTTACAAATGTTTGTAACATTAGCTTCTAAAACACTAAAGCAAAGTTCCTTCCACCGAGTCCAACAACATAATATTATGGTAATTCATTTCTTGTTATCCATACTAAAATAAAAACTTCATTCAATCTACAGGTAAGAAATATGATAACAGAGAGATGGCGTAAGACAAACGTTTCCGGATTACCAATAACCTGACAGTATTTGAAAATCTCCTACTACCATCATAGTAAGGGGAAAAATTTTCTTGTGAGGAGTAATGATTAAACTCACAACGCCTGGGTGGGAACCAGATGTGATGCCAACTCAGCCAGACAGATGTTTTCTTACTTTATGCGAGTATCGAACAAGTGTCTCAACTTCATCCAACCGTCTGGAGCCAGTGAGACCATGGCATCCCCGATTGGGGTATGTTGTGAGAATGAAGGTAGTGGGGAGGGGAAAAATATGCGGAAGCGGAAGTACCTGGCTATTCAGATTTGGTCACCAAGGAAGGTGGTGGAGAAGAGTAAGTACCTGGCTATTCAGATCTGGTCAGCAAACACGGCTGACGCCATTTCAAGCAACGTTTCGATTCTTGGTCAATGGTGGTATTATGCCAGGACGATACTGAAAGTATCTACCTACCACTCTGGAACGTGCCACAAATATATTATTTAATAGTACGTACCCGAGTGGTTTTAACCAGCGATTCCTGAGCATATTTAGAGTAAAGTATTTTTTTTCTATTAAAAACAAAGATGCATTTTTCAATTACTCTTTTGCCACTGTTCACGATTCTACACATCACAATGGAATCACATGATATGCGCGTTGTTTCGTGTGTTACCGTGCTGCTGGAGCGAGACGGAGTTCTTATCACATGGCCCGCTAGACTATACCCGACTACTTGGTTGCCACGTGTGATAAAAAAATATTTTTATTGTTTTTAATAGGAAAAAAAAATCATCAGACAGCAAAATGATGTCTACTTTTTTACTACAAATATGCTCAAGAATCGCTGGTTAAAATCTTTCAGGACCATGCTGTTACACCCTGTATATTTTAAATGAATAATCAGTGTGAAATTGTTGCTTAAACTTATTTCACCCCCATTAACATATAATAATGTTAATTAACAAGTATTATTTCAATGTTGTTATAATCTGCAAATTTAAAAAAAAAATTAAGACATCTGTTTATATACAGTTCAGACAAACTATATCATAACCACAGATGGGCAAAGTTGAAATTACAGTAGCCATAAATTGTTTTTTTTTCTTTTTCAGTAAACTGGTGGCGCAATTCAGCCGCGAGGAAACATCTCTGCTGGTACTGCGCGTGATGGTGGGGCTGGTGATCCTGTACGACTGGGTGCACCCGTCGGGGGCCTTCTGCCGCTCCTCTTCGGTAGACGTCAAGGGGTGCGTGCGCTTCCTGCAGCAGCAGCCCCCAGCCAAGGCGGAGCCCCTGCTCAACGCTCTACGCTACACCACCCGGCACTTGAACCACCACTCCACCCCCAAGAACATCAAGACCCTCCTGTCTGCGTGAGGTCACAGCTCCAGCCTTGCTTGCTGCTGCATGGATTGACGGCTTGCCAGCAGCACCCAGGGTTAGAGGTTTTTCCCAACTATCCTTAGTCTTATCCAACTAACTAGATGTTAACGCGAACCGCAGCCGGCTCTTAACTACCGCCAAATTTATATTTGTAAAAAAATATAAATAAATCAATTTTTTTTTCATTAGAGTCGGACACCAAATTATCAAACTCACTCTTGTTTTCTTTTTGACAATTATTTAATTAATAAATACCGTAAAATGGGGTGACTTCAATTTTGTTGGTAATCAATTTTTTAATTTGAAACTTTTGTCTATTATCTCAAAAATGTGTATGTGTTTATGGGAGTCAAAAAAAAATGGTGATCAAAGTCACCTTTTGGTTTGGTGCAACTTTGATACCCCGTTTTATAAGTTTATTATGACGATAGACCGATCTCAAAAAATTTTGTAAAAAAAAATTACCAGTTTGAATATTCAAGTAGTTAATATATCGACTTTGGAAAGGAAAAATGGCTAAAGCGTCATACAGTTGTGACATTAAAGATTAACTTACATAATGAGCTATATTGTTTGTTTGTGCTTGTGTTCATCAAATGAAGTTTTCTAGAGTTTCTTACATGTTCTGGGAATCTCTAGAAAACTATATTTGATGAACACAAACAAACAATATAACATATCGTGTAGGTTCATCTTTAAGGTCACAGCTGTATGGGGCTTTAGCCATTTTTCCTTTCCAGCATTGATATTGTAAGGATAAACACTGATATATTTTACAATATAAATGACATGAAACTATTTTCTATATCTCTTAAAATAACTTAACAAAAAAACCATCTTAACAATTCAACCATCAATATGTTTGAATTAACAACTACATAGAATCCATCTAATTTGACACTTAATTTTCGAAGCGTTATTGTATCCACGTTGCCGGAAAATAAATTATTAAACAGAAAAAGTGCCAGTGAAAATTATTGCAGATATCCGCGATGGTCAAAATCTTCCCCCAATTCAAACGTCGCCCCATTTCACGGTATTGTATATTAATAATCTGTATGTTTGCGGTCAAATTATTGTTCTCTTCCTACCTTTTAAGATATGATAAGACGCAGTGTCTTAACATCCAAATTTGGATTCAATAAAGTAAATGAATAAGGCTAGTCGTATTCGGATTACAAAATAGTATAAGAAATCTTTGACCGCAATATTCTTTTTTGGTTTTAGGTTATGTATTTATTTCTCTTAGGAGGCAAACCAACAACAATCTGAATAGATGGTGTTATTCAGCAAAAATGTAAACAGTGTGAAGATTGATATTTTGGATTAGAATCCACTCAGTTATTAAATCATAAGTCCATTTCACATAATGTCAACTGTTAAGGTGATGCACTACTAAGCAAAGCAAAGTCGTGTGATTTTGGTTTGAAAATTGGATCGCTTAGAAATAATTTAGATACTGTAATTATTTGCCTTTGAAATAATCGAGTATTTTTTTTATTAGTCTTTTTATAAGCTCAGAAAAAAAAGAAAATATCAGGCCTATAAAAACTGCTTTAAAGTTCAAAATCTTCTGCTTACGAATCCCTTTTCGGTTATTGTTTTATTGTATAAAATGGAAAATTAAATTCTTTAGAAAATGATCATAAAACATTTCAATATTTGTGTCTGAGCTTCGCAAAATAAAATAAAACATGCTTTTTGGTGATGTTTTTTAGTGAATAAATCCAAACACGCGGCTGGTGTTAAACAGGAATTTAAACCTTATCGCCATCTAAATAATTTTACACGACGTGGAGCATCGCCTTAAGGTTCACCTTTTACATTTGATATTTCACAACAATAATTAAAATTAGCTTTGAACTCGTGGGTATACCTTTATAAAACATATTTATGTGCCCCGAGTCAAGTAAAATAATAAATTCTCATCAAATTAGATTTCTTTCCCAGTTGGCTGCAGTTCGCAACGATTTCAGTTCTAGTTACGATTAAAACTTTGACATAGTTTAAATTTATTTTAAGTTTTAAAACAAGTACGCAATGAAGAATGTTTTTTATACCTATTTAATGAGGTTTCCCAACTTTAAAAGATTTTTATGTTTGAATGTATATTTGATAAACTTATTATTATATTTTTATGGTAATTTATAACCATGACTTTGCTGGATGTATGTAGATTATTTATCACAAGTCTAACGGCCGTTGTTACCAACTTTTCGATTGATCAATCTGAGTCTCCGATCAGCTAAGTGATTTGTTTAGTAATGCTCGATTCCCTTGAAGGTCGGAGAGTTGCATTGAGAAGAGCGTATTTGTACATTTGAGGAGTGTTGAGCCAAAATTTCGGCTCAACAGTTGATCAGTAGGATTGGGAACGACGACCAAAAATGAAGCACTTATCATTTTATAGTACAATTTATATCTTTACTCTGCCCAAGATTCTATAAAATGATTTTATTTTAAGCAACACAGTCATACTGTTGTCTCATAACAGGTTTGTTTATATTGTTTTCAATAGATTCTAGTTAATTATTATAATATAAATTAATTATCATTGAATATTTTGTATTTAGGAAAGGTATTAATATTATTATTATTAAAAGACAATATACCATAAATTAATGAAGCTAAAGTAGAGTTGAATCTTTTGTCTTTTTAATAATTAAAAAAATTATAAATTGTTCATTGTTTTATCAATTATATACCAACATTTGATAGAAAACCCTTAAGGGGATGGTAACGTTAATTCGGCATAAAAATGGCCCATTTTTGAGAATTTTGTAGCCGCTACAGGTAATACAAATTTATTTAATTGATCGTAACAATATAGTAAAACATACAAACAAAATTTCCTTAATTATTTAAAAGAAAATATAAATAATTAAGCCGACGACAGCAAATCTTCAGAGGCGCCTCGAAAAAAAATTGTCTGCCAGAGAACAATATAAAACTCATGACTGGATTATCGGAAATTAAAAAATAAAAATGATATCATTAGATAACTACTTTATTAAGATATATATATCCTAGGGGGATTTTATTTATTTTTTATTTTTAAATTTTGGTGACACTTTTTCATCTAAAAAATGGGCCTATTTGTTATTGTATAATTAACAATTATGAAAAATAAAAGCTCCCAGCGTTACCTGGTCATTCATATAAGGATGTAGTATACAAAATTTCAAAAGAATCGGTCGAGTAGATTTTGATTTAAACTGTTCACCGGCTTCAAAAATGACGAGTGTCAGAAAATCGCTTTAAAGTATTGGATACCCAAAAATCATAGTTAGTTTTGCTCCGATTTTTTTTTCAATTTTTGACACAACAATCTTAAGATTTTGTACAATCATTTGAATCAATAAAATAAAAAATTAAATACGTTACCATCCCCTTAAATTTTGACAAACCAGACAGTTCTTTAAAAATACTCTGTGTTTATATTTATATTGGGTTGTATTAATTTGTATTACTTCTAGATAATAATTATTGATTGTCTTAGTTAAAAGAAAAATACAAAAAAACTTATTTACAACTATTAAGTTGATGTTTTTTCATAATAACATGTGTTTATATACATATTTATTTACATTCTCCCGGGAGTAAACTGTTAATATTATTATTGCAGATATTGATCATCCAGTTGATTAGTAAGACATCTCCGAAAAATCGAATTTTCAGTTGAATATGTAAAATTTTACCCTCTGGTACAATACTCAGATTACTCGTTAACACCACCAAATCAATTATGTATAATGCAGAAAAACCTGTAGTTAATAAAACAAAATATTACTGTTTCTGTAATATTTTGTTGTCTTATATTTTATAGCATAATAGCTGGTACCCGGCATGTGTTGCAATGCAACTTAAATATAGAAATTGTTCCTCCCTCCCGTTCCCTTTCCGCCCCCTGTTCCCTTCCCGCGTCTCCTTGCCCTTTCACCTTATGCGCGTTCCCGCTCCCCCCTCCCGTAAACGCCCTCTTCTTAATTTCCCTCCGCCCCTCCCGGATTCCCTCCCCCTCCTGCCTTTTTTGCTGCTGCTAAACTCCATAAAATACACCCACTTTTCAAACAACTTGCTTGCGACCAATTTTTTTTTTGCAAATTTCATAATGCCAGAGCCCATCAATATAGAAATATCGCTATATAGAAACCTTCGCGGGCATGTTTACAACAACTCACCAAATTTTCATCGCAAATGGATGAATAGTATGGGAAATAATTTCATAACGCCAGAGCTCACTGTCCTATAACCATCGCGGGCATGCTCACATCATATCCCCAAAGTTTCATCGCATTCGGATGAACGGTATTGCAGCGCGTCACATACTAACAAACAAACAAACATTAATTTTTATATATTAGATATAATATGTAAAACACAGACATGTGTAAATAATATTGGATTTATGTGGAGAATTTGAATATTGCTTCCTTATTATCTCAAAACTTAGTATTCGGAGATTTCTGACTAATCAACCGGATGATATATATTTAGATCAACATAAAGACTGCACTAACATTTCTTAAATAATGTATTTTTTAGTTTTTTTTTCTACCATTATTAACATTTGGTACCATTCCTAGTCTCGGAGATATTTTGACAAAGATCAATAATAAATTATAAATAATAGCAATTGGATTTGAGTGTAATTTTGATAATACATTTATTCAACATGCTTTTCTTATTATTTTAATACTAGTCTATGTCGAATGACTTATTTCATTATCCAAAGTTCATTTTAAATAAATAGTGTTTACGTATTATATTTATAAACAACAAGTGATTGGTATCAATTTGCTCAAAATTTAAATGTAATCACATAATTTTTTTAGCAAGAAAACATAGATTTAAAATTGGTTCGATTTGTAAACGAATCATTTCATTTTACATTGGTCATTAAAACCATATTTTTCATTATTTATTGTTTCAAAATCATTCCATTGTAAAAATATATTCTTACCGACTAGTGAATCGATTGAAATTGATTCACTATATCAAATGAATTATATCTTTGTTTGATTCATCATCCATTCTTTAATTCATTTCAGTTTTGGATATACATAAATACTCCAAAAGCATTTGAATTCAGCCATCTCTTAATGCACTTAAATGTCAATACATGTGGAGAAATGAATAATGGGGCCGTCAGACACAGCTATAAAAGCTCAAGCGTTATTTGGTTTGGCGTATTTCGGCATATCGGTTGCCGTTAGGAATGTATGATGAGCAATATGCTGAAGTAGGCCAAGCCAAATAACGCTTGAGCTTTTATAGTTGTGTCTGTCTAACCTTTAAAAGATGTGATATAATCTTTTTTTTTCCAATATTGCGTCACACACTAATTATGTTGAGACAGGTTTTATTAGGGATGCACCGAATTGATTCAGTATAAAATTTGGAATCGATTCATATGAATTCGTTTGATCTTTGGTCCTTTCACCCATATCTAGCATAAAACTGATCACAAACCAAAGTTTCCCAACTGTTACCTTTATAAATAAATTTCGATTATATGTATTTTTTTAATATTAATGTTATTTCTAACACTTCTTTAACATAATTAAAGTATGTATTTGCACTGTTAATTCCTTCCTTATCAGTCGAATGCTTGAGACTGAATATGAAAACTGTAAAATGCAAGATTTTCATAATGTTTTTTTTTTAACATGGAAAAACATTGATTTCAATATATGAAATGAATGTATAGATGGATGTTCTAAAGGTAAGAACACACTGGGTCGACGTACGCTACGTAAGAAACACATTACGATATCTTGACTACTTACGATCCATACATTTTCTGTGGTGAAGATGCTTCAGAATCAAACGCATATTCTATGGAAAGAGATACTTCAGAATCACTTGTATTTTCTATGGAAATAGGAGCTTCAGAAACGCATGTATTTTCTATGGTTAATAGATGGTTCAGACTCAAATGCATTTTCTATGAAAATAGATGCTAATAAGGGTTGGGTCACATCTCCAACGAGTTGATTCGACATCTGTGAGTGGTATTATATAGCATCTAAGGTTATGTTCGTTATATCTGTGTTTTCACAGTTTATTTTTGAATTGTTGCTTATTTTTTGAATTGTTTAAAATTTGCACAAGCATTTATCGCTCATTCAATAAAATGGGATATGAACTACTGATCGATATCATATTTCATAATATATTATAAGTCTTCTCAATCTTTTATTTTTCTTTTTACAAAAATATTCATTTAAAAATAATAATCTCAGTAAGTCATCCTCAAATTCGCTTTCAGAATCACATGAAATGACAAAGCTATTAATTACGTCTGCTGAGAAATGAATCACATAAACATAACCTTAAAAAAAAAAATCAACTGACGCACCTGAGTGCCACGTATGCAATAACAAGAGACCATTTGTCATGTGACAAATGCGATGCGAGCGTAGAACCACGGTGCACGTCGACCTAAGAACATGGTATTACATGTATCGCGTGCTTCGACCCAGTGTTTTTGTACCTTTATCTGTGCAGGGGCTCAACCAGTGCAAAACCCAGAGTGCCCCAAAAATCTTCTACACTGTTTTGAAATTCCAAATGAAGTATTTTGTTGTTATAAGTTGTACAAATTTTAATCGATTTTGGAATTATCGGCATATTAACCATCCATTCCTAGATTTTGTAAAGATTTCTACAAACTTTACCCCATTGCATTTCAAAAATATTTAACATACCCTGTGTTCATAAGTTTCTAGTGAATAAATCTACCATTGTTGTAAATTCATTTTATTATATTTACAACCCGGCGTCCATTAAACAGACTTAGAATTATTATTGTAAAATGTACGCTCAATGCTTTTCATATATATTTATAGTGAAATTTTGACTCCACACATTGTAGAAAAATAAATATTCTAGCAAATAATTCTTTTCCCTGTTTGCGATTCAATTCTTTGAGAAGACTTTGTTACGTCATAATATTAATTATATTGTATATTTAGTGAATGAATTATTAGATTGTCTTGTTATAATATATGTTTTTGAGATTGTTTATTGATACCACATATTGCTTTCAGTAATTATCTATTACCTTTTTATTAACCAATGTATAACCGTTAGTATTACTTAGTAGGAAAATCATAACCAATTTATTATAATCATTATTGATATGTTTGACATGAAAGCATTGCGTAGGGTATTTCTGTTAATACTGATAATATTGTCTATGTATAAAGTTCCAACAGACCACAGTTCTGAATTACTAAGTATTATGCTTTTATTAATAAATTGTTTGGAAACGATTACAATAGATTTTATTTTTTGTGCGACAGATACACATTAGCAAAGAGAACTACATAATTGTTAATCAATTTGCTACGTTTTGAAGTGTCTGAAGAAAGAGTTTTTCCAACCTGAATCTTGTATTAAACAAAAGAGATAAAATAGTATTGGCAACTCGTTTGCAGGATTAAGTCCATGATTCATAAGCAAAATGGAATAAATAATTAATCTGTGTAAATGGTACACTCCAAATAAATAATTTAGCACAATAAATTTAAATTACACTAAGTATTGTATGCCTAATCTTCAGTTCTGGAATGAACACTGTTTTATTACACCCACCCTGTTTTATTAGCTTCGTCAAAACGGCACGAAGTGTGTGTCGAAGCTAGACAAATCGATTGTCCAGTGGATTTGTCAAACATCTACTAAAAATCAAAATTTGAGTTGAGTATGCAGTTATTTGTAAAAGTGTCCCCTTTATCTGTTAGAGTACTCAGATAACTCACAAACACCACCAAATCAATAATTATAATGCAGAAAAACTTGTACTGAATTAAACAAAATATTGATGTTGTCTGGTTCACCAGTAGGATATTTCAAAATGTCGTACTAATATAACGGACCGTAACGCTTCCTGGTGTTATTTTAGAGCATATTTAATAAGTAAAACACAGACACGTGTACATAGTATTTGATTTATGGCAAGCATTCAAATATTGCTTTCCTCATTATCTGAAGAAATGTCTGACTAACAATAATTAGCAAGCAATAGTTGAACATTAATGGAAAGGTCTGAATACATCATTTTGGTCACAATTGATTTCATACATTAGATTTTGCCCCTTTTGACTGGACGAAGCAGTGGGATATTAGACAAATAAGTTACAAAAACAGTGTTCTCTCTATGACTGGACTACAGATGTTTAAATGTGGAGTACATATTCATTATAGCAAGTTCCATCTTGTAGTATTGTATCTTTTGATGGTTCGTTCATTAAGTGAATGTTGTACGCCTTAAAATTATATTATGCTTCAATAATAATTGTACACATTACACTGCATCTCAATACTTAACATAATTTCTAGGTTAATTGATTCTGAAAGTTCTCAACCATTTACCTGTAAATCTATTGGCACACTTACCTCAATGAGAATACTTATTAATGGTGATTCATTTCACTTTTATTATTAAAAAAACTCTGTATTTTCATATTTACCTGTGATAGGAAGCAATCAAACCACCGTATTCTCGCTATGCAAATATTAAAGGTTAGATTCTTTGGCAAAAGAATAAATTATCTTTCTAAATAATGTGGATAGTTTGATTAATGTATTTATATTGATAAGAATAGACGATTAGGCTGAAGATCTCAAATAGAGTTCCATAGAAATACTATTCCATTTTGTTATTAAATTACTTATCGCATACATATTTTCATAACACTAACATGTAAGGGGGTGTAAGTTTTTAAAGGCAAAAAAAGGGCATATTTTCATGATTTTTTTTTTGAGATATGAATAATGTTGGTTCATTTATTTCATATACATGTTATAGTATAACATCTGAAGTATCTTTTAAAAAAAAATTTCAAATAAAAATATTAATAAATAAGTTTGTGAGAGCGAATCTTCGGAGCTGCCTCGAAAAAAAGTTGTTATGCGGTGAACATCATAACCCCTTACCCGATCATGCGAAACAAAAAAGTCGAAATGCATTTAAAAGGAGATATGTTTTCCTATTATTTTTGGCAGCATGAAGTGAAAATTTAAAAAAAAGCGATTTTTGCTAAAAAAAAATTCGGTGAATTTGTTATTATAAAATGTAAAAAAAATCTCTCTAACAACCTGTTGATTTAGGTGTAGAAATAGTGTACAAAATTTCAAAAGAATCGGTCAGTAAATTTTGATTAATGTTCATGAACTTCAAAAATGTTATTGCTAGAAAATCGATTTAAAGTTTTAATACTCGAAAATCGAAAAGGATCTGTCGCTTGAAACGCTGTATCTTCGTTAGTTTTGCTCCGATTTACTTGAAATTTTGACACAATACTCTCGACATGTTGCACATTCAGATTTTTTTTTTTAAATGTTTTAAAACCTTACCTCTCCCCCTCCTTTCTTTAGCAAGGTGGAATTATGTTAGGACGATTAATAACTCAGGTCCGGGGAATACGTCATTCCTGTGTCTACCTACGTTAAATTGTCATGAAAACAAGCTTATGTGCCCAAGCGGTTAAAATAAAGACGTTTACAATTTAACCGCCCTATCTTCGGGTTATTTCCGCAAAATCCTCATACCTGATAAGATTTTGTCAAAATATATGCATTTACAATGGGTTTATTAAAATAAAAGTTTTTAAAACATTAAAAAAATAAATAAAATAAGCGCGTATGAGATTGCGTACGCGGGATAGCGCAGAAAGGTACAATCAACATGAACGTATCACGTACGTTCGTAGGCCTAGGGCGGTTAAATCAGATTAACTTTACTAATCACACAGATTCACAAATCTGGTACAATACTCAGATTACTCATACACACCACCAAATCAATTATAATGCAGAAAAACATGTACATAGTGAAATAAATTAAAAAATTATGTTTTCTGAGTTACCTGCAAGAAATTTCAAAATGTCGTACTAATGTACCGGACCGTTATGTTTCCTGGTCTTATTTCATAGCATATTTATTATATATAAAACACAGACACGTATAAAAAATATTTAATTTAATTTGCAGGAACAAACAGTACATAATTACAAAGAAGTTATGGCGACTTTGCTCTCTGGTAACTTTCTTTTTCCAATTAAATAAAAAAAATTCCAAACAGTGACAGAGCACTGTCCACAACTACGCGCTACCCCCTCCTCGCTACCCGCACCTATCCACGGGAGAGAGCATCGCAGCGACAGTGACGGAGTGTGGAATTTTTTTATTTAATTGAAAAAAAAGTTATCGGAGAGCAAAGTCGCCATAACATTTTTTACTCTAAATATGATCAGGAATCGCTGGTTAAAGTTCGTCAGGTACGTGCCGATAGATCCTGTATATGGGGAGCATTCGAATATGGCTTTCCACGTTATCTCAAAACTTAGTATTTACAGATGTCTGAGTAATCAACTGGACGATTGAAAAGTTGATTTATAATTAATAATATTATTTAACGGAAACAGCCTTTTTATGGACTTCAATTTGAGATTTGTCCTTTTGAGTCATATAGCTGCACATGACATAATTTAAAAGGAATTGCAAAAATAATATTAGAAATGGTTGAGAACTTCTGCTTGTACTCTATTTTATTATAATATCAAATAAACAAATACATAATAATATTATTAAGATCCAATAAATTTACATACTACACTTAGAACAATTTAACCACAAGTCAATGTATGTATTTGATATTACAATTTTAACTGTGTATCAACTTGATAAATAATGCATACAACATGAGTATTTTTACACTCTTTTTATCAGAAACATTTTTATACAAACATGTAAATGTTAATATGGAATTACATTACCTGTACCTACATGGTGTTTCGTTTACTAAAAACAAGATAGCTCGTATTATTCTATATTTGTTAGCAACTTTTTATTATGTATCTGTGTTCTATGACATCAATGTATCATTAATTTTATTCAAATACACCAAAGTTATTCAAAATATATAAGTTGTCTTTTTTAATTTTTAATAATTAATATTTTATTCATTTTGGGAGGCGGGCATGGGTATCGCCGCCGAGGGGACCATTCACTGGATAACCGATACCTCTGTCACCCCAAGTCGTTCGTGCTGCTTTTGATGACTGTCAGGAATGCCCAGGTTCATGAAGTGTAGTTTGTGCAAGTCATGGCGGCGGATGCGTCTGCCTACTAACTGCATGGCGTGCCGGTTTAGGGAACTTCACTTCTCCAGTTGGACTATCTCGGCCCATCGCACCATAGTGGGAAGTATCAATTCATACTTTACTCCTGGACTCCTGACCCCCAGATTCCTCCCCACTCCCCTCATCTCTCCTTCATTTTCTTATCACATCGCCAAAGATGACGTAGACCCTGAGAGAAATTATTTTCCTCAGGGCCTCCTGTGTGGAGCTGTTGTAAAAAAAAATATATTACTGAAATTTAAAAAATGTTTTATTTCTATTTTAAGTTCCCCACAATAGTATACACCAAAATATATAATAGCTAATAGTTGCCTGGAAAGGCATTACTAAATATTTTTTATATGAATATTGTACACCAATCTGTTTGTAAGGGTCCCAAATATATGTATATGAATAAAACATATAAATATATATGTGTTTCAACACAAGATGGGGAAATCTTCTTATCTCCTTGTCTTTTGTGTGGAAGAATCTTTTATCAAAAAGAAACTTTGGCACTGGAGATGCGCAAATTGTATTTTTCTTGTGATGTTGTACCAAAGTTAAAACCAATTTTTTGTAACGTAATAAAACATGTACATTTTTTACATATAAAGTAACTAAATGACCCAACCACTGACTTTCTCCTGTTTATGGAGTCCTATTACAAAGTAGGCTGTAATTTTGGCCAATACTTGGGTTACAACTATAGTTGGGTTGTGTGTGGTGAGTACTACACAAAAAATTTCTTTCAAATGTAGGTACATATTATTTTTGAAGATTTAAAACAAATTCCATTTTCTCGAATGGGTTCCTTGTTTTGCCCGCCTTGAAGAGTGTTAATTTCAATAAAAAAAGGACTTCTCCAGTTTTCATATTTTGTATTATTGCTTAATAACAAGTGAAAATAACATAGATCAGAAACAAGATACTTAAGAATAAAATAAATAGCTATTAGTTCCACATAGTCAGCTATGTGTTGGAGGCGGGCCGCGGTTTTAGGATCAACTTCCCCGTGTCATCACACGACATGTTAAAGTCGGCCAGGCAGGTCCTCGTCCTTGCGGTTATAATGCTCGGCGCTATCACACGCTTGTGGATGCCACAGAGAAACAGCAGCACTGGAATTATTAATGACAATAATTAACTTTTAGTGCAAAAACTTCATAACTACTCAAACGAGATTTCTGGGTGTTTGGTTTTCGATTCGGCCGTGCTCATTACAAAAATCATACCTCCAAATATTATTATGGAAACGTATCGATAGTGTAAATTTTAAATGCTGTAAAGGAAAATAAATAAAAAAATGATTTAAATATTTCTTTACTTCTTCTCCTCCGGTTTTTTTATTTTTCGATATGCGTCATCAAAATATTTCGAGGAAAATAAGTGCGTCTTTTACAATGTATATTTTAATTGAATTTTTTAAAAACAGTTATTAGAAATGTACAAAAAAAGTTAAGTGTTCTGAAAGATCCATTCAATGTTAATGGTAATTTAAAAAAATCATAATTATAGGTCTCTCCTGAACAATTAACTTTTTGTGCTTTACAGCATTTCAAATTTCCATGAATGATATGAACTGCTTACTGCCAATTAATCCACCTAGATTGCACAATTTATCCTATATTTTTAACGTTTAAATTCTGAATAGTGGTCTTACGCATGGGCGATACTGAGAGTATCTACCCCTCTGGAACGTTCTGCAAATATACCTCATATTATTTTAGATGATTAAATTGCGAAAAAACAAATCAATCAAATAAAATTTATCTGCGCACGCCTGAATTTGAACCCGCGACTTCCAGATCGCTATTAGAGAGCCTTGCCCTCGATCACGGAGGCCATCAATCCTAACATGCACTAATTATTGAAATAACACTTTGTTTCAACTTAATTACTACAAGAAACAAGTATTTACGTTGGGGGAGAAACAGAGTGGAAAAACATGAACAAACTAGGTTATTAGATAATTAGTTTGGGTTGGTTAAATAATTTGTATGTATCAAGAAGTGGGTAAGCGAAGTTTATACCAAAAGGGTTTTGGCGTTTTTCAAAAAAAGTGTACATAGATAAAAGTCAGTGTCCCATCACTTTCAGGATCAGTAACTTTTGTTGTGTCGGTTTTAATGACCAACCATATATTTTACCAATATAATAACAAATAAATACCTTTATGGACTAAAAATAATGAATAAATCTATTAAATTTCGATATTATTTTAAAATAAGTAAGACTACAGGTCACTGTTTCTGGTATGTCCTACACCTACCACTACCAGTAAGAGTTCAAAAATTAATGTTATTTAATGTTATCCCAGTATTTATTTCTAATTCTACTAATAGTATATGATAATATTTTCGATTTGCAACCATAATATAGATTAATTATCGTGCAAAATAATTTAAATACCAGATATTGAGTTGTCCTACGAAATAGCGTATGGTGGAATTTCCGCCTACGCCACCACATTATTGACGTCTTCCAATAAAAATATTACCAAATTGATGAATATTTTCGAAAATAGCAACCCTATTTAGTCTATGAAGGGCGGCCATGCTTGGTTTTTTACAGCCAGTTTGCCAAGAAATCGTAACAAAAGTGGTCGTTCTCGGCTGTACTAAAAAAGTGTTCCACCAACGCTTCCGTATTTCTCCAGGTAATTTACCAGAATGTATTAGACTCTACTTTGTATTAAATTGATTCATTTATTGTTTTATGAAATGTTTAGTTAGAACAAACAAAAGTTTCATAATTTATTGATAAATACATTTCGAAAAAATATTGACGCGATTACGCTACTTCTCTTACGCAACGGTGTCGTGAATGGAACTTAAAAGTGACGTAATGGAATTCTAAAGGTCGGTTCACTCTGTCCGTCTTTTAGGGTATTTGGGTGTGTTACAATTTTCTAATTAAATTTATATTTTGCATGTATCTTCAAAATGTAACTATTACATGTAGATATGTGGGTTGAGTGATATATGTAGCATTGAAAAAAAAGAACAGCATAGCTAAAAAGAAAAAATTATTTGATTTTTATGTGTATAATTTTTTTTCTTTTTTTTATTAATTAAGATTATTAAAGATTAATTTTGAAAGAGTCGAAATGGTGTCGAAGTACTAATATAGACAGCAATATGAGCAACTATTACTGTAGAGGCAACTCTGAAATTCAGTATAAAATCAGCTGGTTCATACAATTTTGATTAAGTAAGTATAAAATGTAGCATGATTTATGTTCCTGTGTGTTTTAGTTAATCCTGTACCTAATTAAAGTTGTGTACATTAACAAGTACTTTAATACCCTTTCAGCTTAGTTACCTATTTCAGGCTATACACGGTATGCACGTGTAGCCCATTATTACCTATCTAATTATTTGTGCATTTTTATAAATAATTTATTTTAATTTTATGTTCAAATATGCCGTTGAAAGCTGCAGAAAAATCAAAAAGGTACAGAGACAAAATTAAAAACGACCCTGAAAAATATGAAGCCTTTATGAAAAAAGAGTTACAAAGACAAAAATAACATCAAAATATAATCAGAGAGCTAACCAAAGAAGAATAGAAAAAAGAAGACGTTGGAGAGAACAGAAACGAAAAAAAAAAGAAAAGAAAAAAGAACAAGTGGAAGAAAAAGTACTTGCGCGGGGGGCCTTCCACGGTGGCGGTAGTACGTAAAATCGTCCTTTTTTATAGAGAATACCTCACATGAGTCTTAACTGCTCCCATCTGGAGCCAGTGAGACTATGGAATCCCCAATTGGGGTACGTTTGAGGCTGAAGGTAAGTGGGGACAGGAAGGAGATGGGGAAGAGGAAGGTGGGGAAGAGGAAGGTGGGGAAGTACCTGGCTATTCAGATCTAGTCACTAAACAGGTTAAAGTCATTATTAAGCAACGTTTCAATTCTGAATGGTGGTCTTACACCAGGGTGATACTGAGAGTATCTTCCACTCTTCCCATACCAGTCGCTTGTTGCGCTTTCAGCAGTGTAGCCACAACGTGCGTACACATACGACTGATATTTCGCGCCCGCTGTCGCTACCGGGCAAGCCTCTCAGTCTGGCCGAGGCCTTAGAATTCCTAAACGTTACCAAATTTTTCCCCTTACGCCACTGTCCTGTTATTGCTGTGATTTATTTTCTAAGATCAATTATTATATCTCAAAGAAATTTGTTCTTTTTTTTATTGATATAGTTCATGATTAATTTTAAATTTGTTATAATTAAACATTCGTAAAACAAAAACTTATATTCGTCTTTCTAGAACGCAAAATATACAGTACAAAGTATCCAAAAGTAGCGTAAAAGAATATTTTTATTGAAAAACTTAATATTTAATTCAATAAGCTTGATTATTCATATTTTTTAGGAGACTGATTGTGTTTTCAATTCGTAAATAAAAATCTGAAATAATGAATTTCTTTTAATTTTCTTTATAAACTTTATGATAAAAGTGACGTAAAAGAATTTCTTACCAATAGTATTAAACTTAAATTGCAATTATTTTCGAAGTTTATTGACATTTTCTATTTAAATACTTTTTGTCATGAAGTTCATTCTTTCTTTAATAAATTTACGTATATTTTTAATCGAAATGCAGCATCTCACTTAAGTGGAATTCCTATTACGTCACCGACATCTTTTTTGGAAAACGCCCTTTTGCTGCTGCAAATCGAGACATTATGACAATATCTGACATTACTACTTATGAAAATTATTGTACTTCAATTAAATTTTAGTTTGTCTTCCACGTATGAACTTACCGAGAAGAATGGAAGTGATGGTGAAGCAAGGATGGTTGAACAGAGACTGAGAAAGAGAAACCATCGGAGTTAGGGGGTCCGTCAGCCAATACCAGGCCCCAATAGCCGTGCACACCGATATTACCCCCAGGAGAACTAAAATACAAATAAAAATATTAACTCAAACCAAAACGAACGTTACAATATTCCTGTTATGAGAAAATTTAAGTCACTAAATTTGAATTGTTACACACAGGTTTACTTACAAGAATAAGATAAGGTATTGATTTACAATTACTTACTTCTCCATCTCATAGTAGCCGGGTGAAGACAAGATATCACTTCAGTAAGCCGCCGCTCAAAAGCTTTCAAATCTAAAAAAGATAGCAAGGTTAGTAAAGAATCACGAAGAATAAACGAGTTTTTTAAGCTACGGGATGCTACATACCATCGCAGGCAGTCTGTTCGAGGGACATCTTGAATATTAAGTTTTGACGTTAAACAATTAAACAGATACTAGATAATTAGCTTTAAAAAAGTCAAACCACAAAAATGCATTTATAATCTGACTATCTGACAGCAACGACTTGTTAAATTTTCGCCGTCAAAAACAAGCAGGGTCGGTAAAGAAGATTATGAGACGTCTTCTTTACCGACCATTTTATGTATTATGTTTCATACAAAACAAGATAGTTGTTTTCAATATAATTGTAATATTGTTTCCCACGACGAGATTGACATTTTTTGTATATAAATGAGCAGTAAAATAAATTATCTTTACCATTTTGCATTAGGTTTAATGGGGTATCCATTATTTTTCTTGTGATTAGTTGATCCGTCACAAAAATTGTTATCTATTTACTTTGTGGTTCCTAATCAAAATAATTGTTTATGGTGTTTTGCACTTGTCAAAACTTTGGACTTTGGATTTTTTTACAATTTTAGCACTTCCAACTTCCAGGTTTATTAGGTAAGTTCAATTATTGTTGGATAATTTATTCATTACGATTTATCTGCGAGTCTGTCGGCTGACACATATATTTTGTTGAAAATTATTGGATCTAGATAATCATTTATTTTAGAAAATACTACAAAGTTTACTCTTCGACCTAATATATAAAATAATAATAAATGTAGGTTTTTTTTTTAAATTAAAAGCAACCATTTGTTATGTTTTATTATCTTGGTTAAGATTGAGCCTGTTTTTAGGCATGTAACTTTAAAAGTTGTTTTATTTATTATTTATTTTTCAGCAATCATGATGTCATTCCGCCAGCTAGGCAGGTTAGCAGTGAGGGAGGTGAAGATTGCGTCTTCTGTTAGCGCCAGAACCATGAGCTCTGCGGGTCCATTGGTGGATGTGAAAGTAAACGACAAAACTGGAGTGGCGACTGTCACGATGCAGCGTGCCCCGGTCAACGGCCTTAATCTTGAACTTCTCACCGAGTTGGGAAAAACATTCGATGAACTTTCCAGCAATAGATCCAAAGGAATGATTTTAACTTCTGTAAGTAATGTATTAATGAACTTATGAATGTACAATGTCCCAATTGCGGTTTGTGGGGTTGAAAATTGGGGAGGCACACACATATGTTTTTAGTATAATGTATGTAAACTTACATAGGTAACAACATACCTTAGGGAACATACCCATACTATGTGACCTGTTCAGGGGCTGATCTTCAAAATACCACGCTTGTCACAATGAGGGGCGGGGGCTTAGGTTTTTATCACGTAGTCAATATCAAAATTCTGGTTACAATATATTTTGACATAAGTATTATCTTGATAATATTTTTTCTACTTGTAATTATAGGTATGCATGCACTCTTGCCGTCACGCAGCAAGCGTCGTATTAATAAAGACAAATATAAGCCAAATAATTTTTTTTAAACTTTTTGTTAGCAAGAAATGATTTAAAACCATATTTATGAATTACTACGTGAAAACTGTAGGGGGAGGGGGGGTATTGGTATATACTACACGTGGTCACCGAAGGGGGAGGGGGGTTAAAAATTGCAAAAAGTGGGTCTCATAGTATGGGTACGTTCATATTATATATCTAATATCAATAATATTTCTTCTGGCCTTTCGAAAACTTTTTTTTTAATGTTTCTTGCTTTACCCTTCAAGGGTATTCTAGGCCATCATTTCAAATTATGGAGAGAGGATAGGTGAATTTATATAGTAATTTCATTCAAGTTGGCAAATTTCAGATTTAATTCTATGGAAGATTGGAGTTGAGTTCAGACTTGAGATGTTGAAGGGAGGGGAGAAAATTTTAGATAAGACTTGATATCAGAAACAGCCGCGAATTTCGAAAACCTGAAACACATCTTCTTCTTTACTACACGCTAGTCCATTCACAACTTGAATACTGCACCTCCATATGGACTCCGCTTTACAGTATCTATAAAGACAATATTGAAAGTATTCAAAAGAAATTTTTGCAATTCCTCAATTACAGAATGAGCGCACGAAAACAGGGGTACATAAATATTCTCTCAAAATATAACGCCTCCACTCTATCTAACCGGCGAACATACCTTGACCTCATGACTTTGTATAAAATCTGCAACAACGTTATTGACTGTCCTGATTTACTGAAATTAATAAATATCAAAATACCACCCAGGGTAACAAGGCTTAACGACTTATTCCACATTAGCCGGACTCGTACAAATGCTGGTGTCAGGGATCCAATCAGAAGGATGTGCGAATCTTTTAATCAAAATCAAGACCTCAAGGATTCCGACTTATTTTTTGATACACAAAGTACTTTTAATAGAAAATTAAAGGCTGTTTCCTACATAGTACAAAGTAAACATTTTAGACACATTCGTATAACATTGCTTTTTTCTATCTATATATAATTTTTTTTGTCTTACCCTCCGAATTTTTCCAAAATAATTTGTAAACCTTTATAAGTTAAGGATATTGCGCATTTTCTTTCTTTTTCATCTCTAATTGTAAAATAATATTCTCATTTATATATTTTTTCCTTATTATTTATAAGTAAAACTATTTTTATCTGTTTTTATCTGCTGTTAAAGTCAATTAGTGAGAAATAGTTTGAATGCAGGTGAGTTCTCTAGTTGTTGTTTTTAAGAATTATGAATTGACATCTGTATCTGCATTTTCTCCTAAATAAATTTAAAAAAAAAAATAAAAAAAGATAGGAGATATTTGTTTAAAGAGGGACAACCAAAAAATGTGATATAAAGTTCCCACTTCTAAATAATAATAATATTTGGCTAATTTATATAGCGCAGTTTTCGTGAAAAATCACCTCAAGGGCGCTGTACAAATAAACTAAGATTCATAATTATAACTAGTGACTTACATTTGAGATTTTTAGCTAGTGACTTACGACTAAGCCTTATAACTATGTACTGACTTAAAACTAGTGACTTACATTTATATTTAAATTTTTACCTGTAAATTAAAGTTAGAGATTTACCACTAACATAGGTAGTTACTTACATTTAAAAAATACATATTTTGGGTTTTGCCAGAGTTGTCAGTGTCAACATTAAAAACCAAATAACATACAAACAGAACTCTGTAAGTGTAGGTACAAACAGGTAACATAGAAGTAAGTTAACACATCGTAATCGGGCGCTCCGAACAATAGAATCTAGTCTATAGCGGGTGTTTTTCGCGATTAGCGCAAAAATACATCGCTTTCTTAAAATTGACACAATTTCTAAACCAAATAATATTTTCGATTGAAATTTTCGGCGCTCCGAACAATAGAATCTAGTCTATAGCGGGTGTTTTTCGCGATTAGCGCAAAAATACATCGCTTTCTTAAAATTGACACAATTTCTAAACCAAATAATATTTTCGATTGAAATTTTCAAAGAAATCATATATGACATTTGATCATCACTTGATTCACTGTGGCACAGTCGGTTGTCACTTTTCCTTACAAAACTTTGGCAACATAATATAACTATACATAATAAAACAAAATACAAAAAAATTCTTGGTGGGGTTTGTAAATGTTTATAAATTTTGGTAAAAAGTGGTCAATAATTGGTTTTACTTTGCATAATCGGTCGGAACTATCGATGATATCTTCATTGTTAGAAAAATGCCACGCTTTCCAAATCTGCCGAAACCTGTCTCTGGACATCGTTTTAGCAAAGTAAGGAGTTTCGGTTGTTGGTTCCGTAGACCAATACTCGTCCCTTATATCCTTTCGAACTTGTCCCATCAATATAATCAGCCCCAAAAACTTTTTCATTTCTTTCAAAGTAATATTTTTCCACTTTCTCGATTTTTTATATAATTTGTAATTATGTGAGTTTTGGTGGTAATATCTATTAGATTCGTTTACAAAATATTCAAACAAATCATCACCGATAAATAACTCTATCGCATCACTTACAGTTTGAGGACAATGGACATTTGAATTCAAACCGCGGCGGCCTAAAAACGATTCCAGAACTGGAGGATTATCAAACGATGACCACTCGTCCACATCCTCATCTGAGCTCGTCTCCGAATCAGAATCACTTTCAATAGTACGACGGTGAAACGTTCTAGGTCTTGGTATTTGTTCATCATCACTGGGTTCGTTGTCTGACACCTCGTCAATATCATCATTCCAAGAACAATTAGATAAATTGTCGGCATACACTTCATCGTCACTATCATTGGCTTGTAAAGACATTTTTGTAGGGATAAAGTTCTATACAATGCTAATATATTCAAATAATAAAATACCAAACAGTAAACAAAACAGTGCGAGCGGTATGAAAAATAGTCCAACACGTGAAATGACTCAAACTAAACTGGAGATTGAGATCGCATAAAAACTCTAGATTTCTGGCCACGCCTTTACAAGCGGCACACTAGCCAATCCGGACAATGCATCTCAAATAACGTCGACAGACTATCGCCTAGCACCCAGGTAGCAAATTACCCTTCCTGGCGTTTTACCCTTCAACCCGTATAATGCCGTTTCCCGCCAAGAACCGACAGTCGACAAAACGGCATTTGCCGTATCCCGCAGTTGATCGACAGTCCGCGAAAAACGGCAAATGCCGTGTCCCGATTACGATGTGTTAATTCTGCGAGACAAATTAGTTTGAGGATTTTACACATACATATTATTCCACACATTTTATACATATTATTTTTTTTTTTGAAGGCGGAGAGGCCCATTGTGCTATCTCCCATTTTACCTCGATCCTTTAATAACAACCCAGTCCCTTTAATAAAGTTCACCAGGGTTGTCATTGGATATGTGGCTATGTCTTCTGGTTCTACTGTATGTCTTCCCAGGTATCTGAGCCTAGTTCCCACCAGGGCAGGACATTGGCATACATCTTAATATGTATATAAAACAAAGTCGGGTTAGTTACACCATTTATAACTCAAGAATGGCTGAACCGATTTTTATGATATTTGATTTGTTGGATTTTTCTCCGTCCCGATTAACAAAATAACTATTAAAACATGGGAAAAAATCACGGGAAAAATAATTATGTAGAAAATTATTTTTTTAATATATTTTGTATGGAACGGCTTTTCAAATAATGTGCGTTGGTCGACATAATTTGAATCAATTCGAACTGTCAATGGTGTAGTGTGCCGAACATTTCGTGCTTAGTCAACAGCTCAATTTCATTTTTTGAACATAGACTACCTATTTATTTTAACTTAATAAAAGCTTAATTTATTTCAGCTAATAAATTAAACACAACATTTATTGATTCTGAGGCAGTATGAAGTTTGCCAGGTCAGCTAGTATTATATATTACATAATCTTTTTAATATTGTTAGCGCCAGAAGAAGAAGGAAGTTCTTATATAATATATTACAATTTTAGACACGGTTGTAAATATTATCTTAATGGGTTAGCTGGATTTATAGGAAAGTATAGATATCTTAAATGAATGAACGAAATTAATTTTGGTATAAATAGACAGTTTAAAAAATAGCAATGTTTGAATAGAATGACGAATTTATGAAAATGAGTGTCTGAAAAAATGAGTTTTTAGTTTTGATCTAAATTCTGTTGGGCTTGTTATGCATCTATGTTCTTAAAAGACTCTTCAAGACCCATGTTCACTCCTTCGAACCGACTTCAAAACGACTCTCCACACATCGTCTTCATAGGTGACATAGGCCCTGAGGAAAATTATTTTCCTCAGTGTCTCCTGTATGGATTAATGTAAAAAAAAAACTTAGGTATCCTTTTAGTATATTTTGGAAGTATGGATACATTTACCTTTTTTTCGCCTTTTTTCCTCCATTTTTAAGGGAGGCAGCCTCTCCTGCCTCATTGCATGAACCACCTCTGAATGTCCATTGATAGTAAGAAATGAATGTTAAAGTATTTCACCAAAAAATGTAGACATGATATGTCTCGACGCCACCTAGTGGGAAAGTTAGCACTTACAATGCCTTTCTCATATAAAAATAAAGTTGGTTGTTTGCAACAAACACTAGTATATATTGAGTCATTTGGCTGGTAAGAGGTAACCCGTCTTAGCTCAGTATCAGAAGGGCGCGGGTTCGAGTCCCGTCGGCGGCATGTATCTATTCTCAGAAGATTGTTTCAGGCTGATAATTATTGCTTATAATAATATATGCGAGTCTAGTAGTCCACAATGGAGTCCACTATGTTTTGATACCAGACCCGGCGTTCGGCGGCGAGGCATGCTATTGGCAGATTAGACAGTGATCACTTTGAGATAATACATGTGACAAAACCAAACATAATCACAAAATAATTCCAGATTTGTTTGTCTTTAATTAACAACTGACGATTTTCATATCTGCTCTCAATCTATTATTGTACCTAAAGAAACATATTATATTTTTTGCAATTAATTACATATTATGCTTAGTACAAATTATAACAGTTCCATGAAATGAAGCCAATAAGATTAATGCAGACTTGCAGATTATTTTTTACAGAAAGCAATTTCAGCAAAATTAACAAAATGCATGAGTAAAAAAAAGTGATCAAATAAGCTTTTAACTGGAAATTTTTTTAATCCAGCTGAAAGTTGGAGGGATTAAATATGTTTGCTATAAATTGGCTATAGATCTGATCACTGAACATTGTGACGTTTTTTTCAAAAATTATAGATTGAAAAAAAAAAGTTTTTTTGTTGTTATGGATAAGTTTTATTCGTTACAATTCAAACATTTTGCAGGAGATGCACTAAGAACATTTCAATAGAAACAGAAATAATATTTTTAAGTAATTTTTTTATTCATTTTTTTATTTATTAATTTCTATGCTCTTACATACAGTTTATAAATACAATAGGTGAAAGTAAAACAAAAAATATCCTTAATATAAAACATAGTAGGTAGTAGAGTGAAGTATGTTCGGCAACTGCATGTAAATGGTTAAAACTAATGTGGTTATGTTTTGTGAACACCTCACTAGGAGAACCTGTGCTGAGGTGTTTGCATGTATTATTATGCCGTAGTACAGTATCCCCCTTGAGACTCTCAAGGAAGACTCCATAGTTCCACCCATGGTGGCTGTATTGTACATATAGTAGGTGTAGGTAGCTGTTTTGAGATAGTCATCATAATATTATACAGACACAATGTAGTAAGTTGAGGTAAGTTAAGCATCATAATATTCTAAAGACGTAATGTAAATACATTATAGTGAAAAGAGTGATACATTGTACAAGATTTACAAATGTAGAACAAGAGTTAAACATAATAATGATACGTAGGTACAATGTAGTGAAAAGAAAAAATAAAGAATATACATGAAGTGAACTTAAAGAGCAGTTAAGTCGAAAAGAGAATAAAGGTAGATTCAGACTGGACGAAGTATGTACGCATCGCTACGCCAAACAATGCTTAGCAACCCATACATTTTCTATGAAAATGGCCACAGACATCGCACGTCGCGATGCGTGTGGCCAATGTGATTCTAAAACATAAATTTTCATTGAAAATCTATGGTTGCTAAGTAACCCAGATATTGTTAGGCGTAGCGATGCATACGTATGTCGACCCAGTCTGAATCTACCATTAACAAAACCAAAGTAGATGATATTAGTGCCAATACTTTTTAAATATTTCCAAATAGTTATGCAATATTAATCTATTTTGTACATCTAGTTGTATAGTTTAAATACTAAGTTAAATATTATGTTTGGTTTGGAGTAAATAGGTTTTGGAAAAATAGTGTTCCTTTAGTTTTTATCCAGTCTGTGATAATAAATTAGTTTTTGGTCATAAAAATTTATGTGGATCTATCTTGTTGCCATTTTTCTCTACATTTATGGGACCGACAGACACAGCTATAAGAGCTCAAGCGTTATTTGGTTTAGCGTATTCAGCGGTTGCCGTACATTCCGAGCGATTGACGAGACATGACATTGACGAGCGATATGCTGAAGTAGGCCAAGCCAAATAACGCTTAAGCTTTTATGGTTGTGTCTGTTGGACCCCTTAACCTCACAGCCGTCACTCGGACGCCGGTATCCAATTTTTTATTTATTTTTAAATGCGATTATGTATTAAGTATAAAGTATACCTTATGTATAAAGAATCAGAATCGCTTGCGAAGGATAAGGTCAGAATCGCTTGCGCCAGTATCATTCCAGACGTTGCTTTTAATTTCAGTACTTTAGCTTCTCAGAACGCTTTGATATTATTTTTCTATGGTACATGGCCATCATTTGACCACATGTCATCCGACATTCAAGAGGTTAAATCTCGATCGATTGTTCCTTAAATATTTATTTTCTCGCGTGTAACAAATATTTCTTCCAGTCCTGAATTATTTTCGTGCAAAACTTGCAAAAATAGATAATTCCTCTCCACATAGTTTTACCGCATTATTAATTTAAAGCGCGCAGTTATTAGACTATTTTGCTCAATTGATCTCTTAGTTGGCATTAGAATCTATGAAAATTGACATTATTTGTGATAACATTTATTTGATTAGGTATGACAAATTATTAATATGGTATTCTGCCCACAGTCCCTGCCTACCATCTTCTCCGGAGGACTGGACATCCTGGAGATGTACAAACCTGATCCCAAGAGAGTGAGGGACTTCTGGTCAGCCCTGCAGGACTGCTGGATGAAGCTATTCAGTGCCCCGTTCCCCACTGCTGCGGCTGTCAATGTAAGTATAGATTGGTTACCTACTTAGTGACTGAGAGGTTCAAATCTGTGGTTTCTATCCTTTGCTAGCCAAGTCCTCCATGATTGTACAAGATGGCGCAAAAGTCATAACCCCATCGGAAGATGCCATAATTTTTGCATTATTGCAGGATTTTTTTTTTTTTTTAAGGCGGAGTCGGTTTACAAGCAGTTCCCGTGAGCACTTAGGCCATAGGCCCATTGTGCTATCTCCCATTTTACCTCAATCCTTTAACAACAAACCAGTCCCTTTAATAAAGTTCACCAGGGTTGTCATTGGATATGTGGCTATGTCTTCTGGTTCTACTGTATGTCTCCCCAGGTATCTGAGCCTAGTTCCCACCAGGGCAGGACATTGGACATTGCATGATTTATGCCTTCGGCCTTGCAGTAAAATGCAAATAAGTGGAATATTTCAGAACAAATCCGAAAACTAAAACTGTTTTGAATGGTGATGAAATAACATGCTTTAAAAATTTAATATTAGAAATAGAAATACATATTTTTTTAAATATTAAAATTTTGAATGCAAACGTAATGTTCGCCAAAACTCAATAGAGGAGAAGTTAAAGAGAACCATTTATTCCCCAGGGACACTCACCTGCCGGCGGCTGCCTGCTGGCCATGTCCTGCGAATACCGGGTGATGGTCGGCGGCAAGTACACTATCGGCCTCAACGAGACGGCGCTGGGCATCGTGGCACCCCCGTGGTTCCAGGACACTTTGCGCAACACTATCGCACCGCGCACCGCCGAAATGGCGCTCACCCTTGGCACACTCTTCTCCGCTGACGAGGCTCTGAAGGTTGGTCTCATACTTTATGTATAATCACCAGATTCTTTCCCAATGCTTTTTAGAAAATGTCTTGGATAAATAGCAGCCATTAACCCTTAGCGAACATTTGACCTTTTCTTTCAATTCCATTTTTTTTTGCATATTTAGGTTCATTTGGATGTTGTTAATAAATGAGGAAAAATAATAAAAAAAATATTTGTTATTATTTGAATGTTTTATTCAAAGAACTGAGCTGGTTATTCCAGAGTCCCACTGCTCCAGTAGCATTTTGTTTTGTTAATTTTGAAAAATAAAAATAATGGTTTAAAATAATTAATAATGTTTAATAACAATGTGAAACCTGTTACATACATGCACATTATTTTTTATGGTAGTCGTTGAAGCAGTTTCGCAGTTTCAAAAGGCATAATCCTACTTTGCAAGTGGAGCATTCCCATTTCATTCAATATTCCTCACCCATTCATATTTCTCGGGTATATTTTCAGATGTCTTTGTTTGAACCGTAAGTAATGACGACAGAAGTGCATTATCATGTTCACAGAAATCGTCATCTGAATCTTGGATTTCTGTAAGATTAAAGATTTCTTCTGGATTTATTTCATCTTCACTCAATTGGTCAACTTCAGATTCGGGATCTGACGGCAAATCTATGATATATGCATTTATTTAAAAATTGCTCAGCCTTTCCATCTGGAAGAACATCAAAATAACTTTTATTAGCAGAAAATAATTTAGGGTCAGTGCAGATTTTGCTAGTGGAGCTGTGGTACACTTGAAGTAATACGTGAAAAATTCAACTAAAGGTGTTAATTTAAGTATTTCAATATAATTCTCAAAATAATCACAAAAGAACATTGTATTTGAATAGAAAATTAGATTCTTACCTTAATATTTGCACTGAAAAGAGGTTTTTTGTGGCACTGATCTCCTCCAACATCCAACTATCTAAAAATCTCTAACTGAATGACAAAAATGCCAGTAAACACAATGATATTCAAATTTTGAAGAAAGTTTTTGGCAGCGGTCAATAGATGGCAGTATCAGTTACGCGTAAATATACGTATAAATGCGTGTTATTTTAAAAAGCACACTGCTCCTCTACGAAATAATTATTTTCTATGTGTGCTCACAGGGATACCTTTGTGGTATCCCTGTGATGTCTGTTGTCCCAAGGTGATAAACATAGAATAAATAAAATCTGGATATATTTCTTGTTCCAAAAGTCTGTCCAGGGGCTACAGAGGCCCCTGACATGTGTAAGGGCATTCATTTGGGCCCCCCAACAAATTTTGAAACAGGGCCCCTCCAAGGTACGCTACGCCACTGATGGTGATATACAATGTCAGATAAGTGTAAGAGAGACGGAGTGCACGCTAAATTGGCTAGAAACAAAAGGTACTAAGTCATTGTAGACATTGGTTTCTATGCAAATCTACGTGGAAGGCATTTCTAGTAGAAAGTTCACTATTTAGCGGTGAAAAATACAAAATCTGTTTTATATTTTATTTTATGACAATTTTTATGCTTTCAGAAGAACAAATAAAATAATCATTTCATCAGAATTCCTAAAACCACAAAGAGACATTAAAACACAACACTTAACAGAATCATGAAACTTACAATAAATAAGAATTTATTAATACATATTATGTAGATATGAATGTGAATGTGTGTATCTAGTGGTAACAGATTTTATTTTCCGTTGCCTCTCACCTCTATAAGATGCATTGATAAATACGTAATGTATGTAACAAGAAAATTTAAAATAAAGAATTAAATAAAATTATTAGCAAATCACTTTTTATTATAAAATGACTCCTTAATTTTGAAATATTATTGAATACAATAGTCTCTCACATCTATAGCCCCGTTGTAGCATTTTTTTCTCCTCTTTCTCAAAAACGACATGTGTCAGAAACGGGACTGTTATAAAGTTTATGTTTTTGTTTTCTTTATTTTCGTTCAAACTTGCTGAAGTACTCTTGTAGTTTGTCAATAGACCAAATTTATTGGTACATTTCGGAACCACCATTTTGAGTGAATATTGCATTATGTTTATGGCAAATTCTTTCCCTGTACAAGGAATCACACAATATAACATGTTGACTTGCAATAATAATCCTCTAACAGGCAAAACATTCATAGACTTGCATATTGATTATTACTTCTGTGACTTTAATATTGTTAAATAACATTATTTTTCCAGATTGGCATGATTGATGAGCTTGCATCTGATAAAGCCGACGCCATCGCCAAGTCCGAAGCCTTCATAGCCAAGTTCGCCAAGATCAACCCTCTGGCGCGAAGCATGACCAAAATGCTGTTCAGGAAGAAGATTGTGCAAGAGCTGGAGGAGAACCGGGAGATGGACCTGGAGATGTTCGTCTCCACAGCCACCAGCCCCAAGGTGCAGAAATCACTGGAGCTGTACATTGCAGCACTGAAGAGCAAGTCCAAGTGAGAAGGAACTAACCGATAGTTAATCTATTAAATATTCTAAAAATAATACCTCCAAATTGCCAGAAATTATTCCAAACTTCAGATTAAGATGATTTCATGCGAGTCATAGAATTATTTTAGTTTATCAGTTATTGATTTTTTTAAATTATATATATTAATAGCGTCCTCTGTACTAAGAGATTCCAAAGTCCGTCCTTATCAGAAATTACTATGCACAATTGTGATTATTAATCGGTTTAGAAGCGCTTAATATTACAACATATACAAATGTCTTATTTAAGTTTTCTAAAAACTATCTTTACAATTTTTAATAAGAATGTATAACTACTGTAATTATACTTGAAATATTTCAGCATGAGTATTATAAAAGAATACAATCGTATTATATGTACAAATAATCATTTAAACAATGTAATGAATTTTTTTACTGTCAATGTAATGTTGAGATATAGAATAAATGAATGGATATCTGATTTTATAAAAATATAATTACATTTGTTTTTAATCATTTTGTTTTATTCCCCCCTATTATGGACATGAGAAATTTCTGTTATAACCTCTCATTTGTCGTAAGCCCGCCGGCGGGCTTAGGTTAAAAAGTAAAATGCGATTTTAACCCTTATGTATAAATTCCAGACTTTGCTTTTTATTACAATACACTAGCCTCTCGGAATGCTCTGACATTAATGTTCTATGGAATACGGCCTTAACTTCTAACTGTCATCCGATATTCACGAGGTTAAATACATCTATTAGAATCTCGATTTTGTTTTCTTGATTGAAGGAATTGAAATGGAAGTGGAAATTAACCTACTTCCTAACATCCGATTGAGCTGAAACTCGGAAGACAGACTCGTTGTCGATGACAATGCGTTCTATCAACTTTTGACACACGCGGACATACATGCATTTCTCTGAAATTTGCAGCAGTTAATATACTAAATAAATGTTAGTTCTATCCAAATAGGATTTGGTTCAGTCGTTAGTGATGTTGAACCCAGTCCCTCGGAAGGAAGGTTCAATCCTCAGTGAAACCAAATATATATACATTTTTTTTAAATAGATATATTTTACTAAAAAAAACTTTATTTTTAAGGGTTGATTTTATATTTATAACATATTAAAGTGAATGTATTGTTTGATGGTTCACGGAGCGGATCCTTTGATGAGAGCCTCCAGTTCCTCTGTGAGCCCGTCAAATGCCAGCATGCGGTCTATCAGCAACTGCCACTCCTCCTTCTGACTGTCCACAAAGTAGTTTATCTCGAGGACTCTGCTCCGATCTCTCTTTATCTCTTCCCTGAAAAGAAAAATGCATTACCGTCTATTTCTGTCGCAAAGGATAAACAATTATAACGTGTACAAAATATAAAGTTTTATATCAGGTATAAAATGTGTACACCAAAACTAAATGCAGATTACCACATGATGAGGATTAACGCTTTCAACACAGTATACACTACATACATACATAACCCGACAATACCGTCCCGATTTTATGGGAACTCTGTCCCGTTGTCCTGAAGGAAAGCGTCGGGACACGAAATAAAATTGATAACGGAAATTTATCTAAAACTAGCGGACCCGGCAAACTTCATACCGCCTCAAATCAATAAATGTTGTGTTTAATTTATTAGCTGTTCGAATTGATTCAAATTATGTCGACCAACGCACATTATTTGAAAAGCCGTTCCATACAAAATATATGAAAAAATTTATTTTCTTCATAATTATTTTTCCCATGATTTTTTCCGATGTTTTAATAGTTATTCTGTTAATCAGGACAGACAAATCTAACAAATCAAAGATCATAAAAATCGGTCCAGCCGTTCTTGAGTTATAAATGGTGTAACTAACAAACTAACCCGACTTTGTTTTATATATTAAGATATTAGATATCGTCATAGAAAAGATAAATGTGTTAGAAGTGTGATGTGTACCGATTTGAACCAGTACTGATGTCTCCAAGTAGATGAGATAAGATATTTATAAGATTTTTTGACTCGTAGACCCAAGCAGATAATGAAATTAGCTTGATATTTTCAAGAAAAATTTTCGGTATTTGTAAATGTTGGATCAATTTCACTCGGATTTAGATAAAATAATTTACTAAACTTAGAGCAAAGGACACACTTCCGCCATTTTATCTCTTCAATTGGTATCGTGGATCCAATTTCTAGAGATGGTTCCGGTGATCGGGTGGTGAACTCCCCGCATCTCTACCAATGTCCAAATCTGGTCACCTTATACATACATAAACAGATCTGCATACATAAATACATCTGCCCTGATAATGTCCAAATCGTTGGCTGAAGAAGGATGAAGCGCAACATGGCATAATAAACCAAAAATTAATCACGATAGTCAGCAAGTTGGTAATGAACAATAAGTTACCAAGTGGCCTTGTGGAGCAGCTCTTCTTGCCAGGCGATGACCCTCTGAATGACGTAATCCTCACGGTCGTCTATGAAGCGCATGTGACAGTCGGTGGACTGCGCTATGGTGTCCATCATCAGGTCTTTGTCTGTCATTATCTGCACAAAGTCAGAATGTTCATTTTATTGTTTGATTTTTACAGCCTTGTACAAATGTCATATTTATTGAGGAGCTGGATGAAACAACAAATTAAACGCGCACAAGCTATTTTTGTTGTCATCACCTTTTTTTTATCCAATCCCTTCTTTGTCTGCTGTGTAAACATTAATTCTGTCGGTTTTACGCAGACGGGAGTACACACAAAAGTTTGAACACAAGTTACAATAGAAGTGCTCCGACAAATCCATCGCCACTAACTACAAAGGACAGCGATGATAGTATTCGCATCAGTATTTTAATACTGACTCATGCAATGGCTGATACTACTGGCTGGTACAGACAACATTACTGATGTCAGTATACTGAGAAAGTGTAATGGCATACAAATACTGACAGCTGTTGTCAGTATACTGATCTGTAAATACTGAGGCACAAAAAGAGTTTCTCAGCGCAACAGCCTCAAGACAAATATAATAAATTTGCTCTGCTTTTTTTAACCTACGCCTACAAATATGAAGATATGAAATCCTTACCGCGACCAGCTCGGGGATGTGCTCATAGAGTAGTATACCCCTAGTGGCCAGGCGCGGTAACAGCTCGCCCAGCGACATGGTCCACTCGCCTTCACGGTCTCGCCACTGGCTGAAAATGGCTCGTGTCTTCTCTATCATTTTGTTGCCCAGGTCTTTGACGTTCTGTGAAAACTGGATGCGCGTCTCCTGGAGAGTTGGAATTGTGTATTAGTGCAAAGTTAAACTTAGAGGCGTTCAATGCTCTGATTTCTTAACCCATGAAGTCATCATCTTAATTGTAGTGTATGTAATTGGCAGTACCTACCTCACATAGCTCGTACAGAGACATCTCCTCCTTCATGAGATTGACCCAGAGGTCCTTGACCAGAGAGTTGAAGTGTTCTATCAGGTCCTCCAGGGAGCTCTCCACCTCCTCAAAGGTCACGGCCTCCGCCTCCAGAGAGTCCACTGTCACTGTCATCATCTCAAACTGCTCCTCCTTGTCTAAGATGTACTTCGTCACCCACCTTCGAATTTCAACATAAAAATGCTTAAATTAAAATATTACCGAGACATAATATCTATGTGCAAGTAGAAAATGATGTCTGTAACACTACAACAATATTTAAGTTATGATGTACCATTTGCCCTTGAGGTGATATTATTGATATATTACGATGCATTCCTTAACCGCTTGGGCACATAAGCTTGTTTTTACGACAATTTAACGTAGGTAGACATAGGAATGACGTATGCCCCGCACCTGAGTTATTAATTCTGTAGACATCTTGTGACTTGTTGTAATCATCTACAGAGCTAACATATTTATACCACTTCATATAATTTGCGTAAAATAGGAAATCAGAATCATTGATGACATGTTTGATGTCATTTATATTATACAAAGTAAATGGTAGCAGCCCTAGATGGGAACCCCTGAAGGAATGACTATTATATGGGCAATTATGATCGTTGTCTTCCGTTTATTATCATTTTTTGTATTATAATACATTGTGGGAAAATACATTCTACAAGTAAGTTCCTAAACGATGAAAACTTGTATGGCCGTCTATAACAACAATGTTTTGAAGACAAATAAAAATTGAGCACAATCACAGCTATGTGGATATTGAAGAGTCAAATCTATTACAAAATTGTATTATCATCAAGATCAAGAGACTTAATGATTTTATCAACATCATCAACAATTCCCAACAGCTAAGGACACTAATGAGACCTGCCTATATTCATACATAAGTTTGTATTAAAAAAATAACGGCTCACTCTTTACTCTTGTTGGAGCAACCTTCTTGAGCCTCGGACATCACCTCTTGGAACATCTCTACCTCCTTCTTCCTCACGGAGTACTGTGCCAGTCCAAAGTTCACCAACTCCAGCATCAGGTCTGAGTAAAACTGGCGATATCTGATGCTCAAATACGTTAAGGATTACAATTTTTATACATAACTAGCTGACCTGTCATCCATTGCAATGCAACATAAATAAAAATACTGTTTCTCCCTCCTTCCGCCTCTTCTTCCCCTCCCGTGTCTCCTTCCCTGCCGCGTTCCACTTTCATCTTCCCTCTCCCGCTGTCCCCTTTCTCGCGATCCCCCCTCACGCATTCCCCTTCCACCTTTCTGCCTTCCCCATCCCTCGTCCCCCCCGCCCTCGAACCCACCTCCATAATTCCCCTCTCGGATTATCCTCCCCTTCCCGCCTTTTTTCCCTGCCGCTAAACTCCATAAAATACACTCATTTTTCAAACAACTCGCGTTTGACCTATTTCAAATTTTTTGTGCAACTGTCATAATGCCAGAGCTCGTTATTATGCTATTCGGGACGGAGACAAATCCAACAAATCAAAGAAAATAAAAATCTGTCCAGCCGTTCTTGAGTTATAAATGGTGTAAGCAACCCGACTTTGTTTTTTTATATTATGACATATTATTCCCTAAGCTGCTATTAACTGCGATATTGTGTTTTTGGAGGAAATTATATTATCTAACTTTTCTAATCATTAACTCCAATGGGCCCCGAGGGAAAATAATTTCCCTCGGGCCCATGTCACCTTCAGAGATGCTTTGTGGGAGATCTTTTAAGGAAATGAAGGACAACATTTCCTTGTTCTCTCTGACTCTCTCAGTTCCATCCAAAAACTTAAATCCAGTCCTGTTCTTCATCCTATGATCATTTTGTATGTCTTATTTGAGTGCTGATAGCCTCCATTCAAAGCTCTGGGAAAACCGTAACCCTGATTTGGATTCCTGGACATGTTGGCATAATGGGTAAAGATATTGCGGATGCCTTGGCAAAACAAGGAGCGTCCAACCCTGTTGTTACCCTCGTAAACCACATTCCCCTTTCTGACATTTTTTCCATCATCAAAGATAGATCCCGCAATATTTGGGCAGAGTATTGGCACATTGCTAGTCAATCCAAGGGAGACTATCCCATCAAAACCATGGTTTCAACAATTCCCCAATTTTTCTAAAAAAAGAAATTTCCTCACTTATTCGAATGAGAATCGGACATTGCGCTGTTATTTCTCACCTGTTTAAAATTCACATCCTTGATTCCCCAGATTGTACATTCTGTGGTCTAGAAGTGAGAACTTTAGATCACATATTTTTTGGTTGTCCCTCTCTAAACAAATATCCTCTCTTCTATCAAGCCTTATAAAAAATTGCCTCCCATTTATTCAATATCTCATCTCTTGTAAGTCTGAACTCGACTTTAATCTTCATTATAATTTTGAAATTTGTCCATTTAAATAAAATTAATATTTAAATTCGCCTTTCATTTCTCCATAATTTTAAATGATGGCCTAGAACACCCTTGAAGGGTGAAAGCCAGAAATAATTGGAAGAAAGATTTCAGCTGAAGAGATCAAAGAGTCTCCCTTATCACGGCCCCAGACTAAGATTTTAAGACCTGGATAAACCTCATCCCATGAACCCGGGCACTCCTGTTAAGTCTATAATTTTAGTGAACCACATGGGGTGACTTATAGCAGAGGTGCTAGTTAACCAATTAATGGTTCCTGGGGTGTCGGTACCCATACCTGCCTCCCAAATACTTCAGTGGTTTACTGTATGTGTGGTGCTCGGGCACTCTTTACATTACATATAATACAATATGTTCATTAAAACTACTTTGTAAGATTTTTCGAAGACCGGGAACCTTAAACATAAAACGGGTCCAGGGAGTGAATAAACCGACATTTTTTTTGTTTGTATGCATACAATTTTATCTTATTTTTAGTATGGGAGTACCATACAAGAATCTTAACTGCTCCCTACTACCGCAACCAGTGAGACTATGGCATCCCCAATTGGGTTATGTAGCGAGGCTGAAGGGAAGATGATGGGAAAGAGAAACCTACGATTAATAAACTACGTCATGTAGGTATATTTTAGATATTATATTTCTCGGTTTTTGTTTGTAACGATAAAACGTTGTATATTTATGTCATTATTACTCATTATCTCGGCACTGGAATTAAAGTTGTTAAAATGTAGTTTTTTAACAGTAACAGTCTACAGTAGTTTATACTACTCATGTAATTGTAGTGAAAGGATACACCGACCACACGCTGCGCAGCTCTTCGTCTGTCTGTAAGAGCAGTGTGCCCATGGGGTCCAGCTCGTACATGTTGTCAAACAGCTCGGGCCCCGTCAGGTACTCCACGAAAGACAGTGCATAGTACGTCACCCGCGCGTCATACGCTTCCTTCTTCTGCCGAGTCAACTCCCTCATCTCGTCCTGTTCGTTCACTTTGCTGATGATTGATCTGAAATAAAAACCAATACTGTAACAATGAAACTGTAATATATCGGAATACTGTTATTATAGGATTCCATTATCTATGTCTATTGTCTTTGCTACGCTCGGGTTAGATGGTGTCAGTATCGACAAGTCCCAAAGATGGCCGAACGCAAAGGAGCTAGTCATTCCGTTTTCAAAAGCTCTTCAGATAGAAACTAGCTAGTGAGTCAGTAGGACGTATGTCCTCTTAAACCATATTTGTACTTGTTCATAAATCAATAAACATCACTGTGATATTAAAAGAACCAAGTCTTTCAATCTAACTATATAAGTACTGAGAAAGGGTCCCGTACTTAAGAGCCATTGACCAGCGGCTGAGAATAAAAGTTTAAAAATGCTTGCAACTGTACAGGGAGGTTCCGATGAGAAAGATTGATTATTCCCCGTATCAATTTTTTTTAATTAAAAATTTAATATCGATTTATTTCATTCATTTCAACTTGCGTTAATATATACCTACATTAAGTAAGCAATAAAAATGTTAAAAACGCACGATGATAAATTATTAAATATCGTTTACTTCTTGTAAGTATTTTTTGATCATAAGTATTTATGATTTTTTAATAATTTCTAAACAAAATAAGTGTGTAAAAATTTTTTCAAACATTTTAGTTTGTTAAGACCTAAAATAAATAGAAGAGTAATGAGGTATTTTTGTCACAAAACACATACTCGGATTTATTTTTTAATGATTTTAATTTAATAACTCAGGTCCGGGGCATACGTCATTCCTATGTCTACCTATGTTAAATTGTCGTGAAAACAAGCTTTTGTGCCCAAGCGGTTAACTAAAATTATTAAAATTCTGAAAACTGTGTTTACTAGATTATGTAATGATTTTTTTTGTTGTATGATTATATGATTTCAAATTTGTGTTGTTTAATAGAATCTGACATTTCAAAATTGAACAAATCTGCCAACGACCAACGGTATAACCTTAGTATATTCAAAATAAACTTAGTTTTTCCAAATTTTAAAACTGCGTGTACCAGATAAAATAACAATCTTTCAAAATCAATTTATGTTTTTTTTGTAAAAAAGAGTCAATACGTCTAGAATTTTATTTAAAAAGGACTAATTTCCGGTATTCTCTGGTAATACCCCCTTAATATAGTTACATAATATGCAAGTAGTTACCCACCTCAATAGACGATTTCCTGAGATGGGTAAGACAGGTTACCCACCTCACTAGACGATTTCCTGAGATGGGTAAGACAGGTTACCCACCTCACTAGACGATTTCCAGAGATGGGTAAGAAAGGTTTTGACTGGTTAATTACTTATTTGCTAGATGGGAACTAATAATTAGTGATCATCGGTGCTAAAATTTTTTGTAGCTTCCGGTTAACTCTTCTGCCTGTCAACCCACTTTTGTCCTCCAGTTCTCACAATGTGAATTTTAATTAAGTATGAGGTTGGCCCTTCCATTTTTATTTGTAAACAATCATTTTAGTTTTGTAAACTTACGAGAACTCATCAACACAGGCCTGTCTCTCTTCATCGGTCACCAGGATATAGTCAATATAGGAGACTTTGGGCAGAGCTGCTTTTAAAAACGTGAGGGTGTCGGGATTCTTGTAGCACGGGTTGTCTTTGAAACTTAGAGAACGCAGCTTATCGAATTGCCGTAAGTAGATTACCTAAAATAAAAATTATATTTATTTTATTTTTAACTTAACCGCTTGGGCACATAAGCTTGTTTTCACAACAATTTAACGTAGGTAGACACAGGAATGACGTATGCCCCGCACCTGAGTTATTAATGAGTTAAACCTCAAATTTTATAATATTTTACTTAATGAAGATAATATTAGTGAAACTCAATCGAAAACTGAAACAGAAAAAAATACAGATACATCTGGGACTCGAACCCAGGACCTTCGGCTTTCCAGGCCACTGCGCCAATGTATCCCTTTCCGATTCGGTCATATTTATCATACTTTTTTTAAACATGTAATGTAAAAAAATCATTAACCTCCACACGTCACGTCATCTTTGAAGATGCTGTGTGGAGGGTCTTTTTGAGGAGAGCAAGGAGTGAACATGAACTTCGACTGAGAATAGTATGTTAAGAAAATGAAGATAATATTGGTGGTTCTCAGTCGAAATATGATACAGTTAAATATGACCGAATCAGATTGGTGCAGTGGCCCGGAAAACCGAAGGTCCTTGGGTTCGAGTCCCAGATGTATCTGTAGCGGTTCCACCTCCTTATGTAGCTGTGCCTTATCGCACTGCATATGCTACCTACCTAGGTAGCCACTCGCAATGTTTAGTGCTGTGCGAATTATTTCGACCACCTTCTGGAAAGAGCTCGGACCTGCCACAAATTACACATAGCGCTGCGTAGCCATATCGAGAACTTCTCGCGTGTGCATGTTTGACCTACCTTCCGAGTACCTTTGGCCCAGCCTATATAAGGGCTCGAGCAAGCCAAATGGAGTAAGTCGTTCTCACTCAGTCTTCGCTGCAACAAGCCGGCGGCCTAGCAACACAACCTCGCAATCTGCGTTTCGCGTGTCGGGAATATTACTACGATTGTAAATACTCTCTTCATTTGTATATAGTGCATAATGTAAATACTGTAAATACACATCTTCATCAATCATCCTCGCATTTATTATTCCAACCGACAAGCACGCGGAGATATCACGACTCACCGATATCTCCTCTTCCAACCGGAGGCCCATTCATCTCCTCATCATTGGAGTTACGCACGTGCCTCTAAATATCCGTATCTTTTTCTGTTGCAGTTTTTTTATTGAGATTCACTAATATCATCTTCATTAATTAAAAAAATATATATATATTTAAGGAGACACCAGTAAAAGATACATATGTAGCAGTTATTCAAACGTACTTCCTTATAGTTAGTGATTTTGTTTCCAGCAAGTCCAAAGACAATAAGTTTCTCCAGACATTCAATGTTTTCGATCTTTGAGATCTTATTGTAACTCAAGATCAAGACCTCAATATTAACAAGCTCGTTTAAATTCTCCATCACACTTATCGAATTAAATGATAAATCTAGTTCTTTGAGATTTGTGAGCTTTTCCAGGTTTTCTATGTCTTCAATCAAGTTGTGATTTATTGCCAGCTTTGTCAATGATTTCAGCATCCAGAGATGGTCGATTCTTATTATATTAAGAAACTCCAAACGTAGAATCTGCACTTCATCGAGATGAACACCCTCCTCTGCGAATAAGCGGCCAGCTTCTCCTTTAGGACCTTGCTCTAATACACATTTGATTAGCATGTTATTGTCAATTACACCTGGTTCTACCGCTGGATGGATTATTACACTGGACATTTTTGATAATTATGATATTATACTGATTTTGTAATGAAACACGGCTAATGCTCGTATTTTAATGTTCAAAATGAAACTTGAAGAACAAGCTTATTACCGATGATCCCAATGATTATCAATTAAATTATAACAAACACCCATAAATAAACCAATCCCCAAACACCTATTAATTTCCATGACAACATTATTTCATTATTTCTATTCAAAAATGGCGCGTTGTGTTAGTGTGTTCGATAATATCACAATTTTTTTTGTTGAACAGCTGCTGTCAAAAATCACAAAAATGCAAACTTTTTTATTGAAGAAATTATCCAAACATATTAAAAGGGCTGAATAAGAAAATTATTAAGAACTTCATTTCTTACTTCTGGGGGATTTATCTATTCGGAGATAGTTCGGACAACATTGCAATTATGCTATTCTAATAATATGCTGTCTATATTATATAATGTTAGTATATCCTAGTTGTAATAATAATATTGGAGCAGGGTCTGCTTTTCTTCCATTTTATATTTACTTTTCCATTTCTACTGAACTCGTGCCTTTAAATCTAAGTTTCATAAAACAAGATATCAAGCTTCAATCGTATCCGGAGCTACCTACAACCAAATGTTGGCATTAGTTCATTCTGTTAAATAGTTTTAACACAATATTTTAATCGGCTTAAATGTTTTTAAAATAAAGTAAATTAATTAAACTTATTCCAATTCTGACTAAATTACTAACGTTATAAATGCTGAAGTATAAATGCGTTATAAAACCATGCAGACAGTTCTTTTTAGTGATATTTTTAACTCAACAGTAAATTATAATATTTCAAAATAATACTTAAGAGGAACGGCTGCGCAGCCGGCTAACCCCAAAAAATAATTTAAAAAAAAAACAATTGAAAAAATAGCTCTTATCCGAGTTCAGGCATATGATAAAGTACACAATAAAATTATTATTTCCACTGAAAATGGTTTAATTTGCGTTAAAACCCGAAACTGAGCAGCCACATTTTAAACGTTCATTTAATTAGATTCTTGTAATCTGTTTGATTCGCACAATTGCCAGTCCGCGGGGGTTTGGGCCGGGGAGAAGAGATGCCACCCGCTAAAAAATACGTATATCACAATGCACACCACTACCTACCATTCCTTCCAACCATATAATAATAATGTTTCTGTCAATTTGAGAATATATTTTACTATTACGCTTTTTTAACGTATTGAAAGACAAGTAGGTAACTAGTAAAATACAGCCTAATTGTAATTGTTTTCTTTTTATTTTATATTTTTGGTTTGATTTGATTGATTGCAACGTCATCTTTGATTGCAACATCTAGTAACTTTGGTTGTGTCAGTAAGTTTATATATTTTTTTTATCTGAACACCGCACAATCGTCCCAACTGCTCCCAACCAATTTGGTAGGTGTATATGGGTTCCGCCGCCCCGGTAACCATTTATTAGATAACCAACACCTCTGGAATAGGTCACCCCAAGTGGTTAGCTACGTTTGGTGACTTAGTAGCGGTGCCCGGGTTCATGGGGGGTTGATGTTTGTCTGGGTCTTAACGACGAATGCGGCTCCCCATCAATTACGTGGAGAGACTGGTTGAGGGAGACCTATTGTAGATCTCTTCAGCCAGACTCTAAAGCGATGGATTTTTTCGTCCGTCACTCCTGGACACCATTGGCAGTGAAGCATGGAACTGGCAGATGGCAGAGAAAGGATGAAAGTAGACTGAATGCTGGAGAAATGAGATCCCTGAGGCGTATGTGTGGTAAAACCATGTATGATCGTGTGAGAAATGTTGAGATCCAAAAATAATGCAAGGCTAATATGAGCGTAATAAGTAAGATAAAGAAAGGGACGCCTAGATGGTTTGGGCATGTTGAGCGAATGAATAAAGAAATGAGTGTAAAGAGAAATTGTGACGCGAATGTGAATGGTAGAAGAAGTTGAGGACGCCCAAGGAAGACGTGGCACGATCAAGTGAATCAGATACTTGAGTCGGGCCATGTCAGAATAATAGAAGAGTATGTATGAAAAGATGTATGAATGTGAATGAGGCAAGGAGTGTGTGCCAAGACCGAGTTGTTTGGCGCTCCGTCCTCTCTGCCTACCCCTGTGGAGGTTAGTTAGTTTGTTACGATAATAACAATACATTTTCGCGCAACTCGGTGTCAAATAATAATGCGCAGACTCGAACGCCGTGAAGTGAATGGTTGCTCCGAAGTGCATTTGCGAACACTCTTTATTTATTGTATATTTGACAAGTAGAGAAGTCGAAAAGACGTAGTGACAAGCGACATTTTTAGGAGTAAATAAAGAATAATGTCTTTCTTCAATGTGGGTGCCCTCGCGGGAAATCCATTTGCCACCGTTGTGGGACAAAAAATTGGTATGTAATTATTATTCTGCAAATGTCACTTTATCGATCACCGATTTGTCGATGCAAAACAACGGCGTATCAAATGAACTCATGACTCAGATTTGTGTTACGTTTCACTGCCTTCCCCATTTGATTTTAAATTTCCCAAATAGAACACTTATTTTTCTTTTCACCGAAGTACACTTTCACCCAGCTTTTTTCAAATATTGCAAGTAACCATATTGCACGAAATTGATTCCTTTCCAAAACGTTTTGCATATTTTATTTTGATGTTTTCGTTGCTAATCAAAACATTTCAAATGTTTATTTTTCTTTGCCTAAACAATGGAAGAAAATGTTATTTATTTCTACGGAATGGTGAAGTGAATTTAACCATTAAATATATAAACTCCTCACCAAAAATAGTTATTACAACGCCAAAAAACTAAGGTCACAACAAACAATAAGAAGCTTTTATCAAAATGTACGTGGGTTGCGTACAAAACTTCATCAATTTTCAAAAACTGCACCAACTCTTCCACACGATGTCCTCTTCCTAACTGAAACTTGGCTGGACTCTAATATCAACACAGCGGAACTTGGGCTACCAACCCACAATATCTACAGATTGGATAGAAACAAGAATACCAGCTCTAAATCAAGAGGTGGTGGTGTCTTACTAGCAATCTCTAAGACATTAGTCTCCAGGAAGCTTACTACAACTTACAAAAACGTGGAACATATTTTTAGTGTGGTTAACACAAACAAAAAAAATAAAATCATTCTAGGTTGTGTTTATATCCCTCCCTCATCTGATCAAATTATTTACAGAAACCACATTGATGAGATCCAAATACTAATATCTAAATATCCTGAAACAAAAATTATCATTGCAGGCGATTATAATCTACCAAATATTAATTGGGACCCATTATCCTCAGAACTATCTAGGACTAATAACTCCAGCATATCTGACATTGAAAGAGAAATTCTCGAAATGTCTAACTTTTTAAACTTAAATCAATTAAACGATAACAAAAATAGCAATGACCGAACTCTGGATCTAGTTTTTTCTAATGTCAAATCTGTTACTGTAACTAAATCCGCCGAAATTCTTCTTCCTTTGGACAATTACCATCCTTCCTTAGATATAACCATAAACAACACCATATGTGAAAATCCTAAAACTAAATTAACGTCTCATAACTTCCATAAAGCAAATTACACTGAAATTTGTAACTTCCTACTGAAAGTTGATTGGTCATTTCTGAATGATGGCGAATTAAATGACAATATCGAACATTTTTACAGCATCTTAAAACAAGCCATTGAAATTCATGTACCTGTTACTTCACGTAATACATCAACTTTTCCTAAATGGTTCAACAATGATCTTATTAACTTAGTTTTAAAAAAAAAGACTGCCCACCATAAATTCAAAACAATGAGAACACTCCATGATTATACTGAATTTCACAAATTGCGTAAGCAGTGTGCTGTAAGTTCAGATAAATGTTACAAGAACTATATAAAAGAAGTTGAAACCTCTATAAAATCTAATGTTAAATCTTTCTTTAATTATTCTAAATCATTACAAAACAACTATGCATCTATCCCTAGTATTATGAGCTATGGTGGTAAGACTTGTACCAAAACTGAGGATATTGTCAATCTATTTGCTGACTTTTTCAAAAGCGTATATGAGGACGATATCTCTGTTGATAGTGTTCCTGAATTTGTCACTGATATTAACTTGCAACTGTCTGATCTATTGATTGAACACAATGATATTATAGCCTCTATTAAACTCATGGAGCCAAAAACAAGTTCTGGTCCGGATAATATCCCACCCATATTTCTAAAAAATTGTGTAAATAGTCTATCCTATCCATTGTACTTAATATTTAACAAATCTCTTAAAACAGGTCAGTTCCCTAATAGCTGGAAATCTAGCTATCTCACTCCAGTGTTCAAAAAGGGTTCTAAAAATGATGTATGCAATTACAGACCTATTTGTATTCTATCTAGTATACCTAAGCTCTTTGAAAAAATCATTCTAAGCAAAATATCCTCTAATATTAAACATGTTATTACAAATTACCAACATGGTTTTGTCTCATCCAGATCTACTCTCACAAACCTTACAGTATATGCTAACTACATAAATACAGCACTGACTAACAGGAAACAGGTAGACTCCGTATATACTGATTTTTCCAAGGCGTTCGACAAGGTCTGCCATAAAATACTAATCAATAAACTTGTAAAATTGGGGATAAGTGGCAATTTACTAGCATGGTTGATCAGTTACTTATCGGATAGATTACTCTTTGTTAAGATTAATGACTGTCTATCCTATGAATTTGTTGCTACCAGCGGAGTCCCACAAGGTTCACACCTGGGACCTTTATTATTTATCCTATTCATCAATGACGTTACCAACATTTTCTACAATGTCGAAGTTTTACTTTTTGCCGACGATATGAAGTTGTTTAAGGTCATTAATGATGCGTACGACTGTATAATCTTGCAAGAGAATCTTAACAACTTTTTCAAATGGTGTTTTAGTAATAAACTCCAACTAAATATTAACAAATGCCAAGTTATGAGGTTCCACAAAATTAAACATCCAATAATGTATAATTATTCATTGTGTAATGTTGACTTAATCTCTGTAATCGAAATACTCGACCTAGGCATCATGTTCGATCAGAAACTCTGCTTTGTATCTCACATAACTACTATCGCTAACAGGGCTATGAAAATGTTAGGTTTTATAGTAAGAATTTCCAAGGATTTTAAAAATATCAATACATTAAAACTTCTGTTCACATCTCTCGTTAGAAGTATTCTAGAATACAACTCTTCAATTTGGTCACCTGTCTTTAATAATCACATTAATACCATTGAAAGAGTCCAACGCAAATTTTTGAGGTGTATTAACTTTAGACTTGGAATTCCTTTAGAAACAATAGATTATGATTTTTTATTACATTCATTGAAATTGCTTAAGTTAAGTGATAGAAGAAAAATTTTTGATCTTATATTTTTATATAAAATTGTAAATTATCATTTGGATAGCCCTGATATATTAATGTTGATTCAATTTCATGTACCTACCATTAGATCGAGGTCCTCTAGTATGTATTATTGTGACAATTATACCACAGTCTCAGGATATAACTCAGTTATAAATAGGTTGCAAACACTTGGTAACTTTTATGCTAAAATCGCCGATATTCTTAATATACCCCTTGTGAAGTATAAAGCTACACTAATTAAACATTTTAATGAGGTCATTGTATAACAGGTTTTTGTTTTTGCTTCCGTCTTTCTTAAAGTCATTATTATTTTATTTGTTATGTGTTTCAATATAATTATATAATTTTCACTCATCAAAATGTAATACTGTACTATTTATGCCTGTGTAAAAAAAAAAAAAAACTTATGTATGTAAATGGCACTAGTGCCGTAAATTCTAAATTCTAAATAAAATAAATAAATAAATAAATAAAATCTATTTAACAACAGTTGAAATGCATATTGCGCAAGTTTTGTGGAACTGATTTAACAATGTATTTGTAATTGACACCAATATATAGAAACTCCATTGTTGTAAAAATACAATTAACGCAGACCTCATATAAGCACAATGAAGTATTTGGAACTGGAATCATAAATTTCTAGGAGACATGCATTTATACCTGAAACGTGTTTTATGTGTTTATTATTATTTGATACGAAATTAGATAAGAAATATTTGTTTATGCAAAGGTACTTATGGTACATAATATACAATGGACAGGTGGGGAGAATTTTTTATAAGGTTTCAAGCTGTTGTTGAAAAACATTTCAATACACCCAACTGTCTCCTTTTTTCTTGTATATTTTATCCACATTATTTGTAAGTCTGTTTGGTAAATATCCAGATAATCTCTTCATCCTTAATTCATACGAATTATTTAAAAAAAAATGCTTCCTACTGGTTTACTTACAATCTATAACTTATCGTCTTGTATTTTGTGTGGAAGAATATTTTATCAAAAGGAAACTTACACTTTGGCACTGGAAATGCGCAAGGGGTCTCTGGGACCCCCAGTGCTCTTCAATTGGAGTTATTCATGCTAGCGAGCCAAACTTTCTGCTAGCTTCCCAGCTCGTTAGTCCGCCTCAGTGTCGCCCGCAAAGTGCAAGCGTTCAGACTTGCTGTACGGCAGTACTTGGGTTCACTGTGACCCCGCGCGACTACTAGTGTAGTTCAAATTTAGGTTAGTATTTTCCCTTCTAGCAGTGGCTTACAAACTAGAAAATGAGGAAGGTGCCACATCTGCCCACGAAATAGCTACAGAAAAACGGCTATGAAGTGCCACAAATGTGCCAAATTTGTCTGTGGTGACCACATGAAGAAAGTTTGTGATAATTACAAATTTTTTTAATTGTTGTCAAAATAGCTTTAACATTTGTTGCTATTTTCTAAAATTTTAATAAGTAGGAAGTAAATAAAGAATAAAAGTTGATTAATAATTTAAATATTTTGTATTTAATGCCTGTCATTTTGAGGTAATTGCCGACTCTGCATCACTAACGACGTAAGCTTTTTGGCACTCCTAATTAAAGGTTAAGGATGTCCAGTATATTTGGATATTTACCCATATCTGTAAATAATGTCGTATTTGTTTGCAACCAGCTTTACAAAATAGCCTTCAAAGGTGACATTTGGTTTTATATCCTGTAATAAATAAATTCTACTGTACAGACAGTACTTAACCACCACAACTCCTATAAATGTGTAATAAATTAATGATATATAATATTATGTTTATGGCTATGTTTGTAAGGTGATTCATTTTTGCAAAATGCAGGTCCTGTCTATGTGCATTTTAGTAGAATAGTGACATATTTCTAGGCTCCCTGCACACCTATTCTGCCGTCATAAGCAAAAAGGCAGCTAGGAATTCACATTATGATGCACTTTTTATTATAACAGGTGAAAGTTCTCATATACATTGATGTATTATATTTAGATGAGACACGAGTGAAAAAATAGGTTCCACTTTTGTGTATCCAATCAGTCCGATTTGGCCACAACGCTGTAACACAGAACGACGGCGTCCGAAAAATCCGGTCTGCGCGCAGTGCACACTGATAATCCACATGACATGTTTCAACGAGATATTAGTAAAAAATAGCACCTCTAATTGTATAGCTCTACGCTCGTATACCAGAAAGTGACTTTTGCAAATTCCTACCTGCCTTTTTGCTTTGTACTTTTTATTATAATACTTTTTTATACAAATCTAAAAAAATCCTAGGGAATTAGTTCTGTCACTGTATTGAATACCTAAGTGGTTTTGGTGCTTAGATGAATTAAAAGAGAAGATAAGGACTGAGACATTGTGCAAGGTTGTTTTACTGAATTAGGTCCAGTGGACATACATAAGATTTACTGTGTTCGTTGGTCAGTCAAGCTGTCATCAGCTGCCACAAACAAGTTGCTCTAGGCTCTTTTTTTTGAAAAAATTTCCTTCCTGTGCTCTTGAGAGGTCCACAAATCATTCTCGAGCTAAAACCAAATGTGATGTAGTTTCTTTCCATTCGTATGTATACAAAAATCACTTATTATTTCAATAAATACATCTATTACAACGTAGGGACACATATGAAGGACAACCTAGTGACAGTACGTCGCATTCTATTACTCTGCTAGCCGGTTTTGTTCGTAGAGAAGTAGGGGAAAAGAGGTTTAAAGCGGCCCACTGACGGGCGAACATGTCCGCAGTGAGCAGTCCGAGCATGACGTCACGCGATTTATCCGTCCATACAAAAATGTTCATTATAACGTCACTCGTCTGTGACGTTATAATATATCTCTTTCCATAATTTGAAACGGTGGCCTAGAATACTCTTGAAGAAGAAACCCCGAAACATTTGGAAAAAAAATATATGTATATAATCTGAATCAGTTACGCCGTTCTTCCACGTGGCTACTTACAAGCGACACTACCGCTACCTGTCATACTACTTTGCTAGTGTAGCACCTAGCGGCATTTTCAAACACTAATATTAGTACGAAAAATACAGACGAGCGGCGATCGCGTCGCTTGAACATAGCTCCATGGAAGAACGGCGTTACTATGCCACTGGTACTTCCGGTATATTGTACCTATATTGTAGTCCATTGTATCATTACACATTGGTGCCAAAGTCATCCACAATCGCTTGTGAACATTTTGGGAATAGCACACATTCATTTGTATTCAGTGCATTCATAAACATAAAATGTAAAAGCCATAAACATTTAACAGATTATGTTTCTGCTAGGTAATAAAATTATAGGGTTTTCATATGTTTACCTACATTTCGCAATTGCATAATGAATACATAACACGATTGTGTATCTTTCACAAATTATTCCACATAAATTTATGTAAATAAATAAAGGTTTTGGTTTTCCAAATAACTAACTCAACTTTCACTAAATTTGTTGAAAAACAATAAAACGTGCAGTTTAGAAAAAATCAAATTAGTTATTAGGCAATATATTGGTCTATTTTCCTCACCGGTGTCTGTTGTTAAAATACCGTACTATATTTTTATTTAGGTAAAATGTTATTTCTATGAAAATCTTTTAAAAATATGGTAGATTCCTCTATCCTAACTGAAATATGGTAATTGCAAAAGGCAGTTGAAATCAACAACTTATTGATATTATTAGAGACGACGGGTTTAAGCTTAATAGTTATTGATATCTGGTACTTGAAACACTTAATTCAACAATCTACACATCTGCTCTGATGATGAACACTGCAACGTTGGCTAAAGAAGGAGGAAGCGCAACACGGCATTTTTGATGCAAATTTTTCACATAAGAATGAGTTGTTTTACAACAGTTTGGCTGTGTAATGATTTGTTTACTTCTGTATTTTATTCCTTCTACAGAAAGTTCACTTCTTCCTTTCATTCCACTCAGCATCCTAAAGAAAAAAAAAATTAAGAAAGGGTTTTAATAATTAAGAGAGAGACGAGTTTTAGATCCAGAGTTCCCGAGATCACTCAAACCGTGGGCTTTTTGTTCGATCTTCCATTCTCCTCCATTCACCTCATTCCTTTGACAATAAGTCTCTCTAATAAAGTTCACCAGGCTTGTCATTGGATATTTGGCTATGTCTCCTGGTTCCACAATGTGTCTTTCTTGTTCCTGTCAGTTTCTTCATCCTCTTCACATTTCCTGTATCTATTGGTGTTTTCCACTCCCAACAGCTGCATGTACCTCCTGAGGAGGCATTGACCCGTTGGTAGTCCTACCAGTTCCCTCAATTAGTGTCCATAGTGAGTAGTTTCCTGGTTCGTCTAGGGTCCGGTCCTTTTATGAGAACTTTGGATTGTCTGATTCCGGGTGCCCTCTCTCATTCTAAGGGATGATTAGATGATTGGCAATCAGAGAAAGAAATTTAAGGGAAATATATTATGTCAAGAGTGATCAAGTAATAATGTTCCTGGTAACAATGTTCCCTGTCAAAATTTTCCCAGTAATTATGTTCCTTGCCAAAATGTTGCCAAATAGAAACAGGGAAACTGTCATCATATTGGCACAGTCAGTCAGTAGACTCAGCATGTCCTAACCTAACTAACATGGAACCTTTTTTGCAGGGAACGTTTTGACCTGGGATATTTTGGTAGGGAACATTTTGACGGGAAACATTATTACTGGCCACATATCAATAGTAAAAATAACAGAGGGGTCTGTATGTATGGGGTATGTGAGAATGTGAATGAAGCAAGGAATGTGTGCCAAGACAGAGTTGTGCGGCAGTCTATACCTACAGAGAGTTAATTAAAAATTTATTTGCGCAGCAAAAATCCAAATTTGCTTAAAGTCTGGTGGTTTCAGAGCAAGCCACCGATGGCAACCTGGCCTCGGAGAACTGGGCGCTGAATATGGAGATCTGCGACCTGATCAACTCCAGCCCAGATGGGCCCCGGGATGCCATCAAGGCGGTGCGGAAACGTCTGCAGCAGAGCGCCAGCCGCAACTACACAACCGTCATGTACACTCTAACCGTGCTGGAGACCTGCGTCAAGAACTGCGGCCGTCAGCTGCACCAGCTGGTCTGCAGCAAGGAGTTTATACAGGAACTGGTGAGTGCATCATCTATACAGGGTGTAACAGGACGTACCTGAGAGATTTTACCCAGCGATTCCTGAGCATATTTGGAGTAATAAATGTATTTGTCATTTTGCTGTCTGATGATATTTTTTTTCTGTTAAAAGCAAAAAACATTTGTTTCAATCACACGTCAGAAATATCGCTATCAGAAATACCCCGTCGGGATGGGTTTAAGCGGTTCACGCGCTGTTTTGTGCATGCGGCATGTTGCTAAAATGAGACACAACGCTTATCAAGACACGTTAGAATATGATCGCGCTTCTCTAGTGACAAACTCAATTGCGATGCGTGGTGGAAAAATATTTTTAATGTTTTTATTAGAAAAAAAATATCATCAGACAGCAAAATGACAAATACATTTATTACTCCAAATATGCAGATACATCCTGTTACAGCCTGTATAATCACACACCCGTAGAAAAGTGTCGTCAGTCAAAATTTTCTATTTTACGTTTTATTTCTGAAAAGTAAAGTGATTGTGATTATCTATGCCCCTTGAAAACCGTGTTTATGTTAAATTCGACTTTTCGACCGCTTGTTCATCATTCATTAATTTGTTTTCGCTTTCCTGTAAAATTAACTTTTTTGACTTACAACACTTTTCTACGGGATGTGCAATATCTCTATAAGGATGATAAGAAGCAAATCTATGGTTCTATTACGATGATGGACACTGTAAAGCTATAAATGGAGGTAGCGCAATAACTCTAACTGACCGCCCTGATAACAGAGTTAATTCCCAGTAGGTACTTGCCCAGCCATTTCAAACAAATATAAATCTGAAGGTAACAATAACCCAATACAAAATTACTGTAAACGTTTCAATTCCTAGAAAATCCAGCACAATTTTCAGGGACTCCCTTAATAACTCGGGTACGGGGCATACGTCATTCCTATGTCTACCTAAGTTAAATTGTCGTGAAAACAAGCTTATGTGCCCAAGCGGTTAATAAATAAAAACGGCAATAAAATTTGGACAATTTATTTTAGTACTGCAAACACAAAAAGACTTAAGACGATAGACTTCGCTTTTCGGCCCATACAAAAAGGACGCCCGGGAAAAATCACTTTTCTACATCGAAAATTGCACAAAATGAATATATTTTTTTTATACTGCCTTTTAGAGGATGAAACTATGTCAGTATGTTTTCGAATTTTCGATGCGATTCGTATTAAAGTAAACATTCACTGTCAAACATGTACGATTTATCAAAAAATATTATTTAAGGAAAAAGTGCTGCTAACTCAACTCTCATAAAGAATTATAAAATTATAAAAAGCTACCGACGTAGCTTCTTCTTTCTAGAAAATATAAATTTTTTAAAATAACAATTTCGTGAAAGTTTCGGTGTAGAAAAGTGTATTCTCCATAAATTCCTTTTCGAGCGATTTCTGTAGGTAAATTTGAGCATTGTCTCATTCGCACATTTCGCATTCGCTTGTATTGTAAGTGTGCGTGAGCTTATTGTGAGCGGGACAGAATGACAGACGCGGGTGTTCCGCGTGTCGTTCAAAGTCTAGCCTCTTAATAGATAAATAAAAAACATTAATAACTAACATGCAGCAACAACACCAACATTCACATTAATTAACGGTTAATTAGTGTGAAGGTTGGTGTTGCTTTTTTGCAACTAAATTAGTGATATTCGGGTTGATGTTACTACTAAGTTGTAATCTCTAATCGACTTTGGTGGCATTTATTTTTTTATTGTTAAATGGTCCGGAGATGAGACTGCGGACCCCCATACATATATCCGCAGACCCTCAGGGGTCCGCGGACCACAGTTTGAAAAACACTGATCTATAGTATTCATTCCTCATAAAATATTTGTATTTTCTTCCTTTATCATCGTACATATATATGCCTAATTACTAACTATTTGTTACCAATCAAGTGAATCACATCTTCTCAGGGGATTAACCTGACCCTCTTAATTATACTTTTGTACTTTTATCTTTAGACCAAAACATGATAATTAAATCAGTTTGTTACATGCTGCTGATTAGATTATCATTATTTGTCTTTTGTCTTATTTAAAAAATAAATTAATAAAGTAATATAGGTTCTGTAAAAGGGGGTGACTTTGTCAATTTTCGACTTTAAAACTAAATGATTTGCACGTGTATAAATTGAAAAAAAAAATCATAGTGTATGAGTGGGCAACTTTAATGTATCATTTTACACCAATTGCAAAATTTAAAAAAATAAATAAATGTGAGTTGAATATTTAAGCAGATATAAATAAAATCACTGATATACTTTGAAATATAAATGACACGAAAATATTATAATCGTTGAAGAATTTATAAAAAGTATTTACATTTTTTCTATCTGTAAATATATATAAAAAAACGAGCTTTACCATAATTCAACCAACAATATGTTTGAATATAGTTAGAAACCGATACATTTTTAGATTTTCACGGCCAAAAGCATTTTCGTTGTTTGTTTTTGGGGTGTTATGCCGTGTTGTGCTACCTCCTTCTTTAGCCGACGTTTCGGACAGCGTTGCAGTGTCCATCATCAGGGCAGATCCGGCAGATCCGGCAGATCCGACGATGTGATCACATCGTCGGATCTGCCGGATTTGCCCTGATGAAGGACACTGCAACGCTGTCCGAAACGTCGGCTAAAGAAGGAGGTAGCACAACACGGCATAACACCCCAAAAACAAACAACGAAAATAGTTAGAAACCATCTAATTTGACATTTATTTTCAAAGCATCATTGTGTCTGCTTTGCCCAAAAAAAATATATAATTTTAGAGTGGTAGTGAGAATTATGATGAAAGTCATTGTCAAAGTTGCCCTATATTACAGTATTCATATTTACTAGCAGTTAAAAACCCGCTTCTGCGGGCGGCGGGCGACACGGTAGTTGCTTGGTAACAAACTTCACGTAAGAAGATAGTTTTGCATAAGGCCCACAGCGTCAGAGATGTACTCAAATTGGTGTTATTAAATTTCAACTGTTCATATGCTAGCATATCAATAATATCAGATAGTGTTTAGATTTAAGTTTGTTTGAAACATAATTTTTTTCCTTCAATTGATGCATCAAATGATGAAGATATCGTATTTAGACTTTGAAGTGCATAAAAGACATTTTATTGTTATCTCAGTATCGCCCTGGTGTAGGACCACCATTCAGAATTAAACCGTTGCTTGAAATGGCTTTAGCCGTCTTTGGTGACCAGATCTGAATACTTAGGTACTCCCCCACCTTCCTCTTTCCCATCTCCTTCCCGTCCCCACTACCTACAGCCTCACAACATACCCCAATTGGGGATGTCATAGTCTCATTGGCTCCAGACGGGAGCAGTTAAGACTCTTGTGCGGTATTCATATTAAAAAAAGGATAATAAATAATGAAGCAACACCCTTTTTCACTCTTCGCTTATCTACGGCATGTTAGATTGGGGAGGATCTTATAAAAACCATCTAAACTCAGTAAAGGTTTCATTGTAAAATAATAATTGAGATTTTATTTAGTCAATTGGGCAGTACGAAAAGGCTCACGGGCAACATGAAATGAGCTCGGGGCCAATGGGCCTCAGGTTGCTCAACACTGCTCTATCCTGTGTTTAGAAACAGGCGACAAAAAATGTAAATATTTTTTTTTTTTTTTAAAAAGAAAGACAAACATTCCCGGGTTACGAATAACCCAACAACATTTGAAAATCTTCTACTACCACCACACTAAGCGGAAGATGTTGCTTGTGTTGTGGTGGAGGACTTAGCCAGCCGAGGAATCGAACACGGAACGCCTGGGTGAGACCCAGACGCGATGCCCACTGAACCACTGACCGGTCATATATACCATATTATGGCCAATGAAATTTAATGAGTCATTTTAATTAATCTTAAGTTGGTGTCATTGATTTAAATTTTGGAGATTGTTATCTCCACTGTATCAATGTGACCTTTAACCCGTTTAATCACAGGAGACTAAATTTGTCCCAGCTCACAAAGGTCTCATATAAATCGTTGTATCTCTAGAAATAATGGAACTTAACTGGTTTAATTTAATTTCACTATTTTATGTTCAATGATTTATTATAAAACTGTATGTTTCCTGAATAAACTTAAATAAATAAAAATATCCCTTACTGTCATGGTGAGAAATATGATCTAAACGGTGTTAGAAAGAGAAAACTCAATGCTTTGTATTCAAATCTAGAATTTAAACATGCCACTATATTAAACCAAAGATTCCGATAGCAATTTCAGAAAAAAAATTATAATTCTGATTTTTTTTTATTCATTATAATTTAATTATAAAACGACAAAATGCGAGGTAATAATAATGGTTATATCATTTGCCTAATAAAATATGTGTGTGTTTTCCTTTTTTTTTTGTTGTCAGTTAGATAGAAAAAAAGTTAGGTCAGCCATTTTTAAAACATTTTATGTTTGTATCAAAAATTTTAATATTTCAGAAATTATATATTTAATTCTAATAATAAAATTTGAGAGAATATTTTATCACCTTTCAAAAACAGTTTTTAGTTTTCGGATACGTTCAGAAATATTCCATTTATTTGGATTTTATTGCAAAGCGGAAATTTTCAGACCTACCGACAGAATGACCGAGATATGATGAGTTAATAATAATATGAACCGCTTTTACAGTGTTAAATATGTTTATGTTCTTTGCAGAATGTGGGCAATAAAGTATTTTTTCATGTAGGTGACACAGTAAACTTAAATCTATATTAAAAAGAAATCACTTTCCAGTACTTAGTGAACACACTTAATGGGGCCAACAGACCTAGCTATAAAAGCTCAAGCGTTATTTGGTTTGGCGTATTTCGGCATATCGGTTGCCGTACATTTCCAATGGGAATGTATGATGAGCGATACGCTGAAGTAGGCCAAGCCAAATAACGCTTGATATTTTATAGCTAGGTCTGTTGGCCCCATTAATGTTTTTTTTTTTGGAATATCAATATAGATAATATTTAGCCCACTGATAAATATTATCTGAAACTCTTACAATACTCTTACAGACAATGAATCATACATGCAATTTTTTTTTTGATATATGTACATGATATGTTTTTCATAAGTATGAATAATAATATTTCAGTTTTGTAACGGGATTATTAAATAAAAGCACAATTTTTGTTTTTAACTTAACCTGTTGAATATCGGATGATATTTAGTAAAGTTTTTGGCATGTTTTGTTTTGTTTTCCATTTTGTTTATTTGTTGTGATGTGCATATGCGTGCGGAGCAGAGACGAAAAACGGTTAATTTATGCGAAAAACTATGTCGCTTTCGAATATTCGCCAAGCCAAGTGTCAAGTCCAGTACCTACGGTTAAGCTCACACTTTATTTTTAATATGATATTATATACGTTTGTTTAAAAAATATAAAATGTCAGTTTATGGCTAAAATATTTTAAATAAATTATGCGTATTATTAATAAATGCAACAATTAACTCTATAATATTAATTTAACTTTGATAGTTCTTACTTTGATGTCATTTTATTGTCTATGAAAGAAGGCGAGGCCAGATAAGATAAGATGTTTGGGGACACCAAAATGTTACCCTACAAAATGCTTGGCTGATCGCGGCCTTAGATTAATCGATTTAAAAGTTAGGAACAGCGGCCGTGAACAGCAGGCAGAAAAACTAAGCAATAGCATCCCTCCCCTTAATTAGTAAGAGACAAAGCGAGGTGAAAATGGGAAAGTATTTGATCGATCGAAGAACTAATTAATATATGCTCGAAAATCTGCAAAACAATTAGATGGCTTATTACAGTTTTTTTGTTTGTATTTATAAGTTTGGAACTTATCGACTGTAATATTTATACTGCTTAAACAAACGGTATCTACATAACTCTGCTAAATAGACCTTAAAGAAATAATTTTAATAACGCATTTAAAATGAGAGCATTAAATTGTCTTGCAGTATCTTTGTTGCCTCGAATAGATAAAGATATATTTGCTTCTATTATTATTTTTATGAAATGTGCAAATTGATTAGCAAATACATACCTGACATTGAACTGCTATTATAGCGTTAGTGGCTGTCTCACTCCACTGATAAATGAGAAGTTCTGTGTTAAAATAGTTGAAGCATAAATATATTGAATATACTAATCTATGTAATTTATGTCAATGTCATTCATTGTCAACTTTATTTTAGGCTTCTTTTTTTAATTAATTTTTACTGTTAAATTGAAAATATAAAAAAAAAAATGGACCAGACCCTAGACCAGCCAGGCAATTAATTAGTATGTACAGAAAGCCACTGAGGGAACTGGTAGGACTACTAATGGGCACTGATGACACTGGGAATGGAAAACACTAATAGATGCAGGACATGTGATTTTCAATTTGGTAGGCAGGTATGGATAACACCGCCCCGGGAACCATTTATTGGATAACAAACACCTGTGCCATAGGTCACCCAAAGTGGTTCGCTACGTTTGGTGACTTAGCAGGGGTGCTCGGGTTCTTGAGGTGAGGTTTGTCCGGGTCTTGGCGGCGGATACATCTGCCCACCAATTGCGTGGCAGGCCAGATCAGGAGAGACTGGTTGAGGGAGGCCTTTTGACTTCTCCAGCAGGGCTCTCTCAGAACACGACCTTGCACCGCAGTGGGAGGGATGGAATCAATCGTCCGTCACTCCTGGACACACTGACCACCAGATTCCTAACCACCCTTCATTCCTTTTTCCTTCCCAGAACATCCTCTCCTTCCTTTCCTGAAAAGAATCCTCCACCCAGCATCCCCAAAGATGATATAGGCCCTGAGGAGAATTGTTTTCTTCAGGGCCTCCTGTGTGGAGTTTTGTAAAAAAAAAATATGTGAAGAGGATGAAGAGACTTCAACTGATGGAAAAAGATTCAGCTACCTTGAAAGACAGGAGATAGCCAAATATTCAATGACAATCATGGTGAACTTTAACAAAGAGACCGAGTTACTGTCGAAGGAATTAGGTAAAATGGGAGATGGGCCCATGGCACGACCCACAGGAACTATGCCTAAACAATCTCTGCTATATTCATCTTCTCAGGTCACGCATGAACAAATTTGTGTATCTGGCTGTCTATGGAATTCTGATCATTTATTAATATGGCTTCTTGTATTATGTTTTTAACAGTTAAACATATACTTCATATCTCAATAACTCAAGATTGAAATGATGTTGCTATTTTTAAATTTTATGATTGAATTGACATTGAACTTTTATGCAGAAGAGGTTTGTAAACTTAGCTGCCTCCTTATGGACAGGGAAACTTCAATCCGTCTCGCCAAGTTTAATAAATTTTTCTTTGTTTGTTTGTATAGATAAAGCTGATTGGACCCAAGAACGACCCTCCGACTGCTGTCCAGGAGAAGGTTCTCAGCCTCATCCAGTGCTGGGCCGATGCCTTCCAGCAACAGGCTGACCTTTCCGTAAGAAACCTTCACTTCTTCAACCAAATCTTCTTTACCCAATATTATTAGAAAGAGAAAATACCAAGCTTTCTATTAAAATCTAAAAGTTAACCACAGAATACTTAAAATGTACACATATTCCGACATTAATAATTTTTTTTTTTACATAAAACGACAAAAAAGTGATGTCACAATAACATTTACATAGTTAAAAAAAATGTATGGTGAGTCATTTTTTAAAACTTTTTTATGTTTGCATTAAAAAATTTTATATTTCAAAAATTATGTTTATTTCGAGTTATAAAATTTGAAAGTCTATTTCTTCACCTTTCAAAAACAGTTTTTAGTTTTTGGATCCATTCTGAAATATGTCATTGCAAAGCGGAAATATTTTGACCTCCTGACAAAATAGGCCGGAGGCTTGAGTGGTTAATTAACTGATAAAGAATTACTAAACTATAATAATAATAATAATGTAAATAAATAATGTAAAATGTATTTTCCAGGGTGTGGTAACAATGTACCAAGAGCTGCGTACCAAAGGAGTACAGTTCCCCATGACTGACCTGGACACGATGGCCCCTATCTTCACTCCACAGAGGGTAATAATCAAATTTTAATATTATTTCCGATGTGGAACGAGCTACCGGCATCTGTCTTTCCTCCGTCATATAGTCGAGGCCTCTTCATGTTAATGTTTTTTATATAAAAAGTTATGAAAATTGATCAAAGTCACCTCATTTTATGGTACCTACCTAATTGGCAGTATTTTTTCGTCTGCATAAGATGATACCTTCCTTTTTAAATAAATATTTAAAAAAAATAATTATCTGTTTGGTTTTAAAATAAGAATATGCTTAGTTCCTATCGGGATGTCATTTACCCAGTTCTTAACCTCTCCCTAACCATCATCTTGCTTGAAAAATATTTGAAATTTGGAACAATAGCAAGAAAAATAGTGCAAAGTCGAGTGCATTTGTTTTGAAAACTGAATAAGGTTTGGAAGACTATCTTGGAAGCAAATTATTGGTGTTTTTCATAAATACTCTTTTTAATTAAAAAGAAGGAATTTGATCATCTCGGAAGTACATAATATTGTTATGTACTTATTTATTTTGTTGTGGCGATAATTGCCTCAAGGCGTCACTGTAAAACTATATTGTGATTGTGTTGTGTGCTTCTTTGCTTGCTTATCCCTTTTATTTGGTTATCCCTTTTCCTCGCATACCTTGTTTTTCCTACACATATTATCACCCAATGCCAGCAAACACCATTTCGTCTCATTTCGTTTTTAGTATGTGCAGTCCATTACAAGCGCATCTGAAGCTGTAATTTACAAGGAGTTTCAGATGCAACAAACGGATTCTAAATTTATGCAACTTATTTGTAGGCGTTTATTTTTGACGTGCTGCATCACCAGCAGACATAAACCGTGATATGTGTTTTCAGAGTGTGCCAGAAGACATAGTGGATGGAGTAGGAGGAGCGGGAGGGGTGGGAGTGGGAGGTGGTGTAGGGGCGGGGGACGCAGTTAGCGCCTCCCCCCAACGCGCCCCCGTCTCGCCGCAGCCCCGTCAGCCCAGGGAAACACCGCCTGGATCTATAGTAAGCCCAACACATTATTTATTGCAAAGTCACCATGAGATGGTGTTTACATTTAAATTCTTTTAGAGTGATTGAAAGTGAGTGAAAAATATACATTCGTATTTTGTTGAATCTGAGAGAAGTTTAGAGTTAGCGCCTCCGCCCACTCAGGCAACTGAAAACTCTCAACTGCCAACTGTCTTTGTATGACAATGTGATGACCCGCACACTACACAATCACACAAAACCCCGTTGTCAATGGTAACGCAAGCGGTGACTTGCGACCATCACGGCTGATTGCACTGGGCGGCCGTTGCTAGTTGCTAGCTGTCAGCTGATTGTTCTTCTTCTATGGTTAAACAAGCTTTTTGACCAATCAAGACAGAGAAAACAGCCGGTTTTAGTTGGTTTTCAGTTGCCTCAGTGGGCGGAGCGCCTTAACGCTGGGTGTTACTCAGCTTTGATTATTGTCATTACATATTCACATTTTATCTATAGTTAATATTGGATTTAGTGTGGATTTTGACATTGGAGTTTCTTAATTATTTTTTTTTCCTCTTTGCATTCAAGAGATCCATAATTAATGTGTGCATGTAAGTAGGTACTGCAAATGTCAACATTATCTTTCATTGCCCTTTAGTTTCATAGAGCGTTTAAAGAAACACTAAAAATACTTTGAACTGATGTGTCCGCTTTTCGTAATGTCCTATTTATTAACAAACTTAAAACATGTTTCTCAATTTTAAAAAAATCACTAAAACACCCTATTGATGACAGATAATCCTCCCAAATTGATGATAAAACATCTATTTGGGAGGCGGATATGGGTACCGCCGCCCCGGGAACCATCTATTGGATAACCAACTCCTCTGCCGTAGGTCACCCCGAAGTGGTTTACTATGTTTGGTGACTTAGCAGGAGGGCCCGGGTTCAGTATGGAGTAAGGTTTGTCTGGGTCTTGGCGGCGGATGTGTCTGCCCATCAACTGCGTGTCAATCCGAATTGGGAGAGACTGGTTGAGGGAGACCTTTGACCTCACCAGCAGGACTCTCGGAACATCGCTTTGCATCGCAGTGGCAGGGAAAAATTCATACCTCCACCTCTCCTTGATACCCTACCCCCAGATTCTTATCCACCCCTTACACCCTTTTCCTTCCAGAAATTCCTCTCCTTTCTTTTTCTAAAAAGACCCTCCACACAGCATCCCCAAAGGCCCTTAGGAGAGATGGCGCAACTAGGTCAAAAATTGAAAATAGATGTAAGATAGTAAAAAAAAATTCACAGGTTGATTTAAACAAAAATTTGAATATTAATAATCTATGATTGGAATGAAACAAGTACTTCATAATTTGAGTGTTCTGTTCTGTTCAGGTGCACCTGTCCCCGAGCCAGGTGAACAAGCTGCACAGCGACCTGGCCGTGGTGCAAGGCAACATGGCCGTCATGGGGGACATGCTCAACGAGATGACTTCATCCCAGGGCTCGGACCACCATGCCAGCGACTTGGAGCTACTGCAGGTCATTATTATATGCTCAATTTATGCATTGCTAGTCGGCCTGTTTCTTTTGTATAAGGGCCGGTATTTCTGTATGATAAATAATTAGTCAAATTAGTAAATTAATTTATAATTTTGTTGAATTTTTCAAATTCTAATGAAAAGGAAGACCACAAATTGATATATATGAAACAAATGACACAATATCATCGGTCCAATGCCAAAGTCAGGAATCCGCACAAATATCATTACAAGAAATTTAGTTTTAGTTTAGAATTGATATCATAAATCAATTTATATTATTACCAAATCAGCTTAAATAAATCTCTAGTTTATACATAATAATATGTAATAAAAAATTAATGGCAGGGTACGCTCCAATTAAAATGAAAAGTTTTAAACGGAGTATACTCACAGACATATTATTCATAGACTAGAGAATCAGGGAGAGGGGTAATAACCAACTGTGGCGGGGCGGAGAGGGATGAGTTGACGGTAACGATATGTGATTCGTTATTACTTCAATATGACAGTATATAGGCATCACGCATTATAATATCACCATTTAACTCTTAACCGGTCAGGCTAATTTGTACGATATATCGTACCGAAATAAAATTGACATAAAGTCAATTTGTACGATATATCGACCAGCATGAGCACCATATGAATGGTCTCATAAAAACCATCTTATCTCCCTTAATCTCGTAATGAGAAATTTGATTTAAACAGCGTTAGAAAGAGACAAGATGACATTACGTATTTACATATTCAAATTTATCACGAAAAAATTTAAATGTACGGCTTTTTGAAACCAAACTTGCGCCGCGAAATCGATGCGCCATTATTGGTAATGCGCTTTACGACCGCAATGTGTCATCGGAAAATTATCAAGTTTTCTGAGTTAATTCGAAAAAAATGGAAAGCTAACTATTTGATTATTGTAAAACAACATATTGCCTACTCATTTGTATTATTTTTTCTTTGTTTATATGGTTTATCTCTCGTAAATCTTACATTTCACATACGAGTGTCGTGCTATCGAGCGTCATTGTCAATTTAGAAAGACATTTTGCCCCACAAAATTGTATAATTTGAATGTGTTTTAATGAAAAATCATTAACACATACATTCTAATTCTCTATTCAGTAAAAACATGTAGCAATTCCATAAAAAAAATGTGATTTCTTTACGTTTTATCTAATTCTGGTAATCAGTCAAAAAGATGTGCGAATTAGAACAATAGAGATGTGTACTTCCGACTTCCGAGTTTCGACTTCCGGCTTCCGAAAATCGAAACATTGTCATTTGATTATATATGGAGAGTTTTGGCGAGTGGCGGTCTAATGCGGTATATTTAACTTATGCCGCCGCGTGACAATCGTGCACCCAATGTTTAAAAATATATTATTGTAATAGGTATAAATTATTCATTTATTTTTGTTTACTTTTTGTTATTTTATAATAAATAAGTAAATAAAAACTATCATGGGATTTTATTTTTGGGTTCCTTAAAACCTTTTCCACTACCACCATTTTTTCACAGAACCAATTTGCTACTCTGGTTTAAATTTTTTTAACTGTTTAAGATAATATTTTTATTTAAAAATGAAATTTTCGATACTTTCGATAATTTTCGGAGCACCTTATCTGATAATTCGTATGACCATTAAGATGTTTGATACATTTGGTACATATTTTGCATAAAGTACTTGCTAAATCATACATATGTGCTATTAATGTGTTTTATTTGCATAATTCCTTCTGCTGCGTAGCATTAATTTGTATAATATAGGAGAAATACACAAACAAACTAATGTAAATCCTGGTATTCATTCCTTTCTAATTGTCCTGTACCGCACTGGGGGTGTCTACCTGAACTCGTGAACGAATGATTGGCTTAGGTTTTATGGCCAGTAAACGGGATCTTATTTTGCATTGGTCACTTTACTTTAAGTTTCGACCTTCATACAGGAAACAAAAGATAGACCAGCCCACAAGACATGCAATAAATAACAAGTTTCGATAACATTCTACACGGCGTTTACAAGGTGTGCAAAACTGTGTACATATGAATGTAACTTTCTGAGTATTTTTATCACAATAAAATAAGCTGACGATTCGGTCCAATGTTATTAAAAATGTATGTCTTACTTACGTATCGTATAATCACTTATATTTTTTAGAGTATGATATTTTTCAAAGCATTCTCCCACATGAAGTGCCGGTTTGTTATCACAACTTTTGAGTGATACATTGTTCGTTTTCTTTGCCTTCCTTCTCTATCAGAACCGCAAACGACGCAATCCCTATACATTTTCTTCGCATTAGGCGTTATGACATGATTTAACCGCTGTTCTGGGTCTACCGAATGTCTTCTTTTCTTGTCTTTACACCTTCTCTATGATTTCCAACCATCTGAATAATTAGCCTATCCACAAATTGAAGATTACCCATTGGGTTTTCATTGTTTTTTTTTAATCTTATTTTCCTTGCACAAAATATATGAATTTACAACCGAAACTTCTAAACCCCCTAAAAAAAGCTCGCGCCACCATTTTATGCAGCTCCAGTGAGGAATATTACCCCACAACACATATAAATTCGCACATGCACCGACCGAAAAAATAAATCAGAAATGGCGGCTGGCCGGCAAGCACAACGAGACGGCTTGAACTATGTAATCGAACAATATAACGACAATCGTGCTACAAACCGGGGGTTTTAGTTAACACACAGTTGAAGATGGGCTTCTGAAATATTTCAAAGTAATTATTTCGGCACATACCTTGTATTTTTTAATTTTTTTACAATAAATCCTTCTATTTACACAATGACAACTACAACACGCTTGCTATGATGGACGACTGACAAGTTGCAATGACTCGTGGAGCCATTTCTGTATTGGTATCGAAATTAGAAGGATAACATCTAAGTGCGTTATATTACCCATGGTGTCACCCACTTTACCTCATATTGAATACTTTACGAAAAAATTCGAATAATTTATTATAAAGGTAAATAAATATAATTTAAAATTGAGTTTATGTTATTTTTTAATTCTTATATTTATAAACACGTAATATTTTATATTTATTTCAATTAAATCTCAATATTTTTACGATAAATAACAAACTCGTAATAAGTACGTACTTCGAATCATTATCGTAAATTCGCGATCCCATCACTAATGCGAATTGACATTTTAACCGGGAATCCCTAAAGTCCATACATTTGCAAATGTTTATATTGCAGAATGGTCGCGAAATTCGCTCAATTCGGCTGCTTTATATTTGTTATAATAGTATTGAATATTGTGATAACTCGCCGGTTTTTAGTGAATACACATAACATTATGTATGCATTATAGTGTTTCATAAATAAAACATTGTTATATAGTGGTTTAGCGTGTGTTTCTAGGTGATTCTTGTAGGCCTCGTGCAGCAATAGTTTGAGGTTATGTGACAGTTTTTAACGAAAATATGGTTCACGGTTTCGTAAATTGTCATATAAATGATGTGCTTTGATCATATAAAACAATAATGAATCGATTTATATCAATTTTCACAGTAATTTCGTAAAAAAATCATTAAAAATCGTGTGTTGAAATTTTCTACAAAAAATATACAAACACTCACGAACAAGAAAAACTTTTAAGATTTTGTGAATTTTTTACTAATTATTTTCGTATAAAACGATAAAAAAGTGAGGTGATGATAATGTTCATAATACATTCGACTATTAAAAAATGTGCTTGTTTGGTCGTTATCAGTTAATTTCGTTCAGTTTTTAAAGAAAAGTATGTCAGGTGAGCAATTTTAAAAACTTTTTTATGTTTGCATTAAAAAATTTAATATTTCTAAAATAAGATGTTTACTTGTAATAATAAAATTTAAAAGCGTATTTAATCGCCTTCCGAAAACAGTTTTTAGTTTTTGGATACGTTTAGAAATATTCGATTTATTTAGATTTTATTGTGATGTGGAAATACTCGAGAATTCTCCGGCATTTGACAGAGTAATTAAGAGATATAATAGTCAAATAAGCTCGAGGCTTGGAGGGTTAAAAATAAAATCTCCTTTTGAATGAATAGACCTTTTTACATGGGAGCGCGAATTGTTCGCCCGGTTTGAACAAACTTGTGTAATCCATATAAAATGAAGAAAGGTTCGCTTGTTTTGAGAGTCGAATATTTTGTTACCGTGTTTAGTTAAGACACTTACAAATGTTTCATAATTTACTTATCCCAGTAAACTGCAACGTGCACACGACGGGACCGGGAATTTCGGTTGCTTATGCTTCATGTCTCTCGTTGTGATAAAACTGATCATATTATATGATGTGAATAAGCTTAAAATAATGCCTGCATATGGAAGGTAATACGACAATTGGGTTTATACTCTTTTTCACTTCTATTTTTACATGTTTTAATAGCACAAGTTACCATTTTTGCCGTGTTATTTCGTAAAATGTACCGATAAGAGCTCGATGCTAGTCCGCACAAGAATGATGACGTCACATTTTCTAGATTCACGCGAAACTATACGCCAGCCCGGCCGGTTCCATGGAACCCAGAATTAAGGAGGGGGAAATAATACGCTTTTATCACTTAGGGCAGGTCTATACATATTCATATGTCTATGAGTATACTCAAAACTGGCGAAAATGCGGATTCACAACTTTGGCACTGTATCGACGTTATAGTCCATGTAAGTTTGATACCATATATGAGACATTAATTAAAAAATGTTTTTTGGTGCTTTCAGTTGAACAGCACAAACTGCATTGATTGATGACATTCGAATTTTGAAATTGACCAATAGATTGCTTGTACTGGGTTAAATTGAATACTGGAAATGAACCGTCCTTAGTATATAAGCTAGCAAGAGCGGTAAATGCCTATTCTACACAAATTTATCTGATTTCCTGTTATACAAAATGAATCTGAATTTCCAGGAGTTGCACGCCACCCTGCAGGCCATGCAGTCGCGCCTGATGGAGCTGATTGGCAAGATCTCCGATGACAACCTAACTGGCGAGCTGTTGCGGGTCAACGACGAGCTCAACTCCCTCATGCTGCGCCACCAGCGCTTCTCCAAGAACCGCGCCACCACCCCCTCCGCCATGCTTGCCGCGGCAATTGGGGCTCCGCCTGCGCAAGGTACTGCCAAAATAGCTTCAAACAATCAGTCCAAGTTGACCAGTCATCCAAAATAGTTTCAAATAATCAGTCCAAGTTGACCAGTCATCCAGAAAATTGATTCACCAAAATAGCTTCAAAAAATCAGTCCAAGTTGACCAGTCATCCAAAATAGTTTCAAATAATCAGTCCACGTTGACCAGTCATCCAGAAAATAGATTCACAACATTCCTCAAATTGAGGATGACATAATAGCCAAGTGTAATCATACCTTTACATGTGTCAGTATTTACTGATCAGTATACTGACAACAGCCGTCAGTACTTATATGCCATTACACGATCTCAGTGTACTGATGTCAGTAATATTTTTAGCATGTCAGTATTTGCCATTACAAGAGCCAGTATTCGCATCAGTGTTAAAATACTGATGCGAATAGTGACGTGTGTAATGGTAAGATAAAAATACTGGTTAGTTGGGTGGTTCAAAGAGTTGAGTTCCCTCCTGTGATAATTCGAACTAAGAGTTATAGATGGCTCTAGTGTAGATAGATCATTGAGGTTATAGAGTTATCCAACAGATGTCAGTAGTATATAAGGTCGCCCCTCCATAGTAGGTACCAAGCTACGAGGAGCCTTGAGGTCTCAAAAAAACAGATTGAGAGCATAAAAGAGAGATGTTGGCCTCCAGGCTATCCTACACTTTCGTTCCTGATTATAAGAGTTTTAGTCTAAATGAAAGCCAAGTGATTTGTTGTGAAGAAAGAGTTTTTTATTATCGAGAACCATTCCCAAAACCACGCAGGTTCAATCAACGGTTAGCTGCCCTCTATCATTGCACAAGCAACTTTTTACGTTTATAATGATAGTATTTGAAAGAATTCAAATATTGTCAGGTTATTCATAACCCAGGTACGTCTTTGTTTCTTAGTGCGGTAATTATATCATTTATTTGATTTACATTACTTATTTAACAAATTTTATCTCCAACGGCTTTGTCTTTTCAAAGTTCCATCTTTTCTAATTGCTTGATTCTATTATTTGTAAGAGCAGATTGAGAGGAAATAGAACAGAACAGAAGAACAATCTACACATCTGCCCTGATGATGGACACTGTAAAGCTGTCCGAAACGTTGGTTAAAGAAGAAGGAAGCACAAAAATTAATCTCAATAAAATTTCCTTTCTTTTTTCAGTTGCTAAACCCAGTGATGATTCTCTCATAGATCTTCTCAGTGATCAACCTCCGCTCAACATGGCCGCCTTAAGTAAGCGTCAATATTTATTTTTAAAATATCTATTAATTTTTTACATAATTTTCACCGTATCTCATGTCTTTCTCGCTGTTTAATTAATATATTTTTATATTGTATATTTGAAGGTATCGGTGAACTTCAGCCAATAAAGCCTACTACCAAATCTGACAAGGATGAGTTTGACATGTTTGCTCAGTCTAGAAATCTCACCTATGAATCCACTAAGAATGGGTAAGCTTATGTTTTAAAAAAATCAAATTAATGAAAAAAATGTTACTTACTTATTTATTTTCACATAATGCTTTTTTTTTACTTTATTTGTTTTTTTCTTAAATGAATTCCATTCCATTCATTCATTCCAAAACTGTTTAAAATAATCACCTGGGCCTAGTTGTTTGAACCCCTGTCACATTGACACTTTGAAATGTGAGATTTATTTGGTGTAACTTTTTTACAATTATGAATTATTTTTTAAATGTCGCACGTGTGGAGTAAAAATATCTTTTCATCGTGTTGTGACAACTAGCGCCACTGGTGTCAGTTTTAGAAACTTATTTTTCTTTCTACAACTAAATACCGATCCTAGGAACTAATTTTATTTTTACACCTGTCCTAGTATCAATTCTAGATATTTATTTTATTTTTACATCTAGTGTCAATCCTAGGTACTAAGATTATTTTTACACCTAGTGTCAATCCTAGGTACTAAGTTTATTTTTACACCTAGTTGTAATCCTAGAAACTAATTTTATTTTAACACCAATGGCTGCTTTTAGTATACCCGCAGAAACAGTACGGCGACGGCAACGGCTCGCGGCATATCATGTCTTTAATGTGAGTGAGAAAGAGCAAGAAAATGATTATTTTTTTCCTTTGGAGGAAACAGACAAACGTACTTCGTTTGTCTCATCCTTTGTCTCACTTTATTTAGTGTGTTTAGAAAGAGCTGCAGCATTATCGTGATAAGTTAAGTTTTTTTGCCTTTTTTGTGCTGTCACCGAGCTGTGACCGTGTGAATTATAAAAGCAGCTAATTGTCAATCCCAGGAACTTATTTTTATTCTTACTTGAGAATTTATTTGCAGGATTTATAAGTGGTACGGTTGCTTTACACACTTGAGAGTATTATGAATACAAATGAGGTGATTTATTCTCTTTACAGGAGTAGTTACGTCGACAACACGGATCCCGGCCAAGTGAACGTTGGTTTAGCAGCGCTCGCTCAATCTCGCCCCACTGCCGGACAACCACAAGTAAACTGACATTCATTCACTACACATTTTTTCATTTATCAGCCATAAATTATTAGTATTGTCTGGAATGCCTCCATTTTGTTGTACGCTTCAAACGTTCTTTCATTGGCTGTCGTCATGTTGGTGTCCATTTTGTTATTTAAATGTTTTGGGATCAGTTTTAAGATTAAATTAAACCATTACTTTGTTTAAACCACTATTTTTATTTAATTATTAATTTTGTTAATAGTTTTTTTTTTTGCAAAAAATTATTGTATTTATTTGAAATATTATTTGTAAAAAAATTGAATTAATAATTATTTTTCAAAATTTAATTCAAACATAATATGGGATATTGACTATTTTTGCCGGGGAACTGACCAGTTTAAACAAAGAATTTGTTTAATTTATTCTAATTGTGGCAAACCACAAAGTATACTAGTCTCAAGGAGAGATTGTATCTATGTCATCGACGATCGTCCTAAAAGCCGCCCATAAAAATCTTCCTTCTCATACGTCTTGTATGAAAATGAAAAAGATAGAAGATACTGGAATGTCGAATGTCTTAAATGTTACAATCATTATGATTCAATTCATAAAATGTGACGAAAGTTAGAATCCATCCCTTCCACTGGGGTGCAAGGCGATGTTCCTGGACAGTCTTGCTGGAGAGGTAAAAAGGTCTCCTTCAACCAGCCTCTCCCGATCCGGCCTGCTACAGACGGCAGACTCATTCAACACCTCAACCTGGACACCCCTGCTAAGTCACCAAACATAGCGAATCATTTGTGGTGACCTATGGCAGAGGTGCTGGTTATTTGATAAATGTTTCCCTTGGCGGCGGCACCCATACCCGCCTTCCAAATTGTTGATTGTAACTAATAAAATTTTATTTTGACACAATTTTACGTTTCTATGTATTCATAATTATTTATTCAGACATACATTTTTGACTGAACAAGAAAATATGTGCCTTGTTCAGTCACATTTTTATTTTGATTTCACTTATGTTATATATTATTAATCAATTTATGCATACAATTAAAATACTATGCATCTTAATCATCGATTTACCTAGGTACTTATTTAATATTACGTTTTTAATATAAATATATTCTATTGTAAAGGTCCCGTTAATAATAGAAGGGTACCGTTACCCATCGATATTATAAGAAGGAAGTTGGGACTTACATTCTTTTGGAATGTTCCATGATGACGTAGATACGAACTCTGCCTGGGAATTCTTTAACTGCTTTTACAAAGACATGGTTTTTGATTGTGATGAGTATCTTTTGATATTATTTTTATACTTTTGGTTTGTCAGGTTTTCTTCTAAAGAATCTTTCACAGCCCTAGAATGAATTTTTTTGTTTAATTTCCCTTACAGCTTTCTAAGATTCTTGACTTTAGTAAATGTATTCTTTATTATTGTAGAAACGTCATAATTTGCAACTAATAGTTTTTTTCACAGGATGTCTGCTATTTACTATAAAATATTTCAAGATGTTATGTGGTAGGCTTTTACGAATAAAACCGTTCATGTGAACATATGTAGTTATTCAAGTGTTTGAAGACCTGGCTGAGTTTTCATCGTGTTTGGGTCCCACCTAGGCATTGTGTGTTCAATTCCTCGGCAGGCTAAGTCCTCCATCACGTCACAAGAAACATTTTCCGCTTACTGTGGTGGTAGCAGAAGATTTTCAAATATTGTCGCGTTGAATATTTGTATTTTAAAAATTAAATATAAAATATCAGCAATTATTAAGTTATTTCTTGTTATCAAGCTTAATTTGTAGAACTCCATTTTAAATTTAAGTTTTTTTTATTTTCATTATTCAATCATTTATTTAATCGATCTATATTGATCTTATATTGATCGTCCAGTTGATTAGGCAGACATCTCCGAAAAATCTAAATTTGAGTTGAGTATGCAGTTATGATATGTAAAAGTGTACCCTCTATCTGGTACAATACTCAGATTACTCATAAACACCACCAAATCAATTATAATGCAGAAAACTTGTAGATAAGTAAGTAAACAAAAAAATTATGTTTTTTTGATTACTAGTAGGAATTTTAAAAATGTCATACTAGTGTATCGGACCATTATTCTTCCCTTTATTTATTTTAAATTTAAAACACGACATGTGTAAAAAATATTTGATTTATGGAGCGCATTCAAATATTGCTTTCTTCAGTATCTCCAAACTTAGTATTTGGAGATGTCTGACTAATCAAATACACAGTTGATATTAAAGAAATACTTTGAGTTATCTACGTGGTATAGTTGAAAGAACAATACGGATTTTACCATTGACCAGCCTGGACCAGACAATTTTTTAAATCTTTTTACTATATCTCTGTTTAAAATTGATGCAACATATGTTCACTTTATTGTAATTTGCTTGTAATTGTCACTAACGGCCGCTGTTTCTAACTTTTAAATCGATTCATCTGAGGCCGCGATCAGCCAAGCATTTTGTAGGGTAGCCCTCGATTTATGTTGTCCCCGAACATCTTATGTTATCTGGCCTCGCCCGCTTTCATAGACAATAAAATGACATCAAAGTAAGAACTTTAGAAGTTAAATTAATATTATAGATTAATTGTTGTATTTATTATTAATACACGTAATTGATTTAAAATATTTTTATCCATAAACTGACATTTTATATTTTTTAAACAAACGTATATAAAATAAAGTGTCAGCTTGACCGTAGGTACTGGACTTGACACTTGGCTTGGCGAATATTCGAAAACGACATAGTTTTTCGTCTCTGCTCCGCACGCATCCGAAATTCTCAATCCATATTAATTAAAATGATAATTGATAAACGCAATACAACAGAAGTGAAATGAGCGCGAAACTGTGTCTTCTGTCAAAGTGATATGTCATCGACCATTCTTTTGGCGGTATTTTTTCTACTCTGTTGACACTTTTAAGAACTAGTCCAATACTGAGGCGGCCGAAACGAGTTTAAACCACTAGTCTGGCTTCCTTAGGTTAAGATAAATGCTTAAGCGATACTTGTGTGTTGGAAAAAGCGTAGTTGTGCCCTAATCAATTACTAAGCCAAAATTTTGGCTTAGTAATTAATCAGTAGGATTGGGAACAGTGGCCGTTAACATCCTGCAATATTTCGCATCGAACCTCAATCATCCTATTTCTTTTTAAAATTTATATATATGTACCACCTTTCCAAGACAATAATGCAGCGATCTCACTATTAACTGATCCCTTATCGAACAGACTGAACTTGAGACTCAAGTGTTTAGTTCACTTGATCATGTTATATCTTGTTGTGAGACCATAGACTCCCTCCATCCTCTTTCTCGCCATATAATATTCTTCTGAAACCTTCCTCCTTTGGCGACATTAGTTTGCATTAATCGCAGGCTATATCCGGATATTAGATTAAAAATTATGATGCTATTCAAATTTCAAGACATGCACTAATTAAAAATGAATATTATTACCATAAAATATCCTTTCCGTTTAGGGCGGTGACGCCATTTGGGTCGCCACCCATTTATTGGGAACCTACGCTCTTTATCATGCGTTACCGTGACCACATATTTTGACGGTTTGAACAAGTGAAAACTTTTAAAATATATGGTTAAAGATCACGGCAAAGCATGTTAAAAGATAACGGGACTTACGACTCTGGTAAACGAGGATGCCGTCAACCCTGTTGTCGGGCAAGATTGTCGTGTATTACCTATTGTTGTCGACGTATATTGCCTTGACTACTTGCCGACGAGTTTGCTTGGCTACCAATATTACGACAATATTGTTGGGCCAAATCTATTTCCTTCTAGCTCTGTGAAATATGTGAATTAATAAATAATTTCGCGATTTTGCTTCTAAGTTTATACAAGTTTGGTGGAGTTATTCCAGGAGATTTGGAGGGCGTATGGGTACTGTCGCCCCGGGAACCGTTTATTGAATACCCAACCTCCCAACCTCTGCCACAGGTCACTTAAGTGGTTCGCTACGTTTGGTGACTCAACAGGGGTGTCCGGATTCACGGTGTGCGGTTTGGTTTGTCTAGTTCTTAGTGGCGGATGCGTCTATCGCTTACTGCATGGCGGGCCAGATGGGAGAAACTGGTCGAGGGAGATCATATGGCCTCTCCAGCAGGACTCTCGACTCTCAACCTATCGCCTCGCAGTGGGAGGGATGGATTCATATGTCCGTCACTCTTGGACCCCCTAACCCCCAGATTCTTACCCACTCTTCGTACCTTTATCCTTCCCAGATCTTCCTCTTCTTCCTTTCCATTAAAAAAAACCCTCCACACAGCATCTGCTCCACCAAATGACATGGGCCCTGAGGGAAATTATTTTCCGAATCCTCAGAGCCTCCGGTGAGAAACTAAAGTAAAATGAAATTTTTTTTTTTTGTTGGTTGTGAATTTGTCATATACATAACGGGAATCTTTACTATGAGACACGCTAAAATAAATATACAGCTAAAACCTTGCCCGGGAAGACTCTTGATGGCCAAGAAATTAGGCAATTTATCTTCCTCGTTTACCAGTATCTTTAGACCGTTGGTTTCATCAATTTTTTTCCACATTATACATATATACATTTGTTTTTTGCTCAAACCCCTAGTTAACAGGGAGAGTGCTAAATTTAGGGTATTTCAATAAGGATGCTCGACTTTAAAATGTAAATAAAACAAGTTGTGTGTGAAACAAGATATCGATTCAATTTTTTATTTATTTGAAAGTATATTTTATGGCAAAAAGTGTGGAATATAACAACTTTCAAATGTCCGCAGCGGCTTAGTTTAGTGGCACGTATCCGGGAGGTCCAATTTTCAATGACTTTGACTCTAAGAGCGTAAAATGTTTGCGGTATATTTGCATAGATCTGCGATTTAACCTTCCAGCGGGCGTTGTCGTAAAATTTACGCCAAATTCACCTTATCACTTCCCTCAGTTTTACCTCGCAAGCATTGAGTTCGAGCTCGGAGTCAGTGGTCATTCGAGGTTTAGTGTCTCTCTAAACTACAGACGTACCGGGTGTGCTTAGAAGTTTTGTTATTCATTGATATTTGGAATTTTCCGTTGAGCGTAAATTTTACGACACGTGCTTGAAAGTGAGAAAACACCAAAAAGCCTCAGGTAATACTGGACTACAACGAAACCAAAGGCTGAGTGGAAACAGTCGACAAAATGTGTGCTGCTTACTCGGTCTCTAGAATAACAAAGAGATGTAGTTTTCTGTACTCTAATGAATGTCGGCAGCATAAATGCTCAAACTTTATACAAATTTGCCTGTCTTCTAAAAGAGCATCTTATCTTCAGATCAAATGTCAAACATTATCCTAACATTTAAATAAAGAAAACACCATTTAAATGGAGAAAACTTGATGACGTTAAATTTACGACATGCGCCCGCTCGTGGGAAATTACTCAGCACGCCCACTGGAAGGTTAAGATAGCCCCAAAGGAAGAAGTCTATAGGCGTTTAATCGCACAATCTCTGTAGCCTTTGCCGTTCTTGTTATGTTAAGTTCATATCGCCGCCGCGCGAGATAACCATGCCTTTTTTGATCAAATCTCAAATTTGATGATTTGCACACGTTGTTCAACGCTGTAACCTTCCATGGTGATTTTCCGTACACTACTAAACAATTGACAACAAATTTAGCAGATGTCAATTTAAGAACATGGCTGCTATTTAGGAGATGTCACTTTAATAACATGGCTGCTATTTAGCAGATGTCACTTTAATAATGTGGCTGCTATAACCTAACAAAGTTCGAGCGTCCCTATTGAAAGACCCTATATAATTTTGTTTTCAGTTTGTATCTGTTGAGTGTTGCCATATATATCATATAAAATCAATTATGATCGCTTGTCTTAAATGTCGTGGTGTTATTTTTCTTTTGTGTGAATTTATTTGCAGGCCGTAGTAGACGATAGTGAAAGGGACTTTGACGAAATAGCCGCGTGGTTGAGCGCCGAAGAGGTCAGTTCCATGATTTAACCCATCCAGGTCATCCGTAGTCTTGTGTACATATTCTAACCCAAACACAGACTTTCGACTAACCTGTAAGATAGTGTTAAGCACGTTTTCAATCATAAATCAGTGTGATGTATATTTTCAATCATGAATCATGCAATGAACTAAACTCGTCATCCTAAACGAGGGAACGCAAAAACTTGAAAACATTTAACAATTAAATATGTTTTTTTATTTTGATTTTTTTTGTGACCTATGTAATTAAGGCTTTGTCTTTTTGAGTAAAATATTTAGGTTAAGGTGATGCACCACATTGTGTAAAATTCGGGATCAGGCCGCTAATAATAACATTCCTTATGTAGATGGTGATAATGATGATTATAAATTCCTGTTAAATTCCTGTAACACCAGCTGTCTGTCATGAAAAAGACTTTGTCGTGTTTTAGTTTATTTTACGAAGCTCAAACAAAAATATGTAAATGCTTTACGATCATTTTCTTAAGAATTTAATTTTCCACATTATACAATAAAAGCAAAACCAAAAAGGGGTTCGTAAGTAGGAGATTTTGAACTTTAAAGCAGTTTTTATAGGCCTGATCAATGATTTCTTTTATAATAAGATTAATCTTAAGTTTGTTTGGGTTTATAAAGATGTTTAGAAAGTGCATCACCTAGAAAATATATTCAAAAACTTATTTTGTATTATAATTTTTCAAAATAAGTTTTGGTATCGTATATAGCTTCTCATTTTTTAATTTTTTTTTTAATTAATTTATATTTCTGAGGTAAGGTGATTCTGTATTTCAAGTGTTTTCTTTTTCTTTTTATGTATATCCTAATTTAATATAAAATCAAATTATGTTATAGTTCTTTCATTCTTTTTATCATGTACATTGTACGACCTAAATACAAATAACATAAAAGGCATCTACCACTATCTTATGCACTAAAACATTAAATTTCATGTTTCTATTTTTTTTATTTATCATTATTTACATAAATCATGCATGTCTGAAACTTAAAACACATTTATATAATCCATAATTCTTTTTCTATACGATATTAAGATGAAGATTAAAAACATATCTGAATAATAAAATATTACATGTAAGGTAAAACTGAAAGGAAAGGTAAGGAGGGAACGATTAAAGAAATAATTGTTCAAATGCAGATTTTTTTAAACTTTTGTGTTTTTCAGGTATTATTAAAAAAAATTAAATTTAAAATTTTTTAATATTATTAAAATTATTAATTATTTTTTTTTTAATATTATTAAAAAAAAATTATTCAGCCATAAAGTTATATAACCCTTCTTATATGTTCTTATCTTTCTTGTAAGTAGGTACTAAAAATAATTTTATCTAGTCAACCATAGACAAAATTAAGCAGGTAGAAATAATAAATAAATGACAATTCTTTTGCTATTTTTATGTCTTAAAATCGGTGGAAGCTTATACTAAAATAACTTACTGCTTCTTTTGACCTGTTGTATTAACTAAACAAACTGTTTTTTAATTAATTTTGTGCAAATATATGACACAAAATTTCTACATGTTTTCTTTGTGAAATGATTTATGCTTTCTTCGTACATTTTGCGCCATGTTTATACAGGGTGCGGAAAAACAGACAGTGCAGTTTTGAAAGGCTATTAAAAAAAAACGGCGAAAATTTATAGAAATGATTTTATTTTATTCGGTACATCATGCCGTTTTATGCATTAAATGTTGAAGATGACATCAGAAAGATGATGGCCTCCAGCAGCGATACATTGATAAAGGCGATTTCTGAAAATTTCGGCCGCATTTTGGCACATCTCGATGAGCATAGCTGCGTTTTCCTCCCGAATTAGATCCTTGAGTTCTTCCAAGGTATGAGGACGATGTTTAGAAACTTTTTCCTTCAGATAGCTCCACGGGAAGAAGTCGCAAATGCTTAAATCAGATGAGCGTGCGGGCCATCCCACGTCACCTCTCAGAGAGACGAGGCGTGCAGGGAACATCTGTCGCAATTTTGTTGCAGTTTTGTCGCAGTGTTCTTACCGTTTTGGGTCTTCCTAAACCCCTTGGCCTTAGTGTGGATGCAGTTTCTCTAATGTATGCACCCAACTCACGATTAAATTACGGTTACGGACGGTATCACGATGTGCAAGATTGAAGTGCAGCCGGAAGGCCCGCTGGGTTGTGATGACAGAAAGGCCATTTTCAAGAAACATGCGGACGGCAAAGTCCCGGTGTTGTCCGGACCAAACCGTGGCAACAACTGAAAACGGCACGACCCTCCGGACACAATGAGACCACTCCCAGGTTCCTACCCCCAACACACGGAATGTACCGGCCTATTAAAACTGCACTGTCTGTTTTGCCGCACCTTGTATATTATATTTACTCAGCTAACAATGGTGGTTTGTCATTTTTATGACTCAAGCACATTAGCTGCATTTAAAATGATTATTTTTCACAAATTTAGTAATGTTATTTGTTTTACTTCTTACAACAGCTGCTGTAGACATATTTTCAAAGCTGATATAGAAATAGATATTTATTTGCGCTTTTAAATTACCTATTTGTTTCTTTTTTTTATGGAATTTTTAAGTAATGCTTTATTTATATGAACTGATAGCTAATTTGTTGCCTCATGATTATTATAATATTATGCACATAATACGTTTAACATAGATTATTTTCTTTCAGTTTCTTGTACAAAACTTTTTGAACACACTCTTTTAAATTAGGCATTAGAATGAATTAACAGAGGAAATAGATTTAATTATATTCAGGAATAAATATCGTAAATCCCGTAGAAAAGGGTTGTAAGTCAAAATTTTCAAAGTAATTTATTTTTAAGTAAAGTTATTGTGATTACCACGTAAACTGTGTTTTATGTAATTATGTATCATCATATACCGTTTAAATTGTAATTATGAATAAATAAAAAAAGAAAAAAAGTTAGATCACTCCGCGAGATGTCGCTAGTCTCTTTTGGAGATTTTCGAGAACCGCTTGTTCAAAATATGTTTTCGCTCTCCTATAAAATTTACTTTTTTGACTTACAACTTCTCAATGGAATGTGCCATATGTAAATAATAAAAAAAAATAACACCATATTTTGTAACTTTTGAGTAAAATCTTTATGGTTAAATAATTGTAGCTACAATAATTTTCATCATTGTGTAATATCACTAAACAAATTAACCTCTTTACAAATATATCAAAATTTATTCTTTATCAGTCGTTTTGTCTTTCTGGATATCTCCAAAATGACAAATGTAAAGTTCTAATCTAATATCTGTATTTCAATTATTCAGGCGTCTGGAATAGAGCCCGTTGAAAGCGTGACGAGCAGTGACTTTGACAAGTTCCTGGCGGAGCGGGCAGCCGCCGCAGAGAGCACCCCTCCCTCCACCACCCCCCAGGCGCGCCCCCGTCAACCCAAGAAGGACGAGGACGGCATGTTCGCCCTCTGATTTGCCCCCCTCCCCCTCCCCCCATTCCTCATAACTTACTTAGCCACTAGGATTGTCTGTGTTCCGTTTGAAAATGTGATCTGTCTTTAGTTCTGCAGTTTTGAAAGAGACGTTGTATTGGACAGAATAGTCTTTTATTAGGAAGTGTACGCTGGCTGAAGAGATAAACCGATAGAAGTGTGTTGGGCGTGTCCGTGTGCCTAAAGTAAGGTCAATTCTATCTTACTTTGGGTGAAAGTGATCATACATTTTATAATTTCTTTCTTTATCAATTTAATTGACCTGCCTGAGGCTTAGAAGTCAAAATTTGTTGTGTAAATTGGTGACAACCGTTTTCTTTAAAATCGGTTTACATCGCACTTCGGGGAATTCTCTATTCAGTGGTGGACATAATTGAAACATATTTACTATCAAAAGTTTCCAATTTTATGATTGAATGGTGTTTTGAATTAGTTACTCTGATATAAAATAAACAACATTGCATCACCTTATTTGGTTAGAATTCTAACTACGTCTTACCATGGAAAGGACTTTGACACCTAATAACATGTTCTTAGGTGTCAAAGTCCTTACCATGGTAAAGTGAAGTTAGAACCCTATCCAACCAAGGTGACGATTGGTAACCACTGGAGTGTTTTTGGCCATATTTTGGCCAATTTGCTAACACCGTTGAGCGTTTGCTGGCCAATTTGAAGAGATATTTTAAAACGTTTATTGGAATTATTTCAAAACTTTCCCCTCTTTGTATAACTTCGATTAATCAGAAAGATATCTTAGTACTTTTATTTTTGATGCCTCGCATCTCTTCTGAATTATTTGTTATTGACATTTCATTCAATTTTTTTTTCTTACAAATCATTGATCATGTGTTATGTATTAAAAAAATCATTTTAGAATTTAAATTTATGTCTGTGATTATCAATCAACTGGGCTATAGAAAACACAGAATTTCAGTCACAAATTTATTATTCTCCAAACAGGTACCACGGACGCCAATTTTAAAGTAAATATACGCAGAATTCATGCATTTATAAATTTAACAATTTTTTTATGAATCCTAAAAATATGAGATAAACAGTGAAAAATGGGTGCATTCAATGGCTCTCTAACACTACAAGCTGTTTATATGTGTCCATATTAAAATTTAGAGTTATGATTTTTTTAATGAGGGTGAAATTTCCAAATCGGGTGCTCAGAAATCCCGGACACTTGACGAGTATTTCAATTATTAAAACACGCTCGAGTGGTTATTGAACTGTTAATTTTATTCTATATAAAAAATATTGCAATATAAAAAATATTCTAATTTTCTTTTAGTGGTCACAAATATCTGCGATCGTATCTGAGCAACTAATTCCAAACATCATAAAAATATTCCACAATAGGGTATTTCCACGTTTTTTTATTGATTTATTCATTTTTATTTATATTTTTATGTTGACGAATAAATTTTCTACAGCCAGTCTAAATTTTCCATTTTTGAAATACTGCCAAAACAATATTTTGGGGCAGGTCTATCGTGTGACGTTATGAGCGTCAGCCGGCTTCTGACACATTTTTGACAGTAGTACTTTGTTTGTTGACGTGCATATTTGGTGCCCGTGACCCGCCAATCACTGAATGAAAACATAAAAAACAAACATTTTTAGTAGGATGATCAAAATTAGAAAAAATATTCCATATATTTTCAACAGAATCCCTCACTTGTGAAAATACCCTATTCATTAAATTTATTTGGATCGATTGTTTAGAAATGCTTACACCGTTCTTCCATGGAGCTACGTTCAAGCAACGCGATCGCCGCTTGTCTGTATTTTCCATATTATTATTAGTGTTTGAAAACGCCACTAGGCGCTACACTAGCAAAATATTATGACAGGTAGCGGTAGCGTCGCTTGTAAGTAGCTACGTGAACGATGGGCGTTACTGACATCACTTATTAGTATATGTTACCATATTGGAAATGCATATATTCATGAAACTTTATCTGGGTACAAAATTTAAAAAAAATTATAATACACAATAATAAAAGTAATCTGTTGATAAAAAAAATATCAAAGTTTACTTTTCACGTAATGAATATTTTTAAGGTATCTACTTGCTTGTTTATTTAAACCGCCGGAATAATTGGGCATTCACCGCTATGCAATGCCATGATTTTGATACTATGCTACTCAAATGAACCATATTCACAGTATCTACCTATACCTATTTTTAATAATGTTGCCATATTCTGTAAGCTGTCTTTGCTACCTTGATATTTATCTTTGCAATATTTATCATTTAAAACTTATTATCCATTGGAATAAAGTCGGACTCTTTTATTTACCAATATTATAAAACTTTTATTTTTTATTTAATTTAATCACAAAACACTGTTTAATTTGTAGAAATCTCACTAAGCACAGACTTGAAATAATGATTGTTCTTTTCAAATATTTATACTTAGTATGTAGGCATTTTTATTTACCATTACTTTTATGGTATCGTTTCGCAGGGTATTTACTATAACGAGGTATCTCCGAAATCAGCTTTTTCGAGTTACACATAAAACGTTTATTTCTTTGTCAATGTATCCCAAAAAACGCAGTTGAAAAGGAGGATTTCAGATTTACCTAGTTATGTTAATAACCCCGTGATTTATAACTATTTATTAGATATATGATGAGATCATGGATTGATGTGCAGAATTGAATGCATAGTATTTTAGCATGTTAAATTTACCATGAGAAATGAAATGAGTCGAACAAAAATGAGATTTCTGCTGAAATACTGCCTCAGCCGATATTTTTTTTTACTGTGAGGTATGTTCATACTGTTGGATCGTAAATGCCTATGCTTTTGAAAGCTTTAAACTTCCTTACAGATCCAAATTGAATATGATGCCAATATATTTGTCAAAAATCACAGTAATCACTCACTGTAGACTAATTAAAAGTTACTAATTTGACTGATTCTCTCACATTAATAGATAATTCAAATCTTAAAGCATATTGAGTTACCTTTCGTAAAATTCTATTACATTCATATTTGACCTTAGAATATTCATTTAACCTCTTCCTGCATGACGGCATCATAAGGGTCTTCAAGCATTCGAGCCTAAAATCGCATCTCAATAATTTCAGATAGGGATGGGATCGCCATGATGGACCAAAATTTTTTCTATGAAAATATCGGAAATCACAGACAATTAACAAACTTAAACATGGACTACTACGTACATGAAATATAAAGCTGCATCCACATTATTAAATGCTTAAGCAACTCTAATCGATCTGTCGATATGGGACTCCAAGCATTCCGGTAGTAAATAAATAGGTGCCGTCGGATTTTTATAGATAGAATTTGTCTGCCCCCTAGATTTGAAAAAGACTGCTCTAAAATAACCAAAAAAATAAATAATAAAACAAAAATTTGTAATCTTATTAAAATCAAAAATTAATTTTTTTTTTTAAATTCTACATTTTATAGGTCATGCTGGAAGAGGTTGTATCAATACTTGATAAAGAAAATATTTGCCTTAAAAGGTGACATTAATTATTGTTATTTGTGATCTTCAATTGAATTAAATTTGACTCTATTTGTGTGTAATAATTAAACAAAATTTGCACATCGCATGTATGCATGATAAAAATTGCAAAAGCCATTTGTTTAATGAAATACATTTTGCATAATGTATTATTTATAGTTTACTTATAGCATTTTATATAACAAATATTGGCTTAGTTATAAAGTTATTTAGTTTATTAATATCTAACATTATATAATATCCGTGTAAGAAGACGGACAAGAAGAAAAATTGTGTATTAATTAAAATGTAAAATGTTACGAAAGTGTTTAAAATGTGTGTACATAAAAAGTGATTTTAAAGATTATTTATTGGCTTTATACATATATTATTACGAATTTTGCTATTGTTTTAATGGCTTCATAAATATAACTCCTTATCATCTGCATAATATAACCATTTCACTTTAAAATTTACCATGCGTGACTTACCTGACTTGAACATAAAAATAAAACTGATAATCTGTAATATTTACATCTCCTTTTTAGAATACTCACTCTATTTTAACAGCTTTGTGTTAAATTCGTTATCAAATGGCAAGTTTAATTGTAGCAATATAATTCTACACAATTTACATTACCATGGCAAGTTAACCCCTCAGGCCTCAGGCACATTTTGTCAGAAGGTCAAAATATTTTTACTGACAAAGAAAAAAATAAAAACATGCATATTTTATTAGACAAATGTATTATAAAAGTTGTCATCACCTCAGTTTTTTGTCATTTGAAGTAAAAATAATTAATAAAAAATAATCACAAAGTTTCATAAATCTTTTTCAAGTTGCGGTTGGAAACTTTGGTTTCATAAAGGTGTACATTTGAATTCTTTTGTGGTTAACTTTTAGATTTGAATATAAAGCGTGGTGTTCTCTCTTTCTAACATCGTTTAGATCAAGGCTGCCCAACCACCCAACCTGCCCAACAGTCGGGCCAAATTTGCACCAGGAATTCCGTCATCCTATAATTTTCGTTACACAAAAAATTATATTTTATAGTTGTAATTGATTGTTTACAGATTGAACGTAAAAGGATTTACAAAAATTTGCAAGTTAGCGGGAATTTTTAAACTTGCTCACGCGGACCATTTATAATTCGTTTGCGGGCCACATTGTGGCTTATCCGAGTTGTTCCCAAAAGCAAACAGATTAGCCTGAGGGGTTAAACTATATTAAAAATCTGAAAAGATGTCAAGTCAGGCATTCAATGCAATCATAATACCGTTGGGCTGTTAAAAGCTCTAATTTGGCAAAACAAAGTTGTATTGTCATTTTAGCTGTTTATCAGAGCAGCGACGGTGTGATATTATCATACAAAACATGTAGTTCTTTTCTTGTAATGAAATAGATTACAATGGCTTACCTTTCTTAGTCGCACAAGTCTTATTCATCGATTTTTATAATTAAAAAACTTAACTATCCAGATATGATTTGAGATTTTCACGGTCTAAAGATTATTGTTATTTGTTTTTGGGGTATTATTAACAATTGCGTGTTGCGCTTCCTCCTTCTATAGCCAACGTTTCGGACAGCGTTAAAGTGACCATCATCAGTCGCAGATTCGTAGATTTTGGTGAAGTGTGTGTTTATGTATGTACAGGCGATACCGTGTTGGGGGCGTCAATCTCTTTAGGGTCGCTATTTTGTTATAATAATTAGTTAAATTAATGTGGTTTTTGACATTTAGTTTTGATATAGCTTTCAAATACTAGTACAAGAACTATTAAGCATAGTCCTATCGTCTCTGTTGATATTAATAGGATTTTTGTGTATTTTACAATCTAGAATGCATCGATCATGCCTAATTATTGAAGCAATTGATATCCATAAAAAAACCATTAATATTAATAGAGTCTATGGGGCTAAGCTTAATAAGTTCTTGGTATCCGGTACTTGAAGGTTATACCAAAACTAAATGCCGAAAACCACATTATATTTAACTAATTATATTTGAAATACCGGCCCCCTAAGGGGATTGACGCCCGTAACACAATATCATTTCTACATACATAAACAAACACTTCTCCACAATCTACACATCTGCCCTGATGATGGACACTGTATAATACGTTGGCTAAAGTAGGGAAGCCATACATGGCATAATAACCCAAAAATTAATCACAATAAAACATAACTATGTAAGTTTAAACAAAATTTCACAGCTTGGTGTAAAAATAGTCAGAGAATTTGAATTAAATACATAGTTTGTCTCGTTAAGACGTCAACGACAGAATAAATAAGTCACTGCACTCGGTGTTGGCTTTATTTTAAACAAATGCATATCATAAAAATAATTCCAACAGACAGAATAAATAATATGTTTATAAACATATTGCATATTTGTAATCCATTACGACATAAGGCTTGTTATTATTGTGTCTAAAGAATCATTTTACACAAACTTTTATATTTATTATTAATACTTAGTGCTGTAAATTAATTAAATTAAATAATGAGTCATTTTTATGAAGAACAAAGTGCTTTGCAATGGTTAAATGCTTTTACTGTCATGTATATGGTTTTTCAAATGACTTGTTCATAGGATTTACATAATATATATTATTTTTATTAACCAATATTAGATTTTGTTATTTATACATTTTATTTTATGTTGTTAATTTTATTTTTATACACAATCAATAATTTGGCTTTTATAAAATATTTTATTGGCAGTTCTTTAAATTGCTTCTTTCTACACAGGTTTTAAATAGTGAACCTGTATTTTATTTGACTTTATCAGTACATATTGAATTATGTACAAATAAGAATTTCCTATACCATTGTGTATCAGTCGTTTAAGAGGAATAGCTGCGCGGCCATTTCATACAAAAATTAAACTTGGATTTGAGATCAAAATACTTAACCGAATTGAAAATTATATTTTTTAATCAAAAGGTGTAGCAAATACCTATCTAGTGTGGACATATGCTACTTTCTTTATTTTTGTTCCAAATTTTAAAATATAGGCCACTAACCTCTCGTTTGTCATAAGGCCCGCCGGCGGGCGTGACAAAATTTTTTGCTTTTTTTTTAAATTTGCGATTTTAACCCATATGTACAAAGAAACTGAATGAAGGACAGGTTAGAATCGCTTGCGCCAATATCTTTCTTGGTGTAACAGTTAATTTGATTAATTAAATTTTTTAAAGTACCTAATTATCTATGACATTCGAGAGTTGTGCTTTTTCCCGCTTTACCAGCTGTCAACTTTTTAAAGAAGTATCAATGTCATTTTCTTCAAAACATCTTTGAATTGTTGGTTTTCACGTAAGGGAATACATTCAGGTTTGTGTAGAAACAAATGAAATCAGTTTGTATTTGTATAAATTTTTTTTTTTGATATTTGTTTGCCAAATGGGAGACTTTTTTTGTTGCTAAAGTTAGCTATTCTGGGAAAACTTGTAACAATATTATCATGTAATATATACGAATGATAAGATACATTAATTATCTGGTAAACAGAAAATAATCGCAAAAAAAAGAATTCCTTTGTTTTTATACGGCTATTTGACCATAAGTCATCAAGGTAATTTCCGCATGGTTTTTCGAAAAATCATCTGACATTCAACAGGTTAAAGAAGTTGAGATTTTAGAGCCAACTTTGGGAATTGTTCCGAGTTAATGATAATTATTTAAAAAAATATATTTTGCCTAACTTCTATGTAAATATAAAAAAATTGATAAAAAGCATTTTGATGGGTTTAAATTTTACTTACAAATGACCAATTTATGTTGTAACACAAATTTGTCTAAAAAAAAACCATTTTTGTAATGTTTTCCTTATATTTTCATAGTAGATTGGGTAAAAGATTACTATTTTTAATAAATATCATTAACTCAAAAAATACGAAAGATGCCTGCCTCTAAAATCATGAAACATTGAATTCCTTAATGGCCTGTATTTCATAATTCAAAACAAATAAATAAAGTAGCACATATCCTTACTAGATATTTATTATACCTTTTGCTTAAAATTATAAATTTTCAATCCTGTTAAGTATTTTGGCCTCAAACCCAAATTTAAGTTTTGTGTGAAAAAGGCCGCACAGCCGTTACTCTAAGTTTTATAACATTCCAGTAAAATTCACATTTGAATGTGCTTGAAATTATGTAAAAAAGTAATTGATTGCAGAAAACACTTTTTTTAATTTGTTAAAATGTTACCACAATAGTATTCATATAAAAAAAACTTTGTTAACCACAAAATAAATAATTTTTCTGAGAGGAAAAGAAAATGAATTATAATTTTATACTAAAGGTCTTAATGAAAATATGTTTTCAGTGGTTTTTCTTTATGACCTGTTTGCTAATTTCATAAAAACAAGTGAATAATTTTTTTTTTCCTCCAGGTAACATTATTTATTGCTTTATCGTGAAACTGCTTGTGGTAAGGAATCTATGGTAAATGTTTTTGACCTGAGTTTAACCTTTACTGTGTGGAGTCGTCAACTTTCTATTTAGCAGTCGGTTTGCCTGATTGTTTTTGCCAAATTACTTTCAAATTGGTTTCTTGAATGCTGAACTTAATTTCATAAATGTTTGTTATTTTTCATATAGCCTCTATATAATCTTTGTACTTATATGCCAAAAAAATATTTGTATAAAAAAATACTTTTTTTATTTCATCCCCATTAACTAAAATATGTCAAAACACTTTATTTGTGGGCAAATTTGAATGAAAACTGGAGACAGGAACCCACTGGTGAGGGAAGAGGAAGGTGGGGAGTACCTGGCTATTCAGATCTTGTCACAAAACAGAGCTAAAGCATTTTAATTAATGAAGACAATATTAGCAAAACTCAATCTAAATCTAAAACAGAAAAAGATCAGATCACATCTGGGACTTGAACCCAGGACCTTCGGCTTTCCGGGCAGATGCTATAACCACTGAGCTAATGTGTCCCTATCCGATACGGTCATATTTAACTGTAAACATACTTCGACTGAGAACTACCAACATTATTTTCATGCATATTTTATTGGCTGCTGTCTTTATGTATGATGGCAAGATTTCAATTCTGAATGTTGGTCTTACACCATATATGGTTGTATTTTACTCGTTAAATACTCGCAACTTACTCCAGATCTTGTTGGAGTTACATTACAAAATTGTATTTTTTTCTTGGGTCCAATTTGATCGTTGCCTGTCAATGAAATTTATGTAACCTGCATAGCTTTGAAGTTGTGTTGGTTGCGGAAATCCGTCCTTTTAAAAAGGTAGGCATCCACATTGTACAGTTCCATGTCTAATCGGATTATGAGATCTCAGCGTCTGAATTCCAATTTATTCAGACACGATACTTCCTCAGATGATAATTCATCACATCATAACTCACATTAACCCACCCTTCCATCCCCCCCCCAAACCTAAGGTTAAAAACCTTAATAATCAGTTTTCGACGCTTCCGAGACATGATGAATTATCATGTGAGGAATTAACATCTGATGAAAAGTTTGTACTCAATATTCATACACTTAAAAAGTTTTCACTGAGTAGACCGGTCACCACATTGTACGCATCGAACAGACCCATCAAACGTTACCTAAGTTTAAGTTCTCAACATTTCTTTTGGGGAAAAAGGAAGGGGAGAAAATTACATATAAATTACAAAATAAAACAAATCAAGAAGAACATTTTTGGAAGATTTATTTTTATATTTTACAAATTACATTAGCGCACTTATACTCTTGTGGTGAAAGAATGACATCACTCGTAGTGTCCGGCAGGTACACAAATAATGTATTTACATTCGTAATAGTAACAATCTGATCCGACAAAATATATCTCTGTTTGTTTATCTTAGTACGAAGTCCATTCTATAAACTAGGAAGTACCCATAAATAACAATTAAATCACATTCACTCGCAAAAGTAATAGAAACTCTAAGAAAAGTTGTAGACAAAATAAATCTTTGTTGTATAAAAAAAGGAAATATCAAATACTCATACCTCCTACATACAAATAATTGAATACGCACTTCCAAGCTCACAACAATTGAAGGGTTATATAGCACAATACAGACAAAGTTAGTTGGGTATTTAGTTAAATGCACAGCGTGGGAATTCACTTGGAATGTGAGAAACAGAAATCTTTATGTAAAATCAATTAGTATTGTATTATTAAGATATTTCAAATTGGGAAGATTTTTAAAGTCTTCGACGCACAACCAACTTTGAAGCATTCATACGGCCACGATCCGAATCACCTTCTCTCCACCAGGGCTAGAAGCATCCCCCGCTGAGTTTTCTTAATCAAAAATATACATCAACATAACCTAACTTTACCCATTTACGATTATTATTGGAAGATAAGCGCACACTCAATCCAAACGTATATTTAAAATCGTATGTAATAAATAATATATTCAAACACTTTGTAACGATAATCATTTTTTAAATCTTTATTGTGGCAACACCAGTCTTATTTCTAGAATGCGAATCGAGATTGCCTCCTTTCCTCAAACTGCAGACAATATTATTAGTGATGACTATGTATCATGCTCTAATATAGTTGTCCCCATTGGTAAAGGACTGGCAGCAGATAATGTAATGGTAGCTGGGAGATGAAGGGGAAGGTTGTTTGTGTGTTGGTTGGATTCCTAATGCCTCAGTCTCTTGTTTCTTCATTTACAACTCGTCTTTCCTCGGGGTGTCGTCATCCTCATCTTCCTCTTCCGCCTGAAAACAAGACAAACAAGTTAGTAATCATACAATTGCCTAATGGAACAACACACAATTAAGTTTACCGTCCAATTTGCACGAGACTTGAGGCTTGATCCAATTTGCAATTCGTCCATAGTGGCTATACACGTTCCATTATATTTGTGAGTTCATGTCTTCTAGTGGTCACTTACTCTGTGGTAATGCGACTGAACCGACGAATGCACATACAACATGAAGATTGATCAAATCGGCAGAATCAAAAATCGATTCTGTCTTCAGGTACACTTGCCATGCACTAATCCACACTGTCAAGTTTACTTGATCAAGCCCGAAGTCTCGTGCAAGTTGGATGGCAAACTTGATTGGCGTACAAAATTGATCTTACAATTTCTTCTTACCCCTCTGTTTTTCAGGTCTCACTTGAAAAAGCTAGACCTGAGAAGAAGGCTTTAATGGAATCACAAGAGGAAAAATAGCAAATTCGAGTGCATTTGTTTTTGAAAAAAAAAATTGGGACTAAATTGGAAGCAAGTTTTCCAATTGTAATTCCAGCTAACACCATTTTGTTTAGTTTTCATTCTTAGTTTTAATTTTCATTCTTAGTCCATTTTCAAGTGCATCTGAACCAGTTTCGGATGCAACACTTTTCAATGATCGTCTTAATCTTAGTCTAATAATGCTGGGGCCGCATCTGCGCCTATCGTCACGAAGCTACGCGTAAATGTATTCTTTTTTTTTTCAAATTAAAAGAAAACGTTTACGCGAAGCTTCGTGACGATAGGTGCAGATGCAGTCCCAGCATAATAATAACAGATTCTTATAACTTAAAAACGAAAATTGGCAAACAGAGTAAACAGAAAAGTAACTAGATTCTAGATACCATAGAAGGAACCGGTGAAAAGAATCCAATACAGTGAAACCCTCTTAAGATGTTTTCCTGCTTAAGAAGTTTGGTTTTTTAAGTCCCTTGAAGACTGAATGGCCCAATTTATCCCACTTATAAGGTTTTCCCACCAAAGAAGTTTTTTTTTCCGGTCCCTTGGAAAACTTCTTAAGAGGGTTTCACTGTAGTTCAATAGGTAGTAAGTAGTGAGGTAGTAATAGTATAAGAGATAAAGGAATAATAGGAAGACAGGTGAGTTAGAGTGACAGAGTGGAGTTAGTACAAGTTTTGTCATTACCCTCACCTCTTCGGACGCGGCCTGTCCGTACTCGCCGCCGGACTCCACGAACTTGATGAGCCCCTCCAGCGTGCGCTCTCCGTTGTACTCGACCACTTTGTTCTCCTTGGTGTACAGCTTGATGGTGGGGAAGGAAGTGATCTTGGTGTGCTCCAGCTCGTTGACGGTGGAGTCCATCTTGGCGATGACCACGGCGCTGTTGGAGGCGTAGTTCTCTCCCAGGTTGTCGTAGATGGGAGCCAGCTGCTTGCAGTGACCGCACCTGATAGACAACAAAATTCATTCTATTAATATTATCCAAAATTATAAGGGACTCGAAAGAATTATTAGAATCTAGGAAATCTAAATTAAATTTAAAGAAGCTGTCTCAGAAAGACAAAGTTAATAAAAACATTAATGTTACGCTTGATGACAGCTGTCATCATTTGATAAAAATCTGAAAAGGGTTGAGAATGATGTTTCTGTTCAAATGTCAAAAAATCTAAAAAGTGCTGAAAATTGATTTGATGATCATTAACTGCAATGGAGTTTGAAATACCTCAACCCGTTATAATAAGCAAAAGTAATAAAAATGACAGATTGAATTAGAAGTGAAGAAACTTCGAACAAAAGACAGATTTGTGAATCTATGAAATATAAGTAGAAAAAAAATTATTTAATCTGTCTATTCATTGAATTCCTGTGCAAACTAATTATTCTAAACAAAAAAGTTTCTGGAATACTGAAGAGAAGATTCTTATAACTAAAACATCCACCATCTCCTTCCCCTCCCCACTACCTTCAGCATCACAACATACCCCAATTGGGGATGCCGTAGTCTCTGGTGAGGGTCTTTGCAGTATTCAGATATAAAAAAGCAGCAGTTTGATTTTTAAAGTTTTATTTTGATTTATGACACCATAAATCTTCCAATCAACTAAAGAGTTTTGACACAGTGCCACAGTTCATCAATGGAAGGGGAGTAATTTGTTGTACGCAAAATGGTATGAAATGATTGATTGAAATGATTTTGGACTCACCACAGTCAAAAGAATTAAATCGCCTAACAACCACAATACATATCTACTAAATTCACTTCTTGCAAGGTCCATTTATACAAACATGTGGGCTTGACCCATACCAGGATAATATCAAGGAACAAGTGTGACTAACTATAGTGTATGTGAATATGTATGTAGTTTCAATGTCTCTTAAGAGATGTCATTAGTATAGGTAAATAAAGTTTTAATTTATCTCAACAGAGGTTAGTATTTGTACCTAATATATGAAAGAGACAATTGTTGCCCATACACGAAGATATCTGATCATATCCAATTGACAGTGAACATCGCACTATTAACAGATTAAAACAGAGCATCCTTTAGAGCGGACGTTAAGTCCAGTTATTCATTGTAAGTTTGATAATAAGCAAGACTCGTAATCTCAATCGCATTGTTAATTAGAACCATTAATTGTACTGTTAATGCACTAACCTAACCAAGAAAAGAAAACTGATTTAGTTAACCCTGCAAATTAACTTTAGAAAGCTGGCGTTTTCAACACAAGATATCACATCACGCAGCATGTGTTGACACAATGAATATGTTTTAGTGAAACTCTACAGATCACATTTGCAACAGCCGCGTAGATGATTTAAGGATTTAGTTATAAGGTTTACTCACCATGGGGCGTAGAATTCAACGAGGACATTGGTAGACTCGTCGAAGACAACGGCATCGAAGTTGGAGGAGGACAGAGTCCAGACAGGCGTCTTGTTCCAGTCCTCGGGCAGCTCCTGGCTCAGGAGGTGCTGCTTCAGCTTGCCGGCCAGGAAGTCGGATACAAAGGCCTAAAAATACCATACAAGATGAATACCACATCAATTCAAATCAAAGTAGACACTCAATGTATCAAGGCAATGTTTGGACTTAGTTCTTTAGTTTAATTAAATTCAGATTTAATTAAAAATATGTATAACTAGCGCAAACCCATGAAAAATTATAGGTAGTCTGAATTCTCAACAGATCATTTGAAAATGGCAATTGAAATTATTTTATTTTAAAAATATAACGTTAAACCTCCTCTCCAAACACTTTTGAATATGAACAACAAATTTTGAATATGACAATTAAATTCAAAGCAAAAGTTGTAGTTCATTGAAACAGAATTACAGACAGACAGATGGAGTCACAACCGAAATGAGTAGTTTTAATAACCTTTACAACTTTCTGTGATTGATCACAGACTGATTGGTAGACCAATGATTTTTGCAGATTTGAAAATTTTGAAACCTTTTAAATTAATTTGGTAGAATTGTAAATCATTGTTTAAATTGGCTTAGTAAATCACAGAAGCAATTTTCTGGACATTATTTCTGGATTTTTTCCTTCTTAACTTTTGTTCTATAAGATTTTTTAAATCACTTCGCATATATGTAAATGGAAAAGTTTTAAATAATTTTAAAGTCAGACTAACAATTCATCAAATTTTCAAGTTCTGTAAAGGTTCTATTCACAGACATATTATTCATAGACTTGAGAATCAGGGAGAGGGGTAATAACCATCTGTAGCGGGGCGGAGAGGGATTAGTTGACGGTAACGATATGTGATTCGTTAATCCTTCAATATGACAGTATATAGGCATCACGCATTATAATATCACCATTTAGCTCTTAAAAGTAAAATCTGCTTTTGAATGAATAGACCTTTTTACATGGGAGCGCGAATTGTTCGCCCGGTTTGAACAAACTTGTGTAATCCATATAAAATGAAGAAAGGTTCGCGTGTTTAGAGAGCCGAATATTTTGTTACCGTGTTTAGTTAAGACACTTTTACAAATGTTTCATAATTTACTTATCACAGTAAACTGCAACGTGCACACGACGGGACCGGAATTTCGGTTCATGTCTAAAACTGATCATATTATATGATGTGAATAAGCTTAAAATAATGACAAATAATGCCTGCATATGGAAGGTAATACGACAATTGGGTTTATACTCTTTTTCACTTCTATTTTTACATGTTTTAATAGCACAAGTTACCATTTTTGCCGTGTTATTTCGTAAAATGTACCGATAAGAGCTCGACGCTAGTCCGCACAAGAATGATGACGTCACATTTTCTAGATTCACGCTTACCTATACGCCAGCCCGTCCGGTTCCATGGAACCCAGAATTAAGGAGGGGGAAATAATACGCTTTTATCACTTAGGGCAGGTCTATACATATTCATATGTCTATGGTTCTATTCAAGTTCTGCTACTATTTCATTATTGGCCAGTTGGTTAACATGAATGAAGTAATTACAGAACTTGAAAATGAACCTTGAAATTTAATGAATTTTTAAAATTCTGTGAAACCAACTGGCCATAAGTAATTAAAAATATCACAATGCAAAAACACCTGTAATATTGTTGACATTTTATCCGTCACTTACTGTTCTGTTTTACTTGAAAGTTTAATCAGTCTTTGTGTTAAATATGTACATATTTACAGAGGAATCTAGACAGGAATGTATACACTGTTTTCTTTACAATTCTATATTTAGGAAACAGATGTGGCAATGTTTATTTACCTCAACATTCTCCGAGGTGAGTTCTGGGTTCTCAGGCTTGTACTTGGACATATCTTCCTCCAAGCCGATCAGTCGCATGGAAGGAACCTCTTCCTTCTTCATTCCGAAGAATTCCATGATCCTGGAAAACAATTATATCATCAGATAAAGAAACAGATTCATTGACCCGTACAATTTCTTTAATCGTTTTGGTTTTTAATTCATAGACATTTAATTATTTGAAAATTTAATGTAAATCAAATTTTATAACATTTTGTTTTGAAAAGTATTATTTTTCTATCTACATTTGTTACTCAAATTTTATATATCTGCTACCGGTTTCGCTACAACCGTGCCATTCACTTGCAAACTTAAAAGTAAACTTAAAATTCTAGAAATTGTTACATAGTTAATGCTGAAGAAATACAAAAAATTTTATAATGTTAGTATTAAGTTCTGCGAGTATTTTAGTTTTTTATTATTGACTGCTGTTTCGGTGTTTGAAGCCATCTTCAAACTGTGGGCAGCTCACTTGGAGATGACTTATTTTTCTGATTCTATTTAACCCCGCCCAATTTCAATATTTGTGATGACTAAAATGATTTATTACCGGTTAAACCGATTTACTGAGAAAATAATTGTAACAATAGATTCTCTATTTTGTGGGGTACTTTGAAATCTGTTTTCCCCACATTAAATGGTAATGTTTTCTTAATTGTTTAACCGCTTGGACACATAAGCGTGTTTTCACGATAATTTAACGTAGGTAGACATAGGAATGACGTATGTTCCGTACCTGAGTTATTAATAATGACATTACTAAATGAAACAAATACTTAGTTTTAAACCACTTTATTTTTATTTATATTTGTCGACCGGTTTCGATTGCACTCAATCTTCATCAGGACAATAATATATAAACAGTTAATATTTTATTGTCCTGATGAAGATTGAGTGCAATCGAAACCGGTCGATAAATATAAATAAAAATAAAGTGGTTTAAAACCAAGTATTTGTTTCATTTGGTATAATGTCAAGCCACAAAGTGTTTGCTTTCTTCGATTATGATATTACTTTTTCTTTTATATTAACTCCACAGGACGGCATCAGGAAAATAATTTCCCTCAGGGCGCATGTCATCTTTGAAGATGCGGCGTGGAGGGTCTTTTTGAGGAGAGGAAGGAGTGAACATAGGTCTTGACCCTTGAAGAGACCCAAGTTGTAGGAAGGAGGAAACACAGAGGCCGGCAAATCCTTCCAGAGCCGAGCTACTGCTAATAATGTACTATATATGTTGTTTAGGTTTTCTGAAGAAACTTAGTGTTAAACTTATTAGGATCATTCGTTCGTTTATTGATTACCAATTGTTCAAGTAAATTTAGGACCAGTTGTTTCGGAAAATTTCACGTTTGAATTTCCCTCAAATCGACATTCACCGAAAAATTGGGTTGTTTCAACCTCCGTCAGAAGAAATTTCATCGAAAATTACATAGGACCAGTTGTTTCGGAATTCCCTTCAAATTTGAATTTCCTTCAAATTTGAATTTCCTTCAAATCGTCATTCACCGAAAAATTGGGTTGTTTCAACTTCCGTCAGCAGTGAAAATACTATAGAAATGTGATGTGAATGTGATCAGCCGAGTCCGGACGATTAGCGAAATAATGGGAGGCGCATGCGCAGACGTCAAAATTGTGATTCGGCGGGGAACACTTGAATAAAATTTTCAAATTAATCTAACGTTATTTGTTGCTATTTACTGCTGACGGAAGTTGAAACAACTGGTCCTTAATCTAAAACCCTTTATTTATGTATTTAAAGGTTTAGGCTCATTGTAATCAAGCGGAATGCGATTATGCAATAAGAGATGTTCTGCAAATTTTGTACAATTATATAAAAACATCCTGACAGTTCAATCATTTAACAATGGGGGAATGTTAACTCTTGATGAAAATTAGGAAAGTGTTTCAAGGCTGAATCTATGCAATTCAATGCTTTGCACAATAATTTCAACATACATAAATAGTAAGCAATGCATTAGTCATTATCTATTTGGAGGTGTGTAACTAAGTGAAAAGGCATTTATAAAATACACCTGATAAAAAAATGACACATGCAAGATAATAATTTCATTATCAATCTTATTGACTCCACGTCACTAAGATATAAAAAGATTAGCCAGTTACTTTATAAATTAAAAACATTATGTTGATATTATGACTGTTAACCTTACAGGTCGGACTGTAATCAGAATAGTTTAGGAGAATCAGGAGAGTGATGTCTTACCTCTGGTGATCATCCTCATCGGTGTCGATGGTGACAAACAGGACCTTTCCGCGGAAGTTCTTGGCCGAAGCCTTGACGGCGTCCACATACTTGAAGTCTCCATCCTTCTACAAAACCAAAAAAAAATAAAAAAATTAAGATTACCAACATAACTCACCCAATTTCAACATCATATCGACGCTGGAAAAGAAAAATGAAGTGCCATACAGATGTGACATTAAAGATGAACCGATACAAAAAGCTATATTGTTTGTTTGTGCTTGTGTTTGTCAAATCAAGTTTTCTAGAGTTTCCCAGAACATGTGGGAAACTGTAGAAAGTGTCATTTCAACACCCCTTCGAAAAATCATTAAAAGTGATTTTTCAATGTATTAAAACGTTTTTTTATTATTTTTATACATGGTTTCTTTTAATGACTTTTCAAAGGAGTGATGAAGTTCCACTTTGCTGATTTGTCCGGTCAGCAATATATAAATACATAAATGCTAGAGATAATTAATAATTTCAAAAATTGTTGCAATTGTGAAGTGGTTTTTGTAAATGCAACATGTGGCTAATTAAAATTCATGAATACATAACAAGCACCAGATGCGTTGCTTAAATATTGCAACAACAGAATAGTTGATAGCTCTAGATAAGACTTGGACCCGGATACACGGGTCAAAACACTGAGAGAATTGCTCACTTGTTACTTGGCAAGAAATTGTAACAAAACTTGACAATGTAGCAAAGTTTGCAATACACAGAATCTAAAGATGTAATATTTGAAGGGCTGGAGTGATAACTAACCTTGGACAGGAACACGAGAAGGTGGTTCTTGATTTCTCCTCCGAAGATCTTGGAAGCGGTCTCATGGGTGAATTCAACCACGAGGGGCAGGGCTTCTGAGGCAACCCACTTCTTCAGGTCAGCTTCCACTACTTCTCCTTCGTAGGTGGTCTTGCCTTCATCGAACTGAGGACAAAAAGCATATATGTACACATTTTATAAAACTTACAAATAATGCAACATTTAAAAAATAATGGTTGTTTTCGCAATGTTTATTATTTACGGATAGCATTAAATTCAATTTATTGTTTTAAAAACATTACAAAACTGTTTATTTTTTAATACATATGTAAAAGAGAATTACATAAAAATAAACAGTAGTTACAGAGCTTGCCTTTTAACCTCTCCTGTGCCGTAAGCGGGCCGGCGGACGAGGTAAATTTTTTCATTTTTTAAAACAATTTATCCCTTATGTAAAAAGAAACTGTATGAAGAACAAGGTCAGAATCGTTTGGGCCATTCTCGTTCATTACGTGGCTGATACCGGCATGAGCCCTAGCTACTAGAAATAATTCGTAATAAAATATCTATGACATGGTAGCCTTTCAAACTGTCAAAATCTGTGCATTTAAATATTTTACATTTTCCAAGTATCAATGTCATATTACTTCTTCCAAAACACCTTTGGATTGTTTTTTTTCATGTAGGGTATTGTTTTAATAACCGCTTGGGCACATAAGCTTGTTTAAACGACAATTTAACGTAGGTAGACATAGGAATGACGTATGCCCCATACCTGAGTTATTAAGCTATTCATTTTCTGTAAAAATAAAAAAATCAGAATATATTGAATAAAGAATATATTTTTTTTACATTTGTTTGCCGAATGGGAAAATTTTAAATATTTTTTTGTTAAAGTTAGCTATTCTGGGAAAACTTGTAACGATATTATCATGTAATATATATGAATAATAAGATACATTATCTGATAAACAGAAACAATCGCAAAAAAAACAATTCCTTTTTTTTATAATTTTTTTTTTCCAAAAGTCAGGATGGTAATTTCCGCGCGGCTTTTCCAAATTCGCCCGGCATGTGACGGGTTGGCAACTTCATTGATACTAAATTATGTCGATATCTGAATTGATTCTGTTCAACAAAAAGATAGCTCTCCCCACCGGCATGACCATTGGCGAAGTTAGTCCTGCAAGATGGGAGATAGAACAGTCTATGCTGTCGGTGACGGAGATAACCATCGGGAACATAGAAATGATGCTCTCCATGATAGTAGAGTTTTCAAATCATCACAAATTAGTCTGAATAAATGTTTAGCAATGTGTACATCCCTTCTGACCCGTAGATGCTTCATTCCGAGCTTACCCAAAAAAGTCAGTAGGATAGACAGTCACAAACATATGCCGTATTTCAGAATCACACCTGTCCTTATTTATTAATAAATAAAAGTATGTAATTACACATGTAGATTGTCAGTAAGATAGCCTTTGATAGCTGATATTATTAGGAATGTAATTATACACGTCAGTATCAATATGAAAAAGCAATAAAATTCATTTAAACATTACATAATGATGATAAGAAATAAAGTGCAACAGAGACATGATAAGACAATAATAATCATTAAAAATGAATATGAATGGTAACTAAGTCAAAAGCCATTAACACGGTAAGAACATGTACAATGTATTTTGAGTTGCATGATATCCAATAAAGATTATTATTAGGTTTTACTATAGAAAAGTGAAAATACACTTACTTTGAAAATATAATAATCATCAGTCATAAATATAAGGTATTAAAATATAATAAAACCATTCAACAGATAAATAATTAACGCTTTAAGATAAGCGATTCATAAATTTGTCAAGAAATTATAGCAGTTTTAAAAAAAATTGCAAAAAGAGTGTGTGATACGTCATGATCGCAGTAAAAAGGTTAAATCTATTGTGGTTGCTGAATTATCTCCATATGAATCAATTTCAATAGAGACTCTAAAAGCCAGAGGCAATTTCTAAGTTCAAAACACATTGTGGTTTCGCTGTTATACTATATATTATTATTATTATCAGTACCATTCCCACAGGTACTTCAAAGAAAAGGTGATTTTATTTATGTAAGACTGTTGATTCAAATCAAATAATGGTATTCAGGATGACTGACGCAGCGAAGATTTGTATACATATTATATCAAGCAACGGTGTTTTCATAAATATTTCTGCGTAAAAGGAAAAACTTAACAAAACAAGATTAGTTTAGAGATGGCATTATTAAAAATGGATGCAATAGATATTGTGATAAAACTGGTACTTAAAGACAAAACTATATTACATTATACACGATGTTCAGAAACTCTTAGTACAAGCGGGAAACTGGTGAATCTACAATTTTTTTTTTTAAACCGAGCATTTAGATTTTTTCAGCAATTAAGGGGCAACAGGTTAATGCTTCGATGCATTTTAAAAGACTTTTAATAACTCAGGTACAGGCATACGTCATTCCTATGTCTACTTACATTAAATTATCGTGAAAACTTATGTGTCCAAGCGGTTAACAGCTGATATTAACCCCAAACGACCAATATTTTCAAATTTGACCTAAAAAATTCCAACTTTGGACTTTGTTTATTCGAAAACGAAGCTCAAATCACAAAATTTATACCACAAAATCTGTCAATTTTAATGTAGATTCAATCAAAATTAAAAATATCCCGCTTTTACTAAGAGTTTCCAGAAAGTGTGTATAAAGAGTTCAATCGTCGGTCAGTGGGACTATGATATTTCCAATTTGAGGTATGTTTTGAGGGTAAAGGGAATAGGGAGGGGATGGAGATGGGGAAGGGAAGGTTGGGAATTATTCAGATCTGGCTTCGATCCCCAATGATGGTCTCTCACCAGGGCTGTTAATATACAACTTTAAAATTTAAAATTATTAAGCAGTTTTTATGTATTGTTTGTGAATGAATAACTGAGTGTTGTGTCATTACCTTCTTGAAGAGGACGATGCTGCCGCACTTGGCCTCGAACTCTTTGTAGACCTCCTCGCTGGAGGTGATGCCGAACACCTGGTCGTCCATGGCGCTGGCCACGGCGAGGAATGCCTTGGCGGCGTCCGACTCGCGATCCTTGAAGAAGCCGATGGTGACCACGTTGACCGACTCCACCAAGTCCTTGGCTTCCTGGGCGGTGGTTAGCTCCTTCGCTGGGGGGCCCGTCTTCTTCAGCAGCCATGCTACGATGTCGTCGGCCTGTCTGCCTCCTGTCAAACACAATAACAAATAATTTGGTTAATAATAATTAAACTAGCAGTTAAAAACCCACTCAAAGTCAAATTTAATTTTTTTCTTAAATTTAAAAAAAAGGTTCTTAATTTTCAACCGCACAGTCGCTAGGGTAATAATACTATCAGATTTGGTTAGGAACCATTTTCCATTCAGTTGGACACGTCTACTATTTCTGCAAAAGTATTGCAAACTGCACGCAATTAACGTACAAGCGAGTATCCAAATGACTCAGTCCTGATATTGTTGTTCCAATAAAAAATAATTTTAGATTGAATATTTCTTGCTGGTGTAAGGAAAGAGTATTAATTAATTAGTAAATCGAGGCTATTTAGCCACAGGAAGAAGTTTTTGTTTTATTTAGAAATAAAATAAATTGTATGATAAAATGTAGTATTCAAATTAATATATGTAATCTTAATCTCATTTCCGTTAAAAAGTTTATTAAAATGAATTTTTAAATAACGGCAATAAATCATTCGGTTATCCGTAATCCTATATAAAAATTAACTGCCAATAAAAATGTATTCATTTATTTACACTACTTTTTACTGATGTTCTCATTTACATGAGAGAAGTTATAAAAACTCAGTTAACATATAAAAAAATGAAAAGATATTAAAAAAATATACATATTATTATCAATACTTGGTTTCCGTTGGTTTAATACGGTAAATTTCGCAATTATTTATCTATATTTACAACGAGGCAGACTCAACGACAATGATTTTGTACCTGTGAAGTGATTAAACTTGACATTGACTGATAAATAATAATTTTATTCACAAACAGATTAGTTCTGAAAGGTCAACAACACTCACTTGGCCTGAGGCAGATCACACCAATACACAGACACCAACTAACACTATGCATATGTTAAAGTTAAAACCAGTTATAAAAGTAACATTATTTATAATAATGGAATTAGAAATGTTTTCTTTATTGAATTGGGTAGATTCGTTAACAACAAACTATTTTATTGTAATTAGCTTTTAAGACCCATGTTTTTCTTCTGTAAATATATGTAACTATGTATTTCAAATAATAAACTAAAAATTTTAAAAAAATAAATTGATTTATTTTTGGGTTATGCCGTATTGCGCTATCTCCTTCCTTAGCCAACTTTTGGACAGAGTTACAGTGTCCATTATCAAGGCAGATGTAATTGATAGTGGTAAAGTGTATGCTTATGTATGTAGATGCGATACCGTGTTGCCAACTCCAATCCTGTACGAGCTGGTATTACAGAATAATTTAGATGAGTTTTCTGCCGTTTAGTTTTGATGTAGCCGTCAATTACCTGATACATTTGAACTGTTGAGCTTAGCACCGTCGACTCTATTAATATTAATGGGAATAAATTTCAATTGCATCCTTAATTAGGCATGTTCTATATGTTTTGGGTCTTCCGGAATGAATCCAAAGCAATGGTCGAATGGACACTGTAACGGTAGCACAAAACAATAGCACAAAACAATAATATTATTATATACTTTTGAATCGCCTTTTGTGAGAATTAATAGTTTAAAAGTAATATAATATTATGTTGTTGCATTATTTGAACATGTTTGACGGCTTCAAAAATATTTTTATTGCTTTATAGCCCCGGGCGAACTCTTGGAGAAAATGACTGATGACATGGCCAAATAAATTGCAAATATTCACTCTCACTTGACTTGTAAAGGTGAAAAGTAGTATCTCATAGAGGATAGAAACCTGTTTATTAAAAATAGTGGGAGGAAATGTAGCTTTCTAATTAAGCCATAACTATGCACCTCAGTTCCTATTATAAGTACTTAATACTGCAGAAGTTTAACAATTGAGTAAATATCTTCCTAAAATGGATAAATTTTAATTTTATTTCAACTTATTTCCTCCTACCCAGCTTTGCAGATTTGACCATTTTCCTTATTGAACGCTAAAATAATATTGCTTCTTGTATTTTATTTATGGATATTTCAAAGGTTCACAACTCATTATGAAAGCAAATTTGCTAGCTGAAAATAGTTGCACTGACCTAGAACTCGCAGACAGAAAAAAACTCTGCGAATTTGATTGTTTTAAATCTCACCATTAAAGAGTTTTCGCTGATTTTGAAAGCAGATTTTAGCCTTGCAATTACATTCATTCAAAAAAAATGTAACAAAAGAGATTAATAATGACGTTCACAAATTTTATTTAATGGCCGATGAATTACAAACATTTATTCATTATAACTCGTAAATTATATTATTATAACAAATTATCAAATAGTGAATATTTCAATGAGCATGAATAAATTACAAAAGTTGGACATCCACACATTTTAACTGATAAGAAGAATATGAGGGGGAACCTAATTTTGGAGATTATATTGAAGATAAATAATTATTATTCAAAGATTGCAAAATAATGACCGTATTATAAATTAATATATTTACAAGGTTGCACACAAAATGCCAATTATTTTTTTGCAATGGATTTCATGAATGTAGTCTATTGTTGCAAAAGCCACATAAATGTAATTTAAGATGTACCTCTCCCTTTTTCTCACAAACGACACAGGTAACAATCCATACAAATTATTTGCTAAGAACTTTTCAGAAAAATGTCAAAGTTCCAAAATTCAAATTCAACTCCATAGAAATAGTATTGCAATGTATACAAAAAAGTGAAATATTCATAAATGTTAACATAATGCAAAAAAAAGGGTTGTAGCTCACCATTGTACTCGGTGGGGTTGCCGTTCCTGAAGAACTTGAGAGTGGGGTAGCCCCGGACTCCGAACTGCTCGGCGAGTTCCTGCTCCTGGGTGGCGTCAACCTTGGCCAGCTTGATGGGAGAATCCTGTCCTGCGAGCTGGGTGGCAGCCTTGGCGTATTCGGGGGCCAAGCTCTTGCAATGTCCGCACCAGGGCGCATCTGTGATAAGAAAAATATTGTAATTTACAAAAACATATTTAACAAATTAAGACAGTAAGGAAATAGATAGAATAATCATAATCCTGAATTCAACAGCTATATATATTTTGTGTTGATTCTTTTTGGGAATCATTTGAATATTTATAAAAATGGAAAATAATGTGCAATTTATTATCCTGGTTTTTCTTTTATTTTAATACCTACATACTCAAATAACGGATACACAAAAAGCTATGTAAGTATTACACAATAGTTTTATTTTTATCTTGTTTCAGAAATATCAGGACACATTGTTTCACAGAATTACAATTCATCAAATTTCAAAGGAAAATGTAATCTCTGTGAAAGTTCTGTTATTATTTCATGAAAGGATAATTGTTTCACTTTGTAACTGACAGGACTTGAATAGGGCTTTCACAGAACTTGAATGTTAACGTTGAAATTTACAACCCGTCCTTCGAGAATTGAAATCATGATCATTTTATGATAAAGTATTCATAATTATGAAAATATTTAAAAATAGAAAAAGATGATACGTGTTCAGGTTAACGTAAAGGATGTTTATGTTCCATACATTGTACTATTATAAAGGAAATGAAACCGCATTTACCCACAAGACGATGATGAAAGCATAATGACATTTAAGATATCATAATAATTCATCAGAAAAGATAGTTGTGCGTTAACTTCTCAGATTTTTGCCGGCTACGTGTTCTTTAGACGCATGTGCCTCATACATTATGGTTGACGTGTCACATTCTTGTACAAAAACAATCACAATAAAAATGTTAAAACGTACAATAACTCGGCAATATATATAATATGAATGAAAATAACAATATTACGAGTGAAGAACACTGATTAATGTGTTGAAACAAATGAAGTAGGTATACTCACAAAATTCAACTAAAACGAAGTCATTGTCGGCGATAACACTAGGGAAGTTCTCTTTTGTCAAAACCAGGACATTTTCTTCCAATTTAATTTCAACTTCGCTGTAGGCCGTGTTGAATACGGCCAACATTAAACAAACAGTCGACAGGAAATACATTTTGAAAATACGCCAATACACCAAGCCGACCTAACTATTCACCACAAAACCCGGCAGCAGAAAGAAGACTCGTCAAGCGAAATGCCAAAACGAAAGATGCCGGCGGAACGTCAGGACGTGGCAGCGTCGATCGTGGGTTGCTCTGATTGGCCCAGCCGCGCCGTCACTCGAGCTGACCAACTCTACCTCCCGCAACAATCGATATTATTGCATTCTCGGCATATTCTCGGTAGGTTAGAGTTATATTATGAATGCACAATACTTTGAAAACTAAATCGGTTTGCGTACAAATATAATGTAAGGTACGGAATTATGTTCAAAGGGTCTTAATTGTGATTTATGAATTTACTGTCTTGATCTTCAAAAGGTTTTTAACACTTTTTTTTAAATTTCTTCTAATTATATTACAAATCGAAGTCATTCTCGCCCCGCCTACAAGAGCAACGATAAGTACGCGGTTTTTTTTCCGGCTGGTGCTAATTTGTAGTAGTATTATGGCAATATAAAGTTTGGCAATGTTGAATTTTGGAAAAGGAACTGAAATCCATACTAACTGTGAAAATCAAATAGTATTTTTATCGAGCATTTTTATATTTTACTAAAAGATATTTCATATTGGGGGATTTTATAGTCTTTGACACACAACCTACTTTGAAGCATTCATACGGCCACAACCCGAATCACCTCTCTCTAACTCTCTACCAGGGCTAAAATAATGCATCATCCATCATTGGCAGCAGTAAAGTTATACCATTTAAAAACTGAAGGAATTCCGCTCTCTTCATTTGTAGTCAAATAATGTTTGCGATAATACACGAGAGTAATACTTACATAAATAGTATAATATTTTATTCCAATACATTTTGCTGAAAAATAATTATCTTCCTCTCGTCAACCTATAAATTAGTGAATATTTTTCGACATAGCATGTAGGTAGAATAAATAATGCGTATTATCAATTCAGTGGTCGACATAATGAATAAAACGTGCAGTCGTTATTCAAATCGTGCAAAATAAAATAATATTTATAATAAGATCGATTCAGATTCAGAGCAAGCATGGAGCAATCCATCACTAGAGGTTTTGACGTTTCTGTATTCCTCGCCAAAAAAACAACTAAATTGAATGTCACGTGTCACTGCATTTACAAAAGAATAAAAAATATTTTTCAATGCCATTAATAGTCAAGGTTATGAAATATAAACAAATTTAAAAACTACAAAGATCCTTTCTAGATTTAGTCAGTCCCGCGATTTGTTGGATTCGAGATTTAGAAATGGAATTACGATGGTTTGTAAAAATTATCAGACTCATATCAGACTGTTCTGTTTTAATTTTAAATATTTACTTATACTATTCAAATCCAAAATCGTTAACTTTCCAAATTAAGAAAAAAATGTTAATTTGACAACACACTCCCGATATTTTCCCGCCATTCCCCAAATTACCCGGTTTTCCCCTGTGACCGGAATAGTGTAATTGAGTGGAATAAGCAACACCGCGGCACCAGTTTGCGAATTCGTTATTTTTAAATTATTGGAATAAACTCTGACTGAAATAACTTTTTAACTTTATCACAGAAAATAAATGCACATTAAAAAAAGGGTTGGCATCAGCCCAAAAATGTCTACGTGTTTTACACAAGTTTTTTCGGCATCAGTCGAGTGTGAACATTGTCATTACCGTAAAATCTTTCAGCCCGCTCATCGCGAAAAAATATAATGTCCAGTTTTTGATACTTACAAAAAAGTATTTGTACAAATTATCAATTAAGGTATTAGATTGATTAAATTACGTCTAGATTTAGACTTTCGTTATTATCTCTGTCATAAATCGTAATATTAAAAATGCGATATTAATTATTGCGATTTCATACTTCATTCCACAGTGACACGCTTTTGATTTAATTTTGGCGCTTAATAACGTAACGTTTTATGATTGACCGTGGGTTTTATTTTTGGATATTGTATATCACATTTTCATATAGATCATTTCTCGTTCCACGAGGCTGATTTATTCGCCCCGTCGTAACTCCTCGCTATCATTCGTGATATTAATTTAGGCGCGCGCGGCATTTTTTGAAGCGAAGATCGTCTCTCTTTCTGAAGCCGTCGACAGTATCTTACTGTTTGTGCAATTTATTGAATATTTTCGTAAAATAACATTCTGTGTTTATTTGATTTCTAGTTCGAAATGCCCAATTTAGAAGTGACTTCGGAAATTTACGCCGAATCTGATTATAAGACGGGAAAAACACCCACGATTGCAGGCAGTGAGTTTTTTTATATTTATAATATTCTCTAACGATCATAAAAAAATGTTATCTACAAGTTTTATAAAATTTATAGTTTTTTTGTTTCTAATTACTTAATTAAACTTTGGTTTACTCTACTCTGCTATAAATAATAACGGACAAGATATAAAAAATAATAATATTATAAAAACAAACAATAAATTATTGCATTTCAACAAAAAAAATTCTTTATGCAATAATTTAAATATATTTTATGATGTGTGGAATGACGGACTGAATGGATAATATACACTAGAAGTGCCAAGGGCGTATATAGGGGAGGTTTAGGGGGTTCAATCCCCTCCCCCCCTTCGTCCTCAGATTGCATAGGAAAAATGAGTTAAGTACTTGTAGATTAAATTGCTGGAAAATATAACAATTTATTCGCAAAACCTCTGTGATGTAAATAATAAATAGAGGTCTCGAAAAACCTTGTAATTAATTCTCCCTCCCCCCCCCTCCTTAAGGTCCAACCCCTCTCCTCATTTGAATGCTATAGCTTAAGTGCCTTCCATGAAGATTCAAGTAAATGGAAATTAATGTCATCACTGACATATTTTTTTATTTTATTTTTATTTAATATTTATAGTTTTTTTTTAACAATAAATACACAATTTTTAATGTTATACAGTGTTAAAATGGTAGATAAGAATAGCTTTTCCTCACCACAAAGAGACAATGCTCTTGTGTTTGGTGAGGGAATTTTAGTTCAATTATATAATATTATGTATGAAAATGAAAAAAATAAAATACAACATGGGAAAAACAAGGGATAATTAAGAAAATGAAAAATAATAATAATAGTGAGATATGGATTCTTATAGTAGTTTTAGGTATTTTTTAAATTTTTGCTGAAATTCCTGAATTATATATTTTAGTTCTGGTCCATTTAGCGATCTGTCTCTCTTACACCTGCCTGACTTTGTATATATCGCCATGCCATTTGAATTTCATAATGATGATAAAACACAGTTTTGTATTGGAAATTTATGGTCTGATTTATCAGACTTTTTTATCAAAAAACTGTTGAAATGATTAAAAACCAGTCAAGCCTATATTTTATTTCAGTAACATAATTTTACTCAACTCAATAAAATCGATAAAAGTATGCCTACTAAAAATATATTATTTTTACCTACTTAAGTAATTATTATTTTACAGCGCCTTTGAGACGATATTTCATAAAAGGGGCGCAATAAAAATTATCCAATTATTTACCTACAGAAAAACAGTTAAATCTATAATATAAAAATTAATGTTTGTTTGTTTCTTTGTTCGTGTCTTATCCCGTACCACGGCCATACGGTTTATCCGATTGCGATGAAACTTTGGGAATATAATGTGTGCATACCCGGGATGGTTATAGGACAGTGAACTCTGGCGTTATGAAATTATTTCCTATACTATTCATACGATTGCGATTAAAATTTCATCCGATTGTTATTAATTTTTTTAAATTGTTTTGAACATGCCCGTGAATACTTATATACCTATACTGGTGAGCTCTGGCATTCTGAAATTTGCATACAAAATTTAAATCGGTCACGTGAGTTATTGGAAGAATGGGTGTATTTTATGGAGTTAAGCGGCAGGGAAAAAAGGCTAAGGGGAGGGGTTTGGGGGAAGGTCGGTTGAGGAATTAAGGAGGGGGGCTTCGCGGGAGGGGGGACGAGGAAGAGGGGAAGAGGAAGAGGAGTCGGAAGGGGAACGGGGTCGAATGGGAAATGACTGGAAGGGAGAAACAATGTATTTATTAAATTAGCATTGCAACGCATGCCGGGTATCAGCTAGTTGAGAATAATAATTCATTTATTTGTTTTCAGATATCGTTTCAGAATTTCCCTTTGTCTACCCTCAGGAACCAAACGGAGTGAACTACGATGATGATGGAGACTTGATAGTAAAGAGACCTAAAAGGGGAGTTGTGCAAATTGGTAAGAGTATTCAAATTTTGCACACGAATATGAAACTCACTTTAAAACTAAAACCATAACTACAGAGCACTACACACCAAAATGCACAAACAAAGATTATTAACAGAGATGATAGACCTTTTTAACACCTCGGTTCTGGACAATATACATATTATCATTTTAATTACAAAATCTGAAACATTTATTTAAGAAGGCCTACATAGTCGAGGGGTAAGGCTTTTGACTAGCGATCCGTGGGTTTAAAACCCAGCGTGCATAATAAATTACATTTTATAGTTTTGTGTCATTTCAAATTTAATCATTTAAAAATAATATAAAGTGTATTTTCGACACGTTCCAGAGAGGAAGAAACTCTCAGTATCCCTTTGGTGTTAGACCACCATTCAGAATTGAAATGTTGCTTGAAATAGCTTTAGCCGTGTTTGGTGACTAGATCTGAATAGCTATGTACTTTCCCACCTTCCTCTCCCTCATCTCCTTACCCTCCCTACTGCCTTCAGCCTCACAACATATCCCAATTCTGGTTGACATAGTCTCATTGGCTCCAGGCGGTTGGGAGCAGTTGGAACTCTTGTGTGGTATTCACATTAAAAAAAAACCTAAAATAGTATAATTATTTGTTTTTAACAACAACAGCAAAAATTATATTCAAGTTCTGCCGTGCAATTATAATTTCGCTTGATAGCGGTTTCGTCTTCCGAAGGCATTATCAAACACTGACTTGACAGAAGTTATCATAAATAAACAATTTAAAAAAAAAATTAAATATAACAAAACGTTTTTTTCTATTAAAATATGACATATTTGTTGAAATGTGTTGAAAATTGTTTTATCACTATAACCAATGTATCTACTGTTTGTTTCTATAATATAAAAAATAAATAAATAATAAAAAATAAGATAGTATGAAGATTATGAGGTTTGTCGGTGACAGAAATAGCACTATGTGACTCAATGACTTTTCATGTTTCGTGACAAACATTGCACTGTGTGTCCTGAATGCTTAATAATCCTAATTCATGATCAAAAGAAAGTAAGCAGGTACCCCGCTGTGAAATCAAACTCAATTTGTCCTTCAGAGTTCATTGACATTTTGTCAACCATCTCAATGTGCAAATCAATAATTTCCATAAAATAATCATTTTTTGCTATTTCCAGAGCACAGTGTACGCACAGGATTGCAGCTGGTAGGGCTCCAGGTATGGCGGGGGGCCTTCCTACTGGGGGACTTGGCGCTACACTGGGGGCTTACGGGGGCCCTGAGGGACAGCACAGTCCTGGAGCTAGGGGCCGGCACGGGGCTCACCTCCTTCGTGGCCGCCATGTACGCCAAGAGGGTCATCTGCACAGGTAACTGTGTATTTTGCTTGTGGTATACAGTTTCTACTAATGAAAACCTTACAGTTTCTACTAATAGAAACAATAAAGTTTCTACACTTTGTCAAATAAGAGAGTAGAAAATATAAAAGCCGGAACTAAAAATAAATTCATGCGAAAATTGTGAAAATGTTTTAAAAGACGACTCATTTGAAAAAGAGCAAAAATCTCGTGGGGAATGTGTCAAGTAGCATTTAAAGAAACATTATGAATTTCATACATATAACTTGTAAAATAACAGAAACAAACGTGTTAATAATAATTTTTGGAGCATACTTTGCGATTTATTTCTATCGAGGGAATTATTAAATAATTACCGTTTCGGCGTGGGGAATGTATAGATACTATATTAATAACTCAGGTACAGGGCATACGTCATTCCTACGTCTACCTATGTTAAATTGTTGTGAAAGCAAGCTTATGTGCCCAAGCGGTTAAATAATAACATATATATTTTTAAGAGCTTAAAAACTTCAAACGTTTAAGGAAAACGTGTCAGAAATCGGTAGAAATTGGCAGAGCGGCCCGTTAAAATTTAAAATTCTCAAAAACCAGTTGATAAATAGTTATTTCTTCATAAATATATAATCTTTCACTTGCCAGTAATTTATTTATGGTAATAAAAAAATGCAATACTATAGTACTTACAACCACAATAGAATAAAAATATTACTACAATAATATTGACAGTCCCAAATAACAAGATGTGTGATTTTGTAGCTTTGCAGTATAGCTGTTTAAAGTTTGGTTTCTGTATTTTTACTGTTTTTGAGAGCACGTAAGATTGTGTTGTTTTGATATTTGGCAATTCATTTCATTTCATTAAAAATTCCGAAAATACATAAATAAAATAAACCAATAAATAAGCCAACAAAGCGATTTTCAATTTTTAGCATATCCGACTCATTCACGACCGTCATATCAATTTCCAATTTTATGGGCTTGAATTTGATTTATGCCTATTTTGAGTCATGTTGCGTTGTAATCATTACAAGGACGTTTTTTGTAAACATTATTAAACTTGATAATTTATTGTTATTTTATGTTAGTTCGATAACAATTTTTTTTTATTTCTTCAATATTTAAGTGCGGATTTCTCATGAAATTATAAAAATGTACTTTAAAGGCATATATTAATTACGTGAGCTCAAAATGGGGGGGGAAGGGGTCCAGTAAAATCTTGTCAAATCTTATTTAAACAGAAGGGGGGGGGGGGTCAATAAAAATAGCACATGAACTTTAAAAGAATATATATAATATATATATTATATATATAATACTTTAAAATGCAATCTATCTGCTAAAAATTTAGTAAAGGCAATAAATAGTTGGGCAATACCTCTATTAACGTACTCATTTGGTATAATTAAATAGTCTAATACAGATTTAGATAGCTTAGAACGATTAATTAGAACTACGTTAACAAAGTTTAATTGTCATCATCCAAATTCAGCTATAGAACGAATTAATTTACCTACAAATTTAGGAGGTAGAGGTATAGTCAAAATAACTTCTTTAAAACAAAATCAGGTAGAAATGTTAAGAAATTTTTTTCATAGAAAAGCTAATAGCTCAGAGCTGCATAAAATAATTTGCAAGGCAGACAGAAATATTTCACCTTTAAATTTATACGACGAGAATGCCAACATTTTTATAAATACCAACCAGGAATTATTAGATTCCTGGTCAAATAAAATTATTCACGCAAAACACTTCAATTATCTCAACCAAACGTATGTTGACAAACTTTCGTCAAACAAATGGTTGAGTATTGGAGAGTTGAGCGCAGAAATAGAAGGTTTTATGCTTGCTATTCAAGATAGAGTAATTAATACCAAAAATTATAGGAAGCATATAATCAAAGATCCAAATCAAATTGATGATTTATGTAGAAAATGTATGGCTTTTCCGGAAACTATAGAACACATTATATCAGGATGTTCTATATTAGCGCCGTCTGAGTATACATTTAGGCACAATCAGGTTTTAAAAATAATTCACCAAAGTTTGGTAATTAAACATAACTTGATTGACTGTCATAATATAGTACCATATTATGAATACGAACCAAATTCATTTTTAGAAAATAATTTCTTTAAAATTTACTATGATAAAACTATACTAACAGACAGACCAATTGGTCATAATAGACCTGATATAGTTTTACATGACAAAATTAAAAAAATAACTTATATTATTGATGTAGCTATTCCAAATTCCTGTAATATTCAAAAATCTGTTTCTGAAAAAATAAGAAAGTATACAGATTTAGGAAATGAAATTAAAAGAATTTGGCATTCTCAGACTATAAAAATATTACCTTTTGTTATTTCGGCTACTGGCATTATACCTAGCTCTCTTATTAAAAATTTAGGCATATTAGATTTGTCAAAGAATTTGTATATAAAAATGCAAAAATCAGTCATTTTAAATACATGTAGAATTACGAAAGATTTTTAAAATATTTATATTGAGGGATCAGTAGGATTTATCAATTAGGAATTCCACAGAGCCGAACCCTCTGATATGAAAATATCTGGAGACGGTGAATTATATTCCCATTTAATAGTTTGGTAGATTAACGTGTTGTTCTTGTTTTGTTTTGTATTAATTATACTTATATAATGCACTTGCATAACGTAGATTTACTTGATGATCATTTATATGGAAAAGTGTATGAAAGGGTTTAGTTTTTCCTATGGGAAAAACTAAACCCGTTCCTGTAAATCTGGTGAATAAAAAAAAAAAAAATAGAGATTAAAAAAAAAATTCTTTTGAAGTGTCCCAATTTGCATAATAAAAAAATTGTTACACTTCTTTTGAAGTGTCCCAATTTGCCTGTTGAAAAAAGGGCTATTATAAAAAAACATTTATTTCGCGAGTAAGAAAAAATCTCACGTTAGGGGAGGGAGTGTCCCACCAAATCTCACTTAATCTCACCAAGAGAGGGGAGGGGGGAGCAGTCTAATTTAAAAAAAAAACAGTTCAAGTAATTAATGTATGTCACCTATCTTCATATATAAAAATCTCGCGTCACAATGTTCGTCCAAGGTAAATTCCGAAACTACTTAACCGATTTTGATGAAATTTGGCTTACTGTGTGTAATTTGACCCAACTTATAAGATAGGATAGTTTTTATCTCGATTATTCACCTAAAATGATTGTTATAGGACTATGCTTTGTATTTTTGTAAGTTCCATAGGTTTCTAAAATATGGCTGTGTGAGTTAATTTATTGACATTAAACATGCTTATCTAGTTTAGGTAACCATCCAATAGATGGTGTTGTTTCGTTAGCCACAGCAACGCGTGGGCGGGTCAGCTAGTGTATTTATAATAATTTATTGCATATTTCTACAGAATGTATTGGAAGATTGTTTTGTTGAAAACCATTTGTTGTGGAAATTAAATTAAATGAAAGCATTACTGTCACAATTATTATCCACTCTCTTTCTAATGATGGACATAATCAACTTTCAATTCAGCGCTAATAAAGTGCTTTTTTTTTCAAAATTTTCTGGCTTTTAACCTTTAAGGGTGTTCCAGGACATCATTTCAAGTTATGGAGAGAGGGAAGATGAATTTATATATTAATTTTATTTAAATGGGCAATTTCACAATCATAATATAGAAGATTGGAGTCGAGTTCAGTCTTGACGAGATGAGATGTTGAACAGAGGGGAGACAATTTATACACCAAGCTCAAGATCAACAAGCTCTCTTAATTGGCGTAGAATCCTTGAAATTGTGTATTTTACTATTTTGTTTTTGCCATACTATAATCTTATTTTATTTTTATTTATTTATTTAATATTTATAGGTTTTTTTTACAATAAATACATAATTTTTACATTTTATACAGTGTTAAAATAGTAGATAAGAATAGCTTTTCCTCACCATAAAGAGACGAGGCTCTTGTGTTTGGTGAGGGAATTTTAGTTCAATTATATGTGTAATAAAAGTAAATAATATATATATAAGATAGATAATTAAGAAAATGCAAGATTTATCAATAAAGGATTTAAAAGAAATAATAATAATATTGAGTTATGGACTCTTATAGTAGTTTTAGGTATTTTTTTAACTTTTGCTGAAATTCCTGAATATTTTCGATTTTTTTCAGATACAATGGTAGTTTGTTATAATATGTTATACCTAGATAGAGATAAGTATTTTGTGTGTGCTTTGTACTAAATTTAGGGATTTTGATAGTATTCTGATATCTTGCTGATGAATGGAATGGTAAGCTATTTAACTGTACTTCTTTGTAAATTTGTAGTATTGAATATTTTTTATATATTTTGTCTATTGTAGGTAATCATGTTTATTACTGTCACAATGTTATAATTATTTAAACAATAACATTTTTTTATGACATAAAAATGTCATAAAATGGAAATTCCATACATTAAAAAAAAAAAAATGTAGCAGGCTCCTTTTACTAGCAATTAGCCAATACTCTGCTTAAACATAGCGGAATCTATCTATTTTCGAGGATGGAACAAAAGTCAGATAAACTAGTCCCAGCAAGAGTGTGTGATGTCGTTGTTCTAGTATCTTCATTTTTTTTCGTTTTCAAACAAGAAGCGTGAGAATAAAGGGGATGAACTTTGATGACATCAGTACGACCTCTCACTGGGACTACTTTAGGGGAAAGTTGATAGTAAAGTTGCTGATGTAAAAATTTCATTATCTGATATTTTTTATTTGTATTTTTTCAGATGTGGATATAGGAGGAATATTGGATCTCATTAAAATAAATTTTAAGTTAAATGAATCACAAGTCAAATCAACATTCCTAATCTCCAGCTTGGATTTCACAAAGGAGTTCACGCCACAAATCAAGAAGGAACTTTCTTCAGTAGACATCATCTTTGCTGCTGATGGTATGTTCTCCTAAGATTATAGAACAATGCCAGTACTTCAAATAGTTTCCTTTCTCTAGACCGGTAGTCACACATTAGAACCACACGCAGCTCTTTGGCATAGGCTTTGGCACGAATGACGTGTTTCAAATCGTTTTTATTTTACTAATTATTAACAATATTTCGTCGTTGCATATTTAATATGGACAATGTGACGATTTTTACGAAAATACACAGTTGTTTTTTTTTCTTTTTTTCTCCATCTTCTACAATTTGAGCCGTGTGAAAATATCAAATATTTAAGGCGATAGAAATTAAACCATGTGAGGACAATCAACATAGTTAATATTAAAAAAATAAAAAAGTTATATCCTCTGCATAATACACAGTTCAATTGCATCACTACAAACACGTTGCATGTACATAGTATTAACATCATTTTGTGATGCCTAGCTGTCAATTTTGAATAAATTTAAATTAAATATTTTGACATTATTATGGTATTTAAAAGTATGACGAAAACTGTATATAGAATATGAATTATGTGAAAAAAACTGTGCATAGAATATGAAGCATATGAAATTAGTGTTAAAATTCAATTTTCTGGCATAAAATAATTAATGTTTGCCATAAATATACATATTTATAATTAATGAAATATATTTTTCCTACTTTGTCCATTAATAGAAATGTTATTTTCCATTTTGTTATTTTTTACAGTTTCTTCGATTTTCTCAAAATGTACTCAGTCTTACATGCTTCATATTCTATATGCAACGACGGTTTCATAAATAAAAAAATATTTTTCTATCAGAAATAAAAGTTCCAGTAGGTAGGTACCAAATAATGTGCTCGTCTGCCAGAATGCGCTGTCAGCGGTTAATATGGTATGCCTTTACCACCGAAGTTTGCTGTCTATCCTTACCGCCGCCCCGGGAACCATTTATTGAATAACCAACACCTCTGCCATAGGTCACCCCAAGTGGTTCGCTACGTTTGGTGACTTAGCAGGGGTGCCCGGGTTCATGGGGTAAGGTTTATCTAGGTCTTGGCGGCGGATGATCTAGACAAACTGAACCCCAGATTCCTAATCAACCCTCATACCTTTTTCCTTCCCAGAACTTCCTCTCCTTCCTTTTAAAAAAAAACCCTCCACACAGCATCCCCAAAGATGACATAGGCCCTGAGAGAAATTATTTTCCTCAGGGCCTCCTGTGTGGATCTGATGTAAAAAAAAAAAATCTACGGGTAGTTGTTTGGAATTTGAAATTTTTAATTCCTTTTTTGTCGAGAGTTTTTTAAATGAACACATTTTAAATGGTGCATTGTTTGCATTCCTCCGTTAATTATTTTATTATGAATAATTTGTTTGCAGACAAATAATGTATATCTCTGGTATTTGCTTGCCAAATATTTTTATATTCACAGGTGCGTAGTTTGCGGTCGTATGCTGTATTTTGACAAATTTTCATTATTTTTTAAATTATCGATGTAAGTGTGATCATAAGTAATTAAATTAAAAATGTCAGTTAATTAAAAAATAATATTTATGAAAATTTAAAATGATTACATTCTTTTCAATATACCTAGTTTTAACCGACTTCTAAAAACAGGGTCCTTGCAAATAAATTTTTCTCTCAAAAGAAATGTAAGTCTTACTGCTGCTGATTACTGCTGATATTTGGCTCCTTTGACCTTTCTGTTTAACCCTTTTTATTTATTTAATTCCAGTAATCTACGATGACACGCTCACCGAAGCGTTTGTCAACGTGCTGGAGAAGTTACTAAACTCTCCGCCGCGAAAGAAGATAATCATCGCTCTGGAGAAGCGATATGTGTTCACGTTGGCCGACATGGACTCCGTAGCCCCTTGCTACGAGACATTCCTCGCGCTGTTGGATAAGGCCAAGTACCGGAACCTGAAGTACAACTGGCACGTTCAGCAGATTCCCATCGACTTCCCGCAGTATTTCACATACGACCGAGTTAAAGAATTGATTTTATGGGAAATATCTAGCGGAAATGTTTGATTTGTCGTTAAGTTAAAAAGTATAATTATGTTAATTAGCTGATGAATGGATTATAATTTACATATATAATTTAGTCTCGAACAAATGGGGCGGTAAAAATGTGTAATAAAATTCTGTTGAGAATTCCCCCCACAAGTATTTTACTCCCTCTTTCATTCTCAGGTAGTAAAACTATACGTATATAAAACAGAAGATATTGCACATACCGTAGAAAAGCATTGTAAGTCAAAATTATTATAGTTTTTAGTCTATAGTTTGGACAATTTTTTTTCCTTACCAACACAGTTATTCAAGAAGCTTTTATAGAAGGGTTAATGGCGTAGGTAATAAATTATTAAGTTTTATATAATAATAAATATCCTTAAGTTTCAGGCATTTCATTTTTCTAGGTGTAGTTAGTTAATGGACCCATTCTTCTGTCAATAAATATAAATAAATACCTTTTCTAACTAAATGTAACTTATTTTTGTAAATAAATCATAATTTATTTATAATAAAATTACAGATGAAGAAAAATGTGTTTCAAATATTTGTTTACGAGGATAGTGTAACCACTTGAGCGATAGCTTGTTTGTTTACTAGGATAGTGTAACCACTTGAGTGATAAAAGAAAACGCCTTGCGTTTGGCTTTCGATTCGGCCACGCTTATTCCAAAAAACATACCTCCAAATAATATTAGTATGGAAACATTTGTAAAATGCTTACTGTGGTAAAAGCCAACGAATCAGCTTATATTTCACCGTCGATCACATATATTTATGTTTAATAATTTATTTATTTTTAAATCGTTAAATTTGTAACGCATGAATAATGTTAGTTACCGATATCACTTAACCTGGGGCAATATTGAATATTTATATATGTTGTCCATGATCAATCTATAATGAAAACAATTTAAAATGGTGTCTACATGCAGACTAGCAATAAGTAGGTTCCGTGTTTTGCTGGAGGCCTCCGAGGAGTGGTTCCTTTTAAAAGAACTCGAGTTCAAAGAGTGATTCCAGGTTCCGAGTTCTTGATATGAACTAGGTACCTACTGAGAGCCGTGGTGGGTGCCGAGACACATAGTTTTGGCCATTTGACCATTTGAACTCGGACCCAAAAATGCGAGTCCGGACCGCATGTGGACTTGGACAACACATTGAGAACTTGCGCGGGTTCCGCGGACGCTTGGGTACACGGATGCCGAGAAGCGACACAGCCGAGAGCTGGGTAGAGGCATTCGGGTCCGAGTTCTCTGGGAGTGGTTGATTTGAAAAAGGAGTAGGAGTGGAATCCAATTCCTGCGAATGAAGCGAGTTCAAGAACCCGTTCCGGCTGAACCTACGCATCGCTAATGCAGACTACACAATACAAAACATTATCTAGAATATTGAATGAGAGGAACATTAGTGACATCTTTTGGTATTCGATAGAAGCTTAAGAATTAAAGTTCCAAAATGCTTGCAACTGTAAAGTGAGGTTCCGATGGGAAATATTGATTATTCTATTTTATTTTAAACTAAAAATTTTATATTTCATTAAAAACTTTCTTTAATATATACCTACATTCAAGTAAGCAATAAAAATTATCAAAAAGCATGATGATAAATTATTAAATATCATGTAATTCTTGTAAGTATATTTTGATCATAATTATTTATGATTTTTCAATAATGTCTAAACAAAATAAGTGTGTAAAAAAAATCTGAAATATTTTAGTTTTTGTGTAAGTAAATAAATAGAAAAACTGAGGTATTTTCATCACAAAACATGTTCTTGGATTTATTTTTTAATGATTTTAATTGAACTAAAATTAAAATTCTGAAAAGGGTCTTTACTAGATTATGTATCGACTATTTTGCTGTATAAATTATATGATTTGAAATTTGTGTTGTATAATACAATATTTCATTTGAAAATTTTACAAATCTGCCAATGACCAGTGGTATAACATTAGTATATTAAAAATAAACTTAGTTTTTCAAAATTTAAAAAGTGCGTGTACCAGATAAAATAACACTTTCAAAATTTTGTATACATCCCTAGTTCGTAGTCAAGTCGAATATAACTCCTCGATCTGGTCCCCCTATTATAAATTACATTCAGACTCAATCGAAAAAATTCAACATAAATTCCTAAGACACATTAATTTCAAACTCGGTATTCCTATTGAAAACATAAACTATAATTACTTGATGAAAGAATTAAATTTATTAAAAATCTCAGACCGAAGAATTATATTCGACTTATTATTTATGTTCAAAATTGTAAATGGTAGTATAGACAGTCCCGATTTAACTAACCTCATTGAATTTCATATACCTACGAGAGCTACTCGTTCTAAAGTCCTGTTTAAATGTAACAACACCAGGACTGCGTATTCCAAAAACTCGCTTATACCTAGGTTGCATGCAGTTAGTAATAGATACGCTGATGTAGCGGATATATTTAACTGCACGGAGATTAGATACAAGAGGGCTATGCTATCTTATATTTTCGATCAATATTAATTCAATCTAAGTGTACCTTATTTATACTATAGAGTTTGGATATATTTGTACCTATCTCTTGCTCATATCCCTGATGTCATTTCACAATCAAATGCCACAGTTAATTTGTTATTCTTTATTTAAAATGATTGCTAATATTTTCTTATGGTTCTAATTGTGTCATGTAACTACTGTTTATGGTTTATTTTACCGTAGAAATTAAATAAATAAATAAATAAAATCAATTTATGTTTTTTTGTAAAAAAGTGTCAATACGTCTAGAATTTGATTTAAAACGGACAAATTTTCAGTATTGTCTGGTTTATACCCTCTTCAGCTGTTTGGGTAAAAAAAATAACTGTTATTTTTAAGTTATTATAATAATCAAGCTAGTGACTACACATATATTAGCTGATTGCTGAAAGTTCAAAATAAATTCAATTTAATTCATAAAAATCATCTACCTACAACTACCCAAATTGGGTAGCTATCGCTTGAGTGGTCCGAACGTGAATAATATTAATCATCCACAGAATTTCAATTAAAATAATAAAAGCATTTTATTTTTATAAGAGAGATGTAAAAAAACAACACATACAAACACAATATAGGGTTATTAAATAAGAAAACAATACCAGAAAAATCAACATAAAAAGCATACTAGCAAGGTCACAGTTTAGAATAAAAAGGTATTCAATTTTACCAAAGAATAAGATTTTCTCATTCGATGGTTCCGAGCTTGTTGGTCCGTCTCCTTATTCAATATCTCTACTGTATTGAGGACAACTTCACTGTTGACAGCTTTCTGGAGACAATAGATGACCTGAACTTGCGGATTGAACTTTACTGCTTTGTTCTTATTTGAATATTTCATACAACTCTTCTCGCCTTCTTGAATTATTGGTATTTTAGCATCGCCTGTGTTGAAACAAAACATCATATATAAGTACCCTCTCGCTAATCCAAACCAAAAACTGGGCCAGTGTCCAATTAGTGAAAGCAGCGGATTATAGTGCCGACATGCAAAATATGCTAAAAATGAAAACCGGTATTTCGTAAAACCAAACCAATCCAGATCAATTTTTTCTAATATTTTTTTTTTAAGTTATAGGGTCATGTTTACGCTTGCGAGAAGACTCCATTTTTGTAAACTCATCCAATAGAAATATATGGCAGAACAGAAACGCATGTGACACTTGCTAGAATACACAGAATACCTTGCTGATTGGAATGTTTTGGATTTTGCACGACTGGTAGGCGCTTAATGGTTGCTTGCCAGTTGTGTAGGGTTTGGAGCGCATTCATCCCTAAGGCACTTATTTTTTCCTTATATATATTTTATAAACGATTTGAAATAATAATTTTGCACTGTTTTTAAAATGAATAAATTGAATTGAATGACTAACCAAATAAAACAACAAAAATTGAATGACTAACCAAAATAAAACAACAATAATTGAATGACTAACCAAAATAAAACAACAATAATTGAATGACTAACCAAAATAAAACAACAATAATCGAATGACTAACCAAAATAAAACAACAATAATTGAATGACTAACCAAAATAAAACAACAATAATTGAATGACTAACCAAAATAAAACAACAATAATTGAATGACTAACCAAAATAAAACAACAATAATCCCTGGTGACTGGTAAAATGGTCAGCGAGAGCAAGTTAGATAGCTTTATGGTAACTGAGTGTGTTAGTGAGTAAGAAAACCCAACCCGTTGCGCTGGTGTACAAAGCTTGGCGGTCGAGCCTAAGCATGCGGTGGACTACTGAATTTTACATACAAATACCGGCAAATTATAGAGCTTGATTTAGTGCTTTCAACTACTTAGTAAAAATAATGGCAGATTATAATATAGTTGCCAGATAATTGAGCAGCGAATTACTGAGAGGGTACTTAAGTCAAACTATCATGTTTTACTACAACCAAATCGACTCCATTTTTAAATTTTACATTTGAACAATCCTCGATTCTTTGCCGGTTTTAGCTTTTCACCAAATTGTGATCTGCTGTCAAGCACCGTCATGCTGTTATGCTTGTCAGATGATCACAACTTGATCAAAAGCTGAAATGGGCGATTAACGAGAACCATTCAAGTTTCAATAATTCAAGTAGTATAGTTTAAAACACCCCGAGGCGAAGTCTCTACGAAAAAAGAGTATACTTGTACGTGAGACTAAGAATGTTTGCATGGCAATTTACCATTTTCATTGGAAAAGGCAGCATTTAACTCACTATTTGGATCATATTTTTGGAGTGCAGGCTTTACTGTCAAGCCCAATTTGCTCATTCCAAATATGTTGTTCCTCGGCTGGTTTATTGCATTCTTACCCAGCTGCAAAAAGTTCAGTTATTCAAGTGCAATAATGTAACAACCCTCAAATAGACATTAATTTCATCCATTTGAACATTCATTTTGTCCAATTGGACATTAATTCTGTCCAATTGGACATTCATTCTGTCCAATTGGACATTTATTCTGTACTGTACATTCATTCTGTCCAATTGGATATTCATATCAATTATGCTTTTGCATCACACAGTATCCCCAAATATGACAGAGGCCCTCGGGGAAAATTATTTGGCCTCAAATTGTAATATATAATCATTGAAGACAATATTAACGACTATCAAATGAAAGATTTTGCCATGGAATTGCTCTGACCACTGAGCTAATTGGACCATATGGCACTTATCGGTCAATATGATACTAATAATACTAAGTATGATTGAGTTAAAAATGGCATTAGTTGATATGGTCGAATTAGCTCAGTGGTCAGAGAACTTCCCTGGCAAGGAATAGGTCCTGAGTTCGATTTCTAGATGTGACTGAAATCTCTTTTAAATGTCCAATTTGACATACATTCTGTCTAATTGGACATTTATTACGTCCAACTCGACACTCATTCTGTCCAATTGGACATACATTTTGTCCAATTTAGATGGTTTGTTGGTTTTTAACAGGTTTTTTTTCAGTCTCGCCAGCGAACCGCCTAAGTGTCAGATTTGCACCCAGACGTTATGGGTTCAAACCTCTGCAGGCAAGAATTATTAAACATTTTAATGATGGGAGTACAATGAAAACGTCATGTTATTTACAACTTTTTCTTAATATATAAAAATTAATGTTTCTTTGTTTGTCCCTTATGCGTACCTATAGCATTCATCGGATTGCGATAAAACTTTGGTGATTTGTTGTGTGCATACAAGAGATGGTTCCTACATTTAGTGCAAGTGAGCTCTAGCGTTATGAAATTATTTCCTATACCATTAATCCGATTGTGATGAAACGTTGGTGAGTTGTTCAGTGCACACCCGCGAATGTTTATGTTATAATAGTGATCTCTGGCATTATGAAATTTGTATTGTTTCACACAAACGAAGTACTGAATTCCGTAAGTCTAAACTCAGCGCCGGTTCTACGAAATCTGGCGCCCTGTGCAGGAAGTACCGATGGCGCCCCCCCCCCCAACATTTTTTTTAAATTCAGATAAAGAATTTATATACATATAAAAAAAAAAATTATGCAATACGTTTAAAATAAATTAATATCCCGCCAACAAGAATCAAGAGTAACTTTTCCAAGTGACCTGGCGGTAGCTATCTATGACACTGGACAAAATAAGAACATCATAACAAAATATAATATAAAACAGGAGGCAGTTTAGTTCAGAAATAATAATATTCTGATCAGTTTGTTTAATATGGTGCCAAATCGCGCGCGAATGGCAACATAAATAAACCAATAACGTGGTGAAAGCGACGAACTATCATCAAAGAGCAACTTGTAATCAACGAAGGGAGATCCGTACGAGAAGCGATCAATGAACCAATCACAATGTTTGTCGAATTTCGAACGATACAATGGTCGTAAGAGCAACAAGGAAAAATAGGTCTTACGTTCGTATGAAATATATTGTATTTGGAAAAAAATTCCTTGACGTAAGTCAAATACGTATTTCGTTAAATTTTAACCATCGATGCGCGCGCATTAGGTTCACGCATATGGAAAGTGAGCTAGCGCGAACTAATAATTCCGTATTACGAGTAATTTTTAAACGATTCGGGGAATATTTTAATTGAATTTTAAAACAATATTTATTTTATCACGGCGCCCCTTCGTAGTGGGCGCCAGGTTTTTTGCAAGTTTTTGAACGTATGGCAGGGGCGCTCAGTTTACACCCATGCTGTGAAGCGGGTTTCCTACAGAGCATCGGACCATCCCCATGTATAAAAAAATTACAATAAGTGGCGCACGAGTTGTTTAAAAAATATTTTAGCTGTAGGGAGAGGGGGGGAAACGCGGGGAAGGTGGGTGGGAGGAAAGTGGTCATGGGAGGGGAAGAGGAGGCGAAGGGGAACGGGGATGAATGGAAAAGGACATGCAGGGAGAAACAATTAATTTTTTTAAGCGGCATTGCAATATAAGCCCGGTATTAGCTAGTTTATCATAAAAAAAAACAGAAAAAACTTACAATTTGTTTATTTGGGATCGGAGATACAACTTTACTGTTAAAATCTTCATCACTGTGAGCAATTTTTAATGTATGGCGTCCAAATTTGTGCTGATCTTTCCTTAGGGGTTCAACTGTATTTTTAATCTTGCATTCAGCCAATTCATTACTAATGCTTGATAAATCAATGATTTCTTTATTGAAATTATCACTTTTTTCATCCAAGAGCATTACATTTGGTTTAGGAAATACAACATTTTTTATATGAATTATGTTATGTTCAGTAGAGGGCCCTGCGAGACTTTTGTTTTTCGTATGAATGACATTGTAATTTTCACTGGATGGTTCATCTTAAATAAATGCAAAGATCAAAAATGTGTAGCCTTTAAATTATGTTTAACGGTATTAGCAGCTATTAGTTTTGCAGGTATACAGAGTTAAAATAAATTTTAAGCTGCTAATACTTGCAAAACGAAAATGCACGGGACACGATCTTAGATTAGGATTAGATTTTGCCAGTTTTTCAGTGTCGACTGGTTCGACCCACTAGGTGGAATGACTCTTGACGTTTAAGTATGTACCTTCGACGAGACTCGAGAATATCAAAGTCGACCAATGAATGCATTTTCAACAGCAATGGTGAGCAGTCTCGATTGGAGAATCGAGCCCCAGGTCGTGGTGGGCCTGATCTGTTCGGGAGACCCTTTGACCCCTCCAGCCGGACTCTCTAGACCCATCCCCTTGCACTACAGTTTAAGGGATGATTTGTACATCTGTCACTCCTGGACACACTAACCCCCTGAATTCTTACCCACCCTTATACCCTTTTCCTTCCCAGAAATTCCTTTCCATAAAAAGACTTCCCACACAGCATCCCCAAAGATTATATAGGCCCTGAGGGAAACTAGTTTTACTAGGTCTCCTGTGGAGAGTTAATGTAAAAAAAAAATAATAATTAATCATTGACATAATAAAATTAAGCAATAAATATTTCACAAAGCATTATTTAAAATAATCACATAAATTGTCTTTACCATCATCTATAATCGTATTATAACTTGTGGACGGAGTTGGACTGTCGTTTTTGTTCTCAGAAGTCATTATAATGTGATTATCTTTGCTAGCCCGGCTGCAATGCGCTTTTTGACAGGGAATTTAAAACAAAGTTTGCAAAACCAAAAGATAAAATTTGAAATCTATTCTGAATTTCAACAATATTATAAATCTTAATCAGGTACCTTTTACCTTAATAACAAGAAATTATAACAAAAATTATGGCTTTAATAAAAATAATGAATGTATTCATACGGTTCCATGACAGAAACATATCCGTTTAGCATGACTCCGTTTTAAACGACCAACTGCTTAAAGCCACCCATAAATAAACCACTCAAGTGACCTATTTTAATGATAATTCGTCCGGTTAGAACGACGCGCAGTGTTTTGTTTACAAAACCTATGCACCAATACCTCACCGCCCTGCGCCTCACCTACTCCCCGCGCCCGGCTACTCCCCACACCTATCCTTATTAGCATGAGTAAATCACACTCAGTGTTTATCATCTGTTGTGACAACCGCTCCACACAATGAGTCCTGTGAAGCCAAAATGATTTTCAATTGAAGAAAAAAGTGCTTTATGAAAACTATGATGTCGCGTATTCCAAAAATAGCCAAAAACAAACACAAATTACAGACTTTCTACTTTAGTAACTACATATTTACTTGCATAGAATGTAGGTACAATTCATATTTTTGGATACAGTACATTATATATGTTTGTTATGTGGAATGTTTAAGTACCATTAAAGTTATAATTTGTATTAACATCTCGGGGAGTGAGCTTTATAGAACAAAACTGTGTCCTGTGAGCGGGCAACATTGGTATAAAAGTTAACTGCTCCAAATGTTCGTAACATCCTTGCAAACTGATGGCAGTACACTTCACATTTCATGAATAAATCGCATTGGGCATGCGTTAGGCAAGCAGCCTTAATATTACGGCCATACTCCTTGTATTCTTTTTCATTCTGGCTGTATTTTTTATTCGGGCACGCGTTAGGCACCCGGCCGTAATAGTAGCCATACTCCTTGGAGACTTTTTATTCTGACCGTATGTACGGCCATGCTCCCCGAGAGTTAAATACCTAAAAAAAATAAATTATCTATCTACACTATTACTGTACATATTTTATAACCATAATTACAATAACGTTAAAATGTATGTATCATATAAAAACAAGCTTAAATTATCCGACCGTTTTGTGTCATCCGGTTAGTATGACAAAGTATCGCCGGTCCCTTGAGGATTTTTATATTCGGATTCTACTGTAATTGTGTAAAAATGTAAACAGATTAGAACTTGTAAGCTTTTTAAGGTCATTTCATAAAAAATCTCCAATCTTTCAAAATAAATTTTAACTGTACTTTTGCCACTAATCTTCTCATAATTGTAATATCAATAGTAGAGGGTAGCAAATGCAAAATCATGCATGTCCAGTGTTTTAAATAGAGTGCCCTCTGCGTGCAGTCATTTAATAAAAGTGTGTTTATCAGTAAGTATATTTTCTGTATCTCTGTAAATAATAATATCAGATAGAGCCTAAGAACTAATAATAAATTGTACCCAGCCCTTGAGCTGATTTTTCACAAAAATGGCGCTCTACAAATTATCCAGTTATTAATATAATTATTTCAATTGTTTCCCGAATATTTAAGTGCAAAAAGAAAGTGAAATAGCAAACATAGCAACGCATACTTATGAGGACAAGGTTGTCTCATTTAGCAGTTGTATCATCTTAATACAAGCTAGTCAGCATAGTGTCATCTTAATCATACCCGTGATGTAGAATGTAATATTCAACGCAACTTTAAGTACACAAACGCTGCCCAGTCCTATATCTATTTCGGTCATACACAACATTATCATACATGACCAATGTTAGAAATAAGAATTTACTGAAAACGTAAATGTGCTTGTTATTTGCCACATTTTATGAGAAAATAATGTGTTTATAAGTTTATGATGTCACTGCATAGGAAAGTTGGAACAGTTAAAACTTCACACTCCGTTTACCGGAATGAACACATTAATTATCCGGGACCAAATAATTACTAGCCACGCGTCAAGCCGGTACTGGAAAATCAATTGAGTACCATAGTGAGAGGCGGGCAAATTGCATGTGGGATAGTAAAGAAATTGCAATGGTGGACGGAGACCATCGACGTTTAAGATATATCTTGTAACTTACATTATTTTATGGTTACCTTTTTTGTTTTATTTTGTTCATAATATTCTTTATAAAATATTTAATAGAAAAATAGCATCTTTTAGTATATTTTTAATTGTTACACAGTGAAATTGACAACTGATTTGAAGGCATAATAATATTATGTGATAATACGAACCCCCACGCCACTTACCTCTTCAAAATGTTTTTTTTTTTTTTTGTAGGTCACCTCTTGCATACCCAAAACAATCTTGTACATTAGCATTTTCATTTCTTGGGTTTGATTGAGATATTATCTTCTATATTTGTGTGAAATAATAAATAAATTTACAAGGACAAAATAGTGATTTATTGATGTAAATCATATACAAAATTCGTATGAAACTAACACCTTATTCGAGAGAACATTTGGTCAGTTGTACAAAAACTATTTACACAAAATAACAGCACATTTTTGTAAATACTTACAGAAATAGCCGATTATTTGGTGACAATCTAATGTTTTACTAAGCCAAGGCACTGAGTTTGTAATATTTCCTTCGGATGAAAGAAAAGAAACTCGATTTCTAGTCATTCCTACAGAGGTCACAATATGGTTACAAAAAAGATACTGTTCATGAGATAGATTGGAAAAAGTCACAAATAATTCATATTTATAAAATACGTTATAATTATAAGCACTGTCACTATATGGCAGTTGTTTTTAATATTTTTACAAATGGATGCTTTATAATAATAAATTATAACATATGTATATATATTATATATACAGTTCAATTATTGACAGGTGGTGTTCTTTCTGACCAATTCCTTGTTATTTAATTTTGGAAATCACAATAAAAGTCGCAAACAAAAAAGCGGTTTTCACATAGATTTACATAAATACATTATTATAATCATGATCTTAATTTTACACCACCATTTTAAAGTTGCAATGAATCAATCGACTAAGCCTCAACACATTAAACAGAGATATATTTTATTTACTCATAAAATAACATATTCCTTAGAATAAAAAAAAAATACTGTACCCTTTTTAAATGCTACTCAATATTATAAATTATTGGCAGTGAGAGTAGTCCAACACAACAAGCAGAGTTGATGTTTTACAAAAATTAAAACATCATACCCAATCAAAAACGTTAGCTAAACGTTCAGGAATCAATATTTTTTATCTTGTTCTTATTAGCTTCATGTAAATCACTGTAATTGTTAATAAACTACAGGTAATTATTAAAGAATTGTTTAAATTATTTAGAAAACTAAAAAGAAAGCTAGAAAAATTTCTGTGATCATGCATTTTATAGCGTATTAATGCTATTTTACCAACATAATAAGTACATAATATTAGATTTGGCATTTCAGTAAGTAAATTTTTTTATGTACATAGTTCAATTCAGAGCATTTTCTTCGTAAATTAATATATATTGCACGGGAGTAGCCAAGGGGGCAGGGGGTTTGAGGGTTCAAACCCCCACGAAAAATACAACCTTCTGATCTGATCCTGATTTTCATTCGCCGAATGAAGTTATTTTGTCATTTGTGTTTCCAAATTGTGACTTTTGAGACAATGATTATAACCGTGATCAGATTGCAATTTTTTTTTGTACTGTGACTTTACTTGCATTATTAACACAGGAAGGAGTAAGTAAGCTACCTAAATGTACTTACTACACTACAGATATACACAAATTAAAATTTGATACATCCATGTATTGTAAAAATGTAATTATTCGCATTTTTTAACAGATTTTATTTCACCTACTTAACTAAAAATCGTGATTAGTAGATGTATTGTAAAAATGTTATGTTTATTATTTAAGGTGTGTAAAAGCAAAGGCAGCAATCTCCATTTCGGCCAGATTGCTATGTTTGATTTTGAAATGACGTGGAGATTGCTATCTTTGCTTTTACGTACAATATTACATATGAATATTGTATGTAATATACTGTATATAATAATAATAATTGGATTATTTGTATAGCGCCGTTTTTGTGAGAAATCATAATATGTAAAAGCAAAGACAGCAATCTGGATGTCATTTCAAAAGCAAATATAGCAATCTGGCCAAAATGGAGATTGCTGCCTTTGCTTTTACACACCTCATTTAATGATTGTTACTATTTTATTTCAAATGTAAGCATGTTATTTTGAAAAGCGGTCAGCTTCCCCGCCTCCGTTATTGGTTTTTATTTTCCACAAACCCCCCCCCCCCCCCCCCATGTACGTCAATAGTATAATGTAATTACATAAAACCAGAACCTGGTAACGCCCATAGTATAATGTAATTACGTAAAACCAAAAACTGGCTACGTCAATGGTATAATTTAATTACATAAAACCAGAACCTGGCTACATCCATGGTATAATGTAATTACATAATACCAGAACCTAATTTCATCCGTGGTATAATGTAATTACATAAAATCAGAACTTGATAAGTCCCTGGTACAATGTAATTACATAAAACCAGAATGTGGTCCGTGGTATAATGTAAACTAAAAACCAGAATCTCATTTCATCCTTGGTATAATGTAATTACATAAAATCAGAACCTGGTTAAGTCCGTGGTACAACGTAATTACATAAAACCAGAACGTGGTCCGTGGTATAATGTAATTACATAAAACCTGGCTACGTCCGTTGTATGACATAATTACATAATAATATGTATGTGAAAATTTTTTGTGAAAAAAACAAATATATAAATGTACAGCCCTCAGTAAGATGGCTATTAGATTTAAAAAAAAAACACTCATGCAAAGTTTCTACAAATCTTGATATTTTTACGAAATTAATTTACAGTTAAAATACTATTAAATATACCTGTACATTATTTATTTATCCATGCATATTTATTACATCATGCAGTATTTTTACATTGGGCTATTCAAATACATAAAAATTTGTACATTCCCATTGTACGTAGACGCACATTTTGACATACAAGATAAAAAACGTGCCTTAACCCATTGCACACAAATGTGACAGCAGTTGGGTTGCATCACAGTAGTTGTCTTTTGAACATGTATGTATTAATGAAAAAGTGCCGCATAAAGGGGCATCCAATATTAAAACATCACGCATTTAAATATATATGTAGTTAAATAGGATACTATAGTTAGTCCAACTGTACATTGTTAAATTTAATTTATTTTTTGTTGCTATAAAAAACATTAAGAATATGCATTGTTTCAGCATAATTATTTAAGACAAACCAGGAAAATTTCTATTCAAAGTACGTATCTATATTATGTACTTTACATGCAGGGCACAATGAAATACGTACATGTTCATAAATATTCACAATAGGTTAGCCCTAAAAAGGGGTCCCTTATTATATCCAGGTGCTTACAAAAACAGCTCTACAGATGTCTAAAAGAATATTGATAAATAAATAAATAAAAACAGATTCTTAAAGCTTTGTCATTTTTTCCACTTTTTTGCAATGACGTTAGAAACATATACAGTGAAACCCTCTTAAGAAGTTTTCCAAGGGACCGGAAAAAAACTTCTTAGGCGGGAAACCTTATAAATGGGAAAAATTGGGCTATTTGGTGTTCAAGGGACAGAAAAAAACCAAAACTTCTTAAGCAGAACAACATCTTAAGCGAGAACTTTTTAAGGGGGTTTCACTGTAGACACATTATTGTCTCACAAAATGAGGCGAGTACATAACACACTAAGTAAATTCTAAATTCAAACGTTCAAAGATAGATTTTCAATGAATTATGTGTATGAACGAAAAAGATTGGTTAGCGTTTATACACTTAAAAGTTGCGGTGAATACCATGTTCTACATCACGGGTGTGATTGAGATGACAAGATAAGCCTACGCTCTTAAGCTAAGACGAATATAGAACCTTGTCTGAGACGATCTATTGCCAATACACTTGTGTGGATACATTCATTATCTCACTCTTTCTCTAATAGCGCTGAAAAATTTCAGGAAATCATTATAAGTAATTTTTCGTGTGTGTATTTACAAATGAAATGTTATTCCTTGGCTTTGCAAATAGTCAAATAGTTTACAAACACTTTCTCATTACACCAGGGCAGTTTGGCACTCATTTAAGCAATAAAAGAGACAGCACATAAACTCAAGAGATGTCTGACAGTTTAGTAACAAATCGAAAGTACACCAATCACCGCAACTTTTGCTTGCCACTTGGAGATCTCTACAACGTGTCGATTGTCGATGTTTCGTAATTTCATTGCTTTTTTGTAGATAAAGTTTCAATAGATACCAAGTAGTGCTTGAATATATTTTTTAACTTTCTGGAGTCCATTTAATATACATGCATTTTTTTTTTTTACAATTTCATTTAAAAACATCCCACTTGTCTGAACTTGTTACAGTTTTATGAATACGGATATATGTACATAATTAAGAATCTTAGATACAAAAGATAAAAAATTTCAATGCATTAGTAGGCTTTTTAAAGCCAGGATAAGTATATTTTGGTTTCTGCAGCCAGCTTTTGCTCCAATTCTGCCGGCTACAACATCCATTCAACATAAATCAGTTTTCTTTTCGTCTTCAGTTTTTAATCCATAAATAATTTTTCACATCCAAATGACAACTCAATTGATTTAAACATTTAACAAAATTTTTTGTAAAATTACATAACTTGAGCCTTTACTTCATCAGTCACTTTTGTACAGATTTAACAAAGTCACACGCAAGATTGACTATCTTGCAGGAGCATAAAAGGGCAGAAGGTTGAAAGATTTCCTGATACAGGTCTAGGGTCTAGCACCGTCACATCAATAACCTAACGACATCGGATCAATTAATCTTAACTGGCGACAATTTTATATCGATTTCAAGAGGTAGGTAGATGGCCAAGCCTGTATTGACAATGTTGAATTTAAATACACTCACTAATACACATTGGCAGTTTGCATGTACTTTTTGACAATAAAAAATAAGAGTTAATAATAATAATTGGATGACTTGTATAGCGCCGTTTTTGTGAAAAATTACCTCAAGGGCGCTGTAAAAATTAATTGGTCAATAAGGTCTTTAGCCATAACTCGCGATATACCTTTCAACAAACAACTTTCTGAATTCCACCTCGCCAAGGCTCAAATGGATTTGATTGATTGTGTATACCAAGTTTTTCAATTCTAAGAGCTTCGTTAGTCTGCATCCATTCATTAACAAGCCAGTAATTTCACATAACAAACGACATTCAAAAAGTTGTGTATATTGACAGTTAACCGAAGCTTATCCGACACCCAGTAAATTATGTGGCTCTTGTCTACCGACTGTCGGAATATTTTATATCGATGTTGAGCGTGCGAGCACATAACGCCTAACAATCATATATGACAGATTTAGTCAATATATTATTGATATAGGGTTTTATCAATTGACCATGCTAGGGTCCCTGGACTCCTATTTTGTCCGCGTCAACCAGCCTCCCTTATGTGAGGAATAATACTATGCATGCAAAACTACAATAACACATATGAGAGATCCAATATAAGATTAAGTCAATTTAAACTCACAGGGGTGTCCTTTCAATTTTAAAAGCTCAACTTTAACTAAATGCAGATTTAAAATACCTATAAAAAATTCTTCTAGATCGCTTCCATAATTTTCAACATTTTAAATAATATCATTTCCTGATACTTCCAATCATCCCGATTCATAATTTTCATCGCATTTAAGACGACTGTCAAAATCCAAACATAATGTGAACTTGGCAAGGTCAAAATTCAAAGTTCAATTCAACAGTTTCAAATAACAAAAATACATATTTGAGAAAACTGTATAAAACTTTGTTTAAAAAAAAAAAAAACAAACATAATAATAGACTAGCAATAAACACTTAAATTAATATCATATTAAATATCTCACTATTCGAGTCAGTGAAAGAAATAAAGTAGTGAAGAGATAATTTACATTGATTTCCGGAAAATGGATCTTCGGCAGTTGTTCACTATGATACGATCAATCCTAGGATTATTATGATTATCTTAGCTCTTAACTTTAAGTTGAGGCACATGTCAAGTGGAGTTCTTCCTGTCTTGCAAGGACAGGCGCTTCCTATTGTGACCAGGAGCAGCGAGGAGATTGGCTCCGGCTGATTTTCTCCGTAAAGGCATCAGAGGGCTGCTGGACGCAGCCGAGGTAGAAGTATTCTTGTTGGATTGCGGGGTTTGTACGCTTTTTCTTCTCAGCGGAGTTTCTGGTAAAGCGGTCGGTGTTGGAAGGGAGTTTTCGGGTTTCTTCTTAGCTTCGCTTCCGGTGGGGGTGTGTTGTATGTAAACCGACGGAGCCATTCTGTTGGATCCTTGTAACGTTGATGTCTTGCGGCGGACTGCAGGGGAGGATTCTCCGTTGAAGCCGCTGAAAGAGAGGGGTTTCGTCAAAGCTTGCACCGATTTGGGGTCAACTATCGACGGCTGTTGGTGCATCCCTACAGATTTCCAATGATCCCTTTGCAATAGGATATTGTTCCTAATCTTGTGTTTGGTCTCATTACTTTCGGCGAGTATTTGGTTGAGCATCTGGATGGTTTGGTAAACGACATGCGGTGTGATCAGTCCGAAATCGTGTAAGGAACTCATGTGAAGGACGAAATTTCTGTAGAGATTCTTCTCTAGTAACTCTTTTCCTCGGAATTGTAGGAACATTTGGCAGGCAATGGGGATCTGGCAGTCGCCGACGAAGTTGTATTTCATGACGTGGAGGTTCCACATCTTCATGAGCTCCTTCTCTCCCTCGTTGACGTCTGTGAATTCATCTATCATCATCATTGTCTTCTGCTGCAGCCACAGCGGGTCAGTCTCTCCCTCGGAATCCACCTCTAGCTCCTTGGGGAATACTGGCAGGCAGGTGATGGTGTGGTGATACAGTCTGGAAGATAAATTCATCAATTTAATAATGCACATTGTTTGGGTTTAAATGAGGATATGCACAGTTCCTACCTCTCCGTAACCTCATCACCTTTGGAACACTGACAAGAAAACTAGCTAATTCGAGTGCATTTGTTTCTGAAAAAACTAACAAGAAATTAAGAACTAAAAAGAAGGTTTTTGACCATATCAAAGTAAAACAATATCGTTTTATACCTATTTGTGTTGTTGTGGCGATAATTACCTCGAGATATCGCGGTGAAACCATATAAACTATATTTGTGATTGTGTTGTTGGTTGATTGATCCTTCCTTCTCCCTAGTCTTCCCAACACAGATTATCACCCAATTCCAGCAATCACCATTTCGTCCATTTTCAAGTGCATCTGAAGCTGTCATTCGTAATCAATTTCGGATGCAACACACGTACTTGAGTAATGTGTATGACGTGAGACAGAACTATCACAAAAACTATTTGATGAAAGGGTCCCTCACCTGTTGTGTCCAGTGATGTATGGCCGCTGACCATCGGGCATCATCTCTGCATCATCAGCCTGGTGAAGGAATTCGGCCAGGCTGGTGACCTGTGGGCGGGGCACCCGGCGGCCGCGAGCCACTAATACCTGCGTGAGGGGAGCTCGCCGACCGGGCCCCGTTCGCCCCGCGATACCTGCACAAGCATTGTGCGGCGCACCCGCGTATGAACCGTCATAGGACTCGTTAATAGACACATCAATTCGTGCGCCATTCGGGATAGGCTGGAAGGAAGATGAGAATTAGTATTAGCAAATTTATAAAGAAAAGAGCTCAGTGACACTATTTTCTATTTTGGAATCAATATAAGAGTCACGAAGAACTGCTAGACAGTTTCTAACGGACAAAATGTTAGATCATTCCAAGAATGTAGACTTAGTGTGTTGAATGCTCTACCCCTTAATTTAGAACATTCACGGGAGTAAGTTCAACTAATTTGCTTAACGAATCAGACTTGGCCGACCTGTGCGTGTATTGACTCTGAATAAGATTATCCGTCATGTAGAGGATCAGTCAAGTATGATGGAGTCAGTTCGTTCAGTGACTTATTCATATTGTGTATGTACGGGCATAAAAGTATATCATATTGCGTACACACAAGCGCAAACAATTAATTCATCTTAACAAGAATATTTTAAAGCATACCTTGGAAAAAGCATTTCTCCATAAAATAATTATACTCGTGCCATCTATGAAAGAGTAGATGTATAATTCTTTTAACTTGTTGAAGGCCAGCATACAAAAAATATATTTTTTCAATACAACGTAAAATATTTGACAGTTCTCACCTTTCTTACGAATTCAAAACATTTCTTTTGTGATATATTACAAAAATTACATCAAAATAATGTAGATAAACTTCCTAATAATCACTCAAATCTATGCTTTCCACAATGGATTTATATAAAAAACAATGAATAAAATAGACTTCGAATGTGACAGCTATCATATTATCAAGCGGCAGCCATTTTGTCCGCCATCTTTGGTGCCCGGCGTGCCTTTAGCAATTAATATGAATTATTCGGAGTGGCTAAATGCTATCCAGTAACTCGTAATGTCAAGAACGAGAATGGCCCAAGCGATTCTGACCTTGTTCTTCATACAATTTCTTTATATATAAGGGACAAAATCGCTTCAAACATCCGGACCCGCCGGGGGGACTGCGGCCTACGAGAGGTTAATATCTATCACCATAAAGTGTTAGTTAACCTCAGTGTCAGCATCATTATACAGGTTCAATGAAGTCAGTAACGTAATACTCACAAAGTAAGTGAAGGAGAAACGCGAGTGGCACAGCTTGAGGTGTTTGAGCAGCGCGTATAGACGACCGCAGTCCAGCGAGCACCACGGACAGTGCAGGTCTTCGCACGCCTCCGTCTGCTGGCGCGAGTTGTTATTGTAGAGGAATTGGTAAATGATCTGCAGGCTGCCCCCGGCTGGAGCAGTCTCTGTGGCGCAGTGACCGTTAGCTGGAAGACAAATAAACAAGTAATAAGACACATTGTTTGGTTTTGAAATGAAAATATGCATAGTTCCTACCGGGATGTCATTTTATCCAGTACCTACCTCTCCCCATCCCTAACCACAACACCTTGCTGGAAAAGCTTTTTGAACTTGGAACAATGACTAGAAAATTGGAGTGCATTTGTTTCTGAAAAACTAAAAAAAAAACTAGGTAGACCTTGGAAGCAAGTTCCCTCCAAGCCGTTGGAGTTTGTTAATTAAAAAGAAGGTTTTTGAACATATCCCATTAAACAATATTGTTTTATAATTATTTGTGTTGTTGTGGCGATAATACCTCGAGGCATATCGCGGTGGAACTAAATAAACTATATTTGTAATTGTGTTGTGTGCTCCTAGAGGTCAGTGTTTGGTTTTCCTTCTTCCTTGTATCCCTACTGTTCCCAACACATGTTATCACCCAACTCCAGCAAACACCATTTCGTTGGTATTATTTAGAGTACATTTAGAGTCTATTTATCAAGTGTATCTGAAGCTCTAATTAGGAAGCAGTTTTGGATGCAACAATATGTATATTATACACAAAATATAAAATTTTTAAATAATACTCACTCTTAACAACACTCCCATCATTCTTAAGTATATTGTTGATTCTACTACAGTTAGAGGCGGGCTTGTTATTCTCCTTGTTTGAGATGGATTCAGTCTTGGTTTCGGGGTTTTCAGCATCCTCAGAGCCGTGCGGCTTCGGCCTGGTCACCAGCCCTGTGGTCGGCTCCTGGCTCCAGCTCAGCTTCAGTTTTAAGGTTGGCTTTAATTTAAATACATCGAAGGGGTTGGCGTCGGAGGCAAAGTCCATTTCCTGAAAAAACATCAAAGTCAGTTTTTGATGATTATAGCAAATTTACAATAAATATCTTTGTCAGGGCCTATGTTAGCCCTTTTTAGGAAAGGGAAGTGAGGAAGTTTTGGGAAGGAAAAGGTACAAGGATTGGGTAGAAATCTGGGTGTCAGTTTGTCCAGGAGTGACGAACGTATGAATCCAAAAAATTGGATCTGCCTACTACAACTTGATCAATTACGCAGTTCACTTATTGTTACTTACTCACAATACACTAAAATTATGAAACTATCTTGGACTAATATTAAATTGGTGGTTACCTCTCCGAGTGTTTCCCAATGCGTGGGCAGCCCCTTGTGCGGGGATCTGGCGGGCGGGGCGGCATCCCGCAGCACCAGGTCATACTCCCCGCTGCGAAGGAGGCACCGGTTGTGCTTGTCATACACCACCAGCTCCGAACCCAGCACGCGGCTGCTAGCCTCCGAAGTCTTGGGGCGCTTGTGGGCTGGCTCTGCAGTGGACAAGTTTTATGTATAACATGTACAAACAAATTTAAGTGATCATTTATTTAGCCCATATTGATTTTTTTGTCAGGAAACTCACAAGAATGGGGTAGGACAATGAACAAATTTCGGATTGTGTAATACAAAAAATTGCACAAATTATGTATTGCAGCCAACATCGCCAGTAAATCAGCGATATGGAACCTTAAAAAAACCTTGTAAATATGTACGATTCCTGTCCTTATGATAACGATCTTAGGTTAGGATAAAATGTACCATATTTTAATGTGTCGAATGGTTCGACCCACTCGTTGTTCGGGTGGATTGACCTTCAATAAGTATGTACCTTCGACGAGACTCGAGAATAACAAAGTTGACCAATTTGCGAGCAGCCTCGATTGGAGAATCAAACCCCAGTACAATGGTTAGCCTTTCCGTAGTTGGAAGATCATGTTGGTTATTACCAAGTAGAAATTCTCACTTACCACCGTCATCCTCTCCGTTCCTGATCTGGTTGTTGTTGCGGAGGTGATGTGATACGGACACCCGCAGCATGAGCACGTAGGATTTGACCTCGGGGCCGTGTGAGGGGGAGAAGGCCTCGCTGGAGATGGAGAGGGCGGAGGCCATGGCTGGGGGCTCGGTGGGGGAGGGGTTCAGCGGCACAGAGCAGCAACCGACCTATTCCAACAAATTACATTAATCGTATTGTACGTTTGGGAAAACCGATTATATAAAATAACACTGTCAACCAAAGTCAGTTGACTACGGCATCCCCAATTGGAGTATGTTGTGAGGCTGAAGGTAAGTGGGGAGGGGAAGGAGATGTGGAAGAGAAAGGTGAGGGAGTACCTGGCTATTCAGATCTAATCACCGAACATGGCTAAAGCCATTTCAAGCAACGTTTCAATTCTGAATGGTTTTACACCAGGGCGATACTGAGAGTATCTTTCACTCTGGAACAAATATACCTCATATTATTTTAAAAGATTAAATTGTGAAAACACAAATCAATCAAATAAAATTTATTATCAGTAGTTGAGAACCTTATCCCTCGAACATGGAGGCCCTCAAACATAGATTTCAGAATTTTTGCCTTCTAGAGTGACCCCAAGCAGTGGCGGTTTTCTCTAAAGTGAGTTTGTGCGGCGAACCTCCATTAAAAATATGAGAAAATAAAACAATCCTATTGTATAGTCATATAAGCGCATCTCAGATAGCTCGACATTAAAATTCCGCATTTAAAACTCGCGCCACCGAAAAATACGGTATCTATTCCCATTTTGTGCGCGTTACGATCCGCACACATTTGTCCATACAAAAAATCATAGCCGATACAAATCACTGTGGCGGTGGAATGGACAAAACTACGCAACTTGGTGCGCCGCGCGATCACGAGTCAAGATGTCACGTGACCTCCGAACTTTGACGAGTCTCGCCGATGCGAAGCCCGAGATTATCGCAGGATGACCTGCTGACGGTCGACTTTTGCACCATATGGATGCAAGTTAAATGTTATATATTACGGTATTTATTCGATCATTTTTTATTTTCTTGTTTCTGCATTTCTCCAACTGATGGCATATTTGTAAATCTACTACTGAAGTAGACCGATTTTGACTTCTGTTTTCGTATTTTTTTTAGATAAGTTGTTATATTCCTTAATTACGAGTACATTTACTAAAGTTTTGGCAAACAACGTCGCTAGTTATACAATTTTGTGTAGAGCTTTCCCAGTATTGTTTCGGCTTTCAAATTGAAAGTGGTTGCGTTTATCGATTGTCGCAAATATTCTGTCCTAATTTTTTTCACACAATGACGGAATGCAGTATTGTGTTACATACAAAAATAACGCTGATGCTTATGAAAAAAGTTTGGAAATTAAAAATAATTATTTTTTGTATACGTGTATAATGGATTTTTTGTGTAAGTGAAAAAAGCTAATTTTATTTCGTGCCACCTCTATTTGTGTTTCTTGTTTTTTTTTATGTTTTAAAATATAAATTATATTATATTCTACATTCTGCGTAGTTTTTCTTATTGAAAAAAAACAATAATAGTTAGCAACGTACATTGAGTGTTGTAAAAACCATTAAACAATTTAATTCCTCTAAAACTTTACTGGTTATCTAATAATTGTGTCGAGGAGTATCAAGTTATTTAAAAACAATGCTAACTATTTAGGTACCCCCTCCACTAACTTTATTTAATTTGTGTGACAAGAGTAAATTTTGATTAGACAATATATCTTTTCTTGATTTTCTGAACCCCCCGTTGAAAAGACCACGAACCGCCACTGACCCCAAGTATTAAGCCAGGGAGAAACACAGCGTTAAAAGCGCCGGCGTTATTTGGCTTGACCTATTTCACCACATCGCTCGCCATACATTTACAATGGTAATCTATGGCGAGAGATATGCTGAAATAGGCCAAGCCTAATAACGCTAGCGCTTTTAACGCTGTGTGTGTCACTGGCTTTAGAAGGATCCTTAAATACACTATCAATTTTTGTGATGATTTTAATATGTGTAATAATCTTACCGAAACCTCGACAACGGCCGAGGAGCTGTCCTTCCTCTTCTTGTGACACAGCTTGAGCAGCAGTGCCTCCGCCTTGACGGAGTAGTCGTGGCTGTCGGACAGGTTCTTGTCGTGGAAGCCGAGGAAGGTGAGGGTCATGTAGTCGCCCATGCAGTGCGGCTGGGCTTCGGAGCGGGTTCGTGCCAATACTCGCTCCAGCACCGAGTCTACCTTGAAACCTGCGCGCGACGCGTGACTTCTCGACATGCGGGACCGCATGAATGATAGGTTTCGGTTTAGGAATATTGGCTGAAATAAATTAATACATTCATTATTTTATCTGGAATTAGTGCGAATCCGGGTTGGAAAAAAAAGAGTTTTTTCAAAGATGATTTGCCCAGTGGGTTTTTTCAGTGCTAAATTTTCCAGTCTTTCAAAATAAATATCAACTCTACTTCTGCCACTAATCTTCTCATAAATATAACAGAATAATGGAGGGTAGCACTTGTAAAATCATGCAATGTCCAGTGTATTGAATAGTGTCCTCTGGGTGGAAAGTCGTATTTTCTCCAAGCATAAACTTTCTAATAAAAGTGTGTTTATCGGAAGTAACCTGCCAGATAAGGGGTGGGTGACGTTTTATTTATTGTTTTGTTGTGTCAAAACTTGTAACAAATTGGAGCAAAACTAACTAAGATATCCCTTTCCGACCGAGAAAAAATGTCCGAAATTAGATGGACCTAGGCTAGGCGACTTACTGCTCGAAAAACACGCGCTTAAAGGTACCCTACATAAGCCTTGTTCACATAAGAATTTTTTTTTGTTTGGCCGGAAAAATTGTAAGTATAAAAAATGGAGCAACGAGTTTTTGTGAAATTTCACAAGAAACTTGAAAAACCCGCTAAACTTATAATTTATTGAAAGAAGTGTATGAAAATGAATATTTATCGCGTGCACGTGTTTTTGAGTGGTGTAAGCGTTTTCAAGATTGTCGAGAAGACGTTGAAGAAAATTCACGCCCGGGTCGCCCTTCCATGTCAAAAACGGATCACAATATTTAAAAAAAACCGGTAATCTGGTTCGATCTGATCATTAGGTTAATATTAGTGATTTAATATTATTATTAAATATTAAAGATTTCTGAAACTAAAGAAATTGACAAAAAATTCATACGGCAAATTTTACATAACAAATTTTATCATGCAAAAAAGTGTGCTAAAATGGACCCTAAAATTCTCACATTTTAACAAGGGCTCGCAAAAATGTTTGTTTTGAAAGAAAAATCGGCAAGCGTCCTGAAGGAGCCGACAGAAAAAGACTTCCAGCACTGTTTCTAACAATGGAAGATTCGCATAAAGCATTGTAGAGATATAAGAGGGGTGTATATTGAAGGTGGCAATAAGTAAATATGTATATAATTAAAATAAAATGTTTTACAGCGTATGTATCGTTATTTAATAGCCACACCTCGTATATTTGTTGAAAAAACTCACTTTTGTAAAAAAAAAAAAAACAATGGTTCTTTTAAGTGAATTTTACCTGGAAAAACCCAACGGGTTTTTTAAATGGAATTTACCTGGAAAAACCTGTTGGTTTTTTATGTGGATTTCACCTGTAAAAGCCTGCTGGATTTTTTAGAGTCAGTGATAATCATGCCTATCCTGGTGGATTTTCAAATACTAAAATTATTTCATGAATATCGAAAGTTCTTACGTAAATTAGTTTTTTTTTTCAAATCTGCATAGATTACACATGTGGGGATCTTCAATTCACTAGTTAAAACCAATGACAGATTGAGTTCCAGTTATAATAATAATAAGAGTTCCCACTCTCTTAACCTCCTCGGACCCGGAGAAAAAAGTGTTCCGAATTAATTTTGGTTTTTTGTTTTACTAAAAAACTACATAAATTAGTCTTCTAATCTAAGAAAATTTTGGCACTGCAGACTGCGGCTTGCAGAGATTTGAGCAATTTAGATGTCAGTCAGCCATCCTTTATTAAAATATATTAATATGATAATATGGGTGCTGCCAGTCTGGAGCTGTGAGGTTAAGTATGATAAGCTTTACTATAATGGTTTTTCAGAATTTGCTACAAGAAGCATTGATATGTAGGTATAGGTACCTTTCGGTGGGTTGCTCTGTTCACTTCCGCAGGACATTTTTAATAAATAACATTCTAGACTGAATTTGGGACATTTTCAATAATTAGCATTCAGCACTGAACTCACCTTCAACATATTGCGGGTGCGTAAGAATCTGTATATTTGTGTCGGCTCTGTAAAAAAAAGAACATCGGTTACAGGAGAGCCTCAGTTTGTAACAGCAAAGTATTGGAATAGGTACAAAAATCCTTAAAAATTATTCACCAGCAGTAACAAAAAGTTATCGTTTGAACAAATAAAATTATGTATGTTTTTGCACGATATTAAATAGTGTCTCACATCATTGGACACAACCGTTTGTATTTTAAAACCAGACGCAGTATTTGTTGTTCTCAAACGCCCACCAATTATATATGATTCTGACATAATATTATCGTGATAAAAATCCTTTCACGATATCTATGTCGAAAGAACGGTAGAATTTGGCGTAAAGGTCAGTATTTTACCTCGAAATCACAAAGCCTTTCAAAGCAACAAAACAAGGCCGTAGGAATTGCAGATTCATCGCCGATTAAACGAAATCCGACAAATAATCACCATTAAAGACATGAGTGATATCAAAACTGATTTTGAATGTCATTGAATGTATATTTTAAGAATAATCAACAAAGCATTTTGACGGAAATTCCCTCAGAGCAAGTGAGCGTGCCAACGATAACGAAAACTTACTTTCAAACGCCTGAAGAAACAGTTCATGGTCGGCTTGAAGATGATTTAATTCAATGCGACCATTCTTGGAGGTGTCTCCTTCTTTTTCTCGCTTCTTGGGCGGCATTTTGAAGTTATTTATTAAATTAAATACAAATTGACAACGGTGAGCACGGCAAAGGAAGCCGCGAAAACGAAATTTATCTAATTTTGATTGTCTGTGGTGAGTACAACTTTTTCTTTTAAAAATATCATAAACAAGAAACAGTTTCATAGATATACCACTCACGACAGTTCGTTTAGGCCAGTGATTCCCAAAGTGGTCCGGTGGATCCCTGCGGGTCCACCGGACCACTTTAGGGACTCGACGAGGGTCTACGTTGGCGTGATCAAAAAATGGGAGTCCACAAGTTGTATGTGGGGGTCCACGAAAATTTATCGGTTTCGATAGTAAAGAACAAAAATTATGTCTTGGCTTTACCTATCAATGTAAGCCAGTGGTTCCCAAAGTAATCCGTACAGACTCCCAGGGGTCTCTGCATAAATGAACCACCCTGGGAACATTCAGGAGGTCCAGTGACTCGCGACTCGCCATGCTAGTTGCCGTAACCGGCCGTTGCCAGTTTGCTCGGTTGTCATGGTTGCGCCAGTTTTGTTGTCAGTTTTCTACTTTTTTCTTGTTTTTTCAATTTCACAGCTGATTGTTCTTCGTCTATTTATTTATTTAAGTTATCTCACTTCTTCGTGCGTGCTAATAGTTTTATAAACATATAAACATTTACATTGTTTGGCAAACATAACCTTTCTTTAAATATTAGCATATACAGTCACAAATAAATAAAAACATTAATATATTAGGTAGAACTTATTCCTATTTTCTATCTCAGCAATTTCATTCGGGATATTGTTATAGATTTGGGCGGCCTGGTACATCGGAGATTTCTGGGTGCTTGATTTTTTTCTTGTTGGCAATCTAATTTTCTTTGAATTTCTCATCCCGTGTCCGCGTATCACTTTATTGTAATTTATTTTTCCTTTAAGCGCCTCCGCCCACTCAGGCAACTGAAAACTCTCAACTGCCAACTGTCTTTGTATGACAATGTGATGGCCCGCACATACACAATCACACAAAACCCCGTTGTCAATGGTAACGCAAGCGGTGACTTGCGACTTGCTCTACTGGTTGCCCTGGGCAACCATTGATAGTTGCCAACTGTCAGCTGATTGTTCTTCTTCTATGGTTAACCAAGCTTTTTGACCAATCAAGACAGAGAAACAGCCGGTTTTAGTTGGTTTTCAGTTGCCTCAGTGGGCGGAGCGCCTAATGGTTAAACAAGCTGAGATAACTACAGAAATCGTAACTTTGAGTAGGCCATCATAGAAGTTTGATGGAAGATTGGTTGGAAGCCATAGCAACCCGCCGGTTGTAGTTTGGCTTCAGTTGCCTCGTCAGTTGCGGACCATTAGTGCCTTCAGAGGCACTAATGGTTCGCACACAACACAACTTCTCAAAAACCCGTTGTCAATGGCAACACAAGCAGTGATTTGAAATTCGCCGTGCTAGTTGTTACAAGCTACAATGACAGATGATTGTTCTTCATATATGGTTAAACAAGTCAAGATAATAAACTGAAATCGCTGAAATCGTAAAGTTGGTTGGAAACCATAACAACCAGCCAGTTTTAGTTTGGTTTCAGTTTCTCTGGTGAGAACCGCCCAAGGCGCTCCGCCCACTGAGGCAACTGAAAACCAACTAAAACCGGCTTTTTCTCTGTCTTGATTGGTCAAAAAGCTTGGTTAACCATAGACGAAGAACAATCAGCTGACAGCTGGCAACTATCAATGGCCGGCCAGGGCAACCAGCTGAGCAAGTCGCAAGTCACTGCTCGCGTTACCATTGACAACGGGGTTTTGTGTGATTGTGAAGTGTGCGGGCCATCACATTGTCATACAAAGACAGTTGGCAGTTGAGAGTTTTCAGTTGCCTGAGTGGGCGGAGGCGCTTATTGTTTCGGGTTGGTGGTTTAAAAATATATATTACTCATTTTCATACACTCACTAATAATAATATCATGTTATTTTTATAGTGCATTTTATTAATTGTAGAATTAAATAGGTACTTCCACGTCACGTAGAATCGTTAATATATAAACTTTTATTTTTTATATTTAATAATATTATTGAATATACAGAAAAAACTTCCACAAGCGCTTCGAAATGGGTTTTGATTTTTTTACTATCCAAACAACCATTAAAAATAACACAGTCACCTAAAAATAAACAGCTTTATCTAAACAAAACAATACTTTTCATGAAAATCAAATAATATTGGAATATGACTTTTTCACGGGGTCGAGTAAAAGTGAAAATCATCGTAAATAGATAAAATTGGAATTGTATTTAGAAATCTGTTTTATTCCTAAATTGATCCTTTAATCTCTAAAAGAAATTATAATATTTTTTTTATTCTGGTATTGCCCAACTTTACTCTATTATTTTAACAGTTTCGTTTTCAGAACCATGGAATATGTCCAATGCTTATTATCTATGATAAACGTCAAGCAATGTTTTTGTTTTGGAGTTTATCCGTGGATATCAGTTGTCAAACGATACGTCAACGGGTCGGGCGTGAATTAATATCGGTGCGAATGAAAACGTTAAAATGACTGATAAATTATTGAACATCGAAGTGGTGAGAGATAAATTGATCCACCTCAATCAACATATGATCAATTCGGGTCTGAAAACGAACGATCTAAAGCGGTGTTACGAGTGTATTCCGAAATATGTGAAAGGACCCCTTGACAAACATAAATATTCTAGGTTTAGAATATTTGGTGCTATTTTTATCAGTTTACTGGTTTGCTTATTGGCAAGCACACATACGTTAAACATAATCATAAGTTACATCCTCGGTATACGATGTTTTTTACCGAATAACTACTTGGTTTGGGAAGCGACCAGGCCAATCTCAGATTGCTCATTTTGTGAAGGAGTCACAAAGCCGATAATCCTTTACAACGCCACAAAAGATGAATTCAAGGTACGATAGTTCTTAGATCGCTACAATATTGATTAATTATTCCGCTAACTGCCGCACTTTTAGGCACAGGTTATGGAAATTACACTTTGTTTGAATAATTACTAAAAGAAACAACTATTTACGTGCACAAAATATGTTTTTAGTTTGGGTAAACTGAGTAATTCATGCGTATTTAGATTGAAACAAAACTTCGCAAATGTCAAATCCATACAAAAAAAAAAAAATGGCGGTAAGGGGATCGCTTTATACACGAAATTTTGAAGTTTGACTGAATAACAGTGGAATCACAATGCATCTTACCACCTATCCAAACGTAATTAATTATTTCTTGAAGTGATTCAGTTGAAACTTAGTGTAATTTTCAAAATCTGTGCCTATTAAAAGTGCGACGTCTTGTGAATATTTACGCAATATTGTTTAATCGATTTAATATTATAAAGAATTTTTTATAAATATTATCATATTAAATTCTTTTACTCTAATGAATCATATTACCCTTGAAAAGTGTCCTCCATAATACTGGTGAACTCCTAGCAGGAAGGACAGTATACAACATACACTTCAGAGCTATACACGCCACTTCAGGCTGCTGCAAAGAAAAGTACAACGATAGACTGCACTGTAAAGCTTTACCTTACTTTCGTACTTTACTTTTCTGCGCAGCGGCCTGTAGCTGCACGCGGTACCGTCGCTCTGAAGTGTACATATAATTGTCACTAATCTCTGTAAATAAACAATATGTTAAAATTATTATTTAATTAACTTTATTTCTCTTGTTTCAGAAATATGCCTATTCGTCAAAGCCAATAATAGTGAAGGGTGCTGTAAGCCATTGGAAGGCGATGCAGACATTTGACTATGACATGTTCAAGCACCTATACGAGCACACGTCGGGAGCATACGAGAGCGTGGAAGAAGGCTGTCAGTTCCTACATTTCAAGTCCGATCTCTTCTCACTGCGCGAAGTATTCGCAATGACACAAGAGAGGGCGAGGAATGACGATGGAGAGGATCCGTGGTACGTCGGATGGTAAGTCTTATTCTACATTTATTTAATTTAAAATAACTGGTAAACTTTCAAAATCACTGGACGTGCTTAATATGAATGTTTTTTAGAAAAAAACTCTTGATTCACCCAATTATTATAAAAGACAACTGTTTGCATTCGGGACGGACAAAATTACTGCAAATGCCTGCAATCTCATACGACGAAAGGAAGTTTTCATTTTACGTGATTGAAATTTTGAATGCAGTATTTTCCATCGCCCCAAATGCATAACATTGTTTTTTCCAGTAATGAACAGATTTTTCTAAAAAAATATTCCTATAAAACTTATCCAATGATTTAAAAAGTTTACCAAATAATTTGTTTGTTACTTCTTCAATCTTCGCAAATTCACTTTGTGGGTCATTTTTAATTAAATGAAAACAATTCACTTTGTATACACCACTTATATAATCACAATATGGTCTACACTTTTTTTTTGTTATTTTTATTCATGTTCATAAATATTATCCTGAAGAAGAAATATTTGGTTTCGAAACATGTCATTATATAAGTGGTGTATACGAAGTGATTTGTTTTCATTTAATTTTGTTGTTAATTAAATATTAATTATTTGTTTTTTGTTTTAGGGGTAACTGCCATCCGGAAGTTTTAGCCACGATAAGACAATATTACTCGTATCCCGAGTTCTTACCCGAAGATTCAGAGTTGCCAAATTCAGAAAATGTGTTCTTTGGTTACGAGCAAGGTGCTGTTATGCATGTAAGTAATTTTTATTTCTATATAATCATCATTACATATAGTTTTAGTGGTAATCTTTCAGGAAGACTGGACACGCTTAATAAGAATATTTCATAGAAAAAAGCCTTTGATTCGGCTTTATTACTATAAAATACAACTATTTTCATTTGGACGATTTAAAACACCGGAATCAAAATTTAAATTCAAAATGTCAAAGAATACGGACACAAATTATTGTAAATGGCTGTCAGCTGTCGTCACGTATAATTTAATTTTTAAATGCAGTATTTACCATCGTCCTGAATGCAAATAGTTGGCTTTTATAGTAATTAAGATGAAACAAAAGTTTTTTTACTAAAAAATATAGGTATTAAGCGTGTCCAGTAATCTTCAAAGTTTACCGTTTCAGTTTTTCCTATCATCTATGTTATAGATCTTATGGTACGTAGAATATGTGTTTTGTCGTTTGTTTACGTAAATTTAAATAACTTTGTTAGATCAATACTTTGTAAAAGATTTACAAAACTCAAATTTAAAGGTCAGACAATGATAGCTTTGGAATGTTTCATCAATAATTTTGATTCTTATCTTACGCATGCAGGGTGTATCGGCATATATCTGGAAGACTTTAACCAGCGATTGCTAAGCTTATTTGGAGTAAAAAATGTACATGTAAATTACGTGTAGCAGTGTAATTGGACAACAAAGTAACATTTACATTTTTTACACCAAATATGCTCAGGAATCGCTGGTTAAAGTCTTTTGGTTACGTGTTGATACAGCCTATATATTTATACTCTTGACCTCGCTTCAGTTGATTGGCACAAATTGCTGTCTACCAGCCTAATTTAGCATCTTGATACAATCGTAATTATGTTGTTAAAAATTTAACTTTTGCAAAAAATTGTCTTTAACCTTGCAATGTATAGTTCAACACTCAAAGCCCATTTTTAAGTTGTTTAAACATCTTTCTTTATACGATGGAATATAATGAGTTAATATTGTTTGTTTATTTTCAGCTTGATTATATTACCAGACTGATGTGGCAAGGACAGGTGAAAGGGAATAAGACTTGGAGCCTCGCCCCCACTCCCGAGTGTGATAGTCGCTGTAAACCCTTCCAGTTCTATGTGGAACCAGGAGATGCAGGTAAGAGAATATTCATGTTAATTTTTAGTGGCATATTCATTTTTGATGTTGCATTATCTATTTTTATGTTAAATATCCAGAAATACTTAACTTCTTGATCTCTGATGCTAATTTTTCGACATGCACCAGTTGATTTTATTTTCAGAACAACTTACTTGTTTTTGTAAATTGTACTGTCTTACCAGAAATGTGTTTATATATTTATAAAAATAGTATATAATCTACCATAAGTAGTTTTCCCCAGGATAGATTTATGCCCAGAGAAATGATTTTTTAGTGGTCTCCTTAAAGATTCACTGGCAAACAAGAGGTTAATAAGCACAAATTATTTTTAAAAACACTTTGTATCAGTTTAATTACAATGTCAGAACAAGTATTTCGATCACCGGAGAAGCAAAATAATGCATTTAAAAAGATAGCTATTTCGTTCAAATTAATTTTACGTCTTTTGTTCGTGTCACGTTTGTGACACGTGAAAATACATTTCTAGGCTACTTTTTTCTTTTTTAATTAAAGTAAAAGAAAATAAAAAACTAACCTAAAACCTTTTTCATTACATCACATCATAAATGCATTATTCTGCTTCTCCGGAGACTGAAAAAGATGCTCTTCATTGCAATTGAACTGAAACAAAGTGTTTTCGTTGTTTGTTTTTGGGGTGTTATGCTGTTTTGCGCTACCTCCTTCTTTAGCCGACGTTTCGGACACTGCAACGCTGTCCGAAACGTCGGCTAAAGAAGGAGGTAGCGCAACACGGCATAACACCCCAAAAACAAACAACGAAAATGCTTTTGGCCGTGAAAATCTAAAAACGTATCTGAAACAAAGTGTTTTAAAAATAATTTATGCGTAAGATGTCCACCGTATCCGTATATTTACGGAAGCTATAGTATTATTTGAAATTCACTTTCTGTTGTCTTCATTGTTAGTTAGTTGTCTTCATTGCTGCAAGTATGTAATATGATTGTATCTATGTTATAGAGTTGCATAAGTGTCACTTGTAGATTTTATGAATGCAGCAATGACTAAATGCAACATTTTAAATTCTTTACAAATATCTTTCACAATTATAATATTATGTTGTTTTTCAGTCCTCTTAGACACCAGAATTTGGTACCACGCTACAAGAATACCCTCCGGCCAGTTCTCTCTCACAATTCAATCTGAGTATGGCTAGCAACATTTTACTTTTTATAACAACATGTATTTTATGTACACCATTTTGTACATATTTTATTTGTAGATAATAATTAGTTGTACACCTGTTCATATTATGTTTGAACAACCGTTCTTTCATCCGTACTGTTAAGTTATTTTTTATATTTATACACATGTCAGTGTATAAAAGCCATTTTCTCTTTAGTCACATTAGAAAGTCAAAATAAAATAAATTTAAAGAATGATATTATATTAAAACATGTTTATTTTAGACTAACTCTCGTTAGAAATATTCTAACAGATGTTTAGTTTAAAATATACATTATAATTGGTATTAAGAATCTCATTTACTGTAATGTTTTTGTAAACTACCAATTTTTTTTTGTTTGATATTAATTTAACAATCATTTAAAAAATTATTTTTAGTTTAAAATTTTGGAGATTTTTATTAAAATATGTATTGTGAAAATTTACCAAAATATAGGTTTAGAAAAATTATTGTGTCAAAAATATATGCTCATTTTTTTGTATTTAAATATTTTATGGCTATAGAGATGTATCATTTTTAACTGTTATTAATTTATGTTTGTACCTATCAATAAAACAAAGATTTCTACTTTGGGAAGTATTTGTCGTATTTTACCCCAAAATCTTAAAAATGTACACTGCCATCAGTATACAATTATTATTGTTATTTACAACACTTCTATCATATTTATACTAGTCAAACATCTAAATTTTACCCTATTGAAATATGTAATAATTGTAACACCAATTATTGTTATATTAAGTACATATCGCACTAAAGCACTTTGTTCATAATCAATTTCTTCCATTATGAATTTTACAATTCTCCATCTTTTTAATACATTTTTCTATGGCTTTCATTTTAATGAACATGTCGTGTTTCAACCATGTTTAAATTTACAAAATAAAATCCCGATTACAATTGTGCATTTTGAGTTTTTGATTGTGCAATCAAATTTAAGATGTGATTATTAATTTGACAGTTTTCCACTTATTTTTCTGAATATATATATATATATCTCGAGAATAAAAAAAAAATTTTTTTTTTCACCAAACATGACTGTTTACATTATTTGATTCTTCCAATTATGATTATCATTAATTTGACTGTTATCAAAATCTTATGCCAAAAGTGTTAGTTCAAATAATATACTTTTTCATTATTATATTAGAATCTTGTCTTGCCAAAAAAAAAACATTTTTATTGTGTGCCTGATTAGTTTGTATTATTTAAAGATAAGATAAAATTATTTATTTGTGTGAAGTTATTCTTACTGTTGTAATTTAAGCAATTAGAAGTGGGTTTGAATAAAATTTTATGAAAATATTTTGTTTTATTGTAACCGAGCAATTAATTGGAAATTTCCGTAGAATAAGGAAAAAAACTTCTTTCTATGGAAATTTCATAACTAACTAACTAACCATCACGCCGTTTCTCTGCAGGGGTAGGCAGAGAGGACGGACCGCCAAACACCTCGGTCTTGGCACACACTCTTTGCCTCATTCACATTCATACATACTCTTCTATTTTTCTGACTCTTGACATGGTCCGACTCAAGTATCTGATTCACTTGATCGCGCCATGTCTTCCTCGGACGTCCCCTACTTCTTAGACCATTCACAATTTTTATATTAATATTTATTATAAAATAAACCATAAACAGTAGTTACATGACACAATTAGAACCATAAGAAAATATGGCATCATATATTCTCCTTACGCTCCTTTCTTCGTTCATTTGCTCTACATGCCCAAACCATCTGAGGGTTCCTTTCTTAATTTTACTCAATACGCTTACATCTGCCTTGCATTCTTTTCGAATCTCCACATTTCTCATTAAAATATTTACATAATTAATATCTGCCTATTGTTGCCGCCTGTGTAACCCGATATAATCATCATGCATTTTCATCCATCCCACAATATCTTCTGTAGTCAATATGTCCATAATTCAAATTAAAAAACGCAACTCTAAAAAACCGACAACAGTGTGAATTGGTGTAAATCAGATGACACATAGGTGACAGATGTCAGACTCTGTTGTCAGTTTTTATAAGTAGATGTTCCTGCTTTTAATCCTCTAGATTAGCTTTCTTAAGTTGAGTAGTGCGTGGGGATGATTATGCTTTTGGGAAGAACGTATTTGAGCAGTACTGAGCCGAGATGTCGGCTCAACAGTTGATTATTAGAACTGGACACAACGGCTGTAAATGTTTTAAATAATATATTTGTGCTAAGGGGAGCATAAAAGGTGTAATGTTCTAAGGCAAAATGAAAGAAATTAACATTATTTCAAAATTTTATTATGTACATTAAAGAAAGTTGAATACATATCAATAAATTTCTGTATCACACAAACACGCGACTAATGAAGATAATATTATTCTTAAAGAATGATAATTATTTAATTCATATTTTTGTTATACGCGTTCACTTAAAGACATTATAGTTTCTTACATGACGGGATATAATAACATAACACTAAATACACAGCTAGTTTTACCGCAGACGGGGAGGGGAAGGGGCTAATAGCTTTGGCCAGCGGATCTCAATTTCTTCAGCAACTAAATAAAACCTTTATTTCTTACACAGAAATGAAATACATTCACTTATCATCTAAGTAAAATAAAGGACATATTTGAATACGCGTTATAATAAGCTTCTCAGTTCAGTATTTCGTACAGACAATATTCGAGAATATTGTGCGCTTAAAATAAAAGATTCCTTTTGACTATCCCGAGATCACTCCATATCGTCTACCTAGTGTAAAACTGTCCTAAACAACAAACAGTAAATTATCCAGGAGAGCATTTCGTTCACCTAAAAGTGTGACTAGAAATTAAAGATTTTTCTTCTAAGGATTCATTTTATGTTTATTTTATTAGTATTTTTTAAGTGGCATTTGGGAGTGCTCACTGGTCACTGGTGTAAGTGGCATTTAGGAGTGCTCACTGGTTTAGATTGATCACGGAAAGCAGTCATTTTTTTGTGTAATTAGTATAATACAATCCTTACCGACGTCTAAATATTTGGGATTGTTTTACACATGCAATTTCAACAATAAAATAATATTTCAAGTATAGGGAAAGATTGATTCGATCCTACTGAACCCAAATGACAGTTTTACACTAGATAGACAACATTATCAAAAATCAATGCGATGGCAACAAAGACAATGAAAACTACGTTTTTTAAGGCAATTTTCCAACTGAAATTCAGTAGATGAGCAAATTCTCACAAAAATAATGAAATTAAAACAATACTTGACTTACAATAAAAATTAAATAAATGCGGGTCAATTGTGACGCAGAATAAAATAAATAAAATTACACAAAACAACAGCCTTGTAGTAAAAAAAATGAAAACTTACACTAAAGTACACTGAGTTACTTTCCTAAATTACAGTTAAAAATAGCACAGATAGTTAATTGACTGACGAAAACAAAAATGGGTCGATTACAAAACAGATCCAACGGATTAATCATTACTCTCAACATTTAGTGACCAAAAATGTAGTCTAATCTTATCGGAAGTTAAAGAAAATTGTGTGTTTGTTGCCATTGTATCGATTCATACCCCCAAGTAAAGAAGTTTAAATAATAAAACTCTTACCAAACTAAGTGTAATGAAGTACATATTTCATTTAATTTGATAGAGTACAAAATTTGGAACATTTTTTTATCAAAAGACAGTCGGACAGAGTCAATACTTTACCCTTTATGTAATCCATCAGTTACCAGTATCAAACTGGCAATGGAAAATAATTTACCAAAGTAGAAACCTCGTTATTAAAGATAATCAACCTTAAATACAATGGAGATTCCTTGCTTGTACGTTGACCAGCTGAATGGATAGATTAGTTTTGAATATACACGGAGCGGGGCCTAGAATAGTTGCCATTTGCCCAGGACTGCGTCTTTGATGGCCTCGATGTACTGGGCGGGCACCCAATACACCCAGTACCTGGAGGCCTCCGTGGGACCTAGCTGAATACCCTGGGAACACAATTATTATAATAAATACATAACATGAAAACAGCAAAGAGCGGCAAAAACCGAAAAATAGAAATTTAAGTTAAGTGTACCCTACTCTATACCCTGGTACAATACTCAGATTGCTCATAGTCACCACTAAATCAATTATAATGCAGAAAAAACTTGTAGTGGATTACACAAAATGTTGATGTTTTCTGGGCCACTAGTAGGATACTTCACAATTTCATTCTAATGTACCGGAGTGTTATGCCTCCCGGTGTCATATTATCTTAATATATAAAACAAAGTCGGGTTAGTTACACCATTTATAACTCAAGAACGGCTGGACCGATGTTTATGATCTTTGATTTGTTGGATTTGTCTCCGTCCCGATTAACAGAATAACTATTAAAACATCACAAAACACCACGGGAAAAATAATTATGAAGAAAATTATTTTTTCCATATATTTTGTATGGAACGGCTTTTCAAATAATGTGCGTTGGTCGATATAATTTGAATCAATTCGAACTGTCAATGGTATAGTGTGCCGAACATTTCGTGCTTAGTCAACAGCTCAGTTTCATTTTTTGAACTTAGAGTAGGTACCTATTTATTTTAACTTAATAAAAACTTAATTTATTTCAGCTAATAAATTAAACACAACATTTATTGATTCTGAGGAGGAACGAAGTTTGCCGGGTCAGCTAGTAACGTATATATGTAAAATACAGACACTTATGATTTATGGCGAGCATTCAAATATTACTCTCTTCATTATCTCAAAACTTAGTAATTGGAGATGTCTAACTAATCAAGTGGACGATCTATATTTCCACAGAAAAGTTTCAATTTCTGCCGGAGTCGATCGATCATTTTACACTACTGACAAAGTGGTCGGGTCGAGAGTACCAACTCTTTGATCAGGTATTTTAAACATGAAAAAAATGCCATAGAGAAGAGAGATCGATTTGAGATGCTCGGTCTACAAAATTTATACATCTCGTCGCGTGCTACACAGGCTTGAGCCTTTTTTGAAAAAGGAACTTGATCGATCATTGGTGGTTCATAATTGGGTTACAATCATCAGGTAGTTAAAAAATAATTTTATTTTCTTACCATAATGTGATATTCTTCATGCTCTTTTATTGGTTCAGATGTTATGCCTGTAAAAAAGAAATTGTTTTGTACATCCACATCTGACTGAAATTAACTTTTTTACATTAGCACCACACAGAATTCCCATTTTCTTCTACATTATCTTTGGAGGGTATTTTTAGGGAAACGAAGGAGAGGAATTCTGGGAATAAAAAGGTATGAAGTGTGGGTAGAAATCTGGAGGTCAATGTGTCCAGGAGTGACGGGTGTACGAATCCACCCCCCCCCCCCACTGGGGTGCTAGCCAAAGAGTCGAGAGAGTCCGGCTGGAAAGGTCTAAGTTAGGTCTCCCTCAACCAATTTCTCCCGATCCAGCACGCCACGCAGTAGGTGGGCAAACGCATTTTCTCACCCCATGAACCCGGGCATCTCTGCTAAGTCACCAAAAGTAGAGAACCACTTGGGATGACCTATGGCAGGGGTGTTGGTTATCCAATAAATGGATCCCGGGGCGGTACCCATAATTTAATAAATAAAAGATTGTATGAAATTTAAGCAAACCTTTGATGGAGGTGAGGCTGAGTTTCTCCGTCCGCTCCTTGGTGCCGAGCCACAGCTGGTCCGACTCCAGCTTGAAGGTCAACCGCACCTTACCTCCGTGCTTGTTCAGCATCCCGCTCAGCGGGACTGGTGGCAGTGGCTCCTGTAAATCACACACGTCACCACGGTTAATTAATCCAACGATACTTGTAGCCGACCTCAGCAGAGGGTCTTTAAGAGTAGTTAATGAACAATTTTAATTGGAGTAAATTCTTTAAAAACAAACTCTTGCCTCAATGCCTTGCATGATAGCAAACTTGTAAGAAAAAATTACTAAATACCCATAGAAATTGAATAAGGTACATTCTTTCTGAATCGTTCATTACCCTTTACTGTGTCAAATAAAAGAGTTTATATTGGCTTTTAGGCATAATTTATTTATTTATATTATAGAAACAAGTTAGACTTTTTTGTTCCTTGTAATTTCTTATTTGTGGTAGTTACATTGGTAATTACCAGGTGACTTGTGTAGTGTATAAGTACGTGTGGGTGTGTTTGTAGGTGTTAGAACCGAAGGATGATTCTGTATCTTTTGCAACAGCGTGACGCGTGTTAAATCAGCCCTATTGACAGTTTTCTTAAATGCGGTATTCAGTATCGCGTTAACCAACTAAATACTGCGCTTACAGGTAGTTAACGTAACGCCAGAGGCGACAGCGTGTGTGCCGCGTAATCCTCATTAAGAGATGTCACACATGGGAAAATTTGCAAATCGAATGTCATCGTAAACATCAAAATAATACAACAAATGGTAGTCATTTATGAACGCCTATTCGGCTTACATGTAAGCAGGTCCAATAACTAATAAATAATAATTCACGTTATTAAGAGGGTTGTTAATCTATTCAACACATGACAGGCATAGACAAGCCATTGAAAGCCATAGAAAATCACAGAAATTTGAAAGCCGACAGATTTTACCTTTTTGTCTTGTAATGCTGACTTAACCTCTCACACGCCGGGCGTATTTGGAAACTACCTTCCTGACTTTTGATCAAATATCCGTATAAAAACAAAGGAATTGTTTTTTTGCTATTGTTTTCTGTTTATCAGATAATTTATCTTATTATTCATATATATTACATGATAAAATTATTACAAGTTTTCCCAGAATAGCTTACTTAAACAAAAAAAAAAAAACCCATTCACCAAACAAATGTAAAAAAAATATATTCATACGAAAATGAACTGATTGTTTATATCTACACAAACCTGAATAGACACCCTACGTGAAAAAAATCCAAAGGTTTTTTCGAAGAAGTAATGATATAGTTACTTCTTGAAAATGTAAAATATTTATATGCACAGACTTGAAAGAGACGCTACCATGTCATAGGTATTTTATTACGAATTATTCTGAGTAGCTAGGGCTCATGCCGGTATTAGCTACGTAAAAAACGAGAATGGCCCAAGCGATTCTGACCTTGTTCTTCATACAGTTTCTTTATATGTAAGGGTTAAAATCGCATTTAAAAAATTTTTTTGAAAATTTGTACCGCGCGCGTCAGCATGCTTACGGCACAGGAGAGGTTAACACAAAAGATACAGCATCACCCTTCTAGTGATCTATAGAAGAGAAGCGATATTGAGCAGTATATTTCATTAAGCTCACATGATGCTCCTTTTAAATTTGGGCAGCGAATCCGAAAAAATGCACAGAGTTTAGGCGAATAGTATTGAAGGTATGATCAATTACAATTTGCTTCTGTGTTTGTTGTGGAATAGTGGCGGGTGTCAGTTAAAATTAATTAGGGACAAAAAATTTTTTTGTTTAAAATAAGATATTGTAAAAATTTGGAAATTTTAAATCATCTACGGTTCGTCTTTGTCGCAAAGATTGAAATGTGTGTTAAAAGATATTATTGAATTTGAAAATATGATATTTTATAAATCTATGCTTTCGATGTACAGTTTATACCGTAGGTTCCAAATCAGCAAATATAACATTACAATTGCACGTCAATTGTTGAACACCTTACTTATACGTAGAAAAAAATCAAGTGAGTATGTTTATAATTATTAAACTACACAATTAATATTTGCACGCAGTGGATTATGACATTTCTCATAAGTTCTACTGTGTACATATAAAATCTGACACCCAATGTTGATATTTGTAGTTGAGCCACATTATATGCATATAAGTGTACCTTAGATCCCTTGGTTCCAGGCATAACATCTGGTGGCACTCCTTTATCCAGTATTTTCTTATGAATCTTCTGATCACTCAAGGGTTCTTTAGAACTTGAAGATCCTGCTGTCTTTTCTTCAATTAGACATTGCTGAGACATAAAATCCAAACACAACAATATTAATATAAAAGCAATATTCATATTCGATTTCACTAGGTGTTTGTAAAACTCAGTTATTCCATTAATTCGGTGAAAGAGATTAAGAAACTTAATATTTAATTGGGAATAATAGTTTCTATGTAAAAATATTTTTTAACAATGACTCAGCAAAATGTCATTTGTTTATTTATAGAAAGCTTACATGACCATGCTTGTTTGGTTCTTATGCAATGAAGGTAATGTTCTTTGTTATCACTGAGGGTCAATTTGGGGTGACAATGTAATGTTAGGAGGATGTTACCTGTTTGCAGTTTGTCACGGATAAAATATCATTCATCTTGGAGCCAATAACCATCACCTTCCCTCCCTTCACCAGGCCAGATTCCCTTAGCGTATTGTCATCTTTGGCCATCCCTTTTATGAGTATCTTCTGAGCATTTTGTACCACACCAATGATCAGCTCCAGATGCAATTTCAACTCCCTGACAGTTTGGTCCCAGCCGAAGGTAATATCGTGCTTACTTTTATTGAATATAACTTTGAATTCTATCATTTCTTCTGGTGGTGGTTGTCGTAGATTTTTCATAGGAACGTCTTCCGGCAGGACAGGCTGGTGATAGTCAGCTTTTGGTTTAACATTTTCGCATTCGACACTAGTCTCTACGGGTTTGGAAGCTGGCTTATCGTTAACAGGAGTGGAATTCGGATCACAATTCTCGGAGGAATCTCCTTTGTCCGCCTCTGAGGAATGGATAAAACCATGCGAATTAAAACATGAAAATAACAACACAAGAGGGATTTTTTGGCAACGTAAATATGTCAACTAAATAAACGGGTACTCGAGAAAATAATAACTTACCAACGCAATCCATTTCGATATTGAAATTGCAATGAGAACGATGACAATAATATTTACGTCAATTTTTCATGTGTCAGTCGTTTCAAACTTTTGTTCTATGGATTTAAATTTTAAACCATTTCAAATAATTATTATGTTGGCAACAACCTTTGTAGTCTATTGTAATATTATTTACTAGTGCTGCAGCTACAAAATAGAACACATATTTCAAACTGCTGTGGTGTCTAACCTGCAGTCGTCATGGTAACCGCTTGAAATACAAAAGCCCGGCAAAGCTATTGCACGAAATTTCACCGAAGTCGAACAAAAGCACTCGAGTTCAATATTATTGTAAACATGGTTGACAACCGCGTTTATTTATTGTTATCTAAACGATTTTGTGTAGAATAATAACTATAGAAGACTATTGAACAATGGCTAAGAATATTGATTTTGATTTAGATGATCCATTAGGGGACTTACTCAGTGATAATAGTAATGATAGTTTTTATAACGATGAAAAGAGCAAACCCGCTACTAGAACCCAACTATCATCTCGCGATGCCAGTTTAGACAAAAAGAAGAGCAATTTATTTGGACTCGATGATGATCCGCCCCGAGCTGCAGCAGTTCTTCCAAATAAGGAAGTGAAGAGTAATCCATCTGGGGGAGATTGGCTTGGTCTGGTTGAAACACCAGCTGAAAGTAGAATTAATATAATTCAGAGGCCGTCAACTTCACCAGGCATTAAGGAAAATATAGATAAACAGAATGTCAATTCATCAGGTGATTTGCAATCCACAAAAAAAACTAAATCGAGTTTTCCCGACAGTTTGAACTTCCTGGATGATTTTGGTTTGTCTGATACAGAGCCCCCTCCGGCTGCCACCAAACCTCCAGCAAAAAGTACCAACAAATCATCTACACTCGATGACATTTTAGGAAAATCAACATCTTCTTCTAAAAGGCAAGAAACACCACCTGCCGCAAAACTCGAAAATACAAATACGTCTACCGGGTATTCTCCAAGTAATTTTCTTTCAACTCCAATAAGTAAAAATGTCAGACTGTCGAGTTCAAGCTCTAAGCTGGACATGGAAAAGAGTTTGCCTGATCCTAAACCAAAACCCATCAAGGCGGAATCTGCCATTGAATTATCAAAACCAGTAAAAAAAGATGCTTCTAACACTTCACGCAGACAAAGAGGCAATACAGACTGGTTAGGATTATTTCCCGATGATGATCTAAATGCGAAAGATCCCTTAGAGCTTAAAGAAGAAATAAAACAAAATAATCTGCCGGATTGGTTAAAACCGGCTGAAAGTAAACAAAGTGAAGAAGTTGTTTCAAAACAGTCTGATGCAACAAACCAACCAAAAACGCAACCCCCGGAAAATGTTGTGGAAAGCGGACATCTTGCCGCATCTAATCCGGGGAATATGAATACAATGTATTCGGATTTGACAAGTTTGATGGGGAAACAAATGAACATTCCCGAAGTTCTTGGAACAGGTTCTAATTTGAATTTGCTGAATAATTCCGACTTGGAACAACAGAGCGCTGCCATCTGTTTGCAGCAGCAGGAATCACAACTAATGGTGGCGCTTCAGCTCAAAGCGCAGGAGGAGAGACTTGCGGCCTTGCACGGTAAGTTCATTCATATAATTACATTCACTTTTACATATCGTGTAACCATTTTGATATTAATTTTTCATTTATACTGCAAGCTCTTATTGACCGTAGCATATTGAAATACCTGATTAAAATAATTGTTGATCCTTCATACAATATTACTTACATTTCAATACATCAGCTGATGTCTTATTGTTATGGTTGCTAGGAAACATCCTAAAATATGCTTGCGAGCTACCTGCCTTCTTATGACTATAATGTAATGTACCTACTTGTGTGGTGTTCGGTTGTGATAAAGATGATTTTTGAAATGTGACCTGACTATCTCATCTGATGCTATGTTTAAAAACTAACAGTAGGTAGTAGATACATATCTACTTAATTATAATTTTTTTAATCCCATTATTTATGAATGCATTGTTGCATGTTGACATATTATTATGTAATGTAGTCATTTCAAATATTGAAACAGGAATTTTGTTTTATTATATATAATAATTATCATTATTGATGTGCAGAAATTCTGCATAGCTCCAGTGTTTTTTTTTCAATTGTTTCTGGCTTTCACTTTTCAAGATGTCCTAGGTCATTGTTTAAAATTATGGAGAAAGGAAAGGTGAATTCATTATATTTAAATGGGAAATTTCTAAATTATATGGTAGATTGGAATCAAGTTCAGAGTTAAAAGAGGGAAGATGTTGAATGGAGGGGAGGCAATTTTAGATACACTTGATAATTTTTTTTACATAAATATAAATTTAAATGAAGCACTACTGACTAGTGCCAAATTGTGTGTTTTTGGTTGGAAAATTAGATCGCTTAGAAATATTTTAGTTGCTCTAATTAAATACTATGAGTAGAACAAATATTTTGCCTTTGAAGCAATTTTTTTTTTTTTATTAAATCTAAATGTTTATTTAGTAAAACCAATTTACTAATTTAATTTAATAATTAAATAGTTATATAATAATTAAAGATTATTAGTTTATCTTCTTCTTCGATGATGTACTAAATAAACAGTTACTTTATTAGATATGTAAAACAGCCCCATTTTTAATAACTCAGGTGCGGGGCGTACGTCATTCCTATGTCTACCTACTAATTGTCGTGAAAACAAGCTTATGTGCCCAAGCGGTTAAAGTATGTCCCTACTCCATGCATACTTTTAAGATAGATACATACTGGGTCGACGTACGTATGCATCGCTATGCCTAACAATATCTGGGCTACTTAGCAACTATACATTTTCTATGAAAATATATGTTTTAGAATCACATTGGCCACACGCATCGTGCGTTGTGAAATTTTTTTTCATTTTGTCGAAAATGTATGGTTGCTAAGCGGACCAGATATTGTTAGGCATAGCGCTGCATACGTTCGTCGACCCGGTATGTTTCTACACTTACCCCTCCCTCTTAGGTACTTCCCCCTCGCCCCCTACCTAACTCGATGTTCCCCTTCCTCTTCTACTTCTTCTTCCTTGCACTGTCCCAACTCATTGCCTCGGTAGGCTGTTGGGGTCGGCTCTCCTCGTTCTCAGGTTGTAGCTTCTTCGGTTCTAGGTATCGCTTTCATCCAGGCCGTTTCTACTTAGGATTTTGGAGCATTGAGTCATCCGGGAGTTCTTTGGTCTTCCTCTGGATGACTGTCGATGAAGCTCCATAGAGATTGCCTGCTTCACTGTGTGGTCTGGTGGTCTCCGTTTTATGTGACCATACCATCTCAACTGTCGTTCCTCTAGCTTACTGTTTATGTCTGTGACACCCAGGCTACCACGAATGCGTGAACTTTTAATCTTATCTTTTAGTGACACTCCTGCCGACCATCTAAGCATTCGTATTTCTGCTGATTCAAGTTTCACTCCCTCTTCTACTTTTCATTTAAATACTCTGTATTTTGTTTAATATATTTTATTCACCCCTGATTCAGGTTCAGGTCGGTTCACCTCGGTTAAAGATATTTAAGTTATTTTATTGTCATTATATTTTCAATGTTGTTGCAGAACGCCAAGAAGATTCCCGTAAGGTGCAGCGGGAGGTGGTGTCGGCACACCGGCAGCAACTGGAGCAGATCCTCAGCGGACAGGCTGATCACCGCACCCAGCTGCAGAGAGTCATACTGCAGCATCAACAGAGGATCAACTCCCACATACAGGTCTGCTGAATGAACAAATTTTTGACATGTTGTAACTATATTTGATTTTATCCTTGATTTGCTGGTGCCTTGTATAGGAGCAAATGAAAAGATATTTACGGCACAGATGTTTCAATAGCCGAACTAAAGTTGAATCCATGAAAAAAATTATATTGAGGTGAAGTGTTTTTAATTTTTTTATTTATGTGTGTGCAAGCGTCCCAACTGCTCCTCCTTCTGGAGCAAGTTATACTAGAACATCTCCAATTGGGGTATATTGTGAGGCTGAAGTTTGAGGGGAGGGGAAGGAGATGGAGAGGAGGAAGGCTATTCAGATTTACCACTTCAAATAACATTTCAATTCCGAATGGTGAACTCACACTCTCGAATGTGTCACAAATCTATCTGTATATAGTATTATTTTGTTTAACCGCTATTATTTTGTGTTATTTTTGTAACTTTGTAGAACTGTAACCCTCAACACAGGCTTGTCCTAGTGAGGTTAAAAAACTGGATTATAAACAGTAATACCTAGTATGTAAATAAGGCCTAACCAACCCAAATTGCACCGCCGAGAGCCGCGGGGGGGAGGGGGGGGGGGCTCAACTGATTATAAATAAACAATATATTTTCAACTGATTATTTTTAAGATGAAATATATATGTTATAAAGAAATAATCGTCTTCTTAACGGTTACTGAATTTTCTTTTTTCTTTAACGAGTTTCCTTTTCTTCGAAATCATGTTAAAGGCCAAAAAATAAATATACTAATTAATAATATATCACTACAATAAGTGCACCTGTTTAGCTATGGATACGGAACTTGTACGGTCGCATTAGTGTGAGTAAATCTAAATACTAATCTGCACTGATTGGTCCTTGTTACGCAATCTAACAAGATGCGTGTCCAGAGCTCTACTAATTCCTAAAAGAAAAAGAAAAAAAAATCAATTAAGGGTGCCGCGGGCCGCGCTTAAGGGCTGGCTATGGCTGATGTAAATGAACAATAAATAAATTAATAAAAAAAATGTTTGTATAAAGAAGATTGTTGTGGCGTGCTTTTTGGATGTGATTTTTATACAAATCTACATCTAGATTGACGAAATTTTGCACACTTGACCTTCGAAACAAGAGAAAGGTCACTGTCTACATGAGATTTAGAAAAATTACCCTCATCCCCTTTTCCCACCCCTTGACATTCAAAATAAGAAGAAAATTACTGTTTACATCTGATTTTTACTTCAGGTAGTATTGTATGCTTACTATTATCATTTGAAATAAATGCATTGTGAAATAATACAAACTCATCAAATAAAATAATCTGAATCCGCGACCTCTGGATTCGTAGCCAAGGATCGTAACCACTCAACCACGGAGGCCATCGAAGGGTGAGGGTTAGGCTAGGTTTACAGCCTTGCCCAAGTGTTCCAGAGTTTGTCGTGAACCCACTGTTATGCAGTAATTTTTATTATTAATCATTAATATAACCATTGGAGCGACAGAGCAAATAAAATATTTTTTCTTGGATTGCTAGAGGAAATTTTTCCGCCCACATTAAAAAAATTATACCTCCGAATTTGAATATGGAGACATACAAACTGATTATAGTTCTATGTAGCCAATGAATTCCCCTATCTTTTGTGTATTATCACATATTTGTAGGATTTATAAAAAACATTTTAAAGAATCTAGAGAATATTTATTTTGTTATATTTTGAATGTACAATATATTATATAGTCGTTTTAATAAATAAATAAAAAATAATTCATTTGCCACATTTTGGCAACAAAGCAATCCGAGGTTTTGTAAATAGTGCCATAATGTGGCAAAAAGCGCTCGAGTGGTTATCAACTTCCAAATAATGTACATCTCTTTTTGCAGGCTTTACTGAGGCCCCCGTCAGCCCTGGGGGTTGGGGGGGAAGTTGACGGTGACCAGACAACTGATGCAGATGAGATAGATGTAGAAGTCAACCTCCCCGGCAGTATCAGGGTTGAGGGGAGAAGTAAGAGAGAGAAAGTATCGGAGAGAATCCAGCTGGAGCAGATGATTCTGAATCTCAAGGAGAACCACAGCAGGGAACTGGATATGATGGATACTTCTTATAGGTAAAAACACTTACATGTGAGTGAGCATACAAGTGGCTAAAGATTGAAAAATATCTTGCATGATAATTGTGTTTTTCGTCATGGGAAAAAAAGAAAAAACCATAATCAGATTTCTACAACTTCAATATATATTGATTTTTTTTTACATTAACTCCATACGAGGCCCTTCCCTGTGCCATCTTTGGGGACGCTGTGTGGAGGGCCTTTTTAAAGAAAGGATGGAGAGGAAGTTCCGGAAGGGAAAAACGTATGAAGGGTGGGTAGGAATCTCCTAGGTCAATGTGTCCAGGAGTGACGGATGTATGAATCCAGCAGTGTAAGGCGATGGGTCAAGAGAGTCCAGTTGGAGAGGTCTAGGTAAGGTCTCCGCGTTAGGAAAATGTATTCGCCGCCGAGACCTAGACAAACCTCACCCCATGAACCCGGGCACCCCTGCAAAGTCACCAAACATAGCGAACCACTATGGCAGAGGTGTTGGTCATCCAATAAATGGTTCCGAGTAAAACTGATGTTAAAAACTCCACAGATACAGTTTTATTCAACAAATTGGCTCGACGTTTAGTGTACGCTGAGCAGTTTGAGCCTCGTCATTTCTACAGCTGAAGAAACAGTGCTTTGTTTAGCAAATCTTAACCCCCCTTACTAGATGGAACATACACATCAGAGCCGACTTCAAGAGAGCAATCAATCCGTCGAGCCAAGCGAGGTTTGCCATTCGAACGATGATACTTACTCGATTTCAAGTAAAACTATTGAGTAAGAACGAATGTGGGTGCTAGACTTAAAGGGAACGGCTGGGCGGCCTGTTTCATACAAATTTTAATTTTGGATTTGAAGCCAAAATAATCGACCAAACTGAAAAATTATTTTTGTAATCAAAAGGTACATCAAATATCTAGTACGGATTGTGCTACTTCAGTATTTGTGTTTTAAATTTTAAAATATAGGCCAGTTATATTTTCAGTATGATTGGGTATTTTGGTCTCAAATCCAAAATTAAGTCTTGTATGAAAAAGGCCACGCAGCTGTTGCTCTTAAGAAACGCAACAATGTTTATCAGTTTTAGTTTACTGTATGTTTTTAAAACTTTATGTATAATTTTCGATAGCTCATTATATTTTGTTCTTTTAATATATTTAAACGCCCAGCTGGACGTAAAATCAAATAAAATAGAAATGTTACACAAATCTAATTTATTAAACCATTTCAACGTTTTAAGTCATATGACTTTTGAATTCAATATGTTTCTGGGTCTCACTGGGAACCTGACCAATAAGAAGCGAAGCGTATTATAATAAACTCTGAAATATCCTGCTGATGATGATCGTCTGTTTTTATAATTCAGGCACCAGATCCAGCTAGTCAGCGATTCCCTCATCAATGTTGAGGAGAGACTGAAGACCGAGAATGAGAAGCTGAGCAGCTACTACGTGATGAGGATAGAACGGCTGGAAGAGGAGAATCTCAAGTTGCTACAGCAGGCGGACGAGCGGATCAAGGTGCTCTCGCAGAGACAGGGCGCTGAGAGAGAACAGATGGAGAACAAGCACCGGGAGAACATGGACCTTCTCCAGGAGCAGTATCAGAGAGTGATACAAAATATAAGGTAGGTAGCACTTTAAGAAGCTTTTTTACTAACATTAATTATATAAACCCGCAAATTTAGAGGCGGGTATGGGTACTGCTGCCCCAGGAACCTTTTATCGGATTACCAAACCTCTGTCAAAGTTCACCACAAGTGGTTCGCTACGTTTGGTGAGTTAGTAGGGGTGCTTAGGTTCATGGGATGAGGTCTGTCTGGATCTTGATGACAAATGCCTCTTTCCACTTGCAAGCCGGATCGAGAGAGACTGATTGAGCAGTTTTGACCTCTCCAGCAGGACTCTCTCGAAAAATCGCCTTGGGATCGATAGATTCATATGTCCATCACTCCTGGACACACTGACCCCCAGTTTCCTGCCCCTTGTACCTTTTTCTTCAAAAAAACTTCCACCACTTAGTTTAATAAAAATACCCTCCATCACCCCCAAAATTGACATAGGCCCGGAGGGGAATTATCTTCCTCAGGGCCTCAAATGAAACTAGTGTAAAAAAATATATATATGTATACAGGGTGTAACAGGGCATACCCGAGAGATTTTAACCAACGATTCCTGAGCTTATTTGGAGTGAAAAATGTAAATAATTTTTTTTTTCTATATGTTGGACAGTTGGGAGCTGGTTAAGACGCTGGGTGGTTATTCGTCTGAGTGACCAGTGACGAGATGCGGAAGATTTTTTTTTTTTTTGATTTTGAGAAAAAAAAATTAAAAAAAAAAAAAAACCTCATTGAAAAGTCACCGGAGACCAAAATTTCATTTACATTTTTACTCCAAATAAGCTCAGAAATCGCTGGTTAAAATCTCTCGGGTACATCTTGTTACACCCTGTATATTACAAGAACAGGTTAATAATCAAAATTAAATAAGTTATTTTTTCAGTCCTTTCAAAAACGTATAACCAACCACTCGAGTGATGGCTATCCAAATTTAGGTAGGTTACTTTTAGGAATTTAAATGAATTATAAATTTAAAGTTTTTTTTTATAAAACCTAAAAATATGGGATAAACTGTGAACTCTAGGTTGGAATCATTGGCTTTAAACTGCAGTAAACAGTTGAATGTTTCCGTAATAATATTTGGAAGTATGATATTTATTAAATCGAATGGCCGAATTGAAAACCGAACACCCGAATACCCCATCCCTCGAGTGGACAAGAGAGTTTCATTGTATCTGACCAATCCCTTTTCAAAATGGAGCTAATTGGCCAATTGGTGACTTTGTTACGTTTGAATTTCTGTGAAACAACCCGACCTAAGTCACCATGCTGTTTCTTGCAGCAAACACTTTCTTTATTCTCCTGATACTTCCTGCTTCTCAATCTACTGTTCTTACCTATATATTATTACCTCATAGGTATAGACTTTGCCAAAGTCTCTTTCATCCAAGTCGAAATACATATCTCCTTTGTCGTGAAATACTTACTTTGAGGTGCTGTAGTATTGGTTCCAGTTTCAGAAATGATAGAAGACAAACCTAAAGTATTAAGGAATTGACAGTGGGTTTAATTATTTACTTGCAGAGAGAGTACGGCCATCGAGCAGTCGACAGTGAAAGATGCCACAGATTATTCCCAGAAGCTAAACGTGATCCTGAGGGATGTTGAGAAGAATAACGAGATCTGCGCCACTTTTGTGGACAAGATGGAATCCAAAATAAGCAGCGATCTTGTCAAGAAGGAAAATGAAATCTTCACTAAGGAAAAACAGATTAATTGTAAGTATGTATATAAACCTATCTATGTACATAAAGTCCTTGGTTATTTCTTAGCTACAATCAACATCAATATCAAGTACCATTTATGTACTAAAAAACTCCGAAACTTTCCATATTCCTTTCTAAAGAACCAACTCAGCCCTCTCAAACTCTAGTGCAATGTGTCATTGACAATGTATTAAACATCCACTGTAGTGGCAAGATTCCTGACATATAGAGCGATAGCTCCGGAACTTTGCTTTATTTCTCAAATCTGTTGTTTTCACCCGATCCAAACTTTATTGTAGGTATATTGTTTTGTTTTTTTTAAATATTTATTACAATTATTTTCGCTTTCGTTATATTCTTACATATTTTTTATATCATTGTTTTACATGGTATTTATTCTTTGTATTTTTTTTTTATGTTTTCCCCATCTGTGTGCTTTTATTATTCATAAATAAAATATAGTAAATAAGGTATGTATTCATTATATTAATTGAAGACACATACACCAATAGTGATTTTCTTCCTTTCTGACTGCTTAGATATTTTGTTTCTTAAAAGTGACGCCACCACTATAAAAAATTAGATGTGCATAGATTCTATGCTTTGTATAGACCACCTTAAAAAAATGTTTATTGAAATCAGGTACATAAAATGTGAACCAATAGCTCTAATTGAAAAATAATTATTCCAGATATGTTTGAAACTTTAGAAATACAAAGAAGAAACCTTGAAACTGATTCCCAGGAAACTAGATCCACTCTCAAAACGTTAGAAGAAACGCTGAGGCAGCAAATACAGGTTTGTATTACATAATAGTTTCAGTACTTTTTACTTCTCAAAAACATTTTTTTGAATTTGTGTAATAATTTTCTCATTGATTTTAGGCCATCGAAGAGGAGAAATCGTCACTTAGACGGAAAAGGTTGGAGATAGATTCCGAGAAAGAAATGCAAAAGAATGAAATGGAAAAATATAAAAGATACATCGATAGTGAGAAGGATTTGTTGATGGTAAAATATTTGATTTGTATTTTTATTGTTTGGTTCATTAAGGAAATGGTAACGTATTTAACTTTATTTTTATTATTTCATATGATTGTACAACATCTTAAGATTATTGTGTCAAAATTTGAAACAAATCGTAGCAAAACTAAATATGATATAGAACTCGTATGAACAAAATTTTCATGATTAGTATTGGATTTTCTGGTATCCAAAACTTTAAAGCAATTTTTGGACACTTGTCATTTTTGAAGCCGGTGAACAGTTAACAAAATCTACTCAACCGATTCTTTTGAAATTTTGTATACTACTTCCTTACATGAATGACCAGTTAACGCTGGGAGCTTTTTTTATTTTTGATAATTATGGCTTTTATAATAACAAATAAGCCCATTTTTTAGACGAAAATCGTTTTTTTCACTTCAAGTGTCACCAAAAAATTAAAAAAAAAAAAAAATCCTCCAGCATTAACTTAGCAAAGTGGTTATCTAATGATATCATTTTTATTTTTCCGATGATCCAGTCATGAGTTTTACTGTTCACCACTTTTTTTCGAGGCGCCTCTGAAGATTTGCTGCAGTCGGCTTAATCATTTATATTTTGTTTTAAAAAAATTAAGGAATTTTTTTTTGTGTGTTGTACTATAATGTTACGATCAATTAAATAAATTTGTATTACTTGTAGTAGTGTTTAAAAAAAATATCTTAAAAATGGGCCTTTTTTATGCCGAATTAACATTATCATCCCCTTAATAACTCAGGTACGGGACATACGTCATTCCTATGTCTACCTACGTTAAATTATCGTGAAAACACGCTTATGTGTCCAAGCGGTTAAGCAAATTAAATGTGCGTGTAAATTTTCAGCAAAATGTGAAACGTACTGAAGAACAGAATGCAGATACTGATAAACATATTGCAGAGAGAATTACTAAATTGGAGCAAGAGAAGCAAGATATTGCAAACCAACGGAAAATAGTCGACAATTTGAAAAACAGTACTGAGGTAATAAAAATAAGAATATAATCAAACATTTTAATGCGAGACCAGCTGAAGCACCCGGCATTGCCCATGCTTTATTTTGCTTCAAGGAGTTAGAAGAGGATCAGGGTGGTTTTTGAAATCTCATGTAGACAACCTTTTTGTTTTGAAGGTCAAGTGCGCAAAATTTCACCAATCTCGGAATAAAACTGTGGATTTCTACAACACAAAGCCACACCACACCGTTTTTCTTTATATTATTTAGATATGTAGATAGATTTTTAATTCTTCATTACAGTACAGTAATTTGTATTAGATAGATTTTTAATTCTTCATTACATTACATTCGTATATAATATGTACATACTAAGTATATTATTATAATATGTTAAATTATTGTTAAAAATGTTTGATCCAGGCTCTAAAACAAAATCTTGAGAAGGAATTAGAAGATATAAAAAATAACAAGGAAAGTTTATCAAAGAATCAGCAAAATTTGAATCTCGCTGAAATGGCTATGTCTGCAAGGTAAATAAAACTTTTCAACATTATTAATTAAATAATTGAACATTTTAAAATGATTACTAATAGTTTTTTGTCATTTTAGGAGTCAAGAATTGGAGATGTTGACTCGCTCCGCTTTAGCAAAGCATGCTGTGGCGGAACGCAAGGCTTCTGAAGCCGCCTACGCTCAGCAGCGCTATGAGGAGAAACTCAAGAGGTTCCAGGAGCAAGCCATCTCACTCAATGCTCGCGAACAGCTCATCGCTCGGGACAAAGTGGCCCTATCGAGGGAACGCCTCATGTTCCACAATCTGCAAAAAGAATCGCTAAACAGTCAATGCGGACTTTGCAAAGCTTCTATGCTGAAACAGAACTACATGGAACATCGAAATGACGATGTAGAAAGGTTTAACGGCATTCAAGAAACAAATGTGAACTTTCATTCCGACTTTCTCGAGTCATCAGTTTCAAGGGACCAAGTTGAAAATGCTCATAGAATGAGTTTTGATCCTCTTAGTAAATTGGATGATTTTGCTAAGAAAGTACAATTTGATGTCTCAGGTGTGAGATACGCAAGTGATGTACCTGGAAACGGTGCAATGCAGTCTGGTCCGAGGTATTTTGAGAATGCGCATTTGGAGGAAATTAAAGATCCAGAGCTTAGTCACAATAAAGCATTTGATGAAAGACCTACATCAGTATTTCGGGTAAATAACTATATGTATAATATACATATTCTTACTAATATGTAACTCGTGCAAATACTTTAATATTTAATATTTTTTGTTTCATTGAATTGATTGAATTTTAAATACTGTTTGTTTTGTTGATAGGAAATAGTAGACCCAAGGTTACTTCTTTTGAAATTGGACATTGAGAGCACTACCAGACAATTTTTATCTTCGTAGAGAGCAGCGGTAAATATATACTTAAAATACAATGTGTTCAAAGTACTCAGGGTTAATTATTAAAAAAAAAATTACATAATAAAGTTTATTATTGTTATTTTTCTTTGTGAATACAGAATGAACATGGACAATGTATAACCTAAAATGGAACAGGTGAAATTATCATTCAAATGAGATGGAAATTGAATTATTCTTTCTTAGAAAACTTTGCGTAAATTATTTAAGTAATTTTAATTATAACTACATCAATTAATTTTTTTAAAATTAACAATATTCTTTTTTTCACATAAATAAATAGTATTTTTACATATTTTTTCTTAATTAATTACATTATAGGTATTTTAGTAAAATTTATTTCATCACATTCACTGTAGAAACAGTTCAACATAATTTTTAAAAGATATTAATTCATAACATGTTAAAATTCCCACACACTTTCAAACAGCAGTCTTTCTTTTTAGCTATATTTTATATTTTTAATCGGTCGCAACATTCACATTGGACCGAAAAAATCACCTTGGAGTCTTTTCTGGCCAATAGTTGCAATTTGACTACGAAAATAATGCCAGTTTTGTTGTGGTATTGGACTTATTGGCCAGAAAAACATTCTTGAGAGAATTTTCAGGGTTATTTTTCAAAAAATCGTAAAGTATTAATGTCATATTAAAAAGTTAGGCTATCAAATAATAAAATTATTTCTATTTTATTATTTTAGGTTTGGAATAATGACTTTCCAAAGCTGTTTTTATGTTATGTTAATAAAATGAGGCAACATGTTATTCTATCACAGAGAAAATAAAATAGTAGTTTCTCTAAATTATACACATTTTCACTAAATATAAAACACTGAAACTGAATACCAGAGGCCCTAGCACACTCGTTCGATAACGATCGATAGGATAACTATCGATAACTTCTCATCGTTCCCTAGCACGACTACAGATCGCCAACGAATAAGTGACAGTTCACAATGACTAAGGACCAGTTGTTTCGGAAAATTTCACGTTTTCAATTTGACGGAAGTTGAAACAACCAAATTTTTCGGTGAATGACGATTTGAAGGGAATTCCAAAACAACTGGTCCTATGGAATTTTCGATGAAATTTCTTCTGACGGAGGTTGAAACAACCCAATTTTTCGGTGAATGTCGATTTGAAGGAAATTCAAACGTGAAATTTTCCGAAACAACTGGTCCTAAGTGTCCTTAACATATTCAACATCAACTGTTGTTTGTACGTTAGCGATGTGCAGTTGTCCTAGGGAACGATGAGAAGTTACCGATAGTTATCCTATCGATCGTTATGCGAGCGAGTGTGCTAGGGCCTCAGATCATTAAATGATTGCTATTGTGATGATTTAAATACATACTTCATTCGATGAATCACTTATAAAAGTAGACGAAAGAGTTGAATATTTACAGATAGAATTTAATGAAGGATTGAATAATAATTACATTGGACGGTATTAACAAGCTTAACTACTAAAATAATATACAATTAAATCTTAAACGAGTGTTTCATCATCTGCCTCCAATTCGGGACAGAGGAGATTCTAAGAACATGTTATTATTTTTTTTATTTACGTTTGGCCAGATATCAGTAGAACTAAATATATGACAGGCATGACATTTTTGTGTCAACATTCCACTGATACGTATATTAAATGGGTCATTACAATATCTGTAAATTCTACATTCATTTCAATCAATTAAGATTCCGCAATAGTATGAAAAAATTATGGATTGTGTATTTATTGTTTTACAGAATTAGCATGAATAGAAAATAAATAGTAGAGATGAATAGAAAAAAAAAACAGGAACTTCATTTATAGTAAGCGCCAAACTTTAGTGCCGACCTGACATTGATACAGAAATCGTCTTAATAGGCAAGTTTAAGGTCAGAAAAGCGACATACCACGCCTTTCTCTGTCGCATGTATGTTTTACGCATCTTTCTTTTTCGCTTACAGTTATTGTAAGGTAAGTAAAGTGACTGTACCTGCGCGAGAATGGATCTATCAAGTTCAGGTCGGCATTTAAATTTGGCACATACTGTATTAAAAGAAATTTTACTTAGATTCTTAAAAGTCAATTATTTTATTAGAATTGGCGTAAATTCATTGTTAAAAATTGGATTTAATAAAAGTTTCAATTATTATTTCTAACAGTGCTTTAGTAACAAATGATTTTATATGCATTTTTCCAAAAAATATTCCGTCAACGTGATAAATATAATATTAAATCTAATTAAATTTATTATTGCTTCTATATTTTTGAAACCAAATAAGATAACCTGCACTTGCAGACATTCTGCACCGTTTATGGCCATTGTATCATAAGATGGCGCATATATAAATAATTATAAAATATTTTAAAAATAACTAAAAATGTACAGGAAATTTCTTTAATAAATTGATTTAGTGACCAGAGTGTTTTAAACTCTAAACTTGAATCACAACAATCTCTCAGTTTATTTAAAATTACATAGTAAAATATCTATATTATTTAAATTATTATAACTATGTACATTTGCAATTATTTATATTAAAAATTTTATAAAATTGAAAAATCATTTGATAATATATAATATGTAGTTACAGTACTCTCTCAGTAATCCGCCACTCTATTACCCAACAACTAATATAATCGTCCATTATTTTTACTAGTTGAAAGCATAAAATCAAGTTCTATAATTCGCCGATTCATATGTTAAATTCAAGCTTGCTCTCTGACCATTTTACCAGTCACCATGGTTCATTATTGTTCTTTTTGAACATTTAGGTTAAGTCCTCTGTGTATTCTAGCAAAACCTTTCGGATGTATTTCTGTTCATTTCGTTCTGCCACCTCTTTTGTTTGTATAAGTTAACAATATGGAGTCTTTTCGCAAAATGTAAATATGACACCTTAACGTTGGACAAAATAATGGAAATTTTACAAACTATCTATAGTGGTGACATGACAAAAATACAAGACCTACTGAGACCTGCAAAAATCAGATTTCCTCTGGAAACAGATGGAGTTTATAAATTCAGCTGCTTCGGATGCGACAAGGGTTATGTAAGCCAGACAGAATGGACGATCTCCAAAAGAATATGAGAACACTTTCGAGCATGTAAACTCGGCCACCTGACGAATCGACAATTGCCTAACATTTAATTGAAAACAGGACTTTGAAATTATTCCTGCAGTCCTGGGAAGATCCAAAACGCATAGAGCACGCCTAATTCGGAGGCAATTAAAATTAACAAAAATCCCTTTAATATTAATACATACAATGGGGTCTCTAAGCTCAATAGTTCTTAGTATCTGGAAATTGATGGCTACACCAAAACTTAATGCAGAAAACCATTCTAAATTACACTGTAATACAAGGATCTGGTAACACGTTATCGCATCTACATACATAATCACACACTTCACCACAATCTTCCATTCCAAATCTGCTGATGATGGACACTGTAATGCTGTCCGAAACTTTGGATATAGAAGAAGGTAGCGCAACATGGCATAATACCCCAAAAATAAATCACGATAATATTATAATATCGATGTTGTGTTTGTTTGTTTGTTATTAAGAAATACTTAGATGTATTTAAAGTTTTAGCCTATTTTGTTTGTATGTAGGCACTATAATCAGCCACTTTGGCTAATTGGCTACTTTCCCAGTTTTTGACGTGGCAGATTAATAAGAGAGTGTATTATTAAATCTTCTCTTCACTTTGATAAAAGGATAATAAAATTACAATATGCATTGGTTACAATTCTAACTAATAAGTACTCTCCGCCGGATGTGTTATGATCTATTGTGTTTTACTTCCAGTAGTTGAGGGTAGTTTTCTACAATTTGCAGAAGTATTCCATCGATGTAACACCGCAGCTGGCCGTTGACGTCTTGCTGTTCTTTAAGTGCTTTCTGCATCTGGAAGTTTCAATAAAAAAAATAGAGGAATGATTTATGGAAATCATTAATGATAAAAATAACACAAATATTGAAATATAAAATGATTTAATCATTAAAAATATTGAAATCCTGTATTTATTGCGCTAATAAGTTCAGCAAAACAAATATTGAAGTCAATTAATGTTCAGGTGAATCATTTTAAAGAGACTCTTTCTTGTGTGGTGGTGGTGTACTGGATGGATAAAAATGTACCAAATTTGTTTGAATTACTTTTTTGAAACATTCAATACTATTTATAATGTGCAAAAATACATTGAAACATGTCCTCTTTTAAATGATTTATACGCCGGTAAATTGTTATTTAATCATAGTTTTGTTAATACATTTTGTTAAATCTGACATAGAAGTGAATGTAAGATAAAAAATAATAAAATAAATACATTGAGGATTAAGAAACAATACACTCAAATGCCAAAATATTAATATTGGCGCTGATGGTCAATTTGTGACAATGTCACCATGTGACATCAAAAAACTGGGCCTTATACTAGTAATTTTAGTTCTCAACTGTAGATATTGTTGAGTACAATATCATTTCTTAACCCTAGAAAATTATATAAAAACCAAAATCCAAAAAAAAAAAAGCGTAGGTAATAAATAAATTGATAGTAATGGTTTGTGCAATATAAATAAGAAAGCAATAATTATAAAACTTGTTATTTAAAAAGCTGTGCAAAGCTTTGAAAAGTAATGCATGTCACATAAAGTTATGTAATTTTGTTTAACACAAAAAAGAAAGAAAAAAAAAACAGATCAAATCTCATAACAAAAAAATCCTGTTTCAAGATTTAAAAAATTTGAGAATCTATAATAATGCATAATTTTTTAGGGTTCAAAAAAGTCACTGAGTAGGTTTCAGCAACAATATAGCCAAGCGGAATTGGGTTTTGTTGTTAAAGTAGTCCTCCAAAATAGTTCATATTGATTGGTGTACTCACAATATAAACAAATTTGAACGAAAATGGATCCACCGTATAATTTCGAAAGTTTCATCCCAAGATTTTATTTATCAGAAATCAAATAAATAATTAGACAGAAGAAAATAAAAGGAAAGGTTGTTCAGAAAAATAGAATAATTCAGCAAAACAGTTATGAAACTTTCAAAAGAGAAGTCTAGAAGGGACCTGAAAAGTAATATAGATAGTAATTAGTGGGTTACATTGCGTGAATAAAGGTTATTAGTGTTATTTCCAACCGTTGGAATAACCCCATGCACACGTTACTGTTACTGTTGATGATTCCGTACCTTATCAATTTGAGTGTCGTAATGATCTTGTGCAAACCCATCAAACTGCAAAACATAAAAACAGAAAGCAAGCTGATGATTCCAACTCTGATAAACACATATCTCCCATCTCCCTTGACAACATTCATTATTTATAAGCGGATATTAAATTCATAATATTACGTAAACATACTAATTAAATTAAATGGGAAATATTATTAAGGGAATGTTATTGAGGAGTTGGGAATAATAAAATATTGGCAATATTGAAATAATAATTTTATGTTAAATTAATTAAAAAAAAGCGATAAAGATTACAATTTATTATATTTATTTAATCTACATACTCTATTTTGCTGTGTGCAAAAAACTATATTATTGTGTGACTGTGGGGTAACTATTTACTACATCTATAAATATGTATAAAAATTAGACTACAGAATGGAAAAACATAATGGCTCTATAACTATACAGTAACTTTGACGAAAATAAAAAAATAACACGGATCCACAAAAAACACTGGATAAATGCTAAAAAAGATCAAAATAGTTCTAGTCAATACAACAAAGATCTTTATAATCAATTAAATAATTTATTGTAACTAATAAACAGCAACATGACGTGACAAACAAAGACAGCTAACAATATGTGAATGAATAAGTGATGTAATATACCTGATCATTAGTCATCTCCGTGAGCTCTGCGGCAAGACTGCTGTGAGGAGGGGGCCCCAGCAGGGAGCGCCCTGTCTCCAGGCCCCGGGTCAGCATCTGCGCCTGCAACTCTTCGTGAGCCTCCGCCAGTTCTGAAACCAGATGCTCATGTATTAAACATTGATGAAAATAAATTATGTAGGGCGAATACTTTAAAAAAAATTCAAACATCTCACAATACAAGGGTTGTTTGACAGCGGTTAGATAGTTACAATAGTTCCCCACCTGAACTTAATCCAGTAATACAGTTGTCAGATTGACAAAACTATACAATAGTTCCCCATCTAAACACAAGCCAGTATAGCAACCAGGTTGATAGTACAACAGTTCCCTGCTTGAACACGATCCAGTGATACAGTTGTCAGATTGACGATACAATACAATAGTTCCCCATCTAAACAGACAGATAGCGACCAGGTTGATAGTACAATAGTTCCCACTTGAACATGAGCTAGTAATGCCATTGTCAGATTGACAATACAACAGAACCCCACATAAACACAAGCTAATCAGACAGCAGTCAGATTGATAGTACAATAGTTCGGCCACTTGAACATGAGCTAGTAATGCCATTGTCAGATTGACAATACAACAGAACCCCACATAAACACAAGCTAATCAGACAGCAGTCAGATTGATAGTAAAATAGTTCGGCCACTTGAACATGAGCTAGTAATGCCATTGTCAGATTGACAATACAACAGAACCCCACATAAACACAAGCTAATCAGACAGCAGTCAGATTGATAGTAAAATAGTTCGGCCACTTGAACATGAGCTAGTAATGCCATTGTCAGATTGACAATACAACAGAACCCCACATAAACACAAGCTAATCAGACAGCAGTCAGATTGATAGTAAAATAGTTCGGCCACTTGAACATGAGCTAGTAATGCCATTGTCAGATTGACAATACAACAGAACCCCACATAAACACAAGCTAATCAGACAGCAGTCAGATTGATAGTAAAATAGTTCGGCCACTTGAACATGAGCTAGTAATGCCATTGTCAGATTGACAATACAACAGAACCCCACATAAACACAAGCTAATCAGACAGCAGTCAGATTGATAGTAAAATAGTTCGGCCACTTGAACATGAGCTAGTAATGCCATTGTCAGATTGACAATACAACAGAACCCCACATAAACACAAGCTAATCAGACAGCAGTCAGATTGATAGTAAAATAGTTCGGCCACTTGAACATGAGCTAGTAATGCCATTGTCAGATTGACAATACAACAGAACCCCACATAAACACAAGCTAATCAGACAGCAGTCAGATTGATAGTACAATAGTTCGGCCACTTGAACATGAGCTAGTAATGCCATTGTCAGATTGACAATACAACAGAACCCCACATAAACACAAGCTAATCAGACAGCAGTCAGATTGATAGTAAAATAGTTCGGCCACTTGAACATGAGCTAGTAATGCCATTGTCAGATTGACAATACAACAGAACCCCACATAAACACAAGCTAATCAGACAGCAGTCAGATTGATAGTAAAATAGTTCGGCCACTTGAACATGAGCTAGTAATGCCATTGTCAGATTGACAATACAACAGAACCCCACATAAACACAAGCTAATCAGACAGCAGTCAGATTGATAGTACAATAGTTCGGCCACTTGAACATGAGCTAGTAATGCCATTGTCAGATTGACAATACAACAGAACCCCACATAAACACAAGCTAATCAGACAGCAGTCAGATTGATAGTAAAATAGTTCGGCCACTTGAACATGAGCTAGTAATGCCATTGTCAGATTGACAATACAACAGAACCCCACATAAACACAAGCTAATCAGACAGCAGTCAGATTGATAGTAAAATAGTTCGGCCACTTGAACATGAGCTAGTAATGCCATTGTCAGATTGACAATACAACAGAACCCCACATAAACACAAGCTAATCAGACAGCAGTCAGATTGATAGTACAATAGTTCCGCCACTTGAACATGAGCTAGTAATGCCATTGTCAGATTGACAATACAACAGAACCCCACATAAACACAAGCTAATCAGACAGCAGTCAGATTGATAGTACAATAGTTCGGCCACTTGAACATGAGCTAGTAATGCCATTGTCAGATTGACAATACAACAGAACCCCACATAAACACAAGCTAATCAGACAGCAGTCAGATTGATAGTACAATAGTTCGGCCACTTGAACATGAGCTAGTAATGCCATTGTCAGATTGACAATACAACAGAACCCCACATAAACACAAGCTAATCAGACAGCAGTCAGATTGATAGTAAAATAGTTCGGCCACTTGAACATGAGCTAGTAATGCCATTGTCAGATTGACAATACAACAGAACCCCACATAAACACAAGCTAATCAGACAGCAGTCAGATTGATAGTACAATAGTTCGGCCACTTGAACATGAGCTAGTAATGCCATTGTCAGATTGACAATACAACAGAACCCCACATAAACACAAGCTAATCAGACAGCAGTCAGATTGATAGTACAATAGTTCGGCCACTTGAACATGAGCTAGTAATGCCATTGTCAGATTGACAATACAACAGAACCCCACATAAACACAAGCTAATCAGACAGCAGTCAGATTGATAGTACAATAGTTCGGCCACTTGAACATGAGCTAGTAATGCCATTGTCAGATTGACAATACAACAGAACCCCACATAAACACAAGCTAATCAGACAGCAGTCAGATTGATAGTACAATAGTTCGGCCACTTGAACATGAGCTAGTAATGCCATTGTCAGATTGACAATACAACAGAACCCCACATAAACACAAGCTAATCAGACAGCAGTCAGATTGATAGTAAAATAGTTCGGCCACTTGAACATGAGCTAGTAATGCCATTGTCAGATTGACAATACAACAGAACCCCACATAAACACAAGCTAATCAGACAGCAGTCAGATTGATAGTACAATAGTTCGGCCACTTGAACATGAGCTAGTAATGCCATTGTCAGATTGACAATACAACAGAACCCCACATAAACACAAGCTAATCAGACAGCAGTCAGATTGATAGTAAAATAGTTCGGCCACTTGAACATGAGCTAGTAATGCCATTGTCAGATTGACAATACAACAGAACCCCACATAAACACAAGCTAATCAGACAGCAGTCAGATTGATAGTACAATAGTTCGGCCACTTGAACATGAGCTAGTAATGCCATTGTCAGATTGACAATACAACAGAACCCCACATAAACACAAGCTAATCAGACAGCAGTCAGATTGATAGTACAATAGTTCGGCCACTTGAACATGAGCTAGTAATGCCATTGTCAGATTGACAATACAACAGAACCCCACATAAACACAAGCTAATCAGACAGCAGTCAGATTGATAGTACAATAGTTCGGCCACTTGAACATGAGCTAGTAATGCCATTGTCAGATTGACAATACAACAGAACCCCACATAAACACAAGCTAATCAGACAGCAGTCAGATTGATAGTACAATAGTTCGGCCACTTGAACATGAGCTAGTAATGCCATTGTCAGATTGACAATACAACAGAACCCCACATAAACACAAGCTAATCAGACAGCAGTCAGATTGATAGTACAATAGTTCGGCCACTTGAACATGAGCTAGTAATGCCATTGTCAGATTGACAATACAACAGAACCCCACATAAACACAAGCTAATCAGACAGCAGTCAGATTGATAGTACAATAGTTCGGCCACTTGAACATGAGCTAGTAATGCCATTGTCAGATTGACAATACAACAGAACCCCACATAAACACAAGCTAATCAGACAGCAGTCAGATTGATAGTACAATAGTTCGGCCACTTGAACATGAGCTAGTAATGCCATTGTCAGATTGACAATACAACAGAACCCCACATAAACACAAGCTAATCAGACAGCAGTCAGATTGATAGTACAATAGTTCGGCCACTTGAACATGAGCTAGTAATGCCATTGTCAGATTGACAATACAACAGAACCCCACATAAACACAAGCTAATCAGACAGCAGTCAGATTGATAGTAAAATAGTTCGGCCACTTGAACATGAGCTAGTAATGCCATTGTCAGATTGACAATACAACAGAACCCCACATAAACACAAGCTAATCAGACAGCAGTCAGATTGATAGTACAATAGTTCGGCCACTTGAACATGAGCTAGTAATGCCATTGTCAGATTGACAATACAACAGAACCCCACATAAACACAAGCTAATCAGACAGCAGTCAGATTGATAGTACAATAGTTCGGCCACTTGAACATGAGCTAGTAATGCCATTGTCAGATTGACAATACAACAGAACCCCACATAAACACAAGCTAATCAGACAGCAGTCAGATTGATAGTACAATAGTTCCGCCACTTGAACATGAGCTAGTAGTACAGTTGTCACATTGACAATACAACAATTCCCCGCAAGCTAGTCCACCTACATTCTTCCTTTCTGTTATTATTAGTCATCTAATGTTTGATTCTTATCATCAGTTTTATCATAATTAATTAAGTTTTAAAACTCAGGCGAAATTACCTAAAGACATTTTACAGATTTACGTATTAGGTACAAAACCATGTAATTTATTTAACACACTATATATTATAATGTACTTTGTATATCTTTTAAACAAATAAATAGTCAAGACAGGAGTATTCATATAGATGGTATAATAATTCCCCACCTGAAAACAAGCTAGTAATATGGTTTCAGATTGACAACACAACAGTTCCCTCCTAAACACAAGCTAGTACGAGAGCTGTCAGATTGACAGCACCACAGTTCCCTATCTGAACAAAGTTAGAATGTCAGCCCGTAGCTACAAAAGTTCAGGACCTAATCATACAGGCGTAAGATTGACAGTTAGTTTGGTCGTACCTTTGTTCTCCTGGCGCAGGCGGCTGAGGTCCTGATGCAGCTCCTCCAACCTCAGCAGGTCGGGGGGCCCCCATTCACCCTGTCCCCCCTCCCGCTCTGCGGAGCATCTCGCCGCCAGGTCTCGCCGTGTCTTCTCCAGCTCTCGCTGCAGCTCATTGATCATGGCCGTTGAGGCTTCCTGGGATTCCTTCTCCCTGGAAATTCAATTATTATGATGAATAAACAAGTTTGTAAAAAAAATATTTCATTTTTGGCTTCTGTGGTTATTAAATAATAATGGATTATACAGATTTAAAATAAAACAAACTCCATAATCTAAGTAGACGAGACAATGACAAAATATTTATATTTAATAATATTACATAAAATACTGCATTAAGAAATTGATTGTCCTGAGTAAATTCAATTAATCAACATCCATTTTTTTTACTTTCACCGGACACGAGTCTTATTTAAATTCCCCGATTTCGAGACTTCACAGTCTTGGAAAAAGTATTTTTATTTTTATTTTTAACTTTTTAACTTAAAGAGTTAAACCTCAAATTATAATATTTTAATTAATGAAGATAATATTAGCGAAAGTCAATCGAAAATCTGAAACAGAAAAATCAGAAAAAGATACGGATACATCTGGGACCAGATGTATCCGTATCTTTTTCTGATTTTTCTGTTTCAGATTTTCGATTGACTTTCGCTAATATTATCTTCATTAATTAAAATATTATAATTGGAAAAAGTATTCTGATCTGGGAGATATATTTCACCTTAAATATAATCATTAATTTTTCGAAGAAAACTTCTTCGGAAAGGTTTTCACTTTGTGATGTCATTATTTATTTTAATTAAAAGACAAAATAACTTTGTTTTCATCACTTTTTATTTATACACAATCTACATGTTTCGTGAACGATGTTCACCTCATCAGGAACAAATTTTTAAGTTTAGTATACATTTGTTCCTGATGAGGTGAACATCGTTCACGAAACATGTAGATTGTGTATAAATAAAAAGTGATGAAAACAAAGTTATTTTGTCTTTTAATTAAAATAAATATAATCAGTATAAATAATGATGTTTATTCCAATTATTTTATTTATCAAGACACAAATAGAGGTACACACTTTATGCAATTTTTGTTTATATTAAATATCTATTTGTGAGGCTTCTGATCATTTTTCCAACGTATTTCATTTTATTATATACTTTTATGGTAACATTTTTTTTCTGTGTATTACATTTTCATTATTGTTTTAATTTTGAAATATTTAAAATAACTGTGATACTCAACTTATAAATTAAAATGAAAAAGCCCATTAGGGCGTGTAATAAATAAATAAAAATTGATGACAATGGGGAAGTTGAGTGAAAAATATTTTTACTTATAAAAAATATTTTCATGTAAATGACAAGCAAACTTAAATACCGGTATTTTTATTTGTTTTATTGTTCGTTTTCATAATTAAATTAATTCTACAAGTTTGAATTTTATTAAAGCCTGCAAAAACACCCTGTAAAAGAGATTGGAGAGTGTGTGACGTCGTCTCACGTCATCTGGTCCCTTGATTGTGAAAATTTTTACAAAACCGGGACACGTTTAACCGCTTGGACACATAATCTTGTTTTCACGATAATTTAACGTAGGTAGACATAGGAATGACGTATGTCCCGTACCTGAGTTATTAATATGGACGCAAAAAATAAATTTAAAAAGTTGTGGTAGTTAGATATTAACTAGTACCAATCAATTAAGTTGCCGGAATTTCGAAAAAAATGCATTTCATGGTTATTTTTTCAATTTAAAAATACGAAATGTCATTTTGCACAGACCGCTATGTTAGGAACTGTTGCAAGTTTCGGTGAAAAATGACATTTCGTAAATTGAAAAAATAACCATGAAAATGCACTTTTTTCGAAATTCCGGTAACTGAATTGATTAGTACTAGTTAATATCTAACTACTACAACTTTTTAAATTGATTTTTTTCGTCCATATTAAGCGTGTCCCGGTTTTGTAAATATTTTCCCTTGTATTTCACACAAACAAGGGACCAGATGACACTGTTATCACTCATACACTCTCCTGTACTGTGCCGGGCTTTTCGCAGGCTTAATAAAATTCAAACTGTAGAATTAATTTAATTATGAAAACGAACTTTAAAAAAAAAACTAGTATTTAAGTTTGCATGTGAACATTGATAAAAAAAAAAATATTAAAAAAACTAATCAACTTCCTTATTAGGGAGCTGTATAGTCAGTTGGCCTAAGACCACAAAGCAAGCTGAACAACAATAATTTTAGAGGGAAGCTTTCTAGTTTCAAGTCTGGTTGCCACAGGATTCAGGAGGCAACAAATTATCAACTGGGGAAGCCTGAAATATCTACGGCGAGAGCTTCGACCCAATAAATAAAATGCCTTTAGTCTTACTTCCTGTGAGCCTCCTTGGCCTGCTGCAGCTGCAGCGTGAGAGAGGCCACAGCATCCTGGGCGTCCCGCAATCTCATGGCCTCTGCGTCAGCCCCCACCCTCAACCCCTCCGACACACCGCGGAGTCGACCAGCCTGGAATTAGAAACATATCTACATTTAGTACAGACTTCATTAGGTAAACCAGAAAAGCTTAGAATAAATTAAACAAAATACATTAGTCACACTTCTTTGATGGAATTCCAACGAATCTCTTGTCCGAGGAGTTTTTAAATTGTAGCTTATGTATTACAGTGAGAACAGTTTATTAGAAAAAGTGATTATGGGTGAGAAGCTCAATGATCAGGGTATCTAAGTACAATCGATGGATCAAACCCATATAAATACGATATTGACTAAATCCGTCATCTTTGGTTATTAGGCAGTATATACGAGCACGGTCAGCAATTGATTTCAAGGGCCAGTAGACAAAAGCCACATAATTAAGTGTGGCACCTTGTCTGTCAGCTGAATACAAAAATATACACATCTTTTTGAATAATGTCATTCGTTACGCAAAATTACAGGTTTATTAATTAACCGAGGCAGACTAACGAAGCTCATAGAATTAAAAGACGTCATAGACACGACCAATCTACGAGCTTGGAGAAATGGAATTCAGACAGTTGTTCAGAGTATCACAAGTTATGGCTTATTACCGCATCGACCAATTAACTACTTTTCTAGTATCAAAAATTACATGCAAACAGCCAATGTATATATATGAAAGTGAGGGTTTTTACTATTATTATGATATTATCTATGACTATAATCGACTTTTAAAATGATTGCCTTTGACGTTAAGAATATCGATCCATAGACAATATCCGCTTGTTTGAGGGCAATTTCTTATTTATTTTGTTGTCAATATAGGCTTGTCTATCGACACGTCTAATGAGCCCAGCCATGTTTGAGAAGTTGATATAAAATTGTTTTCAGTAAAACCTCTCTCTCTCTGGTTTCAATCCTGGGATTGGTTTGTAGCAATTTCCTTTAGTTTCTTCTTCCATTCTTCCCTATCTTGTGCGGCTCTTTTGAATTCTGCATATGATGAGCAGCGCATGTCCACCAGCAGGTCCTCCAGGTACTCTCGGCGTGGGCGTCCCCTGGAGTTTGTCCCCTCGGTCATACCCTCCATTATGGCATGCAAGAGGCCTTCTTGTCGTATTATATGGCCGATCCATCTTGCACGCCTTTCGGACAAGGCCTATCGATCCTAATTATGTTAAGTTATCATTCGACCATGATGGATCTCCAGACCACATAGAGGTGCCTTGTCAAAGCAATACGAATAGGATAAGGGGCAGAAGAGATAAGATTGTGTGTACCTCCTGTTTGAGATGTCCCGACTCTGACTCGACGTGGCTGAGGCGCATGTTGAGGGTCTCCACCTGCGAGTCGCGGTCCCGCTCCACCCGCGTGATGGCCTCCCGACACCGGCGCTGCTCTTCCGCCACGCGTTCTTCGCACCGCACTTCGATCTGAAATGGAAAATAATTTATTTTACTTTCATGTTACAATTATTATTATCAATAGATTAAATTACAAAAAATCAACATAATCTGACATAACAGCATAAACCAGCAACATGAATCACATATCAATATTGGTTGCATTGTTTTTTTTTTATTTTACATGTCAACTTTCAACTGTTCTCATGCAAATTTGCACAACTCGCATTGTTTGTTTAGACTGTCAATATACTACCTAAGTTAGTTATTTATTTATTAATGCCCTTTTTAGGGGCTTTACATATGGATAGTAAAAATTATACAGTATTTATTGTACATAGCTAATAATTATGCAAACTTTACTCTTTACAAAAGCCCAGAAAAAATAAAGCATCAGTTCAAAAGTTGAAAATCTGCTACTTACGCACCCCTTTTCGGTTATGGTTTTATTGTATAGTGTGGGAAATTAAATGCTTTAGAAAATGATCATAAAACAGTTAAATATTTCTGCCCGAGCTTCGCAAAAATATGGCAATGTTTTTTCAAGAATAAATCAAAACAGGCGGCAGGTGTTGAACGGGAATTTAACACTTATCGCCATTTACATAAGGAGTGTTATTGTTAGCGGCCTGATAGCGAATTTTACACGACATGGTGCATCACCTTAAGATTTTGTTGAATGTCCCCATGTGCTTATTCCATATCTTATTAGGGATTACCCATCGGATTGGAGAAAGAACTCCCTAAATGCATTTCAAGCAATGTTTCAACTCCGAATATAGCTCTAATGTAGTTCCACAGCGGCCTGCGTGTTTTAAGCCTTTTCATTGAGAATACTGCAGCAGAATTCATCTGCCCGGAGCCAGTGACACTGTTGCAACCCTAATAGATATGCAATGTTGGTATAACTCACGTCTCTGAGTTGCTCCTCTAGGATGTGCACTCGTGCCTGGAGTACGGCATTGTCGGACTTGGCGCGGGAGTACCGGTCGTCAGTGGAGCTCTGCGTATCGGCCAACACCGTCACCTGCTGCTGTAGTAGCTGGACCTGCAACAACAATATACCAAATACATTACATTAAACCAAGCGATAATCTTACACTTAACAAATACATAGGACCTATGTAATTCAATTAATACAAACTTGAAAATTAAAAAAATGGAAATTTAAAATACTACCCTACCTAAAGTAACCAAAATTAGAAAGCGTTTTAGAATTTGATATATTATTATCGACGGTGTCCGGAAACTCGTAGTACAAGCGGGGAATCGGTGAATCTACATCACATTTGGGGTCGATATTGTGGTGTAACTTTTTTGATTTGAATTTGTTTTTATTTTTAATGTTATTTTTTTAACTCCAAAATAATTTCCCTCGGGGTCCATGTCATCTTTGAGGATGCTGTGTAGAGGGTTTTTTGTAAAAAGGAAGGAGTGCAACTGGGTTTTGAAGAGACCCGTGTTGTAGATGGAAGGAAACACAGAGAACGGCAAATCGTTCCACAGCCGAGCTGTTGAATTCGATAACGAGTCGTAGAAACGACTCGTTCTCTTGGGACAAATGTCAACTGTATACAAGTGTATTTAAAAATGCATGGAAACATCTGATCTGGCTCCTAAAGTTTTTAACCCTCCGCAGATAAAAATTGGAAAAAATGTTTTTTTTTTTAAATCGAAATGTTCAGAACGAAAAAATAAGTATTTTGGGTTATTTATGTGATGTAGACTCACCAGTTTCCCACTTGCACTACGAGTTTCCAAACACCGTTTATACGTATAATTTGATCAAGGACATTGCCAAGTTACCTTGTTCAGAGCGGGGTAACTTTATTACTAATGTTTAATGTTGCTGCAGCCATAGGAGAACAAGAGAGAAAGTTTCGCCATGTAATAAATCTAACAAGATGTGGAAAAATGTAAATGCAACCTTTTATGTACATTCCCATCTAAGGGACTTGACTATAAATATCAGTTATCAGCTGGTAGATAATTTAATATAATATATAATACATTATACATTGTGTTCGGTGCAATTTAAAACATGATGTGGGATGAATGGAATGTTTGTAGTCTGCATTTCAGTTTGTTATAAACGTGTTCAATAATATTAAAAATTTATCGAATTGTTTAGAAAATCAGATAACAGTAATACTGAGGTCGAATATTGGTTTTTAATTTAGAAACAGTAAACCAAGTATTCCAGTGAATGGCAGATACAGCTCTATTTAAAAATAAATAAGAGTTCACAGAATTTTAACGATTCATCAAATTTCAAAGTTAAAATTCGAGTTCTGTAAAAGTCCTATCTAAGTTCTATTATTATCTAAGTACTGTGAAATAACCGGCGCATGACGAAATTATAACATAACTTTCACAGAACTTAAAATTTGATGAAATGTTCAAATTCTGTGAAGCAACCCATCCTTGGACATCGAAAGGGTACATTTTTTCAGCTTTTTAGCAAAGTCGGAATATTTTTGATTTTAAAAGGACGGAATTAATGTTATTTTCATATAGTTTAGGTTGGATTAAAATCATTGGTTTTGATTAAAAAAAACCTATTTCAAGTTCGTGATTACTGCCTCATATTACTGGGTGGAGTAAAACCCACGAGTTACATTTATTTCGAAATTAAACAATTCGAATTTGGAAAATAAAGCCACTAGCCCACGCAGTAAGTAATTCTAAAATAATAGCTAATAACAATAACCCAAAATAAAATGGGCCGTCAGTCTTTATTAGACAAAGTAGGACGGTTTGGTAATCAAGTAACTATTATTCAATTTATTCGTGTGTTCTATCAAGCAGATGATAATAAAAGTCTGATCGATTTGGTGTTGCCATAGCGTGCTTCCTCATTTTAGGGCTAACTTTACATATTATGTTTCTTCTATGCTGACAAAAAACACGATAATCGAAGACATAACAACATAAAAATTCCAAGACGAATCTTTCTCACGACTCAGCTTGAAAATACAACAAAAACCATGGCAAACATGTCGAAGTCTGCCACAAAATTAAGATTATTTATTTGTTACTGTTTTTTTTTCATTCAAATCTGCGAAAGTACTTTCGTAAAAAGAAGATTCTAGCAGCATGCCGCACGCACGAATCAGCGCATGTTTCGCTCAAACCCACTTTGCTTGCTTTTATTTGCGATAGCTATGGGATCAGTAGCGACGTTTGATAGAATTTTTTTTTTTTTGCTTTTAATAGAAAAAAAATATCATCGGACAGCAAAATGACAAATATCTACATTTATTACTCCAAATATGCTCAGGAATCGCTGGGTAAAATCTCTCGGGTACGCCCCGTTACAGACTATATTCTTATAACTAGAAAATTTTGAAGATACCACGAAATCTGGATGTATTAATAACTCAGGTATGGAGCATACGTCATTCCTATGTCTACCTACGTTAAATTGTCGTAAAAACAAGCTTATGTGCCCAAGCGGTTAAGTAAACACTAATTTACCGGAGATTTGGAAATAAAAAGACGTAAAAAAATTAATATAAAAAATTAATAGTAATTATTTTTTATAAATAATACATTCACTTTTGAATCACATGTTACACAAACCTAGCGTAGCTGCTAAACTACTTGAAAACTGGGATGCTTTTCTTGCCTTGACGCGAGCAGGAGCTGTAAAGGGGGCACTTTCTTTTGTATCACAAACCATGTTAAACCATGGAGTCGATAAACTACTTGAAAACTCAAAAGTAATCAAGTCTTTACCAGATATGATTTTAGATTTTCACAGCCAAAAGTATTAAAGTGATTTATTTTGGGGTAATATGTCGTGTTGCGTTACCACCTTTTTTAGCCAATGTTTCGGACAGCGCTCATCACACATCTGCCCTGATGATGGACACTGTAACACTGTCCGAAAGGTTGGTTAAAGAAGGAGGCAGCCCAATATGACATAATATCCTAAAAATAAATCGTTATAAAGTATTTACCATTTTTTTGCCAAGAGCGCCTGCCCCGGACTTGAGATCCTTCAGGGATACCCCGAACACGTGCTGTACACTCGTCAGCTGAATTTTCAGGGCTGATTTATGCAGATTAAACGTTAACTTGAGCGTTAATACGATAAAACACACTATAAATAAAATAATAAGGCCAACCACGATCTGAAGCAGACTGATCATGGTGTCGATTGAAAACTACCCACAGTTAATATGGGGTGTTGACAAAAAATCACCAATTCGATACTGTTTCTTTATAATGATTACATTGCATTATTTAAATATGAAGTAATAATAAAATAAATCATTATTACAATAAAACTTGTACAAAACATTGTCACCGCACAAAATAGGACGCACTCCCCAAAGATCAAGCCGTTCATTTTGAATGGAAAGTATTGGCAAAATAAACGAACCAACGTATTTAAAATATTCACTGCAAATGGCTCGTTCGACGAACAATTGCTGGTTATTGTTATTATTTTACAATAATTATTAGTTCAATATTTAGTGGGTAATGAAAAAATCAATCGGTCCTACCTTCTCTGGATTGTCCAGCCGACATTTTTGGGATTTTTTGCGAACTGGACGATTGCAACGAATCATTTTAAAAAATATTTAAGATAGTCAAGTCAATGCAAACGACATGAAATTCGTTTTTTGTAATAATGTTGAACATACAAAAACTTACGATAAAGAAAATAACGTTTAAACGAGTCAAAAAATTATAAAAATTACAATGGTCAGGGAGGATGTTTACTAGGCGAAATGGCAAACAATAATATTTTATTTTTATGGGCGGGTAGGCAGTTGAATTTCAAAACATACATCCATATATTTATTATGTGTAAATACAGCTGTCAGTGTTTATGGGAGAAAACACACAGTCAAAAATAATATAGAGAGAATTTTAAAGAAGGCGATCATAATTTTTTTTTAAAGATTGTTTTATGTGAATACCGCTTAACAGTTTCAACTGCTCCCAATCATCTGGAGTCAATGAGACTATGGCATCCCCAGTTTGGGTATCTACATTGAGAGGCTGAATGTAGTGGGGAAGAAAGTACCAAGCTATTTAATCAGAGCTAGTCACCATACACGGCTAAAGCAATTTAAAGCAACGTTCAAATTCTGGATGTTTCACCTGGGCGATATTGAAAGTAACGATCACTCAGGAACGAGGCTTAAATATACTACATAATAATAATAATATTTGGATGATTTGTTTAGCGCCGTTTTTGTGAAACATCACCTCAAGGGCGTTTGAATATACAGGTTGTTAAGGGAAGTACTTGACTTACTAAACAGTGATTCCTAAAATTATTTGGAGTAAACATTGCGTATGAAATTTTGGTCTACGGCGACATTTTTGTTGTTTTTTTTTTTTTTCAACTAAAAACATTAAAAAATAGTAGGTAATTAGTAGGGTTGATGTGAGGAGTTGGCGGTTACTTGGCTGAGTGACCAATGACGACATGTTGTTTTTTTTTCTCGTTTGATGTTGAAGAAGAAAAAAAATGGAAAAAAAGACATAAAAAAAGTCACCGGAGACCTTAGTTTTATTTACATTTTTTACTCCAAATAATGTCAGGAATCACTGGTTAAAGTAAGTCAAGAGCGTCCCTTAGCATTCCGTATATTATTTTAGTATTGATAAATAATTATGAAACATCATAAATTATTCAAATAAAATTTACTATCGCAACCCGGATTCGAACCTGTGACCCCAGGATCTATCACGGAGATCTATGTTCTCATATATGTGGTATCTGCGTAATTTTTTATTTATAAAAAGCCCTATACATCAATCAGTGGAAATCAAGATTTACCTCAGATAATAAATATCTAAACTATCCATTATATTTTTAGGCATTAGACGGCGGTTGTGCAAGAAGTTTCAACAATTGGATGTAGTACCTAACTAATCATTGGATTCTAATAACAAATGAAAACCATAATATTTATATGTAGGTTTAGTAAATTTTAATTGAATGAAATAAATCGCAATTATTCGGCTTTGAGAATTTCCCATTGACCCTATGAGAAGGGGAGAATGGCTGAGGGCTAGAAAGTATCACACAAGAGGTAGAGAGTAGGTTAGGTACAATGGATACTGCGTTGTGTTGTGTCTATTTGTAATGTATATCTCCCACGATGTTAGATAAATCAACAAGCTAGTAGTACAGAGTACAAAGCGTACAAACACTAACAACTTGTTGTATACCAAACTTCCAAACACGCTGCTAATAATACCCAGCTCAAATAAATATTGAATGAAACGATGCAATGAAAACACACACAGATCAAAAAGTTAGAGAAAAATATCGCGATTATTTTTTTGGTTATTATGTCGTGTTGCGCTTCTTCCTTATTTAGCCAACATTTTGGAGAGCGTTACAGTGTTTAACCACTGGAGTGAAATCGGCCGAAATCGAAAATTTGGACCACTTTTATTTTTCCGGGATTGATATCGGTCTAAAAATGGACCACATTTTCCTACCATTCGTAAAACATTTTTTGATTTTTTTTTAAATTTTCCCGCGTCCTGCAGAACCTTCCTCCTTCTTTAGCCAACATTTTGGAGATCGTTACAGTGTATAAGGCTGTGGTGAAGTGTGTGCTCATGAATTTGCAAGGGCGTAGCTATAGAATTCACAAGGAGGGGTTCGACCCTATGGGAGATGGGAGGGGGGGGGGTTCCATACTAAAAGGGATGGCAAGGGAATAAGGCCGGGGGGGGGGGGGGGGGGAAATTTATTATAAAAAGTTTTTTTTGACCCCTTCTTACCACAACTTTATATTTATATCACATTTATAAAAGAAATGATGCGAATAATATTTTTGTATTTTCCCGAAATTGTCTATAAATACTATTCTATTTTTTACAAAGGGGGATTTCAAGACCTTAAACTCTTCATCCTCTCCCTTTTATACGCCCTTGCGAATATGTAAAGGTGATACCGTGTTGCGCGAGTTTGTCGTCTTAGGGCAGGTATTTCAGTGAAACGATTGGTTAAACTATAGTGTATAACCGTGTTTTCCGGCGTTTGGTTTTGTTGTAGCCATCAAGTACTGGATACCAAGAACTATTAAGCTTAGCCCCGTCGAATCTGTACCGAAATTATCAAACCCGTCACATTTATAGAGTAAGACTATTTTTTAAAAGAAAATGTCGATACATTAAATTGTTGATGCACAATCTCACTTTTTTTTTATATATTGAATTTTTTAAATATACATTTTTTTTATACGTAATAATATAAAAAAAGTATGACTTTATTCGAAAAAGTACAACGTTATTCTAAGTACAACATTATTAAAAAATACTGTATTTATATAAAAAGTGTGACTTTATTCGAAAAAGTACGACTTTATTCGAAAAAGTGTGACTTTATTCGAAAAAGAACGATTTTATTCGAAAAAGTATGAATTTATTCGAAAAAGTACGACTTTATTTTAAAAAGTAACATTTTATTCGAAAAAGTACGAGTTTATTCGAAAAAGTGCGTCGACACCTTGTATTTTGAATTGTTTCGTAGGTACTCCCAATTAAAACGGATGGCGCAGTAAATTACAATCAATTGTGTTTCTGACTTGTCGAGACGATGTGAAAATTTACAACAATGAATTAAATTGATACCTAGGTACATTTAGTCCGTCTGAAAAAACTAAATATTCTACATAAGTATATGTAATATTTTTGTGTATTGCACACCCTAAGTTGTACATATATTATTGTAGTACATTACATATACAGTACGGGATAAAACATTCTTATGATTTATTACGTTCTCATTATTCGTTCGCAGTTTTCTAACAATGTGGGTGATGGTTTATTTCGTGCTGGAGGGCTAACATCAATATTGTTTTATTTTTAATAAACAACATTAAATAAAATTAATAGTGGTAACACAACCGCAATCGCTAAAATAACGATCATGAACTCACTGCTCTATTTTGATACGCCCATTCATGACATAATTTTAAACGTGGAACAGTTTCTCGTTCGGGCGGTTTATTTCCCGTGCGGCCTTGGGTGACGGATAGTTGATTTTTTTATTTGAAAAAAAAATGGAACGCTGTCACGTTCAGATTTACTGATGGGCGTTTTTTCTTTCTTCTTCCGAATGAGAGCGAGAGATTTAAAACTGGATGGCGCCAGAAATGATGCGCTAGAAATAGATATTACTAGTAACCTAGTGAAATAATTTAACAATCCAGACAAAAATTAATATTGATTAGTAGGTGGGTAGGTTACACTGTAAAGAAATGGTTCTGCCAGAAAATATGGGAGTTTTTTAAACTCGAAGTGGGCAGGAAGTTGGTAAATTGAGGTAATTCTAGATGTGCGTATGGTCCCCGATGTTGACTGATGGAAGTGGGATAGCAGCTATTGGCAGGCAAGTAGTAGCGAGTATTATTGTGGTTTATGCATCATTGGCAGGGTTTAGCGGTCAGGACTCTGAGAACTGGCCGCCAATTTAAACGGGGCAGATCGTGAATCATCCAATCGGAAATAACAGGGCGTACGCAGTAGGTAGGTACTGGATGATGGAATATGAACTATAGTAATGTTCTTCAATCCCAGTGATTGGGAATACTAATTGATGTGAGTTGGGAAATCTTCAATAAAGCTTCGTTCGTCGAGATAACTACATTTTACTTCTATGGTAGTGGTAGGTAAGTACAGCCCGTGGTTTGGGGAAATTTTCAGAAACTTGACGATGACGAAACCATGACGATGTTTTTAATATATTAAGTAAGTTCTTTTTTCGAATACTTTAATTATGTTATTGTCTTTCAGTGAAAATGTATCTTTAAAAATCTATACCTAAATGATATGCTTTTTACTAAAGAAATCTTTTTTTAGAATGTGGAAATTTCAGCTCTAAGCTCTAACGAATTAATAAAATTATTGGAATACGCGGTGAATTTTCGTGTTCCTTTTTTTAAAGTAATATACTATAATTATGTTCTTTCCCTGTGCACAAGCGAAGCCGCTACGAGGTGAACCGATAGTTGATCCCTGGCAGTAGGCCCCCCGAAATTATAATGAATATAAAATAATAATTTTTTGTGCATTTTTTATTAATTTTAAACCTGAAATCGACTTCAAAAATAATCCTAACAATAAGTTGGTGATATCAAACGAATGTATTTACAGTGCCTATTTTTGTATAGTATATGGACAAGTAGTTTTAGCATTGTTTTTTTTTTTTTACATTAACTCCACACAGGAGGCACTGAGGAAAATAATTTCCCTCAGGGCCTATGTCATCTTTGAAGATGCTGTGAGGAGGGTCTTTTTGAGGAGAGGAAGGAGTGAACGTGGGTCTTGAAGAGACCCATGTTATAGGAAGGAGGAAACACAGAGGCCGGCAAATCGTTACACAGCCGAGCTGTTGAACACAAGAACGAGTCGTAGAAGCGTCCCGTTCTCATGTGACAAATGTCAACTGTGTACATATGTTGGACTCGCGTTTGGCGTGTTTCCCGACTATGCACCGCTGCCGAGGGGATCAATGACGCTAGGTCCTCGGAGCATCTTCCATTGAAATACCGGTAGAACAAGGATAGCATTCCCACCCGACGCCTGTGCTCTAAAGTTTGTTAAGACAGGAGAATCTATCAAGCGGACCGCCCGTTTCTGCACAAAGTCGAGGGTGTTTTTCAGGTACATCGGGGCTCCAGACCAGAGATGGCTGCCAAATTCAACAGTGGGGCGCACTTGCGATTTGTACAGGGTTAGCAGTTGTGTACAATTAAAGTATCTGCGGGCCCTGTACAGTACGCCCAGTTTCTGAGAGGCCAACTTAACTCTGGCCTCGATGGAGCCCCCGTACCTGAGCTGGTCACTTAAGATAGATTCAGACTGGACGACGTACGTACGCATCGCTACGCCAAACAATGCTTAGCAACCCATACATTTTCTATGAAAATGGCCACAGACATCGCACGTCGCGATGCATGTGGCCAATGTGATTCTAAAACATAAAGTTTCATTGAAAATCTATGGTTGCTAAGTAGCCAAGATATTGTTAGGCGTAGCGATGCATACATACGTCGACCCAGTCTGAATCTACCATTAGAGTTACACCGAGCATATCAATGGAGGACCTGTTTGGAAGAATGCTACCGTTGAAGGAGACTAGATTGTCATTTCGATCCCTTTTAGACGTAATCAGACATGATTGGGTCTTTGAAACATTGAATTCGACGAGATTATTCTTACCCCAAGAGAAAACACTCTCGAGGTAACCGTCCATTCTTTGCTTCAAAGCCCTTTGATGATTAAATTGATGCATTAAATCGAAAATAGGTTTTATATTTTTCTTATTCGGCCGTACATCCTATGTGCACACCCATTCGGGGACACTTAGTTATATTTTGTGTAAGTAGGTGTACCGTATTTTCCCTAGGTGTAGGTGTACCGTAAGTAGGTGTACCGTATATTGTATATAATGTATATACGTACGCCAGGGGACCAATTGTCGGGGGATCAACTGTCATGGAAACGTCACTCCTAGAGTCAATCATTCAACCTAATCCTCCTTGGATAATTTCAAAGTTGGCATTGGGGACTCAATAATTATTATCTAAAACATGCCAATATTTGAAGCACACTTGTCACGCGGTATTGTGATACTTATAAGATAAGCTTTATTAATGAAAGCTATCTTTAGTATCTATTGATTATCACGTGTCACCGCATCATGAACTTGGCAAGTTATTTATGACGGTGCAATGTTCTTATCGGCATATAATGATTATTTAGAACTAGCGCAAACCCATGAAAAATCAAGAAGTATTTATGAAGCTGAAAGTTTATATTCCCAACTTTTTGATCGATCAATCTGAGTCTCCAATCAGCGATTTGTTTGGTAACTCTCAATCACTGCGCTGGGCAGAGGGTATTTGTGCATTTGCGGAGTGTTGAGCCAAAATTTCGGCTCAACAGTTGATCAGTAGGATTGGGAACAACGGCGGTAACTGCTGCAGAACGAACAAGAACATACGAGAATGTACTCATTTATAGGTAGGTACTTTATCGCTTGTCTGAATTCTTGACACAATCAGTTCAATTTTGAAAATGACACTTAAACTAAGGACCAGTTGTTTCGGAAAATTTGACGTTTGAATTTCCTTCAAATCGACATTCACCGAAAAATTGGGTTGTTTCAACCTCCGTCAGAAGAAATTTCATCGAAAATTCCATAGGACCAGTTGTTTCGGAATTCCCTTCAAATTTGAATTTCCTTCAAATTTGAATTTCCTTCAAATCGTCATTCACCGAAAAATTGGGTTGTTTCAACTTCCGTCAGCAGTAAATAGCAACAAATAACGTTCGATAAATTTGAAAATTTTATTCAAGTGTTCCCCGCCGAATCACAATGTTGACGTCTGCGCATGCGCCTCCCATTATTTCGCTAACCGTCCGGACTCGGCTGATCACATTCACATCACATTTCTATAGTATTTTCACTGCTGACGGAAGTTGAAACAACCCAATTTTTCGGTGAATGACGATTTGAAGGAAATTCAAATTTGAAGGAAATTCAAATTTGAAGGGAATTCCGAAACAACTGGTCCTATGGAATTTTCGATGAAAATTCTTCTGACGGAGGTTGAAACAACCCAATTTTTCGGTGAATGTCGATTTGAGGGAAATTCAAACGTGAAATTTTCCGAAACAACTGGTCCTTACAAATCCCAATTCATTGAATTAGAGAGTTACACAGACACAGACAAACCCACAATCGAAGTTAGTATTTTTGAAAATTTGCTACTTTCCTTTTGGCTTGTTCGATTGCCAGAAATTTTAAAACGCATTTAGGTAAATCTTTTTTAAATTCGGTCAATTTTTTTTCTAGAAACATATTTCAAATGCTAACATAAACGCTAATTTAAAGAATCATAGGCCAGGGTGGAAGCGACATTATGAGCAGATAAGAATAATTACCTATTGTGTTTGCATGAAAAATCGTTTCGTAACATAAATGTAGGTATCAAATATTTTTATAGTATAGATGTGTTATAAAACTTACTTATAGTATAGATGTGTTATGGCAAAGGAAATAAAAGGTTTATTTATTGTAATAAGTTTAATTTGTAGAACTCCATTTTATTTTTTATTTATTTAATAATAAAAAAATAAAATTCAATAATATTATTATTTAATCTATAATAACAGTTTATTTAAAAACAATTTCTGCTACGTAATTATTATTAGGCGTGACAGCTGTTTTGCTTTCTGGTTTAGTGCATTATCAAACTGTGGTCGAGCCACATACAGACGATATGTTTATATTATATCTAGATATCATCATGAGTATCCATATAAAAATAAATAAACCACAGTTTGGTAATGCCTTCAGAAGGCGAAACAGCTGTCACGCGTAGTAATAATTACATAGCAAACCTTGTTTATAAATACACTGTTTTTATATATTAAATAATAATATTATTGAATATATTTAAAAAAAATTAAATAACAGGTGCATTCTGGTCCCGCGGTAGCAGATAATACTAACAATAACACGTTGGCAAAAGAAACACACTGAAAAGACTTTCATCTCAGGCCATATATTATGTATACACGATCAACATAACAATGATTATTTAGTAAGAGTAATGGCGTGCGAAAGTGTCTGCGTGCTGTAGTCTACAACAGGAATAAGTTTGTTGCCACTACTTACTAATCCGCACTTCTGCAATCTCTGCAACACAACTACTATCGCGGTGTCATGGCGGCAAGTGAAATAATTCTCACGATTACTGCAGGAAATTGATCACAACATTGTGTGAATCGGATCAAATTGATCGTACTTTATAATTAATGGTTTATTGACTTTGCACAAATTGATTCTAATAGCCTTGTTTAGTATCTAGTATCTACACACTAATCAAACGTATCTGGTTCAATAACTCACAAAAATAGGAAACAAGAAATTAATACAAAATATTAATGTTTGAGATAGGAGGCAGGAATATTAGGATGATCATATGTAAAACAGAATTTAATTTTTATGTAGGTACTCGTCATAGTCCAAAAATCGAATTTTCAAATACACAATACTAAAGTTACACAGATTAATTTTTTATAGTAAAATTTTAGTTGATCCGTGGAGAAGAGACCCGAGAATTAACAAGACAAGTTCGAGAAATTTTTCATTTTTTCAATTTATGATAACCAACACTCCTGCCATAGGTTACCCCAAGTGGTTCGCTACGTTTAGTGACTTGGCATGGGTTCCCGGGTTCATGGGGTGTGGTTTGTTCAGATCTTGGTGGCAAGTCACAAAAGACCGGTCAGTGGTTGAGTGGGCATCGCGTTTGGGTCCCACCCAGGCGTTCCGTATTCGATTCCTCGGCTGGCAAAGTCCTCCATCACAACACAAGCAACATCTTCCGCTTAGTGTGGTGGTGTAGGAGATTTTCAAATGTTGTTGGGTTATTCGTAACCCGGAAATGTTTGTCTTTCTTTATAAAAAAAATAAAAGAAAAACAAAAAAAATGCCTGCTACTACAACGTGGCAGGCCGGATCGGAAGAGACTGGTTGAGGGAGACCTAAACTAGACCTCTCCAGTCGGACCCATCGCCTTGCACCGCAGTGTGAGGGAAGGAATCATAAACAAAACTGCTGGACACACTGCCTGCCAGATTCCTACTCGCCCCTCATACCTTTTTATTGTCAGAACTTCCTTTCCCTAAAAAGATAAAGTTTTTAATTTTTGTCAAATAGCGGTTGGAAACTTTGGTTTAATAGAGGTATTATACATTTTTATTTTTCTGTGATAACACCTCTTAGAATTATGTTTTCTTTATTCTTTGAATAGTAAATATAACATTTGTGGATTTTATGGCCACCATACTACGCACTGGCCGATTTGAACATGAAGTGTGGTGTTTTCTCTTTCTAAAACAGTTTATATCATATTTTTCACCATGACAGTGAGGTAGACACAATGATTTCTATGAGACCTATGTAAGCTGTTCTCAGAGCGAACAAATTAGCCTGAGGGATTCATCTGTCACTGAAAGATGTCAAGACAGTGGAGAGGCTATCCAAGTACATGGAACTTTATTTCAGGAAACCCTTTACAAGGTAACCTATCATTTCCAACACTGAATAGAGAAAAAGAGGACGTAGCCATAGTACTCGTCTTCGTATCTTGAATCTTGAAGGTACAAGTGGGCAGTAAAAGGCACTTGAAGGCACCATTATAAAATCGCATAGTGCCGAGAATAACCGATTGAATGCGTCTATGAATTAAAGTGCAGAGGAATGCGGCTAAAGAAACATTTGAAGTGTACATATTGGCAGCCGTGATTCACAGCATTAAACAGGCATCACTGACGTATAACATCTACCTATCAGAACACCCACACATCACTTCCTACGCACAACGTGAAGGATTTCTCACTCTTTAGTCTTATTGTGTTGACTTTTGTCGATAAACCAAACATCGAATCCGCCCGCGAATTGCACTCGATAACGTTAAGTTATTTTGGGACTTAATGCTTTTAGAAGGAGGATTGTGTTTATGCAAGGATAGTTATATTCACACACGTGCAACTTTAATGGTTTTCAAGTAGATGTAGTTTCTGTAATATAAATGTTATAATTTTGGATATATCCTGGAGCTACTGCCAAAAGTTGTTAAATTCAATGTGTAGTCAAAGCCAATCGTGTGATACTCTCTAAAATAAGATGAACTGAAAATGTGTTTATGCAATTATGTTGCAAATAAATCGCACTACCGAGATCAGATGACCTAAACATATTCTGGAAATGGCTTACAATTAATTCATTGTTGATTGCATTTACCTTTTATACTTTTGGTAATTATTGGATATAGATGGAAACGGTACTTTTCAGCTATCTACGTATATAATAATTGTATGAACATTTGTAAATCAATTTGATCAAAATATTCACAAATGGCAATTTCATCATGTCTCTCGGCAATTATACAAAATACCCGTAAACGGGGTGTTTTGTGGCTCAAATCCGTTGATCACACGGCATCTTTGATGGTTTTAGATTTTTTTTTCGCCAAATTCGTGGCTTGGCTCCCTTGAAATCTACGGCGACGACATGTAATACAACTTAAAATTTAGTTTTTTTACATTTTATTGAATCTGCTTACACAAAATACCTATCCGCTTAATATTAAAAATAAGATTAAATTTTAAACTAAAAAGGAGTTAGCTGCACACGTTTCCTATATACTCGTATGTATTTATTTCCATAGAACAGAACAGCCAATACAACTTTTTTTCCATGTAAGATGTTGTTTGTGGCTTTTTTATTCTTCATTTTAAGTACTCAATAAACTCCAAAGAAGTTTATCAGCAACACGTAAGAATATGATTCTCAATACATAATGCTGCTTTTCACGGACCGACTTCGTAGGACCAATTTTTTACAAAAGTTTTACAAATGAGTTTTGATGACATGAAACAAATTAATTATTTTTTTGTCCTTAATTTGTCATATGTTTTAATATGTTTATTCAGTTTTAATTTTACAATATTTTATTTTACATTTATATACATTTATTGTTTTCAGAAAATATTATTAAGTCGTAATAAAATATAATATTTTCTCACTACCTAATAAAACTACACTTCCCGTATCGCATTTAAATACATTCGAAGAAAGACTGCGGAAATGATTTAATTTACAATAATATTTTTCTACCTATAGTAGGTTATATCATTTCAATATTCGCTGGCGGTCAATTAACCTAACATTTCTTCTGTTAAATACTACATATCTAAATATAAATATTTAACAAATAATATATTAATTACTTTTATATAAAGATAATCCAATTACTTTCTTTCTGACGCGGCCGTGGCTTGAGTCGGTCCGGCAGGTAGCTGAGTTGATGATAGGAATTGATCATTTCTAGAAGTGTGATTGATCGAAAATCTAAACCGATTTGAACGAAAAGTAAAGTAACCTGAGTTAATCCGATCATCAATTAAAGATAACTCAGCATGTAAATACCATATTAATGGTAGATTCAGACTGGGTCGACGTACATATGCATCGCTACGCCTAACAATATCTGGGCTACTTAGCAACCATAGATTTTCAATGAAAATTTATGTTTTAGAATTACATTGGCCACACGCATCGCGACGTGCGATGTCTGTGACCATTTTCATAGAAAATGTATGGTTGCTAAGCATTGTTTGGCGTAGCGATGCGTACGTACGTCGACCCAGTCTGAATCTACCTTAAAGGTCCCCATAAGGACGTCAACAACAGAAAATAAATAGTTTGATGTTCCAAGTATTCAAAAAATCTATGCCAAAATATTCTGGTTCATCGCCTCAAAAAAGACACAAGAGGCTAAAACACCTCACACAATAATAAAACCAGAGCCTAATAATAATAAGCAAATATACATACTAAATATACCTAAGTGTAATTCTACCTTTGAAAGAAGAATAAGGATTTACAAAGAAGGTCTGATTATTTAACAGTAAAGTTATATAACAAACTCCCGCACAGGTATGAAACAAATTAAAACAAAAATAACTACATTAGGGACATCAAATCTTGACTTAAGGAACAATCGTAAAAAGAACATCCTAGTATATTCATAAATAGTCATAGAAGTTTCTGAAAAAAAACCTTACCCAAATCATGTAAGGTAAGAAGTACCATAGAAGTCGCTTAAAACTTATCCAAAACGTAGTCCCCATCAGCATAGCGAGGACTACGAAATAATATACATACATCTATTGTTTATTTATCTATAAATGTAAAAATTAGAATATAGTAACTAAAAATATAAAATTTAAATATTTTTATTTATTAACACATACACGGTGCACGTACCAGAAAAAAATTAATCAGCGGTTCCTGAACATATTTGGAGTAAAAATGTTGATATCATTTTACTGTCCGATGACTTTTTTTTTTCAATTAAAAACATTAAAAATATTTTTCCACCACACATCGAACTCACTAATAGTCGGGAGGGTAGCGAGTTTACAGCCTAGCGGATACTCGATATGCATTGCGTCTCGTTTTAGCAGCACGGTAAAAGTACCATCGGACAGTAAACTGACATGTAAATTTTTAACTCCAAATATGCTCAGAAATCCCTGATTAAAATACTTCGGGTACATGCTGTTACACCCTCAGTAATACGACCATGTGACTCCTAGGTTCCAGGCAGACCATCTGTTTTAAAAAAAAAGATGTTCAACGTTTGAAATCAATATCACCAGAAGTAGATATTTTTTACTTATTTCGAGTACCCGGTTATGCCCAAAATCCACTTCTATCTGTTATTATCTTCAGTGTCGGTAGGTAATCGAATCGGTAAACATAAAAGGTTGACTAATTGGCTCGACTAAACGGTGCATGGAGCAATTCGAAGGGACAATAGTTTGTGCAACCAGGCGCAATGGACAACACTAAAGGAGAAAGCACCGATGTATCGCCGAAAGAGACATAATCGATGCGAATCAATCGGAAGATATACCTGCTACGTTACTTTCATCTTTTATTTATTACGATACTAGCTGTCCAAGTCCAAGATGAGACTTGTCCGGGCGTTGATTTTCCCCGTATTATGGCATGGAAACATGACACTTAGAGCCAGCAAAAGAAAGCGGTTAGACGCCCTCGAAATGTGGGTCCGGAGAAAAATACTCAGGATTCCATGGACAGCCAGAGGCACAAATGTGTCCATTCTGGAAGAGCTGGGCATCCCAATAGGCTCTCAACTATCTGCATACAATGTATTCTAAGAAGCTTTGGACATGTTTCTCGCTAAACTGAGAACTGCAACTCAGAGAAGCCCATATTTACTGGCAAAGTGGAGGCAGAAGAAGCAGAGGAAGGTCAACAATGCGCTGGAGTGACCGAGCATCACTCCTCAGCAATGAAGAACCGACTCAAGAAGAAGCTAAAGTCCCCGGCGTTGCTCATGCTTTACGCAATCGTTTTAGTTTTTCGTACATCTACAGTACCTACATAATATATTATCTCCGCTTTGTCCCGAGGACCTAAATGTATACATAACCAAGAACTAAACAATCTAAACCGTAATTTTAAGGGACATTTCACTCCAACCTTTTCCACTTCAACCGGTCTACCAAATTTGCCTACAAAGAAAGCGTTTGATGCAACGCCTGACAATATTAATTATAATTGCTTTGCAGTTCCATTGAATGTTATCAAAATGTTTTGAAATGTGAGCTCACTATGACGAATGAATGTTGAAACACACTCAAATAGACTAATAATTAAAACTGATTAATTACTTCAAATATGACGACACAAAGTCTAAAAATATCCACCCAGTCAATTTTTACGAGGTTTTAAATATTTTTTATCTTCCGAGTGATTTATCTAAATCAAACATGATGTACGAATGTTATTCACACATCACTTTTAGAAATTGCATTCACGAGTACAAGAAATTGTTATTACTTCAATACTCCCCTATATAAACAGTCTCCCTACTTCTACTGCCTGTTGTATGAATCAACGTCAGCTCGCATTTATAAAGCCACATGTCGGGACTGGGCTGTACAAGTAATGATAAAAAATACATTTAAAAACTCAGGCTAATTTATTCGCGAAACAATTCATATAAGTCGCATAGAAATTGTTGTGTCTCCCTTACTATCTTAGCGAGAAATATAATCTAAGCGATGTTAGAAAGAGAAATCACCACGCTTTATATTCAAATACAAAAGTTAATCATAAAAAAATTAAATGTACACCTCTATTAAACCAAAGTATCGGATCGCAATTTGGAAAAAAAATGAAACTTCGGGAATTTTTTTATTAATTACTTTTACATGGAACGACAAAAAGTAAGGTTACAATAACGATTGTCTAATAAAATATGTACGCGTTTTGATTCTTTCAGTAATTTTAGTTACAAAAAACGTAAAGTGAACCATTTTTATGCAGTCAAAAATTTTATATTTCAAAAACAGATTTTTTCCAGATACGTTCAGAAATTTTCCATTTATTTGAATTTTATTGTAAAGCGGGTACATTTTATATGCTTGTAGCCTGAGGGGTTAATGAAACAACATCGAATAATGATATTCCCCTCTTTTATTTTATCCAACACATGGTGGCCAAATGATAAACTATGGACCTAGTTGCAGCTGTGACACAAGTAAAACAAAATTAAAAAATGGTTTTTATTATTTTTGTAAAGACTGGTCGAAAAGATGATGGATTTTCGAGAAGAGAAGTAGGTATACTAAAAATATATAAAACCAGTTTATAAAATAAAAGTCAGTTATCACATCGATGTGGCAGATAAGAAACATGTTTAAATGAAGCTATACATTCATAGAGTTATGTTAAATTATATTATAAAAGTTTAACATCTTTTAAATTAGTTAGACATCTCGGCAGTTTGCCACACTGTATCTGCATTTTATTAATTTGAACCGTTGAACGTGTGCAGAATTTTGCATCCTGAATCATTCTTGTTGCATGTGAATTTCAAAGTTTCACTTTGCACGATTCTGAATTTCTAATATTAATATTATGTGCTTACTATACTAAAAAATGACTATCGTAAACAAACATTACAAGACAATTTTTTAATACAATGATATCAAAATGCTAAAGAAACCAACAAACTGTAAATAAAAATTATTCTTTTTATTTTTATTTTTAACTTTTTAACTTAAAGAGTTAAGCCTCAAATTATAATATTTTAATTAATGAAGATAATATTAGCGAAAGTCAATCGAAAATCTGAAACAGAAAAATCAGAAAAAGATACGGATACATCTGGGACTCGAACCCAGGTCCTCCGGCAATCCGGGCCGATTGCCGGAGGACCTGGGTTCGAGTCCCAGATGTATCCGTATCTTTTTCTGATTTTTCTGTTTCAGATTTTCGATTGACTTTCGCTAATATTATCTTCATTAATTAAAATATTATAAAAATTATTCTATTCAGATTCTACCAGTCTATCTTCAGACTGGTATTTTTTTTGTACATCAAGCAAGTATTGTATGACATTTGGGTCAGGGGTAAAATAACATAGACTTTAGATAATTAAGAATAATTAGTAACCTCATCTTGAAATTTAATTACTAGAATAGTAGAAAAATCTTTATCATTTTAATAGTTGCACTTCAGACTAATTTTTGTGGTTTTCGGAACAACTCACGTAGTTCTTATAGAAATCGTTGTCTCCCTTGCTATCATGGTGAGAAATATGATTTAAATGGTGACAGAAAGAGAACACAACGAAAAAAAAAAATTGTGAATTTTTTATTAATTATTTTTACATGAAACGACAAAAAAGTGAGTTCACTATAACGTTTAAAATACATTTTCCTAATATAATGTGTGTTTTTTCATTATCAACAATTTTAGTTAGGAAAAACGTAAGGTGAGCCAGTTTTAATTTTTTTTTGTTTGTATTAAAAAAAATTATATTTAATAATAATAATAATAATTGTTTATTTCAGAATGTATGTAGGGGTAGTGAAATGCAATACATTCCATATTTATATTAATATTTAATATATTATATGTTTATTTTGAATTATAAAATTTGAAAACGTGTTTTATCACCTTTCAAAAAACGTTTTTAGTTTTAGTTTTAATATTACATTATTTGGATTTTATAGCGAAGCGAAAATATTTTGACCGACAAAATAGGCCCGAGGCCTGAATGCTGTGGATACAAAATATTTTCAGTAATAATATTGGAATTCTTCACGATTTTTCATGGATGTCCAAACTAGTGTTGTGTAGAATTGATTTTGTATACCTACATATTTCGATTGTCCGAATTTAGAGTTCGAAACAAACCAAAAACAACAACCAATGATCGTAAGATAATCAGAATAAATTAAATGCCTAGAATGTCAAAACAAACAACAACACTTTATTATCCGATGAGTACTAATGGATATCGACATTTTGGTCAAAAATGATATCAAAATGTACCGAATAACTCAACTGTACCTACTACATTATTTATTCGAATGGTTTCGAAACCATTATTCAAATCCCTCCAATCCAAGGAAACTAGTGCGTATTTATTTTTATGTGTGAAGGTCAGTGTCACACTCATGATTTAGTTTGTTCTGCCAAAAGACAAATATATCTACGGCGCACCAAGCATAAAATGTTAATAATTATTCTTGGTAGGTATAAGATCATAGACAAAAAATATTTTTTTTTACTAAACGTGCCGAGATAATCGGTGATGAAATAGATATGAGTAGGTACCTAAGACGAGTTGTGTCGACATTAGGTACATCACTACTCTCCGGTCCCATCAAACAGTTGTCAGTTGTCACCAATGGTGGAGATTGTGTTGTGTACTTTTGTGAAGGAGTTTAACATGGGAAAGGTCAAATTGACTTTTGCTTAAGTAATGTTGAAATTCAAAAATTACTAAACATTTTCAAGGGTAATTAATGTATTGCAAAAATGGTCGAACTGAGAGACGGAATTTTTTTATTTATCTATAAGCTAAATTGCATTAATTACTATTTTCACCAAATAAGGCAACAAATATGAATTTTATCGCATTCTTTCAAATAAATTATAAAATTAAGTTAATATTGTCACCTTGTCAATGCAGTGGGTCCCCGACCCGAATAGGACAAGGGGAAGAAGAAGAAGAAGTTAATATTATTCCTTATTAAAGTAAAGCATTTAACATCATAATTAAACCATTTTAAGAATGGATAAATTAAATTGACCGGTCAGTGGTTGAGTGGGCATAGCGTTTGGGTTCCACCCAGGCGTTCCGTGTTCGATTCCTCGGCTGGCTAAGTCCTCCATCACAACACAAGTAACATCTTTCGCTTAGTGTGGTGGTAGTAGGAGATTTTCCAATGTTGTTGGGTTATTCGTAACCCGGGAATGTTTGTCTTTCTTTTTAAAAAGAAAAAATAAAAGAAAGAAATAAATAGGTAGGTATCTGCCGGTGCTTAATTTTTGTCGCTAGAAAATTATTTCGTAGTTATTTAATAGTGGCAGTTAAAAGACATCAAAAAAGTCACCGAAACACAAAATTTGATTTTATTTACGCCCCTCATTCATATATAGCAGATTTTGCACTTGAAAGTGATTTTTATAGGTCTAATACTTTTTTTTCTAAGCTTATAAAACCACCAATAAAAAATGTTTGACAGCTTTCAAGGCCAAGATGTGTTCTATTCGTAGTATTTAATTGAAGCATCCATAATATTTCTAAGTGCTCAAATTTTCAAACCAAAAACACATGATTTTGTATGATTTTGCATTATTTCGCATGGCTTCATCTTAACTCCAAACGATCTCATGAATCACTAGTTAAAGTAAGTCAAGTATGTCCCTTAACGCCCTGTAGAAATAGGCACTTTAAGAATAAATATAATGTTATTATGTTTAAAATTTCCCACCCGTTGATAAAGAAAATTGCATTTATCTCAATTACATTTATCAATGTCGATTTAAGTTAGCAGTTCCAATTTGTTTATATAGATATTAATTAGTGCAGTTAATTAAACACATGTTTATTATAAGGCACCATGGCGATTATTTATAACAAAACAGACCTAAAGATATGATTATAATTATTAAATGGACACAATAATATCCACAAAAATAACTACTATTAATAGTTTTTAGGTAAAGTTAATTGGATTTGCAGATGAATGTTGTTTTTGTTCACGTTTGAATAGCTTCTAGGTGAATGCTCCCTGGTCGATGTTCTGAACTTGGGAGGGTCATAAACCGTAAGAAGTATGACCAACAAGTATTTTAGTTACAAAGGAGAATTTATTTGTTCAGAAGAACAGAACTATTAATGTGCACATTCAAGCAGCAAAATAATATGGACAATGAAATGGAGAGAAAACGAGCCTATTAGATTCTGCCTCAACTAAATAACGACATCAACAATCACCATAGACATATTCTATTCAATTGATTCTACTGAGATTCAATTCAATTATCATTCTACAGTTTCTGTAAAAAAGATGGAAGTGAAAATTTAAAAAATAACTTCTTTCGACGGTCCCGAAGAACAATGTCGGATGTGCGATTTAGTAGTTTTGCAGAAGAGCTTTTGAAAGTATTGTTTCTGCATTTTTCTTGTTTTTGTTATCAAGAAATATTGTTTTGATATTTTGCATTTCATCACATTTCAATAAAAAATCTGAAAATGTAGACTATTAAATCAACAAAATAAGCCAAAAAATAAGCCAACCGAACGATTTTCAATTTTTAGCAGATTTGTTAGAACATTGTTCTTCGGGCCCATGGCTTTGTTTATTACACTCTTTCTTTGTGGCTAAATACATATGGTACTTATATTATAATAAAGAAATAATACAGAGAAGCTATTATTTTATTTTTAAAATTATTTTAGAAACAAATAGTAGGTACATAGATAAAATGAGTGGTAAATAGTTTTAAAAAATTGTTAGAAACTTTGATTTCAAAAAAGTGTATTTTTGAATTTTTATGTGGTTAACTTTTAGATTTAAATAAAACGTGGTGTTTTCTCTTTCTAATATGGTTTAGGTCATATTCTTTCACCCTGACAGTAAAGGAGATAAACGATTTCTACGAGAATTATATGAGTTGTTCCCCAAAGCGAAAAAATCAGCCTGAGGTGTTAAGTAATGGAGCATTGATTTAGTTATCACTGTTATCAGTAATGTTTCAGGGAATCATTAAAATATGTCGAGAGTTGAGATATTACACAGATTATTGAATGATTGGAGAACACGGAAGGTGAGTTTGCTGCAACAGATATTAAAAGGCTTAATGCTCATAGAAGTAATTTCTAGATAGCTAAAAGGAGCAAGCCAGATTTCTACCAAAAGACCTATGTTTTGTGACTACGACTGTCAAACGTGCCATGTGTTTATTTCGTTACAAGGCGGAAGGGAACAAGTCACATTTCTCAAGTAGTTGTCAAGATGTTAGACAGAAAAAACATTATATGTCTAGATATCATTTTAACTCTTAGATAAACGAGAATACGATCGAAATTAGCTTCTGAATAACACGAACACGTCGTGTTCTGACTTTAGAATTGCGTCACAAGTATTTTTTGATTTCCAATACAGTTTCTATTTTTGTAAATTGTTTACTTCCATTAGGAAAAGAATATCATATGGCATACACAACTGATCTAAATACATGTTTACATTCACAGGTAATAGAGCAACGGATGAAGCTGGTTAGGTTAGGCTATACAATCCGCATTTGACTGCCAATCAACAGGTTAATGGAATTCCTTTGAACGATATGATTCAAACACACATTTTATTTAAGGGCATGTTGTTATCTACTTGTGACAAGGTTACCAAGTTGTACATAAGGTAAGGATGAAGGTAAAAATACCACATTTGTTCATTAAATATTGACAAACTTTTAATTTACCTATTTACGTAAGTGAGTTGTGCAAATAGGAACGCTTCCATAAAATATATTTTTTAAAAACACATCACCTTAGCAACCGCGTTGACAGCATATTTTCACGATTTGCTCCCGTATAATTTTGAGTATATTTCTGTTTTTATGTGATTAAATGTCTTTATATTGTGTTACCATTTACGTTCGAGTAAAATACCGTTATTCATAAGAGTGTTAAGCTTTATAAGCTGTGAAATGAGTGATCCCGTGCTCATTGAACTAAGGAGTATTATACTCGAACAGAACAAAACAATACAAGAGTTGTTATTACGAATTAGGAACATTGAAGTGATTGTGAATTCTCAAGTGACAACTGTCAATAATAAAACTTCCAATGCACCTACATCGACGGATCGTAGAAGTGATGTAGATACTTTACTCACTGCCCGCCGATGGGCCGATGTTATTTCCCCACCTCAACCGGCTGCATGCACTTCCACAGAATCGAAGGAAACCGAAAATAATGGTCGAATGTTTACTCGTGCTGCAGCTGCTAACAAAGCGAAGGAAGGCGAATCAGCGTCTATCTCAGCTGCTTCTTTTAGCGGCACTACCCCAATAACAAAGACGAATAAATTAACAAAGCGATCGGTGCCAGAAACGACTCCTACTTTTGAGCTTGAAACTGAATCAGCTCTGCCAAATAAGATCAATGACTGGACTAATGTTATACGTAAAAATAGGCAGCGCACGACAAAAAACCTCATTGTCGGTAGCTCCGACAAAATATCGAATCTAAAAATATTCCCTAGGATGAGGAACATCCTTGTATCTAGGATGTTGAAGGATACAACAGTTGATGAAATACGTGCACATCTTGATAAGAATAAAATAACTAACTGCCAAATTCAAAAGTTTATTGCGCGATCTCAAGATTATGCTGCATTCCGCATAGAGGTAACTGAAGATGATTACGACAAAGTCCTTCAAGAAGCTTTGTGGCCGAGAGGAGTTCCTGTGAGACATTACAGATACTTTAAACCTCATGCTAACTCAACTAACGTATGCCAAATTGGATCGTCGCAGAAAGTTGATGAATCTTCAAGTTGACATGAAAAGAATTGTCACATCAACACGCCTGAAAAACGATCCAATAAACTAAATACCAATATAAAAATATACTATCAAAATGTTCGAGGATTACGTACTAAATTACAAGAACTTAAATCGACAATACCGACTATGGATTACGACATTTACGCATTTACTGAAACTTGGTTGAATGATGACATTATTAATTCTGAGTTGGGTCTCTTTGACCACACCGTGTTCAGAAAAGATAGAAATGTAATTACTTCAAATAAAACAAGAGGAGGCGGTGTATTATTATCTGTAAACTCAAAACTAAATTAAAAAAAACTTAATTGCCTCTTCAAAAATCTTGAAGAACTATTTATTATGGTATCTACTAAAAAAGAAAAAATTATAATTGGATGCATTTACATTCCCCCATCGTCTGATGCCCAAGTTTATAAAGATCATTACACCGAAGTAGAATCAATGCGAAAAAAATTTCCAAGAGCTAATATAATTTTGATAGGAGATTATAATATCCCTAATGTAGTATGGGATTCTGAATATTTTAAAACTTTTTGCCCTGACAATATTAATCACGGTTCCCATGAAATAATTGAAATGTCAAATTTTTTAAACCTTCGTCAGATTAATTTTGTACATAATGTTAATTCTCGTCTTCTAGATCTAGTATTCACTAACTCTGATAATGTCAATGTTTTACGTGCAAAAGAATGTGTCCTACCAATCGATGTGCATCATCCACCTCTGGAAATTTACTGTAAAAGTACCATCAAAAAAAATACTAGTAAAACTTGTTACAAATTAAACTTTTTTAAAGCTGATTTTACAAAAATTAATGAGTTGCTTTCCTCGACAGATTGGTCATTTTTGAGCTTAAATGATAACGTTAATTTGGTAGTTGAAAAATTTTATGATATTTTATATAATGCAATTGATTTACATGTACCCATGACAAAAAATTATGTTAATAGCTATCCCAAATGGTTTAGTAAAGATCTTATTGAAGTTATTTCTCAAAAGAAAATTTGTCACAAAATTTATAAAACAACTAGGAATAGAGATGATTTCATTAACTTCCGTCTCCTGCGGTCAAAATCTAAAAAAATGTCAAAAATGTGCTATTTGAACTATATTGATAAATTAGAACAGTTGGCCATTGTGAATCCGCAAACTGTTTTCAAATTCTCTGATACTCTTAATTGTAAAGAATCTGGGTTTCCTTCGACAATGTATTATAAACACAGAATAGCAGATAACTCTCAAGATATAGTAAACTTATTTGCTGATTGCTTTGGTGAAGTCTACGACACTAAAACTGATTCTCCATTACATGATATCAATTTTGACGATTCGATTGATTTAAACAATTGTATATTTAATGAAACTGATATTAGAAAGAAAATTGTCTCTTTAAAACAAAATAAATCCGCAGGCCCTGATAACGTTCCTCCAATATTTTTATTAAAATGTATATCTATATTAACAATTCCACTAATGAAAATTTTTAACCTCTCTCTAAAATCTGGAATTTTTCCTGATCAATGGAAGAATAGCTTTTTAACGCCTATATTTAAAAAAGGTGATAAAACTGACGTCTCAAATTATAGACCTATATGTATACAATCTGCAATTCCTAAATTATTTGAATCTATTTTATTAACTAAACTTAATAAGGAATTAATTAAAGTTATTACACCATTTCAACATGGATTCATTTCGGGAAGATCAACTCTAACAAACCTTATGATTTATCAACATCATATAATTGAAACATTGAATAAACGATCTCAAACTGATTCAGTGTACACAGACTTTAGCAAGGCATTCGATAAGGTATCTCACAAAATTTTAATTCATAAACTAAAAGTTCTTGGTGTTTCTGGTAGCATGTTAAACTGGTTCAAAAGTTACTTGTCATCTAGAAAAATTTGTGTAAAAATTTTAGATTGCACTTCTAAGCAATTTGTGGCTTCCAGCGGAGTTCCACAAGGTTCTCATTTGGGTCCTGTGTTATTTTTAATATTTATCAATGATATTGTAAAAGTTTTTAATGGAGTAAACATACTCCTGTTTGCCGATGATTTAAAAATTTACAAAACGATTACCTGTATTAATGATTGTAATATCCTTCAATCCAATCTCGATCGTTTACAAAATTGGTGTAATCATAATGAACTGTTTTTAAATATTGATAAGTGTCAATTCATATCTTTCTGTAGAAACAAAAATCCTATTATGTTTCATTATACTATCAATAATATTTCTCTTAAAAAGATGTCTCATATCAAGGATCTGGGTATCGTATTTGATGAAAAATTAACGTTTGTTCCACACATTAATGAAGTTACTAATAAGGCTATGAAATGTTTGGGATTTATTTTAAGAACAGTCAAAGATTTTACGTCACTTTATTCATTTAAAATACTCTTCACTGCCTTAGTTAGAAGTAATTTAGAATATAATTCCACTATTTGGTCCCCATACTATAAAGCACATCAAGTAAAAATTGAGAGAGTTCAACATAAATTTTTAAGATTCATTAATTTCAAACTCTCCATACCCATTGAACAAATTAATTATGATATATTAATGAAACGACTTAATTTAACTGACTTATCTTCTAGAAGAACCAAGAGCGATATGGTACTTTTATTTAAATTAGTAAATGGCACAATTGACGCACCTGACTTAACTAAACTAATAACATTCAAAGTACCAAATCGTAACACGAGGCTTCCAGAGCTGTTCTTTGTTTATCCTTCGAAAACTAATTATTTCAATAACTCCCCAATCCAAAGACTACATAGGCTTGGAAATAAATTTAGTTCAGTTGATATTTTCGTTTATTCCTTATCAAAATTTATTTCTGAAATTTCAAAAATTCTGTTTCCCACTTACTAAACAATGATGTAACATAATTTGTATATTATTGTTTATTTTTCTATTATTTTTGTATTATGATTGTTGTAAAAGCTCTAAGGGCGTGAATAAATAAATAAATAAATAAATAAATAAAACAGAAACCGAAAGGATTCTTGCCTTCGCTATTACAAACATTTAATTTAATATAACATGCATAAAAACTGAACGACCTGAATATTTCGCAATGGCAATATAACGATTTTTACCCGAAAAATGCGAAATAACGAAATTTTTAGTTTTATTTCTCACCCAATTTTCTATTATTTTAATATAAGAAATTAATATTATACATTCTAAATACCTACATATTTATTTTGTTCTGAAGAGTTTGGTTAAATGCAACATATTTATTTGCCTATGGTTTTGGGAACGAACGTGGAACGCAGCTAACTTTACATTAAAAACACCGTGTACATACTGTACTGACTTATCGCCAATGTTTCCTGCAACCGCCGATTTTGCGGAAAGAAAACACCACTTATCCGAAAAATAACGCTAATTAACACAAAACAAAGAAAATTTTTCGAGCCCCTGTATTTAAGGATTTATTTTTCACGACAATCACCGAAATCGTTCGCGGATGACAAAAAAACAGGAATGGTTAGTGTTTTTTTTTCCGACATGTGGGTTGATCAAAAATCCATTACTGTCAACCCAACCAGGAATGTGCTAACTGGCATGTGACACAAAACAGGCATTCGTGCCTATGCTTTTTAACTAGTTAACTTTAAAATAAATTGAAGTGCTTTACACAAATACAAAAATGCAAACCAATGATCTGAGATTTCATGGCGTGATTTCATGATTAATTTTTGTGTTATTATGACGTCTTATACTCCCTCCTTCTTTAGCCAAGTTTTTTAGAAGGCGTTACAGAGTCCGTGATCAAATCAAACGTTGGCTAAATAAGGAAAAAACGCAACACGGCATAATAACCCGAAAGTTAATCAATATAAAAAAATACTTTTTTTAGATAAAGAGGTACGTAATTGTTTAGTTGATTAATTCGGCGATAACAATAGCCATTGAAAATAATTAATCATCACTACATATCGATTGTTGCAAATGTGTCTTCCTAATTTAATATAGAGGAGACAGTCCAACTATGTATAAAATTCTTTAATAAATAAATAAATACACCTAGCCCTTTACATAATACTGCAGTATAGACTACATACATAATTTATTCTACGTGTCTTTATGTAGCACCAGTTCAAACGCCATGAGTCTTCGGACTCGGTAATCATTTCTGTATCTACTTATATCATCTCCATTATACACCTGTCGTGAATACCTACCAGTGACCAGTGACCAGTGACCAGTGACCAGTGACCAGTGACCAGTGATTAGCAGAGGCTAATGGGATAAGGTGAGAAGTTCAACACGCAGACGGTTAACTCAGTGGAAATAAGCCCCCGCATTCAAAATTTCTATCGATTTATAGCGCATTTCTCGCTGTAAGTACCTATTTTAAGTTCCTAAATAAGTATATCGTCGTTGCATATTTTTTTAAATGTCGTCGTTGAATGATTTAGATGAAAATGATTTAAATATACAGTTATTTTTCTTTTTTTTCTCCATCTTCTACAATATGAGCCATGTAAAAATATCAAATATTAGGTCCTTACATATGAAATTGGCGATTTGTATGGGAGGAAGATAAAGTCGTTTTTAATATAATATATTTATTTAATCAAAGTACGTACCATTGCTATCTATGCACTTTTGCCATCTCATAGGTAGTTCATCGATCCCTTTACTAAAAAAAAACCATTCGGACGGGAATCAATAAAATCTTTGAAGGCGGTTTGGACTGCCCCATCGGAGTTGAATTTTTTTCCTTGCAAGAAGTTATCCAAATTTCGAAAAAAATGGTAATCTGTTGGGGCAAGGTCCGGAGAGTACGGTGGATGTCTTAGACATTCCAATTGAAGCTCCTCTAATTTGGTAGCCGTCTGTTGTGCAGTGTGTGGTCTAGCGTTATCATGAAGCAGCAGTGGCCTAGAGCGATTAACCAGCCTCGGTTGTTTAGCAGCTAGCTTTTGCATCATGGTTTGCAGTTGCTGACAATAGACATCTGCCGTAATCGTCTGGCCAGATTTAAGAAAGCTGTGGTGAACGACACCAGCACGAGTCCACCAAACGCTCACAAGTAACTTTTTTGGAGTCAATTTTCGCTTGGGGCATGGTTTGGCTGGTTCGGCAGGGTTCAACCATTATTGTGCCGGTTGAGTAATGCAACGCAGCAGTCAACGCGCGTTTGTTGATTTGCTTCACTCAATTCGTGAGGTACCCACCTTTCAAGCTTTTTCACCTTCCCAATTTGCTTCAAGTGGATTAAAACAGTTTTATCACTAACACCGCAGCCTGCAGATAACTCGGACGTGGTTTGCGATGGATCCGCTTCCACAATAGCCTTCAATTCTTCATTATCAACTTTGGTCTCCGGCCGTCCACGGGGCTTGTTCTGCAGGTCGAAATTTCCAGAAAAAAAAACGTTGGAACCAAAAACGCACTGTATTTTCTCTTGCGGCACCGTCGCCATACACATCATTAATCCTTCCAGCCGTTTCTGCAGCACTGGTGCCACGGTGGAACTCGTACTCGTAAATAACGCGATATTTCAAGTTTTCCACTTTGTAAACTAAGTGACGCAAAGAAAAAAAACAATTAAGGAAAAAACAAATGAATTATAATTTTCGAAGCATTATAAATTTGAATTTGGAATTCCTAACCAAAGAGAAGATATTTGAAATCAAAGTTGCCAATACGGCAAAACGCCAATTTCATATGTAATATTTAATATTTAAGGCGATTGAAAATAAACCATGTGAGGACAATCAAAATAGTATCTACATAATGAAATTTAAAAAAAGTCATTTCCTCTGCATACCACTACAAAATTCAATTGTCTTGGTATGTACATAATATTAACATCATTTTGTGATGCCTAGCTGTCAAATTTTAATAAATTTAAATTAAATATTTTGACATTACCATGGTATTTAAAATTATGACGAAAACTATATATAGAATATGAACCATGTGGGAAAAACTGTGCATGGAATATGAAGCTTGTAAGAAAAAAGCGTTAAAATACAATTTTCTGGCATAAAATAATTAATGTTGGCCATAAATATATTCTTATAATGAACGATATAGACTTTTCCTACTTTATCCACAAATGGAATTGTTATTTTCCATTTTGTTAAATAAAATATTAACATTTTTTTAAATCTTTTTTCTCAGAATGTACTCAGTCTCACATGGTTCATATTCTATATAATGCTACGACGATATGTTATTTTTTAGATTATATTTGTAAATTAGTAACAGCATTTAAAAAAATTCCGTCGATAGAAAAAATCGCAATGTTCCGAATATTGTAAAAAAAATAACATTTTGTTCTGTCATTTAACATTTTACAGGTATGAAAAAAATCACAAAGTAACTTTTAATGTAACTTAGACATTATCGGCCTTACTAAAAAAAAACACTCCGCGGCCGTTAAACGGTGTTTCTGTAGCACGTTGTGTAAAGTCTGTACATTTCGTTTTCCAAATTCTTACTAAACAAAATATATGGTTTTGATCTGACAACGTCGCCATTTTACCAGCCTTACTAATAAACTTTCTGAAAAATTTGTACAATGGTCAAACAACCATGTATGAAGAATCCTTACTAATTAAGAACTGACAAAAAATTGTTCATGGAAAGATATGTACATTGCTTACACGGCCAAGGAGGGTAGTTTATCTGTTGTATATATTTGTTCCATTTGTAATTTTCAACGAATTTCGATTTTTTTTTTTAATGTCCTATATATTTATTATTTTTTGAGATGTTGTAAAAACAAATACCATTTTAGAACCAACATTTAATTACCTATAAGATTTTCATATCTAAAATATACTTAAATGTTTAAAAACTGTAGTATTTTAAGATTCAAACATCAAGTTGGAAAAAAAAACTCACTTACCCCAAACACTTTCTATTAAAACATTGAAATATTTGGAAAAATTCAAAATTCAAAAAACACAGTCCTTTTATTTAATGATTTTAAAATAAATCTGTCACCTCACTTTTTACTACTTCAAACAATAAAAAAATGTAAAAAAATCTTGAAATTCGCTTTTCATATCCAAAAATTTACAATAAAAAAACACACGTTTGAATACATTGCTTGCACATCTTAAGGCATTAATTTCTTTGATACGTTTACTAAAATATGTATTAGACATTTTAGTCACCAAAAAACATCACTTTCAAGAATTTATAATAAAATAAAGATCTTAAAATGCAAATTATTTCTGAACATAACCTATGAACCATTTTCTGACAGCTTAATTTAGAACACGCGATTTTAGTGCCACAATTTGACTTAAACTAACGAAAAACAACACAAATTAATAGTAAATATATTGATTACATGAATATAAGTGCGAATTAGTCATAAATATTCAAATCATTAACGAAAACATCATATTAATCACATACAAAATCGCGACCGACTAACTTCTGCATTCGCGGCTATTTTTTTCAGCGGTAAAGCAATGCGCAGGCGCATCAATCACACCACCTAGCGGATTATTATGAAAACTCCAATTTACAAGTAAAATTTCCAGCGTTGCCACATTTAAAACACCGTTTAACGGCCGCGGAGTGTTTTTTTTTTAGTAAGGCCGTATTTGTCGAGAGATCTTTGCTATACTTCAACGAGTGTTTTATCCAATATTTGTTTTAGGTGATTGACAAAAGAATTCATGTTCTAGTCTTTCATGATGGCGCGCATTTAATTATTGAAAAAAAAAACGCTTTTTACAAGTGGCAATTTAATATTAAGATTAATTAATTGTTTGCGCTCGTACATACGCAATACGAATATGAATAAATAGTTTTGTCCATAAAAAAACTCAAATCTTTCAAGAAAGGCTAAAAAATACAATATTGGATTGAATAACCGATGCAATATTGTATTTGTGAGCCTTTTTTGAAAGATTTTGGTTGTTTTATGGATAAAACTATTTATTCACATTCGTATGGCGTATGTACGGGTGCAAAGAATTAATCAAACTTAGTATTTTAAAGCATAACTGCAAAACGTAAAATATGAAAGACTAGAATGAATTCTTTTGGCAATCACCTTAATGACACTGTCTGAATTAACAAAGAAAACTTCATATTATAGAATAGTTGTGGAGATATTCCCCAGAGAATCTTCGGAACTTGAAAATTGCAGGAAAATAACGTGTGCTGACCGCTATGCTCACCCACATTCATCTGAATATAGAGAGAGAATCTCACAGGAATCCGGAAAACCAGTATCGAAGGGCTTCCGGAATACCAACTGATCATTCTATGTACATAGGCACCTACCTATTGATCGAGGGCTTAACAGCTTGGACACATAAGGTTGTTTTCACGATAATTTAACGTAGGTAGACATAGGAATGACTTATGTCCCGTACCTGAGTTATTAAAGTCAATATATACAAAAAAAAAACAAATAATTTATTCTAAAGTCAAAAAAGGTTATCTGTAGGTAATCTATCTAAAACATAACACTATATAGTTATTGAATTATACCAATATGTTATTTGACTGATAAATAACTATTGGTATTTTTTGTAGATAAATTTGACTATAAGACCTAGAATTTTTTATATGTTTTTTGGATAACATCGTTTGACTTTTTATAGTGAACATTTCTTACGCACTTCGAATAAAAAAAACATATTATAGTAATCAATTTTTTAAATTTCTGAGTACCTAAGTTTTTACAGGTGGCAGTTTGATTCTTCAAAGAATTTCATAAGAATCTAGATTTCGTGAAAATCCATGTTGTAGCAATTAAATTGCTCTGCTTGTATTTATTAGTATTAATTTCTAGGAATCGGAATCACACGTGGGCCAATATTTATAGTAATATGCAAAAATCTTCTATGAACCAGTACTCATATAAATAAAGAGAATCTCAAAGGAAACAAAAAAGGCACAAAGTGTTCCATAGAAAATTTCCTAAGCCATAATTATTAGTTCATGTGAGTTGTTTATAGTTGTACACAATGTACACATGCATTTCTTTCTATTTTCAGATAAATATTATCGTAACAATTGAACCTGTTCCTATCATGCCATGCAATTCGTGATTAGATAAATCTATTTCCTATACCATTATTTGTTATATAAATCTTAACAATGGCTGATTATTCAATATTATCAAATAGCTCCAACATATTGATTGTTTTAACGCGATTGTAATCTGGAGAAATCTAAATGCGTACACCAATGGCGATAAACTAATCAAATGAAATTACTTAACGTTATTATAGCCATAAATAATATTAAAACATTGAGTATAAATATATCAATTAACGTTTATATTACCGGTATTATTGGTATTTTTATACGGTGTTGCCAGTTTCAAAATTGATAAGACAAAATAAATAAATATAACGGTTCTTTACATAATTCTACTACTTAGTTATAGAAATTGTGGGTAGGTGTCGGTGGGTAGGATATTGCATTTCGCGAAACTTGATTTAGCCTCAGGGTCACTCCGGGTATATTTGCGGTAAATAAACAAAAGACGAAAACATTAATCTTTTATACAAAAATTAGTTTAAAACACCTGAAAGTAAATAAAGTAACCTGCAAATAAAATATATTCGTGTTATTAATTAACCGAGCCATTTCTACGAGTATTTTGATAGTGACAGCGGATGCACTCTAAAATCTTACGATTGGATTTTTCGCTAGATAATATGATACCTAAAAGAGGTTAGGATATTTTTATTAGGTTGAGTTATAATAAGCGTAATTATAATGTACTACGTACTAGCGTAGACCCGTGAAAATCGCAAACCCGAGATATCATAATAATTCTAGGATTTGTGAAGCTGTAAGTATTTATTAAATTTTTGCCTCAAAAACCTTCTTTGTAATATAATTTTTTTGTTGACAAATTAGAGACCATCAGAAATTTACCTTTCGGATGAACATTGTTAGTAAATTTCAAAAATCTCGTAATGTGCCAAAATGTTAAAGAAAACATTACCTAGGTAATTAAATAACTTTCTGATTATAGGTAGATAGGTAGGTACCTACTTTATAGTGGTCTGAATTCTCCAAACAATTATTTGAAATTTTGAAAATGACGTTTAAATTCAAAACAAATTGGGGTTTCAATGAACGTAAATAATTTCACGCAGGAATAACTAACTCATAGACGATTGAAATTAATAATATGCGTGATTATAAATAAATATCAAATAAAGTGTAGACATATTCTGCGGTTTTTTCCAGAAATTTTTACGGCAGCTTGTGTCTTCCGGTGTTCTAAGTAATTACTTTAAATTAAAAAAATCATTAAATGCTGCCGTCTTATTCATATTAACCACAATTCAATAAATGAATCATAGCCATTGGTATTACACATTAATGTAGGTATAATTCGTAATAAATTTTGAATATATAAACATTGTAGGTAATTACTTGTCCCGTGAGATTATCGCACCACTGATGCGCCACCGTCTTTTTGCCCCCATTGGTCCCGCCCTTCAAATGGGGGGTCAGAGGGCTCCCTGTGAACAGGTCCTCCAGACCGTCGGACATGTCCGAGGCCAGGGCGGGCCGTCCGCGCCCCTCGGGCCCCACGAAGTCGAACTGCCCGTCCCACATATCGTACTCCAACTCGGCGCAGTCCTCGATCTCGCTGAACTCGCTGGAGCTGCGCACGCTCATCTTGGGCTTCGTTGAAAACATTCCGATCATTTACCCTGACTCCACTTAGAACCACAAAATGAGCGATAAAAACGAGAATCGTTTATTACTCGATTTTCACTCAGAACCTCAACGATGACAACATAGAAGAAAACGTATTCTCACGAGATAATTTCACTAAAACGATTATTATGAGGACTTTATTGAAAAAATTTCAGTACCTAATGTTCTCCAACTTCACTCGGAACCACAAAAATAGGAAGACAACGATGAACTTGAGAAAACTAATTTTCACTGAGAACCACAACAATGACAACAATGCTGAAAGCGAATTAGAATTTCACTGAAGAATTTAAAAACAAAACATGCTAATAGTTGGGGTTTGTTGAAAATTTTATCTATCTTACTAAATTTTCACTAAAAACTAAAATTTCACTCTCGTATCACTCACTGTTCACTCGAAAACAAGAGTGAAGACCAATCTTGATCCACGCTCACATTGCAACTTATAAATCAAAACAAGATGTTCTCACTTCTTTAAAAACACTGATTAATCACATTGTGCAGGGTCAACATTGCTCGTCCGATAACAGTTTATCCAGCGACGGGTTAAATAGAATATTGATAATGGCTGGCTGGTACGACATGACCCGATCGCGAGAAAACTCCGGATAAACTAAACTCGTAGAACCGAATCTTATCATTGTTTTGTCGATACGCCCAGAGGTCGACACGCTATCCCTAAAAGATATTATGACTCTCGCGTGATTCACTCGCGTAGACGACAGGACGAGGAAAAACAATAAATTCGCTAGACATTACGAATTACATATTACGAGTAACCAACATTCACAGAATAAACAGTCCAACTCCGCATTTGAAAGCCCGCCAAATTATACCGAGACGGAGATTCGAATCAGCGCCGCGCGAAACTAAAACTTTCAAAAATAGAACTCGCACTCATAGACAAAACGCAGCGCAACAAACACTCGGTACTTTATAAATAAGTTGCCAGGTGAGAGAAAAACTTCACAAAGATAATAATATTATCGAGTAGATACTTTTTTATTGTCAACAGGCGCGTTCGACTCGTTCGAGCGATAGTGCGAGATTGCAAGAGAGTTGCGTCGCGAGGGTCGCGACCGGTGACCCCCCCTGGATCCAGTCAGCGGAATAGACTTATTAGATCGGGGGGAGTAGCGACATTCGCGATTCGCGTGTTGATTCGCGACGGAATGATCGACATGAAATCGCTTTGTCCATAATAACATCCTCATCGAATGGCCGGCATGATACCGCGTCTGTTTAGGGCGTCGACCAGACGGCCACTGAATGACTGAATTAATGAATACAATTGAAGTATGGAGGAGCGGCCGCTGCCTGTTTCTGTTTACAGTGTTGAACAATATTATTTCTTATACATTATGCCGGAGCGTGCGCGTTGGTCTCTCGTAGTCTTGTGGGAGTTCTTTGATACATATTTATTAATGTATTTTCCAATTTAACGGCCATGTGGTACTAAATTGAAAAGATTAACGTTCAGGGCATTATCCCCTTGTAGAAGTTTATTTTTTATAAAATAGACATCTTTCGGTGGCTGGCTTCCTGAATCTAAAATTATAATAGTCAAACATACTAATTTCGATTTTCTGTGATGATGTATGTTAGTTATTGCAGCGTGAATTATTCCCGTTTGTAATTTTTCACGTTCAATGAACCCAAATTTAAAAAAATATAATTTTCAAAATTCGAACTGATTGTCCAGAGAAGCGACAAAGAAGGTAGAATTTTAACATTAAATTTTAATTTTAACCTATAATTAGAATTTTTATTAATTAATAATTCTATCCATATTCAAATTTTTACTTATTTCTTTTGTTTTAATTTTTGGTAGATTCCGTGAATTTTCAAGTTTACTGACAGTGTTCATTCGAAAGCTAAATATATAATCCTCCGTAAAATTGACAATGTTTGACAAATTTGTTTTAGAAAGTCAATGCTCCTTAGATATTTAAGTATTTATTTATTTTATTATAGATAGATACAAAAGAAAGTACAAGTTACATATTAGGAATCTTTGCCTGTCCAACTAGGAAAGTTTCCCGTTGATAAATATATATTTAATAAACACTTTCAGCTTCACAAATCTTAGAATTATAATATCCCGTGATTTTTCGCGGGCCTGCAGTAGTATTAAAAAAATGTTTACATTATTATTACTTCTCATGAGTGAAATTAATCATATTTATTTCATACGTACATGTTGCAAAGAACTCCAATGCAATTAATTAATATAAATAAAAGAAAAGTTCTCAATGATAATCAATTAACATTAAAAAAACGATATCGTCTCTAACCGAATTGAATTTGAGTAAAAAAGATTCTAGTTAAGTACGTAATCGTGAATTCTTTAAAATCGTACGCGATCTTATGTTTTATTTTTATTTACCCAACAATCTTTCATGACGTTTCTACCCAATCCTAATTTCAGTAAAAACTAATTCTGATCAATTGTATAATCGTGACTATTCAAGGAATTTCTTTAACGCAATGAAATTCCTTATCACACCGCAGTCACTTTGTACTTCCCACTTACACAATGTAACACTGTCGCATAGTCGCAGTCGCATGCTACTACTTACCTAACTACGTAACTGGGTTGTTTGTTGTTTGGCCAGAGATAAGGATAACGTATTTCAATAGTTGTTTCTTTGTAAAAACACATAAATAATAAACAAGCCAAAAAGCTATAAATGTAGTATTTTTTTGGCATAGACATATGAATATATACATTTTGCCACAAAAGATCTCCAACTGATAAATTTAAAAAAAACATGGTATTTAGTATCGAAACACTGCTTTAGATGATTTTAGCTGTGTTTACCGAAATCTGAAGAATCTGGTACACTTCATGCTTCCAGCGGGGGGATTCATACTTCCAGTGGGAGGTTTCGTACTTCCAAACGACCTATTTGAGGGTGGCATACTCTCAAAGGGTCCAGTGGGGTATGTCATAAACCCAGTCGGGGATGTCGTACGTCCATCAGTGAAGGGTGTCACGCGCAGTGCTAATATATAGGTACTATTACTACCAATGGGCATACTCCCAGAGGGAGTAGAGAGTAGGGGGTGTCATACTCCCAGTAGGGATGTCATACTCCCAGTGGGGATGACAAGCTCCCGGAGGGCCCAGTGGGGAGTATCTACTCCTAATGGGGATGTCATACTCCCAGAGGGCCCAGTTGGGGGTGTCATACTCCCAGTGGGGATGACATACTCGCAGAGGGCCCAGTGGGGGGTATCATACTCCTAATGGAGATGTCATACTCCAAGTGGGTCAGTGGGAGATGTCATACTCCCAATAAGCTCAGTGGAAGATGTGACACCGCTGTGGGCCCAGTAATGGATGTCACACTCCCAGTGGGGGTGTCATACTTCCAATGAGACTTACGTGTGAGATTCACATAAAAAACAATTTCACTAACAAAATTAGTTCTATAAAATGGAAAAGTCGCTTCCCACTGTGAGATCTGATCCAACAGTCGATAAGTCGAAATTCCTATCAAAAATACCGGAAACTGGACCAATCTAAAAACGATCACCATTCATAATATAAATGAAATGTTGTCTTTGTACTGAAGAGAAAAAACAATATTTCATTGTAAAATATGACATCTTGCAAAGATTAAAAAAAAGGCTCTTTGCAGAAACTCATTTCTTACTTTCGTTCATCTAAGACCATCTTCATAAAGACCCACAACACATGGGTGATGATATGGAAGCAGACAATATTATATGACACTGCATAATGTCCATATAGGCAGAATGCAATAATGGCGGCATGGCGCGGCATCCAGGTGATTAATTTTTTGCTCGAATTAACAGATAACATTGAAAGTGAAGAGTTGACCGCGGGTCCAAGTGGCAGTTTAATAATAATGTTCGTAATAGGCACAGGCAGCGGCAAAAGGGGAATGGCGCTTTCTTTACCGGTCGAACGAAAGTGTTGGTCTCTTGTTCACTGTTCGGACCGAAATGGTCAGCCGCTGCATTTCCACCTTGCGGGTTCATTGACGCTCTGCGCTCTGTTCAGCTATCCAAGTAGAATCAACACCTTATTATCTGAATGCCTAGATACTGTTAGCGCCCCTAGCGGCAATTAGAGGTATCTTTTTCTTAAAATCACATATTATTTGAATTATATATTATGATTTTAATTTTATTATGTTTAAGAATCAAACAGTTAATTGTGATAATTACAATGTAAAATGAATATATTATGATACTTGAAACCAATTGAGTTTCGTTAATTATCAGGGTACTTACTACTCATCGATATTTGGTCGATGTTGTTATTTAAACAGAAACAAAAGAAAAATAAACAACAAGATCAGTGAAAAGAGTAAAAACGTGTATCTATCATTTTTGGTTAGGTAGGTAGGTACTGTATTAAGTTAGTACTGAATTAGGTAGATACTGTACTAAGTAGGTACTGTATTAAATAGGTACCTACTGTATTAAGCAGGTACTGCATTAGGTAGGCACTGTACTAAGTAGGTACTGTATTAGGTAGGTACTGAATTAGCTAGGAAATGTATTAGATAGGTAATGTACTAGATAGGTATTAGACTAGGTGTAGTTAGTATAGTGAGTAGTGGCTACTTCACCTGCCCACATTGTCTGTCCATTATAAACACAACCTGACTGAATAATAATAATTGGTATTACGACAGTTTATTTACACAATTAAACTTGTTATTATTATTGTCAGCTTTTGATTGCCCCACTGTTTATCGTCTCCGACCAGTGAGAGCTCGCGGTCAGTGAAATTAGCCATTTTCTACTACAGATTATTAAAGAATGTTGATAATTTAAAAAATTACATTTGTAATGTTTCTGATCTCGCCGCCGAGAAAACTCGATGCTGGAAGTATATAAATGTCACCGTGGGATAACTAAGCATATGATTATAGAGGAGAAAACATCCAGACGGATAACATACATAATTTATTACACGATGTTCGGAAACAAATGGTACAAGCGGGAAACTGGTAAATCTACATCACATTTGGAGTCGATTTTGTGGTATATCTTTTGTGTTTTGAGTTTTCGTTTTTAAGTAATTCGAGTCCGAATGTGGAATTTTTGGAGTCAAATTCAAAATATTCGGTAGCTACGGGGTTAGGTAGGTTCTGTCAGATGTTTACTGTTTTAAAATAAATCGAAGCATATAACCGGCTCATAAAGCCTTTTACTCCTTTAGTTGCGGAAAAGGGTGAAAAACAAAAATAAAATTGTCTCATGGAAAAAGAGTTGGTTTCATCACATTATCAGGAGACAGCCATAACTTCACCGCTGTAAGAAAGAGTAGTAAATATTGCACTAAGCATTTATATGGTAGTGATAATACTGATAATGCGATCAGCAGGTAAGTACCATAGACATCCAATTTAATGTCTATGGTAAGTACCTACTTACGAGTACGTGTATCGACGCGCAGTGACATTTGAAAGGTTTTAGGTTAGGTGATGCACTACTAAGTAATGCAAAATCGTGTGTTTTTGGTTTGAAAATTAGATCGCTTAAAAAAATATTTTAGATGCTTTAATTAAATACTGTGCCTTTAGAATAAACAAGTACATTTTAAATAATCTTTATCTTTTTGTAAGACTAAAAAAAAACAGGCATATAAAAACTGCTTTCAAAATCTTCTACTTACGAACTTCTTTTCGGTTATTGTTTTAGGTATAATGTGGAAAATTAAATACTTTGAATAATAAATGATTATAAAACATGTAAAATTCTTTACCCGAACTTCTCAAAATAGAGTAAAATACGCTTTTTGGTGATGATTTTTTCTAGAATAAATCATAAGAGGCCGCTAAACGGAAATTTAAACCTTAGCGCAATCTGCATAAGAAGTGTTATTGTTAGCGGCCTGATCCAGAACGTTATACACGTGGTGGCCTTAATAAAAATCATTTAGTTATTTAAAAAGAAAAGTATATACGTAAAAGGTATTGAATACGATAAATATTTTTGATCCAAACAAAATAAAATCAAAAACAGATTGAACAACATGACTAAAAATATTAACAAGAAAGCTTTTCGAAGCACATTTAAAAAAATCAGACTTATTACATCAAAAAATCAATACGTCACATGCCATAGAATTGCAAAATAATGTATTTACATTTACACACAAGTTATGAGCCCCTCTTCAAATAGGGGAACGCCATTGAAATCCCCCTTTAGGTACTAAGGTATAGCGTCAGGGGCCCTTTGATTATAATAAATTGCACGGGGGGAATCCGAGGACATGGAATCCACGATGATTGCACATACACATGCATAGGTACTGCATATTGCACGCGTATGCAAATTATAAGCCCAGCGTTCTTAGAGGTGGTGTTCGTGAAACTAGCCAAGAGTAGGGCATATACTTACATGTTCTACTGACAGTAAAAAGCGAATACTTTTATTATAAATTAGATCGTGCCTCAACGAGTGACCATTATTACTAGGAGAATTACTCACTAGGAGAAAAAAATAGTGTTACATCGACTTACAAAGAGAAATGAGAAAATAGTGTGCCCAGAGAAAGAAGGAAACATACATAATTTTTAAACAAAGTACATACATGAAAGTTGTTGTTTTTTTATATTATGCAGCTTCAATTTTCTACAAAAAGTTTTGCATGTTTCAAATAATTTGTCGGAATCTTTCAGGGTTCGATTTTGGTCCCGACACCAGCAGTCCGACTAAAGTGAAATAATTTGTTAAACCTAATTGCTCTGGGTGGTACTGAAACTTTATTAATAAATGAAAAGAAAATACTTTGTTTTAAGTCACATTATTATACCGGTTTCGGTACCTCCGTACGATTATGAACATGGAATATACTAAGTTCGGTTGTGGGTCTGTCTGCGTCGTCTGCGAGCGACGGTAACTCTGATTTGCTCTGGTTCAATGAATTCGGATTTGTTTTGAATTTAAGTGTCGTTTTCAAAATTGGAACTCGTGTTGTCAAGAATTCAGACAAGCGATACCTACCTATGATATATTATTTTATTTGACATTTTCAAAATCGAAACTGATTTGTCAAGAATTCAGTCAAGCCATAAAGTAACTAGTATTTACATACCTAAAATATTGTTTTAACGGAAAATTACTTTAATTCTAAATTTGAATTGTGTATTTCTTAGGGTCGGTTAACCTTGACAATAATAGGTAAAGTCAGAGTTCGTAATTTTTCGATGGTATGCGTTTTTTAGCTAACTTGCAATTTTGTGTCTTACAATTATCATACTATCCCTTGATTTATCACGAGCCTTCTGCGCTAGTAAAAATACTAAAAGCTGTTTTAAATTACATAATATAGAATACCGAATACAACCCCTTATTTTAAGGGTAGCATTACCCTTCCCATTAAACTAATTTGAACAAATTGAAAACCAGCACTCAAAAAATGAATGCCCGCATTGGGAAGTAATAATCTGTATGTATACCTAGTTTTATAGCAAAGTGAGGCATTGGAGTAAAAAGTATTTTTAAAAACGAGATGAATAATTTATTGGCTTTTTAATGCACTTTCCGGTGAAAAATACCGATTTAACATTCCGAGAAAAGTTACTAATGGCATAATATTTATGCGTCTCGGAAATGACCTACGCCCACGCGATCTCATAAAATCATCAAAAAAGTATTTTACAAAACATTTTTTTGACTAGTTTGGTATGTGGCCGTTCAACAGGTCATAAATATTAGCCCTTTATTAACAAAGCAGTTATAATTCTGTTGGTAAGGCTATTCATATAACCAGAGAATATATTTTTATGGTAGATCCTCTCAGTATCGTCATGGTGAAAGACCACCATTGAGAATATTGTGACCTTACGTTATACCAATGAAGGGATTTATTATGTGTTATACTATTTTTTTTTAAATAATTTTAAGAAAAAGAAAAATAACGGTCGCACCTGGAGTTAGAAGCCAGGATCTTTGCCTTATCGTGATAACGCTCTAACCACTAAGCTATTTTCCCTAAAAATATTAAATAATACATTATGTGTAGAACCTTTAAAGTTAGACATTGACATAGAAATTGACAGAATTAGGCGTTCCTAACTAGTGGCGGCTCGTGACTTTTGTTGAACTAGAGTGCTAATATTAACAAAAATGGCATTGTTGATGTCGTTGTAGCCGAAATTTTTTTATTTTTTTTATTTAGATTTTTTTTTTGTATGAAGATTTCAGGAAATCCGTGCGCCGCACGGCAAAACTAAAATTTCCTGAAAATCTTCATACAAAAAAAAAAAATTTCGGCTACAACGACATCAACAATGCCATTTTTGTTAATATTAGCACTCTAGTTCAACAAAAGTCACGAGCTGCCACTGTTCCTAACTAATCCATGGTAATTTCAAAATTAAGAGATGAGATCTACGGGCAAGGATGGTAGAAGATGTCATTTATTCCATACATTAATATAATAATTAGTACAAAAACATTACCAAAGTATTATACATAAATCATGACAAATTCATTCAGAGTCCCTTGACGCATCTTGTATTGCACTGAATTTAAATCTCTCAGTGGAAAATCGACTTCAAGCTACGTCACGACTTTCTAGCCAATCACAGTTCTACCCCCTCGATGAGCTAACCTTGTTAAATACATTTTCCACGAACCTTGATCTATGGACATTGCGATTTCCGCGTATCCAGCCGGAGAAACGATGTTTATAAGATTACATAAAATATTTTATTGTAGAGAATAACGAGAAAGTTGGTTTAGTTATTCTGAAGCGGTAAATCGATTAATTGTATCTGAGACCATCGAATGATCGGATTAAATAATAACGTATTCATATAACAGCGACGCATTTCACTAGGAAAGTCGTAAAACACTTCACATTAATTTAAAGCAGATAGTCGTAATTCAGAGACTTTTCCCTGACAACTAAAGCGGCAGAAAGCAGTGAATAATATTGAATAATGAAACGTTGATCACTCAGGCTATGAATAACGTCACTGGTATTGTAATTTGCAATATGGCTACTAAATAATTACAGTACAGTACAGAATGGTAAAGAAAATTATGTGTTATCTTTTTTATTGAGGTAAGGAAAAGTTTTAAAAGGTTATGTTATGTACAGGAACGTATAGTACACGCCAAACTTTAAGACGGGCCTGACAAAAGTTGATCAAAAATCGTCGCAATAGGCGAGTTTAAGGTAAAAAAAAGTGACATGCCTCCCCGCCCACGTCTTTCTCTGTCGCACATATGTTTTTTACGCTTCTTGCTCTTTCGCTTGCGTTCATTGTAAAGTGAAGAATGAGAAATGAATCGTACCATGTTCACTTACTTTAACTAGTGATTCCTGACATTATTTGAAGTAAAAAAATTAAATGAAATTTGTTTGTCTCCGGTGCCTTTTTAGATGTTTTTTTTTTTTTGGAAATATAACTTTCACATTTTGTCGCTGATCACTCAGCCGAGTAACCGACCAACCCCTATCCTTGACCCTAACTGTTTAATACTTACTGAATTTCAAAGTTTTTAGATGAGAAAAAAACATCAAAAATGACCCAGAAGATCAAAATTTTGTTAATTTTTTTTATTCCAATCAACAGTCAGGAAACGCTGGTTAAAGTAATAAATCGAGTATGTCCCTTAACATCCCGTATATTTATTTTTAGGCGAAGAGTATTGTCATTCATTCCGAACAGTTTTTACATTAAATAAATTATTAAACTAAGTCAAGAGGAATTGAACTGTTTGTAAAATATAAATAAATATAAAAAATATTTAAAATATATAATACTTTTATCATAAATAATTGTACGACAAATTAATCATCCGGTGACCGGACAATACAACAACGAGATTTAAACTCCGTATTCTCAGTAATATAATAATTATCGTAATGAGTTTATGTAGACAAAGTCACCGTCGTCGTTCATTCTCTTTATTATTTGGTTATTCATAGCGGAAGGAAGATCGGAAGTGGCTGTGACATGTCGCATTTTGCCAGAATAAATAATAATGAGTATGCAAAAGAAATGACTAAGTTGATGTTAAAAAAACGTTTATCTTGAATTCGCGATTGAATGCATAATGTTTGATAAGAATTAAATCGTGCTGTGGAGATAGGAGGTGCGATGAGATGTTCACGAACAATTTATTTTTAGAATCACGGGAATTCAATGTTTTTCTAGAAATCTTACAGCGTACTCCAATGATTGAGTATGTGGAGTGGCAACTGAGAGTAGTTTGGACTTTTTTATGGTATTGACATTTAAAAAAAAGCAACTCAAATGAACTGGAAATATCACAAATGAACTGGAAATATCATAAAATAACCAAGCTCGAAATATTTCACATGATAACTTCTACTACCAACGATATATTGATTTTAAAATGTAAAATTTTCTCCACCCATACTCTTTCATTTATGTTTTATTAGTCAACCAATGTTTGATTCTTTTCATTAGTTTCATCATAATTTAGTTAACCCAGGCGAAATTACCTATTGACATTTTACAGATTTATGTAATAGGTACAAAACCATGTAATTTATTTAAATTACCTTACAACTTATATTTAACTGTGTAAATCTTATAAACAAATAAATAAATATTATTTTTTTTAAAACACGTTGAAGAAAAAAAACTCACAAGGGGATCACGGCTCTGTATATTACTAGGCTGCGTATTAAGCAGGTGAAAAAATGCGTTAGCCGAATCACGAATTATGGGAAAGGAACCAAGCAACCGCAAACGGCGTGAAACCCCGCTTCCTTTCCCATTATTCGTGGTTTGCTCGCGTCTCAGTTCGCAAACTTATACGCAGCATAAGGGTGTCTTATACCACGAATGTAGGTAGTAGCATAAAAATCGCTTCGTCAGGGGGATCTAGTAATAATCGATTTTAGCACAAAAGTAGTTTCTACTTTTTTTTTTATTTATAAAGAAAGGAAAAAGTTAATCAAAGGAAAATGTGACAAATAATAATCTTAGCCATAATATAGATTTTAAGTTTAAAAAAATCAGTCATTTTAAATACATGTAGAATTACGAAAGATTTTTTAAATATTTATATTGAGGGATCAGTAGGATTTATCGGTCAAATTAGGAATTCCACAGAGCCGAACCCTCTGATATGAAAATATCTGGAGACGGTGAATTACATTCCCATTTAATAGTTTGGTAGATTAACGTGTTGTTCTTGTATTGTTTTGTATTAATTATACTTATATAATACACTTGCATAACGTGGATTTACTAGATGATCATTTATATGGAAAAGTGTATGAAAGGGTTTAGTTTTTCCTATGGGAAAAACTAAACCCGTTCCTGTAAATCTGGTGAAAATTTATCTTATACAGGGTGTTAAGGTACGTACTTGAGTTACTTTAACCAGTGATTCCTGAAATTATTGGAGTAAAAAATGTAAATGAAATTTTGGTCTCCGGTGACTTTTTTTCTAATTTTTTTTTTTTTTCAAAATTTTTTTTCTTCAAAATCAATCGAAAATCTTTTTCTTCAAAATCAAACAAAAATCTTTCACATGACCTTATTGGTCACTCAGCTGAGTTACCGCCCCACCACTTACCCCGCCCCCAACTACCCAACACCTACTATTTTTTAGGTTTTAGTAAAAAAAAAAAAAAAAACATCAAAAATGTCACCGGAGACCAAAATTTTATTTACATTTTTTACTCCAAATAATGTCAGGAATCACTGTTGAAGTAACTCAAGTACATACCTTAACACCCTGTATATGTACACATGTTCATAATTTTACAAGTAAAAAATAAATCATTTGTTTCATTTAATTAAAAATGACGTCACAAAGTGATTTTGCGAAGTTTGAAGAAGAAAAAAATTCTTTTAGTAGTTTCCGCTTTTTTTTCTTTACATTAGCTCCACACAGGATATCATGAGGAAAGTAATTTCCACCAGGGCTTACGTCGTCTTAGGGTGTGCTGTGTAGAGGGTTTTTTTAAGGTAAGTAAGGAGAGGAAGTTCTGGGAAGGTAAAAGGTATAAGGGTGGGTAGGAATTTGGGTTCAATATGTTCAGGATGACGGACGTATGAATCCATCCCTCTAACTACGGTGCAAGACGGTTGAGAATCCGGATGGAGAAGTCAAAAGACCTCCCATAAGAAGTCTCCCTCGATCCGGCCCGCCACGCAGCAGATGGGCAGACATATGGCAGACTATGTCAGGGATATTGGTTATCCAGTAAATGATTCCCGGGGCGGCGGTAAAAGCCTCCCAGATTGAAAATATACGGTTAAATTATATACATCGTAATTAAAAAAAAAATATTTGAATTTTACTCAAGAGAAACTATAGGAAAAGTTTCAAATATCCAAAGCATATTATTTTTGGTATCCATAATGTAAACCGATTCATAGTAAATAAATCCAAATAGTGATGTCACTGATAGCTTTGCCTTAAAAATAAATATAATATGTGAAACAATAGGCCACATTACCAAACCCAGTTCGGGTTCAGCGGAACCGTGGGACTGAATACTGGCTTACCAACATATTAAGTATGCCACAGTAGGTCTACATGAGCTGTGTAATGACTGTTAAGGCTAAAGTAAATGGATTATTAATCGGAACTTGCAGTAGGTACCATTTATTCCACATAGGTACGTATGTCTATTTAACTGCTCTAATTACTTACTAATTAATGTACATAGCTCGTTCACTTTTATAAACTAGGTAACATAAGTAAAGGAGCAATTATAAGAACGAGTTGAAAACGTGGGAATTACACTTGTCAGTATTTGCAAGATCATAGTGCAAAATAATCATAGGCGTAGATTTCTTGAGTCTATGGAAATAATTATTGTTGAAGAGACGGCGAGCTTTTTAAAACAATAACTCCACACACTAGATCATGATGAAAATAATTCCCAACGTCATCTTTTATATCTTTGGGGAAAGGAGGGATGGAGCGAACTTGGTTCTTGAAGAGACCCGTGTTGTAGGAAAAAGGATATACAGAGGCCGGCAAATCGTTCCAACAGCGAACGAATCGTAGAAGCGACAGTTGGTGTCAACCGTGTCAAGCGCCAGTGATAAATGTCAACCGTGTACTAATGTTGGGCGCGCGTTTGGCGTGTTTCTCGACTATGCACCGGTGCCAAGGGGATCAATGACGCTAGTTGTCCGAAGCGTCTTCCATTGAAATACCGGTAGAACAAGGACAATCTTCGGTTTTTCCGATTCCTTACCTTTACCAAGCAAGCGGGACGTGGGTGTGGGTGCTAATAGTATTTTTTGCACCCACAGTGAACTTTCTATTCATGTTGAACAGCTGTTGCTTTAAATTATTTAAAAATAAGTGATTTTCATCATCTCCCTTCAGTTTACCGTGATTTTTCACTGAAACAAGCAAGTAACAAATATACTTACATAGGCAATCAAATATTTGGACACATTCTATTGTTCATGTACAATCTACTGGGAGCTCATTTCAAATGGATCGATTCCATGTGCTAAACTTACGAACTCAGATGGCAAGGCCTACCTCAATTTACGAGTCCCAGCCTATTGTGCAACTATGGACTGGAATACATTACATAAAGCATCGTCAATGAACAATCTATCATAAAGAAAACAGGACTGTCGTACAAATGCAGGCTGCAAAGTCGATGTAAATCTCGGAATGCTAATGCGATGGGCGTTGCATGACCCAACAACGAATACCTGCAATTATTTTGCATAATATTATAATGCATGATTTATAATAGACGACTAATTTGTACGCTACCCTGTACAATCTGTTTAAGACGAACGGCTGCGCGGACCTTTTCATACAAAACTTAATTTTGGATTTGAGACTAAAATAGACAACCAAATGAAAAATTATTTTCTTAATCAAAAGTTATAGCAAATATTATCTAGTACGGAGTACGGATGTGTGCTAATTTATTAATTTGTGTTTTATATTACAAAATGTAGGCCATTAAAGAAGTCAATTTGTTATGATGTTATTGGAGGCAACTTTGGCAACCTTTTCTAACTCATTTTATTTTCATTAAATGAAAACAAATCATTTTCTGTACATACACCACTTATTAAATCAAAATTATCAATATATTTCGAAACCAACCTTCGTCAGGGTGAAAATTTAATAATAATTTATTATCTAGTACCTATGGGACATGTGCTATTTATTAATATAAGTTCTAAATTATAATTCGTCGTGGTTTTAGAACATCTTCGCCATTTCTATGTGGGTTAAAGAATATTATTAAAAAAATAAATTTTAACTATTTACTATTATAAAAACGATGACATATAAAATAAAAAAGATAAACGAGCATTTTGATGAGCGTAAATTCAAATTACTAACGACAGATTTATGTTTGACCCCAAATATGTCGTATATAAACATTTCTACACAAAGGAACGCATTTCTTATAATGTTATGTTTTTTTTAACATTTTATTTTTCAATATATTATCACACGGCAAGATTATTTTTGTAAAATTAAAATTAACTCACAAGTGGCTTCTAAAATCATCCAAATTTGAATAATTTAATGGCCTATATATCATAATTTAAAATACAATTAAATAAACCACCAAATATCCTTACAAGATATTTGTTATTATATCTTTTGATTAAAAAAGTTTTGTATGAAAAAGGCCGAGCAGCCGTTCCCCTAAATGAGATATTTTGGGTACAAAAATACTCCAGTTAGGTAGTTGTATTTGATAAACTTCACAAAAATAGGGGAGCAGTATTAACAAATTATTGACATTGCCTCGATGTGTAGAAAGTGTTTGATTAAGAACTTTCCTTTACATTCATGACGTTTCTTATACATTCGATTATTATGCAATTAGAGACATGAACGCTAAACGTCTCTAAAGTCCTATTGAGGTTTGCCTCTCCAACTAGGAACTCAGAAAGATGGAAAGGTAAATAAATTAAACCAACCGTGTAATCATTTCCGTTAATAATGTTTAAGTCCATTTATAATAGACTAGTTCAGCCATGTTGACTATAGAATTATAGACTATAGATCCATAAAACGAGCGTAATACTCGTAGGTATATTAATAACCATTGTCATTATGTATCTCGCCCACTCCTTGCTATGGTAACCTGGTAACTGTATACCCTGCTCCTTGGAATTCCGTTGATTTATTACAAGTAAATAAACGTAATACAAAGAATCTAACCCTCGGATGGGCAATGTGGCCTGGCCAGGCCATTTAGATTTTCAAACGTGATTTTCTTATTTTTCCTTCGACTTTTTGGCAAGCGGTATATCAATATACTAAAGAATTAGATGATTCGCTAAATATTGCGGAACATGTTTGTCACACTTTAAATGATTGCAACAACATAGTAGATAACATACCGAATTCATTCTCAATATTACATCTAAATATCCGATCAATGAAACAAAACTTTAATGAATTCTTACTTTCAATTAATTTATTAAATCACAAACCGGACGTTATTGTGTTAACTGAAGCATTCACCAGCGCCTACAATAAATTTTGTATACCTAGTTATAGTTACTTTATGACACATTATGCTATCAACAGAAATAGTGGTATTGTTGTATTTGTTAAATCCTGCTATTCAAACACCACAGTGGAAGAAGTACCTATGCAGCGAGTCAACTGCTTAGATATTAATGTAAATATAAATAAAGTATGTTTTAATATTATCGCTATTTACCGAACGCATGGATCAAATGAGTATACATTTATGGATGAATTAAGAAGCATTATCTTATCAAAAAAAAATAAACAGAACATAACTGTAATTGGCGATTTTAACATAGACGTTTCTAATGAAAATAATAACAAAATAAAAACAGAATTTATCAATCTTATGTCTGAAATGAATTTTATATTATGTATAAAAAATTATACTAGAGAAATTACGGGTCAACGTCCAACATGTATTGATCATATATGGTGTAATACTAAACATACTGACAAATTACTTACGATTGTATTAAAAAATAATATTACTGACCATCACACTTGCATCTCTATACAACAACTTAATATTAATAATCACACAAAATCAGAAAGCAAAACTTTCATAAAAAAATCATTAAACCATGATAAATTAAGTACAAAAATAAATACGGAAACGTGGCGACCCGTATTGGAATCCACATGTGCTGAAACATGCGCAAATAATTTTGATAAAATTCTCTGCAATTATATAACAACATCAACTGATATTAAAACTGTAAAAATTAAAGCAAAATTCAAAAAAATAAAACCATGGATCTCACATGGCTTAGTTGTGTCTATTAGAAAAAAAGAAGAGTTATATCGCTTGACAAAGAAATTTCCCTTGGATAAAAAAATATTCACGTATTATAAAAAGTTTAGGAACAAATTAACATCTTTAATAAAAATAACTAAGGAAAACTTTTACAAAAATGAAATTAACCTGGCTAAACAAAATGTAAAACATATTTGGAAAACAATAAATCAAATAAATAGTAGAAAAAACAAAAAAACTCCAATTAATAAAATTTATATCGGAAAAAACTCTATTAACGCCATAAGGGAGCCAATAAAATGTGCTAATGCTTTTAATAAATATTTCGCTAACGTCGGACAAAATTTAGCTACACGGATCGAGGAAAATTATAAAATAGATAATTTCGAGAAGGACTGTCTGAGACAAAATAATCTGTCAATTTTTCAACCAGTAACAATAAACGATATAAAAAATGTTATAAATGATTTAAAAGGTGGATCTGCACCAGGATTTGATGGAGTCACAGTGGAAATATTGAAAAGATACAATAATTTACTAAGCATTCCAATTACACATATTATAAATATTAGTTTGAATAGTGGAATATTCCCTTCCATTTATAAAAAATCTATCATAACACCCGTTTTTAAATCAGGCAACTCTGAAGAAATATCAAATTATCGACCCATATCTCTTGTTTCAAACATAGCAAAAAATTTTGAAAAAATCGTAAAAAAGCAACTCATGCACTATATTGAAAATAATAAAATACTAAGTCCTAACCAATTTGGTTTTAGAAAGAAACTAGGCACTCACGATGCCATTGCTGAACTAACCTCAACAATATATAATGCATTGGATAAAAAAAACAAATGTCTTGGTATTTTCATTGATTTACGAAAGGCTTTTGATAGTATCTCCCATTCAAAATTAATTAACAAATTAAATGATATTGGTATTATTGGTAAGGTAAGGTATTGGCTACAAAGCTATCTAACTCAAAGAAGTCAAAAAGTAAAATTAAATGATTCACTAAGTGTAGATGAAACTCTAGAATTTGGAATCCCACAAGGGACTGTTATTGGACCAATTTTATTTATAATTTACGTTAACCAAATGTTTAAGTTACCACTTAATGGTAAACTTATATCTTTTGCTGACGACACTGCAATAATTATCGAAAAAAAGACGTGGAACGATATTACCAATGCAGCCAATCAAGACATGAAGGTTATAAAAAAATGGTTCGATAACAATTTATTATCACTTAACACAGAAAAAACATATTATATCCCATTCTCTCTACAAGAAGAAGTGCCAAATAACTTAATTAACATAACAATTCATTCCAAAAATTGTGTAAATAACGGTACATGTAATTCGGACTGCGCTAAGCTAAATCATAAATCAAATGTAAAATATCTTGGAATCTTAATAGATCAAAACGTTAAATGGAAAGATCATATCAATCTCACCGTAGAAAGAGTAAGAAAACTTATCTACGTTTTCTATAACATACGAAACATCTTAAACAAGAAAACTATCAAAATCGTCTATTATGCATTAATTCAGTCCTTATTACAGTACGGCATTATTGGTTGGGGAGGGGCCTTTAAGGCTTCCTTACAGCCCATAATTACAATACAAAGAATAATTATTAAAATCATCCTGAGAAAACCATACGACTTCCCTACTTTAGAGATATTTCGGGAATTTAATGTACCATCTATCACAGAATTGTATAAAAGAAACGCCTTATATCAAATTTATAAAGAATATTTTATTAAAAAAATTCACCCCTCAGATAACATAAGCAATAGATTCAAAACTAAAGGCTTAATAACCATCCCTATGCTTAGAACCACCACGGCTCAGCATCACTACCTGTATTTAGGTGTGAAATGGTACAATTTATTGTTGTCCAAAAACAAAATTAGTATAACCGAAACTTTGAAATATGAACAATACAAAAAACAAATTAAGTCCCTGAAATTGGATAATGATATATTGTAACCTTAATTTACACTTAGTTTACGCTTAGTTTAATCTGCACTATTCAATGTAAAAAAAATATATATGTATTATTGTCTTTCAATAAAAATTTCTTTCTAAATTGTAAACCTATGTAATAATGTTTGTATTTATCTTATAAGTTTTTGATTATTGATTACAAATTTAATTAGAACGTTATTTTTTGCTGTAAATACTCCTCCCATAAACACGAGCTCTTTGAGCTCAACTTATGGAGTAGTAGAATAATTATGTATAATTGTATAACTTGTCAATATATAACCACCTGTATGTAAAATCTTTTTCTTATTAATAAATAAAATAAAATAAATAAAAATACTATACAACCCGGCGAGCTGCGTCGAATAGTGCTATTGCCGATGAGTTTGCGTTTAATTGGTATAACAAAAAAAAAGATAAAAACTTCAAGGACTGTACCATGTGGCCTGGACAGGCCACATGTCATTTAACATATTTCGTTGACGGAACGTCTTTTTCTGGACACAAATCATAATCAAAAAAGTTTGGTTAGGCTTCTGTTCTGCATTAGACAGCATTAGCTCGTATATAAATAGGCAGCTTCTCAGTTGGAGTAAGTCATTGGTTGTGTACCGCCCTAAAGGAAGAGCCTGACGAAGGAAGGGTTCTTCCGAAACCGGTAGAGTGTAATTAAAATTTAAAGTGGTCTAAAACAAATTTATATATTTTATTGTAAATTATAGTGAGCCACAAAGTTAATGCTTATTACGAACATGTAACAAATGTATGTAGAAAATAAACTCTTTAAAACAAATTGTCTAAAAATTGTTACATAGTTAAATTAATGCCCAAGAAATACAAAAAATCACAAAGATAACTTAGTATTTTCACTTTTTAACCAGAGATGCCTCGCATCTCTGCTAAATTATTTATTATTGACATTATTGAAATATTTTTTTCTTACACATCATTGAAGATGTGTTCAAGTATTTAAAAACGTAATTATCCTAAAATCAACTAGGCTGTAGACAGCAGAAGTCATAATATGTAAAATTTTCCAAATGGGTAGAACGGACGCCAATTTTAAAGTAAATAATACGCTTAATTCAAACGTATGTAAATTTAAAGATTTTTTCCAATTTTTTTATGAATCCTAAAAATATAGTATAAAGTATAAACAGTTAAATATAGGCGTATTCGCAAGGCAAATAATATAGGCGTATTCATAAAAGCGTGGCTATCTAAAAGCAGTTTACATGTCTCCATATTAAAATTCGGAGGTATGATTTTTTAATTATTTATATCTTACTCCGCCTCACAGTTAAAACAAACAGTTAGATTTAGCTTTATTATTAAGAAAGGTGCGTTTTTATGTCGGAGGAGAAGAAAAACATGCAAAAATATGCGTTTAACATTTAACAACAATTTTGTTTAAATTAATTCACTTACACGGTCAGATATGTTTTTAGATTTTCACGGCCAAAAGCATTTTCGTTGTTTGTTTTTGGGGTGTTATGCCGTGTTGTGCTACCTCCTTCTTTAGCCGACGTTACAGCGTTGCAGTGTCCATCATCAGGGCAGATCCGGCAGATTCGTCGATGGATCTGCCGGATTACCACTTACACGGTGTACGAACTCTTCGCAATAATCTATTTATATTTTCATAGACAATCAATCGTTCACATTTTCCACGGTACCGATAGCTAGAATATTAAAAACGATTGCCATACGCATATATCGATTCTAAATACATAATACATTCACTTTTGTATCACAAACCGTGTTACACAAACCTAGCGTAGCCCCTAAACTACTTGAAAACTGGGATGCTTTTCTTGCCTTGACGCGAGCAGGCGCTATAAAGGGGACACTTTCTTTTGTATCACAAACCATGTTACAAAAACCTAGTGTAGCCGCTAAACTACTTGAAAACTGGGATATTTTTCTAGCCTTGACGTGAGCAGGCGCTATAAAGGGGACACTTTCTTTTGTATCACAAACCATGTTACACAAACCTAGCGTAGCCACTAAACTACTTGAAAACTCAAAATCTAGGTTAGGTTGTAAGTGTTTAATTTTACGATTATATTGTATTAATTAGCTCAACCAGAAAGTAGGTAGGTACTGTACCTACACCCGTTGACAAGAATTTATTTTATAAGGTTGGTACTTTTGGCAAATGTCATATATGATTGTGTTTGATTGTCTATTCATTAAAAAAGGAACGCTCCGTATTATCCGTGTATCGAACTTCGACAAGAAATATTCCGTATTATTCGTGAGGCGGGCTAATACATTTTTACTGATTTTTTTACCGGAAATTTCCAAAACGGAAAATTCTCGGTTAACACAATATAGTTATAGATGTTCCGGACAAACTATACGACACGAAAGCTTGTATTTTGTATGCATTCATATGAATTATATTGGCAAGTTAAAGTTTTCGGTTTAAAAGTGAGTGGCTTGATATTTTTTGTACAACACTTGTTAATAAATAAATCAGCGAAATCAATTTCAGTTTCTATTAGCTGTCAAACAGCAGATTGGGCAGTAAATCATTTACAGTAAGTATATTACAAACCAATAGCAGTTATGTAAAACACTATAATAATATACAACAGCAGGTTGAACAAATGTGCAGTTCAAATTACTTTCAATTTTCACAGCCAGTTTGTTGTTAGAGATCTAAGACTAGATAACTAATGCAGTCTCTCTAGAACAGGCGGAAAAACACAGTACAGTTATATAATAATATAATATAATACATTTATTAGTCTTAAATATTTTTTAACAATATTATTTTGGATAACTAGCGCAGTGAAATAAATTTATATATTAGCGACTACTCGGAATGCGTTGAAATGCCACCTTATTAAAATGGTTTTGGATACACATTTTTTTTTCCGACCGGTTCGTAGATAAATAAATCAGAAGGTTTTTCGACCCGTGAGCAGGCCACAAACAGCTGCCAGTGCGAGAAGCATCGGTTTTCTAAATTTATCCCCTGCTAACCCCTACCGTCACTATGTCTCCTGTGCAATCCCTCCTTCTGCCCCTCACCCCTCTCCAGTGTGGTGATTATATATTTTTCTCCCATGCGTCCCCCTTGCCGCCGCCGTTCCCCACTCACGACCCCCCACATTCCCCTTCTACCTTCACTCTTATTGTAATTTTTTTGTACAGATTTCATAATGCCAGAGCTCACTATTATGCAGGGTGTGAGTATATCAACTCAGCAAAATTTCATCGCAATCGGATGAATCATGGTAAAGGAAATAATTGCATAATGCTAGAGTTCACCATTACACATATAGGAACCTTCGCTGGCATGCGCAAGACTAATCACCAAAGTTTCACCACAATCGGATGAATGTGTTTACCACAATTGGATGAATGTAGGTACCGCATAAGTGACAAACAAAGAAACATTCATTTTTATGGATTAAGATTTTATAAGCAATAAGCATTCCTAAACTCGATTTGCATGGATATTGTATATAGTAATGAATAGGTCAAATGTTATAAATATCGAATGGTTAGAAGAAAATAGCCATTTAGATGGTGTACAAAGCCAAAACATCTGGTACCAGATCTTGTGGAAAACGTTCTGGGAGACCTGGAGAAGTAAAGAGGTGGGAGAGTTGTTTTTTGGGAGAAGTTTCATAAAATGAACTGTAGAAAATTGTACGCCAATTAAAACGATCTGTTACCGTAAATTGGAAAAAAAAACAACTTTCTGAAAGTTGTTTTTTGTTGAAAGAGTCGGTAAATAAAGATTATTAAAAAAGATATGTTTATTATTGAAAGTGATTAAACAACTTGGGCCCGCGTAGTGATCTATATATATCTGTTATGAAATAACATAACATAAAACGTCCTAATAAAGCCCGTTCTCGTATCTCCTTTTCTATTATGGTCCTATATACAATACAAATAGATTTAGAATGAGAGAAAACCAGGCTTTCACCGAATACGGAATTACACATGGACGAATTATACAGACAGAATTACACCTACTAAAATTACACCTACCGGAATTACACAATTCTCTCCACGTGGAAACTTCATCCTTATGTAATTCCGTTCTTATGTAATTCTAGCAGTATTCAATATTTCTATTTTTGAAACTGACAAGTTATTAGGATTTTATTCAAATATATTAGGATTTATTCATTAGTATTTATTATATGGGTTTTAATAACAAATGTAAGAAAATCCAATAATTGAATAAAATCGTTGAGGACCACGCCTCTCTCCCTCCACCCATATGTTATGTAGGTATATAAACCGTAGATTAAGAATAATTTGTACCAGTCTGCAGATAGCCTTAACAGGCTGAAACCATTTTACTATCAAATAAATTAAAGTGGAAATAAGTTTTATATCTGTTTGATAGAATCATGTTTTATTATAAAATCATCAATTCTAGCAGTGATCGGTACCTACCATGAAATTCACGCCTGTATAATTTCATCATGTAACCCTAGAATTTAATATCACCTAAAGAAAATTTTAACAATTTTTTTTTCTCAAAAACGTTAGAAAAGGTTGACCCTTACGGTTGACAGCTCAATAAATTGCGATAATTTGTCATTGGCTCGTTGTCGACGTTTTGGCGACCGCTGCCTCAGACCAACGAGTGATTATTCCAGGAATACGGAGTAAGTGAGTTAGTAGTTGACTAGTTAGGCCCCAGGCATAAGGCACAAGGCACACGGAGCTAGTAATGTTCGGAAATAATTGAATTAGTAATGCGACCGATGCAGTTTCTGTGTTTAATCACTCGGGCGCCATGTTCCTTACTAGTTATTAGGTCACTCCCATCTCTATATGTAGGACAAAACACATCTGTATTTTAGTTCTGACCATCTGTGTGGCCGGGAGCCAAACAAATTGCATGAAATAAAGAGGAAACAAACTGTATTTATTTATTATTAATAAGTTGTAACACTGACGCAGAGTCGCTATGGGATATTTTCGCGTCCGATGCATCCATTCGAAAATCCCTCACAGTGAAATGACAATAAGGTATCTTTATATGAGAATGTATGGTGAGTAACCCCAATTCATGCATCAGATGGATTTGCTCTCTGAGGTGCGCTACGAAAATCTCCAATCTAGGAGGCCCTTTTAGTAATTAATAGCTAATAGCATTTAAAATAATAAACTATTTCATTGACATATATATATATATATATACTTTCTGGAATGCTGTATTTTTTGTACCGAACAACTACTACCAGAGTCGACACCACGATCTGCTATGTATTCCAAATAGCAAAATGGACGTGCTGGCCCATCATAGCATGACAAGACGTATCGTGATGCTAAATGATATCTCTTGGTCTCTTGACCGATTTTACAGAAAAAATAACCATCTTTTTCTGTAAAATCGCATTTTAGCTTCATGTCTGGCAAATAAGTTTTATATCTGTGATGTTTTATATTTATATTTATGATGTTTTATAGATTTAATGTGATAATTGCGATTTTGCCTTTCAAAATTGGCCTTGAAGGTTTTAATAGTCACTTTAGGAATGAACTACTGTTATCACTATTATTAAATTTAATGTTTCTGTTTATTTTTAGGTTATGTAAAATGTTTCATGAGCGTAGAAAAAACATTGTGTAGCCTTTTTCATGCAACGTAGGGTTATTTTAGTATTCTTAAAAAGAAAAATTATGTTTGTGCGAAAAAGGTCGCCCAGCCATTTAATTTTGATGTTATTAAAAATGCGTGATCTTATCAAAAATAAAACGTGATGCACGATACAACTCTTACTAAATAAAGTACATGCGTTCCAGGAAAGTCATATACAATGTATTTATTATTCAATATTCTTGGTTGTTATTTGTTGTTTTTTAAATATAATCGCACATCCCAAAGAAAAGAGTCATAAGTCAATTTTTGAAGTAAAGTAAATAAAGTAAACTTCTTTACGCACGTTTGACTTGGGGGCTAGGCTGGGGAATGCGTGACGAGAGCGTTACGAAAAGTGTGGTCGGGCGAGGCGAACGGGGTGTATCACACTGTAGGAGCAAGAGAGAGCAGTGCGCGCGCACATTTTCTTTCTCTCTTCCTCTCATAGCCAGTGTATGAAGATTATTCGTAATTTCATTTCGTTCTTGAACAATTTTATTAATTAATATTTTGTTCCATGCATTAAATATTCTACGTTTAAAGTGAATAAGTTTTACTTCAGTCGTGTGGTCTAAAGCACACTCGTTTTTTTCTTCTATTTAACGTTTTATATCTGAATAGTAAAGTCATTGTGATTATCTACGCCCCACGAAAATCATATCGCAAGATGTTACTAGTATCTCTTTTCGATCATTTATAATTTTTTTTTCGCTCTTCTATTTTTTGACTAACGACATTTTTATATGTATATATTCCTTGCTTATTATTTTACAGCCGATTTTGGGACCAATTGCTCCCATTACCTGGCCATTTTTCCATCTGTTCTAATGAGACAATCGTTCAAGATTGATTAATGATGAGGTATTTTAGTCTCCTAAACAATGCCATTCACGAGGAGGTGATGATTTCAGGCGTGACAACATAAGGGCCGTCTACACAATACATATATTTAATATCTGACCCACATAATATTATTATAAACCAAACGAACAAAGCCATACATTTGGGGTCAGCGTATTTCAGAAGAAATTGAATTTACGAAATGAAAATTCAATAATCATCTATTGGAGACGGCCAATTATCTTTATTTTCAGAAAATAGATTTATTATCTATATTCAAATAAGCATTGTTGACGAAATGGACTACTTGTTTTAAAATCATTCCAGCGAGTTAAATATTACCAAAGGTGAATAGGCAAGCGATGAAAAGAAAATGCATTGCGACAAAGCCATAGAAGTTATTGTGAGAAGGAAAATAAAGAAGCATTTCAATAATAAATATTACCTATTCTAAAGAAAGACGACTTATTACTTATTAACGATTACCAGCATGCTTATTTATTACTATATACATACTATATATGAACAGTTAGCTGCGGCACGGAGTGGCGTTTTTAAAATTGTGTGATTTTAAAGAACAAAGTTTTTATTTTAGCTTCACGTCTGGCACTGGCCGAAAAAAAATTGTGATGTGTTTTAGTTTAATGTGATAATTTGTATGTTACGACTGTGGATAATGCAACAGAGGCTGCTTTGATTTGACTCTCACAGATAAAATAATAAAATAACGAGGTCCATGATACGAACCCTGAGGTAGACCATATATTAAGGTGGTCCAAATAATTTTTTTTAGTATTTTTCATTTGGCCACCCCGTGAATTTGTTACATGTATTTATAGTAATAACGTAGTGAAATTTCAACGAGATAGCTCAAGTAGAAAGGGGTGCTCAATCGAGTGTTGTTTTTGAATTTTTTGTATAAAATGCTTAATTTTTACTTTTTGTTACAGGACACTTTCGTGTGTTAAACTATTAAATAAATATAAAAATAAACTGCTGATGAGTTTTATAGACAAATTTAAACAGTTTGGATACTTATTTAGTAGACTGTGAAATGAATCAGTGTAATAAAATATGTTCATCTACTCGAAAAAAAAACGAAATTTTTCTACTCGGGGTTCGAGATATTGAGCCGTTAACCAGGCTTTACCAACTTCCTACTCTTCGGCATGTTTTACACCGATATTAAATTAATCCAAAAATGTGAACGATTCCGCGTATGTACTTATTCAAGAACTTATAGAATATGGAGTAAATCTAGTATTCCGACCGGACAACAAAATCACTCCATTGAAAAACTGATTAAGTTTCATAAGAACTGGCTGCTATTGAAGAAAAATAGAGGAAGAAATTCTGAAGCACAAAAAAAAGATAGTATTGGTTTACAAAAGAACTAGAAAAACTTTTTGGTATTTGTCCTTGCAAGCGATTTGAATGTGATAATTGCTGGAACGGGGAAACAAATATCTGATGCTGTTTTTTACACAATGCAAAAGTGGAATGTCACAAATGAAGTCCGGGCTATGAGTTTTGACACTACTGCTAATCTAACGCCGGTGCCAAAAAGGGAGCTTGCACTATTTTAGAAGAAAATACAGGACGTTATCATTTGTGGCTTGCTTGTCGTCATCACGTATTTGAAATAATGCTTTCAAAAATATTTAATCTGTGTTTTGGATCATCAAGCTCTCCTCAAATTCCCACATTTCAAAAGATTCAGTGCTATTTGGGAAACATTACCGAAGGAGCACTACGATTGTCTTGACCTCGTTAAGAACGAAAATACTGAAAATACTGTTCGCTGAAAATACTCTTGAGAGTCTTACAACCGCTCTATCTGGAGAGAATCAAGTTCGTGATGATTACGAAGAGCTCACCATGATTGTTTTGATACATTGGCACGCTCTAGGTCCGATTCATCATGCTCGTTGGATGGCAAAATTGCAGTATGCTTTAAAGATTTTTCTCTTTCGAAATAATTTACAAGCATTTAAACTAATCAAGAAAGAAGAAAAACAAATTGTTCGATTTGTTAGTTTTGGTGTGCTCACCTACACCAAAGTTTGGATCAAAACGCCTCTGGCACTAGTAAATGACTTACTACTTTGGAAGAGCTTGAAATTGAACGAAGCCATTGATTCCTAAAACAATATAGCAGCTAGGGGTGTTTTAGAGCGTCACTTAAGGTATTTGTCAGATGAACTAGTTGCATTTGCCTTGTTTTCTTACAAGCTGTCTGATGCCGAGAAACAGGCCATTGTTCAAAAAATAAATACGGATGGCGGTAATCATTCCGTGTGAGGTGATTCTGCTAAGCTTGCCTTGGAGGTTACATTAGAAGCTTTTGCAACATAAATAACGCTGAAAACGCTCTTACAGCCGTTGTGTCCAATCGTAATAATCAACTACTGAGTCGAAATCTCGGCTCAACCCTACTCAAATGCATAAATATATTCTTTCCAAACCACAATCATTGCCATACACTACTCAACGTAAGGAAGCTACCCTGGTGGATTGGGGTTTCCTGAGGATGCCGTACTTATAAAAACTGCCAACAGAGTCATCTGTCATCTCTATGTCATCTCATTTACACCAATTCACACTCCTGCCGGTATTTTAGAATTGCGTTTTTTAATTTGAATTATGGACATATTGACTAAAGTAGATATTGTGGGATGGACGAAAATGCATGTTGATTATATTATAGGGTCACACAAGAGGCAATAATAGGCAGATATTAATTATATCGAAATAAATAATGGGAGGATTTTCCAACCGTTTTAAGATGACATAAATGTGTTTTTTTATATGTTTTGCGCCCAATTTTGTCATGAAATCAATTGCTTGTAGCTTTATGATTCTCTGCAACTGGAAATGTTCACATTAGAAATCGAAACTGTTTCAAAATTTGCCCATCCGCATCCAACAAAATCGTAATAGAACAGCTGTTAAACGTCAGACTATGGTCAAACTGTAAAATAAATAAAAAAGAAAGTCAAGCCAACACTTTATTTTCAACATATTAAATACGTTTGTTTAAAAAATATAAAATGTCAGTTTATGTATTACACTATTTAAAAGAAATAATTTATGTAAATAAGAAATACAATTATTTACGTTTTAATATTAATTTAACATGAAAAGTGTTTACTTTGACGTCATTTTATTCTCTATTATAAACAGGAAGGTCCCACACACGAGTAGTCAAAGTTATTACGTTCGACACAGGCAAATAGGAGCGTTTCCTGAGGATCTCTATAGGATCACTTGACTGAGTGGCGCTTCTCGGTATACTCAGATATATCAATTGAAAAGTTGGTCACAACGGCTGTTAGTTCTTGATATCAAGGACTCTTTCTTGCAATTACCCCCTGAGACTTGGAATGACAATGTTGATTATCTTTAAGGCAAAAGCTGCGTCAAAAACTTGCGTGTTGTTAATGATACAACGAAGAGAGGTGTTAAACTATTTGAAGATTACAATACGATACTCACTAAGAATGAGGAAGAAAAGCAATTTTTACTTCACATCGTTCAACAAAACAGAAAAATCGTTTCTACTGAAACATCCAAAAAGAAGTTAACAAACACAGCTTTGAAAGATTGCGACTAATATTATGTTAATTATTGCTTTGTTACCAAATTTTGATCACATTTAAATGCTTTGTATACTTATTTGATTAAAATACTTGTAATATTAATAAACCTTAAATTACGGGATTTACTTAAAATCCTGAACTTTTTGTCAGAAACTTCTAATTCGATGAGCACCCCCTTGTATATAAGATAGGGGGCTGAAATTTTTTACACATGGTAGGAATTGTAGGTGTAACAAATCAAGGGGATGGCTACACCTATATTTGAATATTTTTTTTTACTATGTGGGCCTGGACCACCCTACCATATATAGATAACTATTGACTTTCGTTTAAAATTTGAAAATTATAATTTATAAAATCTCGTGTTCTTTTATGATTCTTGCAAAACCGTGGGATCAAAAGTTTGGAAAAGGGTCAGTAAAAAAAAGGGACAAAATTGGCGGACAGGAACCCTTTGATATTGTCATATCGCATTCGTCCTCAAAAACACGACCGGAAGAATGACTTCCTCAGATAACATTGTTACACAATGCATTCAGAATTATTAATTTATCATTCAACCATGAAATCCTTGGTTCTCCAGAGGCGTAACCACAGAGCCAGATCAATACCAAACATACTCGTATGCACATCAGAATTTAAATTACCCACTTAATAGTTTAAACATGATCAATTGATCAAGTTCAGCGAACCTTGAGAAGAGGGTAGGGGAAAATTAAGGAACTGAAATTATGAACCGTTCTGCATTATTCTACCTGAAAATTGATGGACATAAGAGTAAAAACTTCATTTAAATTAAATAGAAATGTCGCAAAAGCGTGATTAGTTAGAACCACCAAAAGTCAACTTTAGTACACGTAACTCAGGGGGTATGTCACCATTATCTTGATAGCTTATCGACAGGATAACATAAATTTAATATGTAGTAATAAAGCAATCACTTTGTGGTTTGACATATTTAGTAAAAATAAAACACTTGTTTTGTTTTAAAACCCAAAAAAAAAAAACTAGTGGTTTTAAAACAAAACAAGTGTTTTATTTTTTAATATTTTAATTAACGATTTATTTAATAATAGTAAGTTAGCCGAGTGTTGTACCTATAGTGTCCGACCGAACTTTCGGTTTCGGTTTCGGTTTCGGCTTAGTTTCGGCAAAAAAATGGGTTTCGGTTTAGTTTCGGTTTCGGCTGCCATCCAGCCGAAACTACGACCGAAACCGAAACTAAATTCGGGAGGACGAAGTGTCATTTTGCTGCGTTGGCGCTCATAGTCGTGTCAGGACAGTCAGGACTTGTTGATATGCATAAGTCAAATAACATCCTGCTATGATTATTTCAACATTATTGGATCCCAGATTAAAAAATACATATTTGAATTCTGATGAAGTTGATAATTGTGCGCGGACGTCGTTAGTGAAACAATGAGCAAAAGCTGTAATTCTGGAGACCCACAGCTATCTTATCTTGTTCATCTAAAAAAAATGAAAAAGGAGAAGGGCTATGCTATGCCCATGACGTTTAATGGAAGTAACTTCTGTGTGGATAATTGTGATAATCGAATATCACAAGTTAAGCAAATTATTCAAGCCTACTTAACAGAGCCAAGGTTTTTTTTTTACATTAACTCCACACAGGAGGCTCTGAGGAAAATAATTTCCCTCAGAGCTTATGTCATCTTTGAAGATGCTGTGAGGAAGGTCTTTTTGAGGAGAGGAAGGAGTGAACGTGGGTCTTGAAGAGACCCATGTTGTAGGAAGGAGGAAATAGAGAGGCCGGCAAATCGTTCCACAGCCGAACTGTTGAACACAAGAACGAGTCGTAGAAGTGTCCCGTTCTCATGTGACAAATGTCAACTGTGTACATATGTTGGGCGCGCGTTTGGCATGTTTCTCGATTATGCACCGGTGCCGAGGGGATGAATGCCGCTAGCTCCTCGGAGCATCTTCCATTGAAATACCGGTAGAACAAGGATAGCATTCCCACCCGACGCCTGTGCTCTAAAGATTGCAATCCGTTTGTTAAGACAGGAGAATCTATCAAGCGGACCGCCCGTTTCTGCAAAGAGTCGATGGTGGTTTTCAGGTACATCGGGGCTCCAGACCAGAGATGACCGCCAAATTCAACCTTGGGGCGCACTTGCGATTTGTACAGGGTTAGCAGTTTGTGTACTATTGAAGTATCTGCGGGCCCTGTACAGTACGCCCAGTTTCTGAGAGGCCAACTTAACTCTGGCCTCGATGGAGCCCCCGTACCTGAGCTGGTCACTTAGAGTTACACCGAGCATATCAATGGAGGACCTGTTTGGAAGAATGCTACCGTTGAAGGAGACTAGATTGTCATTTCGATCCCTTTTAGACGTAATCAGACATGATTGGGTCTTTGAAACATTGAATTCGACGAGATTATTCTTACCCCAAGAGAAAACACTCTCGAGGTAACCGTCCATTCTTTGCTTCAAAGCCCTCCGAGCCGTTGGAATGTGTGCACCCTTTGGGGGCTTGTCAAACAAAAAGCTATAATGGACTGTACTGTCATCCGCGTAGCAATGAATTGGTGCACATGTCAAAAGGTAATTGATGTGCAACAAAAACAGAAGTCGGAGACAGAACTGATCCCTGTAAGACGCCAGCATTTATCGAGTGCGAGGAAGAGGTGAAGCCATCAGCAACCGTCTGAATCGACCTCTCCCTCAAAAAGTCGGCAATCCAGGTACACAAGGATGCGGGAAGTCCGTAAGAAGGCAGTTTGTTGACAAGTCCTCGGTGCCAGACCCGGTCAAAAGCCTTGGAAATACTCAGTGCGACCGTTTGGGTGTCACCGAAACGTTCCAGGCAGAAGATCACCGCTCGAGCGGTTCCACCGGAAGGTTACAAAGAAACGCAGATATTTATTCTTACTGGAATTCTAGTCCATTTCTGTCTTTGACAAAGGTTGCAGTGAAATTCTTGTCGGCTCCACCGACGAATGTTTCCAGTTAACAACTATTTAGTGCTGCTGGTCAAATTTATTCAAACCGGAAAAGAGATTTCTATGGCAAAAATGTTAATAATAGTTAATATTAGATTGTTTAATTATGAATACTGATAATAATTAATAATTAATTCATTAAAATTATTTATTAATTAAGGAGCTCTTCACAGTTTGTTTTAGTTTAAGTTCAATTCTGAATGGTGATCTTACACCTGGGCGATACTGAGAGTATCTTCCACTCTGGAACGTACCGCAAATATACTATATCATTTTTTATATTAGATTTTATTTTTAATAAATTAATTGTGAAACAACACAAATTAATCAAATGAAATTTATTTGCGTACGTCGGGTACGAACCCCCGACCTTCGGATTATAAGTTTAGAGCCTTGCCTCTAGACCACGCCGGCTGTATTATTAATAGTCCAGTTATTTGGTTCGAAAAAAAAGGTTACCAGAAAGTTTTCCGGGAGTTTTGAATATTGGTAATTTTTGGCTCTTTTCGAATTTCAAATTTGTTACCTCATTCTTTGCCGGCCGGATAGTAAAATATTTTGGAGAAATATACGTGGTGGTGTAGATGAATAATAGTTTGCGGCGCTCGTACGACAAAATTATTGATTTTACCAAAAAAAATTGTTTGTACGTTAATTGTAGGAAATTTTCTCTAGTTTAATTTCGTACATATTATATTTTTATCGTAAAATGAGTCGGAAAGGAGATATTGTCAAAAAAATCTATTAGGCGCCTTTTTTTCCAATATGGCGCGAGCGGCAAAGATACGAGGTGGCAAAGTTGAAATTCGAAAAGAGCACATCGAAATCTAAAAAATTACCGATTTTCAAAAACTCCCGGAAAACCTTCCAGGTAAAACTACCAAATGATTGGGCTATAAGTATTATTATCATAAAAAATATTTAGTTGTTGAACTCCGTAGATAGGTCATTTTTATTTTTATTTTATTGAATTTCATTAAAAAGAGTGCCTTAAAAAATGACCAAAGTTTACAAAAAAATATTTTGTTCGATGTAAGATATAAAGTATTTTTTTGTTTAGTGTACCTAAACAAATTAGGTAAAAAAAAAGTTATTGTGTTTTGTACCTATTATTTTATGTTTTTCGTAAATAACGTTAAAAAGAAATAACAGACCTTCCATTTTTTATGTTAATATTATTTACGAAAGAGTTCATTTGAAATAAATATACCTAGAATAAGAAGTTATATGTATTTCAAATCAATGTAACTAGAATAAGTAGGTATATTTATTTCAAATCATTATTTCAAAAAGCACAAATAATTTATTTGAAATACGAAGAGACAATTTATGTTATGTTCATTATTAGTTCAAATATCCGAGACTGAATATTTAATATAAGATTTAAAAATAAAGGGCGACTGATTAAGATTGATTATTTTTTTCCCATGATTACATGACCTTATATGGAAGTTTCGGTTTCGGTTTCGGCCGAAACTGTGATCGAAGCCGAAATTCGGTTTCGGTTTCGGTTTCGGTCGTAAAAAGTAGTTTCGGTCGGACACTAGTACCTATTGTGAGTATTTAGTTGTATACGTTATCTTATAGACAAGCTACCGAGATGATGGTGAAATACCCCTCAATCGATTTTAAATAGTTTTTTGGACCAAATTACAATAGTGTTCACGAAGGACTAACTAACACACGCACAGACAATCGAAATTATTATGTTTAATGAATATAGTATAAATAGATTTATGGTAGAGATATTTATAATTTTGTCAAAAAAAAAAAACAAAAAATCTAAAATCGAAACGATTGAAGGGATATTTCAGCACCCTCTCGATAGTTTGATGTAGGATAGTTTTAGCTTCTTTAAATAGATGTCGATGGCTTAGTTTGAAATACGAATTTCTGCTACATCACAACAGATGGCAGTTGAATAAGATTTCAGTACAGTACCATCTGTCGCTGTTTATTAGTTTAATATTTACAATAACTAAATAAACCAACAAGCAATTACTCGAACCTATAACTTGTTAATAAATAAAGAAAAAAATACTGCACATACATTATTAAAAATATTTTTATTTAATTCCAGACTTTGGGGAATTTGTTGAATATTCTCGGGTGCATGTGAGTAGTTTGTTGTGAGTTGGTTGGTTGACTGACCTTATAGTTGAGACCCTGGACGTCCTCCTCCAGGGAAACGTCCGAGTACATGTCCTCCGCCGGGTCGCCCGTCGAACCGCAGCCGGAGGAGTTGAAGCTGGACGAGCGGTACAGTTGGCTGAAAACGTCAACTCTGAGTTCGATTTGGCTAACCATACAGGGGAAAACACGGAGGGGCAATAACACATTCCACTGTTATAGTCATTTCTTTTAAATTTTATATACCCGTCGGAACGGACTAATTTACGGTGACCTCACAACGTTAGGTAACAACTTCATCACTCCTTTGAAGTCATTGAAATTGATTAAAAAATAGCACATAACCTCACCTAACGTAATCTATTTGACCTTTTTTTTTTCATCACATGATTTAAAGATTTACAAAGGGGTGTTGAAATTTCACTTTATAGAGTGGTCATGGAACCCTAATTCGACCTAGGTAATATTATTAATATTTGAATTATTTCTATAGAGATCTTTTCATAAGAAAATTACCTCACGGGTTAAAAGGTATTAGCGGGGGTTTTGATGACGTCAAAACCCAAAAGCCGAAAGCCAAATTTAGGATGAGGGGAATTGCCCGGCAGACAAATTTTTGATATGATGTTTTTTTTTAATTAGCTCCATACAGGAGGCCCTGAAAAAAATCTTTAGCGCCTATGTCATTTTGCTGTGTTGAGTGTATTTTTAAGGAAACAAAGAAGATGAAGTTATGGGAAGGAAAAACTGCGTGAGGGGTGGGTAGGAATCTGGGGGTCAACGTCCAGGAGTGAATCCATCCCTTCCACTGCGACGCAAGGCGATGGGTTGAGAGAATCGGGCTGGATTAGCTCCCTTAACCAGTCTCTCCCGATCAGGTCCGCAACGCAGTAGGTGGGCAAACGCATCCGCCGTCAAGACCGAGATAAACCTCACACCATGAACCCCTGCTAAGTCGCCAAGCGTAGCGAACCACCTGGGGTGACCTATTGCAGGGGTGTTGGTTAGGTTTGGTTAGGTTTGGTTAGGTTAGGTTAGGTTGTAGGTGGCAGGGGTGTTGGTTATCCAATAAATGGTTCCCGGGGCAGTGGTACCCATATTGTAAATTTGTATGCAAAGTGCTATAAAATGAACTATGTAATATCTCCCTCCCCTCGCGGCTTCAAATTCTTCTCGAATAGCTATGCAGTGCCTTTTAGGTTCATAGCCAGAACATATCCGCCTTGTTGATCTTTAGTATCTTTATATTATTATAAATAAAAAATATTTGCCTTGGATATATTATTTTCATACAAGTATATTAGTTACTGCTATCATATTTAAATATAATAAAGACTGGACACAACTAACTGGACGTAACTGTAATTGTTTTCAAAACATATTACAGACGAAAACGATCTTCATTTTCAAATTTCGTAGAAGAATATGAGAAGAAATAATGTTGCAAGAGTAAGTTCACTTCATAACACTCCTGACATCTAGCGACAAAAGAGTGAAGCAGTTTAGCGCTTCGGTAGAAACCTGCTTTACCGACCCTATCGGAAAACTCTGGTAAATCCAACGATAATTCAACGTTCTATTTCTTTAGATTGATAGGTATAATAAAGATTATTACAACTTTTATATTTTATTATTTTATGAAAATGAAAATAATTACCTAGCTAATGCATTTGATCCCAGCTGCCTCTTTCCGGTGCTGAAATAAAGGAAAAACAATGTTAAAAATCAATCAGGGCGAATGAAACACAATATATATTCCAAGTGATTCAAATACACCATGCTTTATAATACCATTGTCTAGTAAGTGTTAGCGTTTTACAGAATATATTTTTATTATTATAAAGATAATATCAAATATGTATAATAAAAAAAATAATAATATATTTTTAAACCCGACATTAGTGACATCTAGCGATTTTTTTCGGAAGATATCAGACTTGCATTCAAATAAATTATGATGACTGGATAACTCAACAACGTGCAACTTCATCAATCCTTTGAAAAGCCATAAAAAAAACTAGCTTACTTTAGGTTAGTTTAGGGGCTACTTAATTTTTTTGAATTACTTTTAATGACTTTTAAAAAGGGTGTTGAAATGCCACTTTGCTGAGTTATCGTGGAATCTATATTATGGGCACAGAAAATATCGAAATAACATTATTTAAATTTTGTAATAAGGAAAGGTGCACCGCTGTGTGCGTATCTTGTATATATTCAATAATTATTTGCAAATGAATGGAAAATGTGCGAAATGTGATTAGGACATTTCACTGCGTACAAAATCACTGAACTGGGTAAATATAGGGCAATAAAACGTTAGTACTTATTATGTTGCTCAATGCATATTTAATCGTATTTAACTACTGTATAATGCGCCGTTCCTACAAATTTATTAAAGCGTTAAACGAAATTTGTTTTCATTTCTACGTAAAATCGCAACTATAATTTAAGAGGCGGGTATGGGTACCGCCGTCCCGGGAACCATTTAATGAATTCACAGCACTTCTACTATAGGTAACCATAAGTGGTTCGCTACGTTCGGTGATTTCGCAGGGGTGACCGGGTTCACGGGGTGAGGTTTGTCTAGCTCTTAGCGGCAGATGCATTGGACCACCTACCACGTGGTGGGCCGGATCAGGAGAGACCTAACCTAGACCCCTCCAGTCGGACTCTCTCGACCTATCGGCTTACACCGCAGCGGAAGGGATGGATTCGAAGGTTCGTCACTCATGGACACATTAACCCTCAGATCCCTACCCACACTTCATTCCGTTTTCTTTCCCAGAACTTCCTCTCCTTCTTTTCCCTAAAATGATCCTCCCCACAGCATCCCCAAAGACTGCATAGGCCATGAAAGAATTTGTTTTCGTGAGGGCTTCTGCGTGGCTAATGTAAAAAAAAGTTTAAAAAATACACCGGATAAGTTTGCCAAGTTTCATATTTACTAAGGTCTGGCACGTAGCCTGTACAGAATATAAATAAATAATAATATAATATATATATATATATATTTTAACGCATCATCACGTTCATTGGTCAAATTCATTTTACACATAATTTAGTATTAATGATCGAAGAACCGGTGGATGCAATCTTGTTAGCCGTAAGCTGTTATAATAGTTTGTCTAGTAATAAGATACAACATAGCTAACTCAGACTTTATAAATAAATAAATTGTAAATCGTAAATCGAAAATATATATAGGTATATACTTAATATTTTCCGAACATTTTGTATCATTTAATTTTCCATTTTTCCGAAGTTATATAGATTTTTGACTTGTAAAGTAAATTATTAAAAATGAAAGGTGAATGTAATAAAAACGCATACGATAAGATAACGTATTGCAAATTGCCTTTCTGCAAATTATAATAATGTGTTATAAATTTATTTGACAACGCCAAAAACTCAATGAATAAATAATTAACAATGCTCATATAAACGATTTAATTTTACAAACATTTTGCCTGTTACATTTTCCTTTCTACGTGTTTACTTTGGCAATTAATTTTAAAGTCAACAGATATTTTAATTAAACTGGTTGAATACATGAATCGAAAAAAACGAATTACTTTTGATGAATGGTAATTTACAATTGAAATATAATGTCATGGTTTTTTGTTCAAAAAATTTTTCTAGGCAAACATTGTATTTACTTGACATTGAACCAAATAATTATGTTGTTGTATTTTGATCGTAGATATTAAAATTTATATGGTTATAAAAGTGTGATCATATGAAGAGGTTATAAATAATTAAAGATTTTTCTTATAATGTGTCACTTTTCATATATTATGTCAATTATTATAAATTATAAGTCATGTAAATATATTAATTTTATCAGTATTTAAGAAATGGGAAACTCAAGATAATAAGAACTTGTAAACTTGAAAATTCTGTAGTCCTAAAGAGTTCTAAATTCTTTCAAAATACATGTCAACTTTACTTTTGCCACTAATCTTCTCATAAACGTAATATCAAGAGTAATGGAGGGTAGCAAATGTAAAATCATGCAATGTCGATTGTTCTAAATATGGTGTCCTATTCTGATAAAAGTGTGTTTATCAGATGCGAGTTGCCAGGTAAGTGTGTTTTTCATCTGTTTGTCAATAATAAAATTAGATAATTAGCCTATGAAACTAATTTTAAATTGCACAGCGGCCTTGATGTGTTTTTTCACAAAAACGACGCTCTACAAATATTTTTATTATTATTTATTATTATTTAGTGAAAACAATTATTGTTATATTTATTAACACATTTTTTACCGACATTGTGACTTTTGGGATTGTTTTACAAGCGCAATTTCAACAATAACTTCAAAATAAAAGAAACAGCTTTTTTTTTAGGTCCACACAGGAGGCCTCGAGGAAAAGATTTTCCCTCAGGGCCTATGTCATCTTTGGGGATGTTGTGTGGAGGGTATTTTTAAGGAAAGGAGGGAGAGAGGAAGTTCTGGGAAGGAAAAAGGTATGGGGGTTGGGTAGGAATGTGAGGTTCAGTTTGTCTAGATCATCCGCCGCCAAGACCTAGACAAACCTTACCCCATGATCCCGGGCACCCCTGCTAAGTCACCAAACGTAGCGAACCACTTGGGGTGGCCTATGGCAGAGGTGTTGGTTATCCAAAAATGGTTCCCGGGGCGGCGGTACCCATGCCCGCCTCCCAAATTGTAATCTGTAAGCTGTCTGTAATCGAGCGAGAGCCAAAGACAATTTTGATAGTATTTTGATTGTAAAACTGTACCAAATACCAATATTGATTTAAACAAAACAAAAAACTAGGTAGAAATATAATATTTATGAGGATGTAAAACTATGCTACGTATTTAGCACGGTTTTACGCTTACAACATTAGGTACTATGTTAATCGTTTAGGACTAATTTACATTGTCAATTTACCCCAAAATATATTTTTTTTATAAATATTTCGGTTAGGTATAGGGAAATATTATTATGATCCAATTCTCAGAACATAGATCATACATACATACTGAACCCGAATATCAGAAAAAAGAAAAATAGGGGGTAAACGTTTAGAATCGCTGGACACGCTCAACACGAATACGTCAAAAAAGAAGAAAAAAAAAATTACTAACAATCGAAACGCATGAAATTTTTAAACTTTGAATGACAAAAATGGAACTTTAATTTAATACTCCCCCTACGTAAATAGTGTCCTTTATAGTAATTAAGTTAAATCGAAGTGTTATTTCAAAAAGTATTAGCCATCCTAAAAAATTACCAAACGTAGTATAAATTATCACTTGAGACATTTAAAAAAAATTATTTAATGTAATTCGAATTCAATAATCATCAAATTCTGCAAGAATGGTAGTTTTTTTAATTGCTGAGACAGCTATTTCAGCGTTCAGGGCCATTTTCAAGCTGTGGTGAGGCCACTTTGAGACGAATTAGTTATATGTCTGAACGTGGCCGAAACAGCTGTCACAAAAATAAAACACTTGTAGAACATAATAATATTATTAACTTCGATTAATGTTCAAATTTAAACCGTGTTCTACGAAACACAAAAAACAATTAGTACATTTTACACTACATAGACGAAATGTGAAAATCGTTTAAAACATGTTATTGCTTTAAAAAAGTTTGAAGGCATCACGCGAGTGGGCTCATTGCCGCCTCCGCAACCCGCTGTTAATCGGTGGAAATGCAATTGACATGCGAATGATTTAGCCGGCGGATTAATGAATTCGTATTGGCATGCGAAGTGATTTCCTTAATAAGCGCCCATCTTACTTTATGTGTGTGTTTATGTTAGAAAGTTACTAGTCGTTCTGAACGTTACACTTTCAGGCAGCGATACGCTAAACGGCCACCGGCTGAAACAACTGAAAATATAATACTGGATTCGTGTTATTTATGGACATTGAAAATAAGTTTTTATCAGTTGCTTTGTGCACTTGTAAGAAACGTTAAATTGTCTTTCTATGTACATTTGAAAAAAAAAAGAAAATTGAAGCAAAAAATGATGATGAAATAAACGAGTGTGCTCTGGACCACACGACTGAAATAAATCTTCTAGAGAGAGAAAATGTGCGCACGCACTGCTCTCTCTTGCTCCTACAGTATTTATAAAATTGTTCAAGAACGAAATGAAATTACGAATAATCTTCATGCACCTGGCTACGAGAGAAAGAGAGAAAGAAAATGTGCGCGCGCACTGCTCTCTCTTGCTTCTACAGTGTGATACAGCCCATTCGCCTCTCCCGTAATGCATTACACTTTTCGTAACCCATTCGCCAGCTTACCCCCCAAGTAAAGCGTGCGTAAAGAAATTTTCTTCAAAAAATGAACTCCTGAACGTCTGAACGCAAAATTATGCATCTAGAAAAAGCAATAATTGAGGCAATCGTATTACATTTGAATTAATTTGAGTTCAATATATTACTTAACCTCTATCTAGTGTGCCGAGAAATCCGCCGTGGATTTGTTGGTAGCCCACCGCATTTGTCTCAATTTTATTGTATTTTGAACCTTAAAAAATGCTCATAACATACTAAAATATTTTACTCGCTTAGCAAGGAAATAACATTTCGTCACATGCCATATTTATTTTATCTATGAAACAGCGCGTCGCCAAATTCTATGTCAGATGTCATAATTCATATTTCGAAAAGTCATAGGGTGATACCGTATTTATTCACAGGAAATCTTATATTATGACTTCTTTTTATCGTGAAGAACGTTTTTTTATAAACACGTTATTATCTGGTAAGACGGCAGAATTTACAATAATATAATTTTGCAAAAAAAAGTAAATTATTACGTATTGGTTGCAGGATTACTTGCAGGAAGGATGTCAAATCGCCAACCGAATTATTATTATTCCGGCGGCCCGACAATGGAATGATCATATTTCGGCTGGCGGTTTTGCCTACTACTCCCGATACAATTTGCAGGATCCCAGCATGCTGTCCTGAAAGCTCTGCAAATCGGATGGTGAGTAGAGCTTGTTAGCGCCCTTGAGGTGATTTTTATAAATCAGCCAAATATTATTATTTAAAATTAATATTGACGGCAATAGTACCTACATTATTTTATCGGATCGCTTCGTTCTACGTGTTTCTTATAATTATTATCAAAATAATTTTGATCAATGATTGTTTTAAGCTAAACGGTAGAAGCCAAAAAAATGTAACACGTGAATTATTGAATCTTTAAAATATTTGAGTAAATAAAAAACAACTACTGGGAATAAGACTAGCTTTCGTTTTCAAGTAAATTGAATCCGAAGTTAATTTTTTGGATAAATTGAAAAATATTTTCCCAAATAAAATATGTATATCAAAATCAAAATGTCCAAACATTAAAAAAAAAAAAAAAAAAAATGGATTCTCTGTGTGATGCAGACTCCCCAGTTTCTTGTACCAATAGTTTTCGGACACCGTATATATTAAACAAAATATTTCTTCGATATACGATTTTAAGAAAAGAAAACTCATTTACAGCAATGATAAATTTTATTGAAACCATTTAACAATCTGCTTAAAATATTTCAGATATTTAGGTAAATCGTGAACACTAGAAGAAGGTCGTAAATGAAAATAAACTAATAGCAAAATATAAAAAAGTAAGATGAAACTATCCAACAGAGAATTTGGTTTGTTAATTAAATTAATTTCATAAAAAAGTTTACAAATTTAAATTATTTTGTTGAATCGCGGTCGTCGAGTACACCACAAAACAAACACCCAATTCGGTCACCTCACTCTTTGTACAATACACACCGACCATCTGTCGATAACCGCACTTGTATAGACATTTTCAAGTGGCGTTTCCAACAATGCCACTGTATATTGCATTTGCATGTAACCCGAGTTGGCAAGTTGATACAGCTCTATTCAACTTGTGTGTATGCAATTATTTCGTAACTCGAACAATTTGTTAGTATCTACTTTAACAGATAGTATTGAATGGTGTCATTCCCCCATAGATGCGTGTTGTTAGTTGTTAGCAAGGTTGTCGTATTGAGGAATAAGAATACATTTATATTTCTGTTCATGGCAAGTTTATGTACACAGGATTCTGTAATAAAACTAGTGGGTGTTTTAGGGTTAGTCATTTTGATTGCCATTTGCCAACAGTTTCCTTTCCTGCTAGTTAGTGGGAGACGACTAAAGGTTGTGATCTCTTGGTGTTGACTAATGCAATGATGGTATTTTTTTGAAATGGAATATGAAGCCTCTAAAATGTTGCGGATTTTGAACGCGTTTCTGACACGTGTATTATGAACTAGGATATTGAGTCCAGCGTTTCTGTCGTGTAGTTTTTGTCGAGGCTAATAAACACTCCAAAGATTGAAGTTTGTAATATACATATACTTCTAAGACAAACAATGTAATTAACTTCATCATTGACGAACTATTCTTTTCTTTCTTTCGTATGGTGGGGGGGGGGGGGGTCAGAGAAGAACATCAAGGACTGCGAGACCAATACCTGTGGGGAATCAATGAAGCGGCCATTCGTTGACTACATGTTCGGTGGTCTGCATCGCACCACATTCACACATCGCCTACTCTTTAAGGTCCCATCTATGCATAATGTGGGCACAACGGCTATGGGAGCACCTTACCCTATTGCTGGCAGACCAGAATTTACGAGGAAATGATAACCAAGGTCCAAATGTCTCCCAGTGAGGACGTGTACGATAAGGGCATATCTCACATCTGTCGATTGCCACTCAACTTTCCACCCATCTTCTGGAGTGAGAGCTATCCGAAGTAGTCTCTCTCCTTCCATCCAGAAGGGTTTTCGTACGAAAATTTAAGTTTTATGAAGAATGATGATGTCGTGTATTCTCAAAACACGAAGACAGCTTACGACACCGCTGGCGCGCTTATAGCAAATAATCGTCGGGCGTTCATCATGATTACAGATATTTTATTAGATGTTGTCACGTTATCCAAAGTTTTCCGCCATTGACTAATACGCTCGAGCTTGAAATTAATCATCATAATCACTGCTAATCTCTAGCCATACATCCCAGTCATCAAGCTTTTCCGTCCTCCTCTGATCCTCTTTCACGCAGTAAGTTCATCTGTTCACTCTATCTACCTCTATTTCTCTTTCATTAGGAAGTGATTTCCGGTATCCCGTCATATTAACATCTGCAATATGTTCAACATTAATACCCTCATGAAAAGTTCTTACAGTGTTGAAAATTTCACCCTGAAAATAAAGTTCGTCTTACTAAACGTTAACTAGTATAGTAAGACAAGTGGCCGTGATATTGTCTCTTGTATTCGGTTCTCATTCTTATTATGTTAATTAATCCACACCTCACACGGCGACGGTGCACCGTTCACTAATGTCAACACCTAAACCATACGTGGCTTCTACGTCATATTCATTTGTATTTGCACTTTAGAAATTGAAGCAACTAAACCAATAGTCGATAGAGCCGACAGCTGTTTTCCTTTGTTGTATCGAGTATGTTGTCTTTGCTTATATGATTGTACATATCCTAAAATTTTCACGGTTTTCATAACTTTGGAGAAAATGTTGTTACAGTACCATTAATAATTAAATATTATCTTATCCGAACTCATTTTATTTATTATTCAATGTCGAAAGTAAATATTAAATAAATAAAATATTTTAGTACCTTCAATATTTGTAGAACATGACAGCAAAAACATTTCGTTCGGAAAAACTAAAAATCTTTCTTTTCTTCTGTAGTTATTTATTCAGTGACAATTTCACTTAACTTTGTCGAATGTCAACTCGCTATTTACCTTATAAATAATTTTTATTTATTTTTTAACAATTTCACTATTATTATTATTTAGTCTATAAATAAGTAAAATGCAAAAAACGCACGTTCCTTGTCGCATTATTGTGATAGGAACATACGTTTTTGCCTTATTTTGTGCAGACTTTTCGTCGCCGTAGGAATTATAAATGCGCCCATTGGATTAGAAACATATTTGATTGATGCAATAAAAAACTGTTAAAAACTGTGTCAAATGATTCGCCGATACATATAGTAGGAATAGCTATACTACATATTTGTGTATGACTAATAAGCAATATTACTTAGGTATGCAGGTACTCTTATAGTTGGTACCCACCTACACTATGATTAGATTGCGTGGAAGATAATGAAAGTTCATTACATACCGAAAACAGATAAATCAATACTTCACGACTATTGGCTAATAATTCCATGGTAATAAAACATACCATACATTATATACCTACACGGAGAAAAATGTTATTCTAAAATACGATCATTTTATTCGTAAAAACGGGACTGAAGTTCTTACGAACAAATTAACAGGGATTCAATATTTATTGGCGGGAACATGTAAGAATAAAATGATCGTATTTTAGAATAACATTTTTCTCAGTGTACGTCAGGATTATACAGTTTTTGACAGTGAAAACTGTAGAACTGCGATTCAACATACTCGTAATTATATACTTTGCTTATGGCTTAGAACTACAATACTATATTGAGTAGACTTTATAAATACATATTTTTTGTTCCACGAAACACTATCGTTCCATGACATTCGATCGCCAACAGTTACCCCCCCTGCATACGTACATACAATATGCAGTGGGTTAATGAAAATACGGTATAGCTACTTACACAAAACATAACTAAGTGTTTGCTTTTCCGGAGAGGTTTGCAGAGATGATGTACCGCCGAATCGCACTAGTATAAAACATATTTTCATTCAAAAGAACCAAGGATAAAACTACTTGTCTATATTCTGTGTATACCAGCGTACAAATACAAAAAGATCGGCACTGTAAATAAATTCGTTTGATATCTATACCGAATTATTATTAAATGTATTTTTGAAGTCGATTTTAGGTTTGAAATTGGTAAATAATGCAGAAAAAAAATTATAATTATTATAATTTAGGTGGCCAACTGTCGGTCACCAAATTTAGTACCCACTTTTTTTGAAAAAAAAAAATGTTTTAGCGAGTACCACTGGTTAATAAATCATGATTATTTATTTATTCGTTGCTAAAGAATATAATATATAGAATGTCACTGTCACAGATTAATATTATATCAAGCATACGACAAACGTACCATTGCAATGATCAATGATGACCTACATATACGTGCTCTACCTGGGATTATGTACTACATATAAATATGTCAGAATATCAATTCATAACTCATATAAAATAAGAGTGAAAGTTGTTCTGCATTTTGCACTCATATCAATGTAAAAAAACGAAAGGACATTATTTTCAGAGCAATAAAAATACGAAGTAATTCCCAGATGCCGAAGTTGAGCTTCGCCTACACAAGAGGAGGTAAAATATGGGCCGTTGTTGTTTTATTTATTGCTGAATCCGAGTGTGGGATTTCACGTAGCACGAAAGTGAATTGATTTCTGAAACGTCTAAATTAGATGCCAATATGCGAAAAGAACTGCAGCAACGGCAATGACGTACAGTGAGAAGATTGTCGTTATTTCTGACACGAAATGTAAATATGTAACTATTTGGACTCCATTGTTAATGTGACGTAATTCCAGTGGTAGTTCGTGAAATGTTCGAAGGATAGAACTATCCCTGATACATATATACATGTATATGATGAGGAATACCACTAAAATTCAAATGTTAAGGGGGGCGTTTTGTCCAAAACGTATTCACCAATCCTTTCTGGATTTTGACATTAGTGCAAATAATTTTTTTATAAAATTTGTGTAGATATCAACCACTGGCAAGTCCTTATGTTTTACTTTATTAAGCTAGGACCCTTCGCAAAACGTTAGTTTGAACGCCATATCAACAGTTGTTCAGTAAACAAATTTGACGATACATTTTAAATAAGCAAAACGTACAGACATATAATATTTTCTTCTAAAACAGCGAAAAAAACATAAAAATCGGTTTCGATGGAGAAAACAGGGAAATACAAAACCGGTATTTACGATTTTATTTAGGTATAATAAGCCTGAGGTACAGATGTTCCCTTTGCTCAGTATGGGGGTGACGGGGGATTACAACGACAGTGACAGCAACCGTTTTGTAAAATACTTGTTATTCAAATTTCTCGGCACCCCCGTTTCCCCTTAAACTGTTATCAATAATATTATTTGGCTAATTTATATAGCGCCGTTTTCGTGAAAAATCACCTCAAGGGCGCTTTACAAAGATTCATAATTTATTTTAACTAGTGAGTTACGACTAAGACTTATAACTACTAACCTAAAACTTAGTGACTTAAAGTTAGAGATTTACAACTAACAGATATAATAATATACAATTCTTGTGTATAAATATTTTCGACACTGAAAATAACTGTTGAGAAGAGTACGTGAGCCCTATTCAATCGACTTCTTGCTAAAACTACTAGCGAATGGCTTGTCTTATACAACCTAAAGTTAAGCTCCTTTCTGCAATTCCATCAGTTTGTTGACTGAAGGTTATTTTGAAACTGTAATAGTTACACAACGCGCACCGGTATGAAAAAATATTACCCGAGATTATAATCGCATATCGCAGCTTGGTTATTGAAGCGGTATATAATTATGAATGTTACAGTACACACACCTACCAAGGCAATTAGCTTTCGATGAGTCAGAAAGGATATATTTTAATTAAAGGTACTTTTAAGTCATTTTATTATATTAATAGACTCCAGATATTATGAATGTCTTATGTCTAGCAGCTAGACAGTCTAGCTTTTCATTTAAAATTTTCTATCCTTTCGTGGGGAATTTACAGTGAGTGGGAAGATTTTCAAATTTTGACCCCTTGGCATGCCTTTACTTAACACAAATTAATTAAATAAAAGTTATTGGCGCAAGTCGGGATTTGAACCCGCGACCTTCGAATTGCTGGTCGAGAGCCTTACCCCTCGACTATGGAGGCAGTAAATTTGTTATCAGTGGAGGTTTTCTCTAAGGTGCGTTTGGACGTGCGTTTTAAAATCAGCGACTATGGGACTTTTTGTTCCATGAAATAGTTCATAAAAAATACTCGTGACGATACAACGGTTGAACCGAGCAAGTGTGCAAAATGTTTGCGCGTGGGTGCGCAGCGACTATGAAATTTTAACACCAAATTTGTACTGAATATTGCAAAAATCGTAGAATTTTTTATTATTAAAAATCGTGTATTTAAGAGGCTAGACTTTGAACGACACACGGAACACCCGCGTCTGTCATTCTGTCCCGCTTACAATAAGCTCACGCACACTTACAATACATGCGAATGCGAAATGTGTGAATGAGACAACGCTCAAATTTACCTACAGAAATCGCTCGAATAGGGGTTTATGGAGAATACACTTTTCTACACAAAAACTTTCACGAAATTGAAATTTTAAAAAATATATATTTTATAGAAAGAAGAAGCTACGTCGGTAGCCTTTTATAATTTTATAATTCTCTATGAGAGTTGAGTTAGCAGCACTTTTTCCTTAAATAATATTTTTTGATAAATCGTACATATTTGACAGTGAATGTTTACGTTAATACGAAACGCATCGAAAATTCGAAAACATACCGACATACTTTTCACCCTCTAGAAGGCAGTATAAAAAAATATATATTCATTTTGTGCAATTTTCGATGTAGAAAAGTGTTTTTTCCCGGACGTCCTTTTTGTATGGGCCGAAAAGCGAAGTCTATCGTCTTAAAGATTTTATTAAAAAAAGTTAATCACTAAAGACGTTACTTTTTTAATATTCGCGCAGGTTATAAAACTTACTGTACCGAATCATCATCAGGCAATATACAAAAAAATGTTTGATCTTCTTTTTTACCTCTCCTACCTGAGGTTGGATACCATCACAGTAACTAACGCGAAGTTTTCTTGAAGATTAAACAATTGTCCGCATCGCATTAGCATATTATAAGTAGAATTTAATCAAATCAAATTTGAACAACAAAAATAAAATTTTCCCACCACACCGTTTAAATTATTATAGCATTGTTTAGGGAGAATGATTGCCGGCATTTTTACAATAAGTTAAGTGTTTTCATACGAAACCATCACCGGCATGATGTCACCCGCAACAGGTCTCTCGATTGTTTTCTAGACAAATGACAACGCCATTAAAAACCGAGCCTTCTTCGGTCATCGTGATGCCTAAACTGCGATATATTCAACACGTACATCAGGAATAATAAAAATAATAATAATTGGATAATTAGTAGAGCGTTGTTTTGTGAAAAATCACCTCAAGGGCACTGTAAAATTTATTATGATTTCTTAGGCGCTATGAATAGGATTTCTTAGGCTTTAGTTAAATGTAAAGACAAGTGTGCAAAATGTAAAGACAAGTATGCAAAATTTTCCTTCGATATACGAAATTCGAAAATAAAATGCAATAGGTAGGTACCCATCAAAAACAGATCCGCAATATTAATTTGATGATAGAATGTATTATTCGTTCTTTATTTGAAATGTGTTATTAAATAGTATGTAGATAAGAATGTTTGGAATGAATTTTTCCATCGATATTTGAAAATCGTAAATTAAAGTCGATTGTTATTTTATCGACACGTCTACTTAAATCGAAAATATTTCTCGTTCCATATTTGAAATTTGTAACTAAAATACGATATTTATATTCTTAGCAGGGTATCTAGCACGTTCGATCGAAAAAGGTTTTATCGATAATGTCGGTAACTTGTCATCGTTTCCAAGCAAGATCGCCAACAAACAAACAACAGCACAACGACGATTCGACGTGAAGCAGTCATGCTCGGGAACGATGACAATTTATCGAAATTATCGATAAATCCTTTACCGATCGACTATTCTAGATACCCAGATCAGATATCTCACGATAGGTATATTGTATTTTTCATTCCATATTTGCAATTAAAAAGCGGTATTTATGTCCAAACAAATTCAGGAATATTTTTAACGATTTAAGGGGATATCTCCAGAGACAGTTTCCAGAAACATTGTGTGGATGGTCAGGTCGGGACCACAATGTTTTGTTTTCCGAGGCAGATAGAAAACAAAAAAAAACGTTGTGGCCCTGCCTCAATGGAACCAAGTGTTAATGGTAATGTTTGTGTTATTGTTATTGTTTTCGGTAGGAAGTATTTGGAATATTTTTAATAATGGAATGTATTTTTCTTTCTATATTTGAAAATCGCAAATAAAAGATGATATCATTTTACATAACACATAAATCAGAAACATTTAAAGGCACAATGAATTTTTCATTTGAAATATCGCAGATCATTCGATATTTGAAATTCGAAATTAAAAGACAACATTTAACAGCGCGTTCTCACCGAACATCATTCGATCTATAAATTCACCATAGAGATTCGTAGAAAACGGTAAAATTAAAATTATTATTTTATATTTTTTTTGGGTTTAATTCGTAGAACTCCAATTAAATAAAAAAAAATAATAATAAATTAATATCAATAATGTTTATTATTTTGTTCTGCAAGTGTTGCACTTCGCAGAATTAAAACACACTTGCAGAACTAAATAATAAACATTATTAAATTAAATTTAAATTAAAAATTTAAAAAAAATAAAATAATTGAAAAAATAAAAATAAAACTATTATTTAACTTCGATATTTGAATTTTGTAATTAAAGAATAAGTAGATCATTGAATTGAGCATCGCATAAAGCGACTAACGTGGAAAAGAGAGAAAACACCGATTGAAAACCTTAATTAGCTGTGTATAATTAATAACTACAATTTAACACGTTGTAAAAAATAAGTGGTAGCAAGCAGTCTGTCATTCAGAGGTTGGATTGCAAGATATCGCTCATTATAGTGTGTGTAACCTGCTAATGTACTTTAAAACATAGATTAGGTACAACAGCCGATTAAAGTGTGCATGTATTTCATAATAATACACTTACACAAAGATCTCAAGTGCTCGGAGGCAGTAGGACTAAGTTTCTCCTTAATATTGGGGTACGTCGGGAGGTATAAAGATGGAAGGAAAAACGGAAAAATAATATTATATAATCTTTGTTATCCTTTGGCGGTCCGTCCTCTCTGCCTACCCCCGCGAGGGAACGGCGTGATGGTTAGTTAGGTAGTTATCCTTGATTGTGAGTGATTTTTTTTACTAAAACGGGGCTTTGAAAATTAGGCAATTATAATTTTTATTTTAAACTTAATAGGTAAAATCTCAAATTGTAACATTTTAACTAATGAAGACAATATTGGCATCAATAAATGTCGCATATTAAATAAAAATTGATAAATGTATCCAAGATTATATCTACTATCTAAAGAGCATTTAGTTCGGGTTTAAATCTTGCAAGCACATAATTCAATGCTCCAAGACATAAAGAGCCTAACCAATAAACGTGTTTTAAATTTTACACAATTGATAAACAAGATTTATTTATTTCCGAGACTTCACAGTCTCGGAAATAAATATTCTGATCTGGGAGATATATTTCACCTTCAAAATAATCACTTAAAATATTGTTTATTTCAATTCTTTTATTTATCGAGACACAAATAATTTAAACAAATTTCTGAACTTTTTGTTTATTTTGTATACCAATTTATGTTAGACTTCTTTTAATTTTACCAATGTATTTTATTTTATTATGTGCTCTTGTTGTAACTTTTTTTTCATTGTATTAGATTTTCTTTATTTTAAGGTATTTACGAGAAAAATAATATTTTGTAAAATAACTAGAATGTAAAATCCCATTAGGGCGTGTAATAAGTAAATAAACCATTAATCTCTGGTTATATAAATAAACCATTAACCAGTTGTTTACGTTTATTAGTAAGAGAAAACCTTTCGCAATAAGATAATTCAGTTAATCTAAGGCCACCCCTAAACCCCATGGATCAAAGCTTGTTCTCTATCCTCTATCCACGGTCACCTTCATCCAGCAGTGTACAGAGAATGACTGATGATGATTTTGTAAAAATACTTATAATAACGATAATTAATAGCATAAAATGGTGTATAATTCTTTTTTGTTATTTCCTCTTCGACCTTTTAAATTAATAGCAATATAAATTATTTCAAATCAAAGTTCAACATATGTTAACATTATAATTATAACGTATTAGCTTCCTTCAGCTTAGTAGGTACCCATTATCCGTAAAAAACATTAATGTAGCAATATTTTTCATTCAATATCTACATGTATGTTATTGTGTGTTATTTTTATTATTTTATAAAATTATTAATCTCACTACAAGGTTGTATTAGTGAGGATAAACATTGTAATGTAAAAAATAATATCTATCATGTTAAGAATCAATAAATAAATAAATGATGGCACAACACAGGATGCCCAGAGTAGCACGGGCTTTCTCGAGAGAACAAAAAACCGCACCATGCCTAGAATGCGAGCTGCGAAGGAAGTACTCACCCATTTTTGCGGTATTTGTACATGTCCTTTCCTGTGCTCACAAAAACTCCGACATCGCTACAACAAACCAGTTCAAATCACACACGCATCACTTTTATTGATATCCGACAAAATTTAAAGGTGTCAGAAATATAATTTTCCCACAAAAACGGCTGAAACTGCACGATAATATTATTTCACAGCACTTGTTTGACAGTCGCTGTCATTTTTGACGTTTCACAACACGCTTTTGACGTACAGTGTCACAACACGACCTAATAAACGTCAAATAACACAACATACAACTTGCCACAATACACAAAAACACCGCAGGTACACAAAACCAAATGAAAACGTACAAACGAACACTAGTTTTTAAATTTCGAACAAAGAACGACTATTCTTATTATGTTCGCAACAATAGGCTATTAAGTACTCTAAAAAAAACCAGTGAGGAATTTGAATTAGGAACAAATGACGACCGTTTTATAAACGGACGATTTGTCATTTGTAGAAGAAAAAAAATACATTTCCGAACTATAAACAATTACAAACTGTTTAAAATCCGAAGACTAATGACTTGTAATGCATTTTTAAACGCAGAACACTAATATTTTACAAGGCACTTAGAAAATTTAAGTTAAGAAGAAAAAATTGAAAAATTACCTAACTAGTTACACATGCCAGAACTAGAACACAGGGAAAAGCAAAAAAAATGTTCAAGAACAAGAAATTCCATTCTGAACAAAATAGATTTCATTGTAAGAGCTTATTCCTAAAATAAATTAAGATGATAGACTTCGCTTTTCGGCCCATACAAAAAGAACGCCCGGGAAAAAACACTTTTCTACATCGAAAATTGCACAAAATTAATATATTTTTTTTATAATGCCTTCTAGAGGGTGAAAACTATGTCGGTATGTTTTCGAATTTTCGATGCGTTTCGTATTAACGTAAACATTCATTGTCAAACATGTACGATTTATCAAAAAATATTATTTAAGGAAAAAGTGCTGCTAACTCAACTCTCATAAAGAATTATAAAATTATAAAAAGCTACCGACGTAGCTTCTTCTTTCGAAAAAATATATATTTTTAAAAATTTCAATTTCGTGAAAGTTTCGGTGTAGAAAAGTGTATTCTCCATAAACCCCTTTTCGAGCGATTTCTGTAGGTAAATTTGAGCGTTGTCTCATTCGCACATTTCGCATTCGCATGTATTGTAAGTGTGCGTGAGATTATTGTGAGCGGGACAGAATGACAGTCGCGAGTGTTCCGCGTGTAGTTTAAAGTCTAGCCTCTTAAGTGATTTTGAAAAATGAAACCAACAGACCAAAACGCATTTGACGTCATCCTATACCGATTACGGAGTAAAATGAGAAGATTGACAACTATCGATGCAAATCGTAAGGAAAGACGTCACTTTGAATGTCACGGGCCCTTTTTTAAAATCAGAAAAAAAACAATTATAACAATATAAAAACGATCCTCAAAAGGAAATTACGAATGGTATAGAACAACGCTCTTTGAGAAATTTATCAACACAAGCAAAAAATTATTAAAAACCAAACACTTTTCTTACAAATTAAGTAAAAAAGAAATGAACACAATAGGTACTTGGCTATCAACACTATGAGCACTTTTCTTATGCGAAAATGAATGAATAAACAAAACTATGATTGGTAGGTACCTACTTGGCTAATGGCTAGCAACACTGGTATAATACGTAGGAACTGAATGCATAGATAAAGCGCGAATGTAGTGCGTCCATCCGCACGCGCTAATTAACTGTTGGATTTCAGAATTCGAATAATGAAAATACATAATTTCGATCGCGTTTCGCCTCCCGCCATCATTAACGAGTTGGTCGGCTGCCTGACGTGACTATCGCGCGGCCAACGGATGACTGAATGGATATTTTATAATATGGCCGGCGAATCTACACCGACTACACCTGGGCCCGTTGTTGTTGTGTGTGATGGTATTAATTGACGTTTACCTTGTGTCGCTGCGATGTGATGACACGACCATCGCCCGCCAAATATAACGCCATCCTTACTTCAGTGTTGTGGGCGAAGTGAAAGAAAAACTTTCGGGAAAAGGAGCGGGAAATTTGGCGGAATGACGTTAATAGTTGCACATTAACATACGGCTATAGGGAACAATTGAAACCACACAGCTTTGCCAAAGAAGACATGAACCCCAAATGGTTTTATGGGGGGTGAGTGTTTTCAAAAATATAAAACTTCAAAAATATTGGATTCAAAAAGTAGAAGTGATATCAAACGGAAAAAGTGCAAATTTCAAGAAGCAATAATTCACAGTTTGAGAGATTTTTTTCATGTTTCAGATATCACATTACTTGTTTATAGATATGGAGAAATTGAGATTTCGCACATAATTATGTATTTTATTTATTAATTACTGTGTACATAATTATTACATTTTTAAGATGTGTAAGATATATTCATAAATAAAATATTCGTGGGTAGAGACACCTTCCAACAATATTGCAAAATTTCTTTTGGAATATGTTGGAGCCAGCGAAAGAAAGCGGAAAGACGCCCCCGAAATGTGGTGCTGGAGAAAAATGCAAAGGTTCCATGGACAGCCAGACGCACAACTGTGTCTATTCTGAAAGAGCTGATCCCCAATAGGCATTTTAAACTATCTGCCTACAAGGTATTTTAAGATAAATTGGACAGGTTGCTCGCCAAACTGAGGGCTCCACTTGGAAAAACTCATAGTCTCAGTTAGTGTTTGGCAGAAGAAGGTCTAAGGACCAAGTATGACTATACGTCTCCGATACGTCGGTGTTCTTGGCTCTCCACGCAGCGCAGAATCGCGAGGAGTGGAGGCGCCGTGTCCAACATGTAGATTGGAGTAGGGGTCACGATCCCCAGAAATTAGGAACCGACTTAAGAATAATGCAATTTGGAGTGAAATACCTTTACCCTTTGATTGGTTACACTATACATAGGTACGCCATACATCAGAGTTCATCAGATAAAATTCGCGATAGCATACCTTTGGTAGGTGATTCAACAGAAACATTAATCTATACATTTGCACCTCAAACCTTCTAAGTACCTTTCTAATCTGACCGATTAATTGCCAATGTTTACTTTGACTAAAAACAAAACATGCCGCTTGCTTTTGTAAATGTTTTTCGTTGCATGGATGGAGAAAGGGCTATGCATACCAATCAATTAAACTTATATTTCCTAACCGACCTTGGAGCACGTGTGCCAATCCTAACAAGTCAGTACCTAGGTGTACCGGTCGCACCGGGGCATGAGCGTTCCTGGCTGGGGTGGTATGTTCGTATAGTATGTAGATATCAATTGGGAAATGTCAGAATGGAAAACCCCATATTTACAAAACTTACAGACAAGACAAAACTTTTAGATTTGCTCAAAGGATGGGTTTCTTTATTGTTATTTTTTTATGTGAATAACGCACAAGAGTCCAAACTGCTTCCGTCTGGAGCCAGGGAGACTACGGAATCTTCAATTGAGGTCTGTTGTGAGGCTGAAGGTAGTGAGGAGGGGAAGGAGATGGGAAAGAGGAAGGTGGGGAAGTACCTGGCTATTCAGATCTGGTTACCAAACATGGCTGAACCAATTTCAAGCAATGTTTCAATTCTGAATGGTGGTCTTACACCAGGGCGATACTAAGAGTATTTTCCACCCTGTAACGTGCCGCAAATATACTATATATAATATATATATATTATATATTAATGCTCGTAACCACCAGATTTTAAGTCAATCGCAGTCTTGCGAAAAACGACCACTCTGCCCCTCAAGTTTAACCGACCTCAAAGCTGATTTTCGCGAGACATCGACCGTGGATAAAAATACATACGATTTTTTCAGACCTGATTTGTATGGGAAAAATTCAGCCAGAATTTTACCAATTGCAAATTTTCATATAAAAAAACTGATGCAAAAAAAATAAACTGCTAATAAAACTGATGTATGAAAACCTAGCGGCGAAAACTAGAAGCGCTCATTATTCGACGAAGAAATTCAAAGTTGTATTTCCAGCCGCCAGGTTCGCCCATCAAAAAAGGAAAAATTTATCGTCAGACCTTCACGAAAAATTTGTGAAAGAGCCTCAGTACTAAAATCATAAAGTGTATATTTTTTTAAATATAAGGCGTCTCACCTCAAAACTTTACATTCCGACGAGCCTCGAGGTAAATCAAAATTGCGACTTAAAAAAGATACCTGGCTTAGATGTTTTTGTATTATTTCGACTACGACAGGTTTTGGAACATAAATAATATATTATATTTATGACTTTTCATGGAAATTTTGTCAGGATTCGTTTTCAAACGTCGGTAATTTCTGACGTTTACGAAAAAAATTCCGAGTTAAAAACTGTTAAAATGTTCGTAGCCAGTAAAAAAATGCTTTATTAAGGAAAAAATTATCGTCAGACCTTCAAAGTACTGAAATGTTGGGGCATTTTTGAAAATTATTCTATGGCGTCTCGCATGTTAATTTGACATTTCGACGAGTCTCATGTATATCAATATTACGTCAAAAATAGCATATGTGGATAAGATGTTTTTCTATAATTTTGAAAACCATAGATTTCCGAACTCCAATAATACATTACATTTACCACATTTCATGTAAATTATTTCAGGATACATCTTCAAAAGTTGAAAAAATTCTGACGTTTATGAAATGCAAAAAAAACTAAAGTTTATATGTTACCGGCCAGCTAAATAACGTTGATTTTAATTGCTGGGTAGGTACTTTTGTAAAGACAAATAAAATTCGAACAGTTCAGGCTGCCGAGATCATAGAAAATAATTTACCAGTGGGTAGGTACCTACTTGGGTGGGAACGTTATTTTTCAAATATTGAGAATTTAATATGATGAATAAAACTGTTTAATAACTCAGGAAAATCCTTTTTTTTTTTGCCAAATGGCGTAGGTACTTCTTTAAATAGTGTACAATAGTGTTATTATAATATCATTCGGCGTGGGTGGTGTGCATTGGTACTGCCACCCCGTGAATCATTTGTTGGATGACCAAACCCTTTATAACCGGTTAATTTGAGTCGATTTAAGAATTCCTCTCAGGGCCTATGTCATCTTTGGGGATGCTGTGTGAAGGGTTATTTTTAGGAAAGTAAGGAGTTGATGTTCTGGTAAGGAAAAAGTTATGAGGGGTGGGTAGGAATCTGGGGATCAGTGTGTGGAGTGAGGGACGAATGATTTTATCCCTACCACTGCGGTGCAAGGTGATGTTCCGAGAGAGCTCTGCTGAAGAAGCCAAAAAGTCTCCCTAAACCAGTCTCTTCCGATCTGGTCTACTACGAAATTGGTGGGCAGACGAATCCACCGCCAAGACCAGGACAAACCTCATGAACCCAGGCACCACTTCTAAATCACCAAACATAGCGAACCTCTTGAAATGACCTATTGCAGAGGCGTTGGCCTACCCGCCCAGCGATTTTTTTTAGCGTAAATCCTCACGGCTTTTGCGGTAGGTCAGGGCCCTAGCACGCTCGCTCTACAACGATCGATAGGATAACTATCGGTGACTTCTCATCGTTCCCTAGCATGACTACAGATCGCCAACGAATAAGTGACAGGTCACAATGACTAAGTGTCCTTCGTAACATATTCGAAATCAACTGTTGTTTGTACGTTAGCGATGTGCAGTTGTCCTAGGGAACGATGAGAAGTTACCGATAGTTATCCTACTGATCATTAAAGAGCAAGCGTGCTAGGGCCTGAACAAAAATTTTTTAGTTTATCCTTTAAAAAATTGAGCTTTGGCGAATTTGAGAATCCTTCATTTGCAAACGAAATTGCGTCAAAATGACGGCCTCTGGCGTAGATGTTTTTTGATATATTCAATGGCAAAAGGTTTCGAAAACTTATTCAACCGTTATTTTAGTGGCATTCGCTTGAAAATATTCCTCAATATCGTGCTAAAAATTTGACATTTTACAAAAAAATCCATGAAAAATCCGCTAACAAATTTTACAACATTTAAAAAGATTACTTGCCAGTGGATTCGTATAATATTATCACTGGGTAGGTACCTACTTTGCTCCATCGAATTACAAATAAATGGTTTGAAATTAAGAGAAATCACCAAAGATGGTAGGTACTAAATGCGTTTCTTCTGAAAAATGCCGATTGCAGTTTGTCGGTCTTTTAGTACAAATTCAGAAACAGGGTGGTAAAAAAAATTCCGCTCGAAATATATTGATTAATTTTTTTATTAAAACTCATGATTTTTTCCTTATTTTTTTTTTGTTTAGAAAATATTGTCGGGCGTTTGCGACCAACGTTTTTGCGGCGCATTAAAATTTATCTAAATAAGATGCAAAGTTTTTTTTCTAATTTTCTATACATTTATCGTTATTAATAATTATTTATTACGAAAAGAGTTATGGCGTCCGTGAAATCAAAAGGTGGACACTTGAAAGATGTCATTTCCATAAAAAAATATTAAAGATTCGATTAAAAAAAAAAAGTCAATTTTTTAATCGATTGGTTTTTGTAATAATGAGTGAGGAAATTTTGCCGGACCCTGTCGTTCATTTCGACTGTCCAATCAGGAGTTCACTAGGCATGCGGATTGCATTGAATTCAAATATCGATATTTACTCTAAGTAAGAACTTCTTTCCTTTAAATCACAAAAAAATTATGATATAAAATTTAAAAAAAAGTAACCAAAGATGGATATTTCCAAAAAAATGTAGGTGTACACGGGGGTAGGTAGATATGCAGGTAGGTAGGAACTAAGTACTGAACAGGTACTCTGGGTAGGTAGGTATGCATGAAGGTACTTTTTATAAATTAGGTGGGTTCGATGCAGTGCTACAGATTTTTTATATGCATATAAATCGAAAAATAGATCGGTCAGGATTCGTTCGTTTACTTTGGACATTATTAAATTTTAAAATAAAAATAATTATACGTGTGCACGGGTACCCGGATATTGTTAAAGAATTTCTTTGTGTAATTTTTTTGCTGCAGTAAAATTGAGTTTGATAAGATGGTTTTTTTGATAAGTAATAAAATTGCAATGTTTTTTTTTTTTTTAGAAATTACGTAGGTAAATGAACAAATATTTTTAGTTTGAGGGTTTGGTAGGTTTTTTTCCAATACTATTCATCTGATGGCGACAAAACTTTTGGGATTTGATGTGTGCATGCTCGGGTTGGTTTCTAAGCATTCGATCGAGATGAAACTTTGGAGATTTGATGTGTGCATGCCTGGGATGGTTTTTATGCATAAAAGTAAGCTCTGGCGTTATGAAAATATTTCCTTTATTTTTCATCCGATTGAGATGAAACTTTGGGAATTCGATGTTGGCATGCTCGGGATGGTTTCTATGTAAAAGAGTAAGCTCTGGCGTTATGAAATTTTTTCCAATACTATTCATTTGATTGCGACAAAACTTTTGGGATTTGATGTGTGCATGCCCGGGTTAGTTTCTACGCATAATAGTAAGCTCTGGAATTATGAAATTATTTACGCATAATGGTAAGATCTGGCGTTATGAAATTATGTCCTATACTTTCCATCCGATTGAGATGAAACTTTGGGAATTCGATGTTGGCATGCTCGGGATGGTTTCTATGTAAAAGAGTAAGCTCTGGCGTTATGAAATTTTTTCCAATACTATTCATCAGATTGCGACAAAACTTTTGGGATTTGATGTGTGCATGCCCGGGTTGGTTTCTACGCATAATAGTAAGCTCTGGCTTTATGAAATTATTTCCTATACTATTCATCCGATTGCGATGAAACTTTGGGGATTTGATGTGTGCATGTCCGGGATGGTTTCAATGCGTAATAGTAAGCTCTGGCGTTATCAAATTATTTCATATACTATTCACCCGATTGAGATGAAACTTTGGAGATTTGATGTGTACATGCCTGGGATGGTTTTTATGCATAAAAGTAAGCTCTGGCGTAATGAAATTATTTCCTTTACTTTTCATCCGATTGAGATGAAACTTTGGGAATTCGATGTTGGCATGCTAGGGATGGTTTCTATATGTAAGAATAAGCTCTGGCATTATGAAATTATTTCCAATACTATTCGTCCGATTGCGATGAAACTTTGGGGATATGATGTGTGCATGCTCGAAATGGTTTTAAAATATAATAATGAGCTCTAGCGTAATGAAATTATCTACAATAATATTCATCCGATTGCGATGAAACTTTGGTGAGTTATTGTGCGCAAGCCCGCGAAGTTTTCTTTATATAATGCAGAGCTTTGGCGTTATCAAATTTGTACAAAAAATTTAAATAGGTGTAACGGGAGTTATTAGAAAAGTGAGTGCATATCATATAATTTAGAAACAATTTATTAGTGAAAAAATTGAGCCGTGAACTTCTAGGCCCCTTTTTGCGAGAAAAGGCCCATACTGAACGCCTTAACCAGGGCGACCAAAGTGGCTAAGTAGCGGGTGTACAAAATTGAGCGATTAACTCACAGGACCCTTTGAGTAGTTCTCACAATCCTTGCTTCATCCACATTCAAACATCGATTTTTTTTTCAAATATTTAATTTTTAAAAAATGTAGACACACACACTTCTTGCTTCATCCACATTCAAACGTCAATTCGCTTAGTGCTTTAACCAATTAGTTGCCTTGCAACGGGCAAAAGCTAGTATATATTAATGCTCGTAACCACCAGATTTTAAGTCAATCGCAGTCTTGCGAAAAACGACCACTCTGCCCCTCGAGTTTAACCGACCTCAAAGCTGATTTTCGCGAGACATCGACCGTGGATAAAAATACATACGATTTTTTCAGACCTGATTTGTATGGGAAAAATTCAGCCAGAATTTTACCAATTGCAAATTTTCATATAAAAAAACTGATGCAAAAAAAATAAACTGCTAATAAAACTGATGTATGAAAACCTAGCGGCGAAAACTAGAAGCGCTCATTATTCGACGAAGAAATTCAAAGTTGTATTTCCAGCCGCCAGGTTCGCCCATCAAAAAAGGAAAAATTTATCGTCAGACCTTCACGAAAAATTTGTGAAAGAGCCTCAGTACTAAAATCGTAAAGTGTATATTTTTTTAAATATAAGGCGTCTCACCTCAAAACTTTACATTCCGACGAGCCTCGAGGTAAATCAAAATTGCGACTTAAAAAAGATACCTGGCTTAGATGTTTTTGTATTATTTCGACTACGACAGGTTTTGGAACATAAATAATATATTATATTTATGACTTTTCATGGAAATTTTGTCAGGATTCGTTTTCAAACGTCGGTAATTTCTGACGTTTACGAAAAAAATTCCGAGTTAAAAACTGTTAAAATGTTCGTAGCCAGTAAAAAAATGCTTTATTAAGGAAAAAATTATCGTCAGACCTTCAAAGTACTGAAATGTTGGGGCATTTTTGAAAATTATTCTATGGCGTCTCGCATGTTAATTTGACATTTCGACGAGTCTCATGTGTATCAATATTACGTCAAAAATAGCATATGTGGATAAGATGTTTTTCTATAATTTTGAAAACCATAGATTTCCGAACTCCAATAATACATTACATTTACCACATTTCATGTAAATTATTTCAGGATACATCTTCAAAAGTTGAAAAAATTCTGACGTTTATGAAGGAAAGGAAAATTGAAAACAGGTTAAATGTTACCGGCCAGCTACATAACGTCGATTTTAATTGCTGGGTAGGTACTTAAAGACAAATAAAATTCGAACGGTTCAGGCTGCTGAGATCATAGAAAATAATTTACCAGTGGGTAGGTACCTAATTGGGTGGGAACGTTATTTTTCAAATATTGAGAATTTAACATGATGAATAAAACTGTTTAAATAACTCAGGATAATCCATTTTTTTTTGCCAAATGGCGTAGGTACTTCTTTAAATTGTGCACAATAGTGTTATTCTAATATCATTCGGCGTGGGTGGTGTGCATTGGTACTGCCACCCCGTGAATCATTTATTGGATGACCAAACCCTTTATAACCGGTTAATCTGAGTCGATTTAAGAGTATCTAAATATATTCAGGTTGGCAAAAAGATGTATCTCAGTGACGTTTTGCATCGTTATATGCACCAATACACACAATTCTAAGGGCGTGCTTTTTCGTGTGAATGTTTATGCATTTTTTATACACAAACTATGGATCTTACTCGACTAATTTAAAACAAAATTAGGAAAATCTACCGGGAAAAGAGAAGTTTATTTAATTTTTATAATAGCTCTACACAGAAGGCCTTGAAGAAAATAATTCCTCTCAGGGCCTATGTCATCTTTGGGGATGCTGTGTGAAGGGTTCTTTTTAGGAAAGTAAGGAGATGATGTTCTGGTAATGAAAAAGTTATGAGGGGTGGGTAGGAATCTGGGGATCAGTGTGTGGAGTGACGGACGAAAATAATTCCTCTCAGGGCCTATGTCATCTTTGGGGATGGTGTGTGAAGGGTTATTTTTAGGAAAGTAAGGAGATGATGTTCTGGTAAGGAAAAAGTTATGAGGGGTGGGTAGGAATCTGGGGATCAGTGAGTGGAGTGACGGACGAAAATAATTCCTCTCAGGGCCTATGTCATCTTTGGGGATGGTGTGTGAAGGGTTATTTTTAGAAAAGTAAGGAGATGATGTTCTGGTAAGGAAAAAGTTATGAGCCTTTAAAAAATTGAGCTTTGGCGTATTTGAGAATCCTTCATTTGCAAACGAAATTGCGTCAAAATGACGGCCTCTGGCGTAAATGTTTTTTGATATATTCAATGGCAAAAGGTTTCGAAAACTTATTCAAACGTTTTTTTAGTGGCATTCCATTGAAAATATTCCACAATATCGAGCTAAAAATTTGACATTTTACAAAAAAATCCGTGAAAAATCCGCTGACAAATTTTACAAGATTTAAAAATATTACTGGTCAGGTGGATTGGTATAATAATAATCACTGGGTAGGTACCTACTTTGCTCCATCGAATTACAAATAAATGGTTTGAAATTAAGAGAAATCACCAAAGATGGTACGGTACTATATGCGTTTCTCCTGAAAAAATGACGATTGCAGTTTGTCGGTCTTTTAATTCAAATGCAGATACATGCTGGTAAAAAAAAATTCCGCTCGAAATATACTGATTAATTTTTTTATTAAAACTCATGATTTTTTTCTTATTTTTTTTTTGTTTAAAAAATATTGTCGGGCGTTTGCGACCAACGTTTTTGCGGCGCATTAAAATTTATCTAAATAAGATGCAAAGTTTTTTTTTCAAATTTTCTATACATTCATCGTTATTAATAATTATTTATTACGAAAAGAGTTATGGCGTCCGTGAAATCAAAAGGTGGACACTTGAGAGATGTCATTTCCATAAAAAAATATTAAAGTGTTGATTAAAAAAAAAAGTATTTTTTTTAATCGATTGGTTTTTGTAATAATGAGTGACGAAATTTTGCCGGACCCTGTCGTTCATTTCGACTGACCAATCAGGGAAGATGAATAAACATGGTATTCCATTGAATTCAAATATCGATATTTACTGTAAGTAAGAACTTCTTTCCTTTTAATCACAAAAAAAATATGGTATAAAATAAAAAAAAATTAACCAAAGATGGATATTTCCAAAAAAATGTAGGTGTACACGGGGGTAGGTAGATATGCAGGTAGGTAGGAACTAAGTACTGAACAGGTACTCTGGGTAGGTAGGTATGTATGAAGGTACTTTTTATAAATTAGGTGGGTTCGATGCAGTGCTACAGATTTTTTATATGCATATAAATCGAAAAATAGATCGGTCAGGATTCGTTCGTTTACTTTGGACATTATTCAATTTTAAAATAAAAATAATTATACGTGTGCACGGGTAGCCGGATATTGTTAAAGAATTTCTTTGTGTAATTTTTTTGCTGCAGTAAAATTGAGTTTGATAAGATGGTTTTTTTGATAAGTAATAAAATTGCAATGTTTTTTTTTTTTAGAAATTACGTAGGTAAATGAACAAATATTTTATGTTTGAGGGTTAGGTAGGTTTTTTTCCAATACTATTCATCAGATGGCGACAAAACTTTTGGGATTTGATGTGTGCATGCCCGGGTTGGTTTCTACGCATAATAGTAAGCTCTGGCTTTATGAAATTATTTTATATACTATTCACCAGATCGAGATGAAACTTTGGAGATTTGATGTGTGCGTGCCTGGGATGGTTTTTATGCATAAAAGTAAGCTCTGGCGTTATGAAAATATTTCCTTTAATTTTCATCCGATTGAGATGAAACTTTGGGAATTCGATGTTGGCATGCTCGGGATGGTTTCTATGTAAAAGAGTAAGCTCTGGCGTTATGAATTTTTTTCCAATACTATTCATTTGATTGCGACAAAACTTTTGAGCTTTGATGTGTGCATGCCCGGGTTGGTTTCTACGCATAATAGTAAGCTCTGGAATTATGAAATTATTTACGCATAATGGTAAGATCTGGCGTTATGAAATTATTTCCTATACTTTCCATCCGATTGAGATGAAACTTTGGGAATTCGATGTTGGCATACTCGGGATGGTTTCAACATAAAATAGTAAGCTCTGGCGTTATGAAATTTTTTCCAATACTTTTCATCTGATTGCGACAAAACTTTTGGTATTTGATGTGTGCATGCCCGGGTTGGTTTCTACGCATAATAGTAAGCTCTGTCTTTATGAAATTATTTCCTATACTATTCATCCGAATGCGATGAAACTTTGGGGATTTATGTGTGCATGTCCGGGATGGTTTCTATGCGTAATAGTAAGCTTTGGCGTTATCAAATTATTTCATATACTATTCACCCGATTGAGATGAAACTTTGGAGATTTGATGTGTGCATGCCTGGGATGGTTTTTATCCATAAAAGTAAGCTCTGGCGTAATGAAATTATTTCATTTACTTTTCATCCGATTGAGATGAAACTTTGGGAATTCGATGTTGGCATGCTAGGGATGGTTTCTATATATAAGAATAAGCTCTGGCATTATGAAATTATTTCCAATACTATTCATCCGATTGCGATGAAACTTTGGGGATATGATGTGTGCATGCTCGAAATGGTTTTAAAATATAATAATGAGCTCTAGCGTAATGAAATTATCTCCAATAATATTCATCCGATTGCGATGAAACTTTGGTGAGTTATTGTGCGCAAGCCCGCGAAGTTTTCTTTATATAATGCAGAGATTAGGAGTTATCAAATTTGTACAAAAAATTTAAATAGGTGTAACGGGAGTTATTAGAAAAGTGAGTGCATATAATATAATTTGGAACAATTTATTAGTGAAAAAATTGAGCCGTAAACTTCTAGGCCCCTTTTTGCGAGAAAAGGCCCATACTGAACGCCTTAACCAGGGCGACCAAAGTGGCTAAGTAGCGGGTGTACAAAATTGAGCGATTAACTCACAGGACCCTTTGAGTAGTTCTCACAATCCTTGCTTCATCCACATTCAAACATCGATTTTTTTTTCAAATATTTAATTTTTAAAAAATGTAGACACACACACTTCTTGCTTCATCCACATTCAAACGTCAATTCGCTTAGTGCTTTAACCAATTAGTTGCCTTGCAACGGGCAAAAGCTAGTATATATATTAATGCTCGTAACCACCAGATTTTAAGACAATCGCAGTCTTGCGAAAAACGACCACTCTGCCCCTCAAGTTTAACCGACCTCAAAGCTGATTTTCGCGAGACATCGACCGTGGATAAAAATACATACGATTTTTTCAGACCTGATTTGTATGGGAAAAATTCAGCCAGAATTTTACCAATTGCAAATTTTCATATAAAAAAACTGATGCAAAAAAAATAAACTGCTAATAAAACTGATGTATGAAAACCTAGCGGCGAAAACTAGAAGCGCTCATTATTCGACGAAGAAATTCAAAGTTGTATTTCCAGCCGCCAGGTTCGCCCATCAAAAAAGGAAAAATTTATCGTCAGACCTTCACGAAAAATTTGTGAAAGAGCCTCAGTACTAAAATCGTAAAGTGTATATTTTTTTAAATATAAGGCGTCTCACCTCAAAATTTAACATTTCGACGAGCCTCGAGGTAAATCAAAATTGCGACTTAAAAAAGATTCCCGGCTTAGATGTTTTTATATTATTGCGACTACGACAGGTTTCGGAACATTAATAATATATTATATTTGTGACTTTTCATGGAAATTTTGTCAGGATTCGTTTTCAAACGTCGGTAATTTCTGACGTTTACGAAAAAAATTCCGAGTTAAAAACTGTTAAAATGTTCGTAGCCAGTAAAAAAATGCTTTATTAAGGAAAAAATTATCGTCAGACCTTCAAAGTACTGAAATGTTGGGGCATTTTTGAAAATTATTCTATGGCGTCTCGCATGTAAATTTGACATTTCGACGAGTCTCATGTATATCAATATTACGTCAAAAATAGGATATGTGAATAAGATGTTTTTCTATAATTTTGAAAACCATAGATTTCCGAACTCCAATAATACATTACATTTACCACATTTCATGTAAATTATTTCAGGATACATCTTTAAAAGTTGAAAAAATTCTGACGTTTATGAAATGCAAAAAAAACTAAAGTTTATATGTTACCGGCCAGCTAAATAACGTTGATTTTAATTGCTGGGTAGGTACTTTTGTAAAGACAAATAAAATTCGAACAGTTCAGGCTGCCGAGATCATAGAAAATAATTTACCAGTGGGTAGGTACCTACTTGGGTGGGAACGTTATTTTTCAAATATTGAGAATTTAATATGATGAATAAAACTGTTTAAATAACTCAGGATAATCCATTTTTTTTTGCCAAATGGTGTAGGTACTTCTTTAAATAGTGTACAATAGTGTTATTATAATATCATTCGGCGTGGGTGGTGTGCATTGGTACCGCCACCCCGTGAATCATTTATCGGATGACCAAACCCTTTATAACCGGTTAATTTGAGTCGATTTAAGAATTCCTCTCAGGGCCTATGTCATCTTTGGGGATGCTGTGTGAAGGGTTCTTTTTAGGAAAGTAAGGAGATGATGTTCTGGTAAGGAAAAAGTTATGAGGGGTGGGTAGGAATCTGGGGATCAGTGTGTGGAGTGACGGACGAAAATAATCCCTCTCAGGGCCTATGTCATCTTTGGGGATGCTGTGTGAAGGGTTATTTTTAGGAAAGTAAGGAGTTGATGTTCTGGTAAGGAAAAAGTTATGAGGGGTGGGTAGGAATCTGGGGATCAGTGTGTGGAGTGAGGGACGAATGATTTTATCCCTACCACTGCGGTGCAAGGTGATGTTCCGAGAGAGCTCTGCTGAAGAAGCCAAAAAGTCTCCCTAAACCAGTCTCTTCCGATCTGGTCTACTACGAAATTGGTGGGCAGACGAATCCACCGCCAAGACCAGGACAAACCTCATGAACCCAGGCACCACTTCTAAATCACCAAACATAGCGAACCTCTTGAAATGACCTATTGCAGAGGCGTTGGCCTACCCGCCCAGCGATTTTTTTTAGCGTAAATCCTCACGGCTTTTGCGGTAGGTCAGGGCCCTAGCACGCTCGCTCTACAACGATCGATAGGATAACTATCGGTGACTTCTCATCGTTCCCTAGCATGACTACAGATCGCCAACGAATAAGTGACAGGTCACAATGACTAAGTGTCCTTCGTAACATATTCGAAATCAACTGTTGTTTGTACGTTAGCGATGTGCAGTTGTCCTAGGGAACGATGAGAAGTTACCGATAGTTATCCTACTGATCATTAAAGAGCAAGCGTGCTAGGGCCTGAACAAAAAATTTTTAGTTTATCCTTTAAAAAATTGAGCTTTGGCGAATTTGAGAATCCTTCATTTGCAAACGAAATTGCGTCAAAATGACGGCCTCTGGCGTAGATGTTTTTTGATATATTCAATGGCAAAAGGTTTCGAAAACTTATTCAACCGTTATTTTAGTGGCATTCGCTTGAAAATATTCCTCAATATCGTGCTAAAAATTTGACATTTTACAAAAAAATCCATGAAAAATCCGCTAACAAATTTTACAACATTTAAAAAGATTACTTGCCAGTGGATTCGTATAATATTATCACTGGGTAGGTACCTACTTTGCTCCATCGAATTACAAATAAATGGTTTGAAATTAAGAGAAATCACCAAAGATGGTAGGTACTAAATGCGTTTCTTCTGAAAAATGCCGATTGCAGTTTGTCGGTCTTTTAGTACAAATTCAGAAACAGGGTGGTAAAAAAAATTCCGCTCGAAATATACTGATTAATTTTTTTATTAAAACTCATGATTTTTTCCTTATTTTTTTTTTGTTTAGAAAATATTGTCGGGCGTTTGCGACCAACGTTTTTGCGGCGCATTAAAATTTATCTAAATAAGATGCAAAGTTTTTTTTCTAATTTTCTATACATTTATCGTTATTAATAATTATTTATTACGAAAAGAGTTATGGCGTCCGTGAAATCAAAAGGTGGACACTTGAAAGATGTCATTTCCATAAAAAAATATTAAAGATTCGATTAAAAAAAAAAAGTCAATTTTTTAATCGATTGGTTTTTGTAATAATGAGTGAGGAAATTTTGCCGGACCCTGTCGTTCATTTCGACTGTCCAATCAGGAGTTCACTAGGCATGCGGATTGCATTGAATTCAAATATCGATATTTACTCTAAGTAAGAACTTCTTTCATTTAAATCACAAAAAAATTATGATATAAAATTTAAAAAAAAGTAACCAAAGATGGATATTTCCAAAAAAATGTAGGTGTACACGGGGGTAGGTAGATATGCAGGTAGGTAGGAACTAAGTACTGAACAGGTACTCTGGGTAGGTAGGTATGCATGAAGGTACTTTTTATAAATTAGGTGGGTTCGATGCAGTGCTACAGATTTTTTATATGCATATAAATCGAAAAATAGATCGGTCAGGATTCGTTCGTTTAATTTGGACATTATTAAATTTTAAAATAAAAATAATTATACGTGTGCACGGGTACCCGGATATTGTTAAAGAATTTCTTTGTGTAATTTTTTTGCTGCAGTAAAATTGACTTTGATAAGATGGTTTTTTTGATAAGTAATAAAATTGCAATGTTTTTTTTTTTTTTAGAAATTACGTAGGTAAATTAACAAATATTTTTAGTTTGAGGGTTAGGTAGGTTTTTTTCCAATACTATTCATCTGATGGCGACAAAACTTTTGGGATTTGATGTGTGCATGCTCGGGTTGGTTTCTAAGCATCCGATCGAGATGAAACTTTGGAGATTTGATGTGTGCATGCCTGGGATGGTTTTTATGCATAAAAGTAAGCTCTGGCGTTATGAAAATATTTCCTTTAATTTTCATCCGATTGAGATGAAACTTTGGGAATTCGATGTTGGCATGCTCGGGATGGTTTCTATGTAAAAGAGTAAGCTCTGGCGTTATGAAATTTTTTCCAATACTATTCATTTGATTGCGACAAAACTTTTGGGATTTGATGTGTGCATGCCCGGTTTAGTTTCTACGCATAATAGTAAGCTCTGGAATTATGAAATTATTTACGCATAATGGTAAGATCTGGCGTTATGAAATTATGTCCTATACTTTCCATCCGATTGAGATGAAACTTTGGGAATTCGATGTTGGCATGCTCGGGATGGTTTCTATGTAAAAGAGTAAGCTCTGGCGTTATGAAATTTTTTCCAATACTATTCATCTGATTGCGACAAAACTTTTGGGATTTGATGTGTGCATGCCCGGGTTGGTTTCTACGCATAATAGTAAGCTCTGGCTTTATGAAATTATTTCCTATACTATTCATCCGATTGCGATGAAACTTTGGGGATTTGATGTGTGCATGTCCGGGATGGTTTCAATGCATAATAGTAAGCTCTGGCGTTATCAAATTATTTCATATACTATTCACCCGATTGAGATGAAACTTTGGAGATTTGATGTGTACATGCCTGGGATGGTTTTTATGCATAAAAGTAAGCTCTGGCGTAATGAAATTATTTCCTTTACTTTTCATCCGATTGAGATGAAACTTTGGGAATTCGATGTTGGCATGCTAGGGATGGTTTCTATATATAAGAATAAGCTCTGGCATTATGAAATTATTTCCAATACTATTCATCCGATTGCGATGAAACTTTGGGGATATGATGTGTGCATGCTCGAAATGGTTTTAAAATATAATAATGAGCTCTAGCGTAATGAAATTATCTACAATAATATTCATCCGATTGCGATGAAACTTTGGTGAGTTATTGTGCGCAAGCCCGCGAAGTTTTCTTTATATAATGCAGAGCTTTGGCGTTATCAAATTTGTACAAAAAATTTAAATAGGTGTAACGGGAGTTATTAGAAAAGTGAGTGCATATCATATAATTTAGAAACAATTTATTAGTGAAAAAATTGAGCCGTGAACTTCTAGGCCCCTTTTTGCGAGAAAAGGCCCATACTGAACGCCTTAACCAGGGCGACCAAAGTGGCTAAGTAGCGGGTGTACAAAATTGAGCGATTAACTCACAGGACCCTTTGAGTAGTTCTCACAATCCTTGCTTCATCCACATTCAAACATCGATTATTTTTTTTTTCAAATATTTAATTTTTAAAAAATGTAGACACACACACTTCTTGCTTCATCCACATTCAAACGTCAAATCGCTTAGTGCTTTAACCAATTAGTTGCCTTGCAACGGGCAAAAGCTAGTTATATATTAATGCTCGTAACCACCAGATTTTAAGTCAATCGCAGTCTTGCGAAAAACGACCACTCTGCCCCTCAAGTTTAACCGACCTCAAAGCTGATTTTCGCGAGACATCGACCGTGGATAAAAATACATACGATTTTTTCAGACCTGATTTGTATGGGAAAAATTCAGCCAGAATTTTACCAATTGCAAATTTTCATATAAAAAAACTGATGCAAAAAAATAAACTGCTAATAAAACTGATGTATGAAAACCTAGCGGCGAAAACTAGAAGCGCTCATTATTCGACGAAGAAATTCAAAGTTGTATTTCCAGCCGCCAGGTTCGCCCATCAAAAAAGGAAAAATTTATCGTCAGACCTTCACGAAAAATTTGTGAAAGAGCCTCAGTACTAAAATCGTAAAGTGTATATTTTTTTAAATATAAGGCGTCTCACCTCAAAACTTTACATTCCGACGAGCCTCGAGGTAAATCAAAATTGCGACTTAAAAAAGATACCTGGCTTAGATGTTTTTGTATTATTTCGACTACGACAGGTTTTGGAACATAAATAATATATTATATTTATGACTTTTCATGGAAATTTTGTCAGGATTCGTTTTCAAACGTCGGTAATTTCTGACGTTTACGAAAAAAATTCCGAGTTAAAAACTGTTAAAATGTTCGTAGCCAGTAAAAAAATGCTTTATTAAGGAAAAAATTATCGTCAGACCTTCAAAGTACTGAAATGTTGGGGCATTTTTGAAAATTATTCTATGGCGTCTCGCATGTTAATTTGACATTTCGACGAGTCTCATGTGTATCAATATTACGTCAAAAATAGCATATGTGGATAAGATGTTTTTCTATAATTTTGAAAACCATAGATTTCCGAACTCCAATAATACATTACATTTACCACATTTCATGTAAATTATTTCAGGATACATCTTCAAAAGTTGAAAAAATTCTGACGTTTATGAAGAAATGCAAAATAAAAACAGGTTAAACGTTACCGGCCAGCTACATAACGTTGATTTTAATTGCTGGATTGGTACTTTTGTAAAGACAAATAAAATTCGAACGGTTCAGGCTGCCGAGATCATAGAAAATAATTTACCAGTGGGTAGGTACCTACTTGGGTGGGAACGTTATTTTTCAAATATTGAGAATTTAACATGATGAATAAAACTGTTTAAATAACTCAGGATAATCCATTTTTTTGCCTAATGGTGTAGGTACTTCTTTAAATAGTGCACAATAGTGTTATTATAATATCATTCGGCGTGGGTGGTGTGCATTGGTACTGCCACCCCGTGAATCATTTGTTGGATGACCAAACCCTTTATAACCGGTTAATCTGAGTCGATTTAAGAATATCTAAATATATTCAGGTTGGCAAAAAGATGTATCTCAGTGACGTTTTGCATCGTTATATGCACCAATACACACAATCCTAAGGGCGGGCTTTTTCGTGTGAATGTTTATGCATAAACTATGGATCTTACTCGACTAATTTAAAACAAAATTAGGAAAATCTACCGGGAAAAGAGAAGTTTATTTAATTTTTATAATAGCTCTACACAGGAGGCCTTGAAGAAAATAATTCCTCTCAGGGCCTATGTCATCTTTGGGGATGCTGTGTGAAGGGTTATTTTTAGGAAAGTAAGGAGATGATGTTCTGGTAAGGAAAAAGTTATGAGGGGTGGGTAGGAATCTGGGGATCAGTGTGTGGAGTGACGGACGAAAATAATTCCTCTCAGGGCCTATGTCATCTTTGGGGATGCTGTGTGAAGGGTTCTTTTTAGGAAGGTAAGGAGATGATGTTCTGGTAAGGAAAAAGTTATGAGGGGTGGGTAGGAATCTGGGGATCAGTGTGTGGAGTGACGGACGAATGATTTTATCCCTCCCACTGCGGTGCAAGGTGATGTTCCGAGAGAGCTTTGCTGAAGAACCCAAAAAGTCTCCCTAAACCAGTCTCTTCCGATCTGGTCTGCCACGAAATTGGTGGGCAGACGAATCCACCGCCAAGACCAGAACAAACCTCATGAACCCAGGCACCACTTCTAAATCAACAAACATAGCGAACCACTTGAAATGACCTATTGCAGAGGCGTTGGCCTACCCACCCAGCGAATTTTTTTAGCGTAAGATCCTCACGGCTTTTGCGGTAGGTCAGAGGCCCTAGCACGCTCGCTCTATAACGATCGATAGGATAACTATCGGTAACTTCTCATCGTTCCCTAGCATGACTACAGATCGCCAACGAATAAGTGACAGTTCACAATGACTAAGTGTCCTTAACATATTCGACATCAACTGTTGTTTGTTCGTTAGCGATGTGCAGTTGTCCTAGGGAACGATGAGAAGTTACCGATAGTTATCCTACCGATCGTTATAGAGCAAGCGTGCTAGGGCCTGAACAAAAAATTAGACTTTAGCCTTTAAAAAAATTGAGCTTTGGCGTATTTGAGAATCCTTCATTTGCAAACGAAATTGCGTCAAAATGACGGCCTCTGGCGTAAATGTTTTTTGATATATTCAATGGCAAAAGGTTTCGAAAACTTATTCAACCGTTTTTTTAGTGGCATTCCATTGAAAATATTCCACAATATCGAGCTAAAAATTTGACATTTTACAAAAAAATCCATGAAAAATCCGCTAACAAATTATACAACATTTAAAAAGATTACTTGCCAGTGGATTCGTATAATATTATCACTGGGTAGGTACCTACTTTGCTCCATCGAATTACAAATAAATGGTTTGAAATTAAGAGAAATCACCAAAGATGGTAGGTACTAAATGCGTTTCTTCTGGAAAAATGCCGATTGCATTTTGTCGGTCTTTTAATTCAAATTCAGAAACAGGGTGGTAAAAAAAATTCCGCTCGAAATATACTGATTAATTTTTTTATTAAAACTCATGATTTTTTCCTTAATTTTTTTTTGTTTAGAAAATATTGTCGTGCGTTTGCGACCAACGTTTTTGCGGCGCATTAAAATTTATCTAAATAAGATGCAAAGTTTTTTTTCTAATTTTCTATACATTTATCGTTATTAATAATTATTGATTACGAAAAGAGTTATGGCGTCCGTGACATCAAAAGGTGGACACTTGAAAGATGTCATTTCCATAAAAAAATATTAAAGAGTCGATTTTAAAAAAAAGTCATTTTTTTTAATCGATTGGTTTTTGTAATAATGAGTGAGGAAATTTTGCCGGACCCTGTCGTTGATTTTGACTGACCAATCAGGGAGGTGGTATTAGGTGGAGGTGGAATACACTAGACATGGTATTCCATTGAATTCAAATATCGATATTTACTGTAAGTAAGAACTTCTTTCCTTTAAATCACAAAAAAATTATGATATAAAATAAAAATAAGTAACCAAAGATGGATATTTCCAAAGAAATGTAGGTGTACACGGGGGTAGGTAGATATGCAGGTAGGTAGGAACTAAGTACTGAACAGGTACTCTGGGTAGGTAGGTATGTATGAAGGTACTTTTTATAAATTAGGTGGGTTCGATGCAGTGCTACAGATTTTTTATATGCATATAAATCGAAAAATAGATCGGACAGGATTCGTTCGTTTACTTTGGACATTATTAAATTTTAAAATAAAAATAATTATACGTGTGCACGGGAACCCGGATATTGTTAAAGAATTACTTTGTGTAATTTTTTTGCTGCAGTAAAATTGAGTTTGATAAGATGGTTTTTTTGATAAGTAATAAAATTGCAATGTTTTTTTTTTTTTAGAAATTACGTAGGTAAATGAACAAATATTTTTTGTTTGAGGGTTAGGTAGGTTTTTTTCCAATACTATTCATCTGATGGCGACAAAACTTTTGGGATTTGATGTGTGCATGCCCGGGTTGGTTTCTACGCATAATAGTAAGCTCTGGCTTTATGAAATTATTTTATATTTTCATTCACCCGATCGAGATGAAACTTTGGGAATTCGATGTTGGCATGCTCGGGATGGTTTCTATGTAAAAGAGTAAGCTCTGGCGTTATGAAATTTTTTCCAATACTATTCATTTGATTGCGACAAAACTTTTGAGCTTTGATGTGTGCATGCCCGGGTTGGTTTCTATGCATAATAGTAAGCTCTGGAATTATGAAATTATTTACGCATAATGGTAAGATCTGGCGTTATGAAATTATTTCCTATACTTTCCATCCGATTGAGATGAAACTTTGGGAATTCGATGTTGGCATGCTCGGGATGGTTTCTATGTAAAAGAGTAAGCTCTGGCGTTATGAAATTTTTTCCAATACTATTCATCTGATTGCGACAAAACTTTTGGGATTTGATGTGTGCATGCCCGGGTTGGTTTCTACGCATAATAGTAAGCTCTGGCTTTTTGAAATTATTTCCTATACTATTCATCCGATTGCGATGAAACTTTGGGGATTTGATGTGTGCATGTCCGGGATGGTTTCTATGCGTAATAGTAAGCTTTGGCGTTATCAAATTATTTCATATACTATTCACCCGATTGAGATGAAACTTTGGAGATTTGATGTGTGCATGCCTGGGATGGTTTTTATGCATAAAAGTAAGCTCTGGCGTAATGAAATTATTTACTTTACTTTTCATCCGATTGAGATGAAACTTTGGGAATTCGATGTTGGCATGCTATGGATGGTTTCTATATATAAGAATGAGCTCTGGCATTATGAACTTATTTCCAATACTATTCATCCGATTGCGATGAAACTTTGGGGATATGATGTGTGCATGCTCGAAATGGTTTTAAAATATAATAATGAGCTCTAGCGTAATGAAATTATCTACAATAATATTCATCCGATTGCGATGATACTTTGGTGAGTTATTGTGCGCAAGCCCGCGAAGTTTTCTTTATATAATGCAGAGCTTTGGCGTTATCAAATTTGTACAAAAAATTTAAATAGGTGTAACGGGAGTTATTAGAAAAGTGAGTGCATATCATATAATTTAGAAACAATTTATTAGTGAAAAAATTGAACCGTAAACTTCTAGGCCCCTTTTTGCGAGAAAAGGCCCATACTGAACGCCTTAACCAGGGCGACCAAAGTGGCTAAGTAGCGGGTGTACAAAATTGAGCGATTAACTCACAAGACCCTTTGAGTAGTTCTCAAAATCCTTGCTTCATCCACATTCAAACATCGATTTTTTTTTTCAAATATTTAATTTTTAAAAAATTTAGACACACACACTTCTTGCTTCATCCACATTCAAACGTCAAATCGCTTAGTGCTTTAACCAATTAGTTGCCTTGCAACGGGCAAAAGCTAGTATTAATATTAATGCTCTTGACCACCAGATTTTAAGACAATCGCAGTCTCGCGAAAAACGACCACTCTGCCCCTCGAGTTTGACCGACCTCAGAGCTGATTTTCGCGAGACAGCGACCGTGGATGACCGATTAAGTGTTTTGCAGTCTCGCGAAAAACGACCATTCTGCCCCTCAATTTTAACCGACCTCAAAGCTGATTTTCGCGAGACAGCGACCGTGGATGAAAATACATACGATTTTTTCAGACCTGATTTGTATGGGAAAAATTCAGCCAGAATTTTACCAATTGCAAATTTTCATATAAAAAAACTGATGCAAAAAATAAAAACTACTAATGAAACTGATGTATTAAAACCTAGCGGCGAAAACTAGAAGCGCTCATTATTCGAAGAAGAAATTCAAAGTTATATTGCCAGCCGCCAGGTTCGCCCATCAAAAAAGGAAAAATTTATCGTCAGACCTTCACGACAAATTTGAGTACAAAACAGTATCTCGAGGTGTGTTTTTTAAATTTTCTTAGGCGACTCGCTTGAAAATTTTACATATGAGAGGGTTCCACGGCATTCGAGATTGGGTCGTAAAAAATCATTCTGGTGGCAATGTTTTTGAATAGGATCGTAGACGAGAGGATTGGCCATCTTATTCAGGCAAAACATCTAACCCTCTTCATTATAAATTTGCCGCTAAACTTTGCCAAACTTTTGACATCTAGCGAAAAAATTGTGTAAAAAACGTTTCGTCATGAATGAAAATTTTTTGCGGCCAGTAGAAGTGCGAAAACACTAGCCACCGGGTAGGTACTTTATTGCTTGCGACTAACTTCACGACTGATCACTGCGAGTATAGTGACCTAGCCTGTATCAAAACTTCCGCAACATTATCCGTGTAGGTTTTGTATGAAAATGTTTTTAAAAAGATGGCGGAATTCGATTTTCAGGCTTTTATTGAAGGAGGTTATGCTAATTTTTATGGTTCAGTCTTGCCCTTATAAAAAATATGTAGAACATTATAACTGGGTAGGTACTGTATGTATGAACTGAAGATAAAACTTTTTCCACCGTATTTCAAATTAATGATTTGAAATAAAAAAGGCACCAAAGATGGTAGGTACTTTTATCCATCGTATTACAAATTAATGAAATGATTTTTTTCTTTAAATTACCAAAGATGGTAGATAATTGTTGGTTTTTCTATAGACATTTATTTTTATTAACAGGTTTTTGAAAGATTTTTTCGCTTATTTTTTTATTGCAACGAAATATAGTTTGATTTAATATTTTTTGCTCAGTAATAAAAAATTGTAGAGCGCCGTTTCTGATGCCCGTCATCGATGCTCGGCATGGTTTCTAAATATGATAGTGAGAACTGGTGTTATGAAATTATTTGATATACTATTCATCCGATTGAGATAAAACATTGGGAATTTGATGTGTGCATACTCAGGATGGGTTCTATATATACCTAATAGAAAGCTCTGGCGTAATGAAATTATTTCCAATACTATTCATCCGATTGAGATAAAACTTTGGGGATTTTATGCATGGCTTTTCTATATAATAATAAGCTCTGGCGTACTGAAATTATTTCCTATACTATTCATCCGATTGCGATGAAACTTTAGGAATTTGATGTGTGCATGCCCGGGGTGGTTTCTACGCATAATAGTAAGATCTGGCATTATGAAATTATTTCATCTACTATCCATCCGATTGCGATGAAACTTAGGTCTGTCATGTGATATATCGATTCTGATAAAGCGAGGGTGGGGATTTTATATTAGTCAAAATTACGGTCGCCATTTTGTTTTTTAAGACTTTACTTAGGTTAATCATGTGACATATCGATTCTGACAAAGCGAGGATGGGGATATCATATTAGTCAAAATTACGGTCGCCATTTTGTTTTTTAAGACTTTTCTTAGGTAAGTCATGTGACATATCGATTCAGACAAAGCTAGGAGGGGGATTTCATATTAGTTAAAATTACAATCGCCATTTTGTTTTTTAAGACTTTACTTAGGTTAATCATGTGACATATCGATTCAGACAAAGCTAGGATGGGGATTTCATATTAGTTAAAATTACAATCGCCATTTTGTTTTTTAAGACTTTACTTAGGTTAATCATGTGACATATCGATTCTGACAAAGCGAGGATGGGGATTTCATATTAGTTAAAATTACGGTCGCTATTTTGTTTTTTAAGACTTTACTTAGGTTAATCATGTGACATATCGATTCAGCCAAAGCTAGGATGGGGATTTCATATTAGTTAAAATTACAATCGCCATTTTGTTTTTTAAGACTTTACTTAGGTTAATCATGTGACATATCGATTCTGACAAAGCGAGGATGGGGATTTCATATTAGTCAAAATTACCGTCGCCATTTTGTTTTTTAAGACTTTTCTTAGGAAAGTCATGTGACATATCGATTCAGACAAAGCGAGGATGGGGATTTCATATTAGTTAAAATTACGGTCGCCATTTTGTTTTTTAAGACTTTACTTAGGTTAATCATGTGACATATCGATTCTGACAAAGCGAGGATGGGGATATCATATTAGTCAAAATTACCGTCGCCATTTTGTTTTTTAAGACTTTTCTTAGGTAAGTCATGTGACATATCGATTCAGACAAAGCGAGGATGGGGATTTCATATTAGTTAAAATTACGGTCGCCATTTTGTTTATTAAGACTTTACTTAGGTTAGTCATGTGACATATCGATTCTGACAAAGAGAGGATGGGAATTTCATACTATACTATTCATCCGATTGCGATAAAACTTTGGGGATTTCATGTGTGCATGCCCGGGGTGGTTTCTACGCATAACAGTAAGTAAGCTCTGGCGTTATGAAATTATTTCATCTACTATCCATCCGATTGCGATGAAACTTAGGTTTGTCATATCGATTCTGACAAAGCGAGGATGGGGATTTCATATTAGTCAAAATTACGGTCGCCATTTTGTTTTTTAAGACTTTTCTTAGGTAAGTCATGTGACATATCGATTCAGCCAAAGCTAGGATGGGGATTTCATATTAGTTAAAATTACAATCGCCATTTTGTTTTTTAAGACTTTACTTAGGTTAATCATGTGACATATCGATTCTGACAAAGCGAGGATGGGGATTTCATATTAGTTAAAATTACGGTCGCCATTTTGTTTTTTAAGACTTTACTTAGGTTAATCATGTGACATATCGATTCTGACAAAGCGACGATGGGGATATCATATTAGTCAAAATTACGGTCGCCATTTTGTTTTTTAAGACTTTTCTTAGGTAAGTCATGTGACATATCGATTCAGCCAAAGCTAGGATGGGGATTTCATATTAGTTAAAATTACAATCGCCATTTTGTTTTTTAAGACTTTACTTAGGTTAATCATGTGACATATCGATTCAGACAAAGCGAGGATGGGGATTTCATATTAGTTAAAATCACGGGCGCCATTTTGTATTTAAAGACTTTACTTAGGTTAGTCATGTGACATATCGATTCTGACAAACCGAGGATGGGGATTTCATATTAGTCAAAATTTCGGTGGCCATGTTGTTTTTTAAGACTTTTCTTAGGTTAGTCATGTGACATATCGATTCTGACAAAGCGAGGAAGGGGATTTTATTTTAGTTAAATTTATGGTTACCATGTAGATTTTAAAAAACCCAAAATTTCTAAATATTCAAATTTCAAAATTCTTTAATTTTAAAAATACTTCATATTTTAAAAATATTCAATTTTCACACACCCTGTGAAGGCTCACAAGCCTTGCTTCATCCACATTCATACATAGTTTTTTTTTCTCCAAATATTTAATATGAAAAAAAATGTACGCACACACTTTTTATTTCATCCACCTTCAAACGTCAAATCGCGTAGTGCTTTAACCAATTAGTTGCGTTGCAACGGGCAAAAGCTAGTTAATATTAATGCTCTTGACCACCAGATTTTAAGACAATCGCAGTCTCGCGAAAAACGACCACTCTGCCCCTCGAGTTTGACCGACCTCAGAGCTGATTTTCGCGAGACAGCGACCGTGGATGACCGATTAAGTGTTTTGCAGTCTCGCGAAAAACGACCATTCTGCCCCTCAATTTTAACCGACCTCAAAGCTGATTTTCGCGAGACAGCGACCGTGGATGAAAATACATACGATTTTTTCAGACCTGATTTGTATGGGAAAAATTCAGCCAGAAGTTTTACCAATTGCAAATTTTCATATAAAAAAACTGATGCAAAAAAAAAAACTACTAATGAAACTGATGTATTAAAACCTAGCGGCGAAAACTAGAAGCGCTCATTATTCGAAGAAAAAATTCAAAGTTATATTGCCAGCCGCCAGGTTCGCCCATCAAAAAAGGAAAAATTTATCGTCAGACCTTCACGACAAATTTGAGTACAAAACAGTATCTTGAGGTGTGTTTTTTAAATTTTCTTAGGCGACTCGCTTGAAAATTTTACATATGAGAGGGTTCCACGGCATTCGAGATTGGGTCGTAAAAAATCATTCTGGTGGCAATGTTTTTGAATAGGATCGTAGACGAGAGGATTGGCCATCTTATTCAGGCAAAACATCTAATCCTCTTCATTATAAATTTGCCGCTAAACTTTGCCAAACTTTTGACATCTAGCGAAAAAATTGTGTAAAAAACGTTTCGTCATGAATGAAAATTTTTTGCGGCCAGTAGAAGTGCGAACACTCTAGCCACCGGGTAGGTACTTTATTGCTTGCGACTAACTTCACGACTGATAAAACATTATAACTGGGTAGGTACTGTATGTATGAACTGAAGATAAAACTTTTTCCACCGTATTTCAAATTAATGATTTGAAATAAAAAAGGCACCAAAGATGGTAGGTACTTTTATCCATCGTATTACAAATTAATGAAATGATTTTTTTTTTTAATTACTAAAGATGGTAGATAGTTGGTTTTTCTATAGACATTTATTTTTTTTAACAGGTTTTTGAAAGATTTTTTCGCCTTTTTTTTATTGCAATGAAATATAGTTTGATATAATATTTTTTGCTCAGTAATAAAAAAATTGTAGAGCGCCGTTTCTGATGCCCGTCATCGATGCCCTGTCATCGTGAGAACTGGTGTTATGAAATTATTTGATATACTATTCATCCGATTGAGATGAAACTTTGGGAATTATATGTGTGCATACTCAGGATGGGTTCTATATATACCTAATAGAAAGCTCTGGCGTAATGAAATTATTTCCAATACTATTCATCCGATTGCGACAAAACTTTGGGGATTTTATGCATGGCGTTTCTATATAATAATAAGCTCTGGCGTACTGAAATTATTTCCTATACTATTCATCCGATTGCGATGAAACTTTGGGAATTTGATGTGTGCATGCCCGGGGTGGTTTCTACGCATAATAGTAAGCCCTGGCATTATGAAATTATTTCATCTACTATCCATCCGATTGCGATGAAACTTAGGTTTGTCATGTGATATATCGATTCTGATAAAGCGAGGATGGGGATTTTATATTAGTCAAAATTACGGTCGCCATTTTGTTTTTTAAGACTTTACTTAGGTTAGTCATGTGACATATCGATTCTGACAAAGCGAGGATGGGGATTTCATATTAGTCAAAATTTCGGTCGCCATGTTGTTTTTTTAAGACTTTTCTTAGGTTAGTCATGTGACATGTCGATTTTGGCAAAGCGAGGATTGGGATTTCATATTAGTCAAAATTACGGTGGCCGTTTTGTTTTTTAAGACTTTTCTTAGGTTAATCATGTGACATATCGATTCTGACAAGGCGAGGATGGGGATTTCATATTCGTCAAAATTACGGTCGCCATTTTGTTTTTTAAGAATTTTTTTAGGTAAGTCATGTGACATATCGGTTCAGACAAAGCGAGGATGGGGATTTCATATTAGTTAAAATTACGGTCGCCATTTTGTTTTTTAAGACTTTACTTAGGTTAGTCATGTGACATATCGATTCTGACAAAGAGAGGATGGGGATTTCATACTATACTATTTATCCGATTGCGATAAAACTTTGGGGATTTCATGTGTGCATGCCAGAGGTGGTTTCTACGCATAACAGTAAGTAAGCTCTGGCGTTATGAAATTATTTCATCTACTATCCATCAGATTGCGATGAATCTTAGGTTTGTCATATCGATTCTGACAAAGCGAAGATGGGGATTTCATATTAGTGAAAATTTTGGTCGCCATGTTGTCTTTTAAGACTTTTCTTAGGTTAGTCATGTGACATATCGATTCTGACAAAGCGAGGATGGGGATTTCATATTAGTCAAAATTTCGGTCGCCATTTTGTTTTTTAAGACTTTTCTTAGGTTAGGCATGTGACATATCGATTCTGATAAAGCGAGGATGGGGATTTTATATTAGTCAAAATTACGGTCGCCGTTTTGTTTTTTAAGACTTTACTTAGGTTAGTCATGTGACATATCGATTCTGACAAAGCGACGATGGGGATATCATATTAGTCAAAATTACGGTCGCCATTTTGTTTTTTAAGACTTTTCTTAGGTAAGTCATGTGACATATCGATTCAGCCAAAGCTAGGATGGGGATTTCATATTAGTTAAAATTACGGTCGCCATTTTGTTTTTTAAGACTTTACTTAGGTTAGTCATGTGACATATCGATTCTGACAAAGCGAGGATGGGGATTTCATATTAGTCAAAATTACGGCCGCCATTTTATATTTTAAGACTTTACTTAGGTTAGTCATGTGACATATCGATTCTGACAAACCGAGGATGGGGATTTCATATTAGTCAAAATTTCGGTCGCCATGTTGTTTTTTAAGACTTTTCTAGGTTTGTCATGTGACATATCGATTCTGACAAAGCGAGGAAGGGGATTTCACATTAGTTAAATTTTAGGTCACCATGTAGATTTTAATAAACCCAAAATTTCTAAATATTCAAATTTCCAAATTCTTTAATTTTAAAAATACTTCATATTTTTAAAATATTCAATTTTCACAAACCCTGTGAAGGCTCACAAGCCTTGCTTCTTCCACATTCATACATAGTTTTTTTTTCACCAAATATTTAATATGAAAAAAAAATGTACGCACACACTTTTTATTTCATCCACCTTCAAACGTCAAATCGCTTAGTGCTTTAACCAATTAGTTGCGTTGCAACGGGCAAAAGCTAGTATATATATTAATGCTCGTAACCACCAGATTTTAAGACAATCGCAGTCTCGCGAAAAACGACCACTCTGCCCCTCGAGTTTAACCGACCTCAGAGCTGATTTTCGCGAGACAGCGACCGTGGATGACCGATTAAGTGTTTTGCAGTCTTGCGAAAAACGACCATTCTGCCCCTCAATTTTAACCGACCTCAAAGCTGATTTTCGCGAGACAGCGACCGTGGATGAAAATACATACGATTTTTTCAGACCTGATTTGTATGGGAAAAATTCAGCCAGAATTTTACCAATTGCAAATTTTCATATAAAAAAAATGATGCAAAAAAAAAAAAACTACTAATGAATTAAAACCTAGCGGCGAAAACTAGAAGCGCTCATTATTCGAAGAAGAAATTCAAAGTTATATTGCCAGCCGCCAGGTTCGCCCATCAAAAAAGGAAAAATTTATCGTCAGACCTTCACGACAAATTTGAGTACAAAACAGTATCTTGAGGTGTGTTTTTTAAATTTTCTTAGGCGACTCGCTTGAAAATTTTACATATGAGAGGGTTCCACGGCATTCGAGATTGGGTCGTAAAAAATCATTCTGGTGGCAATGTTTTTGAATAGGATCGTAGACGAGAGGATTGGCCATCTTATTCAGGCAAAACATCTAACCCTCTTCATTATAAATTTGCCGCTAAACTTTGCCAAACTTTTGACATCTAGCGAAAAAAATGTGTAAAAAACGTTTCGTCATGAATGAAATTTTTTTGCGGCCAGTAGAAGTGCGAACACTCTAGCCACCGGGTAGGTACTTTATTGCTTGCGACTAACTTCACGACTGATAGAACATTATAACTGGGTAGGTACTGTATGTATGAACTGAAGATAAAACTTTTTCCACCGTATTTCAAATTAATGATTTGAAATAAAAAAGGCAACAAAGATGGTAGGTACTTTTATCCACCGTATTACAAATTAATGAAATGAGTTTTTTTTTAAATTACCAAAGATGGTAAATAATTGTTGGTTTTTCTATAGACATTTATTTTTTTAACAGGTTTTTGAAAGATTTTTTCGCTTATTTTTTTATTGCAATGAAATATAGTTTGATATAATATTTTTTGCTCAGTAATAATAAATTGTAGAGCGCCGTTTCTGATGCCCGTCAACGATGCTCGGCATGGTTTCTAAATATGATAGTGAGAACTGGTGTTATGAAATTATTTGATATACTATTCATCCGATCGAGATGAAACTTTGGGAATTATATGTGTGCATACTCAGGATGGGTTCTATATATACCTAATAGAAAGCTCTGGCGTAATGAAATTATTTCCAATACTATTCATCCGATTGCGATAAAACTTTGGGGATTTTATGCATGGCTTTTCTATATAATAATAAGCTCTGGCGTATTGAAATTATTTCCTATACTATTCATCCGATTGCGATGAAACTTTGGGAATTTGATGTGTGCATGCCCGGGGTGGTTTCTACGCATAATAGTAAGCCCTGGCATTATGAAATTATTTCATCTACTATCCATCCGATTGCGATGAAACTTAGGTTTGTCATGTGATATATCGATTCTGATAAAGCGAGGATGGGGATTTCATATTAGTCAAAATTACGGTCGCCATTTTGTTTTTTAAGACTTTACTAAGGTTAGTCATGTGACATATCGATTCTGACAAAGCGAGGATGGGGATTTCATATTAGTTAAAATTATGGTCACCATTTTGTTTTTTAAGACTTTACTTAGGTTAGTCATGTGACATATCGATTCTGACAAAGAGAGGATGGGGATTTCATACTATACTACTCATCCGATTGCGATAAAACTTTGGGGATTTTATGTGTGCATGCCCGGGGTGGTTTCTACGCATAACAGTAAGTAAGCTATGGCGTTATGAAATTATTTCATCTACTATCCATCCGATTGCGATGAAACTTAGGTTTGTCATATCGATTCAGACAAAGCGAGAATGGGGATTTCATATTAGTTAAAATTACAGTCGCCATTTTGTTTTTTAAGACTTTACCTAGGTTAGTTATGTGACATATCGATTGTGACAAAGCGAAGATAGGGATTTCATATTAGTAAAAATTTCGGTCGCCATGTTGTTTCTTTAAGACTTTTCTTAGGTTAGTCATGTGATATATCGACTCTGACAAAGCGAAGATGGGGATTTCATATTAGTCAAAATTACGGCCGCCATTTTGTATTTTAAGACTTTACTTAGGTTAGTCATGTGACATATCGATTCTGACAAACCGAGGATGGGGATTTCATATTAGTGAAAATTTCGGTCGCCATGTTGTTTTTTAAGACTTTTCTTAGGTTAGTCATGTGACATATCGATTCTGACAAAGAGAGGATGGGGATTTCATACTATACTATTCATCCGATTGCGATGAAACTTTGGGGATTTGATGTGTGCATGCCCAGGATGATTTCTATGCGTAATAGTAAGCTCTGACGTTATCAAATTATTTCATATACTATTTACCCGATTGAGATGAAACTTTGGAGATTTGATGTGTGCATGCCCAGGATGTTTTTTATGCATAAAAGTAAGCTCTGGCGTTATGAATGTATTTCTTTTACATTTCATCCGATTGAGATGAAACTTCGGGAATTCGATGTTGGCATGCTCGGGATGGTTTCTATATAAAAGAGTAAGCTCTGGCGTTATGAAATTATTTCCAATACTATTCATCTGATTGCGACAAAACTTTTGGGATTTGATGTGTGCATGCCCGGGTTGGTTTCTACGCATAATAGTAAGCTCTGGCTTTATGAAATTATTTCCTATACTATTTATTGGATTGCGATGAAACTTTGAGGATTTAATGTGTGCATGCCCGGGATGGTTTCTATGCGTAATTGTAAGCTCTGGCGTTATCAAATTATTTCATATACTATTTACCCGATTGAGATGAAACTTTGGAGATTTGACGTGCATGCCCGGGATGGTTTTTATGCATAAAAGTAAGCTCTGGCGTTATGAAATTATTTCCTTTAATTTTTATCCGATTGAGATGAAACTTTGGGAATTCGATGTTGGCATGCTCGGGATGGTTTCTAAATCTAAAAACTCTGGCGTTATGAAATTATTTCCAATACGTTTCATCAGATTGCGACAAAACTTTCGGGATTTAAGTTTAAAGTTTTTTTTATTCCAGAAAAAAAGAAAATAACATTTTTACTTACTTAACTAGATTTATTTATTTGATGTGTGCATGCCCGGGTTGGTTTCTACGCATAATAGTAAGCTCTGGCGTTATGAAATTATTTATGATACTATTCATCCGATTGCGATGAAATTTTGGGGATTTGATGTTTGCATGCCCGGAATGGTTTCTATGCGTAATAGTAAGCTCTAGCGTTATCAAATTATTTCATATACCATTCACCCGATTGAGATGAAACTTTGGAGATTTGATGTGTGCATGCCTGGGATGGTTTTTATGCATAAAAGTAAGCTCTGGCGTAATGAAATCATTTCCTTTACTTTTCATCCGATTGAGATGAAGCTTTGGGTATTCGATGTTGGCATGCTCGGGATGGTTTCTATATATAAGAGTAAGCTCTGGCATTATGAAATTATTTCCAATACTATTCATCCGATTGCGATAAAACTTTGGGGATATGATGTGTGCATGCTCGAAATGGTTTTTAAATATAATAATGAGCTCTAGCGTAATGAAATTATTTCCAAAAATATTTATCCGATTGCGATGAAACTTTGGTGAGTTATTATGCGCACGCCCGTGAATTTTTCTTTATATAATGGAGAGCTTTGGCGTTATTGAATTTGTACAAAAATTTTCAATAGGTGTAACGGGCGTTATTAGAAAAGTGAGTGTATATCATATAATTTAGAAACAATTTATTAGTGAAAAAATTGAGCAGTAAACTTCTAGGCCCTTTTTTGCGAGAAAAAGCCCATACTGAACGCCTTAACCAGGGCGACCAAAGTGGCTAAGTAGCGGGTGTACAAAATAGAGCGAATAACTTACAGTACTCTTTTAGTAGTTCTCACAATCCTTGCTTCATCTACATTCAAATATCGATGTTTTATCTTCAAATATTTAATTTTTTTTAAATGTAGACACATACTTCTTGCTTCATCCACATTCAAACGTCAAATCGCTTAGTGCTTTAACCAATTAGTTGCCTTGCAACGGGCAAAAGCTAGTTTTAAATTAATTAATTGTGTAATAACACAAATAAAATTTATTTGCGCATGCCAGGTTCGAACCCGCGGCCTTCGGATTGGGAGTCGAGAGGCTTACCCCTCGACAACGCAGGCCGTTAATTGTAAGAATACACGAACTATACGCGATTTACTTTTGGGGTGTTATGCCGTGTTACGAAAACCCCTTCTTTAGCCAACGTTTCGGACATCATTACAGTATTGATCATCAGGGCAACTGTGGTAAAATAATGATAATGGACATTGTAATTCTGTTAATGATGATGGGTAATGCCGTCCGAAACGTTGGCTAAAGAAGAAAGTAGTTTAACATGGCATAACACCCTTTGTCCTTAGAAATCTCAAATCATACAGGAGAACTTGTGATTTATGTGAGATTGTATTTTTTTATTTGTATTTCACGCCCTGCTGGGCTTTTACATGTTATTTTTTTTATTATTAACTGTCTAAATGTATTTTTATTAACTGTATTAAATGTCTGTTAGTAAAGTACATTCGATAACTCAGTATATGTTTTAGTCACACATAGAGAAATCATTGATTTTTAAATCATTTTAAAGGGGATTTATTTGGGTCAGATTTGTCACGACAACGAAAACTCCTATGTTTGATATATATATGTACTTCCTATGTATCATAATAATATATGTAGGTAGCTATAGTATATCTGTCCCACACTCTTGTGTAGGTACCTACATAAATGTCAAGCAAAAAATCGGTACCTGTTTGAGAAACACCAACAAATCCCGGTATGCCAGTAATCCGAGGTTTAAATTGAGTCAATGTAAACACGGCCGCTTCCACGAAATATTCCGTGGATTTAATTCGTAAGGCTTCAGCATAAATTATATGAATAGGGTACAGACTAACCCAATTATTCACGAAATAGGTACTTCACACACAGTATCATTCAAGGCTGAACAGCAAAATCCTACTTAAATCAAAGGGAAATTGAGGACCAAATAATGGAAAGAAATATCGAAAACAAATTAAAACGATCTATGTACCAGTGGCGGTTTTTGAGTTTTAAGTGATCTAGCGTGCTAAGATTGAAAAAAACGACGTTACTGATGTCGTTGTAGCTGAAAATGAATTTTATTTTTTTTCCAAAATTTCAACTTTTTGTATGAAGATCTTCATCTTCAAAAAGTTTAAATTTTGAAGAAATATTAAATTCATTTTCAGCTACAATAACATCAGTAACATCGTTTTTTCAATCTTGGCACTCTATAGCTCACTGAAAACTCACGGACCGCCCCTGCTATGTACCTATTTCGGAATTCGTTCTTGATTTTGAAAAGACATTTAATAAAAAAATATATTTTGTGTTAAGTCATGAATGTAGGTAACTGTCTCACATGGAAAAATGATAGGTAAATTATTCTGAAGAGGATATAACCAGAAAATACAGGATAGTCATTTTTAAATCAAATTCTAGACGTATTGACTCTTTTTTACCAAAAAACATAATTTGTTTTGTAAAGATTGTTATTATAACTAGTAAGTCATTTTTTAAATTTTGAAAAACGTTTTTGAGTTTATTTTTAATATAATATACGATATTAAGAAATTAATCATCACGCCTTTGAGCATTTTAATTGCTCACTTAAATGCAAGTATATATTAAAGCACATTTTGAATGAAATAAAGTGGATATTGTGTTATTAGTTAAAAATTTTGCGAAATATGCGAGTGCCGCAGTCCCAACTGCTCCCAACCGCCTGGTGCCAATGAGACAATGGCATCCCTAATTGGGGTATAAGTTGTCAGGCTGAAGGTAGTGGGGAAGGGGAAGGAGATGGGGAAGAGGAAGTATCTGGCTATTCAGATTTAGTCACAAAACACGGTTAAAGCCATTTCAAGTTCTGAATGGTGGTCTTACACCAGGGCGATACTGAGTTAATTAAATATAAAGATTTGAGGTTTTACTCATTAAGTTAAAAAAAAAAAAAATATTCATACTTAATTATACTATCTGTGGCAAATTGATGAATATAAGTGTCAATTTAAAGGGGATTAAGTCTCGAATACCGCTAGGAACTGTAGAAAATGTTTCAAAATATTATTATGAACAAGTACGAATTGTCTGCTATGAAGATTGCCTATAATCAGGAGCACTTTAATTCCACAACAAACAAACTAGCAGAACTTAATTGACTATATTTAATTGATAAAAGTGAACAAAGTTTTATTTTCTCAGTGTTTTAACGATATTATTTATACTCGTAGTTGAATAGAAAAAAACGAGAATATGAAGAACTGGTTACTTCACAAAAGTTGATCTAATTTAAGAAATGCAAACAATTTGTAACGTGTGAAATACAAGATTTTATTACACTATAAAACACCTCTTGTATGAAATTGCTTGGCACATAAACCTTGCAAATTTTTACTCAACGTATATTCAGTAATCCTTTTTATAGGGAAATATTTTATGTTATAATATGCTTCGTATGTATTGGTAAACCATGGACTATCCCCTCTACTAATAAACGTTTTATAATTTTTTCACAAATGATAAACGTACGTCCCTACAGTGATCGTTGTTTATCAGCTGTGTAAAATAAAAAAAATCATTTTATTAGTAAGGCCTAAAGTTTTTTATTATTATACTAGAAATTCTACGTCAATACAGGCCAATACAATTAGGAAGGCTATGTTATCCTGTTTTATTACTAAAAAGTAAAATTGTTTAATTTTATTTTAAGCTTTAAAGAAATTTTAAACATGTCATAAATTGCAATAAATTTCTAAGTTCTACCTATAATGTTAATTTCTTGTTCTGTATTTCATAATATAAGGCATTGAAGAAAATAATTCCCCTCAGGGCCTATGTCATCTTTGGGGATGCTGGGCGGCGAAAATTTGGAAAATAAATGCTTCACACAAGGACAGTAGTATGTGGCCTGCTCACGCGTCGGAAAACTAACTAAGTAACCAACTATCAAGCCGTTTCCCGCAGGGGTAGGCAGAGAGGACGGACAGCCAAACAACTGGGTCTTGGCACACACTCTTTGCTTCATTCACATTCAAACATCGTCTCATACATACTCTTCTATTATTCTGACTCTTGACATGGCCCGACTCAAGTATCTGATTCACTTGGTGCTGCCATGTCTTCCTCAGGCGTCTCCGACTTCTACAATTCACATTTGCTTCATATAGTCTCCTTACACTATTTTCTCTCGGAAAACCTGATTTATTCGTATACGCACCAGACGGAATTTTTTTTTAATCCAACAGAACTAAAATAAACAGAATTAAAAACACAAACAATTTCTTTCTTTGAGTGGCATTGCAACGCATGCCGGGTGCTAGCAAGTTATAATTATAAATTTAAACGCCTCGTTACTAATGTGCAGTTTTCCAGTACGAATAACCAATTATCGCGTGATAAGCAACGGTAGTATCATCAGCCCGTAGCTTAGTAGTTAGTCGCCATGTTCCGAGAGCAAACTGCGCCTTCAAATAATTATAAAAAATACACAATTACTATGTATCCAGCTCCATTGCATTCATAATTTTATTTTCTCGTCTTTAGGTGAAACTCTGCCACACATATTTGTCGGATTAACGCTTCGGCGAATGTAAAATCTACGTCTCGCATTCTTACGTTTGTTGTTCATTAACGTAATACGACGTATTGGTTGCTTTTAAATACATGTAAATACTGAAAAAGTAGTACAGGTAATATGGTATCAAAATTCACAAAATAAATGACAAAATTCATACATTCATGATGAAAACCATTCAAAAACCCCCCAATCCATCATAAGCTTATACAACTCATTGGTCAGAAGTAAATTGGAAAACGGGTGTGTTACTGGAACCCACACTCTTGAAAAAATAAAACAATTTGCTGACCGCGGCATTCTGCTTTTCTACCGATTTATAACATATTTCTATTAAACACTAGTTTTTAAGTTCCTAAGTAAATATATGTTATTTTTTTAAAGGTAATATCTGTACATTTCCGAGCCGAAACTAAAGGTAATTATATAAAATTCATTCAGTAGAAAATTATTAAGAACACATTTGGTTCTTTTATGTAACATGTTATATATTTGTCGAGAGATGTTTGTTCTATTTTTAACCAATCGTGTTTTATTAAATATTTCACTATTTCGCTTTAATAATCTTTTTTTTTCAAATATTAGCGCGCTCCCTCTTACATTTGTATTTACATATCTCCCGTTCTTCTATATTTTCTACCGGACCTAAGTTTACACAAAATTATTCATGATAGGCTCCTGACCACTAATTTTCTAAGTAATATTCACATTAAAGTTACGAATAGACGTAATTTAAGGGATTTTGGGATTTTTTGGATCAAATAACGACAAATTTAGCCTACTCCAGGCACATAAACACGCAAACAAGGCACATCTGTCGAGTTATTTATCTCTTCAGTGGTGTCAGCACTGTTAGCACTAAGTATTTCAGATAGATTCTCTTGTAGCCCGCTACGGATAGATCTATTGTTCGATGGCTAAACATTGTCGGATAAATGGGTACAATTGTACTTGTCGCATGTCGGGTTAACGACCACCACGGAATACATTATCGTCCTCTGCCGACTGTTTGTCGCAATCCTTCGCTGGCGTTTGGTCGACAATAAAGGCAGTGCCTTTTACAGCTGATGATATCAGCGACTAATCACTCAGATTCATGTGTTTGTCCTCCCCACTACACGCGCGGAATAGAAAATTCTAATACACAGAATCAAGGAAAACATATGGAATAAAAAGGGATTAGTACCTAAATACCAATTTATAACATTTTGTTTTTATTGTTTTTTTTCAAGATAATTTATTGGAAAACTACTTGGTGGTATAATTTAAATCAAATAATAATGAGATACTTAGTTTTAAGTCTGTACAGAGATTCTATGTATTCTGATGTACCTAACCTTTTTATGGAAAACGTGAAGAAATTATTAAATACCTAAGTATAAAAGGGGTATTGGCAAGTCCCTTGAATTTCTTTGCCTTCTTGAATTCATTTCAGTTCGTGCGGTATCTATATTAATTCGTAATTATTTACAAGTTCTTCCAAAAGATACCGATATTATTGCACGTGGTAAACCTCTATAAACTAGATCTTGTAATCTGATTCTAATTGCGAGAAATAGCTTCCGATCTTTCATCGAAAGTAGAAATCTCATCTATTCCCAGAATCGTTAAGCCCACGATTTCATCATATCACGTCGGAGCCCGCAGACGGCGAAGCGTGCCCAGAAACGTTTCAAAATGTCAAAGGGCTGTGAGATTTCTATAAGGAAAAGGGTGAACGAGAAAGGTTCTCGTTCACCGTTAAGGATCCATCCGCCATTTATATGGAGCTGATATTTTGAGGTTCATGTTTCAATCCCGATAAAAAACTAAAATTTGTCATTTATGAAAAAATAAATATGAAGAACGTTTTGCGTATAATTTTTATGTTTGACAACAACAACAAAGCAAAACACATGACATTCAGCGAAAAAATTTAGTATAAACAATAGTTAGAATATTGTGGAATATTATTATTTTTTTTTGGCTGAATGCCGTTGTTTTTTTGTTGTTTTAATGATCTTGAACGTAAAGATAATTCAATTACAATAAATACGTTCTGTGTATTCACTTTTCAAATCACTAGTTTACATATTTTTTTCTTAGTTTCACGTAGGTATAATTTTTTATAATTATAATTGGTAGATGGAACCTTGTATTCCCAAAAGAATGAGGTCGAAGTGCTAGGCAAATTATTTCTTCATTTCTACAAAAACAATTCATCTATGGCAGATAAAACTAAGTTGCCTGTAAAATTTTCAGTTTAATTAAAAAAGAAAAAAATTTCAACAAATTTCCATTTTCAAATGAAACCATGGTGTTCTTAGGAGCAGTTGTTTCAAATAATGAAAATATTCTTTTAATTCACTTCAAACTAGATTGGCAATCACGTCTTCCATCATTTCAAATACCAAATGGGTTGTTTCAACTCCGATCACACTCCAATCCACGTTGAAAATTTCACTGAGTGTTCCCCGCCGAATTAGGCATTTATTCCGCAGAATTATTTATTTCGAAGACCGAGATATTTTTATGATGGCAACACTTATAAAATTTCTATGGATGCGCATGCGCACGCCGACCACGGCCGTCAGAATTTTACCGCTATTTTGTTTTGTTGCGGTCAGTAATATTTTTCTACGATATAAAACGTAAATGATTGAGAATGAGTGTTGTTTTTATTCGTATTCAGTCAATTACATACATAGTAAAGTTAATATGGTAACTTTCAATCGTATTATTTGTATATTATTTAATTTTAGACCGATTTTCCGGAATGTGACCACTTCAGAGATGTAACCTGAAAGCAAGGTGGGAAAAGTGCTAAAGAAAACATAAAAATATATGGAAAATGAATTCAACGTGCCCATATTTACAAGCTACGTTTAACAACATAAAACGTCGTACATTAGAGGTTACTTGTATTATTAATAATGAGTATTTTTTAAGTCCGAATTCCGATAATTACGTATCTACTAAAGTTTATTTGGTATCCTACAATCGTATAACTATATTTGCAACTAACATTATTAACAATGAATGACGGACATCTCATTTATTGTTATTATTTGATATAATATTGAGTTTGTCTGTTTTACTTATCAGGTACCAACGGATGAAGTAAAATATGTTATAATATTGATACTTGTTTTAGCGGCATTGCAGTATGGGAGAGAAATATATAATGGAGGATTGCAACTGAAATTATGACAAGTCTGTGTTTTGGATAAAGGCTATCTCCAAACAGAAACCAACTTATCTCATGCGAAAGATATGGGTACAAAGGAGCAATAATCACGAACAGATAATTTTAACATTGTTCTTAAGACGCCAATTAAACATACAAGTGAAATGAATAAACAGTTTTTTTTACCCACATACAACTGTGTACAAATACTGACTTATATATACGTGTACATATTCTTATAACTTATATGACGAGGAAGTTTTACGTGTATAAATAAACATTTGAATAAAGATATATATTGAGCACAAAAGGATTTTTATTATAAAATACTATTAATTTCGTATCTTGTACGAAATCGGGAGTTCCTCAGTTGTATCCATGTACATGAACCTATAGCTCCATGCAGCTCCGTGGTTTCAAGGTAAATAATCAGTAAAATAATTTGACGGGGATATGTCAATCATAAAAAAGAGGTTTCTTATATATTGTAGATTCATAATGTAAGTATTACAGTTGACAATTATTGTGATACCATCGGTCAATAAGAGAAAACTTTTATTTTGTTCAATGTTTTCGCCAGTTTTTACGTCATTTTCAATCTCTGAAACTGACGATTTTCGACAACTATATACTTTGAGAGGATATCTAACTTCTTATACAGAATTACTTTGAGAGGATATCTAACTTCTGAAGTTTTAACCATTGTGCATTCTTTACGTTATGTACAAAAATTGTCCAGCCATATTTAGTTAAAAATATTACAGACATTCCCGCCACGACCTGTCAGATCACAATATTGACGTCTGCGCATGCGCCATTCAAGCTTAATGGTTCGAACTCGGCTGATCACATTAAGGTGATGTCCAATCACATTTGTATGGAATTTTCGTTGAAATTTCGTCTGACGGAGGTTGAAACAACCCAATTTTGCGGTGATTGACGATTTGAAGGAAAATCTAACGTCAAATTTTCCGAAACAACTGGTCCTAAATATATAATTTTTGAATCGAGCTAAGTTGCCTGTGATAATAAAAACAATTGGATAATTTGTAGAGCGCCGAAAAATTAAAACTAAAATCATCTCACCATCGTAAATTGTTAATTTAGGAGGCGGGTTTGGGTACCGCAGCCCCGGGAACCATTTATTGGACGACTAACACCTCTGCCACAGGTCACCCCAAGTGGTTCGCTACGATTGGTAGGGGTGCCCGGGTTCATAAGATTAAGTTTGTCCGGGACTTGGGGGCGGATGCGTCTGCCGACCATATGCGTGGCAGGTCGGATCGGGAGGGACTGGTTGAGGGAGACCGTTTGATCTCTCCAGCCGTACTCTCTCGATCCATCGCCTTGCACCGCAGTGGGAGGGATGGCTTCACACGTCCATCACTCCTGGACATATTTATCCCCAGATTCCTACCCACCACTTAAACCTTTTTCCTTCACCGGACTTCCTCTCCTACCTTTCCATTAAAAAACCCTCCACGCAGCATCTTCAAAGATGACATAGGCCCTGGGAGAATTTTTCCCTCAGGGCCTCCTGTGTGGAGCTAATGTAAAAAAAATAGCAAATGACGCCTTATTGTTCTAAAAAATTAATATAAAGGGCCTTACTAATAAATGTGTTAAATTTTACATAACTGGTAGGGTAGGTAGGGTTAACCAAAAGGTAGGGCAAAAGGTTATCAGTTAGGTAAAATTTTAAACATGTTTATTATTAAGGGCGTATGTCTTTTATAAAAAAACTTTATTGTATAGTTATTATTTTAGAGCTTGGACTTTGGACATATTTTACATAGGGGTTTGAATAAAAAAAATAAGAATTTTGGATCAAAAAAGGTAAAATTTTCCCGAAATGTCAGATGTAACCTCGTTGTTCCAAGGGCATGAGTTACTTAGTGTTTTAAATGGAACTTTGTTGCGTAATTATCATCTGAGAGCTTGTAACTAGGATATATTTTAGATAGAGGTTTGAAGAAAAAAAAACGTAAGAATTTTGCAGGTAAGAAGTCAATTTTTCCCGAAATGCTAGATGTAACCTTGTTGTTCCAAGGGCTCGAGTTAGTATTGGGCATAGCGGAGACCAGTGGCGCAGCGCGGTCACGCGTCAGTGCCCTGTCCAGGATTAGCCCACAGATAATATGACGTAATTGTGTAGTATTTGTGCCCTTTAGAACAACTCTTTTTGTTCTACGAGGAAGAGACTAAAGCCGTGTAAAAAAGTTAAAGAAGACTAGCAGGGTGGAACCAAAACCAAATGTTTGGCAAATTAATGAAAATACAATAATATATTTATATTAGAAGGGAATACACTTCAAGAGCCGCTTAGAAATCGATATAAAAATTAAAAATTATTATTCACACTGCACTGAAGATTGCCTATAAAAAGGAGCTCTCTTATTTTACGTCGCACAATGAATTGATTCAGCCCTTTTAGGCGGATTTTTTTTGGGGATGCAAAAAATCTCACTAACTGCGGTTAGCAGGGATCAGTTGGGACTCTTGACTTTCTTATTCTCATTAAAAAATAATGAAATCAACCTTCTCATTCAAAAATTAGTTACACATAGTTTTATCCTGCATTCATACGGCTTAGTAATTATATTGTTGTACTAAAATTAGTAAATATTTATATTCTTCTCAAAAAACTGCAATAACGTAGGAGTAATTAGATGGAAGACTAAACCAAAACTAACCGCCAAAAACCACATTAATTTAACTTTACAATTATTATAAATACTGAAATACCGGCTCTAATAGGATTCACGCAAGCAATACGGTTATCACTTCTACATTCATAAACATACACATCACCTAACGATGGGAACTGTAAAGCTGTCCGAAATGTTGTCTAAAGAAGGAAGAAGCGCACCACGGTATAATAACCCAAAAATAATCATGAGAAAGTATTCAGATGATTAAATTTGAATAAAGCTGATTTAACAGCTCGAGCGATTTTTGGCATAGACGAGTACTTTTGCAAAACATCTTGAGCGATTTGTTGCCATAATACTCCAAATTTACCCACCTTTTAAAGGGAGACCCTTTGATTTAAAGAATTATCAAACTCACCCGCGATTTGCAGTTTGCGTTTTTGGGAAGCTGATATAATTCTTTTCCATTTTATCAATAGGTGTCTCAAATCGACTTACCAAAGGCGTTTCTCGAAGCATCTAAAATTCAGTATTGTTTATTTTCAAGTTAACAAAAATGTTTGTTCCTCTCTGAAAACTCACTGACACCATTTGCAGTCAGCGGAACAATTGGAAAAATGCCAGCCCTGGCAGGCGCACGTGGTGTTTGGAAGATAAGAGACTATTAGACGAACTATTTCAGTGACATTTTAAAACCAACGAAGAGCTGTTTATTATTGAAGAAGATAAACTAACAAATCTAAATGAAATATGAAAAAGAACAAGACACAGAAGAATTAAAAAGCTAACGGTCGCAACTAGGACTCGAACGCAGTACCTCTCATCTTACCGGGAAGAACGCCTTAACCAATTCGGCAACTAAGACATCATCTTTTTAAGTCATTTTTGACTATCTCATGTTTAGAATTCAGAATAAACAATATTATTATCGACTATTTTTTTACCCGTATTTTTAGCAGCAACCTTTTTTATATGGAAACAAATGTTCGAAGAACTAGTTTGTAACCTAGATAGTATCTCGGATAAACGTATCCGATTTTCTTTATATCCGATTTTCTTTACACACCTATTGACTTTTTCTAAAAGATCTAATAATCAATTTTTAAATGAGAATAACTCTATATTATAATAACTTTCAATCATTTTAATTTTAACCCCGGATTCCTACCCACCCACAAACCATTTTGCATTCAGAAACTTTCTCTCCATCCTTTCCTTAAAAATATCTCCCACACAGCATCGCCAAAGATGACTTAAGCCCTGAAGGAAAATATAAAATTATTACGCCAAAATACTGAAATTATTTTTCAAAGGTTAACCAGAATAAGAACCGAGAATACATAGGTATAGTATACGCCAAAATTTAATACCGATCTGACGTTGATAAAGAAATCGTCACTGTAGGCGAGTTTAAGGTACGAAAAGTGGCATGCCTCCCCCAGCCCACGCATATACGCCCACGACCTAGATATCCCCCTCTGACCCTCCAAACGAAATAAGAAGAAGAATGCAAAGAAAACGTTAGCTATGCTAAGTCTGTTTTAGAGGTATTGCAATAGTCTTCTCGGATGAACAACATTGATCCCATGTGCGCGTGTATGACAGCGTGAAACTCAGCAGACAAAAACGGAACCTTCGTTTGATTACTTTAAAACCTAGAATTTATCAAGCTCGTTCTCAATGTCCATTGATATCTCTCGCATGCCTTTGTTTGCAGATAATGCGAGATAGTCCAGTCATCTATCCAGTATAGTGGCTGCCTAATTGGAGTAAAAAGACAATATCACTTGGATGGTAAACTACGAACTAACATGCGATTCTGTGGTTACATTTTCAGGAAATTGAGATTAATTCACGATAATACTTGGTTTTATATGAAGAAACCTATGTTTAAGTCGAGTTAAATTAGTAATTTGGAAAAAATGAGAAAAATATGTCGAATGAGTTTCAGTAGGTAATATAAATAATTATAATCTTCTTCTAACTGTCCACTCTTTGCACTTAAAAATATACTTCAAGGAAGAGCTATGAGTAATTGAATCACTGATTATTTATTAAAAGATACTTAAGTCCACAAATTAAAATTTTCGTTTTATTTTTTTCTCATATCTACTATTTGACACAAAAACATTGTCTGGCATAAAGATCTGTGGTACAAAATTAAATTAAATGATTTTTAATACAACCTAAGTCCTGGACTGAGCTTCTAAGTAACCATCGGCTCTCATTTTTACAATGAAATAATCAACTGGGAAACAACAGAAGGCGAAAACATTAATGAAATTGATGCTTTTGATTAAAAAAATTAATTCGAATTTTTTTTTGCTCGATTATTAAAACACCCTCAAACAGCGCTTAATAGTTGATTTTTTGAAAATATCTAAGTGTGTGTTTTATTTTTATGTATAGATTTCCATTTACACATTTTTTTGATTTTCTGACAAAACTAGACAGTTTTCTTTGATTACCTCAGAATGTGGTTTTATGGGAATCTTTTAATAATCAGTGATTCAATTAAATAAATTAGCTATACTTAAGCTTCGATAAATCCGTCCAAACCAAATAAAACTTCGATTCAATTGGAATAGATTCGTCTGCTTTTTATCAGGTTGTATAAATCCAATATATTGGAACGAGCACTCCATTTCGCTACTAAATTTATCGTCAAATTGAAATATCCCCGCCCTACAATCAATACTGCCGTCTGTATCAATCACATATTTTCCAATCCACTTAAGACGATAGACTTTGCTTTTCGGCCCATACAAAAAGGACGCCCGGGAAAAAACACTTTTCTACATCGAAAATTGCACAAAATGAATATATTTTTTTTATACTGCCTTTTAGAGGGTGAAAACTATGTCGGTATGTTTTCGAATTTTCGATGCGTTTCGTATTAACGTAAACATTCACTGTCAAACATGTACGATTTATCAAAAAATATTATTTAAGGAAAAAGTGCTGCTAACTCAACTCTCATAAAGAATTATAAAATTATAAAAAGCTACCGACGTAGCTTCTTCTTTCTAAAAAATATATATTTTTTAAAATTTCAATTTCGTGAAAGTTTCGGTGTAGAAAAGTGTATTCTCCATAAACCCCTTTTCGAGCGATTTCTGTAGGTAAATTTGAGCGTTGTCTCATTCGCACATTTCGCATTCGCTTGTATTGTAAGTGTGCGTGAGCTTATTGTGAGCGGGACAGAATGACAGTCGCGTGTGTTCCGCGTGTCATTCAAAGTCTAGCCTCTTAAGCCCTCAGGCTAATTTGTTCGTTTTTGGGTCGGTCTCATGCCTCACGTTTCGCATAGAAGTCGTTGTTTCCCTTATTGCGGTGGTGAGAAATATGATTTAAATGGTATTAGAAAGAGAAAACAACACGCTTTATATTCAAATGTAAAATTTAACCACAGAAGAATTAAAATTATATTAAATAAAAGTTTTCGAATGCAATTTCAGAAAAGTTTATGAAACTTTGTGAAAATTTTACCAATTATTTTTACATGAAAGGATAAAAAAGTGAGGTGACAAAAATGTATAAATTATAATACATTTGTCTAAAAAACATGTGTGTGTTTTTATTATTTTCGTTACCAGTAAGTTTAGTTAGAGAAAAAGTAAGGTGAGCCATTTATAAAACTTTTTTATATTTGATTCTATAAATTTTATACCTTATTAAATGTTTATTTCTAATAATATTTTAAATAAGCGTATTTTATAACCTTGCTAAACCTGTTTTTAGTTTTCGTAAGCGTTCAGAAATATTCCATTTATTAGGATTTTATTGCAAAGTGGAAATAATTTGCGGTAAGGGGGACTAGACAAATTTCGAGCAGACAGTGTCCTATGGGATATTTGTGGTAGAAATTCGAGAATAACCTGGATATTTTTGGTGAATGAAAATATCATAACATTTTTTTTAACATCGCAACTCGAACTAGAAAATATGATACAACAACTGATTGACATGTGGTTAAAATATGTGCCATTAAAACATTCACTAATATTTTCCAACATCGTAATATTTAGGTGTAGAGAGAGAGAACCAATTCCAATTGAGTTACGAAATGGAGAACTAAACAGATTACGAGCGAGGTGATTTGTATTAAATTAATATCATTAACGATTGTGAATTTGGTTGTTTTTACCACCTCCTGCTGCAACTATTTATGCTGTACTTAATTAGGCGCGTACCGCCCGGTTGGTCACCAGGAATTATAGTTACCAAATATGCGAGTGATATTATTATTTATTTCTAAATACTACTGTTTCTTGACTGATTGATTGTACAATCCGTTTTCTTTGCATTCTAGCGATAACTTCGATGAAAGATATTGGTGGAATTTTCACAATATTAACAACTAAAACTTGATTACGCATACTGTGAACATTTTTAATTGTAGTGTTAATATCTGTGCAGATTCCAATGAAAAATGTAATACTGTAAATGTTTAAAACAATAAAAAAGATATTTTCTGGATCTGCTACAAACAAAATAGATTCACAACCTGAATACAAAATTCAAAAGGGAATCATAAAGACAATTCTGAAAGTAGGTACCCATTAAAACGCCTTTGATAGAAATTTTCAACAGCTTTGACGTACCAAATGTACAACGAATATATGCCAAAAAATATTATTGAAGCTATTCAAAAATACTGAATCCTCTACTAGACCGTGCTTCCATCATACTAGATTGAATAAAAATGACATAAAAAACATCCCAAGTTATAAAACCACATTTGGACAAAGAAACTATACTAACTTTGTGACTAAACTCCGCAACATACTTCCCCAAGACCTTAAACTAATAAAAAGATTTTCTTCTTCTTCTTCGTGTGCCCTATCAGGTCCCGTTAACGTTGGCGATCACTCTTGTGAATATATATAATGTCTCTATCACAGATTGAATACAAATCAAGAATAAAAATATGGCTGAAAGAGGTAAATGAAAAAAAACTATAATAAATTGCGAAAAACGACATAGAAGACAAATAAACTATAATTAAATAACTATAGTCCGCCTCGGCACAGGACCCCCTAGTGAGGAGGACTAAGAAATACAATATCTTTACTTAAATTCACCATTATATTATTTTTATGTACAATTATTTTATACAGTCGCTAAGATAAAAAAAGATCAAATATTTGGTTGTAGGAGTAAAAATGTAGAGTTGTTAAATGGATATGAATTTGGGAAGAGATTTCTGTTAAATAATATAAATGCATGCATTGGCCATTTCAATCGCTCTCAATGTAACTAAAAAAAACATACTTTCTCCACAAAAAGGTAATTTATTATGATAATTGAAAATAAGTTCTTAAGCTGGTTTCGATTTTTGTCTGGATTTAGTGGATATCTCACACACAACTACTTTTATTTATATTTTAAAATCGAGCTTCCTTATTGAAAGACCCTATACAAGGAAAACGCTGTTATAAAAGATAAATGACGTGTTTTTAAAGGCGTTTTGCATAAAATGGCAAACGCAACAAACAATAAAATTACTCTTATATTATATGTTTAGTTTTCCCATAACCTTGCAGAAGAACTAGAAGCTGCCTTCTACGAGAAACTATTATTCTCACCTATTGCAGAAACTTCATCACAATAATAAGCTGTTATTTAACATTTAACCTGTTATTATTGTAGGAAACCACGAACCCCGAGGCGCTGAAAGAACATAGTGATAGATTGATGAACGCGAGCAAAAGCATGAAAATTTATTAGACCACTTGGCTTGGTGAATATACCAATAAAGTATCTATTTACCTAAATGTATTTTCTGTTTCTCTGTAATCCTTAACAGAGGTATTCTTGTCTTTAGTATTAGTACTGGACCTTCTCTCAGTATATGCTGTTTGATTAAAAGGCTTTGGTTCTTTGAAATCACAGTGACTGTTTATTGTTTTACGCACAATAAAATATGGTTTAAGAGGACACACGTCCTTATAATTCGCTAGCTAGATTTCGTCCGGAGAGCTCTTGTAAAAGGAGTGACTTGGCCTAAGAGTATGGATATTAGAGAGACGGCATGTGAAGTGTGCCCGCGCGCTCCAAGTGTGCCTTTTCGAGAATTTTACTTAAATGGCTGACATTGGCTGCTGGTTTTTGGTCGTTTAATACGTTCCGACATTTTTACGATAGCAGCCATCTTCCATTGTGACAGCCAATGTCAGCAGTATGGGTAAAATTCTCGAAAAGGCACACTTGGAGCGCGCGGGCACACTTCCCATGCCGTCTCTCTAATATCCATACTCTTAGGACTTGGCACTCCCAGATCGGCTATCCTCGGCACAACCGACACCATGTTACCCGAGCGTAGCATAAATAACATAATAATTATCGTAACTAATATTTCGATATATTACACAAAAAATAACGAGCCCCTTTAGAATAAAATATTAGTAATACTATTTTATTGCAGAACCATGTGTGAGTTAATTGTTCCGCCTCTCGAATAAAACATAACGACCTCCGTGGTTAAGGGGTAAGGCTCTCGACTTCAACGATTCCAAGGTTGAATTTCGGACGTGCACAAATAAATTTCATTTGATCGAATAATGTTATTTCACAATTTAATCATTAAAATAATAAAATGTATATTTGCGGCGCGGGAAGATACTCTCAGTTTCTCCTTGGTGTAACATCAGCATTCAGAATTGAAAAATTGCTTGAAATGGCTTTAAGCAGAGTTGGGTGACCCGGCACTTCCCCACCTTTATCTTCCTCTCCTTCCCCTCCTTTCTACCTTCAGCCTCACAACATACCCCAATTGGGTATGCCATAGTCTGCCGGTTGGAGGCAGTTGGGGCTCTCGTGCGGTATTCACATAACTGACATAACACCAATAACTGATCGCTTTTAATTCCGGTCACCTAACATAAAACACTTTTTGAGATGGAGATGTAAAAGAATGTTCATCAAATTTTTCACAAAAATAAATAAACAAAAACATTTAAACGCATCATTCTGAAGCTGAGCTTTTGAAAAATGCTGCCATAAGATAAATATGGTGACAGTGTAAAGTTCTATGGCTGATGTCTGATTAATTTTATTCTCCCCATTTCCTTCCTCTCCCCACTGTAAACGCAATACGTAGATGTATTGATTGTTGGTAGTGTTTTCGTTGGCTTTTGTGCTTCCTCTCTCTTACAACATGGGTCTCTTCAAGACAATCACTTCAATTTTTACTCCTTTCTCTCCCCAAATAGGACATATGCCCTTGTGGTGTATAGGTTAATCATATAAGTTTCAACATCCTTCGATGGATGACGTTAGTATAGTTAGTTATACGTCGTTTTGTGGTATCGTATCTCAACAGATGTCAGTTAAGTATTATTTCAGAATAGAAACATCTATCTTCGTTCGTATCTAATGTACGAACGGTTACGGTAATAGCACAAGCAGAAGGACAGACGCCACCAATGTCTTATAGCATCCTAAAGAAAGGACGTCTGGTTCAGTTAAATATTCATTGGAAACATTACGAACAAAGTAACTCGTATTCTCAACGAACCTAAAGATCTTATTTGGAAGTTTCCCAATTATTAAGGAAATAATTTTGCTCAAAGCCTCCTATATGGAGTTAATGTATACAAAAACAAAGTTAGAACTCTTGTGTAGTAGCAAAAAATTGTTAAAAAAAAAACATTATTCAATCAGTTGAATTTCTACTGATGGTGACTAATGACATGCCAATCGGTTATTTAAAAAAATATGACATTAAAAACGAATTACTGACAGCATGATTGGCTGATATTCGTTAAACGGAAGCAAAATTTCCACCAGGCTACTAAAAGTAAAACTTGCCGTGCAAAATAAGGCCTGCATATTTTATTACTACCGTAAATTTATTTCCTTCAAACGTCGTGATTGTTGATACTAATAATAACAATAAATAAATGCGATTGTACACATTAAACTGCAAGTAAATGCAACGAAATCACAATGGCCATTTAAAAGTGAAGTCAATAAAACGGCTTTATTATTTAATAATAATATATTGCACAGTGCACTGAAATAACGAGGAAAGCGAAATAAATTCGTGATAATGGCGTGCATTTCTGATTAAGTAACTCCTGGGGTTTAAATAATGAAATATTGACCTTAGAGTGGCTATGCTTCGAACCTTACCATCAAACCATTACCATATAATGTAAAAAATATAATTTTCAAACATGATTAATCGTATTATAAATTCGGAGCTGGACTGTTGCGAACTCTTAAGTCTAGTCAACATAAGAGTACCAACTCTGCATACTAAGCATAAGGACCTTTTTCAATGTCACCGTTTTCATATCAACATATTATTTCTGAAAATATAATTTTTTTATATCTAACTAGCCAGTTCTCGGCAAGTGCTGCAATGCCACTTTAATAAATAAATTGAATCTAAACTATATGAAATACATTCACTTTTCAAAAAACTCGCGTGCCACCTAATGCAATTTTTTGTACAAATTTCATAACGCCAGAGCTCACCAGCATATGTAGTAACCTTCGCGGGCGTGCGCACAACAACTCATCAAAGTTTCATCGCAATCGATAAATAGGATAGGAAATAATTTCACAACGCCAGAGCTCACTGAAACCATCCCGGGCATTAAACTATCAAATCCCCAAAGTGTCATCGCAATCGAATGGTTTAGGAACGCATAAGGGACAAACAAAGAAACATTCATTTTTATATATTATGATAATAATTTTAAACCATTTTATCTAACACCTGAAATTATAATCATTTTATGTACCCAATGTAAAAGCCTCAAATGCGTGTAAAATAGTAAAGTACCTAAATAAAAATAATAAAATAAAATTCACAGATACACCATTCGTAATTATAATGTTTTAAATTAAAAGTCTTTTGTCGACTTCTTGTTTGACACCAAGAAAAACAGTTTTAAAAATATTGCTAGATTATGAGGACTGCTACGACAGTTGGGTTGAGACTCTTGCGCGCATAAAAAAAAACAGGTATCTCTTCATAAATAGATGACTCACATAATTTATTATTGTTATTTTAGATAAATATTTTCCGCAAAACACTTTTCAAGTAGAATATCGTATGCAAAAGCGCCACCTGTATGATTGCGAACGTAGCGAATCTCTTCTACCTGTGATTTGCGTAGTTCCGACTACAACCGCCAGAGCAATGCATGTTTTTAATTTACCTCCATAAAAGTAGTTTGCAAATCGGCCGCAAGGTTAGCAAAGTGGCGCCACTTCTTTGTTTACGTCAAATAAACATAGATTTTCCCATCACAGAGTAAACGATTCAATTATGACTTAAAAACAAACAGTTAATAATTAAATGTCCACAGCCAACATGTTATTTATTATTTTTCATGCTATTAGCCATTAAAATGATTAATTTAAGCCTTCGATTGTTATTTCTGTTATGATGACTTAAATTAGGTTAACATGCAAGTCACATAGAAAACACATAATTTATTGCGTATCAGCAAAGATGGTTCATAAATTTAGGACGAGTTTCATAGTGCCTGGAAATTTAGTAAAATGAGACAAATAATTTTATAACCGTGGCAAAACAAATTTCAGAACAATATTTTTTTTTATTCAAATGTAAGGTTATGTTTGACTTCCGAATCTGACATGAAAACATTTTTTTTAAATAATGCTAAAAGTAAGTGCTTTTCTACGTAGTTTTTATGTTATTTATTATTTTATCTAATAAATGGCTAATTTGATTTGCACATTTCAAATAATGTTTACACTACAAGATAGTTTTGTAAATTTAGTTTTTTTCCTGCCATTGCCTTAACCATTTAAACGCCTCTTAGCGCCTCTGTTTTTAAATGTGTACATCTATTTGCATTTCGATTTTGTTTTCGGGACTTAATAAATGCAAATCTTGGAAGTGAAATTAAACCACTTCCCGACATCCGATCGAGGTGAAACTCGGCAGACAGACTCGTTGTCGATGACAATTCATTCTATTAACTCTTGATGGCACTCACGCACACGAAATTGCATGAAATGACGGTCGAGTCGTCCCATGCGTAAGACCATGTCCTAAAGTCGTTTCAGTTTCACTACATAAAAAAAAATCAAAGAAGATAACTATAATTTTCCTCTTTATTTTAATAATTATTAGTAGTATATATATATTGTTATTTCACGTCAAAAACGAGTGTGACGATTTTGTGCATATTTATAAAGTTATTTACAAAATAAAGGGTGATTAAGCAGAGATATAGTGCAAAAATAAAGAAGCCAGGCTTACTGTCGCATTGACCCCCAGCGGCGGTGTGGCAGATTCTCTTGGTGACTACGAACAAAATCATAAAAAAATGTAGCCAACAAACAAACAATGCTGAAGAAATTTAACGAGAAATAGTATCCAATCTAGTGCCAATCTTTACAATATATGGGACTCAATTTTATTTTTATTTTATCTTTTCTAGTGTAGAATTTACGTTATGCCAAATAGGAATATATAAACAAAAAAAACATACCGCTGATAGATCAGTTGAACCTCTCACTCTTTCTCATAGACGACTTATGTTTTAGAAAGAGAGTTTTCATTAAGCTCGCAGTGGAAGCAAATGCATCTACAATCTATGGAAAGTCATTGTGTTTAAAAAGTTTAAATTGTTTCATCGAATGTTATTATGCCTTAGTTGTAATGCATTAAAACTTCAACTAAAAAGGAGACAGAACAACACGCAATGCAAAAACTAACATTAAAAACGACTTGTTCAAATAAAACAACAAACAAAGAACAGGCTAAACAAAGCAGAGGAATGATGGAATAAAATTAAAATGAAGAGTTAAATGCATACCTAGGTGGAGTTCTTCGGAGACTTGTTCTGGTCCAGGAGTGCCTGTTGATGAGGCCATTGGGACTCCGCTGCCCCGCTTCACTGTAATAGTCAAAATAATATTTAGTAAATTGATATAAAGGATTTCTTTCTCAATACTGTGTTAGAAAAGTAACACTCATTAGACTGGTGTTAAGAGGAAACGAGGGCTTCATTTTGTCCACACAAAAGTATTCCTCTATTTCTTTTCCGGATGATGATACTAATTAGTACAATTTAAATAAATATAATATAGATATCAACCACTGGCATGTCCCTACGTTCTCATTTATTTAATAAGTCACTTTTTATAGGATAGGACCCTCCACAAATCCTTCAAATTGCCTAGTCGAACGCCAACAACAGACGTTCAGTATACTAATTTTAAGTTACTAGTTTTAAGTTTGCTAGTGAATGACACGGATGTGTCGAAACCGGTAGCATAAAAATTAAAATTTAAGTAACGATAGTACATTGAAAATTAAAACTCTTCAAAACAAAATACTAATTTTACAATGTATTTTTAAAAAACCAAAACGCATGGATATGGAACATTGTCTTGCCAATACAGTCATGTTGAAAAAAAATCTTAAAATCGGTCTATTTTTGGAGGAGAAAACAGGGGAATAGAAAATCTCGATTATGACGATTTTATTTGGATAAAAACAGTCAGAGGTGCAGTTGTGCCTTTCGCTCAGTATTTAAGTATTGTAGCAAGGAACATAGTCGACCAAAGAAGAAGTTTCTGTAGTAAGTCAGCAGGCCGAAGGAGTGTTGGGGATTTTATTATGTTTAGGTAGCTGGACGGTTTGGAGATGAACGCTGTATCCTTAAATATATGTAAACAAGGAACAGGGGGATACAGCATGACACCAACAATAAGGGAGGCGTATCCTATAAACTGCGATGGAAAGTATAATGTTATTTGTTAAAGTCATTCTTGATCCAGCGAATCTTTGGAAAGCATGAACAAAGTACGTAAACCCAACCGTTGCTTCCGAAAAAGATTATAGTTATAACAATTCTATTACAGGTATAACATATTATATCTCCCGGAACTATCACTTTCCATGAAGCAAATGGCCCATACACATTACGTCATTCAGGCAGTCTTCGACTATCGTGGAATTCGCTATATCTTACTGATTTTACCAAGTAAATAATGTTACCGCACTGTACTATAAACTTTCAACAGTTTGCACGACATAGAAATAAAAACAAACAGTATTCAATTTGTTGTTAGCTTCTTTTCACAGTAGAATCATTAAAACATCTTATTAAAACATGCACGTCTCAGAAAAATCATTTTTATTAATGATTTTTGGGGTATAATAATCCTTCTAACCTAACCCAACAGTTCAGAGAGCCTTACAGCGTCCATCATCAAACAAAGACGCCCAAATTTAACACCACAAAAATCACGAACCTTCCTTTAAATTTCCTTTGAAAAACAAGTGATTTTATACGGTCCTACTTCGTGCATTTAATATTCGTAAGCTAGAAACGCCTACTCAGAAACCAATTATTTACAAAAGTGGAATATGTTATGTATATTAATTTATATTTAATAAAATAGATTGGTAGAGTTGCGTGCCTTTCTTACGATCGTTGAGCGCAGAGAACGGCGTGGAACGAGCAAGAGAAACAGTAGAAGAAACGTGATACAATCCGAGTGGGAATATTGGATTGGCCAAAATCCAATTACACGAGTCGGGAGAATGTCGAATGGGTCGAACCTACCAAGAAGTAGCGAAGTAGGGCTCAAAGAAAACTCTCAAGAATGTTGCCGGAGCAACCAAGACAAACAAAACAACTTTATTATTCCGTCGATGGTTTTACGTCTAGTTTTTTGGTATTAAAATGTTCGTTAACTTATTTGAAGTCAAGACTAATACAAATTGTTTTGCAACTATCGACACAGTAAGGCCCTTAATACATGGAGATACTCACAAGCTACCTAACTGTGACGCAACCACAAGTAGCATACCGAAATGCTACTCATTAATGCTGCTTTCATTTGCATATTATCACGTGCAGCCGTGGAAATAATACGATGTCAAGTAAATCTAGCGATGAAGACCAAAATATTGTTCTTCTTTATCTTACGTACCCTTTTTTTTATTCATACAAGTTTTTGGTACAATTTTTTTTATTTGCTTTTCGACTAACACAGGTGCCCTTATTATTGTAGTCAACATTAGTGTATTAGTAATAATTTGAATAAAACATTTTTGAATTTTCGAATGATTTCTGTTTTTGTCGGCGTAAAAGTATCGTGTTAACATATAGGCGCTCCGCCCACTGAGGCAACTGAAAACCAACTAAAACCGTCTGTTTCTCTGTCTTGATTGGTCAAAAAGCTTGGTTAACCATAGAAGAACAACAATCACCTGACAGTTGGCAACTATCAATGGCCGCCCAGGGCAACCAGTAGAGCAAGTCGCAAGTCACCGCTTGCGTTACCATTGACAACGGGGTTTTGTGTGATAGTGTATGTGCGGGCCATCACATTGTCATACAAAGACAGTTGGCAGTTGAGAGTTTTCAGCTGCCTGAGTGGGCGGAGGCGCTTACAGTAGAGAAACTAAAACTGGACATCCGACGTGTATTGGTGTTTGCTACAAAAATAAATACGTCGATGGATATAATATCTTTCTAAGGAAATCGACCTCTATACTAAATCTAAGCCAAGAAAAACAATAACAACAATCAATTAATTATAGACTTTTTCAATAATCGACTGAAGATTCATATGGCTTTTGTTTGTGTCCATTTCAGCGACGACTCAAGGACAATAAAAAACTGGTTGGAAAAAATTAAATTGAAACAATAAATTCAAAAAAAATTTGCCAGTATAACTCTTTTTTTTTTCAAATTTAAAGTACATACTCGTGCATCATAAGTAATAATGTGAAAAGTAAACTACACAGAAATTAATAATAACAATATTTAAAAAAAAAACTTTAAAACAAATCAATAACATTCATCACCAGGAAAGCATCTTTACAAACAACCATTACAGCAAATAATGTAGAAACTTCGGAGAGTATTAATTAATAGACAATTTAATTGGCTCACGGTATCCCTTCTTTACCACTATATAAAATAATCCATTATACAGGATGTAACAAGACGTACCCGAGAGATTTTAACCAGTGATTTCTGAGATTATTTGGAGTAAAAAATGTAAATGAAATTTTTGTCTCCGGTGACTTTTTGATGACGTTTTTTTTTTCTAAATTTTTTTCACAAAATCAAACAAAAAAATATCTTTTTCATCTCGTCACTGGTCACTCAGCCGCGTAACCGCCCAGCCTCTTAACCCGTTCCCAACTGTCCAACACCTACTGTTTTTTTATGTTTTTGTAGAAAAAAAAACATCAAAAATGTCGCCGGAGACCAAAATTTTATTTACATGTTTTATACCATATAAGCTCAGGAATCGCTGGTTAAAATCTTTCGGGTACGTCCTGTTACACCCCGTATAGTATTTCATTAAACGTAGCTTCCTTAGTGAGATGGTCTATGCATTTTTTTATATATCAATACAGCACAAGAGTCCCAGCTGCTCCAGTCTGGAGTCAGTGAGACCATGGCATCCCCAATTGGGGTATGATGTGAGGCTAAAGGTAATGGGGAGGGAAAAAAGATGGGGAAGAGGAAGGTGGGGAAGTACCTGGCTATTCAGATCTGATCACCAAACACGGCTAAAGCCATTTCAAGCAACGTTTCAGTTTTGAATGGTGATCTTACACCAGGGCGATAATGAATTTATTTGCGCACGCCGGGTTTGAACCCGCGACCTTCGGATTGGGAGTCGAGAGCCTTGCCTCTAGACCACGCCTGCTGTCTATGCATTTTATTTATTTATTTATATATAGGTACAAAAGAAAGTACAAGTTACACATTAGGAAGCTTTGCCTGTCCAACTAGGAAAGTTTCCCGTTCCAGGACAGACAAATTGACAGGTTTAGTTCATATCATTACTTATTATTCCTTATTTGAATTATTAGTTTGGGTGTTCAATTCCATCAATAGCAAAAATTATTGGCTTGATTATTAATCTAAGTAGCCGATAAAATTACGAATAATACAAGAATTCCAAATGTGTTTTCAAATTTTTCTGAACGTCGAAATTGTACCGGAAAATGTGCCATTTCACAAATATTATAGTCGTTCGTGATATAAATATATATTTATGTGGCGCAAACAACAAACATATTTACCTTAGAAATAAAAATAAACGTTAGGTAAAGTGGGGCGAGGACGTCCTCTATTGTTGAAAAGACGAACAGATAAACTTGTGTTATGGATTTGAATATTTCTCGGTGGTAGTAAAGATAGTGGCGCTAGAAGTGCGGAACACGCAATCTGTCAATTGACCAAAATCTTTAGACAAAAGTTCCAGAATGATTGAAAAGTGTTTGGCCGCAGTAAACTGATTGATATTTTTGGTTGGAAAACCATTTTACAAACGCATGAATACAAAAGGAAGACACTCATATAGTTTAGGAATGAAAGTTTAGAATCGTCGCATCGGCATCGTTGGGATTTTTGTGGCGCTTTTGTACGAAGTCTGGTGTTCCGACGGATGTCGTCTCTACGGAATATTAATGCATATGTAACGTGTGAATTATTCGTCTATTGTCTCATGGTTGATTGGATGCTAGTTGGATGTTATTGTGGACGAAGAGTCTCTGTTAGGGACTTAAGGACTCTTGACTAAAAAAAAAAAAGGGGTTGAGACACCAACAACACGCACAACAAGCACACGCCATCTCAATATCCGTAGATGTCCGTAATAAGGAAGTTTTTTATTTTTTACAAAACCGGGACACGCTTAATATGGAGGAAAATAATAAATTAAAAAAGTTGTAGTAGTTAGTATTTACTAGTACTAATCAATTCAGTTATTGGAATTTCGAAAAAAGTGCATTTTAATGGTTATTTTTTTAATTTAAAAACACGAAATGTCACTTTTCAACGAAACTTGCAACAGTTCCTAACATAGCGGTCGGTGAAAAATGACTTTTCGTGTTTTTAAATTTAAAAAATAACCATTAAAATGCACTTTTTTTTAAATTCCGGTAACTACTACAACTTTTTAAATTTATTTTTTCGTCCGTATTAAGCGTGTCCCGGTTTTGTAAATATTTTCCCTTATATTTCACACAAGCAAGGACCGGGTTACGTCACGGACTCTGCCGCACGGTATTATGCTCTTGCCGCCGTTTTCGCGGGCTTTAATAAAATTAAAACTTGTAGAATTAATTTAATTATGAAAACGAACTTTAAAAAATATAAAAAAATACTGGTATTTAAGTTTGAATGTCATCTACATGAACATATTTTTTTAAGTCAAAATATTTTTCACTCAACTTCCCTATTGGAGTAGTGTCCTCTTCAATGAAACATTAATCTAAAATTGATTAAAGCTGAACTAATTTGAGCCCAGAGGTGGAAAGAACTTTCAGTATCGCCCTGGGCTAGTTTCTATATTTTAATGCTAGGTTGCAGTGAAATTTTAACCGCATATTCTTACAATTCTAAATTGTTGTGGTTACCGACGGATTGAAACGTAAGAGTTCAATTTTTTGCTTATGTACTGTGATCATTATGTATAAAATATATGAACATTAAGGGGTATTCTAGTCTAGAGGCACAAATTTCGGGCGTTTTTTCGAGCTCTATAAAAAAAGTATATTTTTACAATCCATTTTTTTATGTTTTAAGAATACATAAAAAATAAAAAATAAAATATATATTCAAAACTCGAAAAGTTGGTAAAATGGGGGACGAAAAAAATCGAACGGATTCTAAATCAGTAAAGTTGTCGCTATCGCCGGAACCTCGGAGGAGTAAATTTTTAACAGTTTCAATTTTTTTTTAAATAATAAAAATTAAATATTTTTTCTGATTCTGCTTGGCGCCATAAAGGGATGTGTAGAGAAGGTTCAAATAAATCGGTTAAGTAGAACTCTAGATATCATGCACGCCAGCTTGAAAAAAGTAGTTTCGAGAAAAACGCGTTTAAAGTTTTGAGTAAAGTTTTAGGCAGTTTTATTCGTTACTAGGACATTCAGTTAAAAATACATGATATATGCATTATATAGGTACAGTATATAAGAAAGCTTTTATGGGGTAATCCATCCGCAGGTAGTCGGGCAACGTCTACCATGTATTGTTCAAATTCAAATTTCACAAAATCCATATATAAGGACATATTTTTATAGATCTAAACTTTGAAAATATATTTTAAAAAAAAACTAAATTCTAGACTAGAATAAATACCCCCTAAAGCGATAGAAATTATTATTGCAAATAGGTTCTCTACCGATAAAAATAACGCTAAATAGTACATCGAGCCCAGATGTTTTGTGTCATTCTAAATGTTGTTATGGAACGCCCTATAGCTGGTGGAATCACACCTAAACCGCCGCGTCCGGTTGATACTTGTCACAACGGTTCCGTTCCCCACCGTTTCCTGCATCCCCTACTTCCCCTCTCCTACTCCGCCGCGGCGTACCGGCCGGCGGCCAGTCGCAAGCTGCTCTCTGCATCGGACGCACGCTCACGAGTTGAGAGTTGCGCTCTGCCTCGGACGCGCGTAGACACAGTCGAGAACCACGTTTTGTTTCGGGCTCCGCGTCCGCATTGGAATGTAGAATCGGTTTTGCCAAATATCGGTGTTATAATGGTTCGCGGACCCCGGAAGATTACCGAACGTGCCGGAAGCGGAGACCTTCGCCCCCACACATGTAAGCTGAACACCAGATTTCCCATTCTTTCAATGTGTCTGTAAAAATACGATAGGGTCTCGCGTAAAACCATAACCCAGAGAGTTTCGATGCAGAGATCACGAGGTATAAACACTTTAGCTAGGTTTGTGTAACATGCATTCTTGTGTAGCCCTGTACTGAAATAACCTGTATACTGTGTTCTGAATTGTCAATATATGAATCTATTTAAACATATCTTGTTGTCAATCTGCTCCGGCAGGAGAATCTCGTAGAGTATTGGTTCCCCAGGTGATCGAGGAGGATGGAGTTCTGTAAGCATTCATTTGCGACCCACGCCTGAGATAGAGGGTGCCCGTTGCTCCCGTTTGAGCTGGCTTTGGGGCTTGTTTGGGGTAGCTGGAGCTGACAATTGGCGACCAGAGAAACCCCGTAACAATGTAGGTACTCTTTATTTAAATTGAACTTTTTAATACCCTTCAATACTTTCACCTTCTCCAGCTTACCTATCCATTATTTGAGACTTTCACATCATGTAATACATAAAGCTGAGTTCACACCGATATAAACTTTTAAATCAATTGGAACAGGCTTTCTATACTACAGAAATCCAAAGTTGAATAAAGAAAGCAGAAAGTTATATGAAATAGATCCAGCATAAATGTCCAGTAGGAAACCAGCATAAGTCACAAAGCTACAAAACATCTCCACAAAATCTCCGGGTCATGGCGTCGGATGCATTTGCACACCAACTGCGCGCTGAGTCCGATTGGGGGAAGCCGGTTCTGGGAGACCCTTTCGCATCTCTAGCCGAATGCTCTCGAGCCATCACCGTGCACTTGCCTTGGGAGGATGGATACATACGTAATCTCGCAACTTTACTACACTCGCGAGAGATCATAAATGATGTCATCGTTCTAGTATCTTCTGTCTTTTTCGTTTTCAAACCAGCGCATGAGAAGGAAGAGGGCGAATGTCGATGACGACCGTACGAGCTCTCGCTGGGACTATTTTATAGTATGGATACACTGTGCTTGCTTACCCGTTATTGTTGTCCAGTTCGCCCTCACCGAGACACTCGAAACTCTCGGGCCCCGACACAGAGGGGGGCGAGGGCGTGGAGGAGCCCCGGCTGCGCTGCTCGCGGCCCCCGGCCAGCTCTCCGCTCAGGCTGTTGTGACTGCTGTCGGCCACCAGGAAACGGGGAGCCTGGAATATAGAGGGAGGCAGAACAATTGATAAGAATACATTCAAACATTATGGATTGGGGATTGGAGGCGAATGGCGAGGGGTCGCAGCCTGTGGAAATCATTACTATCCCACCCTGGGATGTAGCGCCGTAATGATGATGATGATGGACCAAACAACCAAAAAGAGACAAAAACATAGCAATGATTGAATTAAACTAATGGGGCAATTCAATTATAAATATCTTAAGAGAACTTTTTAAAAATTTATTACCAGAAAGTTTCAGAATTATAAATAACAATTTCCATCAGATATCGGGCATATTTGGTCTACTGTGATTATACGGCATAAAAAATTTAAAATTTTTTTCTATAAAAACAAACTGAATAAGCAATAACGAAAAATAAATAAATAATATTATATTATAATTAGTATTACAATTATGTACATTCTAACATATTTTTTGCAAATAATTTACCATTACTTTTTTGAATAAACATTTTTTTTTTAATGATGTACATTAGATCTATATGAGAAAGAACTTCTGAAGTTTTTGCTGTACAGTTTATTATAAACTCTTACCCGGTTTCAAACAAATAAAAATTAAAATAGAACACACGACACATAAAATCTTGGACAGGAATTATAGAAAAAAGAAATGACTTTATTTTTAAAACATCGTCACAGAAGTTATTTAAACAGGTTTATCTAAACCATGAAGTAGTACCATAGAAGTCGCTGAAAACCCCCTATCCAAAACTAGTCCCCCTCAGTACGAAATCTCCTGGTGAGGAGGACTAACAAAATATTCTACATCTCTTTTATATTTGTATTTCATATATCTTCTAAAAATGTTAAAATTATAAAAAAGTAGTTTAAAAAAAATCAATAAAAAGAATAGAAGAAAATCACAGAGGGACTGCTTATTACTGAAACCACCCACATATCGAGAGATCAATACGAAGAATAATGTAAAATATATAATATTGTAAAAGTCCATCAGGGCGTGTATCGTATATCCATATAAATATAACATTATATCAATACAATTTTGGGCTGCCTGGGAACCGAACTCACGATTTCCCGACTCAAATTCAAATACACAGAACACTATGTTCAATGTTTATAGGAGACAGTCAGGTAAGTTATAATGGCAAAAATTGGATAGAAAGATTAAATGGGATTTTGAAGCCATGTCGAAGTATACTCAAAGGAAAATGCTATCAAATGAAAAAGTTATCAAATACGTTTAGATCACACAAAGAGATCAAAGCTCTAACTCTAAAGCTTCTAAAGCAATCTATCAAAATCAGAACGATCAAAGTAGGCTTTAAATATTAAGCAGGCCTCAACAAGGTACAGCTGGTAAATAAAGTATTTCCAAATTCTTTTAGAGCACCCAATAAAAGGGTGGGTCTCTTTTGTACCACAAAACATCCCAATCACAGCAGGAAGATGTGGTGGGAAGTGCGTTTGAACCTAAATCAGTAATGGTAAAACGGGGCGACATTTGAAGTAAGGCGTTCTTTGATTTTGTTTTTACATTAACAGGAGGCTGTGAGGAGAATAATTTTACTCAGGACCATCTTTAAGGATGCTGTTTGGAAGGTCGCTTTGGGAAGGGGTGAACGTGAAGGCGGGAAGGAGGAAACACAGAGGTTATTAATTCTTGCCACCTCTCAGAAATTACTATTAAATACTAGCTATTTTTTATGATTTTTTTCGGGCCACGTGGATACAATGACGCTTATGCTGGGGCCGCATCTGAGTCTATCTTCCCGAAGTAATGCGTGCCGATACTTCGTACATTTTAAAATTTGAAAAAAATAATACGTTTACGTAAAGAATATTCGTGACGATAGCCGATAATGGCCGGTCACATTTGCGCGTATCGTGTCATAGCACCAAGCTTCGTGACGATAGGCGCAGATGCGGCCCCAGCATTAGAAAATAAGTGTTAAATTAGTTGATTTCTCGTTATATTCAAATATGTTGATGGTAGAATTGTAAAGCTGTTTTAATATATTTTTGGAATGAAAAATAAAATTATAAATTCCTCAGCGATTATGTTAGTTTCGTGTTATTTACATGTATTGTAAATTATTATATATACTTTCGGTTTATTTAATTTTTTTGTGAATAATAAAACAAATTAATGGTATTATCAAAGTCGTTCCACTCCGAAAGGTGACTTTATCATCGTGTTTGTTTTTGACTCTCCAAAAATATATGTACCTACACAATTTTCAATAAATACATCGTATGTGTGAAAACACTATGAAACAATTTAAACAAGACATAAATGTATATAAATAAATATGACATAAAATATTTCCGAAACAATTAATTTTATAAAAAAGTTATTTAGTTTCAAAGTTGAAAATAAACAAAGTCACCCCCATTTTATGGTAATCATGCTGGCATCAGGTAGATGGGAAAAATATCATTAAATTAGCATTCACTGCACAAGCCGGCCACTCGGGTGTACCTGTACATCGTCGATCGAAGACATAATAACTAATAACGCTTAATCATGGCAGTCACGGAGAACGCTTTACTTTAAAACCATAGATTCAGAACCCCGTGACAAACCTTGAGAGAAATAATATCAAAAACAATCTGGGAAATTGTTAAAAGTATCTTCAAGTGGTTTTCCCAAGCTACATTTTTTTTTTTTTTTCATGGCCAGTTGAGTAATAATTTGTATTAACCTGTATTTCCTGCATAACAAACAATAACAAAAAAATGGTGTCTTGTAATTCGACGGCCTCCGTGGTCGAGGGGTAAGGCTTTTGACTAGTAATCCGAAAATCACGGGTTCAAATCTTAATATTATCACTAAATAAAAATAAAAACATAAGGGTACCTGTAGTTTGTGTGAGACTGGAGATTGGCGTGGAGATTTGGTCCTCTGGAACACACTGGGCGCCATCATGACAGGGGGACGGGAAAGTTAATCTGTAAAGAAGAAAAACAAACATAAGTCGCATATAAAAGGAGAAATCATGTACATAAACATTGTCCGATGTATATAAATACACACGGTGTCCAGAATCTCGTAATTTTTTTGTTATGTAATCTTTATTTTGATGTATGCAAATTACTCAGCAAGAAAAATATACAGGATGTCAAGGGACGTAGATGACTCACTTTTAACCAGTGATTCAGGACATTATTTGGAGTAAAAAATGTAAATGAAATTCAGGTCTCCGATGACTTTCAAATGTCTTTTTTTTCTTTTAAATCCAACAAAAAAAATCTTCCACATGTCGTTAATGATCACTTGGCCGAGTAACTAACCAATCTCTAACCCCGCCCCTAACCAACACCCACTGATTCAAATCTAAAATCGACATAAAAATACCTTTAATAATAAGTTGATATGAATATAAAACGATTTTATTAACAGTATTTTTTTTAAACTTAAACGCTGGTATTACAGTACATAAACAAACAAAATTTATCCTTGATGCATTAAATGCATTTTTTATTAAAATATGTTTTATACTTTTGTTATTCGGCGGTTTATCTTTATATTTTGAGTAAGTCGGTATACCGTATTTTCCCAAAACCGACTAAAGATTTTATATAAGTAGATATGCCGGGGGGCAAATGTCGGGGATATATCATGAACTATCATGGAATCAAAGAACAGAGTTGTAGATAGAGTGCTTCACGTGGGGCACGTCTTTATTATGATAGTGAGTTAACAGTGTGGATGATAATTTATTATCGATAATACAAGAAAAATCGTGAGGATTAATGTTGACTCATCGTGTTTTGTGTCGCACGTCATGATTATGATTACCTTTGATATGTTGATTATAAAACCGTAAATAAGTCATGCACTACGAACACGTGCAATAAGTCTCCAATAAACACGTTATATTAAAGTATGCAAGACGTTTATTCAGCACTAAATTCCCCAATGTTGTTTGGGCTTTACACAGAGTTTTTCAAAATCAGACTTGACAGTGACGTTCCTCTTTTTTTCTTTTTTTTCATTAGCTCCATACTGAAAGCCCTGGGGGAAATAATTTCTATAGTGTCCTCGGCTTCTCACGGGCTTTATGCAGAACTTTTTTAAAATATGATGAAGACAGTAATTTTCCTCTTATTTTGAATATCAAGTATGCAAAATTTCATCGAAAGTATCATGCTTTAAGGGGTAGGAAATGAGTATGGGGTGGTTTTTCGAAATCTCATGTAAATATTGACCTTCCTATTATTTTGTAGGCCAAGTGTGCAAAATTTCATCAATAAAACTCGGAATAAAACTGTAAATTTGCATACAAATCAAATCCACGCCATCCACAACTTCATAAGTTTTTTTGTATGACAATCTTCCCAGGTGTTAAGAATATTAAAAATAAGAAATCTTCTAGAAATGATGATTAATCTAATAAATTAATAAAAATTGTTTTAATGTTCTATTGTTCTTGCTAATCATCAATAGGATTAATGTAAATAATGACAAATAAAATCGACTTAAAACATTCTAAACAAACAAAGTGATTTGTCATGAGAAGCGCAAGTAGGAAAACAAACAATTTCAATTGAAAAAATATTCGTAAATAAATTAAAGAAATAAGAATAATTAATATGGATGAAATAACATTTCTAGTAAGCATAATCTAGTACCCAATAATAACTTCTCCGCAGGCATTACAAAAACTAAAATATCCGTATAAAAGAATCGTTCCGCACGAAGGGCTTTACAACACAAAGTGCAGATAATGATTGTGTGCAGTTTTTACCTCGAATCGAAAGTGCCCGCAAATTAAAGCAAAAAGACTCTACCATTACATCATAGAAATCGATACCGATGATTTTCGTGTTAATGGTTCACCGGAACAATAGAAACACTGAAACACACGGGGAAAACTACCAACAGTTCGGGATTCAAATAATAGAATTTCTCCAATTTATTTTCGCTTTACACGATACTTTCATATGGAATTTATAGCGAATCAACTTGTTCATAAACTTAAGATTTCATACTTGTCTTTAGAGAAGAGATGTGACCGTACTAAATCGACAAAATAGCAACACCTTGAACATATTCCTAAATTACTTTAAAGCATCTGTTGCCTTTGCCGTTGCCGCGAAAATTCGTCAAAATACAAGCGAAATTTACAATACCAAAGAGTAACATATGTTCACAATCAGTATAATATTATATCAAAACACATAATATTAAAGGCTTTTTTATCAATATTTTAAATATAAAACGAAATTACCGTGCAACATTTCCTCGTAATAATATAATTACGCCAAACAATGACAGATGACAGATCCAGACCCTTTGGAATATCGAGGTTCCATCTATTGCGGAAACGTCACGCGGTTATGGGATCTATGGTAAGCTACCTTAGAGTTCATTATCACATGACGTAAAAGCAACAGATGGAAACTTGTTATTCCAAAGGGTCGAGATGTCAAATGATGTCCGCCATCTTACACTGGTCGAAAATCGGTACCTACTAAAATACGTCTTTTTTTAACCCGAATCCATGTTATGGAAAAACGACCCACACAGAAACTGGACGAAAAAAACCAGCGTGGAAAAGGACCATTATTGTCAGTTTGCTTTCGTACACATTAATCTTTCGAGGGCTTGAATCGGCTTCGTCTGACCAAACCTTTTAAATCAATAATCTTTATGTGTAGTCTAATAGCGTTACTCACGCAATAATTTGATATCTAAATATTATAATAAATCAATTGTCAGAAATTGAATCTAGGTCAGAATTTAACATGGGATTTTGAATAATAGTTTGACATTATTTAGATAGATGGCAGGCTCCTCCCATCCCCTCCAACGGAATTGAAATTAATATATTGTTTGCAAAACTAATTATTGGTCTCTTCTGCATCAAACCATCTAGAAAGAAACACATATCAGTTCCGTTGGGGGGAAATTAAATTCCTTTGGGTTCTATTATTTCGTGACAATAAAATTTTATAATTGTACGCTAAATAACAAAGTGTATTATTAAAAAGTCTCATTTCTATTCTTGAGTGAATCCTAAAACATTACATCAATGATCTACTAACAAATAATTTATGTATTTGAGATTAAAACTGACTACGTTTCGATCAGTTCGCGTAATATTTTGTACAACGCTGTCAAATTGATGATAATCAAACAACAATTTACTAAATTATATGTACCAACGACTGTAGAATATCTTCAATACATAGGATCCGATAAAGATCTTAACAAGTTTAAAATTTTTGATGACAAAACATTTAGATTTAGTATTATTAAATATTTTGGTGTTGGTTTGTTACGATAAACAAGGTGCAGTAGATAACAAAACATCATCTACAAAATAAATGGAGACAGAATGTTTTACTTCTGATGATTCAATTATTAAATTTTAATTATTTATTATAGTAAAAATTTTTTTTTTAGAATAAAGGTTTTTTTTAACATTATTAAGAAAAAAAAATCCCTCAGGGCCCATGTCGTCTATGGGGATACTGTGTGGAGGGTTTTATTGTGGAAAGAAAGGAGAGGAAATTCTGGGAAAGAAAAAGGTATGATGGGTGATAGGAATCTCTGGTCAATGTGTCCAGGAGTGACAGAGTATAAAATATGAAAATAAATAAATCCATCCCTCCCATTGCAGTTTAAGAAAGTCCGGCTGGAGAGGTCAAAAGGTCTCAATCAACTAGTCTCTCCCGATCTGACCGCCCACGCAATACGGCCAAGACCTAGACCAACCTCACCCCCATGAACCCCCGCACTCATGCTAATTACCAAACGTAGTAAAGTATTTAAAGCGACCTATGGCAGGGGTGTTGGTTATCCAATAAAAGGGTCCCGGGGCGGCCATACCCACCTCCCAAACTGCTGTTATACTAATACCCTAAGAGTATCAACGATATCACTTCTACATAAATAAACACATATTTCATCCCAATGTACCCATCTGACCTGATGGTGGACACTTTATCGCTGTCTGAAACGTTGACTGAAGTTTGGCAGACTGAATTAAAGAGGAAGCGCAACATGGCTTAATAAGCCAAAAATTAATCATGATAAGTTGAAGAGGAAGATCAGAAAACCTAACCCACATACCGCTCCATTTATATATGGACTTAAAATTGTACTAAAAATATGTATGAAACGTTTTTAATATTATTTCTTAGTAGGTAGTTAGTTATATGTCGGTGACGAAGGCACAGTTATGTCCAAAAATAGTTAGTCATCTTGACGTCAAAGTTCGCTCTGAATGGATTCTTTTAATTATTTTTCCTCTACAGAAGTTCGTAGCAAAAGGTCGGTAGAGTATGAAAAGAATATTCTATGAAGCAGAGCCAACACGCTCCAAACACAAACAACCGGTTCTGGCGTAAAATCGATTTGAGAATAAGGTCACGAAACTGAAATCGGATGAGAGAAACTAAAAGTGGCTTGTTTACGTTGATATTGTTATTGGTTTTGAATCAATTATAACAAATTTTGCCTTCCTATCGTCTTTGATATCAATAAATAAATAAATCATATTTAAGAGGTAATATTTAAAGGCGAAACACTACGAAGCAATGCAAAATTAATTAATGTGTTTTTTGGGCGACAAACGCAGCGTTAAGAGCGCTAGCGTTATTGAGCACGACCTACGCCACTTATCTTTTCTACCGACACACTACCTTATAAAAGATTTCTTCCTACGGCAGGACAGGGGGTCAGTTGAATTCGGGAGCGGCCGCAAAATACCATTTATTTGTACTGGATCTGTCAAGTTGACGGCTGACAGCTGCTTGAGCACGGCGGCTCCTTATTTACAATGACCCCCTCTCCTGTTTACGGCGGAGGGGGGGGGGGGGTCGCATAACTTTTCAAATATCGCATCGGCAGCGGTTACGGCGAATAACGGCGAATAGCGAAGACTCGAACCGTGCTAATAACGCATCATATTTTTACGTGTGGCGGGTCTGTATGGGTCTGTATGGGATTGTATGGTGAGTGCTATTGTGTTATAAAGTATCTTTTGATAATAACTTCTCATCTGTCCCGTGCATGAAAATTTGATCGCTCAGAAATATTTCAGATGCTTTGCGAGTAGAACACATTTTGAGCGCTTTTATTATTACCGTGACGAACCAACGGAAACGGCACGGCGCAGCGATGGTACCGGCTCACGATATCTCATTTCTTTAATACGAGTGAGGGAAATGCAAAACGGTAATCATTTTTTGACTCTCCCTCACTCGTATTAAAGAAATAAAATGGCGCGAGCCATTACCGTCGCCGTGCCGTTTCTGCAGTTGGTTACGGTAATAATAAAAGCGCTCTTTGGCCTTTGAAAAACTAGAGCAATTTTTTGATAAGTCTTTTTACAAGTTCAGTCTATAAAAACTGCTTTAAAGTTCAAAATCTCCTACTTACAAACCCATTTTATGAACCGGGTTATGATTTTATCTTAAAACATGGCAAATTAACTTCTTAAGAAAATCATCGTAAAATAGATATTTCAATTTGTGAACCTGAACTTCGCAAAATAAAATAAAACACTTTTTGCGATGTTTTCTTCTTGCATAAATCAAAGTAGGCGGCTGACTGGTGTTAGCGGGAATTTAAGCCTTATCGCCATCCACATATGGAGAGAAATTGTTAGGGGCCCGATTCCAAATATTAAAAAAAAACCACTATTGCGCTTGAAATCGTGACTTCCAGGCACCGTTTGCCAAGCGATTGTTATGCGTATTACCTATATTAGTGGCGATATAAAGAACGCAAACAAAACATAAATCTTTTGGCTTCCTCTTAACAAACTCCCCAATTTGGGATGCCATAGTCTCACTGGCTCCAGACGGGAGCAGTTGGGACTCTTGTGAGGTAATCTGTATATAAAAAAAACTTGATTATTGTAAAAAAAATAACCGCATACATAAGTAAAAGTCAGTGGTGTCATTCTGATTGCATTGCATACTAGCAGGGCGCTCACTTAATTGACCATTATTACGGTTGTTTCTTTGGATTTACCGAAATGATTTCTCTCATTTAGCTGAAGTGATGTAAAGATGAAGGATTGAATCAATTCGCTGCGCCATATTAGGTTTCACAATCTATCAAATCTCTTTCGTGGGATAATAATGATTTTACTGACCATTCAAATTGATGGGGGGAATGGGAAGATGCGTGGGCTCTAGTAAGTTAAAAATCAACCCGTAGAGGTGAATTTTCTTCTTCAATCTTCGCAAAATCACTTTGTGGCGTCATTTTTAAGTAAATGAAATAATTAACTTTGTGTAAAATAAAATCTCAATAAAAAAATATTTTATAATTTTGATAATTGTGATTATATTAGTGGTGTACACAAAGTTATTTGTTTCATTTGCTGATTTTTTTGTTGATTTGACTGATGATTGAACCTTCCTCCCCAGGGACTGGAGTCAACACCGCTAACACCTAATAAGCCAAATAGAAATTGGACAGTATTGACATTTACGTCGTAGGTATATTAACTGCTGTAATTTTTTAATATAAGAAATCATGCACGTACACTCGCGCACACACGCAATTTTCTGAAATTGGATGACATTATATAAAAAAATTTACAGTAGTTAATATACAAAATAAATTTCTGTAGGTACTATCCAAATAGGATTTGGCTTAGGTGTTAGCGGTATTGACTTGTAGTTCCTGGAGCGGTGTTTCTATAATGTCAAACAATTTCAGAAAAATCTGTCAACGCTTGTCTCATCAATATTAGTCAGCCAGGTACACGATATTTCAAATTTTATTTAGAGAATTTGTAAGAAAATAGTAACTTCACTTTATCACGTTCATACAATAAAGAATAAGAAAATAAAGTAAAACCGAATGTTGTGTTACGCCGTTCTTCCATGGAGCTACGTTCAAGCGACGCGATCGCCGCTCGTCTGTGTTTTCCATACTATTATTAGTGTTTGAAAACGCCGCTAGGCGCTACACTAGCAAAATAGTATGATAGGTAGCGGTAGCGTCGCTTGTAAGTAGCTACGTGGAAGAACGGCGTTATTGGCGCGAATTCCTCATTCTTTTATTAATTATTTTAAAGATTGTATTCATGGCATTCGATGTATACAGGTTGTAAATTAGTCCGGCATGTGCTGCCAGCTCTATTATTTTACGCTGTTTACGATTCGTGTGAATCACAACCATCCAACGTCGCCTGCCTGCAGCAAATTTATCGGGTAAGTTTGTACCTTACACTAACGATTTTTAATAGGTACGTCTTTTTGTATGGGAAAAAAAGTTGGTATTTCGTAAAAAGTTGTTCATCTTTTTTACTCCTACCATCATGTAGAATCACTTCCCGAAGTTATGCACTTTACCCCCGGACACCCTGTATACAAGGTGCACTAACTTTCGGAAGATGATGTTTAACTTTTTTCGAAATTCTAACGTTTTAATAACACAGGTACGGGGCATACCTACGTCATTCCTATTTCTACCCACGTTACATTGTCGTGAAAACAAGATTATGTGCCCGAGCGGTTAAAGGTAGTTTTCGGGTAAAACATTTGAATTGCTTGTATGTAAAAAATTATATACTTCTATGAAAAAAATACTTTTGTATCGGGAAAAACATGGCAATTTAGAAAGAAGTCGTTTGTCTTTTTTACTTTTACCATCTTGTAGAATCACCTCCTGAAATTTGAGCCCTTTGTATAATATAATATTTGAGATAAACTGAGAAGAATTTTTATTTAATTATCTAAGGCGGAAAAACATATTTCAGCATGATAGAAAAAAATATATAAATACTTCTATAATGTATGAACGCCGGGTAATATTTAGCCCTAAGTAATATTTAGGGTGACAGCTTAATTTGGTAAAAATATAGTGTTACATGTGTAGTACATATAGTAAAAAGTCAACATCACTAACGCTAACTGTCATTAGTGATGTTGACTTATTACAAAATTACATAAAACAACGTGGAAAAGCGATAAAACTCGTAACAGAATTCCTAAACAACTCCAACTTCTTTAACTTTAGACTTAATTGAGCCATTAGAAATCTCTCGAAGAGCATTCATCTTGTAGCAGTTTACGTAACTTGGCTTATTTCCTCGTGGGTGATAACGCTCAGAACTTTCCGCTTGACTTGGGGAAAGCCGATTTAGCTGATGCTATCAGTTCCAACTAGAACAGTCTTTCTCAAAGTGGGCGATAACGCTCCTTTGTGGGCGCTGGAGGCTTTCAGGGGGCAATATTAAAATTAGGGGGCGTTAAGGAAGTTCAGAGGGGTGACAGCAGACAAATTCTATCTATAAAATGGTATGCAAAAGTAGGTGTTGGAACATTTTTCAAATGTCAACACAGCAGGATCATCCCAATTAAAAGAATAATTTATAGAACTACTGAAAACAAACAAAGAAATTAAAATTAAATTCAAGAATGGAAGAAGAATTTAGGCTGCAGAAACGAATCCCTCAACTGTGCTCTGGGTTATGGTCGATTGTTCAACGATTTCTGTTAGCATTCCCATCGTCGTATTTGTGTGAACGTGGATTTAGTGCTGTATCAACTTTAATTAAAAAGATAAATCGGCTACAAGTTTCTGAACTGTTTTGAAGTGAATTCGAGCTAATATTAACAAACTCGTCGAAATGCATCCTTAACAACAGATAAGTTTAAAATTCAAAGCCTTCCGTTAATGTTAACAAAAATACTTCTAAATATAAGTATAAGTTTTTTTTTCCTCTCATTGAAACATTCTTTGATCTCACATAATAATGCACGTTTAAAAATTATATTTGCAATAACTGTTTTTAAGATACCCAACAGATGGTAATGTAAAAAGGTAAGTTGAAATAATAATGTAAAAAGGTAAGTTTTTTTTTAAATCTCCAATTGGGCGGTGGTTGAAATAAGTTTGAGAACCTGTGAACTAGAAAAAGGAAGAGAAGAAGTAATGTTAATCTGGTAAGTAGGCGGTGACGATGTGACGGTTCACACGATAAGTGAGATGCTTCCAATGATTGTTATTCTATACCTAATGAACTAGATTCAACAAACGATGTGTGGGTATGCTGTGAATATATCAGCTTTCTAAGTTTCTCACACACAATGAGCACTAAAGGTTTTTTGTGAGAAGAAGATGAGTAGATCAGAGAAAATATTGATGTTGATGAGACAAGCGACGATTTTCTAAAGCTTCTTCAATATTTTAAACATGTGGCTTTTGCATCGCATCATTTAATTTGTTTTACCTTTAAATAACGTAGCATAGCGCGAACAGAGTATCACATGAGATCTACTCCACATAAGTTGTTAGGCTGTAAGTTGTAAGGCTGAAAAATAAGAGAAAGGGAAGAGTAAAACCTTCGGATTTGAATCGAATATCTTGCAACCGGAAGGTATTCAATTCTGGCAATTATGAATAGATTACCACGGCGATATTGAGAGCAATTTATCTTCCATTCTTAAATTAGGTGAGGTTTATTTGTTAGGCTTTCGAATATTTTTCCATTTAACCATTTCCCTTTAAAACGACTATTCCTTCATTAACTCACACCACTACCATGCCTTTAACACCTTCATCAATTCTTCTGCCGATTTGGATTTGCCTCTCCACCCTAACCCCGTCCACTAACTCCTCGCCCAATGTCAATTGACTTTAGTATACCAATCTCAGTATTTACTAAAACTAATAAAGTGGTGTAAAAAAGCAATAAAAGTTGTTTTTAAATAGTAATCTAAATTTTGTACCAATCAAACCAATGTAAAATTAATATAGGTATCTTTATCTTTTAACGCCATTCCGATATAGGCCCACGTTTAAATTAAATATTTTCCTTTAAAATATGTTTAATTGAAATATTTTACACAATATTGAACCTCAAACTCAGTAATTATTAGAACTTCGCCATACAAGTATCTACGGAAATATAACACAGATGGCTCTGAAAATTGTCTTGGTTATAGAAAAGAGCAAAAGAGCCGATTTTGCATTCAAAGGTCAATTTAAAAAAAAAAATGTTAGATAAAACCGTGTTAACGTGACGATTGGTTCAATGGTTCCATAACACCTCAGAATCATGCGACTTCAAAACCCCCTTAGAAAAGTCATTAAAAGGTTAAAAAAATACAGCCCATAACCTAACATAATCAATTTAACAAAATTTCATCACTTTTAATGAATTTTAAAAGGAGGTGTTGAAGGTGCATGCTTCTGAGTCGTCCGGTCACCGGTTAAGTGTAGACGATGCAACATAACAAGGAATAAGAAGTGTGGGCGAAGCCTGGTAGGAAAGTTGATCTGAAATAAATCCTATTGTTTATTCGTTAGGGTGACCTCATTAAAGGTTAGGCAGTGAAGTGAAGTTAGTGAAGGGTACCTAAGCTCAGAGAGTGGCGGCTATCGAGTTCGTGCGACCATACTGGACAGCAAACACCTATCTACCATTACTCAATTACCTGTCTCTTGCAGACTGGACAAGGCGACACTTATCTACATAAACACTCATATACTAATGTGTCTCGTGTCGCCTACATGTAAAATAATATAAACTAATATTTCTGTGGCTTGCTTTTAAAAGGGCAAATATCAGTTTTTCAAATTTCACAAGGTCTACGTAGAGTTTGCTCTTTTTTGGGAAGTTTTAATATTTTCTAATTTAACATTGGCCCTTGAAAATCGAAAAACACTATGAAATAGAAACGTTCTTTTAGAATTCTCTTAGAGTTCCTAATAGTATAACATAATTTAATTTTGAAGTGAAATCGGGTTTTTTAAAAGCAAGCCACAGATTTATTGCAATCGAAAATAAATCAATCATCTGGGCAGGAATTTTCCTTTGGTTACTGTTTGGTCCTTCTCCAGTTTCACTTTTACGTCAAAAGCCAAGGAGAAAAAACCGGAGAGGGTCGGCCTATCTGGATTTAAATTAATTTTATTTAATTCGGGACTTAGTATCTAGTGCGTGAGACTGGTTGAGGGAAACATGTTGAACTCTCCATCTCCAGCCGGACTCTCGACTCATCGCCTTGCATCGCGAAGGGAGGGATGAATTCATACATCTCTCACTCCTAGACACTTTGACCACCAGGTTCCTATATTACCCTCTTACCTTCTTCCTTCCCAGAACTTCCTCTCCTTCTTTTCCCTAAAAAACCCTCCACATAGCATCCTCAAAGAAGATATAGGCCCTGAAGGATTTTTTCCCCAGGGCCTCTTGTGTGGAGCTAATGAAAATTAGGGGCACCAAGGTATCTACCATTCTTAATCAATATATAATTTCTAGTTTATGTTCGTTTTTTTATAACAGGTTATGTTTTGATTTGTGTCTCGCAACTCATTCGTGCTTTCATGCACACGCGAGTACAAAAAAATTAATAATTCACAACATTACATATTTACATTCCTAAAACAAGAGAATGCTCATAATCAGATAAACAAAACAATGCAATGTTTAAATGAAGTTTCCGACAAACATGCCGAACTCCAAAAAACCGGTACATTCGGCAACAATGAGGAAAGAAAATTAACAAAGTATGAAGCAAGCCAAGTACAAGCAGGTACCTACCAAATAGGAAAAATAAGAAACGCATTCTAAAAATATTTGTTGTGTAAAATATTTATATAATGCTTCGCCAATTTGGAACCCGCAGTATAGATAGCATAGAACATATTCAAAACAAATTTATAAAAAGTTTTACCTTCAAATTCTAAGTTCGAAAGTACATTTCAAACTTTGCAACAAAGGGGAGTAAGTAATAACTGATTTAACATTTAAACACAGAATTTTAAATAATAAAATCGACTGTACCGAACATCTATCCTAAATTAGATTTAACCCCTAAAAAAATTTGCGTGTTTTGTCAGAGGCTAAAAATATTCCCGCTTTGCAATAAAATCCAAATAAATGGAACATTTGTTTACGTATTCGAAAACTAAAAACTGTTTTCGAAAGGTGATGAAATAGGCTTTCAAATTTCTATATTGAAAATTACTATGTATTTTTTTAAATAAATTTTTTTTTGCGAAAACTTTAAAAGGTGTTCAAAATGGCTCACTTTACTTTTTTTTCTAACTAAAATTACTGATAATGAAAAAAAAAACACATCCTTATTTCATTAGATAAATGAATTATAAACCTGACTGTCATCTCACTTTTTTTCGTTTCATGTAAAAAAAATTCTTAAAAATTCACAAAGTTCCATAATTTTTTTTCAAATTCCTATCGGAATCTTTGGTTTCAGAAAGGGGTAAATTTTAATTTTTTGTGGTTTTCTTTTAGATTTAAATATATAGTTTGTTGTATTCTCTTTCCAGTACCGTTTAGATCACATTTCTGACTATGATAGTAAGGGAGAAACAACGATTTCTGTGAGACCTATGTGAGCTGGGACAAAAATGGTCTCCTGTGATTAAACGGGTTAACACATCTTTGACGTTCACTCCGTACAGCCCTATTCCACACACTTAATTACAAAACGAATGCAGCAACTAATTCGCCAATTAAACCGTGCTCCTCATACATTCAATAATATTTGCCTAAACTCTTACATCGATATTTTATCGGATTCACTGCCCAAATTTAAAAGGAGCATCATGTCAATGATATAAACTGTTTAATGCGCATACATATCGCTCCACAGATCACCACTTCTTACACCAACAAATATACCCACTCAATACACTAAATTACTAAATATACATACCACAAACATATCATAGGTAGGTACCGGGATTTCTGTAAATTTGTTTTATCACTGTAACCAATGCACTGTTTGTTTCTATAATATAAAGTAAATAAAATAACCATACAATTATATTATTTTTGCAGAGAAAACTATTCCTCAGTCGGTAGCGTAACGGAGGTCATGACGGCATGGTCTGTCCCCAGGGGACCCGAAAGGGGCTCAGGCAAGGTTTTAGATAATACTATGCCCGGAAAACATTAAAATCATGTGATAGATACGCAAATTTTCCTCGATTTAAAGTAGCATTACTGACGCATTGTTTTAATGCAACAAACTCGTTATGGTTTTCATTTGTGGCACATAATTTTTTAATCTCTCTTTCTGAGCATATTTGTGAGAAAGGGAGATTTTTAACTTGATGAAGCGTAATGGCTTCCGTAATAATTGTCGATGATGTGAATATACCTTCTTCTGGTTCCTCATTGCTGACGATCGTTACCCCTACTCCCTACTCCAATTTCTATTATGGACAAGGCTCCTCCACTCCTCGAGGTCCTGCGCTGCGTGGATAGACAAGGACACCCTAATACCGAACGCCAGTGATATTTGGTTACTCCAGAGCATTGGTGACCTTCCTCTGCTTCTTCGGTCAAAGACTTTACCAGTGACTATGAGTTTCTCCAAGTTCGACTTTTCTCAGTTTGGCGAGCATCGTGTCCAAAGTATATTAAGATACGTTGTGAGCAGATAGTTGAGAGCCTATTGTGGATGCCTAGTTCTTTCATAATGGACCCATTTGTGCGCCTGGCTGTCCGTGCAATCCTGAGCATTTTTCTCCAGCACCACATTTCGAGGGAGTCTATCCGCTTTCTTTCGCTTGCTCTAAGTGTCATGTCCACACCGTACAGAAATATGGGGAAAATCAACGACGGACTCATCTTGGTGGTATTCGTTATGCCCCTGTCACTCCATATCTTTTGCATTTTGCTCATGGCGTCTTTTGTCATGCAAATTCTTATTTATATTCCTACATACATGAAAAAGAGAACAGAAAATTTACAAAAAAAGGAATGGGAAAACGTAAATAATGATGATGGCCGTTCGTCGACCGTTTTGCGATGAGTCTCGATTGTCTTTGGATACATTGTTACTCCGATCTGTGTTAGTTTACCGGTAAGCCATTGTTAATTGAAAATCTTATTCTTGTATCGGAATTCGTTACAAGGATGCGGGTCGCAGAAGTTGAAAGCGACGTGTGGATTTGGGTTAGAATTGTTGAACTAGAGAGAGAGGATAATTGAGACAATTATAAATGGGGCTGTATGGAATCAGCACACATCTCCTTGCAATAAAGAACTAAAGTGAAACATATTATGGCTTTAAAAAAATATGATCATAAAGACTACAGATAAATAAACGCAGATTTTGAATATTTAAGTTGTAATAAATAATATTAAACGTAGAATTAAAAAAAAACATTATTAAAACGTCAATTTTTAACATGTCATTAAAACACACTGTCAAGTTGGTATTACTGTTTTGTTAGAGGTGACGTCACTGCTCTTCATTCTCCATTAAAGTTATATGAAATGATCAACATTTCATGCAATTTAATGTTATTGGTTTATTTACATACTAGATTTAGACATATAATAGTTGTTGTGTTAATTGAAACATTATTTGGGCCCTCAACAATTAAAATGATGACGGAAAAGGACTATATTTACGGACAATCGTCGTACGGGAACGTCATGTTTTCCAAATATAATAAGTACCATATACGGACTATGTAAGTGCCGAATTTCGTGGAATAAATATAAATCGTCGCTTCAGTTCGTTTTTATCCAACAGACCAAAATGGCGCTGTAATGTTTTTTTTTACGGTAAAAGCACATAAATTTTGGAGGACGTAAGAGACAAGGTGCGTTTTGAAAACCCCTTAAATAATCTTTTATAATTTTTTTTGAACGATTATCGTATAAATAAAGGCTTTTTGAGAACAAATGCATACTTAACTCAAGTTCACGAAAAATGGTCTGTTAGACAAAAACGAAGTAGAGCGACGAAATAATAATAAAAGCTACTAAGTTGAATCGTCTTAATACTTCGACGATCACATCGACGGATCTGCCGGATCTGCCCTGATGATGGACACTGCAACGCTGTCCGAAACGTCGGCTAAAGAAGGAGGTAGCACAACACGGCATAACACCCCAAAAACAAACAACGAAAACGAAAAAAAAAAAAAGTCTTAATACTTGTTTTTGAAAGTAGTAGTTGGCTGTAAAAAAAATATTTTCGCTTGTTTGAGGTTATAGGCGTCTGGCCTGATTGATTTATAAGCATATCTTCTATTTTCGATTTGTGATATGTGCACCGTTAGAGCAAAGTCACGCCTTTGTCAAACGTCAAAGCAACACAAACTCAGAATATAAATAAAATATTTTTCTGCGGGCTTCTAAGGTGTTGAAATCGAGCATCCATGTTAAGAACAAGGATGGATACAGGAATGGATAGTACGTATATTCCCTCATATAAAGGTAACGCAAAAATCTTTTTTGTACTTTTTCTATTTCTAGGATATGGTTTTGTTCAGAAGGGGCCCAAATAATGGAGCTATATTCCAGGATGCTACGAACAAGTGCTTCATATGTTCGACGTATCGCAATTCCATTAGTAAATGATCTCGCATTACGAAGAACAAATCCAAGCATTTTGTTGGCGCGGGAGACAATGTCAAATATGTGGGATTTGAAAGAGAGATTTGCTTCAAAAATCACGCCAAGGTCTCTAATCTCACTTTTGCGTGTTAATATATTTTTAATAATCTGGTAGGGGAATAGAAATGTATTTTTGGATCTTGTAAATGTAACGACATTGCACTTCTGGATGCTGAAGGGTAATTTGTTCAGTTCCGACCATTTGACAAGAGAATCAAGATCATTCTGTAGAAGAATGGAATCGATGTAACTTTTAATAGCTCTGAAAAGTTTGATATCATCAGCGAAGAGGAGATATTTTGAGCGGTTAATGGTCTTGCCTATATATATATCATTAATGAATAAAAGAAAGAGGAGGGGTCCTAAATTTGATCCCTGGGGAATCCCGGAGTTGGTTTTGTATTCGTGAGAAAATTGGTGTCCGTAACTGACATACTGACGACGATTGAGTAAGTAGCTAGCTACGAAAGCGAGAAAATTCTGAGAGAATCCGATGTCACTCAATTTTTTTAATAAAATATCATGGTCGACTTTGTCAAATGCTTTCTCGAAGTCTGTATAAATCACATCGACATCTACAAAATTTTCAAAAGAAAATTATTATATTAGAATGGCCACGTTTCATATATTAGAATGGCCACGTTTGCGTGAGGTAAGTTAAGTTGAACCTAGATTCCTAGAATAACGGTGACTGACACGCATCACAGAAGCCGTTCAAGTCGAGTTTAAGGTTACAATACAAACTGAATTACTCGCAAGTAAGTACCTTAGAGTTAGAGCACTCACAGAACTGGAAACTTTTCATTGGCAGACACAAATACCACTCTGTACGGAATAACTGTAAATATGGCAATGATATAATGAGCTAAGGAATTTGCTTGTAAGACGAAGGAAAAATAAATATAATTATGTGGAGTATAGGATTATGTATGTAGTTTCAATGTTCTTCAACAGATGTCGTTATTATAGTTACTTATATGTAGTTTTGAGGTTTATTTATATGTGACATAAGTAGTACCTTAGCAGAGTGGCAACTGTCGCCGTTCGTGTTTCATACCCGAACGGTTACGGAATAGCCGATGATAAACGATCGACAGCTGGATACCTTCAGTGTCAAGTTCTCTTGTTTCAGAATTACACAGACCATCCATTAGAACGGGCGTTCGGTCCAGTTAAATATTAACCTCGACGAAGTTCGAGCTTTATTGGATATTCCCGAACATATATCAAGTAATCCCATATATTGGGATAGAAGGACATTACAAGTTAGAAACAGAGAAAAAGAAGTTCTTGGTGGAGTGAATTAGAGTTATTAGACAACTTGAGGGATGAGCGGTGTGACACCAAGCGTTTATTGGCCAAAACGTGTATCCAAAAGCATAGAGAAACACCTATACTACTGCTACGTGTGCATGTTGGTATTTAAAAAAAATATATATTGAAAAGCGAATTTTTTTCCTTTCCTGTGTGAATGTACTTACAATGTTTCTCAACAGTTGTCGTTAGTGTGGGTAGTTATATATAGTTTTAATGTATCTAAACAGGGGCCAGTAAGTTGTATCTACTATACGAGAGAGACAACTGTTACGAAGAAAACCGATGCTTTAAGATCGACAGGTGAACACATTCAGATACCATTTCCCCTGCAGCAGATTAATACAGAGCATCCTTTAGAACGGACGTAAGATCCAGGTTATTTTGAATTGTAAACAAGAAGACTGACGAGCCAAAGTATCATTGAAACTCCGATCATAAGAAACGTATCGTTCAAGAGAGAAAACAACGGTATACCAAACAATAATTTCATTAAGTCTATGTATGTATATCTGCCTATGTTCGCATGGTTGGAAAAAAGTTTTGATTTTAGAAGAACAATTTAAATAGAAATTTAACTACGGAAATTGCAATAAAAAAAGAAAAGATTTTTTTAAATACTTTTACCAAATTTATTTTGCCAGGAAACCAACTTAACAAATACCACTTATTCACTCAGCATATTTGAATATATTCTCTATTTGGTGAGTCAACGCATTTTATATGAATCGTTATAATAATAATAAATGACAATATCATGTCATCAGATCTAAGAAATAGATTATCTTCAACAACAATGGGAAGTTTTGCAGCGGGAATGAAAGTTCCGCGTTCCAAACTCAATCACACAAATTCTTTCTACTTTGATCGAGCATTCACGTCTTCAGACAACAGGAAGAACAAAATTAGCAACGACATTTTATAACTAAGTACTTACTTTGTTTTACGACATTGCTGAAAAAGAGTTCCAAAAGCCAGAAGTTAGCGCCTCCGCCCACTCAGGCAACTGAAAACTCTCAACTGCCAACTGTCTTTGTATGACAATGTGATAGCCCGCACACTACACAATCACACAAAACCCCGTTGTCAATGGTAACGCAAGCGGTGACTTGCGACCATCTTGCGACTGTCACTGCTCATTGCCCTGGGCGGCCATTTCTAGTTGCTAGCTGTCAGCTGTCTCGTAGTTCGTCTATGGTTAAACAAGCTTTTTGACAAATCAAGACAGAGAAAAAGCCGGTTTTAGTTGGTTTTTAGTTGCCTCAGTGGGCGGAGCGCCTTAGTGAACTGGAGACTGGAGAGCGGAATATTGCGTGGATTGGAAGGAGAAACGAAATATAAACGTTGCAAAAACTGGATTTGTTTACAAAAATAATGAAAACGTCTGAAACAACCCTTCAATTGCGTTTATATATATATGATTAATATCAGGGCGATGCGCGATGTTGAAAGTATTTTTCAGTTTGGATGATTGGTGTGTGGAATTCACACTTACCGGTCAATGGATTTGCTAACCAGAGTCAGTGAATCAATGGAATCGCCAATAAATCCATGTTAACTCTTTCATGTCCTCAAAAAGACCGTCCACATTACAACATAAGATGACATAGGTACTGAGGGAAATTATTTTCCTCAAAACCTCATGTGTGGAGTTAATGGAAAAAATGGGGTACGTTGTGATGCTAAAAGAAGGGGGGGAAGAAGATGGGAAGGGGAAGGTGGGAAATACTTGGCTATACAGAGCTGGTCACCAAAAAGATTAAATGATTTCAAGCAACGTTTCGTTTCCGTTTTAGTTGATATATTTTTAAGACAGTTGACCTCTCTATTCCATTATTCGTAGATTTTTAATAAAAAAATATTCTGCCTAGCAACCAAAGCTCCTTATCCAAAATAATAGTAGTAGTACCTACTAATTCTACTCTCTAAAAAATTAATATCAAATGTGATACTCTTTTAGATTCTCTATTGCACGGGTAATTTAACCAATTGGACTCCCATACCTCCATTAAAAAATACACCACGAGAGCTCAAACATAACAAAAACAATTTATTAACAAAAAAATTAAAATTTTAAGACTTTTCTAAAAAAAAATTCAGTAGTAACACTACAATATTAATGTATTTTAAATATGACTTCCATTGACGGCCAGGGGTGACGGTCGCGAGTTCGAACCCGGCGTGCGCAAATAAATTTTATTTGATTAATTTGTGTTATTTCACAATTAATTAATTAAAAATAATATATAGTATATTTGCTGCACGTTCCAGAGTAAAAGATTCTCTCAGTATCGGCATGGTGTGAGACCACCATTCAGAATAGGAACGTCGCTTGAAATGGCTTTAGCCGTATTTGGTGACCAGATCTGAATAGTCAGGTACTACCTCCAGCCTCACAACATACCCGAATCGGAGATGCCATAGTCTCAGGGGGTCCAGACGGGGGCAGTTGGGTCTCTTGTGCAATATTCATATAAAAATACAAAAAATACTATTCATTAAAAAAAGTCCATGGAACCGAAGAGAGTGAGCGAAGGTATCAATTTTAGAAAATTTCAAAAAAACAAATTAACTCTAAAATCAGGGGACTTTTACCACGCACGATATTCAATTTTGGGAACGGCCTTGGGGTCCCCTATCCACAGTTGAACGGTTATCCACCACTTACGGGAGATACTTTATATAGGTGTATTACCTATCTTTAACTTCGCATTCGCTTGGCAAGACTATTGCAAGTTCGCACACCCGATATAAACTTCTATAGTTGTTACTTTACGACGATGTAACATTCGAAGTCGTTTCGATCCTGTAACAGCCCGCAGAATGCGCTCTGAAAAATGTCAGGAATGTTCCAAAGACGAGACGAACCTGGGGATCAATTCTCCAACCGAAGCCGCTCGTAATCATGGTCGAAATTACATAGATTGGTCGACTTTGTTATTCTTGTCTCGTCGAAGTTACATACTTAGAGCTGAAAAGTCAAAAGACATTCTACTCGAACAATCAGAGGTATGAACCAGTCGACACCGATAAAACTATCGAAATCTAGTACATTGTAACCTAACCTAAGATAATTTCCCGCGCGCTCTTCTAAGGACAGACATCGCATGTTTATACAAAGTTGTTTCAAGGATCCATAAAATGGCTGATTTTCCGGCGATGTTGGCTGCAAAACATAATGTAGAGCAAACTGAAACAGATGGTTTGAGACTAACAGGAATGTTTCGGCGGAGGGTAGAAGGTTTTCACATAAAAATTAGTTAGCAGCATTAAATTTCTTTTCTGCGGGTTTTGTTACCAGCTGTTTTTGGTTTTGAGTAATATAAGGCCCTAAGATTCCTACGAACCCCTTATACCTTTTTCCCTTCTCAGAACTTCCTCTCCTTTCTTTCCCTAAACAATCCTCCACAAAGCATCCTCAAAGATGACATAGGCCCCAAGGGAAATTGTTTTCCACGGGGACTCTTGTGTGAAGCCAATGTAAAAAAAAACCCGAGGGTAGATAGTTTTCATGTGAAAATCAACTTCCTAATTGATCTGTTGCAATGTCGTCTTGAAAGATGTTAGCAGCATTAAATTTATTTACCAGCTGTTCTTTTTTATATTTTAAGTAATACACCCGCCAGTCATTTCGAAGAAACATGAACAATATTCACAGGGTTATCAATATAATCATCTCTCCACACGATCGACATTCAATAAAAACGAATAAATGAAACATTCGACAAAGTGCATCGAGTCGACGCGATGCACGTGTAATTTTTCGTTCGCAACGAATAACTCTTGATCACTATTGGAGAATTGATTACCAGACGGACGGGTATGGAGATGGGATGCTATGCCGGGGTGCTGAATGCTGCCCAGCCCCAGACGCAGGCACCAGACCCTATTCGCACAGGGAACCAGGAGTACGAGTCGACATCACGCTTTATTACTTATTACGATTACAGAATTAAGGGCATTTTAGACGATGCTTTTTTCAATACCGATCCCCATATTATGTAAAGAATATCGGGACCCATATGAAAAATATTATCTTTACACGATCATTATTTTCATACTTACGATTTCATACAGAGAGTTGCCATTAAAGATAAAATAATATAGAGAGGGAATTGGGGAATACGTTTGTATGGACATTATTATTATTTGGCCTTCCTTTAGGAGTTAATCGGTACATAACCTACCAAATATCATCTGTAACGCAGAATATAATATTCATTAGCCATGTAAAATATGGCTGGAGAAATTGGAAAACTTTTTTATTACCTGTACACTCTTCTTTAAAATCTATTATGGACATGGACAGGCAGACGTATCGCAGTATTACAGAAGCCATATTAAATAAATACCTGGAAACTTGTATACGCTTAAATCACTGGTGTTTGATTTCTCTCGAGAGATCACAAACATTATCAGAAATCTAAAAACAAGCGTTCTGCGACTGATCCAGATTTCATAAATATAAGAGAGTAGATTTACCAATCGAAGATGAGCAGGTATCGGAAAAGGCCAGATCGGATTTAGAAAAAATACTGCCAGGCACAAGCATCTCAGAGGGTCAACAAGCACAGAGAAATCGAGAACTTTACAATATCGGATCGACAGGCATAATTTCCGACGATTTTATATCGATATACCGAGCATGGTTTCACTGTTAACAGCCCAACCGATTTTGACGGAGAATAAATAAGAAAACGATATACGCTGGAAACACTGGCAGATCTGTCTACGAATTCGAAACGTCAAACGAAACGTCAAACGCCATGCAATTACGTAAAAAAATTAATAAATTGGCAATGTTGAATTGAAATACCAACGTTATTACATGCTTAATTAAGCGACTTCAATTTAACCTAGTCTATGGGACTCAAAGCGTTCTAGTAGTAAATCGCATCTCAAGTGGTGTCGTGTCCAGATGCCGACGGATTTTTGTAGATAGAATTCGTCTGCCGTCACCCCTCTATATTTTTCTTTAACGCCCCCTAATTTTTTGAGCCTTCTACACGGAGAAAAATGTTATTCTAAAATACGATAATTTTATTCGTAAAAACGATTAAAAACGGGACTTAAGTTCTTACGAACAAATTAACAGTGTGTCAATGTTTATTGGCGGGAAAATGTAAGGATAATTTGTTGGTATACGGTAGATATACGAAATTTTTTTTTATAGAGAAACTTAAATTTAGAAGAGTCCCAACTGCTCCCTTCTGGAGCCAGTGAGACTATGGCATCCCCAATTGTGGAGTATGTTGAGAGGCTGAAGGTAAGTGGGGAAGGGAAGGAGATGTGGAAGAGGAAGGTGGGAAAGTACCTGGCTATTCAGATCTAGTCACTAAACACGGCTAAAGCCATTATTAAGCAACGTTTCAATTCTGAATGGTGGTCTTACACCAGGGCGATACTGAGAGTATCTTCCACTCTGGAACGTGCCGCAAATATAACATATATTATTTTTATTAATTAATTGTGAAATAACACAAATTAATCAAATAAAATTTATTTGCGCACGCCGGGTTCGAACCCGCGAGCTTCCGAATGGGTGTCAAGTGTCTTACCACTCGACCTATATCAACAAATTATTCTTACATGTTCCCGCCAATAAACATTGAAACCCCGTTAATTTGTTCGTAAGAACTTCAGTCCCGTTTTTGCGAATAAAATGATCGTATTTCAGAATAACATTTTTCTCCGTGTACTGCCCCCCCTGAAAACTTCCAGCGCCCAGAAGGGGGCGTTTGGACCACTTTGAGAAAGACTGATCTAAATAATGGGCAACGGTTTAGGAATGCATTGGGCCCATCACTTTAGCAACAAAGGAACCACAACTATGGCTATTAGAGGGAATGAGTCACGATTTGTGACCTTTCACTTCAGGCCTAGGCTCCAGATCAACGACTGCCTTACAAATCGCAGCCTCCCATTGTGTGGCACGAACCGGTTTGGCTAATATCTGTATGGCACGGTTATGTGTAGAGCCCGAAGGTATCTGGACTTAATTCTACAAAGCGATGCATCTACTCTGTGGAGATGAGATGAGATTTGGATTCAAGGCTACGAAACTTGTGCTCTAACCTTCACAAAAATAGATACATGGGAATACCTACAGTTCGTAAAGGTAGGTACATACCTTTCTATTCAAAATGGAAAACAACTGTTTTTGGACACAACAAGCCGTCTTAAGGACCAGAAACAAAACAATTTTATATAAATAAACAGTCTGTAGATATTATAATTTTGTATAATAATTTTTAATTTTATTTTTTCTATCTATCTCTTTAAGTAATAATTGTTTATATCTCGCGTAATACGGCAGGCCCTGGTGTAAGACCACCGTTTAGAATTGGAACGTTGCTTGAAATGGCTTTAGCTGTGTTTGGTGACTAGATCTGGATACCCAGGTACCACCTTTCTCTTCCCCATTTTCTTCCCCTCCACCACTTACCTTTAGCCTCACAATATACAACAATTGGGGATGCCATAGTCTCACTGGCTCCAGACGGGAGAGGTTAGGTATTAGATATAGTAAGAGGTGCTACTGCTCTGATGATGGACATTGTGATGGTGGTCGAAAGGTTGGCTAAAGAAGGAGGGAGCGTAACAAGGTATAATACCACAAAAATAAATCACTATAATACTTTTGGCGGTGAAAATCTCAAATCATATCTAATGTATATTCATTTGTTTTGTTTACGTATATAATTTAAACCTTGACTGCTTGTATGGAAATGGCACATGTGCAGTTAATTATAAATAAATAAATAAATGCGTTACATATTACTTTCGTTAGATTTTATACATCTTATTGGCTCGAGCACTTTCTTCGAGCATTTTTCTGCATATTCACATCAAATATAGCCAGTTTTCGGGTGGTAGGTGGTAAGGTTTTGTCAGTATTTAGGTTTCTATACATCAGAATGAATAATATAATGCCTAAAACTAGGCAGTCCTCACATCCCAAAGGACACATTATGGAATAACAAATAGCGAACATATTTTTATGGAAACAATGCGTGATTTTACCATGCCATAAAACAAGCAAAATGTTTTAATATTATAATGTAATTTATTCTCGATATTACACTTCAGAGGAAATTTCAAAAAAACCGTTTCCTTCTCACATAAACATTGTTCACAAAAACTTACATGAGTCACATGGCTTGAAATACCAAAGCCACCTGAGCAAGGTGTTAAGATCTAAAGCATATTTTGATACAATCAAATTGTCTTGGCTTTGTTTTAATTGCGAATTCAATCGTATAATTCTGCCTTATGAATATACAAAGAGGGGCCCCCCAAATCATGAATTAATGGTAATGAACATCCGGATTATGACAGCCTACTTATGACGTCACACGTCGTGGTCAACAGCCTTCGTTGATCTCATTCTACAAACATGTTTCACTGCATTAGCATACGGATCATGATTAACTTTTTTCTGAGAACTAGATTTGAAAAGCAACTCTTTCGTATTTTTTTTTAGTGCGGGGAAATCAGATTGGTCACCTCACTTTGAAAGTTGACCAATCTGGACTACACTCTCTCTCAGAGAATGAAATAAACAAGCACTTAAGAAATCATCGTTTCAAAGCCCTATGTCACTCAAAACGCAAACGAAACGAAAAATTGGCAAACATCAGATGCTATCAACTGAAGGAAACCATTAGTACAAATCCCAACAAAGAAGTTGAGGTTTATAATATGCGGTTAATGGTTACTGTGACGCTTTAAAAAGTGAAGACGTAAGCCCCCGATATAAATCATTTCAGGAATGAACTAGGATATTATATCACAACTAAGCATTATAATTATAAGTAACTAGCTTCTGCCCGCGACTTCGTCTTCGAGTAATCTATTTTCTTTTCCTAGGTCCAATCTACGTTTGTACCAAAATTCTTAACCTATTTATAAAACATCTATAATTCTTGATTCGATTCAACATATTAGGCGAGTACTTCAAATAAATTCATAAATTTAAATAGAATAAATAGAATTGTTTTGCAAAATGTCATTCTCAAATTTTGACATTTTCTATTAAACAATAATTATCATTTTCAATATATTGAAAATAAATAGCTGGCTTTATAAATTATAGCCTATACGTTATTCTCACGTACGAGCTATATTATTGTAAAGTTTCATTCAAATCCGTTCAGTAAATTTTGCGTGAAAGAGTAACAAACACACATACATCCATATAAACTTTCGCGTTTATAATATTAGTAAGAAGTAAGATTTTTCATCGTTATACGTTATATATTACAAAGGAACGCAGTTTTGGTCTAACGTTGTGTCGGTAACATTATGAATCCATTATAAAAAGGTTGAACAAATTCATTTAACAAAATATTATGTTTTTGGTGTTTTCGTCAGAGCTTCGGAATACCATTGACCCAAAATATTGGCAGGGAAAGAATAGGTAAAAACAAACAATGTGTCTTATTAATCTTTAGCGTTTTTCCTCACAACATTGCTTTTTTAAAGCTGAAGGCATTCTATCAAATTCAACGAGACGTAAAATATAAGTAAATCGCGATGAAAGGTAACACTGAAACATGAAGAAAACGAACAAATTCGTTTGTAATGGTTTCTCTATCAATCTAATACAAATAATACTCAGACTTCAAGTGAATGTAACCGAGTCATGCAATTCGTCGATATCTATTTATTATTTATTTCTGACATATATTTCTATCATGACCTTCACTGGGACACTTTGCGGTACATATTCAATTCGATTGTAACGGCATTTACCTCGCCTTATACAGGACAGGGTGTTAAGGGACGAACTTGACTTACTTTAACCAGTAATTCCTGGCGTTATTTGGATTGGATTAGATTAGAAAGGTGACTTTTTTTCTTCAAACTTTTTTTTCTTCCACATGTCATTACTAGTCACTCAGTCGAGTAACCGTCCAAGCCCTCACCCGAGCCTAACTATACAATACCTACTGATTTTTTAATATTTTAAGTTGAAAAAAAAACATCAAAATGTCACCAGAGACCATAATTCCATTTACATTTTTTACTCCAAGGATTATCAGGAATCACTGGTAGTTAGTCAAATACGTCCCTTCACATCCTGAATATATTACATTTTTACAAACATTTTTTTTTATTAAAGAAATATTAACATAATACATATATCACATTGTTTACAATTTTTTATGTATTATTTTATTTATATTGGTAAATATATGTATAAGATGTTTCTTGATCTAAATTAATACCTCCCTAGTTGAGAAAACTCGTGTTTAGGGAGGGAATTCTCTTCATGATATATAAAATAATAAATAATTAAAAAATATATATATAGGTAAGTATATATTTTATACATTTTTTATGCGAGTACCGCACAAAAATACCAACTTCTCCCCTCTGGAGCAAGTGTGATTATAACATCCCCAATTGGGGTATGTTGTGAGGCTGAAGGAAGTGCGGATGGGAAGGAGATGGGGAGAATGAGATTGGGAAATACTTTGTTAATCAGATCTATAACACGGTTGTTAAAGTTAAAATGATTGCATCACTAGTCGTCACTAGTCTTGTTTTGGTGTTGCATTTAGTTCCGTATATAGAAGGTCTAAATATTTACAATGTAGTTTCCATCAAAGTCCATTAACTCTGCTTTAAACTACCGAGATTATGTTTTACGAGACCGTTTCAGTGAGAAAACAATCGATGCAGTTGTTACAACAGTTAAGTTAAGGTTCGTGCCCTACTTTCAGTTCAAAACGCGCATCAAAACAACGAAATCGTAACTAACTCCCTTTATATCGCAAATAATGTAAAGCATAATAAATCGTAAGAGATTTTTCGAAATGCGGACTGCTTTAAAACGGTTTAATAGCTTTGTATTTAGTGGTACTATTTTTTTACATTAGCTCCGCTCCGCACAGAACGCACTGAGGGGAAAAATTCCCCTCAGTGCCTATGTCATCTTTGGAAATGCTGTGTGGAGGGCCAGAGAAAGGAAGGAGATGAATTTCTGTGAACGAAAAATATACTACAGGTGAGTGGAAAACTGGGGATAGATGAGTCCAGGAGCGTATGACGAACGTATTAATCCCTCCCTCCCACTGCGGTGCAAGGCGATGGGTCGAGAGAGTCCAGCTGGATAGTTCAAAAAGCTTCACTCAACCAGTCTCTCCCGATCCGGCCTGCCACGCAGCTGGCGGGCAGACGCGTACACCGCCAAGACATAAAAATCTCAACCATGAACCCGCACACCCCTGCTAAGTGACCAAACCTAGCGAACCACCTGGGATGACTTATGGCAGAAGTGTTCCCACCCAGGCATCGTGAGTTCAATTCCACGGCTGGCTAGGTCCTGCATCATGACTCAAACGACATTTTCTGCTTAATGTGATAGCAGTAGGAGAGTTTCTAATATTTTCACGTTATTCGTAATCCGGGAATGTTTGTCTGTATTTAAAAAAAATTGAGTGCGTCTAACCTTTACGCGCGGTTGAAGTAAAACTGCTTTCTTCAGTCTTTGCAAAGCTAAAAAAAATTCATTAATTAAATACTAAAAACTAAATAAAAACTTACATTTAGGCGGCGGAACATGATTAGGCTGTGATTTTTTCATTTATAATTATTTATAGACGAAGAGGTAAAATTTTCCTGCGATTCAGCCATTTGAATTCTAAACAACACTATTTTTATTGTCTACTGCCACTTTTTATTTCAATAGCTAGAATTCACAAGAATCAGAGAGAAAAGGGGTTAATATTTATCGTTAAAAAAAAAAAAATGTTCAACTAAAATCGTTAGTTAAATCATATAATAATCAACAAAAAATAACTAAAACTTGTTGAACTTACCTTATACATTAGTAAACAAAAATAAACGGGTGACGTCTGCCGTTTGAGTTTGCTTTGACGTTTTGTTATTCGTTGCTAGGCTGCGGACTCATTGTTGCCATACCTACGACGTCAATATGATGAAATATAAATCGAACGTCATTTCCGTTAATGTTACTTCCGTCCAAAAAAGATTTGAATTACCCGTCGTAATACCCTTAAAGAAGTCTTACTTCAAAAATACATATATACAAAATATATCTGCATTTACCTCCACAGATTCCAGCGATTACTGAGTATATTTGGACCAAAAGATGTAAATGTCATTTTACTGTCTGACGACATTGTTTTTTCAATTAAAAACAACAACAACAAATTATATTACACCGTCACTTATCGCAACGGATCACGTGATGCACGCTCCATCTCGTCTATACGGTGCTGTTGAAACGAGACGGACTGCGTATCACGTGATGCGCTAGGTTATATTATTTATGTGAAACTTTCTGTCGCAGAATAACCTAGTGACATAGACATATATGTCTATGCCTAGCGAGCTGATTTTTTTGTAAGGTTAAGTGTGCAAGGAATCTTTATTACCATCGTAATACCCTGTTCATACAAAGAGGGAAAAGTTCCCGACATCTCTTTATAAAACTTTTGAATACATTTTCACTTTACCGTAGTAACTATTAACTATTTTTGGCTAGAAAATAACTCCTAAAGCTTTCTGATTCTGAATATGAACATAACAAGAGATACATGATAACGTTGTGAAATATTTACGTAGGTTGTGATTTCACGTAGCGTTTACGACTACGGTTGAGTAGGTTTTCCGATACAAGGCTGGTAATATTAGTTCTTGATGTTAACAAGAAACTCCTGTCATTGGTTCATGTCGTACTATTGTTATTGTTCGCAGTTGACAAATAATGACAACTTCCGCCATTGTTAAAAAAAAATAACAATGATAGCAAGAAAGCACAATGCAAGAAAAACACTGACACAAAGAAGCGATGTGCTAACAATGTACAGATGGTATCGCAAATAAGAAAGATTTGAGAATCTCGACATTTACATTAATTAATTAAAGTATAATTATAACACGCATAGAATAAAGAATATAACACTAGAAGTACCTTCCACACAAATATGAATTGAAACAAATGTTCCACTTAGCCCTCCGTCTCACTTGCACTCGCCTTAAATCGTAGATCTCCATCTGATTTGAATTTTGAAAGCACTGTTTTGTAAGGAATAAAAGGCCAAAATTGGGCCTACAATTGGATCACGTAATGCGCCCACAAGGAACTTCTTTTGTTATTCTGTATTATATGATAACACGCTTTGATATATCTGTGCTGCCGAAGATTGTTTTCACAAATAACGGGTTATACAAACTATGGATATCGTTATTAAGTATGGTAGATTTATAGTTCATTTTTCTAATTGTAAACATCGCTTTAAGAATGTGTCACTAAAAAATTTTCAATCATAATAATTATATGGATCAAAGTTTTCAACGATATTATGGCGTAGAAAATGCAACTAGCTGGTAAAACAGCTGTAACCATCGCCAGTCGGCGGGACGAAGAAAAAACGAAATGTGCCGTTTTGGCGGCAAATCAAAAATGGATGATACGTTTATGGAGGATACATCAGTATACGTACTTCATTACCATAAATTACATAATCTGCAAACTTCACCCGCCATAACACAGGGACACCCTAGTATGGCGTACGAAATAACACAATATCTACAGTATGTATAAAATTCTTTTAATAAATAAATACATTTTATTATTTATTAATCCAGCAGGGTTAGAAGAAGAGTGCAAACCCAGGCTGCCATATTACATGAGATATATATATATAACTATTTCATAACATAAAGAAAAAAATGAAATTAATAACAAAAATTAAAGAATTTAAATCGTTGTAGAAAATTTATTCGTAAAAAAAAATAACAAAAATTAGATCATTATCCTGATTTTTTTTCTACAATAAAAATATCTCAATCTCTATGACATGTGTACATTAAACCACCAAAATTTAATCAACGCTAAATATCTAAGACATGACAAAAAATTTCAATTACCTCATTCAAAAGAGCACACATATTTTATCAATGAAAGTCAATCATTGTAAGTCACCAGTTATGAGTTTCTTTTTGTTCAGGTAAACAAGTAAAGCTACAAAATTATCAGCATTTTAAACTTTTACTACCTACAAATAAAAATAAAATTCTATTAAATATACCTATAACCGTAAAAAACAAGTCCTTGGATTTAGATGCAAAGTCAAACTGTACAATCACGTTCCAAATGCCAAGTCTTGATTCATCATCATAAAAAGGTATTAGCATACCGAAATCTAGCTATTATAACCTCGGGCACGGAGTCACGCAACCCTCCCTCCAGCACCACAGACGATGGACGATATAGCGCTCGGCTACAGCTGGTCTGCCGCTGGTCGATAGCTCCGTCATCAATTCCTAATGGGCCAGGGTGAGTGACCAACAGAACACTCGACCAGTGGCCATATCGGAAAAACCGGTACAAAAATATCGATTGTTTCATGTGTCCAACAAAATATTATTACAATGGATGTTTTTCACGACATTTAGCGATGTTTCGATGTTCACAGAAGACGATTCTGCGGTGCTATTACCTATATTTTTTGGTTCCATGATAACTCAGATTCAAGTCAACTCAACACTTCTTTGAAAAGACTTTAAAAGCTGTGAAAAAAATATCTAAAAATAGCCTTTAACCTAACCTAACCTATTCAATTTTTTAAATATATTTTTTCATCAATTTTAATGAATTTTAAAGGAGGTGTTGATTTGAATACATTCCGAGTTATCCGGTAACATTTTTTTTTATATGAATACCGCACAAGAGTCCCAACTGCTCTCAACCGCCTGATCTCAACCCCAATCCATACGGGGATGCCATGGCATTCCCGTATGGATTGGGGTATGTTGTGTGGCTGAAGGAAGTGGGGAGGGGAAGAAGATGGAGACGAAAGTGTAGAAGTACCAGGCTATTCAGATCTAATCACCAAACACGGTTAAAGCTATTTCAAGCAACGTTTCAATTCTGAATGATGCACGGAGAAAAATGTTATTCTAAAATACGATCGCTTTATTCGTAATAACGGTTAAAACGGGACTGAAGTTCTTACGAACAAATTAATAGTGTTTCAATGTTTATTGTTTATTTATATTACGTACGAAATTCTGTATACCAACAAATTATTCTTACATTTTCCCGCCTATAAACATTGAAACACTGTTAATTTGTTCGTAAGAACTTCAGTGCCGTTTTTACGAATAAATTGATCGTATTTTAGAATAACATTTTTCTCCGTGTGTGCATGCCGGGATTCGAACCCACGACCTCCGTATAGCTAGTCGAGAGCTTTTGAACATTTTGTTAAATTCACTACAAGTTTCTCTGCATTATAATTGATTTGGTGGTGTTTATGAGTACCTAATCTTAGTATTGTAAATTGTAACAGATAAAGGATACAATTTTGCATATAATTGCATACTCAACACAAATTTTGATTTTTCGGAGATGTCCGTTTAATCAACTGGACGATCGATATATACTAGAAGCATAAATGACAAACTGACAAATAATGACAAATCGAGTGTAACAAAAAGCGACCAGGGTTTGTGTGCAATGGCATGACCATTCATTCATCATTGGAAAGGTTACTGTAACCTACATAGTTATCTTGTAAATGCAGCCACACCTGTTAAGCGTAGATTACGTCAGTTTTTATATAGAAACATCCATGGATTAATTCGTTTATCGAAGCACCTTACATTAAAATGGAGGTAGAATATACACAGCATCCTCAAAAGACACATATATATATTTTTAATAATAAATGTTTTGTTATCTTCCTTTTTTTTTTTAGCTCCACACAGAGAGAAAAAACCCTCAGGACCTGTGTCATCTTTAAATATGCTATCCGGAGGGATTTTTAGGGAAAGGAAGCAGAGAAGTTCTGGGAAAGATAAAGGTATGAGGAGTGGGTAGGAATTTGGGGATCAGTGTGTCCAGGGGTGACGAACGTAAGAATCCATCTCTCATCACCGCAATGCAAGACGATGGGCCGAGAGAGTTTAAAAGGTCTCCCTCAACCATTCTCTACCGATCCAGTCCGCCACGCAATATGTGGTAAAACGTATCCGCCTCCAAGACCTAGACAGACATCACCCGTGGGTATCCCTTCTAAGTCACCAGTAGAGAACCACTCGGGGTGACTTATGGCAGGGGTGTTGGTTATACAATAAATGGTTCCCGGGACGGCGGTACCCACTCTCGCCTCCCAAATTAATAGAAGTAGAGATAACGATATCCTCACTGGGATCTTCCCTGTTTGGGTTTTCATTTACATATTAAAATTTTATTATATGAATAATAGGAAGCAATTATACTGATTATGTAGTGTTTTTACGAAATAATTATAAAATAAACTAGATAGTGTTTTTAGTGCAGTTGAGTTTTTGTTTTCTGTTTCAGTCTGCACTTGGTTTCTGTTTCAGTCTGCATTTGGTGTCAGTATATTTTCTATTTCTGATCTCCTTATATTTTGTATCCACCCTTTTTAAAGATTTAAATGTTAATACTGTTGTCTATATTCTAATATTGCAATATGTCCCATTTTGAGTCAAAGTTTTAAAGGTTGATAATAATTCTGCATAGAATAATCATAAGAAGTTCACGGGCTCCATTCCGGTGGTTAGAAAAGAAACTGGTTTGTCTGCTGTGTGTTTTTTTAAACTATAAGGCTGATAGCATTGATTCTGCCGTTAAATCTAACATGCTACATTTCGAGTAGGTATAATTGATTATTTTCAAGACGGAAAGATTATTCTTTGAAATGAAAGAAGTCGTGTAATTGGAGACACCGTTTCATGCTAACGGTCTCAGTGCGGTGGGATCACATTCGTACACGAAGAGGCATTCATAGACATAGAACAATTTTTTATTTATTTATCGTCTATCTAGTGTAAAACTATCCTAAACGTCAACCAGTAAATTGTCCATGAGAGCATTTTTTGCGATATAATACGATGTGAGAATCGGGAGCACTCCTGTCCCGGTAAGACCGGTATACCACGAGGCACTGATTTTTCGGGACTTGGAACACGTTCTCTGAGGATGGAAAAGGAGTTAATAAGCAAAACCTAATAAGCCAATATTGGAATTTAGGATGGGAAGAAAGAGAGGATTCGATTGAGCGGTGTTTTTTTCTTTACATATTTCCTTTTTTGCCTCTTCTTGGCTTTTCATGGTTCTTCCTGGTCCGCCAGTCTGCTCTTGGCTCTTCTTGTCTCTTCTCAACTCTTCTTGGCTCTCTTTGACTGTTCTTACATCTTCTCTCTCTTGTTGGCTAATCGTGGTTCTTAATAGCCCTTCGTGTATCTGCTTGTTTCTTCTTGGTTATTCTTGACTCTTCTTGTTTCTTCTTGGTTCTTCAAGACTCTTCTTGTCTACGTACGGCTCTTCTTCAATCTTATTGGCTCTTCTTAGTTCTTCTCTTAGCTTGGCTGGCCTTTTTTCTTCTGGCACCTTATTGACTCTAAAAAAACTCATTAAGTATTATCATACTAGATATACTAGGTATAATAACACGTAGTGACTTTTGCCTCCAAATGGACGTTAAGATCTTTCGAATCGAATATAACTTACCTATACACCGTATATTATTTTTCATACTCCTTCTGTTTGAATGTATTTGCGCGTGTAATAAGAGATACCTTATATTTGTCAGCACTTTTCAAACATATCAAATTCATCATGTCAGTCAACGAGATCCACGTGAGAGATCCACAAAGCAAAACAACTGAACACCGGAAACGAAAAGCTGTAATAAGATATATTATTTTTCGCTACAAAGAAACTTCGTGAATGCTAAAAGAAAGCTTTACAAGTGCGTATTGTTTGAAACACGTTTTTTGCACGAAATATCACAAAACAGGCATCAGTTTTTTGTTGAAACCACGGCCACCATACAGGGTACAAATATGTACTTCAGAATATAATACAATACATACAACCAAATGATCTTCCATAACAATACATACTGTATACCAGTAGCAACTATCTGGCTTCTTCCGAGATGTTAATCCTGTTATAAAAAAAACTTGTAATTAAATTGTTACTTTTAACGAAATTTCTTGTTTTTTTTTCAAAGTACTCACTTTGGTTGGACAGTGTTCTAACTTCGCTTCGGTAGTTCTGAGTTATGAGGTGTCAAAGTTTGTAAATACGATTTCTCAATCATTTTATCGTTTTCTGATTCTGAGGTTGAATCTTGTGTAAAGTATTTTAGTTTAACATATTTCAAAGGAAGATTCTTAATCTGAAACAATTTAAATACCTACATTGTTTCAGATGGGAGGCGTGCGTTTGTTTTAGATTATTATTTATAAATAGTACCTATATAAAGTACTCGCAAGTCAAAATAATATTTATTGTAGTAGAAAATTTTCTTCCTCCAAATTTCCTTTTTTTATTTCTGTATGAATGCTGATTCAAGAGGAGATAAAGGTGGGGCAAAAGTAATGTCATAATGTGAATGTTCCATAATTTTTGCAAATGGCGTCAAATGTCTTGTGATTTGACATTTATGTTGTAGACAGATAGAAAATTAGTTGAGAACAAGCACAACCGCTTACACAGCTCGGGCAACGATGGAAATTTTGAAACATGCAATGTGATTTTCCGTTTTGGCAATTGAACTGGACGGCCAGATCGCCAGTTCCGACGGTGCTAGACTTCTTCCTTTGGAGCGTTTTAAAATTTCGCGTGTACCACAACAAACCCAAACCTTGCAAATCTTGAAAGCCAACATTGAAGAAGAAATCATCAAATTGGAGCCAGATGTTTTGCGAGCAACAATTAAAAACGCCGTAAAACGAGCACAAATGTGCATCTGAATTTGATATGTGCATCAACCCAGGGGTTGGTCATTTGACCGATATCATTTTGTCAAAATAATGTCATCAATTTTACACCTTCAAATAAACTTTCCGTGAAAACAGAGCCCATTTTTTTTCATTTCACATTATGACATTATTTTTGCCCGAACTTGTATAAAGTAATCGAAAGGGAAATGTACCCAACAATGGTCGCCGCGGAGGAAATTATTATTTAATTCAATTGGGTGCAGTTTAAACAGTTAAAGTTGTTTATCAATAGTACCTACGCACATCGGAACAGGGATGTCAAAACACAGTATTATTTTCAAAATATTTAATATTTACGCAAAAAAACATAAACAATATGGAATATTTTCGAAATACAATACAACATAGAACAGTTATTATGCACTGGGGCAGAAAAGTATAAGTACAAGGAAGAATTGAGAGGAATGAGAATTGAGCCCCAAAATTCCCGATAAACTTACTTGCTTCATTCCAAAGGAGGGCGGTCCGTCTGATTGACAATCCTTTATGATACCGACACATGTGCTGATAAATTATTGGTCCAAAGCATACTTTTTTTATATATTTATAATTTAAACCAATTCATAGAAAAGATTAGTCTAAATGTGATTTAGCATTAACATGTTTTTAAAAGTTTTAGAAAGAGATGCCGGTAAATTAGCACATATTTTTTATCTAATCATTTTCGGATTTTATCTTCCGTTCAGGCTTTAAACATAATTTATTTTTGAAAATTTGCTGCGAAAGAAAACGAAGTTATAGTATTTTCTCACAATTATTTCGACGACCGTCCGTGATCGAGTGGTAACAACACTTGACCTCCAATCGGAAGGTTGCGGGTTCGAACCCGGCGTGCGCAAATAAATTTTATTTGATTAATTTGTGTTATTTCACAATTAATTAATAAAAATAATATATACTACATTTGCGGCACGTTCCAGAGTGGAAGATACTGTCAGCAGTATCGCCCTGGTGTAAGACCACCATTTAGAATTGAGACGTTGCTTAATAATGGCTTTAGCCGTGTTTAGTGACTAGATCTGAATAGCCAGGTACTTTCCTACCTTCCTCTTCCCCATCTCCTTCCCTTCCCCACTTTCCTTCAGCCTCACAACATACCCCAATTGGGGATGCCATAGTCTCACTGGCTCCAGACGGGAGCAGTTGGGACTCTTGTGAGGTATTCTATAAAAAATATATATATATATATTTTTTTTTTATTAGAAGTGTATGAACGCATACAAAAAAATAACTTTAAAAAAATATTTTTTATGGCTAAAGTTATCTGTTACCAATGAGAAATTTTTTTTTCTTATAAAATACAAAAAAAAAATTATACACAACAAAAATTATACACAAAATAAATAAAAACTACTTTTGCGTATGAAATCGTGACATCTAAACTCACTTTTACCAAGTGATGTTTATCCCTACACTCGTGGCGATATAAGACACACTAAGAATGCTTACATTTTTGGCTTGTGCCTTCCTCTTAAGGTCTAAGGTCATACTACTAAAACTTAAACGTATAGTCGCTAGTTTATGCATTTGAAAGTTTGACCTGACCACGAGTAATTAAATTAATGTAATTACGTTTGCGTGTAAGGCAGGCGTTTCAAAAACAAATGACTTATTACCTTGCACGTGGTGCATATTTAGAAAATATTGCCGCCTGAAACCAGACAACTTAATTCCAGTCTGTGTTGCAAGAATGTTTTCAGAGCACGTTGCACTTACGAGTACCTATGTACATAAAAACCTTTAGTTGCTAATGTTTGCCCTTTCAACCCAATAATATAAGTATCTCTTTGTGTTACGATATCTATATATTAGTGTGTTTTGAAAATGTGACCTTCCAACCCAAAGCACTCAGGAATTCTCCGGTGACTGGAAACCAATGATTCTTAAAGTGGGCAATTATATTTTCCCGGAGGGCAACAGAGGGGGCCACTGGGGGGCAGTAAGGGACAACGTGGGAACTTAAGAGTGTTTTACCAGTGAATACAGGAAATTAGTCCCATTTAAATCAATTTCTAGACGTATTGGCTCTTTTTAACAAAAAAAACATAAATTGATTTTGAAAGATTGTTATTTTATCTGGTAAACACATTTTTAAAATTTTTAAAAACTAAGTTTATTTTTAATGGTTATACCGTTGGTCGTTGGCAGATTTGTTCAATTTTCAAACGATATATTCTATTAAACAAACACAAATTTCAAATCATATAATCATACAACAAAATAAATCAATACATAATCTAGTAAACACATGTTTCAAGATTTTAATTTTAGTCAAATAAAAATCATTAAAAAATAAATCCGAGAACGTGTTTTGTGACGAAAATACCTCAGTTTTTCTATTAATTTAAGAGGTTAGACTTTACGCCATACGCCGAAAGTTTAGGTATTTATTGTTCCTAACTCTGTCCCACTCAGATGAAGCTCACACATACAACTGCACACAACAATACTGAATAGCTCGCACGCTCGCACACTCGACTAACACGTGATACAGTGTCCCCGGTCCCAGCATAATATCATATTCTCATTTCGAGCGCCTTGCTGCAAATCATCTAGGTAGGTACCTACCATTCGGAATTCGGAATTATTATTTGTTATTCGTAGTATTTAGATCTCGCCTGACTTGTGATACCTCAATCACATTGATAGGATAATATAATCAATTAGTGAATGTTCGGCAATAACTAGATAAGTGATAATTCATGTAGGTATTGTTTATCATAATTTCCTGCGCTATTTAAAACTATAAATGTTATTATTATATTATGTTATTCATTTTGGTCGGCGGGTATAGGTACCGCCGCCCCGGGAACCATTTATTGGATAACCAACACCTCTGCCATAGGTCACCCCTTTAAGTTTTAGTCACCCTCTACGTTTGGTGACTTAGCCGGGGTGCCCGGGGGCATGTGGTTAGGTTTGTCCGGGTCTTGGCGGCGGATGCGTCTGCCCACCAATTACGTAACAGGCCATATCAGGAGAGACTGGTTGAGGGAAACCTTTTGATCTCTCCGTTGGTCTCTCCCAGAACATCCCATTGCACCGCATTGGGATTTCCATGTTTGTTATTCCCGGAGAAACCGACCCCCAGATTCCTACCCACCCCTCATACCCTTTTCCTTCCCAGAACTCGCTCTCCTTCCTTTCCTTAAAATACCCTGTGCACAGCATCCCCAAAGATGACATAGGCCCTGAGGGAAATTATTTTCCTCAGGGCCTCCTGTGTGGAGCTAATGTAAAAAAAATTATAACTACATTGTGGTGGCTAAGGTGGTGATTGGTGATGATTTGTCCATTTGGTCGGCGGGTAATCGTAATAAATCACCGACATTGGTCTTTGTAGGCCAGTTCAATTAGCCATCCGGGATGGTATTTATTCCGGTAGTTCCATTTTTTTAATGTTTTATAAACTGGTTCCTTTACGTAAAATCCAAGTTTTCGACCTGCACACCCGTGCTCGTGCCGCCATTTTGAAAAAAAAACAGACGAAATCGCAACAAAATCTTGTTTTTCTAAAATATCTCAAACAGTGCAAATTTTTCCCCCAGTAGGTGTGGCAAATACGTGGAACCTAAAATTTGCTACAATTATTTTAAATTTATTATTATCTTCTATCTCTCAAAAGTACAGATATGTAATAATCCAGTCAAGGAAGGAGGTGTGGAGTGCGTGAGCAGGTACCTAAGTGATTCCTTCATAAACTTGATCAGGGTGCTTCGGGTGTGAACATACCAAAAGTCCTGACGTCGAGGTGTCGAGCTAGGAGGGAAAGGGGGGGGGGATGGTCCTAATATTCGGGTTTCCGCTTATATCTCGAAAACGGTGGTCCGCGGGTAATTTTTTTTTCCATTACATGAATGCTCATAAAATTATCTTCAACTTTTATTCTATGTGTGATTTTCAAATTCCCAGCCGTTTTTGAGTGATACGCTCCCAAAAAATTGTATAGAATTAAATTCCCTTTCAGAATATATTTTTTTAATTTTTTTTTTTATTAATAATTCAAAAAAGATACATAAATTACAAATACATTTTATACACTAATTAATTATATAATATATATATGTTTGATGTACCCCCATAAAAAAGCAGGGCTTGTGTGTATGGGGGGAGGGGTGTTATTATATAGTTTTTATTTATTTGTTATGATTTAGTTCAGGTTTTGAGTGTGCTTTTTAAGGTGAGTTTTAAATTTTTTTAAATTGGTATTCATGTTTCTAATATTTTCTGGTAATGAATTAAAGAATTTTACTCCGAGATATTTATGATTTAATTGTAATATTGTTTTTTACATTTTGGAGTAATTTATATATATATATATATATATATACATATGCAAATTAATCTCCAACCAGTCAACATTTACAGCAATTTTAAGTTTATTTATAATTTTAACTTTAAGTGTTGTCAATTTCAGAAAAAAACTTTTTTTTTTTTGTGATAATATATTACAAAATTATACATAATATTTATAATACATTATTCCCATTGAGTTTAATAAAACTCATTTCGGGAAGGACAACATTATACAATTATGAAAATTATTTTTACAAAAGAACACGAATTTAAAGGGCATTTAAAGGAAAATACACAGATGTTAAAACAGACTAGGCACACTTGATACAGTTATTTGAATATTTCATAAATACATTTAGAAAGATATACAACAGTTAAATAAAAATTGTTAAATATGTCACTGGTTAATAAAGCTGCTAAAGATATTTAACTTACTATTGACACACAAATTTTGTTCGTTCGCCTAAAAATTTGTTTGACCACACTTCCAGTTATTAAATAAAGTAGACAAAAATCATGTTACTTGAAAATTTTTATATTATAGTTTATAATGAAAAGTCTCATGATAATTTTATTCTATTTCGTTACATTAATACACCAAATTATAACCCTCACTGTTCTCAGTAACATCATGTGACACTCTGAACTTTATATGGATTAACGTTTTCATCCTCTTTGGACGTCTGGCAAGGTCCTGGCAATGGTTGTTCATTCATGGCATCTTCATCCTCAGTAATGTCGTCTTCATCGTCGTCCTCGGCAACAGGCACGCAGTTGAGGCATTTCCCTTGGCAGCGGGGGCAGGCTGCATAACAGTTCATCAATGCTTTTCGGCATCCACATTTCTAAATTACAAAATCCTTGGTGCAGCGGCAAAATATCATTTTCAGAAGGACCTTCTGGTGGATCTTCTATTGTAATTGGCACCGGGGTGGCTCCAATATGTTTCCTTCCTATGACTGGACTATAAAGCCGTAAAAAAACTTACCAGTTTGCACAAACAAGCATATTGCACTACTGGTTTTTTGTTTTCTTAATTATCTCTTTTCCAGTGCATTTTCGAGAAAAATTATGATCACCAATTTTGTAGAACATAAAATTTCACAAAAGACTTAGGTATATGTTTTATGTTTTTTCGTCTCTATCAGGTATCGAGGTTCAAATCCGCTAAAATCAGGTCAAAAAACAGTGTTTTACTTGGTTTACATTCCGTTAGTTTTTCAAAATGGTAGCTCGAGCACAAGTGCGCCAAGGTCGAATACTAGGATTTTAAAACAGGCGATCAGTTTATAAAACTTATTATAAAAAAATTAACTACCAGAATTGCGACCCCCTCATTTGCGCTAATTGTCTGAGGGGGTTTCTCACCATTTTCCTAATAGCTTATCCATACTATAAAGTTTGTTTTCGATTTACGATTGACGGTATATTTATTTATTAAGTTGAAGTTTATTGTTCGGTACTCGAACCTATGAATATTGGCTATATATGTTGGATAAGTGGGCCGAGTTTTCTAACTATTGCAAGTATTTTATTTTTAATAAAATCCCTTATCCACTGGAGGAACAGTGCAATTAAAATATTTTTTATCGGATTGCTAAGGGAAATTTTTCCGCCCACATAAAAAAATCATACCTCCGAATTTGAATATGGAGACATACAAACTGATTTTTTTTATTTTTATTTTTTTATTTATTTACTTTTTTATACATATACATTATTTATTGAATGTTTTGGCTACCCAACTAGGAAGAATCCCGTTTTAGGGCAGTCAAATTAGGATGATATATGGAACACATATACTTAAATAATATAATAATAATAATAATAATAAAAAGTCCTATATAAATGTGTTGGATAAAATAAGAAGAAGAAAACAAAAAGAGAAGAGAAAGAATAAAATTAAACAAATAACCAATTAAAATATGAAGATAACCGTTGTTTTTTTAACAAAATTATTTAAATAATAAAAAAATTAAAAAAATATAAAATAAAATAAAATAAAATAAAAAATAATAAAAGTTTTATCTACTTAAAAACAAAGGATTAAAACAAAATAGCTAATTGCTGTTTGCATTGCAAATTATGGTCTTACATACATATTTTGTATTAATAAAAACTGGAAAAAGAAAAAAAAAAGAATAAAATAAGATAACTTGCATGAATATGACTGTTGTTTGTTTATCAAAGTTATTGAAAAAGTAATCTTATAAAAGGTATATATATATAGTTAATAACAGGTATTTAAATATATCACAATAAAGGTAACTGGTGTTTGAATTGCCTTCTATGTAGCCAATGAATTCCCCTATCTTTTGTTTATTATCACATATTTGTAGGATTTATAAAAACATATAATTAAATCTTTAACCTTAAAACATTTTAAAGAATCTAGAGAATATTTATTTTGTTATATTTTGAATGTACATTATATTATATAGTCGTTTTAATAAAATAAAAAAAATTGAAAATTTGACACATTTTGCCAACAAAGCAATCCGAGGTTTTGGAAAGTGTGCCATAATGAGGCAAAAAGCGCTCGAGTGGTTAAAGTATGGATAAGCTATTAGGGGGATGGTGAGAAACCCTGTAAGGGTTAATATTATTTATAAAAAAAAAACGACAGTAATGAAAACATAATCCCTGTTGTATGCGATATATTTTATATTTTGTGATGTAAAATGACCGTACACAACAAAAAATTTCAGATTTCAAAGATGTAATAAAATATTATAACTGACTACATCTACATTTTTTGTGGGAATGTTTTTAGTTTGAGGAAGGACAAAAAAAGTTTGAAAAAAATCGTTAAAAAGATTGCAAATTTGTTGCCCATCACTTAAAGAAAAGTTTCCGCCGAACATGTTATTCGGTGATCGAGGAAGCTTGTTTTTAAAATATTTCACATTATTCTTTGTGTTTAACTAAGCATTATTTATGTAGTTTTTTTTTTAAAGAAAGACAAACATTTTCGAGTTACGAATAACCCAACAACATTTGAAAATCTCCTACTACCATCACACTAAGCGAAAGATATTGCTTGTGTTAATTTGAGTAATATTGTAAACAGTTTTATGAAAAAAATATTATATTTATTACCTATTGTAAAAAATGTATTATCTAAAATACATTATTATGAAATTAAATAGAACTCACGAATAAAAGAAAAATCAATCCCATCACTATTATTATGTAAAATGGTCTTACCATCACTATTATCCAAATCGATGGCTCCACCCCCCCCGACCATGCACTCCTTGCCACGACCCGTCAAATGTGCGAATGAGACGACTGCCGTAAACTCTCAAATTTACCTACAGAAATCGCTTGAAAACAGGTTTATGGAGAATACACTTTTCTACACCGAAACTTTCACGAAATTGAAATTTAAAAAAATATATATTTTCTAAAAAGAAGAAGCTACGTCGGTATGTTTTCATAATTTTGTAATTCTATATGAGAGTTGAGTTAGCAGCACTTTTTCCTAAAATAATATTTTTTGATAAATTATATATGTTTGACAGTGAATGTTTACGTTAATACGAAACGCATCGAAAATTCAAAAAGCTACCGACATAGCTTTTACTTTCTAGAAGGCAGTGTAAAAAAAATATATTCATTTTGTGCAATTTTCGATGTAGAAAAGTGTTTTTTCCCGGGCGTCCTTTTTGTATGGGCCGAAAAGCGAAGTCTATCGTCTTAAGGTCTTACAAACTAAAATATTGCAGTTTTTTTTTAACACACTTATTTTGTTTCGACATTGTTGAAAAATTATAAATTAATTTGATCAAAAATTAATTTTAAGAAGTATATAATTTTCATTCATTTACCATCTCCACTTTGATCATTTTTATGGCAGTTCGCGACACATAAATTCTCGCAATTCATTAGCCGCTGGGACGCGGCCATGAGAGGTCCCGTTCGCGCCGCTCTCATTGAGAACATTTTGTAATAAATGGAAAACTTATACCGTTTGGCTTCGTCGTTGTAAAAACATCCGCTCGCAGCGCTGTTGACAAAGTCGGAATAGTGGATTGCTGGATTTACCTCTTAAGGAAACAATAAACATACTAAGAAGGGGGAATAAATTACAAAACCCAAACAATATAATTCATAGAAGTAACGTCATTATTAAACAATTAAGAACACATTAATATTTAGTGCGGGGAAACCGGATTTCAAGGTACCTACATAATAGAGAATCTATTGTTACAATTATTTTATCGGCAAATTGGTATAACCGGTAATAAATCAATTTACCTATACACCTTCAAAATTGACATTTAACATCGTATAAATTAGTCGTCTCAAAGTGGTAGAACCACAGTTTCAAAATGGTCTTGTAAGCCGAAACAGCTGTCACAATGAAAAAACTTAAATACTTTCAGAACTTAATACATTATTAAATTTAATTTATTAAATTTTTAAAGAGTTCTAATAATTAAACAAAAAAACAATTAATACCCTTTTTTTCTGACCATCAGTAAAGTTCTACTTTAAATATTTTATACTTTATATCGAAGATTTATATTATTGTATCAGAACATAATTTAATAGTCAATGTTATCAACATTCATAAAAAAAACATTCAGAGTTTTCTGGGAAGGGAAGGGGGCCGCTGAATAAAAATATCTTTAAAAAGAAGGCGGTAAATCAAATGATTGAGAAACCGCTCTAAAGAGAAGGCAGATACACTACACACCCTAACGTACTCAGGAAGTTGTATTGGTTTAAAGCACCATGGCGCATGTTCACGTTCACTTGATAGTAAAGGTACATTTAGTGGCACTCTTTTAATGTAGGTTATCTAATCGTATGAAGCGGGCCACTATTTCTTGTCGCTGGTTGTTGGTTACGCGTTTCACGCTTGACTTCAATTGCATTGTTAAATATTTCGCTTGCTGAGGGTTGGTTTGTACTATGTCCACAAAAACTCGTAGTGAGAAAACGAGGTTTGAAGTTTTTTTTTTTTTTTTCATTGTTTTTATTTCTTGCTAGAGCAATCCCGATGAGTTACAAAACTCATTTTAGGACAGGAGGAACTTACAATTCATGGGTAGGAGGTAGTAGTTACAATTTTAAAAAGGTATTTTGATATCATAATATAAGTTGCCACCTCGGAACAGGCTCAGCCTAGTGAGGTGGCATATACCTAAAAGAATGTACATAACATGTATTTTTTGGTTAATAAATAATAATAAAAAAATAAAAAAGTTTTACATTCAGTACAGCATAAAAATTAGTTTAAAAAAATTATATTTTTGTTTCCTTTGCTTCAAACTAATTGTTACAAATAATAGATAATATAAAATACAAGGGTTAATCTACCTTTAAGTAAAAGAACAACATAATTGTTTGAAATATTTTTGAATAAAAGCATAATCAAGAACGTCAAAGGACACCTTTTTTAAACAAAATAGCAAAAAATTAATGTTGGTTTGTACCATGACCATATTTAATGTTGGTTTATACTATATCCATACTCTGGGCGGAGATAGACCAAACCAACAGTAATTTAATCATATGGCACATCAAACAATAATAATTTAACATTCACAAACATAAGGTTTTCATAAATAATAATAAAATAAAAAATATTTCAAATTCTTCATTAGAAATTAGAAAATTTAGTATTGTCGTATGAATAAATAAAATGTATGTAGTAATCAAACATTAGTAATTTTTACATACACGTACATAAGGTTTTAATAAATAATAGTAAAAAAATTGTATTGGTCAATGGACGTAGTATCCTCATTTTTTTGTAATTACTATAAAAAAGGTGAGGTTCAAAATGTAAGTTCCCACTGAAAATTAGTTTTTTTGTTGTGTGATATAGTAGATACAAATATTATTAATATTACTGCATTGACAGTTTAAAAAAAACATTAATGGACATAGTACAAACCAACCCTCAGCAAGCGATTTGACCGCTAAAGTGGATTGTAAATATTTATAATTTTACAGTAACACTGATTGGATATCAAAATATTTAAAAAAAAGTTGGTTTACTAAATAATAAAGCGTTGTGGGGAAAATAATGCAACTTTAGCAAGTCATGTGATTTTGTAATTCAGGTCCGGGGCATACGTCATTCCTATGTTAAATTACGTTAAATTGTCGTGGAAACAAGCTTATGCGCCCAAGCGGTTAAAAAATTATTATAAACCAGCGAGTACCCGGCACGCGTTGAAATGCCACTGAAAGAAAGAAATTGTTCCTCCCTGCGTGAGCTTTCCCAGGCGTACCCTTCCCTTCCGCGTTCCCCTTCCCGCATACACCAACCCGCGAACCCCGCACCACCATTCCCATTCCCCTCCCCGTCCCTCCTTCGCTATCTATATGTAAAACACACATTCTTCAAATAACTCGCGCGCCACGTATTGTAATTTTTTTTATACAAAATTCATAACGCCAAAGCCAATATAGGAACCCTCGCGGATGTGCGCAGAATAAATCACCGAAGTTTCATCGCAATCTGATGAATGGTAGGGTCAAACAAAGAAACAATCATTTTTATTCATTAAGATTTTAACGTCAAATTAGAGATTTTAAAGAGAAACGGTACTACAAATTTATAATATCAAAAGCATTGGTAAAATAAGAACTTATATGAATTGGAAAATTAGAATAAAATAACCGATAATCACAGTATTTTTCTCTGCAGCTGCAAAAAACTGTTTATATTCAAGTATGTGTTCATTATAAAGAAAATTACGATTTAAATTGTTTTTTTTTTTTAAATAAATAGTATGATAATTTGTATTGAAGGTAAAAACGGGGAACCTTTTAGAACCCATAAAAATGTCGCGTGTTTACTTCTGTGTTACGGTACGCAAAATACATCATGCGTTGGACTACCATAACAGCGCATTTTACCGTAAAATTTGTCTCGACCGGTTAAACTCCTACTAAGGGCCAATTGTATCGAAAATAGATAAAGTAAAGTTTAAAGTTAAATATTTGAACTAAGTTTAAGCCCCAATTTAAGCTGCAATTCTACACAATTGAGTTGCATCAAAATTAAAAAAAAAATAGTTTAAAGTTACCAGTATTGCCATCGAAATGGCTTCGATGTTTCCTTGGATTTGATATTTTAAAATAAAAATAAACAATAAATTCAAATTTATTTTTACGAGTGTCAACACTATAGAGATCGGCGCGATTTCGAGATTGTGTTTGTAAGCGAGACGGATTACAGTCATAACGACAAATCACGTGTTAGAGCAGTGCAGATGTATAACTCATCCCGTGCACTAGGGACGCATGCGCGAAGCGCCTTAAAGGCTAGTGAGTTTTGCACAACTTTCATTATGCGTAATCCAATGCGTCTGGAATGCATCCGTTTACTAATTTACAATGTTAGCGCAAAAACATTCCAGTACCCCCACATTAATTAGTCTTATTAATTGATTAATTAATCTGCTACCACCAATAAATATTACATACTAGTTACATTTGTTGGCAATTTCAATCACGTGCCGCCTCTGCTAAGTACTACATAAATACAGCAATGAAAGTAAAAGTTAAATACTACAAATAATTTTTATCATAAACTTATTTCTTTTAGTCAAGATAATTATTATCGCGATTAAATGGTGTTTTTTTTCCGAGAAAAGAGTGTTATTTAAAGCCGATATGTATTCAGAAAGTGAGAAAAATAATACGCACAACAAGTCTAGGCGAAAAAGCATTCTATTGAAACGGTGTAAGAAGTTCCTCGCATGAGCGGGCACTGGGCACACAGGTAGTCTTCATTATTATACCCCGAAGCGATGCGAAACGCCACCGTACCTGTGTACGGGTACGGTGTACAATGATGAAGATTTAATTCGCACGTTTCATTTGCATACCGCACGCATCTTCAGGTCTGCCGTGGCCCGGGTGTACACGGCGGCCTACATTCCACGGCTGGTTGCGTGATCTCTCTCTCGTCCGCTCCCGCGAGAGGAAAGGTGCGAATTCAAGACCAAACCATTCCACTCAACTCGACACCCGACATTGGGCACGCGACCGATTTTGAAGTGTTACGTGATCAAGTCAGTGCCATCGGGCAACGTCAGTTTGCAAATGGCGGCGATTGTTGTTGATACTCGTTGTTACTTTTTTTATATTACATTGGGGTACACAGGAGGCACACGAGGAAAATAATTTCTGCCCTACGTCATCTTTGGGAATGCTGTGTGGAGGGTTTTTTAATGGATAGAAAGGAGAGGAGTAGTAGGTAGGAGAGTAAAGTGGGTAGGAATCTGGGGATAAATATGTCCAGGAGTGATGGACGAGTGAATCCATCCCTCCCACTGCGGTGCAAAGCGATGGTACGAGAGGGTCCGGCAGGAGAGATCAAAAGGTCTCCCTCAACCAGTCTTTCCCGATCCAAGCAGTAGATGGGCAGATCTATTCGCGGCCAATACCTGGACAAACCTCACACCTGGGCACCTCTTTTAAACAGTGAAGTTTACTCAACGACAGCACATACTTCGTAACTTTGCGGTCGCACGTCCAGGCCTGTAATCTAGTCGGCCTTGCCCCGTTCTTGATACAAATTACCATAAGTACTCTAAGTACCCAATAAAATTAAATTGGGTACGTTGATCTTAAGTTTTGGAGCAATGAAAAGTAATACTGTCTTTGAAGTCCAATGCTACGTGCGTCGCATCCGCTAACTAATAATGATGCGGCTTATGTTTATCAACAACTTTACACCAGCGCATCACTTCAGGTGAAAAGCGATAGGAAATGCTGAAATCTAATAATATTAAGAGAATAATAGAAGATTATGTATGAGATGTATGAATGTGAATGACACAAGGAGTGTGTGCCAAGTGCCAAAACCGAGTTGTTTGGCGAAACGGCGCGTAATGGCTGGTTAAATTAATTTATTCAGGGATTATTTTCATACTCAACTGATTAAGTTTTCTAAATGTATGTAAAGTTGTTAAATTACATTGTAGTTCCCGATATCTGCTAGGTAATCTGTATCTAATTGCCGTGCCTCTACCTCTGGTCATTTAACCAAATTCGTCTAGTTTTTGGTGAAAATGTGGCCTCTTTTTTGGTTATTTGGAGTGGAACGCGAAGGCAGTGTGGTCTTTTTGAATCTTTCGTTTCTCTTGATGCATTAGCAATAATTGCCGGCCGGCGTAGTCCAGGGGCAATGCTTTGGACTCATATTCCGAAGGTCGCGGGTTCGAACTAAAGTACTAAAGTTACACTAAAAACATGATTTGATGACTGTCCCACCAACTATCGTGGGAGCAAGTCGGCCTTTTTCCGCTGCTGGGCTTTTGTGCACCGATATTATCCATTCACGTATGGGAGATAGGACTCTCTACAGTCTATGGTTTTTATGATCTTGTTTTCTATCAAAGTCTTCAATAATTTTACATTAATAATAACATACAATAGTACAATAATTCAATAATATTAATGATAAAAACTCGTACAAATGCCATAATTGTCTTGTTTCTGAAACTGTTTTTGCATCCCATCCATGAGAGGTACACGATAATAACTTCAAACAGACGAAAAGACACGTACGCACAAAATAGAGGTATGCAGATAATGGTTTGATTAGACGTATAAGTAATTAGATTGCAAAGTTACAAACGCTTTAGTACATTTTAATGTGTACTAATGAAAACAGTTTATAATTACTGATGAAAGAAAAATGCCTTTAGTTAATAATCGACAATATTAGACAATCGCATTCTACAAAAATGCTGCTCTTACAGAATAGTTTGACATGGCCAACTGTTTTGAGTGTCGAAAAGATGTTATTGTGTTTTGTGCATGTTCTTCTGAAAAAATTAATATCGTGTGTACCTAATGTGTTATATTTTGTTTGTAATTATTTCAACTATCTGCCTACAACGTATCTTAAGATACTTTGGACACGTTGCTCGCCAAACTGAGGACTCCAACTTGGAGAAACACACAGTCGCTGGCAAAGTGGAAGGCAGAAGAAACAGAGGAGGTCATCAATGCGCTGGAGGGACCAAGTAACACAGGGGTCTGATCCTTCGCAGAACCGCGAGGAATGGAGGAGTCTCTCCCACCATGGAAATTGGAGTAGGTGTCACGATCCTCGACAATGAGGAACCCACTTGAGTAGAATTGTTTTAATAAGTAAAAGTCTGAATCATAGGAATTTGTCACCTTCAGAAGAATCAAATCACCGGACCAGTAGGGAGGCATACATTAATTACGTGAGAAAAATGGTGGGGCGAGGGGTCCAGTAAAATCTCACCAAATCTCATTTAAACCGAGGGGGTCAATAAAAATTTCACGTCAACTTAAAAAGTATATATATTATTATAGAGATAATTATAAAAAAATAATTGTTTCAGTTCTTTTTATCCCATTTTGCCCGCTGAAAAAATGGCTTTTATGAAAAAACATTTATTTCGAGAGTAAGAAAAAATCTCACGTAAGGGGGAGGGGGGGGGGGGGCACCAAATCTCACTTAATCTCACCAAGAGGGGGAGGGGTCTAAATTTAAAAAAAAAAAAACGGCTCACGTAATTAATTATGTCCCCTAGGTCTAATAAACAGTAGTCAACTTTTTCATTATCATTGCACAACAATATAACGACTATACATAAAATCAGGCGGTTAATTGAATTTGACCATTGCAGAACAGTCCGGGTGATTAAATTGCCAAAACAATGACATCAAAGACCTTGGGCAATCGTTAAGATATTTAAAAGAAATAAACTTAATAAAAAAAACTTCCGCCAATTTCAATGGAATGAAGATAATGACACACCACTGACAGTTAAAATGATGTTTCAATTTAATCGAGAATAAAAATTGCAACGTAAGATGATGGTCGATTTTCCGTAAAATACTATAAAACTCATCATTCATCACAACAGTAGCAAACAACGCACATAAACTTTTTAGTTAATGATACAAAAAAACTGATAAGATCTGCGTATCATCACGGTTGGCTAAGTAAATCACTCAGTCATCGGTCGTGGGAGAAAATGATTTTTATGGCCAATATTATTTGTGAAGTCATGCCGATTCTGCAGATGTAAGAAACTTAACAAGTCCAATCACCAACGGTATACACGGGATCAACTGTTGCCACTCATATTATAGAGTATTAGAAAGAAAGCTAATAAAAGCAAAATAAATAAAAACTTTTCAATTCTATCCAAAGTTGATTATTATCAATCATCGTCATCAATAATAGATAAAATAATTTGAAAGTTGTAAATTGCGATATTATGGATTAGTTGTTTCAAAAATGAACGATTTCTATTTTTCATTTCCAATTCGACATGTCTTCACGTCTTCCGTCATTTCAATTATGAAATGTGTTGTTTCAACTCCAAAATAACGTTCGTTAAATTTGAAAATTTCACTCAGTGTTCCCCGCCGAATCACAATTTTGACGTCTGCGCATGCGCCTCCTATCACATCAACGCTATAAATTTTACATCACATTTTCTTCAAATTTTCATTGAAATTTCTTCTGACGGAGGTTAAAACAACTCAATTTTTCGGTGAATGACGATTTGAAGGAAATTCATACGTAAAATTTTCCGAAACAACTGGCCCATGTTTTTTTTCTCACGGCCTCCTGTGTGGAGCTAATGTAAAAATAAAAGTTTCACAATCTGTGAAAACAATATTGTTTTACAATGACAACGAGAGGAAACTATGTAGTCCGATTTAAATTGTTTAGGAAGTTAAACTAACAAGAAGAAAGCGGTATCTAATTAACCGCCGGCCGGCGTAGTCCAGCGGTAAGGCTTTGGACTCCCATTCCGAAGGTCGCCGGTTCGAACCCGGCGTGCGCAAATAAATTTTATTTAAGTTATTTCACAATTTAATAATAAAAAATAACATTTACTGAACATATACTAAAAGTGGAAGATACTCTCAGTATCACCTTGGTGTAAGGACCACAATTCAGAATTGAAACGTTGCTTGAAATGGCTTTAGCCGTGTTTAGTGACTAGATCTGAATAGCCAGCTACTTACGTGCTTAATGCCTTCAGCCTTACAACAAACCCCAATTGGGGATGCCATAGTCTCATTGGCTCCAGACGGGGTATTCACTATAAAAACAAAAAAAGGCGAACTGTTAGTAGACGTTAACCCACTAACGGGGACCATAATGCACAAATAATGTTCATTATCACTTCTTGTTCTTGGTGGTCTTGATAGTTTGAAAATGCCCCTGTAAGACGAAATAACAGGTATCACGCACAAAACTAAAGCATTTTATAATATAACTAAACTATAGACAGCCGAACTTGGGTCAGGCCACGTTGAGACGACTTATTTATGTATAGTATGATTCTATTTACTATCGCTCAATTTAAATTTTTTATGGTGCCTACAATGATTTACTACCGGTTAAACCGATTTACTGAGAAAATAATTGTAACAATATACCTACGTCCTATACTCTATTCTATTTGAAATCTGTTGTCCGTGGGGTACTTTAAAATCAGTTTCCCGGTAATGTTTTCTTTATTGTTTAATAATGACGTTACTACTACTAACTTATTTAAATGTGTTAAATGTTAACGTACTGGAAGCGGGAAAAAATTATATTCCTTGCTTTATTAATTCATTATTCGTTCGTTTATTTATTTCGAATTGTACATATAGAGAATCAATAGTCACAATTAATTTATATTTATAAAAATTTAAATTGGGCGGGGTTAAATACATATAAATAAGTCGCCTCAAAGTGGTTGTAAAATGGACTTTGAACACTTAAACAGCAGTCAGGCTAGAATCAGTAGAACTTAACAAAAACATCATGAAATTTGATTTTTTAAGACCTGGGAGTGGGTCCAACATAACCAAGGAAGCCTGGAAATATAAAGTCTAAACCATAAGCTATGCTTTATCCGCAACACATGATTAAATGATTATAAGGCGATAAAATTCCAAAGCCTAGACGTGATGATTCTCTTCCGCCAGGGGTTAATTATTCCATGATCCGTGAGAATATGGCTGGCGGGTTTACTGTAATCTTCCCAGGGCTTTAGAACTTACAACTGTTTGGAGCTAAACGCACAATGATCGATAAATACTACTAACTACAAACAATGCCTTCCCAACGGGATTACATCCTGCTTCAATCAATTCAATGCCATAAAGTTACATAAACAAAGAATTATCTACAACGTTTTAATTTTTATCTACAAAGTTTTTAACAATTTACTACCAACTTATTTCCAAAAATATTCAACAAATTAAAAGCAAAGATTTGTTTTACTATACAAAGCATCCAATTACTGCATAATCATCCACACTAAGTTTGGTAAGCATTCTGTTGGTTATGACGGGGCAACTTAAATAATTGCCTTCCAGACGACATTAAAAATGAAAAAAAGGCTGGGTAGATTAAAAATAAAACATATACATATTTTTTTTTTGGTAGAAAGCAGTCACTTTGTGGTTTGACATATTAATTGAAATAAAACCATAATTTTGTAACCACTTTTTTTTAATACCTTTGGTTTCGCTTAACACAAAGAAATCATAACTATAATATTTTTAATTAATGAAGATAATATTAGCGAAAGTCAATCGAAAATCCGAAACAGAAAAATCAGAAAAAGATATGGATACATCTGGGACTCGAACCCAGGACCTCTGGCAATCCGCGCCAACGCGCTATCCATTGCGCCAACGTATCCCTAGGGATCCATATCTTTTTCTGATTTTTCTGTTTCGGATTTTCGATTGACTTTCGCTAATATTATCTTCATTAATTAAAAATATTATAATTTGAGGTTTAACTCTTTAAGTTAAAAAGTTTAAAATAAAAATATAAATAAATCATAACTATTAAATATTCGATTAGATTGAAGTTTAAAGGCTGACGTCACAAATCTACATATTCAAATACCGATTATAGATATACTTAGTACCTATTCAAGTTTAACTGAGGTAATCAATATTCAAATTCAGTGGGAAAATAACAAATGGAAACATTTATTTATAAGTGGTCATACAAACAATGTCTAAATTTAGAAATATTTCTTACAAGCATAATATTGATTTTTCCTCTTCAAGTGTAATTTATTCAAAAGCCAAGGTCAAGTAATTGAATCTAACCAGTAGGGATAATTATTTTGATACGTTAATATTGGGTACTGTTTGAACTTTACATGCCATAATACGATTTGAATCTCAAAATTGGGTATAGGTTATTTTTTTAGGATTTCAAATCAGAAAAATGCCAGGCATACCATTCTCATCCTTTGAAGCAAAATGTTAATACTTCTTGATGATATTATGTACAATTGACGTTCAAAATAAGAAGAAAATTACTGTCTGATTCCGAAAAAACTCAGTGTAAAACCCAGGCAACGCCAGTGACTTTAACTAGCATTTCTAAAAACTCGGTATAAAACGCCAGAGACTTCAACTTGAATTTCGAAAAACTCGGTATAAAACCTGCAACGCCAAAAACTTCAACTAGCATTTCGAAAAACGAAAAGTTTGAACCAGTCAAAATTTTGTACTTGGTTACGATACATAATAATTTAATAGCTAAATGAAATTAGCTTACCTCTAATAGTGTCGTTTTGGGTGGATTCTTCCAATCTGAAACAATTAAAATGTCAAAATTAGTTCAAAACAATATTCGCAAACAAACGCCTCCTTTGGATTATATCGCCTCTTGGTGACCAAATATGCATTCAACCAAAATTGAAAAACTTAATTTTTTTATATGGTTGTTATGAAACACTTATTTTAATGAAATAAACAAGTAAAAAGAGTGTCACTAATTGGTATCAAAATAATCGCTTTCAAACTTTCAACCCTCTTGAAACATGAGTTTGACGTTGACATTCATGACAATTTTACATAAAATTACCACACTAGATAATTTATCCTGGTCACTAAAAATGATATTGTACCACTCGTGTAATGAAGAAATACTGGACGACTCGAGAGATACTTTCAAAAGTAGTAGGCACATATTCACAAATCAGATCCAATAATAAATTGATGGAACGTTGTCTCTCATTCGATTCAAACTGAAAAAAAGGGCCAGATTGAGTATTAAATTTGACAAATAATCAACTTATGTACCGAAGAAACAGAATCAATCAAATAATATATATGTACGAATGAAATGGGTATATAAATGGCCTGATAAAGAACGTATTTCAGTGAAACCACATTTTTATCATTATGGTCATTATTCAAATATGGTCCCAACTGCCTGGAGTCACCTGGCACTTCCAACAACAATACTAAGTTAAACTATTCATAGAGTTAAATATGACGAAGGGTCGAATTAGCTCAGTGCTTAGAGCAGAGCCCCGGCAACGCCAAGGTCCTCGGTTCAATTCCTAGATGCGACAATTTTTTTTTTCTAATTTTTCTGTTTAAAAGTTTCGCTTAAGAGTCGCTAATACTGTCTTCAATGAATAAATATTAGATACAATTTGAGGTTCTACTCAATAAGTTATTCCAAAAATAATAAAAATATGTTCATCCTAGACTTGCAGAAAAGTCAATAGGTGTCGCGCATTAAAATAAAAATTAGATATATGTATTTATCCAAGACATTACGTAGATTGCATTTAGTTCGGGAAGAATCCTGCAATCATACATAAAGATAAATATGAAGAAGATGATAGGGTCGAATTAGTCAGTGGTAGAGCAGAGCTCCGGCAAGGCTAAGGTCCAATTCTTAGATGCGACCGTATCTTTTTCCGATTTTCCGCTTCAAACTTTCGTTTGAGTGTCTTCAATGATTAAAAAACAATACTAAAGCTTTATTCTCATAAAACACACAGATACATTATATTATTCTTCCAAATTGTGTACGAGTTGAGTCCCATTATATTTCAAATGACACTGCTTATAGATGGTTACTTGTTTTAGAAAGTGTCGACTAGAATTTAAAAATCCAAACGATGGTCCTAAAACGACATTTCTTTCAGCTGCCATAACACTTTAAGCTAATGAGTAGTTAACTTCTTGAGATATTGAGCACGCGTTCTCGAAATACTTCACAAGTACAAAATTCCCAACTTCCCTTAGTCGCAGCTGGGTGCTTTAAAATTAGACCAGTCACGGCAGCTGCTGTTCTCTTTTATTAAAACCGGATAGACAATCGGAAGGAAGTCCGGAAGCTGGGATGACGTGGATTGGGTAACAAACTAACTACTCAAAATTGAAAGAGAATTTTTTGAAATAAGAACACCCGCAACATCCCCGAGGGCAAGGGCTGCCATCTGCCGGAAAGGGGAATTACTACTCAACTGCACATGGCGGAAAAAAAACACGATAAAAAGCAGTCTGGGTTTGGTGGTCTGTTCTCGCAAATAAAAAATAATAGCTAATTTTGAAGATTTTAGTGGTTCAATGAAACAAATAATAATACTTCTTCAAATTTTGCAAATTCACTTTGTGGCACCATTTTATTAATGAAAAATTAAAACACTTTGTTTTTACAACGAAAATCTTTATTTTAACACATCGACATGTTTCGAGAACGATGTTCTCTTCCTCAGGATATAAAATGTATTTTATAAAATGTATAATAATAGCATAAGAGGAATGGCTGGGAGACGTATTTCATACAAAACTTAAACTTGGATTTGAAGCCAAAATATCTAACCAATCTGAGTAATTACTTATTTTAAAAACATATCTTTTTTAATGCATATCTTTTTATATAAATATCTCTTCTAATAAATATAATATGTTATTTACCCGCCTCGTAACAGACTTTGACTAATGAGGCAGGTAAAAGAAAACCATGTAATTAAATAAATAATAATAAACGCCCGGGTTGCCGGCACTGAAAATGAACTGAATCAGAAGGTATAGCAAATATTATGTTGATACCTATGTGTGGTAAGTGCTGTTTTATTTTTTTGTGCTTCAAATTATAATAGGTGGGACTTGACCAAAAGAATTCAATTTTTCACGATTTTAGAGACAATTTTGCCAATTATTTGCAAGTAAATGATAATTTTTTTTATCGACCAATTTACGTTGGAAAACATAATTTGGGAATAAAAATTTAAAAAATCTACCCAAAATACGCAATTTAGCGACGTTTTATTTTATTTTTCCAAAGATGCTTCAATATGGCCTACCTATATGTATATCATATTTGCCGATGTCCACGAATTCAAACTTGCCTATAAATCTAGCTAACCCATTAAGTTCATTTTTACAACCGTGTCAAAAATGGTAATGTATTATATAAGAAATAAAAAAAAAATAAAAAATATTAAAAAGTGTATGTAATATATAATATGTATATAATGTGTAGAATGTATAATTTAATATGTATGTGTAAAATACTTCTACGTTACCTGTTTGTGCCTATACTTACAGAGTTTTGTTTGTTATGTGGTTTTTAATGTTATCACTGTTATCAGTGACAATCCTGGCAAAAACCAAAACACGTAATTTTAAATATAAGTACCTATGTTAGTTGTAAATCTCTAACTTTAAGTCACAGGTGTAAATATGTAATAATGTAAGTCACTAGTTATGTCAGTAGTTATAAGTCTTAGTCGTAAGTCACTAGATATAAGTCTTAGATGCAAGTCCTAGTTATAATTATAAATCTTAGTTTATTTGTACAGCGCCCTTGAGGTGATTTTTCACGAAAACGGCGCTATATAAATTAGCCAAATATTATTATTATTATTTAAATCCAGCACCGAGCGCCCCTCCTAAGGGAGAGCTGGGCCCGAGCTCACTCCAGACCACGCCCTATATAATAATTGATTTTTTTTTTTTATTATTTTTTTTTTCTATTCTATGTACTTGTAACTTTACTAATCTAGTGTTTGAATATGTTACCAGATGGGATGTGTGGGATTGCACCATCCTCCCCTCAACAAGAGTAAAACTAATAAAACACAAATAAATAAATACCCCATATTCATAGTAGATATTTGCTTTATCTTTTGATTCAAAAAAATAATTATTCAGTTTAATAGAGTATTTTGGCCTCAAATCAAAAATGAAGTTTTGTATGAAAAAACCGCGCAGCCGTTCCTCATAAACTCAAAAGGAAGCGACCTTATAACATACGTCAGACAACTGACGCAATATTTATATATCTACCACCAAAAGTTAATTACGAGTCAAAACTGTCAGGACAGATGGGCGGTTATGTAGGAGTCCCTACTGATATTGCAAGCAATGGATCTTGGAATTCTTTAGAAAATTGATGTAAATTTAAAAAATAATGTAGACAAGTGGATGGACGCTATATATGTTTTTATTTTAGGGAAATATCGGTATGTTTTTCAAAAATGTCAATTCGGAGCACAACTGTTGCGAACTCCAAACCGAGTATAGTATATAATCCAAAACTAGGAATCATTTTTTAAAAAGGCACCATTCACAAACAAATTATGAAGCAAACTCGGCAAATTCCTGGTCTAAGTCAGGAGCGAATTTATCCACACTTGATATCGAAATTTTTAACACGACAAATTTGATGTTTAAAACACACAAACAATTTTGTTCATGTCGCAATATCATTTTTGATAAATTTTCATTATTATAATTTTAAACCACTGTAATGTAAGTCATTATCGTATGCAACCATTGTTTGAAAAAAACAACACGTATTTGAAAATTGAAACCCTTTTATAAAATTAAAAAGCCCCACGGGCGTATAAAATATAAAACGTATAAGGGGAAGCACGGCTAAAACCATTTCAAGCAATGTTTTAATTCTGAATTATGGTGCTACACCAGGGCGATACCGAGAGTATCTTTAATTCTGGAATGCGCAGCAAATATAAATTATATTACTTTAAATTATTAAAATAACATGATTCAATCAAATAAAATTTACTTGCACAAGCCTGGATTTGAACCAGCGACAAAGATTGCTAGTCAAGAGCCTCACCCCTCGATCACGAAGTACCTACATCATTAAAAAAAAACTAACTAACCATCACGCCGTTTCCCCGCAGGGGTAGGCAGAGAGGACAGACCGCCAAACAATAATAATAACTATCATTTTATATTATAATATATACATCTACACGATTTATATTATTTTCTAGCCATTATCAAAACCACATAAACCAGGAAATAGAGCTCACAATCATATCTTATGGAAAGAAAATTAAAATTACGTAAGAGTTTAAAAAAAATATTAATGTGAACAATGCACGTGAACCACACACCGTGAAGCTTTTCCTATCCCCGCACATTTCGATGAGCAGCACTCAGTCAACCAGCCAACTAACTAACCAAAACCACAGCACTAGGCGTGAGAAACTACTAAATCTAGAGAAATTGTCTTAAAACTTTAATGATTTATACATTATGAATTATTATTTAAGTGCTATCATCTCATCTGGTAGAAGGGAGCTGAGGCATAACGACCAAGGAGATTGATGGGCGAGAGAGATAAGAGATTTGGTGAGAAATTGTTAAAATGAGGGAAACGATTATTTATCCGTGAAACCGGCATAGAAGAGGTAAAGATTTTTTAATCAAAATGGTCAGTTAATATCATCACAAACAAAAACCTACTAATAATCGCGTCAGTCTCATCAGGGGTAGGCAGAGAAGAACCATTGCTATTTCACATTACGTCGGCATATACGTTTCGTCGATTTGGGAGCTGGGCATGGGTACCGCCACCCCGTTAACCATATATTGGATAACCAAAACCACTGCCATAGGTAACCCCAAGTGATTCGCTACGTTTGGTGATTTAGCAGAGGTTCTTGGGTTCATGATGTGAGGTTTGTCTAGGTCTTCGCGGTGGCTGCGTTTGCCAACCTACTGCGTGGAGAGTCGGATCGGGAGAGACAGCTTGAGAAGGACCTTTTGAACTCTCCAGTGGGACTCTCATCGCATTGCACCGCAGTGGGGGAGATGGATTCGTACATCCGTCACTCCTAGACACATTGACCTCCAGATTCCTACCTATCCCTCAGAACTTCCTCTCCATTATTTCTCTAAAAAGACCCTACACACAGCATCCCCAAAGATTAAATAGGAACTGAGGGATTTTTTCTTACCTCCTGCGTGGAGCTTTCGTTTTTTTCATATTTGGATTCAGTAGGATCGTATCAATCTTTCCCAATACTGTATGTAAAAAAATACTTTCGGGTTAAATTAACAATGTAACTTAATCTAAGCGATACACTTGCAAAGGGTTTTTTTCCCTATAATAATTATATTACCGCCATCTACGAATGAACATACGTTTCGTATGAAATTCCTAAGAACATAACTTCACCCCACAATCACAAGACGAAGTTGCCACGACCCTTTAGGAGAGTTCGACACGTGCCCGTAAATTAAACACGAGGAATGCAAGCAAGGAGCCTGAGGCAACCAGGACTTCAGGAATGTACAATGTAAATTGTACGTACGATGTTCATGGTACACGATTTAACCAAGTACTTGAACATTTATATTTATATTGTAATTTTACCACGGGAAACCGAGAGATAATCTAGCAACCAATTATAACGCATATAGAATTCATGGTATAGGTTAACAAAATGGTATCAGGTAGGAGTACTATTTATTTAGGGATATTTTTAGAACGACAAACATTCCTGGGTTAGTCTAATCAAAGGGTTAGTAATAATCTAAATCTACATTAAGCGGAAAATATTGCTAGTGACATTTGAAATTTTACAAGGCAATTAATTGTACCGGAAACTGTACCAAAGATTGTACTGCTTATTAGATTATACAACTCTGCCAATAATTAAAATTTCATATTTTTAAATCCTTCGCTCGTGAAGCTATCATGAGTTATCCTGACCACCCGATCAGGTCCGAACAGCTGAATTTTTCAAATTTTTTGATAAATATTTTACAAAATATTATTATTATTTGAATGTTGAACTTTTAATAATATCATTTGAATATAATATAATTTGAATGTTGAACTTTTAATAATATTATTAAATAATATTATTTGAATGTTGAACTTTTATATACAATTTTTTTTAAATAATATAATTTATTTATTATATAAAAAATTGAGTTTTTTTTCTAACCTTTAAAACTCAAGTAATCCCTTAATTCACGGATGTACACGATTTTTAAAAATTTAATTCCGCTCGAAATCTACTGAATTTTTTTTGAAGACTACACACCACGTGGGTCAGTCAAAAACTTATGCCACCTATTTTTTTCTACAAATAAAGTTACTTAAGCGTAATTTTTTAATTTGGCGCTATTCCTCCAACATTCTTCTACAATCTAGTGCACTAGTAACTTTCTGCGTTAACAGGTGGCAGCACTACAGTCGCTTGCAAAATGGCCGAAATCGATGTTCGTATTAGACAGCGGTCTCGAAATTGAATTATTGAATGCAGAAGGTGAAACGCCCATTCGCAATCACGAAAGACCTAAACATGTGTACGGTGATGCAACAGCGGATGTCAGCACTATTAGATGATGAGTTCGTCACTGTAACGAAGATGAAGGACAAACGCCGTTGGCTGACGAAAAGCGGAATGGTTCTTTGGCAATTAAAAGGCGGCATTACTTTTTGACTGACCGTCGTATAGCGTAAAAATAAATTAGGGGTTAAAGATCTCAAAAATATGCAAAATATTTCTCAGTTTCCACGCTCTGTGTGCCATATTCATATAACAATCATTGTATTGTATAACACTGTATTATAGACTTATCATGTAAAAAAAAGCCCATAAGGGTGTTGAAAATTAATAAATAAATAAATTGGAAATGGTGTTCTATTTGTCGAAAATAAAATATTTCACTGTTGCAGAGTTCGAAGACACCGGGGCAGAAGGAAGGTATGCAAAAAGATAGCAGCACATAACTCTTAGTGCCGCATTATTTGGCAACAGCTGGTCCATCCTACTTTGTCACCGAGGCCGGGTTGAAGATTTAAAACGGGATAAATCTTGTGCAAATATGCGTGGTACGAGGGTTCGTAACATTGTAGTTTTGTATGTCATGGTTATGTATTATTTAATGCACTCAAGAGTCATATTTAAATCTAACGTATAGAATTATTTATTTATTAGCCTCTGACCCGCGACTTCATTAAATAATAATTATTATTTGTAATATTATATGGAAAATAGCTAGCTTTATAAATTACAGCCTATATGTTATTCTGATGTATGAGCTTTATTATTGTAAAGTTTCATTAAAGTCCACTTGGTAGTTTTTGTGTGAAAGAGTAACAAACACACATACATCCATACAAACTTTCGCGTTTATAATATTAGTAAGATTGTTTGAAAAATTTACAAGAGTGTTCACAATTATTACATTAATGAAATTGCCATTGGGATATGCATAGATATTAACACTTCAATTTAAAATTCAAATCAAGGATTAGTTGTCAATTCAGAATCGAAACGTTGCGTTGCTTGAAATGGTATTAGCCAAGTTTGGTAACCAGATCTAGCCCAAATACTTCTCTAACTTCCTCTCCCCATCTCCTTCACCTTTCCGCGCCGCTCAGCCTCACAAAATATAAATATACGTGTACCAATTATTATAGACTTCATATTTACAACAGACTGGCTTCGGACAGTTGGGACAGTTTTATGGGAGGTATTAAAAAAAATTAAAACACACCAGTTGATTAGTCAGACATCTCAAAATACAAATTTTTAGATAATGATGAAAGCAATATTCGAATGCTCACCATACTTAATTCAAATATAATTTACACGTGTCTGTGTTTTACATATTAAATACGCTATAAAATAACACCGGAGGCATAACGAACATTAGTATGACATTTTGTTTGATTAACTACGAGTTTTTCTTCATTATAATTGATTTGGTGGAGTTTATGAGTAATCTGAGAATTGCACCAGATAGATGGTACGTTTACCGATACTCAAATCAAATTTAGATTTTTCTAAGATGTCTGACAAATCAACCAGACACTAGATGATAGAAATACATAATAATATTTGTATAATCTGGATAGCATTATTTTGTGAAACCCCTTCAAGAGCATGCTAGAAATATAAAGAACAAGTAAAATGATTCTAATCGCGAAAAAATTAAGTCATGATTGGCGGTCCATTCATTAACTGAAATATTATAAGACGTGATGAAAGAGAAGATAATTTGTAAGGCAACATATCGTAAATGCACGAATTAAAAATATATCCCACGTTTCAATCAAAAAATTTGCATTAACAAATAATGAAATTAGGTTAATTAACGGAGGAGGAGGTTATGTTTCTTCACAGCGGATTTTCGACACAAAAATCACGATAATCTAACTAATTTATGAAACGGCAGAACGTTATGACATGTGAGTTAAATTGTGTGAGATACTGCTTAAGCAGGTAATTACTCTATGGATTTTAGTTTGTTTTACTCCCATCGCCAATTTTCTCAAGCTAAATAATATTTTGTGAGAGTTAAAAGTTTGCACCATTAACAGTGATGAAATGTTGAAATCCGAATCAAGATTAATTTAAAATGAAGACAATTAGTCGTCAAAATACAGTTAAGTCACGCCATTATTATTAACAACCTCAAACCAGGTCACTCGGTGTGAAAACTATAGTCACAAACAGATAGTAAAACTAATTTTCATCTATAAAGCACCAAAATCGGTTTAATTTAAAACAGAAAAAAATTAAGAACGGTGAGCTCTGGTGTCTTGAAATTTGTCGCACTTCTTGTGTGAATGTTCTCAATTCAAAACAAAAACAAATAATCCACTTTTAACCATGGAGCTTTGAATTTCAAAGAAAAATATTTATTAATTACATTGAGACTCAGGGAGGATAAAGCTTGGATACAATCATATAATGAAAAAGACTCAGCTAGGATAAAGCTTGGGTACAATCATAGAATAAAGAAGACTCAGCAGGATAAAGATTGGGTACAATCGTAGAATGAAGAAGACTCAGGCAGGATAAAGCTTTGGTACAATCATAAAATAAAGAAGACTCAGTTAGGATAAAGCTTGGGTACAAACATGGAATAAAGAAGCCTCAGCTAAGACAACGCTTGGGTACAATGATAGAGTGAAGAAGTCTCAGCAGGATAAAGATTGGGTACACTCGTAGAATAAAGAAGACTCAGGCAGGATAAAGCTTGGGTATAATCATAGAATAAAGAAGACTCAGCATGATAAAGATTGGGTACAATCGTAGAATAAAGAAGACTCAGGCAGGATTAAGCTTTGGTACAATTATAGAATAAAGAAGACTCATCTAGGATAAAGCTTGGGTACAAACATGGAATAAAGAAGCCTCAGGTAGGATAAAACTTGGGTACAAACATAAGAAGACTCAGGGAGGATAAAGCTTGGATACAATCATAGAATGAAGAAGACTCAGCTAGGATAAAGCTTGGGTACAATCATATAATGAAAAAGACTCAGCCAGGATAAATCTTGGGTATAATCATAGAATGAAGAAGACTCAGCCAAGTTAAAGCTAGGGTACAATCATAGAATAAAGTAGACTCAGCCAGAATAAAATTTGGGTACAATCATAGAATAAAGAAGACTCAGCCAAGATAAAGCTTGTGTAACCACACTGCCTTCCATACAAATTTGAATGGAATGTTTCATTTAGCCCATCCTCTTAGCGTCTATCTTACACAAGCCCGAAATCGTAGATCTCCATCCCATTTGAAATGAATTTAGACAGCACGGATTTGTATGGAATTATAGGTCCAGGTTGGGCCTCTAATTGAAACACGAAAAATTCCCACAAGGTGTTTCTTGTGTTATTCTTTATTATATGTGTGTAATTGAAAACTGGTCGGTTATTAATTGCATAAAGAGTTTCTTTGGGTTTGTTTTTTTGTGCAATTATACTTTTTAATTCCGAAATTGATAAAATTTTAGACACTTGACCTTCAAATAAGACGAAGGACACTTTCGACATGACAGTTCAAAAAACCACCCCATTCCCTTTTCCTACCTCTTAAAGCAGCATAAATCCCGGGCAACGCTGGGTGCTCAGCAAGTTATTCGTTAATAGTGGTTTAAAAACAAAATTACTGGTTTATAAATAATCCACAATTAATTTCTTTGAAGTTACCTATATATTAAATTTAATCACTATTATGTAGTTACAACCTCATTATCATAATTATTATATTATCAGTAAACGTACTTCGTTACCTTAAATTATATAATCTGCATACTTCACCCGCCATAACACAGGGACATCCCTAGCATGGCGGGCGAAATAACACAATATGTACACTATGTATAAAATTCTTTAATAAATAAATAAATAAATAAGTTGAACATTTTTTTATTGTAATATAAAACATACGGGTTACAATTTTTTACATATTTTACAAAAATAATATTTAAGGTCATGATACTAATATTGTAAAGTACCCTTCAGGCTATATGTCACACCAATATAGCGCTATATTTTTTTTTTTATTCACCAGATTTACAGGAACGGGTTTAGTTTTTCCCATAGGAAAAACTAAACCCTTTCATACACTTTTCCATATAAATGATCATCTAGTAAATCCACGTTATGCAAGTGTATTATATAAGTATAATTAATACAAAACAATACAAGAACAACACGTTAATCTACCAAACTATAAAATGGGAATATAATTCACCGTCTCCAGATATTTTCATATCAGAGGGTTCGGCTCTGTGGAATTCCTAATTTGACCGATAAATCCTACTGATCCCTCAATATAAATATTTAAAAAATCTTTCGTAATTCTACATGTATTTAAAATGACTGATTTTTGCATTTTTATATACAAATTCTTTGACAAATCTAATATGCCTAAATTTTTAATAAGAGAGCTAGGTATAATGCCAGTAGCCGAAATAACAAAAGGTAATATTTTTATAGTCTGAGAATGCCAAATTCTTTTAATTTCATTTCCTAAATCTGTATACTTTCTTATTTTTTCAGAAACAGATTTGTGAATATTACAGGAATTTGGAATAGCTACATCAATAATATAAGTTATTTTTTTAATTTTGTCATGTAAAACTATATCAGGTCTATTATGACCAATTGGTCTGTCTGTTAGTATAGTTTTATCATAGTAAATTTTAAAGAAATTATTTTCTAAAAATGAATTTGGTTCGTATTCATAATATGGTACTATATTATGACAGTCAATCAAGTTATGTTTAATTACCAAACTTTGGTGAATTATTTTTAAAACCTGATTGTGCCTAAATGTATACTCAGACGGTGCTAATATAGAACATCCTGATATAATGTGTTCTATAGTTTCCGGAAAAGCCATACATTTTCTACATAAATCATCAATTTGATTTGGATCTTTGATTATATGCTTTCTATAATTTTTGGTATTAATTACTCTATCTTGAATAGCAAGCATAAAACCTTCTATTTCTGCGCTCAACTCTCCAATACTCAACCATTTGTTTGACGAAAGTTTGTCAACATACGTTTGGTTGAGATAATTGAAGTGTTTATATTATTATTATTATTGATTAGTAAAATGGAGCTCCAAAAGTAAATTTATTTCTACCTATGATCGTCTCGCTTCAAAGCAAAAACATCGTATAAATAAATGTGTTTTATTAGGTATTAAAACCTCTAGTATGAGTCATTCCTGCCACAATGAGTGAAGTCCATTAGTGATTTGTGTAGAAGCGATAAGTCCATTGCATGTGATGCAATAGTAAGCTTATCTCACTTCAACTAGGACGGTGAGTAAGTAACTTGATTTCAATCTAGTTCGAATTATGTGATTTCTGTGCGTATTGTATACTCGTACGTAGAACCATACACGTGTTACAAAAAATCTGTAACTTTAGAATATTAGGTTTTTGCATCCAAAACTGCTTAAGATTTACAGCTGCAGATGCTCTTGTAATGGATTGTAAATACTAAAAACGACATGAGACTAAATGGTGTTTGCTGAAATTGGGAGATAGTATGTGTAGGAAAAACAAGGTATGCAAGGAAAATGGATAACCGACCACTTAATACTACTCTATCTCTCCCGAAGGAGCCCACGACACAACCACAATATAGTTATATATGTAGTTCCAGCGCGACACCTCGAGGTAATTATCCCCACAACAAAACGATGATTAAAAATACGATATTATGTACTCCCCGGACGGTCAAATTCCCGAGATTGTGTACACGAAAAACACCAACAACTTGTTTACAAGGTGGTTCTAAATGTGATCCCGGTAGGTAAACATAATATTCTCATTTTAAAACCAAACACAATCACGGGATATTATAATTTTAGGATTTGTGAGGCTGAAAGTTTATGTAAAGAACACACCAGAACATGAACAATTACCGCCGGATGACGAAAAATTATTTAAAGCAACATTTTTCGTAAATATTTTTTCTCCATCAATAGGTACCAGTTATGTAAGTACCTAAGTTGTCAAATTATGTCTGAATTTTATAATAATTAGAATAAAATAACATATTTTGAATACCACTTTATTGGGTATAAATAATATAAAACCAACAGCTTTCGACCTGAATCTTCATCATCAACTTGAACCTTCATGAGGGTTGTACAAGGTCATATAAAATCAATAACATAGTTGCAGTATATTTATAGTTAGACTAGAAGCAAATACACTATAACTTTGTAAATAATTTTAAATGTTTTTGTTTAACCCTGATGAAGGTTCGGGCAGAACCGAAACCGGTTGGTTTTATATATTCAATAAAGTGGCATTCAAACTAAGTTATTTTATTTATAACTAGCTGACCCGGCAAACTTCGTACCGCCTCAGAATCAATAAATGTTGTGTAATTTATTAGCTGAAATAAATTATGTTTTTATCAAGTTAAAATGAATACTTTAAGTTCAAAAAATGAAATTGAGCTGTTGACTTAGCACGAAATGTTCGGCACACTACACCATTGACAGTTCGAATTGATTCAAATTATGTCGACCAACGCCCATTATTTAAAATATATGAAAAAATAAATTTTCTTCATAATTATTTTTCCCGTGATTTTTTCGATGTTTTAATAGTTATTCTGTTAATCGGGACGGAGACAAATCCAACAAATCAAAGATCATAAAAATCGGTTCAGCCGTTCTTGAGTTATAAATGGTGTAACTAACCCGACTTTGTTTTATATATTAAGATTACGTACACCCACCATTGACACCCATTAAGTGTTTGCTACATGTGAAATATTTTTTTTTTTTTTTTTTTATTTTTTATTTAATACATGTTACATAATTGTGACATTTACATAAAGTTGATATATTAAATCACCATACTAGGCGGCTGCCTGTATCATGGTGACCAATATAGTATAGTTACATTGTATGAAATATGAAGTCTAGTATAAACATGGAATTAGTATAAATCATGTTAAATATTGGAAAAATTATAATAAAAAGTAGAAAATAGAAAGGAGAAAAAAAGTACATTAGATTATATAAACAGGCTTCTAATTCTATCACATTCACTCATCAAAAAGTCTCCAAGCGTCTTCCTGAAAGTGTGATATTTGGTTATTGTCTTTATTTCAATTGTTAAGTTATTGAAGATTTTTGGAGCAAGAAAGTTAAACTGTGACTGGGCCATTGAGGTTTTTGTTACTGGAATTATATAGTTGCATTGGTTGGAATATCTTGTATTATATTTTGATTCAAAAACATATTTTTTAATAAATTTAAATTTAAAATAGCAAGAAATGAATTTTACATATAGGGATTGTATATTAAGTATTTTAAAGTCTTTAAATAAGTCCTTTGTGGGATGAATGTAATGTACTTTGTAGATAGTCCGTATTATCAATTTTTGAGCCTTTACTAATGGATCTAATATAGTTTTAGAACACCCTCCCCAGACAACAATACCGTAAGAAATAATTGATTGACATAGAGAAGAGTATACTGTTTTTAATGTCTTTTTATTTAGTATATTTCGTAGTGATCTGAAGATATATGCTAGTTTCCGTATACGACTTGTTACATTGATTACATGATCTTCCCACCGAAGTTTGTTATCAATTATTACCCCTAAGTATCTAATGGAGTCTACGCGTTCCAGGGGATTGCATATGCAACTAGCGAGATCTCTGCAATAATGTATTTTTAGTGAATGATTACTTGAGGGTTGGCTTATACTATTGAGGCTAAATGTTAAATATTTCGTTTTAGCTATGTTTAACGTGAGTAGATTATTATCCAGCCATTTTTTAATGTTTTGTAATATTACTTCTGCTTTGTGGAATGTTTCTTCCCATGTTTTACTTTTTAGTACCAGGGCAGTATCATCGGCAAAAATGATCATATTGGCATCAATTTGTAATCTACATAGATCATTAATGTATATGAGAAACAGTATGGGACCGAGTACACTGCCCTGTGGTACACCAAAGTTGATTCTGGTTGGATTAGACGGTTTAAGTGATGGTAACTTAACAAATTGCTTTCTGTCTGTTAGGTATGATTTGAACCATTCGAATGCCTTATTCTTTATTCCGATTTTCTGTAACTTGGCTAGAAGGATTGGTCGAGATACTGTGTCAAACGCCTTAGCCAAGTCTAGAAATATTGCCAAACATTTGTCACCTTTGTCTAGGGCTTGCGTTATGTGTGATGTTAATTCTAGAATAGCTGAATCTGTGCTTAGTCCTTCTCTGAAACCATACTGGTTTGAAGAGAGAATATTATGTATTGTGAGATGGTCAATAAGTCTTTTTTTAACGATTTTTTCAATAATTTTGGAAAGTGACGATAAAATTGAGATAGGTCTATAATTTGATATATTGGTAGGAGTACCAGTCTTAAAAATTGGTTGAACCAAAGCAAGTTTGAGTTTATTTGGAAATATACCTTTATTGAGACTAAGGTTAATGATATGTACCAGTGGTTGGTTTATAAAAGGTTCAATTATTTTGAGTATGTTTGAGGATATTTTGTCGTGATTACATGAATGAGAGGGCTTTAATTGTTTAATAATTTGTGAAATTTCGGCAGAGTTAGTGGGGTCAAATGTGAGTGAATTATTTGTTTCACAAACTGATTTATTTATTTTGTCAGCAAGAGCATTTTCATCTAATGATGTTTTGTTTAAAATTTGTGACCCTAAATTTTTGCCGATGTTACAAAAGTATTCATTTATATGATTTGTCACAGTGTCTGGATCGTCTTTTATGGAGGTGTCTAGTCCGTTGATGTTTAATTTATTAATTGGTGGTATTGGATGGTCAGTGTCAGATATTTCTTTAATAATTTGCCAAATTTTTTTATTGTTATTGCCGGCCCTAGACTTATATATATATTATATCTGAATTCTTGAAATATCAGTTCGTATTTTAAAAGACGTCACTTAAATTCGTTGCGGCGTTTTTCTTGGGACCCTGGGTCAGGTGATCTAAAAAAAACAGATGATAACCAAAGTCCAGAATTGATAGACCAACCGGCAACAAAGCATGAGAAAGTAAAGGAGGATCTGTCTTTTTGTATTTATTGTTGCGTTGTGTTTAAAAAGGAAGGCGTAGGGTAATTCCCACGGTAAGGCCAGGGGCGCAGAACGGGTAGGAGAAATACTTAATGGAAATTAGCCGCTCTAGTGCATTTAGCTGTAAGGGAAGACATAAATGTAAGCAAGGCAATTAGTTAGTTTTAATGAAGCATTGTTAGTTGTGACTTGAAGGTTTTGCTTTGCGATACTTTGGATATTTGGTGATACCCAACAAGTAATATGCAAAGAAAGAAGCCGCTTTGGTGTGTAGTATGAAGACACTTGGTCTATCTATTGTTCCCAATCCTACTGATCAACTGTTGAGCCGAAATTTTGGTTCAAATGCACAAATACGCTCTTCCCAATGCAACTCTCCGACCAACAGGCGAATCGAGCGAAGAGGCTCAGATTGATCGATCGAAAAGTTGGGGGTGATGTAAAAAGTACCCACACAATACAAAATGAATCCGCATAAATTGTATTTCAAAAGTTATCCGCACGACTATTCAAACGTATATTTTTTTAACAGAACAATCACCAATAAAAATATACACGAATATGACTTTATTCCATCTCTCAACAGGAATCAGATGAATACATTTCTAAACGAAAATTTTGCATTTTTATATGAAATTTATGTTATGATTTTGTACGATAAGATGTTTTGAAGCAGTTTATCTAAAATCATAAATATTAAGAAAATAAAACAGTGTGAAGTTTAATTATTATTTTTTTTTTTTTTAAAGAAAGACAAACATTCCCGGGTTACGAATAACCCAACAACATTTGAAAATCTCCTACTACCACCACACTAAGCGGAAGATGTTGCTTGTGTTGTGGTGGAGGACTTAGCCAGCTGAGGAATCGAACACGGAACGCCTGGGTGAGACCCAAACGCGATGCCCACTGAACCACTGACCGGTCATTAATCAATCAATTATTAAAAGCAAATGCGTTCAATGCATTGATATTGTATAGCTGTGGTTCAAATGTGATTTAGAACCATCAGCAGGTACGAAAGATTACGTAGCAGGAAGTTTTCTAAAACGAAACACACGCACACACACCAACCCTAAACCAACCTTTAATTCCGATATACATCAACACAAAACACGATCACAAATTGAAAAATATTTATCGTCGTTTGCTCACACGACTGAATTTGGAGTTCATTCCTTACAATACACCGTATGTTTGCTACACGATGTTAATTACCTGGTAACTTAAAACTTTCAGCAACAAACAAAAAAACGAGTCTAGTTTTTTAACTGTTAATTCATGGCGGAATTCCATTGTATTAGATATGAAATTAAACAATTTTTTTCACTTTGTTCCACTTGTTTATTTACACCAGGACCGGTTTCGTCCTACTACGGACATTTTCAGACTGGTAGTTGAAATTCTTATGCTACGGAATGTATACAAACTTAGGCAGGGGCGCACAACATTGTCTCTATATGATGAATGTTTCTATTTTGTTAATTTAAGGTATTATCAGTTATTTTGTTAAGTTAAGATACATATAGATAATTATAAAGTTTATTATTAAAATTATGAATGATGATACATAGTAAAATGTTATTTTTCATTGACATGAATCTATATGAATTTATATAATTGAAAAGGTTTGTGATCACTGATATTTTATTTTGGTAATGTTGGGATATTCCCTCCTTGTTGCTTAGGGCTTAATTAACAAATATTGATAGCACTATGGTAATTATTGTTATTAGGGTTCTCCATACATTTGGGTTATTACATTTTTTTAATTACAAAAAACAAAAAACAAAAAAACATTGGCAAAAGTTTCTAAGCAGCTCAACCAGTGACACAATGTTTCATTGGAACTATCTAACTTTTGGTATATCTTTGTAAATGTTTTCATGAAGTATATTAATTAACTGTGTCTCTAGACTATTTTAGAATTCAATTACAATCTTCATTGAACTCCCTATTAAATTCCTATAAAATAAAAAATGGTCATTATTAAAATGTTACAAAGAAACATGTTTTAATCCATTTAAAAAGTCACATTTCGATCATGAATTTCATGTCTCAAAATTAGAAATAATAAACAAACTTATATTTCAACAAAGGTAATTTAAAGGCAAAGATAATTAAAACGACAAACTAGGATCCTAAGGTTTAGCATCACTTACACCCCTGCAACAAGGAACAGGTACCGTCGGTTAATCAGGTGGTTGATTGTGCCCAAGGGCATACAATTAAGGGGGACTCCACAGACCGTGACCTTCTTCGAAGGGTAGACGACTAGGGAGTGCACAACAATGCAGGACTTATTAAGGGTGAACTTAAAAGCATTCATAATCTGCTCGTTCTTAGATGGCAGTTGGATTGAATCGCCGATACAATATTGTATTTATATGCCTTTCTTGAAAGAATTGTTAGATTTATATTTACATTAGCTCCACACAGAAGGCCGCGAAAATAATTGCCTTCAGGGGCTGTGTCATCTTTGGGGATTCTGTGTGGAATGTATTTAAAAAAAAAACGAACGCGATGCAGTTGGTGATACGAGGGGTGAGTAGGAATCTGGGGTCAATGGGTCCAATGAATCCACCCCCCCAATTGCGGTGGAAGGCGATGTGTCCTCTCCTGCTGGAGAGTTCAAATGATCTGCCTCAACCGGTCTTTCCCGATCCGGCTCGACATGCGGCAAGACGGCAGACGTGTCCACCTCCCCAAGACCTAGACTAGCCTTATCCTATGAATCCGAGCATCCCTGCTAAGTCACCAAACGTAGAGAACCACTTCGGATGACGTATAGCAGAGATCTTGTTTACCCAAAAAATGGTACCAATACCCGTCTAATTTTGAAAAAATTGTATTTTTATAATATGAACAAAACTATTTATTCATATTGCATATTTAGGGGACGAAATCAATAATTCATTTTAATATTTTAAAGCATAACTTGTAATAAGTGTTTTTTGCCTAAAATATTGAAATTACTACCATCTACGAACTAACAGGTTATGTATTTTTTTACGTTTACCCTTACTGAGCTAACATTTTCATGGTGTATTCGGTTCTAGGGAAGAACGTGGGTAAATTTTAATGAAGTCACGAGGAATGCAGCAAGGTAGGTACCGCAGGTTCACTAACCGCTTTTTACCTTGTTTATTTTTACGGACAACGACCCTTATCGGCTTTGGGGTTTGTATTTTAAAGTATAATGGAAACGAATGAAGGTATTTTTAACCACAAACGATGGCGTACCTTGACTTCTAGGAAAGAAAGTAATCGGGTTACGGCTTGTACCGAAAATAAACCTGTTATATTCGTTTGCCTGAACAAAATAATTTTATTTTATCGTTGATTTCTTATATTTGGCGAAAATTGGAATTCGAAATGTTAAGAAACGTTACTATAAAATGTAATAAAAAAACAGAATAGTGGGACATACCTAATATCTAAGTCAACGGGTGAGGCTCTCGACTAGCATTCCGAAAATAAAATTTATTTATAGCCCAGTCAATCTAGACAAAAAACAGGCCATAACTCGGACAAATTAGGGGAAAGCTGAATTTTTGCAGGTGGATAGTACTTTTTACAGGGAGTATTTTCCAAAAAAGTCCCCACCCCTCCCCCGCTTGCTTCCCCCCCTGACCCCGTCAAACCTTGAAATTGAAGAGTTCTATAAAATCTATTATATCTTCTAAACTATAATAAATATCAGAAAAAAAAATTCATTACTGAACTTCTCACAAAATTTTCTAAAAATTATATAATTTAACTTTTTTTATTATCTGCATTAGTTTGGCCAGTAATAATGAGTTTGTTGTTAAAAAAAATTTTTTTTTGGAATTTTTTTTTTTTGAAGTTGAATATTTTTGTTGTCTGAGATAATATGAAAAAATACTTTAAACAAATCATTCGCCAAATTTAACAAGCTTTAAAACCGTGTATAACAATGTTTACTTACATCCTTTATAATTATCTAAAATAGTGGATAAGCGCTTAATGGCGTGTGCTTGCTGGCGGTAACACGGAGCGCGGGGCCGAGCGACATGTTATGTTTGTCGCTCTTGTCGCGTCGCTACTTGTTGTTTTAAGTTGAAACAAATAAATAAATAAAATATAAAGTTAGTTTGATCTCCTATGTCTTAAGGTTAAGGTGTGTGTCGGTTTTGTACGTTATATTGGACTTGTTGTGCCAAGCGTTAAGTGTATCAAATTTTTGTGCGTTTTACCATCTTCATCAGGTAAACACATTGAGAAAAACTTAATTAACCAGAAATTGACACACTGAAAATGTCTGAAGAGAACCTATTGTGTATTTTTTTTAAAAAGACCTTACAGGAAATGTTGTTGTAGTAATGAAAGGGTTACAAATGCTAATTAACGCTATTTTTTAAATAAATGACAATAATCATGTAAAATTAACAATTTTAAATACCGCAACCGTGCACGTAGATTATAAATAAAAAATACAAGGCCTAGTAGTATTAAGGCTTTTATACATGTTAATTGTAGCCCGTCGACCAGTACACCACAGCCATTTCTACGGCATTTAGAAAATACATTTAATTTCATGGAGAACTGTACCTATAGTTTGTGACAAAAAACTGTTTTTAATCATAAACTACCCCATACATATGTGTTTGTGACAAAAACACAGTTTTTAATCATCAACTACCTCATTCATATCTCGAACAAATACATATAAGATAAACATTGATTAATGCTTGCAATACAATATATGATAGGTGTGCAAATAGGGGTGCAAAAGTAAAATCTAAACTGTTAAGTGATCTCGCTATCACGACATTTACAAGAAGTTCTTTAAAAGTAAACCAACTCAGTATGTTGAAAGATATAAAGATGATAATTCAGCGAAAAATTTTCTTAAATTCTGTAATTTCTTAAAAAAATACTGACGAATGTCAGTTTACATAAGAGTAATTAAGGGAAATAGTAATAGACATTTGTGGCACTGATCTTCCGTACTCAGATAAATTTCTGAAAAAACAACTAATTGACTATTTTTAGGATCGGATGTATGCGTATATTTTGCATGTCTCGCTCAAGCTATACTAGATAACTGGTACAGAAACAAAGAAAAGATTGCAAATCTGCAACGTTTAAGAATTATACATGCTGCCGCAGAAATAATCAGAGAAGATATTCAAAAAATGCCATTTCATTGTGAAATTTTATCCTGCTATTCCGGAAATCAGTCGTGAGGTGATGATTTATTTCCTGATACTCTGAATCTGTTCACGTCAACTGTAACTAAGAAGAGATTGTATGATATGTATATGCGAACATACAAAACAAAATTATTAAATTTCTTGTCATTTTATTAAACTTTAGTGAGCAAATAATTTTTAATTTTAAAATGTTAAATTTTCTCCACCCACACTCTTTCATTTATGTTTTATTAGTCAACCAATGTTTGATTCTTTTCATTAGTTTCATCATAATTTAGCTTTAAAACCCAGGCTAAATTACCTATTGACATTTTACAGATTACGTAATAGGTACAAAACCATGTAATTTATTTAAAATACCTTACAACTTATATTTAATGTACTGTGTAAATCTTATAAACAAATAAATAAATAAAAATAAAATAAATGATAATGGACCTGAAATTACGAGTAACCCCGCCACAAGAGCATCTGCAGGCCAATTAGTATCAGACTGAATAGTATCTGAATAGTACCAGACTCAACTGTAATATGTGACGATGTCTATGAGGTAGGGTTCAAAGCTATGAAGAAAATGACAGGGCAAAGTTTTTTCTTAGTAAAACTACACAGATCGGATATGGTTGTTACTCAAGCCAGTAATAAATCTGTCAGAGTTGGAACTAAAGAAGCTGTAATCAACCATCAGCAGGTATTCAATAGTATATTATACGTATGTGACAGTCCTGAAAAGCTCAAATTCTACTTTGAGTTTGAACTAACTTCGCATCCACCTTCTTTATTTGATGACGTTTCTTTAAAGAAAGGTAAGAAAGCTTCCATTATGAAAGCATATGACGATGGTATCGTTGATGTCAACTTCACAAAGGATGATTCTGCATTTATTCTTGATAGTTGATACTTATTAGACGCAGTAGTACTCTACTTTCCATGATATTACCAAAATATATGCTAATTATGTGTCTCAAATGTATGGTTCAAATGTAATAATAGTTTTTGATGGTTACATTGAGAACGCTACAACAAAACAGCAGGAGCAGTTGAGAGGAGAACATCAATTAAAATTATATTTTCTTATGATACTGTCTGTACAACACCTCAGATAGATTTTCTCTCCAATTCTCAATAAGGAGAGGTTAATAGAAGCTGTTAAAACTATGTGTCATGCTGCAAACATACATACAGTAACTGCAAACGATGATGCTGATACGGAAACAGGGGTCAGGCGATTTAGTCTTTACAGCTTGGTAGCACTGTAGTGGTTGTTGGAACAGACACAGATAAGTATTGCTAGTAGCATTAGCCCCTCCAACGGAAAACAAGCTTTTTTTGGAAACAATAGACATTTCTACTAACACCGGTACAGTGTATTCTGTTCAGTTTCTTGCACATATGTATGGTGATCAAAGAAAACTCATATTATTGGCCCACGCTGTCACAGGATGTGACACAATCTCTGCTTTGTATGTTGTCGGAAAAATGAAGGCTGTAAGTCTTATAACCACACCGACAGATTTGAAAGATGTGGCTTAGCGTTCCATTCAGCCACACATGGAAAAGGATCTGCTCTTTGTATATGGTGAACGCTTTCGTTTGTAAGCATTGGCAAAATACAAGAATCTTGACGAGGCTAGATATTTTAAATTTAAGCATTTAAATGCCAATATGTCTCTTAAATCTAAATTTGATTTTGCACAACTTCCATCAACAAAGAACGCGGCCCGCCAGCATCTCCTAAGGACATTCCTCCAATTTAAACATGGCTTAGGAAATGATCTATCATCTAATGAACGGGGATGGCAAAGAAGAGAATTTAAGTTAACACCTATATCAATGACATGTAGGTACCGCGGCTCCAATTGAGCTTCTCATGCTGATTTCTCGTAACTGTAAAACCTCTTGTGATATGTGCGGCCACTGCAGTTACATACCTTCAAATACTGATGAAATATTTGAAGACGACTGTGATGTTCAGTGAATAATAAATCATATTTAGTAGTCCCTGAAAAGTTATATAATTTTTGTATTGTTATTCTTTACATACTTTTATTGCAAAGATTATTTATTGTTAAGTATTTTCATATCGTGAATCAATTAAAAAGTACTTAATATTTCAATTTGTAACCAAAATAATGCTTCCTAAGCACAAATCGGCCACCTACAACCACAGAGGATTAGGCCTTACCGTCGCTTGCTCGCCGCGGCGCGCTGTGCCGCCCTGCGATTGATTCGGATTTTAACCAATATTAAAGAAAAAAGTAGGCAATGTTATATATCGCTTTAAAGCTTATTAAATTTGGCAAATAGTTTGCTTGAAACATTTTTGCGTGTTTCCTCAGACAAAAAAAATATTCACATTTTAATCGAAAAATTTTGAAAAAAAAAAATTTTTTCGCGACAATGTCATTATTATTTGCCAAACCGTAGTAGATATCAAAAAATATGTTGAGTCTTTTTTTTAGACAGCTTTTTAAGAAGTATAACGGTGAAATGTTTTTTCAGATATATATTATAGTTTAGGAGATATAATGGATTTTGCAGAACTCTACAATTTCAAAGTTTGGAGGGGGGCAGGGGGGGAAGCAAGCGGGGGAGGGGTGGGGACTTTTTTGGAAAATACTCCCTGTAAAAAGTACTATCCACCTGCAAAAATTCAGCTTTCCCCTAATTTGTCCGAGTTCAATGCGTTCATTGACTGGGCTATTAACTGAAATGAAACAAATTACTTTGAGTAAACTACTAAAATCACATGTTATGTATAATATCTACAAAGTAATTTATTTCAATTAATTAAAATGATACCACAAAGTAATTTGGCAAAGATAGATAAAGAAAACAAAAAAAAAAAATTTATTTGTCTTATTTAACAATTTATTCATTAAAAATAATATATGGTGTATTTTCGGCACGTTCCAGAGTGGGAGATACTCTTGGGTGTAGCCCTGGTGTAAGATCAAACGTTGCTTGAAATGGGTTCAGCCGTATTTGGTGACCAGGTCTAAGCCAGGTACTTCCCCGCCTTCATCTTACCCATCTCCTTACCTTGCCTAATACTTTCAACCACACTACATATCCAAGGCATTTAAAAAAAAAAACTTTATATGAAAACGTTAATTTGTTTTCGAAACAATGTTTATTGAATTTAAATCAAATTAACAAAGTAAGTTTACTTCAATTCATTGATTATGTTATCACAAAGTAAAACATACCTTAAAAAAAACTATACTTCGAAAATTTTATTGATTATTGCCTTCGTTGCATTTCCGGCGAAATGATTATTATTACAACGAAAATATTAAAACGTAATCAATTTTAATTTATTTAGAAAAAAAGTTATCAAAGCACACAAAAGACGGTGGAAGAATATAAATAAGACACCTGATTACTTGATATGGTCGACAGGCACGCTGGACAGTGAACACTTCTTGGTAACCGACTTTGAAAGGTATTTCCAAGAAATGACCGGTGTCTGAGGATTCAATGTGACACGGTATCAACCTATAAATAACAACCTATTCGATAATACAAGTAGGTATTTTATAATTCCCCTTATGTTTTGCAAAAAAATTATAATTTAAATGTTGCATATAAAACTGCCCGAGTTACAGCTTCAGATGCACTTGCAGTGGACTGTAAATGCTAAAACCGAGACGAAATGGTGTTTTGCTAGAATCGGGTGATACATACGTGTAGGAAAAACAAGGTATACTAGGAAAAGGGATAACCAATCACTTGCCACTGTATCTCTGCGAAGGAGCACACAGCACAATCACAATGTAGTTACAGCGCCCTTGAGGTGATTTTTCACAAAAACGGCGCTATACAAGTCATCCAATTATTATTATTATTATATAGTTCCACCGCAATACCTCGAGGTAATTATGTACTTTTGAGATCGTAAAATTCTTTTTTTTTTTACTTCAAAGATTTTTTACACGAAAAACACCAACAACTTGCTTCCAGGGTGGTTCCAAATCATCTTCTGTTTTCAAAACAAATGCACTCGAATTTTTCACTATTTTTGTTGCCATTGTTCCGTATTTCAAATACTGTTCCAGCAAGATGATGGTTGGGTATGGGAGAGGGAGGAACTGGATAAATGACATCCCGGTAGGAACTAAGCGTATTTCCATATCAGAACCAAACAATAAAAGCATATTTGACGGCCGGCGTGGTCGAGGGGCAAGAATCTCGACTCCCAACACGAAGGTCGCGGGTTCGAACCCGGCGTGCGCAAATAAATTTTATTTGATTAATTTGTGTATTTCACAATTATGTAATTAATTAAAAATAATATAGTATATTTGCGGAACGTTCCAGAGTGGAAGATACTCTCAGTATCGCCCCGGTGTAAGACCACTAATCGGAATTGAAACGTTGCTTGAAATGGCTTAAACCGTGTTTGGTGACCAGATCTGAATAGCCAGGTACTTCCCCACCTTTCTCTTCCCTATCTCCTTCCCCTCCCTACTACCTTCAGCCTCACAACATACTCCAATTGGGATGCCATAGTCTCACTGGCTCCAGACGGGAGCAGTTGTGACTCTTGTGGGGTAATCATATAAAAAAATACCAAATACTTAATATAAACGAGGAAATTACTTATTATAAACGAGGAATATACTTACATACAACGATACTTTGGAATAACAAGGATCCATCTATCGTGATAACGTCATGCGATAATGGGATCTATAGTAAGCTACTTTAGAGTTCATTATCGCATGACGTTACCGCGATAGATGGAGCCTTGTTAAACCAAAGTATATTAAAAACGTGTATTAATGATTTTGGTTAAGGCTATCCGAAACTTTGGCTAAAGAAGGAGGAACTGTAACACACTCTAAAGAACAAGCAGCATGATACAAAAGCGATAAATTAATAGTGGCGTGGTCCCTAGGCAGGCAGTAGGCACTGGTCAGTCTCGAGTATCGGCAGGAACCCAGGTAGGCTCTGAGCCCTGGTGCCCGATGGATGTCTCACGGCCGGGGAATGCTGAACCCGGAGTTGTGACGTCACGACTTGGAATAATGCTCGATGACGGAAGCAGCCGGCATGAGCAGTCGGGAGGATGGAAAACCGATAAACAGGGTGGTGAGAAAAATAATAATACAGAATTACTTTGGGAGCCCATATCAGTTCTACAACAAAAAGGCTCCGCAAATTATGTAACATTTTCTACTCTCTCAGATCTATCCTTAACCTACAAACACTAAGATGTGTTAACTTTAAACTTTTTCAATAAATTGCTACATATGGTATCGTAGGATGGGGAAGTTGTGCAATATCAATTCTTCATCTCATGTTCTTAATTCAAAAACGATTACTAAGGATATTATTCAAATGCAAACCATCACACCCATCAGAGCCACTTTTTAAAGAATTCAGAAAATTAGATTTTATACACAAAGACAATTTCCATGTCACATTATTCATGAAAAAAGATTTGATGCTAAAAACATAACTAAAACTTTACATCCGTTAATCGTCACACCTAAAATGCATAATTCCTCCAACGAAAACAGCTTTCTCCCAGTGGCAGTTCTTTTAAATTACTCTCAAAATGTTCAACTCACTGATTGATACACTGATAACAGGAAATCGAAAACTGATAATCTTTATATCTTCAGAATTGGTTATTTGAATGGGAAGGAACCACTTTAAACTAAAGTTAAGCTTAAAATAATAAAAAAATACGAAAAGGCTATTTCGCGGTTATTTGCTTTGACCCTGTACATTCCGACGTGATGTGGAAAGTTAAGTATCAAATGTTCGGAATGAAAGTTTTTAGTTTAAAGGAATTTAACCAGGGAAGAATGCATTACGGTATAAGTCACATTATATACAAATACATGCATTAATTTGCAGTTTAAACTTTGCTCGAAATAAATTTTATGAAATATTTCGATACTGATCAGAACACGATGATTGCTCATTTGAAAAACGGCCACCGTCTTGAACCGGAAACGGAACGTACAAACAAATTAACAGACAAGCGAAATGCAAAATGGTTAAGATAAAAAAGACTTCGCTACACTCAGACAATTATTATGATTGAGTTATTTTCATACAATGCTAGATAAAAATATAAACCATACAATAATACCACGTTGAGGCACAACTTCCTATCACATTGCCCATGCCCATATACATTACCTACATACTCGTACCCTATCACTCATTTAGCGGACGCTGATAGCTGATAGGTTTAGCTTTCTCTGTAAACCGCTAGAGGTACCTAGATAAAGGTGTAACACACTGAAAACGTAAAGGTACGGTGGAAAGTTGGCGGTTCATTCTAGTTCCGATTATGCAACTTATTGATGCATTCTCGAATTCACGAGGGATATATAATGAGATTAATGAGCAATGGTAAAGTGCATGCTCAATCGCATGCATTCATTCTCGGATTATAACACATAATATTATATCGTCTACACGCCGTCGACAGGTAAGGCTCTCGACTTTGAATTGTTCAATTGGTCGCGGGTTCAAATCCCGACGTGATCAATTAAATTATAAATGAAGAGCGGCAAAATATCACAATAATGTATAAATCCATAAATGTTTTACCTATTATTGCACTTTCTTGGCATATCTGTATGCAACATATCTTAGATAGCCCATACAAGACAATGGTGGATCACGTGTACAATACTAGGCTTACACAAAATGAAGGGTTGATAGTACTAGATTTTACTAGATTTTAATAAACAGTTACTAGATTTACTGGATTTTACTAGATTTTCTAATAAACATGGCCAGATAACTTTTGAATATGTTGTACCATATTATATTTAATATGCTGCCATATGATTTGAAAAAATGTTGCTCGACATCTAAATTTGCGCTATTATTAAAAACAAGGCTATTGGAATCAGATTTTCTGTATTGACTGACTCCTAGTGCACTTTCAAATTTTTTAGAAGTATTCTATTATTTTTTTAACTTATTTATGTTTTTATTATGAATTTTATAAAATTTCAATATTTTTCTATTGTATTATACTTAGGACATTTTAATTGTACAATGTTTTGTCCACAGTTTTCCTGCAGTGGCTTTGCAGGTTTAATGTTAACATGATAAAAATATTGTTTTTCTGTAACAAAAAAAAAATATAAATATATGAAACAATAAAAAAGTGAGGTGATTAAAACATTTATAATTCATTTGTCTAATAAAATATGTTTTTATTTTTTTTTAAATAATTGTGTTGATTCGTGATTTCATTTAAAATAATACAATATATATAATTTGTATAATTTAATTTAGGAGCCTTGTCGATGCAGTGGGTCCCCGACCCGAATAGGACAAGGGGAAGAAGAAGAAGAATAATTTAATTTATCTACTATATTATGAATTTCCAATTTGTAAACCTCACCCGACATAACATCCCTAGCATGGCGGATGAAGTAACACAAAAATCTATACAATGTACAAAGTTCTTATAATAAATAAATAAATATTTGCGGCACTTGGAGTGGTAGCTACTTTAGAATCGCCCTGGTGAAAGATTAGAATTGAAACATCACTTGAAATGGCTTTAGCCGTGTTTGGTGACTAGATCTGAACAGCCAGGTACTTCCACACCTTCTCAATCGGGGATGCCGTAGTCTCACTGAATTCACATGAAAAAAAACTTGTTTGCTTACACGCGCTACCCGAAATATACCGAACTTGATATTTTTATCACGTGCAGCCGTGGAACTAATACCATTTCAAGTGACTATCGACGAAGACAATAATATTGTATATTTTTTTTTCGTAAGAAGCAATTACTTTGTGGTTAGGCATATCTTTAAAATATAACAAACACTTAGTACCTATTTAACCACGAATATTTATTTTATTATTTTATATATCGACCGGTTTCGCTTCAACCATGTTTCATCAGGATATAATAATAATAATATAATAATAGTTATTATAAAAATAAAAGGTTTTTATTTTTCTTTACACATAAAAATTGAACTAAAAGGAGATTTAGAGTTCACCCATACAACGAAATAAATAATAATTGTAGGGCATTCGTCGCCGCCAAGGAACTACTATAATGGTTTTTTTTTAATCTCAATTCACACCTTCACAGCTAAATCTTTTCTTACATATTACGGAAAATTATAATTTTACAAGTTGGGACAAAAGTAATGTCATAATGTAAATTGGCTGCCATTGTGTTAGAAATGAAAAAAAATTGGATGTGTTTTCACAGAAAGTTTATTGAAAAGTGTAAAATGGAAGACATTAAGTTGAAAAAATGATATCGGTCAAATCCTCCTGAGTTGATGCACATTTGTGCTAGTTTTACGGCATTTTGAATTGTTGATCGCAAAACATCTGGCTCCAAATGGGTGATTTCTTTTTCAATGTTGGCTTTGAAGACTTGCAAGGTTTGTTATGTGTTGTGGTACGCGCGAGATTTCAAAAATAATCACCTGTGATAAAAAATAAATTATCTGTCAACTAATGGTGTGAATTTTAAAATTTCTAAATTATACTGTCTCGACGTCTGGTTCACACAGATTGAACAATATTTATGTACGTATTTAGAGATACAAATTTGAAGTAAACTTTTAATGCAAGCATTACGTGAATTATTGCTTATTTTCCCCTTCATTATTGACGGACCATTTCAAGTAGTAGTAATAACACGATTACATTTATAACTTGTGCAAGCAACCATAAAGCCTGGCAACCATCTCGTGAGCTCGCGAGGAGAAGATTGGCACAACACAATATCACGGCTTTATTACGTTGCAAACATAATTAAAAAAGAAATCCATATTTTAACAGTTCGTTCGTGGGTAGGTATGTGTGTAGTGTGTAGGTATCTTCATTATGATTTCATGACAGTTAATCCACCGGTAATTGGCCCCCGGGCATACTTGTATACAATATGCAGTAAGTTCAGAGAAAATATGGTATACCTACAACCTACATACACAAAATATAACTAAGTGTCCCCGTAGTGTGAAGAAAGGATCTCCCACCGAATAACAAAAGTTTAAAACATATTTTAATTCAAATGCATCAAGGATAAAACTACTTGTCGATTGACTGTATATACCAGCGTACATGTACAAAAAATCGACATTGTAAATAAATCCATACAATCCAACTTATTATTAAAGGTATTTTTCAAGTGTTTAAGGTTTTAAATTGAGAAATTATGCACAAAAAATAATAATTTTATAATCATTATCATATCGGGAGGCCAACTGTAGGTAAATCAAGTGTCGGGTCTATCATCTGAAGTGACCTTTCAGGCATATATTATGTTTTCGGTAGCTGTTTCATTTGTACATAAATAGATAAAGCCTAGTAAGTCGATTTTTCACAAAAACGGTGCCATAAAAATTATTTTCTTATTATTATTATTATAAACGCACGTTACCATATTTATATATGGAAAAATAATTATCCATCACCGAACAATAGATGTTGTTTACTCCCAGCTAAATTAGCACATAATTGTTTTTCAACGCACGCAAATCAACAAAAGTAGGTACCTGCATTAAAGTGAGTAAATTATAATTACTTATACGGTCCAGCAACAAATTAGAAGCTTTCACGAGTAGTAATGCTATTAAAATGATTTATTAATTAATAATGTGTAGCCAATGGACTTCTAATCAACTTTACGAGCACTAAATTATTATTTATTTTAGAAACTATTCAAACCATAGCCATTATATTTAATAACATTCCAGAACATATAAAGTCGTGTAATTCCTTGTGCTTTTGTGTAATTCTTTGTTTAATTATGTGTATTAGCCGAGGATTGCCAACATTTTTTTCATCTTTGTCCTTTATAAATTAATAGCGTAATATATTGTACATTTTTTTACATTAACTCCACACATGAGGTCCTGAGGAAAATAATTTCCCTGAGGGCCTACGTAATTTTTGAAGATGCTGTGTGATGGGTCTTTTTGAGGAGAGGAAGGAGTAAAGATGGGTCTTGAAGAGACCCATGTTGTAGGAGAGAGGAAACACAGAGGCCGGAAAATCGTTCCACAGCCGAGCTGTTGAACGAGTCGTAAAAGCGACTCGTTCTCTGTGACAAAGGTCAACCATGTACATAAGATGGGCGTATTTCCCGTCAATGCACCGGTGCCGAGGGGATCAATGACGCTAGTTCTTCGGAGTATCTTGCATTGAAATATTGGTAGAACAAGGACAGAATTTCCACCCGACGCATGTGCGCTAAAGATTGCAATCCGTTTGTTAAGACATGGGAATCTAACAAACGAACTGCCCGTTTCTGTAGAATCGAGTTTTTTTTCATGTATTTTGGGGCTTCAGACTAGAGGTGGCTGCCAAATTCAATGGGGCGCACTAGTAAATTGTACAGAGTTAGCAATTTTGTACTATTAAAATATCTGCGGGCTATGTACTCGTGCAGTACGCCTTATTAATAGGATAATATTTTATATTCATATATTTTTCATTTCATCTTAGTCCTTTTTAAATTAATAGCATAACATATTATTTCAAATCAAATTTCAACACGTGGTTACCCTACTTGTTTACATTATAATGTATTAGCTTCCTTCAGCTTAGTAGGCACCATTTATCTATAAGAAACATAAATGTAACAATATTGTTCTTTCGGAACCTATATTATTTTGTGCAATTTTTATTACTTTATAAAAATATTAACCACAACACAGGCTTGTAAACAATAATACCAATCATGTAAAGAAACAATAAATAAATAAATTGCCATCTTGTTTTTCGTTTCGAAGGACCAATTTGTTTTTCGCATCGTATTGGTTGAAAGTTGCGTGTCCGATGTCGTGCCGAAGCCAAATAATATAAGTTGGATACATTGACGAAGTTGGATAGCACAAAAAGTATTAAAAAACGTGACCCAAAAACTAAACCGGTTGGATGCATTCATATTAGAACTCAACACAATAATAATATTATATAGGTATTTTTAACAACCTTGCTTATATATATTGTGTAGTTTTCTGAATTCCAAAGAATTGGAATCTTTGTATGGATTCTATTGTTGACGGAAAAACGTGACTGGTTTACAGATATTCCACGAATAATGTCTGTGCTCAAACGACGGTTATTATATGTTTTTTGTACTACTTGGGCATTAAATGTTTTAAAATTAAGTAGTAGACATTTTGTTTTGAAGAGTTTTATTTCATATGTATCTACATTTATTACTTAATTCAAATATTATTACATATTTTAATTTGTGCGACATAAAAACCATAGAAATATACAAACAATTTTTTTTTGTTAACAAAATAATAGCATTCTGTAAGTCACCATTATTGACAATGTTTCCATGTTATGCTGATACCATTTCAAACATTCCAAAATTTCGAATAAAACTGATCAAAAGATGAAAGAGTTACGTTAGTTTTCATGCACGGGTCACCAGGTCAACGTCTGCAATAATTGATTAGTCATCTATTGGGCGACTTTAATTACTGCTGATCACTATCGAAGTGGAAGAGAAGTACTCAAAGAGTGAAACCGATTTTGATAGATCGACGATGCTTTTTAAATATAAAGTGTCCCTCTGCGTGCAAAATCGTATCTTCTCCAAGCATTAACTTTCTAATAAAAGTGTGTTTATCTGAAGTGACCTGCCAGATAAGTAATGTTTTTTGTAGCTGTTTGTAAATAAGCAAATTAGATAGAGCTTAGAAATCATAATAAATTATACGACGCCCTTGAGGTGATTTTTCACAAAAAAGGCGCTCTATAAATTATCCATTTATTATTATTTAAAATAGAACAATAACTCATACAAACAAATAATATTATTACAATTCTATAAGCAGATTAGAAGCAATCTAAAAATTTCAAAACTGTGCGAAGGGTGTGTAATATGTGTGTTTTATTTATTAATCCCTCCTGCATTTCATATGGTCTCTTCAGTCAGCGGCGCCGCAGATCGCCAACGATAAGGAAATCAATGCGTCAAGCGATGTGATGATGTTTTAATAGAAGTGGTCACATCATTAAACACAACTTTCAACCAATGGGTCAACTGTCACCGTCCCAGTGAACCAATGGGTCAGTCAGAACGCAATCCACAACACGCTTGGATGGAAGCTACTCACGCGCGAAATAATACTAGGATTATAGAATATAGAATGGGCTAAATAACGGGAAGAACAGATCATAAACGGTCATTATTTCTTTGACGGAAATTTCACAGGTGAACCATAGTTAATTTTATATAATTTTAGATTTTCACGCCCAAAAGTATTTTTGTTATTTGTTTTTGGGGTGTTACGTCATGTTGCGCTACCTCCTTCTTTAGCCAACGTTTCGGACAGCGTTACAATAATAATAATTGGATAATTTGTAGAGCGCTGTTTTTTGTGAAAAATCACCTCAAGGGCGCTGTACAATTAATTGTGATTTCTTAGGCTCTATCTAATTTTATTATTTACAAACAGATACAGAAAACATTCTTACCTGGCATGTCACTTCCGATAAACACACTTTTATTATAAAGTTTATGGTTGAAGAAGATACAACCGTTGCACGCGAAGGACACTATATTTAAAACACTGAACATTGCATGACTTTATTACATTTGCTACCTCCCATTACTGTTGAAATAACATTAACGATATACATAACGAAAATAGATATTTATTTGACTTGAGAATTTAGGGATCTTTGGGACTGGTGATTTTTTTTATTAAATTACATTAAAAAGCTTTCAAGTTCTTATTTGCTTGCATTTTTATGCAATTGATTATTTACAATTTCGCGGGCAGTAAAGATGAAGGTGAAAGGTTTTTGACTTTATAGATACGACCTAAGAGTATGGATATTGGAGAGACGGCATGTGAAGTGTGCCCGCGCGCTCCAAGTGTGCCTTTTCGAGAATTTTACCCAAACGGCTTACATTGGCTGCTGGTTTTTGGCCGTTTAATACGTTCCGACAGCAGCCATTTTACATGGTGAACGCCAATGTCGGCCGTGTGGGTAGAATTCTCGAAAGGGCACACTTGGAGCGCGCGGGCACACTTCACACGCTGTCTCTCTAATATCCATACTCTTAGGATACGACTGTCTGAAAATGTGAGTTTTTATGTTTAGCTCCAAATTCCGAGTCTGTGACCATTCTTAAATTATGGCACAGTCCATTCCAGGCTTTAGGTCCTGACACGGAAGCACGCTAACCGAACTTAGTGTAAGCATAAAAAACAACAAGAGACAATAAAGTTAAATCAAGTGAAGTCAAGTTAAAACAAGATATTCAAGAAATTTCATTATGTTCTGTGGGCTATCTCTAAATATGTACGGAATCTTGCACTACAGTGTATTTTATATAGTTGACACATTCACAAAGAGGTTGGGAAAAAGTTAAGTTGGTTTTTGGAAAGGAATTAGGCGTAACGCCAATGCATTAGGTACAAAAGGTCACTTTATTTGGCGTAAATAAAGAATAAAACATATATCGAACGAATGAAATAAACTGTTTAACGGCCACCCAGTTTGCCAGACCTCACACTCTCACACACCTTTCATTTGCGGTCATTTGAACTTTGGTGTTTACTACAAGCACCAAAGAAGCATTCAAAACGTATAACTTATAAATAAAATCGAAAAGCAGACGAATTGCAAAAGAAACACTCTACGATATTCAGTTGAACCGAGTTGAAAAGTGGTCAAATTAATTCAATAACTTTTTTTTAATTTCTCTCTTTCCTCTGCAGCGTTTCCTTCAACAGTAAAACGTTTTCCAAATTAGGGATGCCATAGTTCCATTAGATCTAGGCAGTTGGGACTACATTGGAACTTGTCATGTCAAAATGGACACATGTGTTCCCAATTATGTCCTCTGCATGAAAACTGTATCTAAATTACTCTAAATAAACAATAAATAGTGCTAATCTCAAGTCACTTCCCCAGATACGTATGGTCCTATATATTTTCGATAAAGTTAGTTTGACGGCCGGCGTAGTCCAACGGTAGGGCGTTGGACTTCCATTCCGAAGGTCGCGGGTTCGAACCCGGCGTGCGCAAATAATTTTTATTTAATTGATTTGTGTTATTTCACAATGAATTATTTAAAATAATATATAGTATATTTGCGGCACGTTCCAGAGTGGAAGATACTCTTTGTATCGCTCTAGTGTAAGACCACCATTCAGAATTGAAACGTTGCTTGAAATGGCTTTAGCCGTGTTTAGTGATTAGATCTTAATAGCCAGGTACTTCCCCACCTTCCTCTTCCTCGTTTCCTTCCCTTCCCCACTTACCTTCAGCCTCATAACATACCCCAATTGGGGATGGCATAGTCTCACTGGCTCCAGACGGGAGTGAGGTATTAACCATAAAAAAAGTACTCCCCTTTTATATTGTATGGATTTGATATTTGCGAAATTTTGTTTCAATGTAAAGACGCATGAATTACTCAGTTTACCCAAACTAAGAACCTAATAACCTATTTTGTGCACATTGTTGTTTCTTGTAGTAATTGTTGAAATGAAATGTAAAAGGCCGCTTCACTTGCTGCTTATGGCTTCAATAACTCCGCGTAAGTGAAATAATCTTGACAAAATAAAAATACAAAATGCATATTTTTTCGTCTCCCCCGACATAAATACTCACTTTTCGTAAATAATAATATTTGGATGACTTATATAGCGCCGTTTGTGTGAAAAATCACCTCAAGGGCGCTGTACAAACTTCAATACATTTCTACAATCTTACTTACTACACTACACACTAGACAAACATAAAAACCTACGGCTAAAACATTGCATCCACCGGTCTTCGATCAGTGATACAAAACTATATGTACAATGCATCTGACCCTAAAAATGTACACTTATTTTATTTTTTATTCGTAATAATAGTAATAATGAAGCTTAATCTAACTATTCTTTTAATGCGGAATATTTCTTAAATAAGAAATATTCCGCATTAACCGGTAAGCGGTGTAAGATATATAAATATTATTTAATATATTTTCTATCTGTACAGAGGTAGCACAACATAGCACAATATATGTACATTTTATGCAGCATCGCGTTCATTGGTCAAATGCATTGTGAAAAATTACGAGTATGTAAAGTTCCAGTAGTTCTGTATTAAGTAGTGATGAATCGGTGGATGCAATCTTCTATCCATAAGTTGTTACAATGTTTTGTCTAGTCTTTAGTTAGAAGTAAGATTGTAGAAAAAATGTATTGTAAATTTGTACAGCGTGCTTGAGGTGATTTCTCACAAAAAAGTCGCTGTATTTTATTTTATCTTATTTTTATTTTATTTATTTGCGTTATAAACATTCAAAATGTTATAAATTTATATATGTTTTTATATGACAGTGAATAATATGTTTATGTCATTGACCAATAAAATAACGACATTTAAATATAGGACCATAATAAAAAAAATATGCAACAATATACCTAATACAAACAATTCTGATGCATCTTCAATTTACAAAGTGTTTTATGATCTAGATATGTACAAATCATCCAATTATTATTATTATTATGTGCCAAAATTGTCATGAGTTCAATTGAACTGACGAAATGTTTTATATAGTCAATGCAAATTAATCATTCCAGCGTCACGAGTCCATAACCATGTACAGTATACAGATTGGTTCTAGTGGAATACCTAATTTGGTTCCCTTTCCAACAGTTCTAGCTAGAATAAGAATTAAGAATAGGCCGAATATAATATGATATTGACGAAGTTTGATCATTTGACATCACTACATGCAGATTATAAACCGGAACTCAATAATAACCTTGAAACGAGTTGACAAATTGATTTCCACAGAAGGCCAACGATATAAACTTTTGAATGGCGTGGTGTCTCTCTTACTAATAAATGGTTACGACGTATTGTACAATTATTTCCAACATTTTAATGTCAAAGTACAGGTTTCAGTCATTTTCAGTCAATGACAACTCGACAACTGCACGCCAATTGAAATGAAGCTACCGTGCCAAGGCATTTAAAACTTTTATTTGAATATAATCGACTACGATTTGGAAAGTTGCCCTACTTTTTTGGCGACATTAAAAAAACTCTGAAGATAATGTCGTGACTTAAGGATTATTAAATTGGAAATCCTGGTTAATAAATGCATTTTAAATATTCGGATATAAGATGGGAGAGGGCTTACAGTATTCTTATTCTATTCAATAGTTTCTAATTGGCTCACCTGCGTACTTAATTGTCAAATTAGTCAAGTTACCTATTAAGACAATACAATTCGAACGATATGCAAGAATTATAGAAAATGTAGTGACATGTTAATATCAAAATATGTTAAATAATAAAAATATTTCAAACACGAACATCTCGAAAAATTTGTTGTAACAATATCAATCGAGTTGTCAGCAATTATTTACTAGCGTAAACACGCGAAAAATCACGTGATATTATGTTAGTAAATCTAGTTAGTTAGTAAACAACCCTTTCTTGTAATTTAAAAAACGCAGACACTTGAAAAACCGCGAAATCTGACTAAATCGCGAAATATAATTTAGATTTTCTAGTAAAAAAATATTTTAGATGAGTTGTACTTTATCATTGGTCTCAATTTTTTAAATATTATATTACAGTTATGTAGTTTATCGCTTGTCTGAATTCTTGGCACACCAGTTCCGATTTTCAAAATGCTACTTATATTCAAAACAAAAACCGAACTCATTGAATCCGAGTTACAATCATCACAGACGTAGTGGTATGGCGTAGTGGTATAAATTAGATTCTTAGTATCTAAATACCGGTGGATGCAATCTGTTAGCCATAAAATGTTATAATAGTGTCTAGTCTGTACATAGAAATAAGATAGCATTGTAGAAACATATTATACATTTGTACAGTGCCCTTGAGGTGATTTTTCACAAAAAACAGCGCTATGCAAATCACCTAAATATTAATATTATTTTTCAATTAAATATTCACTTACATGTGAATTCGATTCAAAGTCATGTGACATAATAATAACGAATCGTTCTAACTAAAACGCCACTAAGGCATTTGTCACATAATAAAACACGCCAAAATAGGCAATGGCATTTACACCTAGTTGGCCATGGCATAGAACGTTATATGTATTATAAAGTAGCATGCATTTCTATAATAATAATATACAAAGTTTACCAAACAAACTGGTTAGTGTCCATAACGCGAATACTGGAGAGGTTTTACCTATACCATTTTGCATACACCGTTATTTGACCGATTCGTGTAGTTGGGATATTCTAAAAAGTGACGAACTTGGGTATGTTTTGCATCTCTACCAGAAGTTCCCAACCTTATCAAATCAAATATTCCAATAAAAAAGAGACTGCTATTAAGGTTTTAATTTTTGTGCATAAGGTTATGAAAAACTAAATGCCTAAATACTTAAAGGAATAAATTGTTTTAATAGAGATATACAGAATTATGAAAGCAGAAATATAAATATAGTTAGATTGTCGCATATGAAAGTAATCAGAATCATGTATAGAGGACTAAATATGTATGATGAAATGCCTGAAAGTCTCAAGAAATAATGTATTTAGAAAGGGATGTTATGCTCACTGTAAAAATATAATTTTATAAAATTAAATGTTACCTTGTGCATATAAGTTTATATACGAATGTAGAATAAACTAATTCGATAACAATTTAAAAAAGAAAAATCTGGCTCTCCCCCCACTTCCAAAGTATATTTTTCTCCAATGTCATTTTCTTCAAAAGTACGGCCGCCCTGAGAACCATTTATTAGATAACCAACACCCCTGCCACAGCTCACTTCAAGTGGCTCGCTACGTGTGGTGACTTATCAGGGGTGCCCGGGTTCATGGGGTGAAGTTTGTTCGGATCTTGGCGGCGGATGCGTCTGCCCACCAACTGCGTGGCAGGCCGGATCCAGAGGGACCGGTTAAAGGGAGACCTTTTGACCTCTCCAGCAGGAATCTGTCGGTACATCGCCTTGCACTGCAGTGGGAGAAATAGATTCATAGGTCCGTCACTCCCTGACCCACTGACCCCCCCCCCCCCCGATTTCTACCAATCTCTGATACATTTTTCCTTCCCAGAACTTCCTCTCCTTTTTTCTAAAAAGACCCTCCGCACATCTGGATGTGATCCCTAAAGATGACGTAGGCCCTGAAGGGAGTTATTGGAAAAATGGAGTTAGATAATTTACATACCTATCTACCATATTTTTGAACCACCAATCAGGTTTTGGTTTGGTGTAGAAAAGCAGTAATTACTGAACTTAAAATTGTGTAAAAATCTGTTTAATGAACGTATAGCTTTTGTATGAACCGAGATAAGAAATCGTCAAATAATGTGAAAGCGGGGGGCGTTTACTAACGGAGTCGATATCTGTTGCATGAAATTACGCCCATATTTAGTATTTTATCTCCCGCACAGAACCGATATCGATTAAATTGATGTATAATGAATTATTCATGCACTATGTTGGTGCAAGCAATAAAGGTAAAAAATAACAAGGAGAAATCTATTTTAATGTCAATACGACGTTTCGAGAGCTGATTTACTTTAATAGCTGATATATTTAAATAAATAAAATGGATATTGTATTGAGTAACATCTTCAATTGTAATATTTAATATCAAACTAAAATGTGAAAAAATCATTAAAACGATTCAATCGCATTTAGGAATTGAGCCCAGGACCTCAGTTTATGACTGAGCTAATCCGAACCTATCCCTTACGGTCATTTTTAACTATGTCATACTTCGTTTACCCCTACAATAGGTCACCCCAAGGGGTTCACTACGTTTGTTGACTTAGAAGGGGTGCCCGGGTTACATGGTGAAGTTTGTCTATTGCTTAGCGGCGAATGCGTTTGCCCGCCTACTGCGTGGCGGGCCGGATCGGGAGAGACTTATTGAAGTAGACAATTTGACCTCTCCAGCCGTACTCTATCGACCCAACGCCTTGCATCGCAGTGAGAGGGATGTATTCACAAGGACACATTCACCCCTAGATTCTTTCCCACCTCTCATACCCTTTTCCTCCCTAGCACTTCCTCTCCTTAAAAACATCCTCTACACAGCATCCTCAAAGATGACAGAAACCCTGAGGGATTTTTTTTCCTCAGGGCTTCCTGTGTGGAGCTAACGTAAAAAAATCTAATTAGATTGAAATATTAAATTATCAATTATGTATTTCTTTAACCAACCGGTTTCGGTTCGACCTGAACCTTCATCAGGGGTGAATAAAATATTTGAATGAAAAGTAGAAAAGGCAAAGAGAACATCAAGTTACATTTTTACTCATAAGAAAGAAAAGAGGGCTGAAACTCAGGCGAAGACGGGTCGTAACCATAAGTTGTTATTCTGTAAGGTTCTATTCAATGAGTTGACTTTACGACAGCTTCTTCCGCCGACGAAAGGATACAGTAACTGTTATGTCGGTAATATTAGCGCAATGACCAAACCACAAAGTAGGTACCGTAATATTATATTATCGACAATAATAATATGTGACAAGAATTAATTACTTCCATCGAGTATAATTAATTATATTGAAGTGAGTAACTTTGCCCCATGGGACAACACAAACTATTGGAGAAGATTCGAAAGTTCATTTCTGCACAAAATTGTCGACACGACGAATGGAAGTATTCCAATGAATTTATGAATGTTGCTGACTTAAAATCCCATCGGAAAACTATGCTATGTTTTTCTTTTTGTCAATTTTTTATATTCACCCCACAAGGGAGGCCCCGAGGAACATTATTTCCATCAGGGCATATCGTCGCCTGAGTGTTAAATTGACCAATCTTGTTTTTAATTTGTTTAAAATTAAAAACAAAGTATCAAAAACGATAATTAATCAGTTAACTAAGAATTATTTAAACTAACGAGATCTTTACCTTAATAGCTTCATCTTAAACATCTATCATAATGTTTCATTGAAATAATGAGAGAAAACCTCCTCCTCCTGTAAAACTTGGCAAATGGTCGTTTGGACAATTGCACGCAGGCGACGATATGTCATCTTTGTAGATTCCGTGTGGAGGTTCTTTTTGAGGAGATGAAGGATTTAACATGGGTCTTAAAAAGACCCATTTTTGTAGGAGGGAGGAAACACAGTTGTTGAGTTATTCAACACAAGAACGAGTCGTAGAAACGACCGTGTACATATGTTAAGTGCGTGTTTGGCGTGTTTACCCACTATGCACCGATGCCGAGGGGATCAATGGCGCTAACTCATCGGAGGATCTTTTATTGAAATACCGGTAGAACAAGGACAGCATTCCCACCCGACGTCTGTACTCTAAGGATTGCAATCTGATTTTTTAAGATAGGAGAATCTATCAAACGGACCGCTATAATATCACAAATTAGTTCTCGAGACAGCTTGTCTGACGAAAGAACTTATGTGCGAAACTAAACCGGATACCGCTGTCCCGGGAACCATTTATTTAACAACCAACATTCCTACCATAGGTCGGTTCATGTCAACTCAGAATCAACTCAACTCAACAACTCTTTAAAAAGTCGTTAAAAGCTATGAAAAAAAATATTTTTAAAATAGACCATACCCTAACCTAACATAACCTATTTAACCAATTTTTATATATATTTTTTTAATAACTTTTAATGACTTTTCAAAGGAGGTGTGGAGTTAAAATCATTCCGATCACCCATAGGTAGGTAGGTCACCCCAAGTGGTTCGCTACGTTTGATGATATAGCAACGGTGCCCGGGATCATGGGGTGGGGATTGTCCGGATCTTGGCGGTAAATGCGCCTGCCCACCAATTGCATGGCGGTTAAGGGAGACCTTTTGACCTCTCCTTTCAGAACATCGCCTCTCACCGTAGTGGGAGGGATAGATTCATACATCTGTCATTCTTAAACACCAGATTCCTACCTACCCATCGTACCTTTTTCCTTCGCAAAACTTCCTCTTTTTAATTTTCTGAAAAAGAAGACTTGGATTAGAAATGAGGGGAATTATTTTCCTCAGGGCTTCCTTTCTTGAGCTAATGTAAAAAAAAATCGTCGTAAAACAATTAAAAATGTAAAAAATGGGTTATTCCATGAAGTACCTACTTATGCAAACATTTCAATTACAGTGGAAAGATAAGAACAAGAAATAGGCAAAATTAAAAATACGATGGAAATGTTATTTTTTTTTAAATCTACGCAGTCAAACAGGTAAGTCCTTATCTTCTAAAACAATAAGATTAAAATCCAAGAAACTCGGAATATATACTGAGCACTGATAACACTGTTGGAAAATGGTTAGACTCGTATCCTAATGAGAAAAAAAAGTTTTACAAAGGTGTTTATCTTACTTGTCCCGAGCCTTTTAAGAGAAGTATCTCTGAACATCACAAGAGTTGCTCCACAATATTATTATTTACAACATCCTGGCGCCATGACAGTCACCTACCTATATATTATATCGTATTTATTTCAGAAATCTTATGTAGGTACTGCCCACTTCAATTTTTTTTAACAAACTGAACAGAATCACAATAGTAGGAATATAGTGGAATACTACTTTGTTAAACTCAGATCCAAGTGCAATAACCAAATGTGAATCCCAAGCATAAACCTCGTAAGATCGCTAGCCGTTAGTACGTTATTGTGAGATACTTTGCTTTTGGTTCGTTGGGAACCACAGGTATTCATTATTAGGCAGAGAGGATCGTACGTTCTTTTCTGACCCATTGAAGTGGCGCCAGGCAACCGCATCACCTCACACGTGCTTAGAGCGAATGAATTCATTTTTATGATAAATTTGAAGTTTTGTAGAACTAGAGGACGTGCAGGCAAATCATGTTTTAAGGGGGCATACATTTTTTTTATTTTATTTAATTTTTTTTTTACAAATACAGTTGTTATACATTGTATATATATATTTTTAATACATTTTTTAAATATCGTGATTCACCTTTTTTTTGAGCAATGCTCGTGTAAAAAAGGTGGAGCAGCGAAAAACAATTCAACATATATTTTTAAAATGTGTAGTAAGGATAATGAAAATTATAATATTTAATTTTTTTATATATGTATATCATACATTATACGTGAAACAAAAAATAAGGGGGGGGTCCACTAAAATCTCACCAAATCTCATCATACCGAGGGAGGGGGAGGGGGGTGGGGGAGGGTCAATAAAAATCTCACGTCAACTTTAAGAGTATATAATATTATTATAGAGATAATAAAAATAAATTGTTTCACTTTTTTTGAAATGTCCCATTTTGCCCGCCGAAAAAATGGCTATTATAAAAAACATTTATTTCGAGAGTAAGAAATCTCACGTGAGGGGGGCAGGGGGGAGTCCCACTAAACTCACCAAGGGGTGGGGAGGGGTCCTAATTTTTTTTTAAACTGCTCACGTAATTAATGTATTTCCACTTATGAAAATAAATATAAAATAAGAAATGCACAATTCGTCCATCGTTAGCTACTATCATGACATTATTATTTTTGATTTTTATAATACGCGGGTAAGTACTTCTTTATCGATGAACTGAGGTGTAGGTACCTACATGTGAAAAATGATTAAAATTTGAAGTTATGTGCTCTGTGGCTATGCAAACTATGGCTGGAACGTGATGTTTTATAATGAATTTTGCATTCTAAATTAGAGGCTGACTGTGAGATCATAATATAATAATGATGTATTATTTATGAAATATAATGTTGAAAGACGATTTTTGTAAGAATTAGAGTTTGCTAGAAAGCAACAGGAAAGTTCTTTGAAACCGTATCAGTGAATAAACCATAAAACTAGTCATGATTATTGTATTGTGTAAATAGATTACGAAATATTTGAAAGAGCGGCAAGAATTTAGAGCCAATATTTACATCAACAAAACAAGTGAAACCGATGAAAAAAGAACATTCCATTTGACAGTCGTGTTGGCCAAACCATACTTCTGCCATTTAGGCACCCACACAACTCCAAGTTGACACAAAACATTGGACACAGATCTACGGATTGAGCATTTCTAAAAGCAATTCAATTGACTCACCTTAATGTTGTAAAATCAGCGGCCAATAAAACACTATCCAAGCGTGGCCTTCTTGTCACGAGATACAAACTCACAAACTTTTGCTATTCAACAATCATCACACACGTAAAAACATAGATTCATAAAATCACCACTCGAAAACAACTTAAACCACTAATTCGGCGTATCGGGAAACTTATATTAGTATAAATACAAGTAGAAAACTGACGGATCACCAATCACAACATACGAAAGTTTCACAACTGTTTATTTAAATTAATACGGAGCCATCCAAAAGCTACCGCGGCAAAGGCGAGTTTTGAACTGACGAAGATAGTGCCGATGTGTAGCACCTGCGAATGGCGGCGCTAGCTTTCAAATCACACGGAAGATTGTGGGAGGGAGACGAGGCATTTTTTTCTGTTCGGAGCGCCGTTGAACAAAGAGGAACGGCATTATTTTAGTACGTCATTTCGATGCTGGAAAATCTGTGGTGATTCGTTTACAGGTGTGGCAAGCCGTCGGTAAATTTACTTAGAATAAAATATATAAATTATTTTATCAAAATAAATAAGCAGAGAAACTATTTTTTTTTTGTAAATATTTACTTAACTGCACATTTAGTAGGAACGGATTATGGAAATTATACTTGGTTTCAATTTAATTACTAGAACAAACGATTATTATAAGCAATAATTATTAGCCTGAAACACCCATCCACATTGAAAAAATCTCCCGAGAAAAGATACATTATGCCGCCGACGGGACTTGAACCCGTGCCCCTCTGATTTCCGGTCATCTGCTCTATCCACTGAGCTACGTCTTCTTATCCCTTACCCACCAAGTAATTCAATATACTAGTGTTTCATTCAACAATTACTGCTTATTTCATTTTTTCCAACTTTATTTTATAAGAGAAAGGCATTGTAAGTGCTAAATCCTCAAAAAATGTAGACGTAACATGTCTCGACGCCACCTAGTGATTTAGATTCAGCACTTACAATGCCTTTCTCATATAAAATAAAGTTGGTTGTTTGGAGGTGAAAAAATGTAATAAGCAGTAATTGTTGAATGTAGTAGTATAATATGCGTCGGCTTATCTCTTACCCGCCAAATAATTTAATATAATATATTATTTGGCGGGTAAGAGATAATAGTTCCGTCAGCGGCGTGTATCTTTTCTCGGGAGATTTTTTCAATGTGGATTAATGTTTTAGGCTAATAATTATTGCTTATAATAATTGTTACCATTTGGGCTATGCATAAAAATCTTGTCTTAAACATTAGTTTGTCAATTAAAAAATAATAACTACAAGAAACAATTATTTACATCGGGGGACATGCACAAAATGGGTTATTAGTTATTGTTTTTAGGTTTGGGTTTTCAGTTTGGTTTATTTAAATAATTTGCGCGTATTCGGATTGAAAGCGAAACCTTTCGCCAAAAGTCATTGCATACGAAAAAAAGTCAAAATGGCGTCATGAGATCTGTTAGAAATTAAGTAAAGATTCAAACCAAAGCGTAGTTTATTTTGGTTCTGAGTTTGAATTGTAGATCAAATAGTTAAGTCTTTATAAGACAGATGGCAGGCGATCATTTTCTCCCTCTCCAACGGACAGTGATTAATAAATTCATTGTCACGGGATAATCAACCCTCTTCTGCATTTAACTTCTTAGAAAGGAACATCTCAGCCCGTTGGGGGGAAATTACTTTTTGGGATATATTTTTGTACGGGGGCAATAAAACCTTTTACTTGTTCGGAAAGTGTATCATTCAAAGTTATCCATTTTATCCTCCGAGTTACTCCAAAATAATACAAGATCGTTTAACAACGTATGTTTTGAACTTTGAATAAAAATGAATCTTTAATGCAATGGATTTTTAACTTTTATCATCTCCCCCGACGCAAATTCTTGGTTGAATTTTTTTTTAGGTATTTTCCAGAAACTGTGCCTGTAAGAAGTGCGGCGGTTAAGTAAATATTTACTGATTTTTTAAGCAACGTAATTATTTTAATTCTGCTAATCAATTAAAAAAAATATAATTTTACTGGTTAAAATCTTTTATTTCATAACACTGGGTTTGTCTGAAATTCTTCGTTATATTTATCAGTGCACCAAAAACATGAAAATTAGACTAGGGCAGTCAAATACAAGCCAAATTTTAATCAAATCATTCAATCCATTTGGGATGTGCCATTTTCATTATTATTATTTATTGATAATTGCGCTGACAAAAATTTGGACATATTAGGAAGTTGTTGTGATTTGCACAAAGAACGGTTACTTTGGAACTCTGGTGCGGTGTTCACAAAAATATAAAATAAATGGAAAACTATTAGTAGGCAACCCCTGCAGAATTTGAATACCTCTCCGAGAGGGACGGGGATTGTCTCCCTGGTATGGGAGTGAGCGAGCCACAAACGGACAGGTAGGAGTCTGAAATGACAAAGGTGTCCGCCGTGTTCTGCGTGCGTGGGAGAGAGCACGCTGCTGTGACACATGCGCCCTTCAAACTGTACTCCCAGTGGCGGGACGCGATAGGACTGTACAAATAATGTTTATTTTTAAAATGTAGACATAATTTGTTTTAAATGTTAATTTGGTACCTACCATGAAGGTAACAGCATGCCTATATTATGGTTATATTAGTTTTATTTTTGTTATTGATAATAAAATAAAGCCTCGCCAGAAGGGTTCGTGATATGTGATATGGATCGTGATAAATATTGAACGAGTAGCCTACGTATCAATATTTATCAAGATCCGTGGGTTCACGATACGGAATTCAGGAATCTAGACATCTACGATAAATATTGTGATCCATCAATACGCTAGCCTACACGTTCAATAAACATCACGGTGTTTGATAAATATTGACGGATCACCGTAAATATTAAACGCGTAGGGTTCGCCTTCGGATACAATAGCAAGGTAGAAAAGTTTGTTGAACTGTATGCACGCACCCGCTATAATTAAAGATAAAAAGTTACTAATCTTATTACTCTTCACGAAACGCACGAACAGGCACTGCTAACCACCGAGTAGTTACTTCCTTTGCAGTAGTAAGTACTTACCTGTGGTTATTGGTTACCTGTCCCGGTGTGCTCTGTACCGGGCACCGGCTAGTACCCGATTCATACCCTCCTACAACCTACCGAGTATGCCCACCAACATGTTGCACTCACCTTCCAATACCAACACAATACCCCTTCAATGCCACTCCGATACCCCCCATCCTCAATACTATTATATTATTGTCATAATATATAACAATGATTCGCTAATAAATACGATAAGGTTTATGTGTGTATTTAAATGCCGACCAGATGAAATCGAATAGCTATTAATAGATACGTAGGTACTTACCGCAATGTTTCATAAAATAGATTGGTTTCGAAATTACGTTTTAGCGAAGCTTTCTTAGATGTTATGAAATTTGTATAAATTTTTTCAATCCGCGCGAGTTATATTTCATATAGGGGGTTTCTCACCATCCTACCAATAGCTTATCTACCCTAATAACGAATACTATTAAAAATAAAAATAAAATACTCGTAGTGGTTAGAAAAATCGGCCAACTTATCCAATATACAGCCACTATTCATAGGTTCGAGTACCGAATTATAAACTCCAACTTAATAAATAAATAAACCGTAAATCGTAAATCGAAAATATTCGTTATTAGTGTAGATAAGCTATTGGGAGGATGGTGAGAAACCCCCATAGTTTAACGGCAGGATGGACAGGGGGGAGGGTGAGGGGAAATTCGGGAGGGAGAAGTGGAACGAAGGAGGGGGGTTCACCGGAGGGGGGTAATGGAAGGGGGAAGATAGAAGGGGAACGCAGGAGGGGGAGGGAAACGCGGGAAGTGTGGTCACGGAAAAGGGGGACTCTGGAGGAGTAAGGCGGGGATGGTGGAAGAGGAACCAGAGAGGGAAAGGGGACGCCGGACTTCTTGATGAAATTGAAAAAAATTGAAATGTTATAAATAATAATTATTATAGGAAACTGAGTGATTCCTTAGATTTTTTATAGGAAGGCTCGAATACACAATTTCACGGACCAACTGCGGATAAGCGGAATACCCATGGAAAGTGATTTGAGATTTAACATAATTTCTGATGATTTTCGTATACGAAATCTAAAAACGGTTTTTAATAGTCGAAATTGATTTCATACAATTTATTTTGCCCTTTTGAAGCGGCTCAGTGCGTTGTGCGGGTGTCATTTGATAGCACCAACTTGTTAGCGCATACCCTCTAACTCGGGTGCTTCATTACTATGCACTCTGACCACTGGGGGGATAAACTAATAGTTATAGAACTGTGTCAGGGCTTGTCCTTGCGCCCGAAGTAGGCTCAATTTTCCCTTACTTCTAAACTGACAAAACATTCTCAAATATCTAAATTATTTTTTTGCCTGAAAATCAATTTCATTGGCCTCTCAGGAGGTCGATACAATCCTATAGCAATACGATATTGATCAAATCTATCATCCATGATCAGTTACCAACATTTGCGAGCACAGTCAACGTCAGATATTCCGACCGAGGTCTGATAAATTTTAGCGCGGCGTCCATAGTTAACTGTCAATATATACATTATGACAGTTAACTTTGGACGAATAATGTCGTTCTTTATGCAAAATTTCTGGCTTAATAAACGGAATGAACTAACGAAGTTCTTAGAAATGAAAGAAGTCGCATACGCGATCAGTAGACTTAAATAATGCATCTAAGAAGCAATCAATTCATTCCGTTCGATCTTTAAGAAAATGGTTGAAACATGACTTTGGACCTCATTAACTAATTAATTCTCTTTTAATATAAAAAAGTGAATTCGGTCTCCCAATATATATATATATATATATTTAGGTGAGTATTTCAATTTAATATTGCCAGTTAATTAACAGATCCGCCAGTGTTACCAGCGTATATCGATTTCTCATATATTCCCTGTCAATTTTAAATTTTAAGGAGGCTAAAAGTCCTGCAGTTTTTCGTGGATTATGTCTTAATATTGTGAAGTCAAAAATTTTGTAAGTAGGTATAGGTAGTAAACAATAATATAGAAGTCTTATAAAAGAACATATTAGATATATAAGATGTTAAAATTTTATAACTAAATTAAATATACTTTGAAAATAAAACTTGGTTCTGCTATAATATAGAAGTCTTATAAAAGAACATATAAGATATATAAGACGTTAAAATTTTATAACTAAATAAAATATACTTTTAAAATAAAACTTGGTTGTGCTATCAACAGTGAAACCGTGCTTGGTATATCGATATGAAATCGATACGTTAATGTCGTTACGCCTATCGATCCGATATTATGAAGTTATCGATTTCTCTGTCTTGACCCCTGAGGTAGTACACAAGTTTAGAATGGTTTTTAATTGGGGTATCTGAACCTCAAATATTCATACCTTACACACAACATAATAAAAGCTCAAAATATATTATCTACAAATATTAATAATTATGTGAACATTGTAATATTTTATAGAAATAAATTTAAATTAAAAAAAAATAATAATTTACATTACAGTGACTTATAGTGAACATTTTTTGTATTACTGGTACTTATTATCTATATAAACTGTAAACATCTGTTCAATGTATGTATGAGAATAGAAAAAAATAAAAATAAATGTACAACATCCCCAAAGATGACATACATACAATACATAGGCCCTGAGAGAAAATATTATCCCCAGGACCTCCTGCGAGATACAAAAAAGGTTACAAAAGTGCACTGTTTTATATAATACTCGTAAGTTGAAGCACCAGAAGACAGTAGTAGCACACTCATTTCTAGGGATTATATCCATTCAGTGATGTTAGCGACAGTATTGCACAGTGCCCAGTGTGACGTGACACTGTCCCTGGACACCTAATCAAGTCCAATCAAATCCATTGGTAATAATTGGACATTGAAATAGGGTCGAGGAGTTCCTAGCATCCTAGCTCATTCAGTTTTGGGCCAGTGGGTAGTTGGGTCGGTCCTACGTCGTCTCCAGAATTCAATTTGTGAATATACATATGGTAACCAGTTCCTTTACTGTCTATGATGTGATGTGAATATTTAAGACTGTGGAGAAATTGTTTACCAAAAACAATAATTGGATATCTACTAATAATTAGACACTCGGTAAGGGAAGCATGTTTTGTCGCTGTTAGTTTACCATGTTGGTTTTTGTGTTGTTGTTGTTGATGCTCGTTTTTAGGAAAATAATTCAAATTCGAAAGACGTAGAAGTTTTCAATGATAAAATATTACCAAAAGTGTGGGGTGATATTAAAAAAAACACAATTTTTTTGTAATGTGAATACCGCACAAGAGGTCCCACTTGTCGCAAGCATTTGTAACCAGTGAGACTATGTAATACCCAATTGGGGTATGTTGTAAGGCAGAAGGCAGTGGGAGAGGAGGGCGATGGGAAAGAAGAACATGAGGAGTACCTGGATATTCAGATCAGGTCACAAAACACAGCTAAAGCCATTTCAAATGTTGGGCTTTCACCAGAGCGACCATGAGATTATATTCCACCACATTATTTCCACATTTTATTTGGAACGTGCCGCAAATATACCTTATATTTTTTGAGTCCACTGGACTTTTGTTCAGGAAAGCGATATTTGTGTTTGAAACTGAATGTTTGAAGGTCTATAACATTTTTACTTACAATAATTAAGAGCTCTTAACGGTATATAATATTTCATAATTTCATTCGTTTTTGTCCACGGTTAAGACAAATATGTCAATTTATGAATATATTTTGATTTATCCTCCAAGCTTGTTTTTCGTAATCTTTATATAAAATGTGAATACCTACCTAACTAAAGATTATTTATGAACGAAGAGTTTTAGAATACCGTAAAATATGGTAAATTTAATGAAGTTTCAACTTTAACTTGATACCTTTTTTTGTCATTTTTAGATACCTATTGCACATGTTAAAAATGGATATGTGTTTCGGGAGACAAACAAAACAAAATGGTGATAAAAGTCACTTTTCGGAGTGGGCGATTTTGATATATCATTGATTTTTAAGCGGTTACCGGAGCGGCGGTATCTATTCCCCACATTGAATTTCCGAGTGGTAAAGAGAAATATTGTAGATATCCGCGATGATGAAAGTCGTCCTCCGGTTCAAAAATCATTATTACAGTAAGTTTTACGTTATATCATACAACAATTCCGCTGCCCGGAGCCAGTGGACCGACGGCATCTTAAATTGTGGTATAAAAAGAAAGAAGGGCGGTGTAAAAAAATGCTGCATCAGATATTTGGGGATCAATTGGTAGGTCAAAATAAATTGATGTTAGACGTACAATAATTAAAAATTAGCTCTACGAAATGCCGGAAATTTTCCGGTGAACCTTGAGTCGAATTATATCAGAAATACAATAGAATTTATAATTATTTATAGGTTCGGATTCTCCTTAAGGCTGAAAACGATATTAATATAATTTTTAATTTATATTATTTATTCGTGATATATTTTTACAAGGATACAATGGTTTGGTTCCATGTCAACTCAGAATCAACACACTCTTTAAAAAGTCGTTAAAACTATGAAAAAAAATAATTAAAAATAGCCCTTATCCTAACCTAACAAAACCAATTTTTTATATATTTTTTTCATAACTTTTAATGACTTTTCAAAGGAGGTGTAGAGTTGAATCCGGTCACCAATGGTTTAAGGATGTTTACAAGATATATTTTTAACAATGACACTATCTCAGTTGAGAAATGGGCATACCACTCAGTTGAGAAATGGACATACCACTCAGTTGAGAAATTGACACCCCACTCAGTTGAGAAATTGACATCCCACTCAGTTGAGAAATTGACATACCACTCAGTTGAGAAATGGACATACCACTCAGTTGGAAATTGACATCCCACTCAGTTGAGAAATTGACATTCCATTCAGTTGAGAAATTGACATCCACTCAGTTGAGAAATTGACATTCCACTCAGTTGAGAAATTGAAAAACTGATTACCCATCTCAGTTGAGAAAATCATTCTCGTGTAAACGGAATAGATAGATAATAGATGTGAAATGGGGAATAGTTCCAATACAATACAATATCAAGTCTGACAATGACATACGAAAGGTAGTAATTCAGCTGTTTTAGAGGGCCGTTTTGCAGCAAATCACCTGTTTGCCCTATAACCTACTCTTAAGGCGAAACCCTATACGAAGTTTTGCAAAATCAATTTTTTTTTTACATTGGCTCCACACCGTAGGCGTCGAATAAAAAGAATCTTTCAGGGCCTACGTCATCTTTGAAGATGATGTGTGGAGGGTCTTTTCAGGGAAAGGAAGGAGAGGAAGTTCTGGGAAGGGAAAAGATATGAAAGGTGGTTAAGAATCTGGAGGGTCAATGTGTCCAAGAATGACAGACAAGTGAATCCATCTCTCCCACTGCAGTGCAAGGAGAGAGAATCCGGCTCGAGATGTCTAGATTAGGTCTCCCTCAACCAGTCTCTTCCGACCCAGCCCGCCACGCAGAAGGTGAGCAAACGCATTCGCCACCAATACCTTAATAAACTTGAATTCCCATGAACTCGGGCACCCCTGTTAAATCATTAAATATAGCGAACAACTTCGTAGGGGTGTTAGTTCTTCAATAAATGGTTCCTGGCGCGGCGATATCCATACCCGCTTCCCAAATTTTGAATATGTTACGTTAGGTTAGATTTATAGGTTAGTTTTTTTATATCACTTAATGTCTTTAGATCCTTATTATTATTACTTACTCTATATTTTTATTCAATACGATTATAAAAAAGACACACAATCGTACCTCATAGTAGGTACATGCCGATTTTTTTCATATTTTTTCGTCATTACCGATTTTATGTATTTTATAAAAATTTACAAAATTAATAAATAAATCAATACAATATTGTCTTTCAAAGGTGCGTTGATTCGTCCTATCCAAGTGTTAAAATGCCTTTTTAGATCGAATTTCGAAAATCAGAGCTATTACCTACAGAGATGTATAAAATAGCCCGTAAGGGGTAATAGCCGTAATAGCTGTATCAATCAGCACGCAAAGATATTACATCAAATTAGGTATGTAGGTACATTGTACACTTGTCATCAAAAAATCCATTTGCAGAAAGCGTAGCACGTTTAAAATAATCGCAGGAAAATGTTTTTCCGGGTTTTAACGGAAATAATTTTCAAGCCCGCAGAAAAAAGGCGGCAATCTATAAAAGTACGCGTGCGCAGAACCGACTGCTCCTTTGCAGATGAACTATGTTTAATTCCTAACCTCAGTCCTTCAGATATTTGCGAAGGCGTTCCACATCGCAAAATAATGTGAAGCGCTCAACGAAAGCACATTTCTCAACCTGTGATATTCCTAGATAGTGTTCTGTTTAAATTAATAATATTCAATGTTTTTCAATTCTCTCTGACGGAAAATTAAAACGCGAGTGCGCAAGTTTCTACATAATCAGCGAAAATCGGTAATAACTGCAGTGATTATTAAAATTTATTATTTTTTATTATTATTAAAATTATTATTATTTTACCCTAGTCGTAGGATATTCTCAGTATCGCCAAGGTGAAAAAACATCATTCAGAATCGAAATGTTGCTTGTAATGTAAACTCCTTTAGCCATGTTTGGTGACTATATTGAATAGCCAGGTACTTTGTAACTGTCCTCTTTCCCATCTCCAACCCTTCTCCATCCCCTTTAGCCTCGCAAAATAATCCAATTCATAGTCCCATTCCACTGCCTCCGGACAGTAGGTACTTTAGTGCATTATACACATAAAAATATATAATACCTATAATTGAAATAATGTGTTAAAATTGAGTTTGATTGGCGGAGTTCTAGATAGTCTATGAATGAAACAAATTTAATTTAACCAAAACAACAGGAGTTGTTGTTGATAACATAATTCTGGGCTAATTTCGTGTTGTCTATTAATAAACTAGATTACTTCAGAGTCAGAGTCGAGGTCTTGAAAAAACCATGTGGTTAACATTTAGTTGATGAAGGACTGGGCAAAAAATATTCGCTCGCATTAGTTTTGAAGTTAGGTTCAAAAGACGTTTTCATACTTCGTACGTGGTGTTCGGAAACTAGTGGGTCAAGCGGGAAACTGGGGAACATACAACACATAAAATTTTATTTATTTATTAAATTAAGGAAGAATGTCTGATGACCGAATTCCGAGAAAAATACTGAGTAAAATTCCAGAGGGTAGACGTCTAGTGGGCCGCCCAGACACAGTTGGGAGAGGCAACTCCAAAAACTGTGCGAGGAGAGGATGGGTCTGCCATGGACGGAGGCCGAACAATCGGCGCAAGACAGGGACGTATGGAGGAGCCTTGTCGATGTAGTGGGTCCCCGACACGAATAGGACAAGGGGAAGAAGAAGAAGAAGATTAAAATAAGGTTTAAAAAAACATTCGAGGAAGTGTATACTCTTCTGCCCATTTAAAAATACAATAAACGGCTGAAAGTAACTCCTTGATTTTTTATTTAAATTACACCTTAAAAATTCAAATTTTAGGGTTGAATACAATCGAAAACGAAAGCTCAAATCAATAAAGGTTTTACCATAAATGTGATGTAGATTAACCAATTTTCCGCTTTTGCCAATAGTTTCCAAACACCTTGGATAGATTTTTTCAATCGAAGTATTTACCAAACGGATACATAAATACGTGAGTGAGAAGTCTAGTTAAAAGTTAAATATCCTTATTATGATAATCAAAAACATGTTTTGTTTTATTTATTTATTATTTTATTTACTCTTTTAAACTCACATGGGGCTTTTACATTGGGTAAAAAATGTTTACTTTTTTTCACAAAGATGAAGGGAGGGGGGGGGGGGGTTCAATAGGTTGTAAAAAATTATTTAAATGGTTTACAATTGGATAAAATAATAATAATTATCTGAAATTATCAGTTTCAGATAATAATTATTATTTTATCCAATTGTAAACCACTACGACGTAAGAAATAATTTTTTTCTTAAGATAAAAAAATTGTTTAAGTATGTTTTAAGAGCGATTGACCAGCGAAAGTTTAAAAATGTTTGTAACTGAAAAAAAATTAATATCGATTTATTTCATTCAAAACTTGCTTTAATATGTAGGTATACCTACATTCAAGTAAGCAATAAAAATGCTCAAAACGCATGATGATAAATTATTAAATATCGTGTACTTTTTGTAAATATTTTTTGATCATAAGTATTTGTGATTTTTCAATAATGTGTAAAAAAAATTATTGTGTAATAAAAAATTGAAATATTTTAGTTTGTAAGACCTTAAATAAATAGAAAAACTAAGGTATTTTTGTCACAAAACACGTTTTCGGATTTATTTTTTAATGATTTTAATTTAACTAAAATTCTAATTCTGAAAACTGTGTTTACTTGATTACGTATTGTGTTGTATGATTATATGAATTGAAATTTGTGTTGTTTAATATAATCTATCGTTTGAAAATTGAACAAATCTGCCAACGACCGATGGTATAACCTTAGTACACATATTAAAAATAAATTTAGTTTTTCAAAATTTAAAAAATGCGTGTACCAGATAAAATAACAATCTTTTAAAACCAATTTATGTTTTTCTGTAAAAAACAGTCAATACGTCTAGAATTTGATTTAAAAATGACTAATTTCCTGTAGTCTCTGGTAATACCCTCTTAAACAACGAACTTATTACGTCGATATTATTGGTTTATATTGGTTTGCTAAACGTACAGATGTTAGTAAATTTTTAAAATGTAGATATGTTTTCAATATTTAGTAAAATAAAACTAATGAAAATGAAACAAGAAGTAATTATTATGCTAATACAGTTGATGAACGATCAATAATTAATGTTCAATAAACACACATATAAATCTAAACTTCCGGTGTCGTTAAAGTTCTCAATAATAGTGCATAATGATTTTAATTCGATAGGAAAACTTGGTACAAACGAATAAAATGATTGCATCAGGAAATCAACAGATACCTCTTGAAATATATATATCTATATATTTAATCCATAACATCGTGTTCGTTTACCCCATTGGCTATAGGTACGGAAACACGACATAAACTATATTGTAGAAGTGAAAACATACAATAACACGCGATTATTAGTACATAATATGCTATCCCAAAACACGATATATGAAGTCGGGTCTCCAGTGACCAAATGTTTTTAAAACACCCGACAAAAACAAAAACGTTGGATCATGGCATTGATGTTTTATTTGGTACAAAGTTTTTTTGTTGTTTTTCATTGGCCACGGAAAACCAAAACGTTGTAGCCCTGTTTTTATTTATTTTGGTCGGATGTTTAAAAAAAATTTGCTGCAGGAGACGCGCTTTTAAATAGATATATATTATTATCTAGGTACATATCGTGGGATTATTAGTAACTCCGACATCAGAGTTTTTGAGTTACACACTAAAAGCATAAATCCATTTCCACGTCTATGAATGCTAAAAACAGAAGTCATTTGAAGAGGTTTCTCTCACAATTGTTTTTCCATGTTTCAATTAGTCAACTAGATTTAGCTAGTTGTAGCACTAACATTTGTGGAATTGCATAAGTTGATTTCGTTGCATTTTGTATGGAACAAATAAGTAAGTCATTCCATTTTTGTAAATAAATACATTAAAATAATAATTAGCCATAATATTATTTCCTAAATATGCGTATATTTATATTTATATTTCCCAATATGTACGAGTTAACCATACTATAAATATATTATAACAACCGATTTATCAGATGGGGTATACGATTTACGGTTTATTTATTTATTAAGTTTATTATTCGGTACTCGAACCTAGTGGCTATCTATTCGATAAGTTAGGCGAATTTTCGAATGGGTACCGCCGCCCCGGGAACCATTTATTAAATAACCAATATCTCTGAAATAGGTCACCCAAGTGCTTCGCTCCGTTTGGTGACTTAGCAGGGGTGCCCGGGTTCATGGGGGTGAGAAAGTCTAGGACTTGGCGGCAGTTGATCTAGACAACCCAAGTTCTTACCCACCCCTCTTTCCTTACCTTTTTCCTTCCCAGAACTTCCGGGTACTCCCTTTCCTTAAAAATACCCTCCACACACCATCCCCAAAGATGACATAGGCCTTGAGGGAAATTATTTTCCTAAGAGCCCCCTGTGTAGAGCTCTAGCCTAATGTAAAAAAAAATATTTTTCCCTAAAAACAATAAATACGCGTAAGCAAGTCAGAAATGTACACGGAGAAAACTGTTATTCTAAAATACGATAATTTTATTCGTAAAAACGGGACTGAAGTTCTTACGAACAAATTAACAGTGTTTCAATGTTTATTGGCGGAAAAATGTAAGAATAAATTATTATTATTAATTATTAGAACAAATTTCGTACGTATACCAATAAATTATTCTTACATTTTCCCATCAATAAACATTGAAACCCTGTTAATTTGTTTGTAAGAACTTCAGTCCCGTTTTTAACCGTTTTACGAATAAAATGATCGTATTTTAGAATAACATTTTTCCCCGTGTAGATATGTGTGTATACACGGGCGTAGCTATAGCATTCACATGAGAAGGTTCGGACATAAGGGAGGGGGAATATTATGTATTCATCAATACACTCAATCCAAATTTTTGTTGGTCAGCTGAATTTTAATTGAGAGATCCATGTTTTAACTAGGTACTAATAAACTGATTTTCTTTCCAGTGTTTGAAAAATGGCGGCGTCAAAGATAGCGAATTTCGCGAAAACCATGTTCCACAAGTACCCGCTGACAACCAACAGTTTCGTCTATGGAGTTCTCTATGTGGGCGCAGAGTTTTCCCAGCAGACCCTCACTAGAAAATTTTTGGTAAGAATTTTCTTGGTTATTTTCCCATATAGTTCAAATAATTCAAACCAACACCAAACAATGGCCACTGATTATACGCTAGCGACACCTCTTGGATCTTTTCGGTTGTATTTTTTAAGTGGAATTATTTAGTTGAGTATCAAGTTGCAGTGCATTGAATAATTGAAGTAATCGGTCACTTATTTTTTATTATTTTTTGAAGAATATAGTAAAAAAAAGAAACGCACACCAAAATTCGATTATTACAAAATATGTATATTCTATTATAATTCATTAAATAAAAAATTCTATAATACATCAAATAAAAAATTCAAATAAATGTATATTTTCTATTTATTTATTTATAAAGTCCGAGTTAATTATTCGCCACGAAAACCTACGAATAATGGCTATTACATAATATAGAGGGTGTTAAGAGGCATACTTGGCAACCAGTAATTCCTGATATTATTTGGAGTAAAGAATTAAAATTAAATTTTGGTCTCCGATGTCAACTTTTTTAATGTCTTTTTTTTCAATTTTTTTTTCTTCAAAAATAAATTTCTTCCCCGCTTTTCTTAACCCCCCACCCCCGCACCCCGACCCTAACTGTCCAATACCTAGATTTTTTTATGTTGAAAAAAAAAACATCAAAAAAGTCACCGGAGGCCGGAGACCAAAATTACTTTTACATTTTTTACTCGTAATAATGTCAGGAACCACTGGTTAAAAGTAAGTCAAGTTCGTTCCTTAACCTTCTTGGAGCCTTGGAAAAAAGGGTATCGAATTTAACTTTATTTTGGAACTTTGTATATCTGAAAAAATTACAGAAATCACTTTTTTTTTAATGTAGTTACAGTTTTTCCAGAATCGTATCTCTTGAAGGAGACGTAGGAGGCCTCTAGTTAATCTAATAATAATCCTGGAATCACATTACTTTTTCGGACACTTTTTATGTCGCCTACGGGAGGCGGGGGTTCAAGGGGGTTAACACCCTGTATATAGCCATTATGCATAGGTTTGCGTACCGAATAATAAACTCTAACTTTATAAATAAGCAAATAGAAACTCAAAAGAAAAATAATTTACAACCATGAGATTATGAGAACCAAAAACACGGGACGGCAAATGAAAAACAAATTATATAGCCAACAAACAAAATTGAAGCACACAATTTATTTGTATAAATACATAAAAAACCATACAATAAAATTTCTAAAGAAATTACTACAATTTGAAAATATGTTTACCCGGGAACCATTTATTGGATAACCAACATAACTGCATACATAACTGCTATAGGTCACCCCAAGTGGTTCGCTACGTTTGGCGACTTAGCAAGGGTGCCCGGGTTCATGGAGTGAGGTTTGTCCGGTTCTTGGCGGCGGATGCGTCTGATCGGGAGAGACGGGTTGAGGGAGACCTTTTGACTTCTCCAGTTGGACTCTCTCGGAACATCATCTTGCACCGCAGTGGGAGGGATGGAATCATTAGTCTGTCTCTCCTGGACCCACGGACTCCCAGATTTCTACCCGCCCATCATACATTTTTCCTTCCCAGAACATCTTCCCATTCCTTTCCTAAAAAGAAACCTCCACAGAGCATCCCCAAAGATGACATACGCCCTGAGGGGAATTATTTTCTTCAGGGCCTCCTGTGTAGAGCTATTGTTAAAAAAAAATACTGGATAGAGGGCATACATTAATTACGTGCAGAGGCGGTTCCTTCTTGAGTGCATTTGTGCACTGCACTACTAAAAAATATTGATGTACGTTAGAAGTGTAAATTCGTACATCCACCCATGAAGAATTCCCGCCAATGCATTATAATATCCTTACCAACTGACTTTTCTAGTATATTCCCGCGCTTCCCGCGCATGCGAAAAACAATACAGTATTGTAGTAGGTACCTATGTATAAACGCGTGCATAATTCGTTATGCCCAAGACGCGGTGCCACATAAAGTGGTATTTCTATAGAAACTGTCTCTAGACGCTGGAACCGTGAAATGAGCAAGACAGGTAGAGAAACCCTTTGGGAATTGATGTGTTAGAGCAGTGGAGATATATGTCCACCGCGTGCACTAGCGGCGGACATGCGCGCGCAGCAGCATTCTGATCTGAGACAATACTTTAAACATGCGTATTATGGTAGGTACCTACCGAATGTACCAATGGAATGAATTAGTAAAACCGAATTTGTAACTAATTAACAATGTTATATTTTAGCACTCCTGGCGAAATTAAGCTATTGGCACTATTGGCAGATTGATGAATTCAGTTTTGACAGCATTGTGTAACGGTTTTCGCGAGTTTTGCTCTGTAAAAATCTTATAAAATGAGTGGTAATGTGATTAACGTCGATTTCATTAAAAATAACCGAAGTTCATTTGAGAATAAAATGTTTTTGAAGAATAAGGGCCCTCCAAAACCATTGCTGAATATAATACAAGTTTGTAAGGTTAAAGAAAAAACTGTAAATAGAGCATTTAAAAAAGAACTTTATGCGAAGGCATCTTGGCTGTGTGGGTGTGATCGTTTAAATTCATTCTTTTGTTTTCCATGTACAATTTTTGGTGGTGATAAACCGTGGAGTGAGAGTGGTGTAAGTGATATTGCTCATTTTACTGAAAAAGTAAATAAACATTCATTGTCCCAAGCACACATAAATAACGTGTTACAATTTAGTTTGTTAGGTCGAGTTGATATACGATTACAACTTGATGTTGGTTTTCGCGAATCTGTAAAACAATTCAATGAGAAAGTTCGCCAAAACAGATTAATTTTGTCCAGAATTATAGACTGTGTTAGATTTTGTGGCGCATTTGAACTTGCTTTAAGAGGGCATAATGAGGCTGAAGATTCTACGAATAGGGGAGTGTTTCGCGGTCTGATAGATTTTGTAGCTGAAATTGATTCGTCTATGAAGGATCATCTGGAAAAAGCAACTGTGTTTAAAGGAGTTTCTAAGACCATTCAAAATGATTTATTAGATGCAATATTACACGTTTGTCACCAGAAAATATTGCAAGAAATTTCGGAAGCCGATTTTTTTTCGATCGAAGCTGATGAAACCACCGATGTGTCTGTATCAACCCAGCTGGTTTTAATTGTACGATACGAAATGAAAGGAGTGATATACGAACGTTTCTGGAAATACCTATCGCCCAGTGACCAAAGTGCATCGGGGTTAAGCCAAGTCATTTTGAACGAAGTAAAGCAGTTCAATAAGGAAAATATTAAACATAAATTTATTGCACAAAGCTATGATGGGGCGAGTGTAATGAGTGGACATCTAAATGGAGTCCAGGCAAAAGTAAGAGAGATCTACCCATATGCACATTTCACACATTGCTATGCACATCAACTCAATTTTATTCTTGAGAAAGCTGTTTCGACAAATATTCACGTGAAGAACTTTTTTGCTCATTTACACAGCTTTCCAAATTTTTTTTCGCGCTCAGCAAAACGCACTGCTATTTTAAATGAAATAGTGTCCAAAAAAATAGAATCTATCCCCCAAACACGATGGAACTACAACATTCGAACTGTTTCTACTATATTCGGTCACAGACTTTCATTAATACAATGCATGGAAAATATAACGAACTCATTGGCAACAGATACGAATACTCTAAATCAAGCTGAAATGCTATTACATTATCTTAACGATGAAGAGTTCAACTTTTGGCTATCTTTTTTTAATGATATATTACCGCACTGTGAAGTACTTTTCAAGCAATTGCAGGGGCGATCAATCGATACAATCCAGGTAAAATCGTTCATTGAAAACTTTGAAAAGTGCATTCAAAACGTTAGGAATTCCTTGGATAATAGAGTAGAGCCACCAGCAAAAAGGAAACGACTAGACCGACCATTTTCTGCATTATGTGCCGAAGTTTGTGACCTTATAACAGCCGGAATTATTGACCGTTTCAAATTTACACAGCACTTGCTAGCCGCAAAATTATTTTTCACCGAAATGTTCCCTGTGTACAAAAATTATTTCCCGGAGGAAGAGTTTTCCGTGACTACGAGTGTGTACGATTTTTTGGATAAAGTGAAACTTCGAAACGAATTACGTGTGCTTTATTCCAGAGATGATTTTGCGAATGCTGACGGAGCAATATCAATTTTACAATTATTTTACAAGTGCAACTTAGTGGAGTGTTTTAGTGAAACAGTGAAACTTTAAAAAATAATTTGTACTATTCCAATGACAACTGTTGAGTGCGAACGGTGTTTTTCTACACTGAAACGTGTAAAAACATTTCTGAGGAACACTATGTCCCAAGATCGGCTCAATGCTTTGTCAATGATGAGCATCGAAAAAAGTTTGATTTCTTCCATACCAGACTTTAATAATCGTGTCATTGAATTATTTTCTTAAATGAAAGAGCGACGAATGGATTTTCTATACAAATGAATGTTTGTACTAGGTATGTAGATTACTTTATTTTCCCGTATTGATGTTACCATTTTTTGATGAAATGCACTGCTGGCATATTTTGTCACGGGCCGCCACTGATTACGTGAGCAAAAAGTTTGGGGGAAGGGTCCAGTAAAATCTCATCAAATCTCATTTAAACCGAGGGGGGTCATTAAAAATCTCACGTCAACTTTAAAATAATAATATGAAATTGTCTCACTGCTTTTAAAGTTTCCCGTTTTGCCTGATGGAAAATGGCTATTATGAGTCTAAATTGAAAAAAAACAGCTCACATAATTAAAGTATGCCCCCATATGTTGGCATCGTCGGTAACCATATTGCGGATTCCTTGGCAAAATAAGGATCGTCCAACTCTATTATTACCCTTGTAAACCACATTTCCCTTCTGACATTTTTTTCCATCATCAAAGGATAGGTCCCGCAATGTTTGGGCAGAATATTGGCATATAATCTATGGGAGCCTGCTATGCCTCAATACAAAGGACTATCCCATCAAAAACGTAGTTACAACAATTCCCACATTTTTCCAACAAAGAAATTTCCTCACTTATTGAATAAAAATCGGACATTGTTCTGCTCCTTTTTACCTTTTTAAAATTCAGATCCTTGACTTCCCAGATTGTACTTTTTTTTTTTTTTAATACATTGTACAACAGATTTATTATTTCCAGTTACTGTACAAATCTCATTTAGACAAAACTTAAGATCTAGGTAAATAATCATTATACAAAAAAAACTTAAGGCTATTTAAAGAACCGTTGTATATATCCAGTGCTTCTGCGATGTCATTCAACAGCACCATTCCTCTTGTCATGCTTTGTTTTGCCAGAATATCAGTGCTGCCGTATGGTATTTTAAAAGAGTCGTGTTGACGACTTCGGCTGAAGTTTTCAGGCACGTATAAGCCATAGCATTCCAAGAGGAACGGGCTATCAATACAGTTATGAATTATGTTAAAACTAAGTATTTGCTAGATTTGCATAACATCTAGTTTCTAGGCTTAATCTATTTGTTGCCTTAAGTAAGTCTATATGGTGCACGAACCTCGGATAAGTTCATATAGATATAGATATACCTGAGGATTTTTTTCTGAATTTGTTCCAGCACATTTACATATTTAGTTTGGTGCGGAGTCCACACCGCACTAGCATACTCCAGCTTGCTTCTTATGACGCCATCAAACATGGCTAACATTGCATTTATTTCTGTGGTGGGAATTTTAGATTACATATTTTTTGGTTGTCCCTCTCTAAACAAATATCCTTTCTTCTACCAAGCCTTACCTAAACTTTCTTCCCCTCCATTCAACATCTCATCTCTTAAAAGTCTGAACTCGATCTCCAATCTACTCAGATTTCAATCTTCCATATAAATTTGAAAAATTCCCATTTTGTTATTTTATAAATTCACCTTACCTTTCTCTGTAATTTTAAACAATGTCCTACAACACCACCGAAGGGTAAAATCGAGAAACAATACAAAAAATACATAATGTTTAATTTTCAAAAAAAAGGTCTGACACAATCCTTAAAATTTAAATACTGAAACATGTTTGACGAATGTACGCCTGTCATATATTAATAATTTTTGTAATTATTATTTGCCCTCATGTTTGTGTAAGCTAACTATTGATAATAATTGAAATATTATATTGATAATAAGACAAATAATTGGACAAGAAATCACGTTTAATTTTTGTTTAAAATTTTATTGGTTACTTACCTATTTTAATTTATCATTTAATGTTTTATTTATTTTATTATTTCTATGAAAACAGCCAGAAAAGCCCATAAACTACGACACTGCCACGATTGGACGTTACGCTGTGATGGGCACCACGATGTATGCCCCCATTTTATATTACTGGTACAGCTTATTATTTATTCGTTTATTATTTTACATTATCGGCCCACTTCATAACTAAAAACTTTAAAAAAAAATATTTTCATTCATTTTGAAACACTGATGTGGGTTTCAATTTTTTTTATTAAGTCAAATATTTGTGTAAACTAACAAATTGTTAACATTGTTTGCATGCAGCATGGAGGCCAGCCAATGGCATATGATCCACATATGATAACACGCTTTGGGATTCTAGGAATTGCAGTTTATCCTCAGGTCTATTATTACTGGCAAGTATAAACATTGTTTTTCATCATTAGGTACTAAAAAAGGAAGTAAGTTCTTCAATCAGGGTATAGTACTGAGTTCATTTAGTGTATTTACACTGGATATAAAATGAAAAACAATTTATAGCTGGGAAATCCATTTGCTTTTACATATTTATTCTGATGAGAGACTAGCATAATAATAGAAATGCTTCTGGAAAGGAATGTATCTATAATGAGTTATAATATGAAGTTTATTTCTACAGTACCTACCCTCCTACACTTTCTTAGGCCAATATATATCTTTCCCTGTGACCCGTCTACTCAGAGGCAACTTTGTAGTAATATGAATTTATATTATATATAATAATACGGCCATAGAGATTGTCATAATTCATCATGGTAATAAATAAGAACGGTTGTGAAAAAAAAAGTTTTTTGTTGTTAGATTTATTTATTTATTTACATTTGATACATTTAAAGCCAAAATAACGGAAATAATATTACATAATAAGAGAATATATTTCAAATGAATACAAGTGTTATTACATTGTTTTAGGTCGATATTAGTTCCTAGCTAGGCAGATTGCCTGATCTAATGAACCAAAGTTTGTAAAGTGCCAAATGCAATTTTTTTTATTTTTTTTAGTTTTTAAGTTAAAAGAAATATACATATTTCGCTTTGTTAACTTAATACATTGATACAAATAATATTAATAATGATGGTTTACTACCTAATACCAAGTAATACATTTTTTTAAGTTAGAACATTTTGGTTTTGCTCATTAATTTTGAGAGCATACAGTTTTTTTTTAAATATACTTATTTATTAGGTTAGATACGTTTTTAGATTTTCACGGCCAAAAGCATTTTCGTTGTTCTGCCCGATCTGCCCTGATGATGGACACTGCAACGCTGTCCGAAACGTCGGCTAAAGAAGGAGGTAGCACAACACGGCATAACACCCCAAAAACAAACGAAAATACTTATTTATACTTATTTATTTAAATTATTATTATTTTTTTAAATTAATACTTATTTATACTAAGTTTTTACTAAATTACATGGAACCATCTTTCCCCCATCTGCCTAACCTTAGTGCTTACCACTGACTATGGTAGCAGAACTTTTGCACAAGTTGCAAAAGAGATTTGTACAAAGGGCTTTTTTAAGCATCCTAGAATATTATTCAATTCAATAAATATTTTATTGTTGTTTTTAACATTACAAAATTGTACATTTTAGTGTTTTCTTAAAGCCCATTAACCAGCGACCGAGAATTCAAATTTCGACTTGCGATCGTACCCTTGCAACTGTACAGAGCGGTTCCGATGAGAAAGATTGATTATTTTCCGTACCAAATTTTTTAACAAATAAATCAATATAGATTTTAATTAATTCAAAATTTGCTTTCATATATACCTACATTCAAGTAAGCAAGTATTTATTAATTTTCAATATTGTCTAAGCAAAATAATTGTGTAAAAAAAATCTGAAATATTTTGGTTTGTAAGACCGTAAATAAATATGCTAAATATGTCGATATCCAAATTGATTCAGCGCAAGAGCTAGATTGCTCTTCCGACCTGCATGACCATTGGCAAGTTAGTCCTACAGGCTGGGAGATAGAACAGTCTACTTTATCGGTGGCGGAGATAACCATCGGGAACATAGAAATGAATGCTCTCTCATCAGTCTGAAGAAATGTGTAGCAATGTGTAATGTGTACCCTCCTGAGCCGTAGATGGTTCATTCCGAGCATACCCAAAAGAAAATCGGTAGGATAGAGCCACGGGTAATAGCCATACTCCCTCATGTGGAGAAATCTCAGAAAATTCTTCTGAATTCTCTCCAACATAAGGAAATAATTTACTTGGTGTGGACTCCAAATTGCCACTTTCAAGCCTACTCCTTACTAAGGAGTTGAGTAAAATTATCTCTAAAATTCCTTGCAGTGCGTAGAACTAAGCCCAGCATTTTCAATGAAGTTGCTACAAGCCATCTCAAATGAGGAAATGTCAGTCTACTATCAAATATGATTCCAACATCCTTCATAGTGGAGACATGTTTTAAACTTTAGGTGTCCATCGTATGTCGGTAATTAATACCAGGTATGACGCTCCCTAGTGAATAACAAAATTAAACATATAGATACATTAAATTCAATCCGATGCCTTTTAGTCCAATCAATAATTCTGTCAATATCTGACTGGAGTCGATTGCAGTCTTCTAAAGAAATATTTCTACGGCTGCCTTTACTCACATACGTTTTTTCCCGTAAGTGGCTCACGTAAGCGACTTCTGGCCAATGTGCACATTTGAATTTGGCCATAAATTGCTTACATAAGCAACTTAGGGGAAAAAACTTACATGTGTAAAGGCAGCCTAAGAATAGTTACATATAACATGCAATGTCTAAGTTACATATAACAAGCACTCAAGAAATAATATTCTTTTCCAAAGAAATAACTTTCCTTCTCCCAACTTCTTGTGCGAATGTGTTTATTATTTATATAAAATCTATTGTAGCGGCAATATTCCGGACATATTTAGCTCTAGCCCCCAGAAATTTACTAAATCTCTTACTCAATTTCACTTGACTCAAACTTTATTGCTTCTTGTTTTTTGCTGTTTTTGTTTTACATACTTATTTTTTTAAATTCTAACGCCGTTCTTCCATGGAGCTACCTTCAAGCGTCTGTGTTTTCCATACTATTATTAGTGTTTGAAAACGCCGCTAGGTGCTACACTAGCAAATTTGTTTGACAGGTAGCGGTAGCGTCGCTTGTGAATAGCTACGTGGAAGAACGGCGTAACTGTCTGTTGTGTACACCATAAATATTTTCATTGACAAAAATGAGTTCTGAAGCTTTCTTAAAAGAAGGCAGGTATCCTCAAAGAAAACCCTTTAATAAAAAGAAATTAATAAATAAGTAATATAAATTGTTTATTTCTAGGTACCGCTGGTTGGACAAGAAGTATGTGGGCAAGTCGGCTAAGATAATTATAAAGAAACTACTTTTGGATCAATTCCTCTTAACACCACCGTTACTAGTTATATTCTTTGTTGGTAAGTACTAATTCCAAAAGGAATTCATTCATTATTTATTTGGTCAAATGCAATGAAAAGTGCTCTATAAATCTAACAGACTCCTTCATATGCAAGTAAAGTATGTTTTTTGTGTAAAATTAACTAAACGGTGTTTTGTGATCCAAAAGTCTGGCCAATCGGCCCTTAAAGCGGGCAAGAAACGCGAAGCTCACATCAAAAGATACTGTGTTATAAAGTATCTTTTCTACCGACACACTATGTTATAAAAGATTTCTTCCTACGGCAGGAGAGGGGGTCAGTTGAATTCGGAAGCAGCCGAGGGAATATCATTTCTTTGTACTGGATATGTCAACTTGACGGCTGACATCGGTTTGAGCACATATTCAAAATGATCCCCTCTCCTGTTTACGGCGGAGGAGGGTGGCATAACTTTTCTGATATCGCACCGCTAGCGGTTAAGGAGAATAACGCCGAATAGCGAAGACACAAACCGCGCTTATAACACATCATATTTTTACGTGTGGCAGGTCAGTATGAGATTGTATGGCGAGCGCTATTGTGTTATAAAGTGTCTTTTAATGTGAGCTCCGCGTCTGTACCGTGCATAAATCAAGTGTAGGAGAGACAAAGTGCGTGCTAAATGGGCTAGAGCCAAAAGGTGTTAAGAGGAATATACAAGACAAAAATTGGTAATGGACACAAAAGAGATGGTCGATTTAAGCACAAAATTGTTTTTATTTATTTTGGAAAAGTTTTATAATAAATAATTAATTAATGAAGCGAAACAGTCACAAATAATCTCAGCTACAAAATAGTGTTTTTGAAATTCTCTAATTAAAAGATAAATAATTCAGTAGTTTGAGCTTATATTGTTTATTGTAACTTATAATTAATTTAATTTTAATTTTACTCAAGTGAAATGTTAGAAAAAGCTTCAATTTATCCAAATCACCTTTTTTTGTATTCGTAATCATAATGTAAACCGATTTGTAGTAAAAAGTGAATTTTCTGATAGCTTGGAGCGATATTGGTTTCCTTTAAAATCGTCATGGAAGGCATTTCTAGTGTACAAAATAAGCACAAAACAATAAATTCGGCACAATACTTTGTGCTAAAAAATGTCTGTAATTTGCAGGTATGAGTGTGATGGAGAGAAAAACCAATTACATGGAGGAGTGCAAGAATAAGATCCTTCCAACCTTCCAGACCAGCTGCCTCTTCTGGCTGCCGGCGCAAGCCTTCAACTTCATGCTCATTCCCCCCGCTTTCCGCGTCATCTACGTCGGATCCTGCGCCTTCGTCTGGGTCAATATCCTCTGCTGGATTAAGAGACAGACATACTGAACACCCTCCTAGCCTGATCCATAACTCCATTGCGTTGGATATAGTGACAATATTGTATATACATTATGATTATTAATTTTTTAATTATGTCATGTTGCACTTCCTCCTTCTTAGGAGAATAAGGCCATTACGTTGCATTTGTTTCTGAAGTACTGGGAAGAACCAAATCGCATCCAGCACTTTCTATCATGGAGGTGAGTAATAGAGACGACGAGGCTAAGCTTAATAGTTCTTGTTATCCGGTACTTGACTATACTGAAATACAGGTTCTAAGAGGAATAACGCGCGCAATACGGTATCACCTCTTCACACATCCACAATCTACACATCTGAAATGATGATAGATATTGTAACGCTGTCCAAAACGTTGGCTAAGGGAGCGCAACATGGCATAATAATCCAAAAATTAATCACGAAAATACTTTTGGCCGTGTACATTGTAAATCATTATTATCTAATATTGTACATAGTCATATGATCCAGTGATCTAGCTCAGTCCAGGGATATTTTTGATATCGCAATCAGCCCCTTTAGTTAGGCTTGTAACTTGCCCAAACAATTTATTTGTTAGCAAAGTCAGTACAATATAATTTCCATTTGATGTAAAGTAGATTTGGAAAGCTAGAAATGGCTTGAACATAATGGAATAATAAAGCTATAGGAGTACAAGACATTTATTCTGTTTCAACTTTGAGATAATATTATTGTAAATAGGTCATCAGGTCCCTAGCACACTCGATCGATAACGATTGATAGGATAACTTTCGATAACTTCTCATCGTTCCCAAGCATGACTGCAAATCGCCAACAAACAAGTGACAGTTCACAATGACTAAAAGTCCTTAACATATTCAACATCAACTTTTGTTTGTACGTTAGCGATCTGCAGTTATCCTAGGGAACGGTGAGAAGTTACCGAAAGTTATCGATACAATCCTTATCGATCGAGTGTGCTAAGGGCCCAGATAAACACATTAGAAAATAATATGTTTCGGCCATTGTGAGTTTGAGTGTGGTGAAATCAGAAACTACAATTGCTTGGTACTATGTACTATTATTTTTAATAAAACGGAGAAAGTATACATAGTTTCCGTGAGCACTCGGGCCATGGGCCCATTGTGCTACCTCCCTTTTTATCTCATTCCTTTGATAGTAATGCGGTATCTTTGTTAAGGTTCACCAGGGTTGTCATTGGATATTCGGTTTTAACTCCTGGTTCCAAGATGCTGAGCCCTGTTCACATCAGGGCAGGACATTGGCACCATAGATGAATTGGAGTGTCTTTATCCACTTTACTTTTCCTGCATCAATTAGTGTTTTCCACTCCCACTGTCCTATCACTCCTGTAATGACAGTTCCTACCAGTTCCCTCAGTGAGTGCATTGTCCATATTGAGTAATTGCCTGCTTCCTAAAGGGTCTGGTTCATTTATTATTTGGTATTAAAAAATGTTGAATATAAAAATGTACATTGAGATCTGTAGTTTGTGAATTCACCACCTGATCTAACTATTGTTGGTGTAAGTAAAAAGAAAATTTCGTAATCATATATATTTGTATTACTAGAGAAGCTTATAAAACATTAAAGTTGAGTGTTAAAACTATACAACGCTTTCATAAATTGATCACAAAGTAACTCTGCATCGAGGAATGTCTCTTTGCTTTCTGTCTGAAGAAGTAATCTATAATTATTGTGAATCACCTCTCTATCTATAAAATATATAATTAATTGGAGAAGGATTATATTGGACTGGAGTTATTCTTAGTCGTGTGAACCAGCATCCAGATTGTACGATGAATTGTAGACATTTCATCTCTATTTGACTTTTTATAAAATAGCACAATTTTCATATTTACGTACATATCACATTACAATCCCTTTCATAGATTTTCCATAATCTTTCAATTAAAAAATGTTTCTGTTTATGTAAGTACAATTTGCTTTCTTTAAAAATGTACCTTTATAATGCACGTGATAGAAAAATCAGGAGAATATTATAAATATTAGATAGATACAAACTTAACATATATCTGCGGAAAGACAGAGGGTGGAAACTTTATACGATAATGGGTTTAATTAAAAAATTTTAAAAGTTCAAATAGAACAATCGGCATTCTGTGTCACAATCGGAGAGAATGAAAAGGATTTGGTAATGAAGTGTCAATTATTGATTATGGTAATAACAGACTGAAAATATTATGAAAAAATGAATTTAAGAGGAAAGAAGTCACTGGACCAAGAATTAATGAGTGTTTGTAAAACCGAAATCAATCAATCCATTCAATGGAAAAACTTAGATAGGTTAGCTTTTAAAGATACTTTTACTTAATGTTACTTAAGTACATTGATTAGGGGACATTTCATCATCCTTTTGATAACGTATTTATAGGATAATGAATATTTTCGATTTATCTATTTTTAAAGTCAGAATTTACTATTTGATACTCGAACCTACGAATATAGGCTATTTATCGTAAAGGCTAGCCGAATTTTCTACCTACTGCGAGTATTTATTTATTAATATACGTTATCCTACGGATAAGCTACCAAGGGGATAGTGAAATACTCCCTTATTATAATATACATATTATACTATGAATGAGAATATTCATGTACATATTTTTGTTAACAGTGTGAATTGGTAGAGTTGCAAATGGCCTATTTTTAAAATGCCCGGTAAGATAAAAAAGGAAAACATTAAATTTTACATCAATGCATTGTGCATCCTTATTTTGCATTTTTATGTTATACATAATATAATTTTAGCTAGGAATTACATAAAATTAAATCATTTATATTACTCAATCAACCTAGTAATCAATTTCACATTCTGTCTCTCATATCAATCAATGCACAAATGAACGATATTTACTTTTACTATTTTCTAGCACAAATTTAATCATAATTTAAAATGAAATTAAGAAATTAAACATTGAAGTACCTATCTAAGAAATATTGAGCTTCCAATGCGTTTTAATTAGTGCTTCTTATCTTCTAAGGTAGATTGTAATAATTAAGAACTAACAAATTATTAATTTTAATCTGCCTTTAACAGTTTTATTTATTGAAAAAACAGAATCACTAAGAAAAAAAGCTTAAAAATATTATTACCTATTATATTGTATTTTTTATTCGATGTGTACAAACAGGGTGAGATCACTTTTCCGAAATTAAGATTTAACAAATATTATTTTAGAATTTGCGCTTGCAATCTACATATTTGATACACTTAATTATATTTTTAACCAGCACAAATCTTCACAAATTTTTTAATTTTTATGTTTTTGATGTGAAATTTAAAAAAAAATTCATCCGAGAACTCAGATTTCATAAATTTTATTATAAATATAATTTTTTAATAAACAATTTTAAAATGCACTCATGGCTTTTATTATGGTCTACCAGAACTACCTATCACGGAAATTACTAGATCTTTAAGTAGAGTCGAGGGGTAAGATCTCGACGATCCGATCAATCCGAAGGTCGCGGATTTGAAAGCGGCGTGTGCAAATAAATCTTATTTGATTAATTAAATTTGTTAAAAATAATATAAGGTGTATTTGTGGCACATTCCAAAGCGGAATATGGTCTCAGTATCACTCTGGTATAATACCAGCATTCAGAATTTAAATGTTGCTTGAAGTGGCTTTAGCTGTATTTGGTGACCAGATCTGAAGAGGCAGATGCTTCTCCACCTTTCTCTTCCCTTATCCTTTCTCTCCCCACTACCTTCTGCCTCAATACATACCCCAATTGGATGCCATAGTCTCACTGGCTCCAGACAGGAGCAGTTGTGGCTCTTGTGCGGTATTCACAAAAAAATAACTATCCTAAAAACCTAAATTAGTTTAGCTAGTTTTATCACTTTTCCTGATTTTATATCACTATTCAAAAGTGTTCTGATTTGTCACGTTTTTGATTTGTCCGGTTACCTATTGTACACATATTATAATAAAACACATTATAAAGCCTTTATTGCGAGTCAATTAAGAATAATGGAGTAAATTTTTGAAAATTGTTTGTTCACTTTGAGAAATGTATCAAAAAAATGTTACAAAAGGTCATCATTGTTATTACAATGGTAGAAATCATCTAGAAAAAGCGGTGGGGAGTTTTTTCACTCTCAATATGAACAGCGAAAATAAAAATAGTTTTGAAATTTTGGGTTATTCTGCCGTGTTGCGCTTTCACCTTCTTAACGGCTTTATGATGATGGACAGCATTACAGTGTCCATCATCATAGATAGTTCAATTGTGAAATTAACAGATGATATAGGGTTTTTTACTAACCGGTGCATTGGTAATACTTTTGGCCATGAAAATCTTAAATTATATAAAGCGAATATTACATTTTACAAACAAATTAAACAATACCAAAACTAAACTTACATTAATGAAAACAATTATGACACAAACAAGAACATTTAACACCCATCGTTATCTTATTAGTGGTCATCTTATTAAAGACTTTAGCTTCTTTATTTGTGACTTTAAATAGAAGCCAAATAAGTACATAAACTTTGAAGTTAAGATGAATAATAATATCGTAAGTTAAAGAAATGGCAACTCGGGGCGGCTCTAAGTAGATTAGACCTTCCCTTATTTCCCGGCGCATGAGAGGCTTCCTCGGGCAATTAAACTCCACGCAATATCAGTTTCACTCGTCGCTTCCCAGGAAGCATACGAGTCTAGAAACCCAGGTATATTGTGATCTTATTTAAGTATTTTGTGAAATAAAGTGTTTGCCAACTAAATATAAAATGTTTAGATTTTCCAATTAATAAGTCGGACACCTCGGTAAAATCTAAATTTTAGTTGAGTATACAGTTCTACAGATGTCCGGGAGTCCGGTCCAAAGTGCAGTAACTTCAGGAGGTGATTCTAATTGATGGTAGGAGTGAAAAAGATCAATAACTTTTTCCGAAATTCCAACTTTTTTTCCCATATAAAAAGACGTACCTACTAAAAATCCTTAGTGTAAGGTACAAACTTACTTGATAAATTTGCTGCGAGCCTGCTGGGCGCGATTGTGTTGAAGTTGGATGGTTGTGATTGGCCCGCATCATAACAGCGGAAATACTAGTGTTGGCCGCCCAAAAGTTGGAATTTCGAAAAAAGTTATTTAGCTTTTTTACTTATACTATCGTGTAGAATCACCTCCCGAAGTTAATGCACTTTATCCCCGGATACCCTGAATGTAAAAGTGAACCCTCTATGTCAGGGGTGGCCAAACTTTTGACCTGTTCGGTCTACTTGCGTTAAAAATTATTTCTTGCGGTCGACTGACTGCAAGGTAAAGTTTAAAAGTGACAAAATAAAACTATTTTGTGTTAAATTTGTAAGAATTTATTAATGCAATGTAAGATATAATTTTTTTTCATTAAGGGCGCGCTTACGCCGCTCAAAAAGAAGAAGATACGTCAATACGAACATGAGAATGAGCGCGCTAACATTAAAAACCATAAAATTCATGCGAAAATTGTGAAAATGTTTAATAAAAGACTACTTGTTTGAAAAAGAGCAAAAATCTTTTTAAAAAAGCATTTAAAGAAACATTGTGAATTTTTTCATACATATAACTTGTAAAATAACAGATACAAACGTGTTAATAATAATTTTTGGAGCATACTTTGCGATTTATTTCTATCGAGGGAAATAATTACCGTTTCGGCGTGGGGAATGTATAGATACTATCTTAAAGAATAACATATATTTTTTTAAGAGCTTAAAAACTTAAAACGTTGAAGGAAAATGTGTCAGAAATCGGTAGAAATGTACAATTTAGGGTGGATGTTTGACACTGCATATTCTCCACAAGCTTATCATATTGGGGAGTGTACAAAGTAACTGCGATTCGCAAACACGAAGTTAAGTGGGCATCTGTTATGCGGGAACGATGTTTGGTTTTTATTGCATTCATCGTTGAAAATGTTGATTCGCAAAGATAGGTAGAACCGAAAAACAATGTCAAATATAAAGCTACCTTTCTTAGGCGTGGAAACTTTTCTTTGCAAATCAGTTTCCAAAAATCTGTACTACCTACCAGATGCCCTAGCTTTCAAAAATATGTCGCTTCTCATTTTAATTATTTCTTCTTCGACCACAACAGATTCAGTATCGGTTAAGTTACCAATTTTAACGGTTAAGCTGTCAATACCAATATTTTCATTAAATGGGAATACCATGAAACTTAGTACTTCTTCGAGAGCGGCAAAATCCGCAAACCTTCTTTCAAACTCCAGGTGCAAATTTTCCAACTGTTCAGCGAAAGTTTTAAAATCTCGATTTGAATTCTGCATACATTCTTCTTCCATGTTTTTATAATTTTTTAGTTCACTTCGTTTTAATTGAGATGCATGCACTTGAATTTGATTTTTAAAAGTTTTAATCAAAGTAATCATGCCAATGACGGTTCTGTCTTTCCCTTGAAGATTCAGGTATAACCTTATTCAGTCTATCACGCGAATACATCTCAAAATATTGTTATTTTGTCATATTTTCCTATTTACTTTATTTTACTCTCGTGCGCTACCTAAATCAGCTTCGCGGTCGACCGGTAGACCGCGGTCGACCTGTTGGCCATTCCTGCTCTATGTGGTACAATACTCAAATTAATCATAGACACCACCAAATCAATTATAATTCAGAAAAACTTGTGTTAAAAAAAAACATAAAATTTATGTTTTCTGGGTAACTAGTAGGAAATTTCAAAATGTATCGGACCATTATACTTCACAGTGTTATTTTATAGCATATATAATAATATTTGATTTACAGTGAGCATTCTCATTATTTATAATTCTCATTCGCATTATCTCAAAACTTAGTATTTAAGGTGTCTCACTTATCGACTGGACGATCTATATACTAGTTCAATATAAAATATAATATTAAAGCATCAATATGAATTTGTAAAGTGATTGTGAAAAGTGTTTCATCACAAATTAATAGCATTTTCAAATTCCAGATTTAGGAAAATGGACTATTCTAACAGTTGGATGTGGAATGCGGAGCATAATATGGAAAGAGATTCCAACTGGACAAGTCCTTTCTTCAAGAGTGTCTTTTGCTCCATAAATGACTCATTAGTGAGGCCTCAAACCAAATTTGCTGGAACTTCCATATTTGGTTCTTTGTCTCCAGTAGAGCAATGTGGAGTGGTCATTCCTATTTTCTTGGTTGCTATCATTAAAAACCTTTTTTTAAACAAGGTAAGTAAAAAAATATATATTGTACCCACCTTAATATGGGGAAAGTTTTGAATTGGGGGGCGAATTTGATCACCGCAGATATATATATTTTTTTAACATTAGTTCCACACAGGAGGCCCCGAGGAAAATAATTTCCCTCAGGGCCTATGTCATCTTAGAAGAAGGTTGTGGGAGAGTCTTTTTAAGGAAAGGAAGAAGAGGAAGTTCTGGAAAGGAAAAAAGGTATGAGTTTAAACAGGGGTGGATAGGAATCTTGTGTGTCCAGGAGTGACGGACGTATGAATACATCCCTTCAAACGCGGGGCAAGGCGATGGGTCAAGAGAGACCGGCTGGAGAGGTCAAATGGCCTCCCTCTACCGGTCTCTCTCAATCTGGCATGCCACGCAGAAGGTGGGCAGACGCACCCGCTGCCAAGACCTAGACAAACCTCACCCCATGAACCCGGGCAGACCTGCCACTTGGGGTGACTTATGGCAGAGGTGTTGGTTACCCAATACATGGTTCTCGGGGCGGCGGTACCCATACCCGCCTCCCAAATAGAAAATGAATAATCTGAAACCAGTAAGAAATTACTCGCTTCTTTTTAATGATTTTTTTGCCAGGTAACGCGTATACAATTTCGCTTAAAAAATAAGTGTCAAATTAGTTAGTTTCAAGTTACATTCAAACATAAAGCCGTTGGTTGAATTATGAAACTGTTTTTTTTTTTAGATATTTTTAGTGATAGAAAAATGTGATACATTTATAAATTCCTCAATGTTTATATGTCATGTCATTTATATTGTAAAGTATATCAGTGTCTATCAAAGTACTTGAATATTCAAACTTGCATTTACTTCGTTCGATAATACACACATACAATTTAAATTTTTTTTTTTTTTGATAATAAAGATGTGCAATAAATATGACATAATTTTTCCACACATTGTTTAAAAAAGATGATTTAGTTTAAAGTTGAGAATCGATAAAATTTAAAGTAACGAAAGAATAATAAATTTTAAAATATATAAAACATTTTATAGTTGCTTGATATGTTTCTATTTCTTTTAGGATTATCTGAATGGAAAGAACAAAGTAACTCTGTCATGGCCACAGTTTATAAACCCAAAATCGTTCTTCATTATTGTTTCTTTCGTCATCTTTAGCATTCTTCTGCCAGTTATACTTTTAACACTGACTTTGGCGTATTTCAATAGAATAATTGTGAACATTCTTTTAAAAAAGAAGTACGGCAGCAATTTCATTCGGTTGTTGGTTGGCACTGATACAATATGGGCACTTGAAGAAGATAACGCAAGGAGCATCATTAATGTCATCACAACCATTGAAGTCGATAGCAACGTTGATGATTCTTCAAACGGCATTTTATTGAACAAATTAAAAGAAACAATACGGCAGAAATTATTTACAGGAAAATGCCCTTACCCGAAAATGTTCTACAAGAGATCTTTTGAAAAGGGATATTACTTTTGGGAAAAACACGAAAACCTTTGCATCGATGACTACGTCCGTCCCATGAATCTCGATGAGAAACTTGAAATGAACAATGAAAATTTAAACAAATTTGTTTCTGAAAACGCGAACACAAAATTGCCGTTTGATAATACCGCATCGTGGGAAGTATTAATAAGCGATCGACCGATGGTTAAGAGCAAAGATGAACAACCAAACATTGAAATTTACCCCCTGTTGTTCAGAATTCACCACAGTCTCGGAGACGGGGTAGTTCTGATGAAATTGCTACTTAAAACAATCGCCGATGAAGACCTCAACATCAGAGCCGAAAAAAAGAGATTAGCTAATACAGTGTCGGTAATGATGTACATCAAGAAGTTTAGCTTAAAAAAAATACAGGGCATATCGCTGAGCAGTGGTTTCTGGAAATGTTTATACAATATAATGACCAAAATAATGTTATTGATAATGGCACCAGCTTCCCTCATGAGCCAAGTCCTAAGACCTCCAGATAATAACACGCTGCACGGACCGGCTTTAAGCGGGAACAAGGTCTGTGCCTGGGTATCAGATGCATTGACAGAAGAAAGTTTACTGGTTAAAATTAAGCGAGTGAAGTCCAGGATACCCGGAGTCACATTTTCTGATGTCTTTTTGATGGCATTATCTGCTAGCTATCACAAATATTTCACACAGGTAATATTAATTTCAAAATATGATGTATATGCAAGTCTCTTCACAAGAAACATTCTACATAATATTGACTGTGAATTCATATAAATTTGAATGCTCTAAATAATAATTATGCTATCCAGATTAAAGCGGCGTCTCCTCTGACGAAAATGTTTACACACTTTATAGATAGTTAAGTCGGGGCCACAATGTTTTTACTTACCGTGGCCCATGGAAAACAACAAACATTGTGGCCCTGCCACATGTTTATGGTAATGTTTGAGATATTGTTTATGAAATTGGTCGCAAGAGACCGGCCTTAATACCAAAAATTAATATTGTCAACATTGATGTCTCTGTTGTTCAATTTATTTATCAATATTATGTATAGATTTCTGTTTTTTAGAAACAATTTTCCTTCATTTAATAGAGCGATATCTGTAGATTCCAGTTTTACCATCAAAACCATTTTTCTTTTGTTTTTACAAGACTGCATATTTTCTCTTCAAATTTGCGAACTTATCGAACAACAACTTGTAACCGAAGGGTCCTTCTGTTTTTAATATTTTAAAAGGACAGGATTGGATAATATATCTGATTGACATAACTAACAGTGCCCTAAAAGCTTTGTTTATTCTTCTAGTGTTGTTTACTGGACAAGCCACTGATTCCTGAATATATGACTGCAGTAGTGCCGGTGCAGGTGAACAAGTCTGATCTGACTTTGAAAGCAGAGATTGCCGACAAGAAACTTAAGTTGCAAAACAGGTTTTCAGTGGCCATGCTGACAGTCCCGATTACCATCGCAGATTGCGGAGACGGAATCAGCTTTTCTCTGCTCAAGAGATTGGTGGAAGTGCGGAAACAGACCAGCAAAATGAGATGCAGTGCAGATTTTTATGTAAGTGCATAATAATGTTAACATTAAATTTATTAATTTTATGTAACACTTCTAACGCCATTCTTCCATGGAGCTACCTTTAAGCGACGTGATCGCCGCTCGTCTGTACCTTCCATACTATTATTAGTGTTTGTAAACGCCGCTACGCACTGCACTAGCAATATAGTATGACAGATAGCGGGTAGCGGCGATTGAGTCGCTTGTAAGTAGCTGCGTAGACGTAAGGAATTACGTCAGTAACATGTACAATCGGGGGAAATAAATCGCCACCCGGTTGGGGAATGTTGTGTGAAATGTGGGTTTTGAAGGAAGGAAACATGAATAATGGAGCTTGAATGAGCGTCCAGGTCTTAGCGGCGGATGCGTCTGCCCACCTGCTACGTAGCGGGCCGGATCAAAAGGGAGGCCTTTGACCTCTCCAGCCGGACTCTCTCGACCCATCGCCTTACACCCCAGTTCAAGGGATGCATTCAAATGTCCATCACTCCTGGATACATATTCTTACCCACCCCTCATACCTTTTACCTCCCCAGAACTTCAACTTCTTCCTTTACCTAAAAAGACCCTCCTCCAGCATCCCCTAAGATAACAATAGGCCTTGATGAGAATTATTAATACCGCATAAGATTCTCAACTGCCGGTAGACCAGGGCCGGTCTTGTGTATGCGCAATTGGAGCAGACAACTCCGGGCACCGACTTGCCAAGGAGCCAAGGAGTCAAGGTGATAATAACCTTGTGCCCTTGAGGATATTACTGGCTCAGGGCCGACCCTGTTATAGGCAGTGGCACAATGGCATCCCCATTTTGAGGAATAGTGAAGGTGAAGGGTATGAGATGGGGAAGAGGTTGTTGGGAAGTACATGGCTAACAGATCTGATCATTAAAATCAATCAAAGCTATTATAAGTGATGTTTTGATTGTGAATGGACATCTTTCGCCAGGACGATACGAGAGGATCTACCACTCTGAAATGATGACTAATAAAATACAAGTATCGGTGATGCATTGTGACATAAAGTCTCAGATTTTGATATGGTTATTAACCAAAGGAGCGGCGTCCAATAATAGTCAAGGTACCATTTTTTTTCACGTTTTGTTTCCAGGTTAATTATTGGATAATGAGTGTTGCCAGTCAACTACTACCCGAACCGATGCTTCGTCCAATTCTATACAGCGAACAGGCGACACTAGTCATCAGCAACTTGCCCGGCCCTACCGACATCAAAATATGCGGCGGATACGTCAGAGATATGGCTTTCTTCGTTCCACACAGGGGCACCACAGGTTAATACAAAAATTAAATTAAATATTAAAGAAACACAACATATTTCTCATATGTTATCACATAAAAAAGTTCCTTTGGTATTTATACGATCTTATTTCAGAACAAAAACACAAAAGAAAAAGGTTTTTGTTGCAATTCCATTATCAACAATTTTCAAATTTTGTCAGCTAGAGGAATTGACTATCAGACAAGACTTAAACACTAAAGCCGAATTTACATTACGCAACTAATTGCATGCATGTTCCAAATAATCGCATGGCACTAAAAAGTTGGTGTAAATTGCGCAAACCGCGTTGTGGTTGCAGAATGCAACCTTCAGTATTACAACAACCATGGCACCATCAACATCAAAGCTTTTTTCTGTGAAGCACAATTTTGTTTTACATAACTCTCACGCAGTTACAAGGAACACAAACATCTGCTCAGCTAAAATGGATTCGCAACACTAGTTGCACCACGCAAATGGGTGCATACCTCTAGTGGTGCCGTAATTCTATTCTAATTTTGTGATGAAACTATATGTTTACGTGTGAAACTTGCAGTGCAACTAATGTCATGAAACTAATTGCTTAATGGAAATTCAGTTTAAATGGTCATTTGGTGACACTGTGGAAGTTTATCTCACTACTTGATTAAATATTATACATAATATAAACATTAATAATATTATTAAATATACAATCATCCATCCACAAGCAAATGCTTTTAATGGAAGACCAGTATGTATTAACATGTACCATTCTTAAGTTAATAATTTTTTTTTTTTTTTTTTAAATTAGAAAAGAAAACAGAATAATTATTGTGAGCCATTAATATTTAAAAACATAATTTTGTGCTTATAAGAATTATAATAATGACAATAAAATAACTTTGTTTTAATTCCACCTTAGTATATATCTTTAACCAACCAGTTTCAATTCGACCTGAACCTTCATCGCGGGTGAATAAAATATATTTATTTATAAGAATAAAATATATTTAATAAAATACAGAGTATTTAAATGAAAAGTACAACATCAACTTAGGCGAGGGCGAGGGGGAGGTGCGTACGAGAGAGGGATAAAAGTAGGCGGGGTAATGGAAAATTGTTAAACATGGGGCTGTTTGACGACGAATCTAAGGGTCGGCTAAGGCGTAAGCTGGGAGTCAGTATGTGTCGCAAGTGCAGATTTTGTTTTCTAATGTATAGACTTTTATGAAACAGCGTATGCTGAGAGGCAAACATGCTTCGCACAGGTCCATACATTTCGTATTATTAAGGCGTAGACCTATCCCATTTCTATGTAGTACATCTATCCCTGGTTAAAGATATATAATAAAGTGGAATTAAAACAAAGTTATTTTATTGCTATTATTATAATTATAATTAATTAATTATATCCACAAAGTGTTTGCTACATGTGAAAACTTATAAGAAATTATACGAATATGATTCGTTTCATTAGAATAAAGGATAATTTATTACTCCTAGGAATGGGAGTAACTCTGCTGACCTGCGGGGGTCGCGTAAACCTGGGTCTGATGGGGGACTCCGCTCTCATCAGCTGCAGCGAGGATGCAGAGGCCATCCTCAAGGGGGCTGTGGAGGAGATCAAGGCGCTGGATCTCTACACTTCTCGGAAGATGCAATCTCATGAACACGGTGAATACCTTTTATGAATCTTTACAATGCTGGCCTTTTCAACGTGATCTATCACATCACATTTGGCACAATGCATGTGTTTTTTTTTTAGTGAAACTTCATGGATCGTATATTCCACATCCACTTATGGGTTCAGCAGCCAAAGGATCATATGCGACAGCCGCGTAGATTAGGTTAACATACTTTAGGCGGGAAAAGTAGTTCTACCTTTTACACCGGCCCTACTTGAATACCTGGAAAGGCTTTGCTGTCAATATTTTTAAATGAATATTGTACACCAATCTCTTTGTAAGGGTCCCTACTAAACGTATATGTATAAAACATATAAATATGTATGTATATGTGTCATAAAATGGGGAAATCTTATCATCTTTTGTGTGGAAGAATATTTTATCAAAAGGAAAGTTAAACGTTGGCATTGAAGAATTTGTGCAAATTGTTCTTTTTTTGTAATGATTTGAACCAAAGCAAAAACTAATTTTTTTGTTATGTAATAAAATACATACATTTTTTACACATAAAATGTCCCTACATGGTCCAACACAGACTTAAGCTTCTGTTTATGGTTTATTTATTAGTACTAGTTTATGGAGTATTACTTTATAATAAATAATAATAATAATTGGATAATTTGTAGAGCGCCGTTTTTGTGAGAAATCACTTCAAGGACGCTGTACATTTTATTATGAATTCTTAGGCTCTATTTAAATCTATCACTAATACAAAAGTAGGCTATAATTTTGGACAATACGTTTATAGTTGGGATGTGGTGAGTACTATATAAAAAATTAATTCAATTGTACATATTATTTTCAAAGATATATCACACATCCCGTAGAAAAGTGTCGTAAGCAAAAACAGGAAAGCGAAAACAAATGAATAAATGATGAGCAAGCGGTCCCGTCGGAAAGAGCTACTAGCGACATCTTGTGGATATGGAGTGATCAAACTTAATTACGGTTTTCATGAGGCATACATAATAACAATCACTTTAATTTTCAGATATGAAATGTAAAAACAAAATTTTGACTTATGACACTCTTCTACGGGATGTGTGATTAGTTTTAAACAAATTCCATTTTCTTGGACTTGTTTTGGCCCGTCTGAAGTGTGTCGAGACTATGATATGTCAAATGTTGTCATCCTCGTTGCGACTGTTCAGTTTTGTTTGACGGAGATGATGGTTGGTGTTTGAAAATATGTGGGTAGCTTATTTTATCATCGGCTGCCTTCATAAAAGAGTTGTTAAGTTATGGTAAATAGAACGGGGTACCCCAGTAAGTACACATTATCTTATAAAAAAAAAATTTTACCATAGAATTTTGGTTTGCAGGTATGGAGAATTGCAGTACTTAGGGAGAGGTGTGGATGTCAGCCTGATTATAAGGAAGTTTTATATTATATTCTATAAAGTTATACATATTAATAAAGTTTTTGATATTCAATATTAAATTGACAAAATGTATTTGAATAATAATATTTTTATTTGTGGATTACGAATTTTTTTTATTTTTTATTAATGTTTACTCATAAATGTAATAAATTTATTCTCTCGTGGAAGTGGGCTGGAGATAAGACATAAGATAGTTGAAAATAATTAATTACCCAGCTCTTATGTGAAACGAGCTGCCAGCATCTTTTTTCCTCCCTCACATAATCCGGGCGTCTTCAAAACCCGCATTAATAAATCCCCTCCTACATCCTCTTCCTTATGCGCCTCACAACGCTGCCCAAGAGGGTGGCGACATAGTTCCTCTGTCTTTAGACTGTACAGACAGGGGCGCCCTTGTGAGGTGTCACAAAAACAAAAAAGCAAGGAAATTTTTTGCTTATGTTGAAACGTGTATATGATGAGTAGTAGGCGGCTAGGCGGTGGCAAAACGAAGAATTCCAAGTTGAAAATTCGCAAAAACATCATTCGAAGATATTGAGGTTTGAAGTTTAGAATTGATTCGTTATTACAAAAACATATCATTTCAAAAATTCAAATTTCAATATCTCCGAATGATGTTTTAGCGGATTCGTGACTTAGAATTCTTCGTTTTGCCACCGCTTAGCCGCCTCCTAATGATGAGTAATTATTTCTATAGTATATTATCAGGAGAGTAATTTCATTACTCCTCCAGTGAATATTGCAATTATGAAATATGTCCTCACGCTCGTAATAAGCCTGCGATGTACTGAATAACAACATTTAAGATTTATATGATTACTAAGTATTAACGGAAAAACACTGTCCATGGTGAAATATATTGTCATGCTTGATAGAGTAGCATTTTATTCAATACTAGCTGTTATATCTGTTAATAAGATTAAAACACTTTAGATGGGTTGGGATACTTCCAAATAAGTTTGAGGTCCGTGTGCTTACTAGTTGATTTATTAAGTCATCGTAAATATTACAATGAAAATTAAACTGAACTAACCAACTCTCAGATGCTTTCGGCAATCATCGTAATCGTTCGTACATAAGACACGAACGACGATAGATGGTACTCTTCTAATATCATACTTAACTGCCATCTGTTGGGATATAGCAAAACTTCGTATTACTAAATATACTAACGTGTATTGAAGGATGCTGAAATTACATGAATAACCTATACCCTACACCAGCACAGACCAGTAAAAAATCACAGGATAGTCTGAATTTTTAACAAATCAGTTCCAATTTTGAAAATGACAATTAAAATAACTTTTTGTTAAAAATATTATGTTATTACAGGTAGGTACTTTATCGCTTGCCTGAATTCTTCGCACATACAGTTCCGATTTCGAAAACGAGACTTAAATTCAAAGCAAATCCGAATTCCAGAATGCATTGAAACTACCTTCCGTACATATCGTCGGTTAAATTAAAATTCAAAAATAACAAATCTTACAATACACGCGTTTAAAGTTTTTAGTTTTATTTTTTTAAAGTTACATATTAAAATATAAGTGTTGTATATCATTTTAAAGGTATTTACAAAAGGCTTAAAAAGGGGGCATTTTTAACAAGAAATGTCATTTTTCTACATAAATGAAAGAATATTGTGACACATTTTTTGTGTAAATATTTCTTAACTTTTTAAAAAGTTTTTCTATAAATATTTAGGATTTATGAATTAGGAAGGGTGTTGGCGAGTTCAATCGTTGTTTCCAGTATTTCTATGGATTTAAATAGAGGATGGTTTTTCATTTCTAATTTTTCTATGGCATCTGTTAACTTGTGGAAATGTGTTGTGATGAGAGCGATATTATGTTTAATGATGCATCTTCAAATGCTAGCTTGCTTGACTGAATTGCAATGGCCTCAACTGTCAAATTGACCAACGAAATATGCACAATTGGGAAATAATGCTAAAATATGCATTATGCAAATGCATAAAATCCGATGTCTAGTAATTGCAATATAAAAGGGATTTAGGAAAAGAAAATTTTTAACCCAAAATGTTGGAATACGAAAAGAGTTCGAGTGAATATGAATGTTCTTCAAGTTGTGAAGAAAGTGAAAAATCTATAAAAAATAAACCATCAATGGTACACACGCATAATCTATTTATGGGTGGAGTAGACGAGAGCGATAAAATGCTGTACATCTATTTGGATGAACGAAGAACTCTCAAATTTTGGAAAAAGGTTGTTTTTAATGTATTTGGAAGGATGGTGGTGAATGCATACATATTGTATTGTGAGAAAAATATTGGCAAAAAATTGCAAGATTGAAATTTACAGAGTATAATTGACAATTTAGAAGAGAAATGGTTGCTCCACAAAAATAGACCAGATCCTGCTACCGACTTCCCCTCAAAGTTTTGGATTAGAGAATTGACCCGGTGTAATTTACGGCGCTGCGTAGTGTGCAGCTGCAGAGATTACAGCGCTGTGAAGAGGAGAAACTTGATTTGTGTCCGCTGTAAGAAGGGGCTCCATGGAGTCTGTGCGGGAAAGCACACATGTTAACTTTTTTACTTTTATATTCCCAATATATATTTCCATAGTTTTCTTTGTATTTTATTATCCTTGTACATGTTTTTACTAAGAAAACACCGAAATAATTATTAAAATTGGATAATTTTTGGAAGAGATACAGTTTTTTTTTTCGTCATCAAAAACAAAAGATATCTTTGGCATTTCTAAGTACATATATATGAGTAAAAAACAATGGCACTAAAAGTGTTAAGGTGAGTCAGATTCCCTTCCAGTGTCCACTGTTCACATATTCCCATAGTCATTTTGAAAACTCATAAATTTTATGATTACAGTCCATTGAATTTTGCAGTCAATGTATCTGAGACTACAAGTATTTTTGTTAGATTTTGTGTCACCTGGTTAAATCATTACATTATAAAGGAAAAGACATTATTTTATAAAGATTTTTTAATAATTAAAACACTAATAACAACTTTGATGGTGAGTGTATGAACATAATGTGCAACCAACAACATGATAAATGGCAACTATAAAAATAACAATGTGGGATGAACAAACAATTTCAACAATTATATTTCACTAACAACTGTACAACCAACAAATTGGCCCTTTCCTTCGTCCAAAGCCATCAAATCCAAACTCAAACCCATCAAAGATAATATAGAAGTGAATAGAGTAAACTAAATGAATTAATAATTGGGTGTGACCGCTTTGGATGAGATGCGTTTGGGCCAAGAACCAACCAGATCCAACATAATCATTATGTCAAAACATGAAAAGGCGATTGTTAAAAAGAGACAAATTTCACAATAAAATACTAATTCCACAAACAACATTTCAAAAAGGCTGTAAACATTATAAAAATACAATATTGGAATATTCATCATTTGAACTTCTTCATTATAAGAAAGGGAAGAGAGAAATTCTGTTTAAAATAAACTATTCCAAGACGTTGCGTACCAAGTTAATATTGCACTCACCGCGCACAAAGAAGTGTCTACAAATTCATTCAATCTACTACTGGTAAACAAACAAACCTCTAATTCACCTTCTAACTAACTTTACTCAAAGCATACTCAACTCAAACACACAACACACTAACCTTTCAACTCCTCATATTCCTGATATTCCAACCCCAATCAATTACTTCCATTTATTCTCTTCCTAATTCTCACTTCTCTCTTACAACCTGTAATAATTGTGCCCATTCCCCTTAATCAAGATCACCCAATCCTCAACAATTTGTATTGCTACGTACTACAATGGAAATTGTGAAAACCATTGTTGATTCAAATGTATAATCTTATATCTGCCAATGTTTCTAAGATTTAGATAAACATTTTAGCTGTTTTTTGACTGGTTGAGAGCTAAAAACAATTTAAACTTAATATATATATCAACTATTTAGTTTGAAACTTAAGCACTTTGTTTAAATTACACTTTTTCTTTTTTTTTAAAGAAAGACAAAAATTCCTGGGTTACGATAACCTGACAATATTTAAAAGTCTCCTACTACCACCACAATAAGCGGAAAATGTTGCTTGTGTTGTGATGGAGGACTTAGCCAGCCGAGGAATTGAACACGGGACGCCTGGGTGGGACCCAAACGCGATGCCAACCCGGCCACTGACCGGTCGACTACACTACTAAATTAGCTGCTGAAACAAGATGCCATAATAGGATATTTTCTTCAATGTGGTTCTGTAATTTAAAAAATTAAAAGATATTGAGGAATTTCATTTCACAAAGATATAATTTTTGCATGTATTCTCTATAATCTAAGCTAATTTACACCATCTTGAAAAATCTGAATTCATAAAAATGTTGACAACTGTCGCCAGATATTTTCAACTACAATATTTCTTCTTTCTTCTTACTAAAGTATAGGTACAATGCAATGTCTTTTTTTCGTAGAACAAATAAATAGCACTTAAATTTTAAGGCAAGCTTACTTATATATATCTCTTTACATATCTTTTAAAATTGCCGACACTTCATTTAGTTCCTTTTATGTTATAGTGGAACAGAATTATTTTGACACAGTTTTGAAGATGGGCTGGCTCATTTTATGCATAAAATGAATTATTAAATCAAAAATATTAAATGATAGTTAGTATTCTAATCGACTATTGTACTAACACAGCATCCAATTCTTTGCATTTGAATTAATAATAATGGAATATAATCCTACATCGTACAAACAAAACATTTTTAAAACACCGGGGAACTAACTACACTAATTTATATTATAAATGAATTTCTGCAGAGGTATCTAATTCAATAAGTAGAACCAGCAATACTCCAGGTGAGAACCCTTCTTTATGACCAGAACCAATAAGAAACCGACAAATATATGGCAACAGAAGCCAAGAATTCTTGGTAAGTAATTTTTTTTGTTAATAAGATAAAAACGTAACATATAAAGACTAGACTAGATGCAGACATGTATATAGATTGATCATTTCAAAGGCACGACCATTCTTATTGCACAAAAAGAGAGGCACAACATTTTATATTGCGTGAACAAAAAAATATAAATAACTTTCAATTCATAAAATATTACAAGATTAACTTCAAAATTAAATTAAATATACCTTCAATTGATTGCGAAAAATACATATTTAATTAACCTGAATCTAGCCATAACCACTGGAGCGTTTTTGGCCATATTTTGGCCAACTTGCAAACACCCCCGAGCGTTCGCTGGCCAAATGTGGCCAAAGAGATATTTTAAAACATTTATTGGAATTATTTTCAAAGTTCTGGCGCAATGTATACTTCGATGAATCCTAAAAATACAGGACAAACTGTTAAATATAGGTACATTCAATGGCTCTCTAACACTATATATACACTGGAGCGATTTTTGGAATATATATGCGCCACTTTAAATGTCTCCGATTGCTTTTCGGATAAAAAAAGCCAATTATCTCTTGAATCAGCAAATTTAAAAAAAAAATGTATATAACTTAAAATAAAGCTATTGAAATGCTTTAGCTATTATGACCATAGATGTCGCAAATCCGTACACTGTTTTAGAACGATGTTAAAAATAATTTTATAAAATATATTTTTCGTGCAGTATTTCTTTCCGATCAGCTGTTTACGGTTAAAATTATGTCCTTTATCCATAGATATGTAACTTCCATTATCAAGTACACCACAGATAACATACAGAAATCGAAAATATTCTATGTTGACTCGAATAAGTACCTCTCACGGCAGTTTCAAAGTAACGAACATGCAGGATATATGCAGGATCCGCGCTGTTTTAAACTTTATGATTTTTTAATATATATTTTATAAATCCTACAAATATGAGATAAACGGTAAAATACAGGTTAATTCATTGGCTATATAGCACTAATAAGTTTTTATGTCTCCATGTTAAAATTCGAAGGTATGATTTTTTTCAATATTGGCAAAAAATTTAAAAAATTATCATCTGGAAATCTCGAGCAATTGCGGCAAATTTATTTATTTCACGTGGTCGCTCCAGTGGATAAGCAGTTTATATGTCACCATATTAAAATTCGGAGGTATGATTTTTTGAAAGAGCGTGAGAAATTTCCAAATCGGAGAATTAAAAATTCCCAAGCGCTCAAGGTCGAAATGAATTAAATAAATATCAGAAATAATTTTGTATTAATTCTAGTTACATAGAGAGGATGGCCAGCCTTGATAAAAATACATAAACAACTAATACATACATATTTAAACCACAGCACAAGCTTTGTGCGTACATTTTAACGCTACTAAAACTACAGGTAAAATAATAATTTCACTACGTTCTGTAATTGGTACTACATAAAATATATTTTAATAAAATTTTGATTTGCTCACAAAAGTGAAAATCATATAAAATTCCTACAAAATAACATAAAATATCTACAATAAATTCTATTTAGCGGCACAACAAATTAAATATTGGAGATAACATATAATTTTACTTAAAAATATTTTTTTTTTTATAAACCACTGCTTTTATATTTTCACTTTAAATGTTTGCTTCTGCGATTTTAATACATATAAATTTTGATTGCATACAACTTAAAAATTGAAATTTTTGTTTTTAAAAAGCTGATAACTGTATGAATAAATCATAATACTTTTAAAATCTAATCAGTCTAGTGTTATTATAAATATGTACACACATAAAAATTGGTTGAAGATTAAATAGAAGACGAAAGATTAATAGAAAATCGGTAAACAGAAACATAACACATCAGATAAAGGAAGTAAGGGGAGAAATTCGTATACATATTATTATAAATTGGACAAAACTTAATACAGTAGTAATACAAATTATAGTACTCTCTTAATAATCTGCCATTTTAAAAACGGCTAGTGTCCAATTAGCGAAAGCGGCCAATTATAGTACATGCCCATAAAATATTAAATGAAAACAGGTATTTTATTTATTGTTATTAACTTTAATTTATAGAACTCTATTTTAATTTTTAATTTCTTTTATATGTTCAATAATATTATTATTTAATTTATAAAAACTGTTTATTAATAAACAAATTCGGCTATGTAATTATTGTTACGAGTGACAGCTGTTTCGCCTTCTGAAGGCATTATCAAACTGTGGTTAGGCTACTAGACAATATATTTATATTCTTTCTTTATAGGAATTTAATTTAATGAAAAACTTGTTGCTTTTATTTTTATTACCTATGCCCTTATTGATTTACAGGTAAAATGTCGAAAATTATTGATGAGTTTAAAAAAATGAAAATAGGTATTTTGTAAAAACTATTTTGGTTTAAAGTTAAAATGTCATTATTAATTGTTTTAGTGTTTAATTTGTAGAAGTCCATTAATGAGTCATCTGTCGTAAGCCCGCCGGCGGGCGGATGACAGCTAAGAGGTTAAAAAATAAAATGCGATTTTAACCCTTATGTATACAGAAACTGTACAAGGACAAGGTCAGAATCGCTTGCGCCAATATCATTCCAGACTTTGCTTTTCATTAGAGCACTCTAGCTTCTCGGAATGCTCTGATATTAATTTTCTATGAAATACGGTCTTCTTTTAACTGTCATCCGACATTAAAAAAATTAATGTAAATCAAATATAATAATGTTATTATTAAGTTCTGCAAGTATTTTATTATTGTAACAGCTTTTGCGGCATTCAAGGTCATTTTCAAACTGTAGTTAGGCCACGTTGAGGCAATTAATTTATATGATTATATTTACCCACGCCCAATTTAAAATTTTTATAGTGTTTAAAATGATTTATTACCGGTTAAATCGATTTACTGAGAATATAATTGTAACAAGAAATTCTCTATTCTGTGGGGTTACTTTGAAATCAGAGATTTGCTATGATTTCACAATAATAAAAACTAAAATAGTTGGAGAACTTAACAATAACAATATTATATTTGATTTAAATTAAAAAGACGCGGAAGAACGAAACAAACAGAAGCATGTGTGATAGTTGTTAAAATACATAGAGGACTAACAAAAATGTCCTAAAATAACAATAATTAACCCTGATGACTGGTAAAATGACCAGCAAGAGCAATTGAATTGAATCTGACGTACGAATAGCAGTGAATTATAGTAATTGTCAGATAAGTAAGCGGCGAATTACTGAGAGAGTATTGTAATTTTATTACTAATAGGCCAAAATCTTTATAAACATCAACATTTTTTATTCACATTAGCTTAACATGGACCCATTGTGGGTCTGTATATTATGCAAAATTCAAAGCATGACGCGCTCATGCGAAAATTGTACCAATGAAAATACAACTGTGGAACAAAACCCGCTGCAATCATTTTTAAAGAGGAACCTTTTTTTTTCATCATACATCACTGGGAATATGATCTGCAAAAGTAATCTAAGTAAAATGATTTAACTTTAAAATGCTGCAATAAGAATTGAAGTAGGAACACTAACTTATTTTTCATGTTTACAAAATATAATGCTTATTATACATGATATTATTATTGATTTATATAAATATTGGAGATGATTGAAATAAAATACATTATTTCTATATTCAAACAATTGATTGCTTAAGTTTTGGATTCGAGTAGTAACCTTATTAGAGGAAGGGCAAAGTAAAGATAATACTCTAATTTAGATACAATAATGTCAGGTCCTTTATAATATGATGTACTCCTTTAAAATGTTTAGGTACACATATTTCTGAGACAGTAAAAACTTGGAACCTCCTTGGAGATTTAAAAGTTATACATATTTACAAATATTTTGATCAGATAATAATTAAAAATAGTTTTCATTCAAAATCCAAACATCTATAAAATGAAAGCAATCAATTCACATCTTGCGATTGCGTGAACTATTATTTAATGACGTACTGTGGCAAATACGCAGCGATTTGCGACAACAGCGTTTGCCTTTTCAGATACATAACTTATTTTGTGCAATTTCAAACATTGGCAGATTCTAAAAATTCATTCTGGTCAAACCATCAATTTGCAACATGAGAGAATATCATCATTACAGGTAGGCCATCAATTTGCAACATGAAAGAATATCATCATTACAGGTAGGCCATCAATTTGCAACATGAAAGAATATCATCATTACAGGTAGGCCATCAATTTGCAACATGAAAGAATATCATCATTACAGGTAGGCCATCAATTTGCAACATGAAAGAATATCATCATTACAGGTAGGCCATCAATTTGCAACATGAAAGAATATCATCATTACAGGTAGGCCATCAATTTGCAACATGAAAGAATATCATCATTACAGGTAGGCCATCAATTTGCAACATGAAAGAATATCATCATTACAGGTAGGCCATCAATTTGCAACATGAAAGAATATCATCATTACAGGTAGGCCATCAATTTGCAACATGAAAGAATATCATCATTACAGGTAGGCCATCAATTTGCAACATGAAAGAATATCATCATTACAGGTAGGCCATCAATTTGCAACATGAGAGAATATCATCATTACAGGTAGGCCATCAATTTGCAACATGAAAGAATATTATCACTACAGGTAGGCACCTAGAATGAACCCATTGGCTACTTTTGGGACGGTGAAAAGCACCCAGTATTGTGATTATTTCGAGAAATAAACAAGAATTTTAAATAACTATGAAATCTGATAAAGATACTACTTATGCTAGAATGCACATTATAAGTAAATAAAATATAGAAAATCTGCCATTGGCACATTTTACACAAGAGCAAAAACAAAGCTCTGAAATGTATTTTATAAAAAAAAAGCATATTTAGCATCCCAATATAGCCCTTATACCTTGTTCTGACCTGACAAGTAGTAAGTCGAGTGGCGAGTAACTCGCTACTTGACTCACCAAAAAGTGTTTGCACTGCTGTCAAGTAGAGATCATTAATAAGCAACGCATCACGACATGACGGGTTGCAACGCAATAAAGTAAATACCCTAATTAAGCTGATTGTAATGATTATTTTAGAAGAAGTGAAAGAATAAATTAGTGAGATGAAAATAAATAAACTATGGTTAACAGCCGCAAAAATAAAGAATTTTAGAGTATAATTTTCGCACCAACGGCACGACATATTGCGCATGTGTGCGTCTACGAATGAACTGCGCATATCAATGCGCAGGGACGCGTGGAGAGGGACAAAATGGATTCAATCTACTAAAGAGCTGACTAGCCTACTCTACTAAAATTGTGGTGTTCGGACACTTTTAGTTACTAATATATTAGCTATTCAACTAAAATACTCTCCCAGTCAGAACAAGGCATTATTCCTTTTATAATAAATAATTCCAGGCATTATTTTTTTTCTCTTGTAAAACAGTGTCAATGGCAAGTATAGCTTTTGCCATTACTGCACTGAAATGAGTAATTTCAAAACATATAACCATGGAATATATTTATTATGTATGACAAAACATCAATATATGTACCCACAGTGGTCAGGTTCTATATAGTCTCGAATTGTGGCCAATGGGTTATTTTATCTTGGTAAATATAACCTTAAAACATGCTTCACGGGGAAGGCTATCAAATGAAAGGGATTTCTGAGATCGATAACAGACACATGTCTGCATTTGTGTTAAGGATTACCATACAAAAGACAGAATAGAATGCCGATGACATTATCATTAATTTGATCATCAATGATGACCAATGCTTGTGACAATAGAGAAAACGTTGATGAAATTATCATTAATTTGATCATCAATGATGACCAATGGTTGTGACAACAGAGACCACACGACATGTTGATGAAATTATCATTAATTTGATCATCAATGGCTTTGGCAACAGAGTTGATGATAGTATCACTAATTCATCCATCATTGATCATTAATGATGTCTGATGACTGTTGCTACAAAAAAACACAAGATGATAATGATGTTAACATTAATTTGACTATCAATGTCGTTAAAATTATCTTTAATTTGTCCATCAACATTTATTGAATTTTCAGTGATTTGATCATCAATCAATGGTTTTGGAAACAGAGACCACACAACATAATACCATTAATGTGTCCATCAGTATTGACCGATGAATGTGACAACAGAGACAACACGACACATTAATGATGTTATCATTAATTTGATTATCAATGTCAATTTGCTCATTAATGTGGAAGGTATTTTCAGTAACTAGACCACCAAGTCAATGAAATCATCATTAATTTGACCAGCGATGTGGACAGAACTATCACTAAATTGGTCATAAATGAAGACAACTGCTGCAGTGGCTACACGCTACCAGGATGACGGCAAATACCAACCTTCCTGAAGGTTAGTCTGGCGATGGCGTCAGGCCCGGCGAGGTGTAGCGAGTGGAATCACGTAGCGAGTAGTGCGGCGGGGACGGGGGTAGGGGCGGGGCGATCTCTACAGGGACTTGGTGATGTTGTGGAACAGGCGCTTGCCCCACCAGGACTCCAGGTCGAAGGGTTTGAAGTCTTGCAGCACCGGGCTGGGGGCCGAGTCCTTGTAGAACAAGGCATTGGGCGGAGTGGTGATGGAGTACACTGGAAAGAAATAAATAAACATTACTGATTTAGCACTGAACCAATAATACACAAATAAATGCCTTCCGTGTAGATTTGAACGGAAACTAATGTCGTTACTACTTGGTACCTTTTGGTTCTAGCTCATTTAGCATTCGCTGTCTCTCTTACATATGTCTGATACTGTATATCGCCATCCCACTTGATTGAAATAAAAAAATCGTAAAGATGAAAAAACAGAGTTTTGTATTTGAAATTTAAGAAAATAATGGTCAGACTTTTGGATAAAAAATATGTCCATATGGCATTTCTTGCGTTCTTATTTATTTTATGTGATTCAGCATATTTTAAATGAGGCAATTATTATGCAATATATATTTCGTCCTGAAAGATTGCACTGTCATTGCATTGCATAGTAATTAACGTATTAAAATAATATTATTTTCTTTCATTGTTTCAATAATAAAATTGTGGTGGAATAAATTTAAACAAAGAGTTCTCTCATACAATGCAAGGCGACTGTTACAAACATTGTATTCCTGACAGAATTACAATTTCTTTGAAAATGAACACAAACTCATAGAGAAGTAGCCTTGTTCCATTGAATGGAAGGAAACATTAGAGTGAATAATAGAAGAGAATACTCACCCTGCTCCTCATCAGAAGGTGTAGTGGGCTCGCTGTCTGTCTCTGCTACCTGATTCCAAGCTAGAAGGAAATTTATAAAAGCTTTTAATATTTGCTTCAAAATTTCATCATTTCCTTATCCATTTCTTCCTTAACCCATCGCAGGCCGCAGTCCCCCCGGCGGGTCCGGATTTTTGAAGCGATTTTGTCCCTTATGTATAAAGAAATTATATGAAGAACAAGGTCAGAATCGCTTGTGCCATTCTCGTTCTTGACGTAACAAAATACTGGATAGCGTCTAGCCACTCTGAATAATTCAAATTAATTCCCAATGACGTGCCGGGCATCAAAGATGGCGGACAAAATGGCTGCTGCTTGATAATATGATAGCTGTCACATTCGAAGTCTATATTTATTCATTGTTTTTTATATAAATCCATTGTGGAAAGCATAGATTTGAGTGATTATTAGGAAGTTCGTTTTATCTACATTATTTTGATGTAATTTTTGTAATATATCACAAAAGAAATTTTATAAAAATTGAGTTCGTAAGAAAGGTGAGAACTGTCAAATATTTTACGTCGTATTGAAAAAATATATTTTTTGTATGCTGGCCTTCAACAAGTATAGAAATATATAAACTCTTACTGAGATTTAAAGCCGATGAATTGCCAAATATATCTAGGCAAGGTGTGTGCAAGTCTTAAAAATAACATAAACATCACCTACATACGACTACCCAAATTTGGGTAGCTATCACTCGAGTGGTTAAGTTTTGTCTCGTATACAAAATTTTTTTTTTTTCAATACGACGTAAAATATTTGACAGTTCCCACACCTTTCTTACGAATTCAATTTTTATAACATTTCTTTTGTGATATATTACAAAAATTACATCAAAATAATGTAGATAAAACGAACTTCCTAATAATTACTCAAATCTATGCTTTCCACAATGGATTTATATAAAAAACAATGAATAAATATAGACTTCGAATGTGACAGCTATCATATTATCAAGCGGTAGCCATTTTGTCAGCGATCTTTGGTGCCCGGCGTGTCTTTAGCAATTAATATGAATTATTCGGAAAGGCTAAATGCTATCCAGTAATTCGTAATGTCAAGAACGAGAATGGCCCAAGCGATTCTGACCTTGTTCTTCATACAATTTCTTTATACATAAGGGACAAAATCGCTTCAAACATCCGGACCCGCCGGGGGGACTGCGGCCTACGAGAGGTTAATATTAGGAGGTATGTATGATTTTTGGAATGAGTGTGGCTGAATCTAAACTAAATGCACGGAAATATCCATTGTTATTTTATAACATGCTGTGAAATATTTGTACAACAAGTTATTTAGCGCTTTATTAAGTTACTTGTGCCAATCAAAATTACAAGTATGTAATTTTGAAATCATCTTTAATATAAATACATACAATAAGTTGCTAAACAGTTGAGAATTCTTTGGTAGTAATTGGAAAACAAAACAATAAAAATGCTAATTAATTGCCCAAAATTTAGAAATTCTTATTATTTTGTTCACGACGGTACGCTTCATTCATGGCCTAAAAGCGGTTAAATAAATCACATGGATAAACACACATTAAATCAAGTGGAGAGCTCTTCGGTTCACATCAATCTTATTGTGTGTTGATCAAGTCAATTGTTCTCCAACTTTCTGATCAATTAAAAAAAAAAGGACATAATATAAAAGTGTTCATCATTAACAGTCCAATACGTATATTATTTATCAATCAAGAATTTTTTTTCAAAGGTTTTTAAAATCTCTCATAATGAGGCTGGATGGTAAATCTAGCATATTTTAATATTTAGCACAGTAATTAGATAAAATAGATATACAGGGTGTTAAGGGACTTACTTAACTTACTTTAACCAGAGATTTCTGACAATATTTTGAGAAAAAACTTAGATAAAATTTTGGTCCACGGCGACATTTTTAATGATTTTTTTTTTCAACTTACAAAATCTGTAGAGGATATTGGAGTTAGTGGCGGGGTGAAGTTTGGGCGGTTACTCGGCTGAGTGACCAGTGATGACTTTGAAAGAATTGTTTTGAGTAGAAAAAAATTTTTGAAAAAAAAAAGCAAAAAAAGTCACCAAAGATCAAAATTTTATTTACATTTTCACTCCAAATAATGTCAGGAATCACTGGTTAAAGTAAGTCAAGTACATCCCTTAAAACCCTGTATTTATAAGTAGCTCATACAATCATTTCTCAAAGTCTTTGCTTTTTACCACCAAACGCTATGGTGACCGGACAACTCAGAATCATGCAACTTCAACACCTCCTTTGAAAAATCAAAAAGTAATGAAAAAAAAATGGTTAAATAGGTTAGGTTAGGTTAGGGTGCTATTTTTCAAACAATTTTTTTTCATAACTTTTCAAAGGGGTGTTGAAATGCCACTTTGTCGAGTTGTCGTGGAATCAAACGCTATGCAAGAAAATCAATTATTTTTAACAAAATTTTTCTGATTGTTGATAAATGAAACTTTAAACATTTAAGCAAAATATTTTTAAAATATAGATTATGCGATGGGCTAAGCAATAGTTTTAAGAAGCACATGGCAGTGACGAGCATTGATGAGAATGAACTGGCGGGCTGCCAAACACAAGGCCAAGGTGTGGGGACTTTGGACAAATCAACACACTCTAATATTACTACAAATAGAAACTGCCCCGCTAATGACCAACAGACCATTGAACATTTTCAATGCACTGATTACCTATAGGAAAAAACTACAGTTCTGAGAAGCAAATACTATAATAATTTCGGTTGTCTGTGCTTCTTACATAATTGTGGTTCAATGAACTCTTTTGAATTTGTGACATTTTCAAAATTGAAACTTATTGTGCGAAGAATTCAGACATGCGATAAAGTACCTATCTATAGCCTTTTTCGCAGGGGTAGGCAGAGAGGATGGACCGCCAAACAACTCGGTCTTTGCACACCTCCTTTTCTCATTCAAATTCATAAATACTCTCGACTCTTTACATGCCCCGACTAAAGTATCCGGTTCAATTGATAGTGTCATATTTTCCTCGGACTTCAATAATACATAAATATAAAATAATACTTATTTAGTGGAAAAAAGCCATAAAGTTTTTTTTATTACAATATTACAATAATAGCGCCCTTGAGGTGATTTTCTCACAAAAACGGCGCTATATAAATTATCCGAACATTGCTATATAAATTATCCGAACATTACAATCAAATTGCACCACGAAACACCAGTTTTCAAAATAGAAATACCACATTACAATAAGTTAGGACTATGTTATGTGGTAAGGCTGAATGAAGTGGGGAGGGAAAGGCTATGAGCAAAAGAAAAGGTGGGGAGGCACCTGGTTATTCCGATCTAGTCACCAAATACGGCAAAAGCCATATCAAGCAATATTCCTATTCCGAACGGTGGTATTTCACCATGGCGATATTGAGAGTATCAACCTTCTAAGGCAGTGGGTTCGATCGAACCCCAGGGGTTCGGTGAGTCAGTCTCGAGGGCTCGACAGACACACCACCGACTCATATGATTCGTAATGACATGCTGATTAACCTCTCGACTGCCGTTCGCCCACCGGTGGCCGCGGGTCGAAATTTAAAAAAAAAAAATTTTGAAGCGATTTTGTTCCTTACGTATAAAGAAGTTGTATGAAGAACAAGGTCAGAATCGCTTGCGCCGTTCTCGGTCTTGACATAGCAAAAATCCGCATAGCGCCAACCCATCTGAATAATTTATAATAAATATCTATGGTCAACTTGGCGTCACTTTTACAAACGGTTTTCAACTGTCATTTTATTTTCAAACAAGTATTTATGTCATTACTTCTTCGAAAACACCTTTAAATTGGTTTTTTTCATGTAGGGTGTCTATTCAGGTTTGTAGAGAAATAAAAAAAAATTATCATTTTCGTATGAATATATTTTATTTACATTTTTTTGTCGAATGGGAAATATTTTCACATTTTTTTGTTAAAAATAGCTATTCTGGGAAAACTTGTAACGATATTATCATGAAATATATATATGAATAATAAGGTACATTATCTGGCAAACAGAAAATAATCACAAAAAAAAACAATTCCTTTGTTTTTATACGATATTTGAGCAAAAGCCGGGAAGATAATTTCGCGTGATTTTTTCCAAAAACACCTGGCATTCAAGAGGTTAAGAAGGGTTAGGTGATTGCGGTTAAGGGTTAGGTGATATGAAACTGGTGGGGCTCAGTACCTCCAACAAGGTTAAGAACCACTGTCCAAAGGTGTTTAGGAGCTCAGAATTAGACCATAGAACAAATTAAATTAAATTTAGTACAAATTTTAAGAACAATAGTCTGAATACGACTCTGATTTACATTTTTATTTATGCAGATTAATCATCCATTTACATTACAAGATTTCTTAATTTAAAGTCCTTAACATTTGGGAAGATAGATATACAAAAGTTTTAAGGTTATTATATTATATTATTATTATACTAAATACTGAAATTTCACACAATAGCACCAGACTTCTTGTCATGTTAAACTGTGCTAAAACATCTGAACTGCCGTGTGGTACATAATATGCTAGTGGATAGCATATAATTGGTCTATTGCAGCACAATATAGAAGTGGTCCAGCTCACATCTTAAAATTGGCATACCTCAAAGAAAGAAATTATTATACTATGATTTAAGATTTTTCACGGCAAAGGTATTTTTGTTGTTTATTTTTGGGATTTTATGCCGTGTTACGCTAACTCCTTCTTTAGCCAACGTTTCGGACAACGTTACAGTGTCCATCATCAGGGCAGATGTGTTTGCACTGGCAACTGTTTGCACTGCAACACATCTGCCCTGATGATGGACACTGTAACATTGTCTAAAACGTCGGCTAAAGAAGGAGTTAGCGTAACATGGCATAACATCCCAAAAATAATTATACTATCTTCCATAGTTCAAATATCCTTTGTTTTAACACATTCTCGCAGCGGGTAACGATCTTAAAGATCCCCAATCCCATAATTCCTGGCAAACTGACAACTATTCTAATCACGAGACTGTAAATCTTTCCGCCGGCTCATAACGTAATAGGAAATTGATTATAAAACTGTCCGTTGTGCATTACTGTCATTGCTACAAACAGGCACTTCAGAATAAACTGTTATGTGACATTGAATCTCCAATTTACTACTATGCAATTCGGAGTGTAGATCGTCGCAACGTTTCCCCGGGGAGGTTAGAATGCCAAACTTGTCTACCCTGACGCACAATCTTTGCCTTCTGATAAATCGCACTCCCGTAAGTGCACTGTAGAGCTGGTTTAATTGATCATTTTACAAAAACCGGTGAAGTGATAGGGTTGTGAGTATCCGCTCAGTTGCTTTTACACAGTGACCGGAGAGTTGATTCCCTGACTATTATTATAAAATTATAATTTTTGTGCATTATTTACCAATCTCAAACCTAAAATCGACTTAAAATATACCTTCAATAATAAGTTGGTGGGACATCTAACGAATTTATTTACAGTGTCGATTTTTTGTACTTATACGCTGGTATATACAGTAAATAGATAATAAGTTTTATCCTTGATGCATTTGGATGAAAATATTTTTTATACTTTTGCCATTCAGCAATAAAATCGACTGCACATTATATATAAGTATGCCGGGGGCTAATTGTCGGGAAACTTAGTGAAAAAGGGAACTTTAGTGCATCTTTTATTATCTCCCCTGACATAAATAGTTGTTTCTTGTTGTAATAAGTTGAAATAAAGTATTATTTAAATAATTTTGTATAAAGAGGTAAGCGGGTACGAAATTTTACTGAAAAAACAATAAACGCACCTAAATAAAAGTCTTTTTAGACACACTTTTCGCTTTTTTGAGTCTTCCGCTACTTAAAAACAAATTTTTAATGTAAAAAAACATGCCTGAAAGTCTTTATTCATATTTATTTTATTTTCAGAATTTCGCCAAACTAGTGCTAAACTACCTAATCCGCATAGATTGTGTAGTAGTGACATTTCAAGCTCCTCATTATTTTACGGTAATATATATCGGGAATACCAACATAACAAAATGACAGCAAGTGTTGAAATGGCCACTTAATATCGCGCTCTCGTATGCGGCAGTAAATTCTAGTTTTACACAATTGAAATTTTAATTGTAATATTTTCAACATCCCCCAATGCAAAAAGTTGTCTTTTATAGTAATTAAGGTGAATTTAAAAATTAAAAAAAAAACATTTGTATTAAGCGTGGCCACTTCTTTCGAAAGACTCAAAAACAAAGTTTTCAAGCCGTTTTGCACAGCTTCAATTATAATGACGATGAAATTCAACATGATTCCAGTGCCTCGGTTCGACTCTGAAGTGATTCTGATTAGAGGTTTGTTTACATTATATTGTTATAAATTATGTAGTGTTTTTATATGGGCCATTTATGTTTCCGCATGAACTCAGCTACAATTATCTAGCTCCTAGTTCTTCGTAAAGTGTCAGGAATACCAACATAATAAAATGACAGCAAGCTTGAAAATGGCCACCAAATATTGCGCTCTAGTATGCGGCAGTAAATTTTCATTTTACGCAATTGAAATTTTAATTGCAATATTTTCCACCTCCCCCAATGCAAAAAGTAGTCTTTTATAGTAATTAAGGTGAATCTAAAGGTTTTTTGAGAAAAAACATTCGTATTAAGCGTGGCCACTTCGATCGAAATTTTACCAATTATTGAAATATTAACATTTTGAATGGAAGCAAAAAAAAATTCAGGATTCAACTTACGTTTATTCAAACTAAAAATACTGACAGAAAAAAATGGATGTTTTAACCACTTGGACACATAAGCTTGTTTTCACGATAATTTAACGTAGCTGGACATAGGAATGACGTATGCCTCGTACCCGAGTTATTAAAAAGAACATGTCGAAAATTCTAAGCTTTTAATTCTATAGACATCAATAATTAAATGAATAGTACATATTGACTAACGCTAATTACTAGTAATTTGTAATCCCCTAACAACACCTGATAAGGCCTGTCAGATAAATTATAGATAACCTACAGGCCACTTTCAGATATCGGCTAATTTCATGCAAGCAATAGCCAAACCATGCTGCGTCATGTTCATTTTATGTGTTCTGCACATTGTCAAAACTGACCAACCTAAAAATAATAATGCACCAAAAAACACATTTCCTCTTTGCAGGATCTAGCAAACTATTTATTACAAGAATTCCCCAAGAAAAAACAAGATAATTAAATACACAAGATTGTAAACAAGCTTTGATTCTGTTTTTCTTTGAATTAAGAATAAAAAATAAAATACCCATTTTAATAGACTTGGTAAAGTCGGTGGCAAAAGGTGGCAACACTTTTATTTTCACCAACACTATTTGGCATAATGCATGGGACAGACATGAAGTTCACATCAAAAGATATTTTATAACATTGACGGCAGGCGTAGTTCAAAGGCAAGGCTTTGGACTCCCATTCCGAAGGTCGCGGGTTCGAACCCGGCGTGCGCAAATAAATTTTATTTGAATAATTTGTGTTATTTTACAATTAATTTAAAATAATATATACTAGATTTGTGGCACGTTCCAGAGTGGAAGATACTCTCAGTATTGCCTTGGTGTAAGACCATCATTCAGAATTGAAATGTTGCTTGAAATGTCTTTAGCCAAGTTTAGTGACTATATCTGAATGGCCTGGTACTTCCTCACCTTCCTCTTACCCATCTCCTTCCCTTTCCCGCTTACCTTCAGCCTCACAACATACTCCAATTGCGGATGCCATAGTCTCACTGGCTCCAGACGGGAGCAGTTGGGACTATCGTGAGGTGTTCACTATAAAAAAAAATAACACTCGCCATACAATCCCATACAGACCCGCCACACGTAAAAAGATGATGCGTTATAAGCACGGTCTGGGTCTTCGCTATTTGGCGTTATTCACCGTAACCGCTGTGAATGCTTTATTTGAAAAGTTAGGCGACCCCCCCTCCACCGTAAATAGGAGAGGGGTCATTTTAAATAAGCAGCCGCCGTGCTCAAGCAGCTGTCAACCATCAAGTTGACAGATCCAGTATAAGTGAGTGGTGTTTCGCAGCCGCTCCCGAATTCAACTGACCCCCTCTCCTGCCGTAGGAAGAAATCTTTTGTAACGTGTGTGTCGGTAGAAAAGATATTGTGTTGTAAAGTATCTTTTGATGTAAAATTTGCGTCTGTCCCGTGCATAAAATACATAAACACCAGCACATTTTCAGTGCAAAAAGAAGCTGTTGAAAGAAAATGTTGAAACTTATTTTGTCCATTCATTTAAGAAACAAAATAGAATAGCAACAAGCAACCAAATAATTCAGTGACTGGTAATTGAAGAAAAATATTAACAGTTCTGTTAAAAATTGACAAGTTCTCAGGAATTTTTCATTTCTGTATCCTTGTACAAAATTAAATCAGAAAACATTGGTTAAAAATCTGCTTATCTGTTAAGTAGCTTGTATAAATAGTGTCAAAAAATTGTTTGCATAAAAAATTCTCTTTGGTGATTGCGCCTCTGGTGAAGAATATAACATAAGGAAAAATCTCCTTTCTGGGAAAGTGCCAACGAACTTCCAAAAGATTGTATCATACCAAACCATGTGAACCAAATATTATGTAAACATAACGCAAGTGAATATATTATTTATTTAGTTATCGTAAAGCATTCGATCTTGGGAAAGATTATGTTAAAATGACCCATTTATTCAGCACGGTTTTCTGATAGGGTTCCTTATCTTAGAATGTAAATATATTGTAAATATGCATATTACTTTTGAGAACATTGGTGGATGCGAATTTTTCAATAAATTTTTATTTATTTAACATTATATTTTGAATTCACGGTTCCAGGTGGGCATATTGCTTGTTTTTCCCAACTAACTGAAATAGATTAAAAGCGAGAATACAATTATGTGACATATGAATTAAATCAATTCTTGCATCCATTACGCTGTTGCTAAATAGGTCAAAATTATTAAAAGTTAATGGCTGCCAGTACTATTCTGACATATTTTTAGAAATTGCGAGGTAATTATGGCTTGGGCTATTAAAATATACAAAGATATTATGGGTGCAGTATGCATAATATTAGGAGTCGACCAAATATGATTGCGGGTTTTCTGTTGTAAGGGATTAAATTTTAGAATAGAAGAACTGCGAGTTACTCTGCAGTTAGAATTTTGGACCAGTTCCAATGATATTTCGTAATTGGCTTTTGAAAGTATTAAATAAAGCATTATTTATATTTTTAAATACATTAGTAACTGACGCAGAGGGGAGAGTACGATTTCCGTGGCGCTGCCATTTGACGATGGATTTTGATAAAAGTTTTAGTAATTATTAAAAAAAAAAAAAATCACGTTTGTATCATAAATCATGTTACAAAAACCTAGCGTAGCCGCTAAACTACTTGAAAACTGGGATGTTTTTCTTGCCTTGACCCGCGAGCAGGCGCTATAAAGGGGGCACTTTCTTTCGTATCACAAACCATGTTACACAAACCTAGCGTAGCCGCTAAACTACTTGAAAACTGAAGAAAAAAGAAAATGTCCAAAGTACAAAAAATATTTAATTATTTATTTATTTTTATTGTTATTTACAAATCCTTATCTCGTTAAAAACATTTAAAACTTTATGATATCTCGAAAACAAAGCGAGATATCGAAAAAATGTATTCTTAATTTTCAACTTATTTTGGGTTGATTTATCGAAATCCATTGTCAAATGGCGGCGCCACGGAAATCGTACTCGTGCCGACGCTGAACACTAGAAAACTGAAAATGATTAAGGTGGACAATAAAGTAAATATGTTTAAAATTATGGCAAAAATTTCTGTACTCTGCTAACTTCTAAATTTGCCCAAATTATTGTAATAATAAACACTTTGTTTTAACTTAATTAGTATAACAAATAATTGTTTACACCGGGGAGATAGAAAAACATGCACAAAATAGGTTATTTAGATTCTTAGTGAACAATTTGTAAGTAATTCGATTAGAACTTTCCGATAAATGTCATCATACCAACAAACCAAATTGGATTTACAAAGATAATTTTCAACATTACAAAAAGAGAACATTTGCAACTTTTACCACCTTCCTCGATGCAAATAGTTGTCTTGTAGTGTTGAAAAAGTGTTTTAATAATTTGTGCAAGTGAAGAAGTAAGCGGACTAAGAAAACTTTAACAAAATTATAAATAACATAGTTTACGCTACACAAGGAAGTTAAAAGAATCAGGATAGAAAATATTTTTAGGTTATGTTATAAAACTGAAACAAAATTCAAATTACTCACTTTCATTGATATATCTGATGATTTCCTCGTGTTGGGGACTAATTGAATCTTGGTGTATTCTTTGGTGCATTGATTTTTTGCCATTGCAGTGAAAAACGGGTCTCGAAATACTGGAATAATAATAACAATCAAAACAACTTTTTATAAATAAAAAGTTTTAAAAATGAAAGTAAAATTATTATGTATGAATGACATAAGCTATCTTAGTTACGAATTAATCAAATCAGATCATATTTATTTTACTAGAATTAAAAAATAAATACATAAACAATTATGCGAATCTGAAAATCAAAAGTAAATAATATTCGCGCAAGAATGTAAAACATGATGAAATATTTCAACACTATAGAATATATAGATAGGATATGAATAATATTAAATCAACTTACGTTTCCAAATCATTATTATTCGATTCTGTTGGTTTTCTAGTAAGATCTCTGAGAGTTTCCAATCTTTCTAGGTTTTGCGAAATACCTGTAACGAAAAGCCATGTTATTACAACTTCGCAGAATTAATTAAAAGTCTCACTAAAAATGGTATAATAGACGTACCTCTCCTTGTTTTGGCAACGATTTTACTGGGTCCTTTAGAAACTGTGTACATTTTTATAAATTTATGCCGGAATCAAAAATTGTGTAAGAAGGGCGCATGGACAAAAGGGCACTAATCGATGATGTTGCCAGATCCCGTAAAACTTCTCCCCACCTGTGTTTGGTTAGGTACCCGCACCTATAAAACAGTTTTTTTTTCACGAAAATAGGTGGTCAGACTATTGATTTGCGTAAAAAAATTAATGAAAACAAATATTATTTTTCAAAAGTGACCAACAGTATAAAAATGCATAATTAGGAAATAAGATTATCGTGACTGGAATTTTAAAACTATTTTTGTTTATGGCAATACTAATGAACATGTGACAGGAAAGTTAGACAGCGACCCGGTATTTTGAATCGCTCAAGCAATATTGGGTTTTGACGTTTTATTATCATTTCCACTTTCGATACATAAGGGTAAAAATAATTTATATTCAAAGAGCTTTTTTTCTAACAATTTAAAAACATTTGTCATCCTATACTGTACAACGCGGTGACAAAAACTTTTCTGGATGTTGATTTCCTATTACATACCTTAAGCTAATGGGATAAGTGTTATTATTGCGTGCCCTTTTCGGTAAATAATATGCAGTTATTAATAATGTCTAGCTACCGTTTGAAAATTACTTTTCTTTTGGCGGGGTTTCTTTAAAACGTATTTAATATTTTCGTATGTTAAATTTTTTATTGACGCATAATTTGTGGTCCGAAATGGACTTCTTTGTACAATGTGAAAAGTATAACAGAGCGACTTTAGCCTTAAAGCTATATTAATAGGAATAACACAATAAAAACAACATTGCAATGTTGTACTCCATTGCTGAACCACGATTTTGATTTTGAGTTAGAATTTTGGGAATTTGGTTTCTGCAAAATGGCAAAAATATACTCACAAAGTTGTACATTGTATGCTGATATCTGAGCGTTATGCTGTGGCTGGTTCGATGGTCCTTATTAAACTTTATTTCAGCAAGGGCGGATCCAAGATTTTTTCTGGGAGGGGCGGGGTGTTCGGGCAAAAAAAAAATCAGTGAGTGAAAGGGATGCAACAAACAAAATCCGCAATTCCAGCCAGAAATAGACAAGAGTTTCACTCATGTTCTTTCTGTTATTTTATTCATATATTTTAACAACTCTGATAATTTGATTTGCTTCTAAGTATGTACTTTGATGGAATCTCCACAGTACACAAAAATTACCGTCTGGGGGGGCCTTGTGCCCCCGTGCCCCCCCCCCTTTAATCCGCCCTTGGCTGTCAGTAAAGACAAATAATTTCTGGTAACAGTTCAACTAACGAAAATACATTACGACATGTTGGACAGGCTGGAGACAAAAAAAAAACAATGTTATAACATGTTGATAATATTTGTATATTTTCTCAATTATTATTTTTATAAACCACAACAGCTATAAATTATAATAAATAAGCAATTTCATAATTCATTAAAAATACAAAAAAGTGTAACAGGACTGGACGAAATACGCATTAGGATTAGATAACTAAAATATTTAAAACCTTGTGATATAAACCCTACATGGTCTTTGAAAGATATTTGGAATGTACTGAATATTTGTACTACACGGTCAAAGTGATTTAATAAAGGGACATACATAAATTAATTAAGTCCACAGGGATAAAAATGGAATTACTCAATCTAAGAAATATTATTTACATGAAACGGAATAAACTGTAAAAATGTACTCTAGTACATTTTTTTGCTATAACTATAATGTATAAATAATACAACCAATAATATTTGTTTCAATAAATAATCATAATTAATAACCCAATAAATAATCGAATTACATACAATTAATATATTATTTTTCTTGAAATTGGCAATCTGCTTGCTATATATATCGCAAATCCCATAGAAAAGGGTTGTAAGTCAAAATTTTCTATTTTACGTTTTATCTCTGAAAAGTAAGGTGATTGTGACTGATTATCTATGTCCATGGGCGGATTTTGATTTTGGGTGGGGCAAAAAAAATAATCTAGAGTAGGTACCGTAAAGAAAGTAGGCTTCTACAACACATTGATGCTTTAGGTTCCTTGAATACAAAGAATGTGAACAAAAGAAGGAAAAACCATCCTTTGAAGTGCTGTATATTTGAAAACGCGACTCGGTCGACAACCCCAGAGGTCATGCATCAGTCAGCCAGGATGGGGCAAATGCCCCACACCCACGAACATCGTATTTAAGTTAGATCACTCCGTTCCCGCAAGATGGCATTAGTATATCTTTTCAACGGGACCACTTGTTCATCATTCATTCATTTGTTTTCGCTCTTCTATAAAATTAACTTTTTTGACTCACAACACTTTTCTACGGGATGTGCATTTAAGGTGACCCTTTCGACTGCACAGGTCGATCTGTGGTCTCACTCTTTTTACAAAAATATCATTCAATATGCATTCTGAATTTTCGAAGAAGTGCCTACCTACTTCCCTATTTTATTTTCGGATAAGCACAATACATAGCTACCGAGTTTCGCATAAATAATTATTCCAAACTCTCTATTAAGGCACCATGTCCACTGAAACTGGATTATTTCCACTATTTTTTTTATTTTCAATACTTTTACTAACTTTAAATTTCACTAAATCTTCACTCTATAATATAAAAAAATGTCACACAAAACGAACGCTTTCAAATTTGATGCACTTTAAAAAATTGTTTATAACTTGCACCCCTGGTCATAGAAACTTACATCGACAATCTTCTGAACAATTTGTTTCATGTTGCTTTCATGGTTATATTATAGTATGCCGAAAGACAATATCATTGTTGGCTATGACCAGCGTGACTGTTATATGCTAAATCTCTTTCATTGCAAGATTGTACTAATCTAACTGCGAGGTTTGAAGAATATTGTCATGGTAATTAAGAATAATTTATATTGATCATGGTCATACACACAAACTTCCAGAAAAGTCACTAATAAAGGCGTTGTTAAAGCTACCTATGGTGTTTCATTAACGTTTAAACTTAATTTTCAATTCATCACACTAACAAAGACACGTAATAATGCTGGATTTCTTACAATAATTCATTTTCAATAGACTAGAGGTTTTCATTTCACGTCACAGCAGTCTTTCTGTCATTCTTCAAACACGATATTCTAAATATCTCAACTGTGCCCTGTCACTTAGGTTTATTGAATGTTTACCGTGATATCACTACAATGACTAAGTAAATAAACATCCTGTCAACTAACCAGCTTGAAACAGTATTGTAACGAAGTAATAAAATTAAAAGGAAACATTGAATAAAACATATATCTTCATGCATAAATCAATCAAAGGTTTACAGTCAAATTATCTTCACAAACATTTTATGAATTTTAGAGAGGAAAAAAGTTTTTATAAATCCATTTACATTGTTAAATTACAATGAAGGTATTACTAAAACATTTAAGGGTATCTCTCTCTGGTTTCAATCCTGGGATTGGTTTGCAGCAATTTCCTTTATTTTTTTCTTCCATTCTTCCCTGTCTTGTGCGGCTCTTTTGAAGTCTGTAAGGGTATATACCCTTCAAAAGTAATCATAATGAGAGTTATTCTAATAAAAGTTGAATATTTATTTAGACTTTTAGAAAAAGTTAATTATAAATAAAATCGGGTATGTTTATCCAAGACACTATCTAGGTTACAAACCAGTTCTTTGAACGTTGTGATCATTTAAAATAGCACCCGAAAATATGAAAAAAAAGTATTGTCAAAGATAATATTGTTAATTCTGAATTTGAAATATGAGATTGACAAAAATGACTTAAAAACAAGAGGATGCAATGGCCGATTGGTTAAGGTGCTTTGCCCCGGTAAGACAAGATATCCTGGGTTCAAGTGCCAGTTGCGACCGTTACCTTTTTATTTTTCTGTGTCTTGTTCTTTTTCACTTTTTTGTTCAGATTTATTAGTATTATAATTATAATTGACCAATTTATCTCATAGTTGTTTAGATTATCACAGGGAAAAAACTTTAATAAAATGGTAAATTTTGAAAAATATATGTTTGTCCAGAAGAAATTTTAACTGATAACCATCGATATTTATAAAAAACTTTTGCAATGCAGAAAAATAACAGACATATATATTGTGTTAAAATAAAAATAATTAAACATTATGTAGGTACAAGATTGCCCATACTTATCTCAATTGGACAATTTTGTATAGCGCTACCTAAAGGCGTTCATTGGTATTGGGAAAATAAACAACAAATGTTATAAATATTTTCATTTTTCACGGTATTTGATTTCAACTCAACCAGAAGCGTCACTTTCTATGGCATTATTGATTCACTGATGTCAACTCAACCTAAATTGTTACTTCCAATATCAATTTGCATTGTCAACGAAAACTTGTAGAGTTGCTAAAGTCAACGAGAGATGTCAACACACAAAGTGTCATCTTGTAATGTCACGACACTTTCTATTTGTGGTTAAATGGTGTAGTTTTGTCCTATTCACAAGCACTCCCCCTCGTTCTGGTAGCACCACTTAGGCTGCAGGGCTTCGGGATGAAGGCCCCGGGCGAGCAGGCGCTCCCGATGCCGACTCATCCTGTCTTCAGCAGCCCCGTATCGCGAACTGGGGTCCGTCCAGAGCCTCTCAGCCACTGCGGCAGCGCGGGGCCAAATGCGACCATCTGAAAGAAAAAAGAAATATACATTTTGAATTTATTTATCCTTTCGTTACATGCATGCGGTCTATGAATCCGTATCTATGTTTGCGTTTAAGTTTGGCAATATTGTTGATACTTCCAGGACATTCTCGGATTGCCTCGGTGGCCTGCTTGCAAGTTCGCTAGTGTGATTTACGCAGTGATAGAGTAATCACAATAGCGTAGAATTTGGCTAACACTCCTAGATTTCGCATGGGTGATGTCGTGCAAGTAAAATCGACAGGCTCCCTAGGGATAATGATTTACTTAAAATTACTTCAATACATTATTTTTTGCCTATACGAAACATAAAACATTAATGTAAGTAATTAATTTAATTATACGTTTGAAAATTCACAGCTATAAACTACAAATTTTTTTTTAAAAATAATTATTCAGAATTGTGTCTTTGTGAATTTTGTCAATAATCACTAGTTTTTTAATGTTATAAAAATAAACAAATTATTTCTCCATATAAGGTGGTTTTATTTGTCTACATATATTAGGTAGTCAAGTTGTATTTAATGAAAAAATCTAATTGTTTGCGCCTACAAAGGTGACAATCTGGTGAATTATTTTGTGTGGATCGCGAATTGGGATTTATCCTATGGCAATGAATTATTCCTTGGTACCTTACCCTTGCTGCCATTTCCTCTCTTGGACTTCAGTTTGCAATAATCCAGAGCGGAATGGTAACGTAGCACATTCACAAAAACTCGTATAAAATTGCATTGCACGATTTATTTAGGAATTAACTATTATCGTAGTGATATCATTTAGTGAACCATATCACAGAGAAGTCATCTCACATTTATCTATTGTAAGTACCTACCATCCTTTCAATTAAAGTTTGTTGCCAAGGCAACGACCCAAGAGAAATGCAGAAATAATTTTGCTATCTAAAACCTCTAACCAAAACACTAATAAATCTCAATATATAATTTTGCAGGTAGCGATTATACCAAAACATGGTCCCCAGTTCCAGGCGCGGGCAAATGTTCCAAACAGGGGTGGGTGTAATGAAGGTTAATACTATGATAATTGCAATATTATTAAATTTAGCTTCTGCAGTATTATTTAGTGCAAAAGAGTTTAGAAGAGAGAGTAGGATAGATCATTTATATTAAGTGAAACCAATACCATGATGGATAATCTATTTATGTATATTATTTAAGTTTTTCAAGGTGATACATTTCAGAGTGAAGCTTTCCACCAGTTCCTTTTCCTAGCCATTAATCCCAATGCTGGTTCCCATCTTCCTCCAGACTTCTTCAGCAGATCTTTTCTCTATTTTGATTAAAACGAGATCCGTTTTTATTACCTCAAGGCAGCATTTGAATTTACCTAGAACATTCTCGTCCACGTACTCGGTCCACATGCAGACCTCCCCGCCGAGTACGGTTTTGTAGCGGGGCAGCGTGTTGTCGTAGGCCGTGCGCCACGAGTGGTACTGCGTGTTGCCCCAGAACCCGTGATCCAGGTACCAGGCGTCCTTCGTGGACAGGATGACCCGATATCCCAACTCCGACAGCTGGCTAGGCAGCGAGTCGTCGGACACCACCCAAGTCTGAATTACATACCTGCAAAGAGGGATTACATAATATACAGTTTAGTCAGCGAAAACGTTTATGTCGGGTAAAACTGAGTGGCAATTCTGCCTTTATAAGTAAAAAGGCCCCTGGAAATTTTCAGTGGTCCATTCTGATAAATGAGACCTTTCTTGTATTTCAACCAAGATATTCTAATACATAACAAGTACTGAGTGCGACTATTGACACAACTAAATACATTTCCTTCTAACATATTTTCCTGCATTCCTCCACCGAACCTGCTATTTAAGTACCTGTCCCTAACTGACGGTGTGTGGCCAATTTACCTACATGATTTGCAGCAACAGGAGTAAAAAAAGAGTATTGTGTAAAACTGCTTTTATTGTGAAATTTGTACTTGCAAGCACGGCGGCTGACCGATCTGGTCAATTAAACAATGACCCACAAAATTATAGAACAACAATAACTATGGTTTTTATAATATATAAAATATTATACAAACCAAAATAACACTGGCCATAATTGATTTGAATATTGCCAAATAGTGTAAGTTACTATTTTCAACATGCCAAATCTTCTTTCGAATTTTAATGGCGGTCCATGACTTAAATTGTTTGTTTAATAGTTTTTTCTAGTAAAAGAACAGTGCCTTATAGCACAAAATATCAGGAGTAATCTGTGTATACCTCTGACGTTCTTGCAAAAACCACGAAGAACGGTTTACGAGGATACGCTATCGACTAGATACGCGGCGGACTATTGATTTTGATGTATAAATACGGGCGAATTGGAATATGGAGAATAATAGAGCTTGATTTTGTGTTTTCAACTAGTTAAAATAACATCAGATTATAGAAGTTGTCGTATAATCGAGCTGCAGATTAGAATGTGAATACCTTTTGTTAATGCAAGCTAGGGCCAGTGGAACTATGGCTTTGTGAGGCTGAAGGGAGTGGAGAAGGGGAGGAGATGTTTAGATGAAGATTTGGAAGAACCGGACTATTTACATCTGGTCACTAAACACTGTTAAAGCTATTTTAAGCAACTTTTCGATTCTGAAAAGTGGTCTTTCAACAGGGCGATACTAAGAGTATCTACAACTCTGAAAAAGAACCTTGAATAGATTACATTTTTGTGTCCGGGAGAGATTTATTCATTACTAATGTTACTGCCCAGTTTTTTTTATTATTAACAACTGAACAATCTGAATCATACAATATAATTGGATATTTTTATAAAATTTATAGCTCATGATGAAAATGACATTGGGAGATAAAACTATTGCGCTAACTGTGAATTTTCACTACCTCACTTCACTAGCTCACCGTTTGTTTATGAGGTTTTAGGATAGATGCAATAAATGAAACTTTTTCAAACACAGCAAACTTATTATGTGGCACCATTTTAATTCAAATGAATTTAATTCACTTTTTTATAAGATAAACTCTCTTTTTAACTTTTGAAGGTGGTTCCCATCAATGTAATATATCATTGAAGAAGAAGAGAACAATAATAATCTAAATAAAAATATGAAAATGAACAAGACACAGAAAAAATAATAAAACATAATGGTCGCAACTGGGACTCGAACCCAGATTGCGATCTATTTTGATTTGTTTATTTGATTTGTCCCAGTTGCGACCATTATGTTTTATTTTTTTTCTGTGTCTTGTTCATTTTCACATTTTAATTTAGATTATTATTGTTGTCTTCTTCTTCAATGAATTTAATTCAATTCAATTAATAGATTACTTAGTTTTAACAACGTTTATTGTTTAAAAAACCAACATGTTTCGTAAGCAATGCTTATTACTTCATCAGGGTTTACTTAAAACTTTGGTTTTTAAACAATAAACTAAGTAATCTATTGATTTTGAAATTAAATAATATTTAAATTGAAAGATTGAGAGATTCTTTTTACAATGGACAGGGCATAATTTTTCAAGAAAATAATTAATTTTATTTGAATGATTTTTTATCTGTCAAATACCACATAAATTTAATTGTGTTTATTTAATTTTGTTTATTTAACAGATATCTTTAAAATCTCCATAAATCAAGGCATTGACGTAAAACCGCAAATGTTATTGTGGAGCTGCCAATTTTAACTTTCTGTTGTAAACATTCGAGTCTACACCAAATAATCCTCTGCCACAAAGTTTAAAGGTTGGATTTGTTGGCAGCCACTTTGTTTTTCTTGTGTTTTATTAAATGACAACTTTACTAATGTGGTCTAACTATTCCACGGCTGTATTTAGTTTAGTTGAGGCTTGTAGCAGAGTTTGACCGGGCCTATCATATTTTGCTGAATAAGAGATACAGAAAAAAATCAATGCTTCAATTTGTTTACAGGTGCATAAATCTATATCGATCACAGGAAATTTGAAATGCTGTAAAGGACAAAAAGTTCATTTTTCAGGAGAGTGAAAAGAAAGTTTTTATTTTTCAAAAATATTATATCTCCAGTTTTTGTGTGAAGCAAAAATATTATATCTCCCGTTTTTGTGTGAAGCAAAAAACTCTCAGAATGTCTGGAAGCGAATATTGCAGGTTTGATACACAAAATATATTTCGAGCAGCGTTATTTTTATTAAAGAAATATTATTTTTATTTCATAAGGAAGGTTGTGATGTATCCATGCAGTCATATAACTTTTAATTCATAACAAAATAGTATTGTGTCCCCGCGGCCGTTCACGAGAAGATTGTTATGTATTGTTTGAGCTTTTCATTTTTGTATCGCCAGATTTGGCAACTTTGGGATCATTTACAACGAAGCCGCATGCCACTTAGAACTAACAAGCGACCTGCACGCTTTTTATAAGAATTTTTACGGTGGACGGTGAAACGGCGCGCGGTGTGTTGTGAAACGATAAATTATGAGTAAGGCCATTGCTGTAAAGATTGCCAGATTGTCAGTAAATAATTGATGTGTTTATAATATTTAAAAAAACATGAAAGTTTATTATAATGTGTCATTCTGCAGACATACTTATTTGTCTGATACTTATGATCTGGTATTACAACTTATTAGTTTAGTCATTAGACCATTAATAATCAGTTGTTATTAAACAGGTAATAGGTGTTCAATAGTTTATACATATATGTTGTTATTAGTTTGTTGTACCTACGAATAGACATAAGATATTTATCTGCATACCAAAAATAATCTGATTTCATTATAGGGCGTAACAGCATGTATCCCAAGGATTTTAACCAGCGAGTCCTGAGAATAGTTGGAGCAAATAATGTAGATGTTATTTTGCTGTTCAATATTTTTTTTTCTCTTAAAAAACATTAAAAATATTTTTCCATCACATGCCACAACTCAGTAATCGGGAGATTAGCGTGTTTATAGCCTAGCAGATGACTTGATAAGCATTGCATCTCGTTCCAGCAGCATGGTAGCACACGAAATAGTGCATGTATCGCATGATCCCGTTGCGACATATAGGAGTGGGATCAGTAGCGACGTGTGATTGAAATTTTTGTTGTTGTTATTAATGGAAAAAAAAAAATGGACAGCATTCTTTACTCGAAAGATGCTCAAGAAGTGCAAGTTAAAATCCTTCGGGTACGTTATTGGTTGTAAAGAGGTTTGACTTGATTTTGATTTTTGACGAAAAACCAAAATGATATTATGTTTAAAAAAAAGCACACTTTTCATCAAATTTTTTCACTGATGAATCCCACTTCAGTTAGTACTTTATATTGGTTCCATGTCTGGTCATTTTATGGGATCTCACCATCTCATAATAAATTGACTAATGAACTATACTTCCTCACATGATAATTCATCAGCATCTCAGTAACTATTTAGAACAAACTACCTCAGAATATACTTTTCATTATGTAATTTCATATTATAAATGTTATAATATGCACTTACTTCAATGGCAAAGTATGTCAAATATTAGTAATTATTGCACCAGATTTTATGTCCGGGTTAAATCTTCCCACATGAAAAACTTAACCCTTCCACACAATTTTCCACAAATGATCATCTAGTCAATCCATGCTATGTAATTGTACTATTTAAGTATAATAAATACAAAACAATACAAGAACAACACGCCAACCCACCAGAGACCAAATGGGAAAATAATTCACCGACTCCATATATATTCATATCAGAGAATTCGGCTCGGTAGAACTCCTAACTGGACCGATAAATCCTACTGATCCCTCAATATAAATATTTAAACAATCCTACTCTCAGATTCAATTCCTAGATAATATATAGTTGGTTGTGAGACTCAGAAGTATAATATATTGTAAATTTCAGTAATAAACCAGTTTATGACAAGGAGCTATTATTCTTGAAGAGCTCCAACACAATGACTAACGTCTGTTTGTGGATAAGGCAAACTTAACCTATAGTAATTTCCGGACTTTTGTTTACCCCTGTTGGCAATGTTAAATTTAAGAAAGAAACATTAGTCAGTAATTTACCGGTCTTTAGGTAGGAAGTTCTCGATGGTGGAGGGGGCGGTAAGGTGGCTGGACCACAGCATGATGGGCGAGGGGGTGGGGGACTCGGCAGCCCGGTCCCACACCCTCAGGGCCGTGGCCTGGTACTCGGCCCACAGCTTCAGGAAGTCTGACTGCTCTCGCCCCATGCCTCGGGATGCCATCAGGTCTACTATCTCTTGCGTGTTGTTCCAGCAGGGGAAGAAAACCTGGAAAGAAAGTTGACAATGTGGTTTAAGTACCACTCGTATGAAGTACTACAGCACAACATCACTGTGTGTATAAGGGAATAAAATTATTTAATAAATTACCCCTACAAACTGAAGAAAAAAAAATTTTTAAAGTAAAATTTTGTAGTACCTACCGCCATATAACTTTTTACTTGTTTTTCGGTATATTATGTTTTGCATATCATTTCCATTGAATTATGTAAACTTATTTATTTTGTTTTTTACTTTTATTTGTTATCCTGCAAAATTACCGTGTCTATTCTTATGAGTACAATGTTGTCTTCTTGCTATGTAAAATGTAATTTTAGGTTAGAAATTAATAATTAAAAAATAATATTTATTAATACTTTTCTATAGTTGTAAATGAAATATAAGTTATCCTCTCCTAAGTACAAGCATCTGCTTTACCAGGTGAGTGGATGAAATATGAGTGTAAAAAAATGTAATAGCAATAAAAAATACTTATATTTTTTTGTTTCTTTCATTAACCGCTTGGACACATAAGCTTGTTTTCACGACAATTTAACGTAGGTAGACCTAGGAATGACGTATGGCCCGTACCTGAGTTATTAATAACTCAGGTACGGGCCATACGTCATTCCTAGGTCTACCTACGTTAAATTGTCGTGAAAACAAGCTTATGTGTCCAAGCGGTTAATGAAAGAAACAAAAAAATATAAGTATTTTTTATTGCTATTACAACATGTACAAATTTTAGTTCTCACTATGACAGTAAGGAAGACAACGATTTCTATGAGACCTATAAGTTTTTTCGAAAATCGAACAAATTAGCCTGACGATTTCATTTACCTCATCCCCACCCATATGGAAAATCTCCCCTTTTGGCATCCACTCGGCAATATCTCTGTAGAGTTCTCCCAGAAGCTTAAAGACGTGCGGGTTCGCGGGGTTCAGCTGGCCGCACGGGGGCTGCACGCAGCGCTCACGCCACCGCTCGTGCGCCCAGCACGCCGCCAGCACACCCAGCCCCGCTTGCTCGCCCCACTGCCAACCGGCGCCAGCGTGCGCGGGCGCGTCGATCTCCAGCACGACGCGCACGCCGCGTGCTCTCGCGTACTCCATCAGGGCGAGGATGTCGGACGCGTGGTAGGTTTGGGAGGGGGAGTACGCGCCAAACCTGCAAACAAAACCACCAAGATTTTTTGAAAATATAACAACTTAAACCAAAACATGCGAACACCTCAGCACAGGTTCTCCCAGTGAGGTGTTCACAAAATGCCACTACTAACCTTTTTACTTACTTTTTTACACCCTGTTACTGAATTTTAACATTTTGTTTTACTACTATGTAAACCACTGTGATCATTTCATCATTTGTAAAATGTATGTTCAAGAATAGAAATAAATTAAATTAAATAAACAACATTTTCCCCGATTCACTGCCCAAATTCAAAAAGAGCATCATGTCAATGATATAAACTGTTCAATCCGCATACATATCACTTCACAGATCACCACTTTTCACACTTACAAACATACTCACACATAAATTAGTAGGCGCTCAAAAAGAAGAAGGGGAGATACGTAAAAACAAATGTTAGGGGGAGCGTACTAATTTTAAAAACGATCATATTCGAGCTAAAATTGTGAAAATGTTCAATAAAACATGACTCATTTAAAATAGAGCATTAATCTCTTGACAAATGTTTAAGTTGCATTAAGAGGTACACTGTGATTTTTTTTATTGCTATTATGTATTAAATAACAAAACAAAATGTATTTTTAATAATTTTAGGAGCATACTTCGCGATTTTTTTTATCGATTGAATTTGAAATTTGCAAAAGAATTTGATTTTCGGTTCTGTTGGTACAAAGTTAGTAAATTGGGGTCAACCTAGTTTTTGTCTTGTTTAGCCCTTCCTGCGTGTAGGGGACTAACTTCACGCTATAAATCCTCTAAAATCCTCACTGTCGTCCACAATAGTTATTACCTACTTTCCCATTGAATAGCTTCATGTTGAAGAAGTCATTTGATAATGTTTTTTTAATATGAATAGGAACGACCCAAGAATGGTGCCTTGAGAAACTCCAAAAGTTTCTTATAATTGACTTTTTGAGCTAGATTAAGTGAAGTAAGACTGGGTTACGTTAGATTAGTGAAGGTAAGGTAATGTTAGGTTGGTACAGACCTCGCAAGCTGCGGCACTCTTGGCGACACGATGGGGAAGCTCTGCGTGTCAGTGGCATGCCAGTGGAGCACGTTGAGCTTGCTGGCTGCCATGCCGTCAAGGGTTCTGCGCATGTCAGCTAGCGGCAGGTAGTGGCGCGCCGTGTCCAGCATGAGCCCGCGGTGAGGATAGGCGGGCCGGTCCAGCACGCGGGCGTGTCGCAGCAGCAGGAGGCGCGGGCCCAAGGATGCTGAGTAGGGGGCTGTCAGCTGCGATAGTGTCTCCAGCGCGTGGCGGGCGCCGAAGACGGTAGGCGCGTGGATGTCGGCGGTGAAAAGGTTATCTAAAATGAAGTAAATAAATTAATATAGCTCAATCTTTGCAATTTGCGACATTTTTAATTAAATGAAAACAATTCACTTCGTATATACCACTTGGGGTGTGCTTTATGTAATTTTGTATATCGAAGATTCTTTGTACGATAATGTGTGTAATTTAATGAAACCATGTCAAAAGCAAAGGAAAGGAGATAAATGATTTACAGCGGAACTAGTGGCACTTTTTTCTGTCGGCTGGTTCATGAATTGCACTGCATTCATAGCGGAAATGTTTGTATTTTTTTTCGGTACGTTACATCAAAAAAGCGGAATAAAAATATTGAAGCTGCGATGTTTCTTCATTGAGGATCCATTGATGACTAGATGTGGATAATAGAAAAAATGACAGGTCTATAGGAGAGAATTGGAAGGAAATGAAACAATACTAACTACAAGAACAGTGGTTCATGATATATATAGATGTATGATTTGCTGTGAGTCAGCCGGGCTACAGGACTATATTTGGTCGAAGGTACAGACATATAATATTTTCTTCTGATAGGTAGAGTTTATTAAAAAAAATCTTAAAAATCGGTCCTGTTTTGGATGAGAAAAATGGGGAATACAAAATCTCGATTTTGACGATTTTATTTAGGTATCAGCCTGAGGTGCAGTTGTCCCTTTCGCTCAGTGAATCAATGAATTTATTGAATTGTAATGTATACATGTATTTTTTTTAATTAATCAATTAATTCACCGTAAAAAAGTGGTAATTATTATTCTAGTGGTTCTGTTGTTGACTATCTACCTGTCGATCTTAGGTCCAGCGCATACCCTTCGTCCGTACTCCAGTCCAGCGTGGAGTCCTCAGTCACCACATTGAGGTGCACCACGAGCGTGGCCTCCACGTCCCCGCCGGAGCTGGCGCCAGAGCTCGAGTTGGCGCTAGAGCTGGAGCCGGCGCCGCACTCGAGCTGCAGCGCGTGCAGGAACACGCCGCCCATCTGCTCCATGAGCGGCCGCACGGAGTTAGGCACCTCCGTGAAGTCTAGCCTGCAACAAATATGAATTATGTTTTGTATTTGTCCTGAGACAGGGGTTACACCACTTAGAAATTTAAAAAATATATAAATTTAATTTTTGTCTTATAGTATTTATAGACGCAAAAATATTACAAATCGATATCTAAAGTGAATGGGCAATTTTCGAAGCAAATCGCTGACAGACTCGGACTTTTTACCTGATCAGATTTACCTGCTACCTCATGAAGCACTGTCCACGAGAAAAGCAGCAGAAGATCAACACGGCTGCGTATTTTTGCTAGCTTTTTGCTAGCTAGCTTTGGGCTACAGAAATTAATTCATTTTGGTTTTTTGTTCCAGCTCAAATCTGGAGTGAGTCAACCTGAGGGTCCATACGCCAAGAAGTAACTTATCAAAAAAGCAAAACGTTCCGACACGCTAATGGTCGATATCTATATTAAGAGGGTATTTACCAGAGAATACCGGAAATTAGTCCTAGATGTAGACGTATTGACTCTTTTTTTACAAAACAACAAATTGATTTTGAAAGATTGTTATTTTATCTGGTACACGCAGTTTTAAAATTTTGAAAAACTAAGTTTATTTTTAATATACCAAGGTTATGGTTGGTCGTTGGCAGATTTGTTCAATTTTCAAACGATAGATTCTATTAAACAACACAAATTTCGAACTAAAAAAATAAATCAATACTATAAAAATAATCTAGTCAACACAGTTTTCAAAATATTAATTTTAGTTAAATTAAAATCATTAAAAAATAAATCCGAGAACGTGTTTTATGACAAAAATACCTCAGTTTTTATATTTATTTAAGGTCTTACAAACTAAAGTATTTAAAATTTTTTTACACACTTATTTTGTTTAGACATTATTGAAAAATCATAAATACTTATGTTAAAAAAATACTTGATGAAATACGGTTTCAAAAAAAAAAATTTAATTTTTGAAATATAAAAATTGTGAATGCAAACAACAAAAAGTTTTAAAAATGGCTCACCTTACGGGTTTTTTTAACTAAAATTACTGATAACGAAAAAAAAAACTCAGATGTTGTTATGAAAATATTTAAACTTTATCGTCAACTCACCTTTTTATCGTTTCATGTAAAAATAAATAATATAAAATTCCCAAAGAATCATAAATTTTTTTCAAATTGCGGTCGGAAACTTTGGTTTTATAAAAGTGCACAATTTTTTTTTTTTTGTCGTTAAGTTGTTAATTTTTTTTAGATTTCAATATAAAACGTTGTGTTTTCTTTTTCTAAAACTCTTTAGATCATATTTTTAACCTTGAAAGTAAGGGAGACAATGATTTGAAAATAAAGCATAGTGTTTTCTCTTTCTAACGTTGTTTAGATCATATTTCTAACCATGATAGTAAGGGAGACACAATCCATGAAACCAGATTTGAATAAAAGCATGGTGTTTTGACTTTCTAACACTGTTTAGATTTTAGATTATATTTTTGAGTCACAACGATTTCCATTAAAAAATGTTTCTAATATAAAGCATGGTCTTTTCTCTTTCTAAAACTGTTTAGAACATATTTCTAACCTTGATAGTAAGGGAGATACAATGATTTCCATGAGACCTATATGTTAAAGTTTTAGATCTCTGGGGCGCGAAAGCTTTCATTAGTGTGTTGTTAGTGCGTGGTTAATCACGTGTGACGTCAACACGGCACGGGGCAGTCTGCGATCGGACATCTATTCCTGTACTTACGCAAATGTCACCAGACGCAGACAGAGACGGAAACACTATTATAGTTATAGTAGAGTAGAGACTAGATTAGACTGAACTAGAGTAGTACTTTAGTAGACCGAGAGATAATAATAACACGGGATCCGACCTCTCAGTCTGTATTCTGTACATGTAAATATCGTGTTGTAAATACATAGGCGAAGTCTGCAGTGTACCTATTTTCATGAAGAACACAGGGGAAGAATGGAGAGTTTATAAAAAATGTTCAGACGAACATACTTTAACGTTTTGAGCGAATTACACATGATGAACAAGAGCGGAGCAAGCAAGGGAACGAACCGTTTCGCGAATCGTTTCTTTGTAAAACGGCTCGCATTTGGAACGACCATAAATCGCACATTTTTCTTTATTGTTCCGTTGGGGCGTCCGGGTTCACGGGGTGAGGTTTGTCTGGGTCTTTTGGCATTCTGTCTGCAGATGGCCCACCTGCGTCGACGGAGGCCTTTTGACCCCTCTAGCCGAACTCTCTCGACCCGTCACCTTGTCCCACAGTTGAAGGGATGAATTCACAGATCCATCACCCCTTGAAATACTGACCTCCATATTCCTAGCCATCCCTCATACCTTATTCCTTTCTCTCCTTCTTTTCCTTCTCGCATCTCGTAAGATGAAATAGGCCCTGAGCACGCAAACAACTCGCCAAAGTTTCACCGCAATCGGATGAATGTTATAGGAAATAAATAATAAGAGATAAACATTCATTTTTACATATATATGTACATAGATTAACAAATATATATTTATTATTAATATTATAAAGCAATCACTGTCCTCTTCCCCTGTACCATTTTGATATATCTTCAACCAGTTGCAATTATGTAGCTTGTTCCTATTGCCTAATGGTCTGCTCCCAGCCAAAACTAGAGCCAGTACTGTCGGTGGAAATGTGCGAGTAATTCCACCAAACTATTTTAGAGGAATAACCACGAAACTGGTGCGAACCAATTTACTTGGAGATTTTACTGGTTTTAAGTATGAATGAATGGAAGTATGAATTTACTACTCGAACTATATGAATCTACTTCTAGAAGTATATTTATGAATCTGCTGCCCACTAGAAGTAGGTATATACATAATATATGAAACTTCCAACTTCGGATGTATGTAACTATCTATTAGGTTAGATGGTACACGGAGAAAAATGTTATTCTAAAATACGATCATTTTATTCTTAAAAACGGGACTGAAGTTCTTACGAACAAACTAATAGTGTTTCAATGTTTATTGGCGGGAAATTGCAAGAATAAGCATTGAAACACTGTTAATTTGTTCGCAAGAACTTCAGTCCCGTTTTTAACCGTTTTTACGAATAAAATGATCGTATTTTAGAATAACATTTTTCTCCGTGTAAACTGAAAATAATTCTAATTTTCGCAGTGGGTAAGATTTGAATTTAACTAACTAACTAACCGTAATGCCGTTTCCTCGCAAGGGTGGGCAGATAGGACGGACCGCCAAACAACTCGGTCTTGGAATACACTCCTTGTCTCATTCACATTCACGTCTTATACATACTCTTATATGATTCTGACTCTTGACTTGACCCGAGTATCTGTATAAGTATTCAATTCACTTGATCGTGCCATTACTTCCTCAGGCGTCCACGACTTCTACCATGCATTTGCGTAATATTCTCTCCTTACACACCTTTCTTCATTCATTCGCTCTACATGTCCAAGCCATCTTTCTTAAGCTTATCTACTCATTAAGCTTACATCAGCCTTGCATTCTTTGCGGATCTCCACATTTCTCACACGATCGTACACGGAGAAAAATGTTATTCTAAAATAGATAATTTTATTCGTAAAATGGTTAAAAACGGGACAGAAGTTCGTACGAACAAATTAAAAGTGTTTCAATTTTATTGGCAGGAAAATGTAGGAATAATTTCTTGGTATAGGTACGTACGAAATTACGTATACTAGCAAATTATTCTTACATGTTCCCTCCAATAAACATTGAAACCCTGTTAATTTGTTCGTAAGAACTTCTGTCCCGTTTTTAACCGTTTTTACGAATAAAATGATCGTATTTTAGAATAACATTTTTCTCCGTGTAAACTGAAAATAATTCTAATTTTCGCAGTGGGTAAGATTTGAATTTAACTAACTAACTAACCGTAATGCCGTTTCCTCGCAAGGGTGGGCAGATAGGACGGACCGCCAAACAACTCGGTCTTGGAATACACTCCTTGTCTCATTCACATTCACGTCTTATACATACTCTTATATGATTCTGACTCTTGACTTGACCCGAGTATCTGTATAAGTATTCAATTCACTTGATCGTGCCATTACTTCCTCAGGCGTCCACGACTTCTACCATGCATTTGCGTAATATTCTCTCCTTACACACCTTTCTTCATTCATTCGCTCTACATGTCCAAGCCATCTTTCTTAAGCTTATCTACTCATTAAGCTTACATCAGCCTTGCATTCTTTGCGGATCTCCACATTTCTCACACGATCGTACACGGAGAAAAATGTTATTCTAAAATAGATCATTTTATTCGTAAAATGGTTAAAAACGGGACAGAAGTTCGTACGAACAAATTAAAAGTGTTTCAATTTTATTGGCAGGAAAATGTAGGAATAATTTCTTGGTATAGGTACGTACGAAATTACGTATACTAGCAAATTATTCTTACATGTTCCCTCCAATAAACATTGAAACCCTGTTAATTTGTTCGTAAGAACTTCTGTCCCGTTTTTAACCGTTTTTACGAATAAAATGATCGTATTTTAGAATAACATTTTTCTTCGTGTACATGGTTTTACTACACATACGCCTCAAGGATCTCATCTCTACAGTATTCACTCTAATTTCATCCTTCCTCTGCAAGTTCCATGCAAGGGTAGGTACTAGCACTCCATTGTGGATTGCTAGCTTCGCTTCTTTGGACAGTTGGATATTATAACATTTAAATGTATTTCTCAACTTTTCACCAATCTAATTCATTATTAGTAATCAGTAGTATTTTACTTGTTCTCATTTCCCACAGAAATTTTATACTAAATTTTACTTTAAAAATCAATTTGTGAGAGGCTTTGGCTGTGAATTGTATTCTATTCTAGCAAGTACCCGATGCGTGCAATGCCAGTCAAAGAACAAATTGTGTTTTAATTTTGTTAATTGAAGTGCTTTTGGAAACACGATATTTTTTGTTATCCGTCTGGTACATACACGAATAAATCGGAAGTTTTTCCGACCCGTGAGCAGGCCACATACGAGAAGCATGGATTTTCGGAGTAGCGAATAGAACCAGTCCATTGTTGTTGGATGGAAACTGAGTTATATATGCGGACATCCACACTTAACCTACTTATACGGTCAGTGTGTAAACGAGATTACGATATTATAGCGTTTGAATGAAAAAGCGTACATGCAAGTAATGAGTACAGAAGCAATGAAATTGGACAATTACATATTGCTCATACTCACCTGCGCACAAATATATAATCACAAAATGACGATGACAAGGAAAAAATCAATAAAATAAAAGGTTTTCTATGATGCAAATCTCGATTGTTATTTTTTAAAATATGTTATAAATTTTAAGAGGTTTATATGTTAAATATATCAATGGCCATGCGTTATCCATTATAGGTTCTACAACTTGTTACAGAAGCGTTTCTACTGATTATTGAAAAACTCGAAAAGATTTTAATTATCCCTGAAACATTAAGAAAGGTTTACTACTGATTATTGAAAAATCGAAAAAGTTAACTGATTACTGAAACATTCAGAAGAGTTACTGCTGAATCTAGTAAAAGTGAAAGAAGTTACCATTGATTCCTGACACATTCCAGAAGAGTTACTGCTAATCTAGTAAAAGTAAAATAAGTTACTGCTGATTCCTGACACATTCAAAAGAGTTACTGATGAATCTGGTAAAAGTAAAAGAAGTTATTACTGATTCCTGACACATTCAGAAGAGTTACTGCTAATCTAGTAAAAGTAAAATAAGTTACTACTGATTCCTGACACATTCAGAAGACTTACTGCTAATCTAGTAAAAGTAAAATAAGTTACTGCTGATTCCTGACACATTCAGAAGAGTTACTGCATGAATCTGGTAAAAGTAAAAGAAGTGACTACTGATTCCTGACACATTCAGAAGAGTTACTGCTAATCTAGTAAAAGTAAAATAAGTTACTACTGATTCCTGACACATTCAGAAGACTTACTGCTAATCTAGTAAAAGTAAAATAAGTTACTGCTGATTCCTGACACATTCAGAAGAGTTACTGCATGAATCTGGTAAAAGTAAAAGAAGTGACTACTGATTCCTGAAAAATTCAAAAGAGTTACTGCTAAATCTGGTAAAAGTAAAAGAAGTGACTACTGATTCCTGACATATTCAGAAGAGTTACTGCTAATCTAGTAAAAGTAAAATAAGTTACTACTGATTCCTGACACATTCAGAAGACTTACTGCTAATCTAGTAAAAGTAAAATAAGTTACTGCTGATTCCTGACACATTCAGAAGAGTTACTGCATGAATCTGGTAAAAGTAAAAGAAGTGACTACTGATTCCTGACACATTCAGAAGAGTTACTGCTAATCTAGTAAAAGTAAAATAAGTTACTACTGATTCCTGACACATTCAGAAGACTTACTGCTAATCTAGTAAAAGTAAAATAAGTTACTGCTGATTCCTGACACATTCAGAAGAGTTACTGCATGAATCTGGTAAAAGTAAAAGAAGTGACTACTGATTCCTGAAACATTCAAAAGAGTTACTGCTAAATCTGGTAAAAGTAAAAGAAGTGACTACTGATTCCTGACATATTCAGAAGAGTTACTGCTAATCTAGTAAAAGTAAAATAAGTTACTACTGATTCCTGACACATTCAGAAGACTTACTGCTAATCTAGTAAAAGTAAAATAAGTTACTGCTGATTCCTGACACATTCAGAAGAGTTACTGCATGAATCTGGTAAAAGTAAAAGAAGTGACTACTGATTCCTGAAACATTCAAAAGAGTTACTGCTAAATCTGGTAAAAGTAAAAGAAGTGACTACTGATTCCTGACACATTCAGAAGAGTTACTGCTAATCTAGTAAAAGTAAAATAAGTTACTACTGATTCCTGACACATTCAGAAGACTTACTGCTAATCTAGTAAAAGTAAAATAAGTTACTACTGATTCCTGACACATTTAGAAGACTTACTGCTAATCTAGTAAAAGTAAAATAAGTTACTACTGATTCCTGACACATTCAGAAGACTTACTGCTAATCTAGTAAAAGTAAAATAAGTTACTGCTGATTCCTGACACATTCAGAAGAGTTACTGCATGAATCTGGTAAAAGTAAAAGAAGTGACTACTGATTCCTGAAACATTCAAAAGAGTTACTGCTAAATCTGGTAAAAGTAAAAGAATTTACTACTGATTCCTGAAACATTCAGAAGAGTCGCCACAGCGGTTCTGCTTCGGGGGGCGCGGAGGGCGCCAGGCCCCAAGGACATGATGGATGTGTACCAACCTGACACTGTCGGGGCTGATCTGCGCCACGGTCCTGGCCAGCTGCGTGTTTCCCGTTGGGCGCGGCCACAGCGGCCCGTAACGTGCGCACGTCAGCCGGCACGTGGAGGGGTTCTGCTCCTCGGGGGCGCGGGGGGCGCCGGGCCCCCGCGTGCAACGCCCGCCCAGACAGGTCCAGCGCCACTGCTGCCTGAAACACATACGATCTACCGTTAGAAGTTATGTTCGAGTGCGTATGTAATAGCATATAAATTGCATAAATAAAACTGATCCCTAAAGTTACCATAATAATAAATTGCATAAATAAAACTGGCCCACTGGCATAATAATAAATTTTTGAAAATATATTATTATTATTACGAAAAAAATTAATTGTATAAAGTATATAGTAGTAATATATTTTCAAAAATTAAATTCTTTATACAATTTAACATTTTGGTTAATACATAGATATAACAAATTACGAAATATAATATACGCCAAAAACGGATATTTACAAACATTTATAAAAAAAAGAAATAAAAAAAATACACCAATTTGGAGAGAATATTTCAAGAATCAAATGAATTTCCCTTTTGTATCTCTCCTCACTGACCCTAAATATATCGATCACGGAAGAGATCCGGTTCAGGAGCAATAAACTCCTCCCCACCGAGAGAACCATTGGCAGATTGGTCCTACAGGCAGTAAGATAGAATAATCTATGTTGACGCTGCCTAAAGCCCGTATTCTGCTACCCTTTCCACAAACAAAACCATAAACATTATCACAAACGTGGAGCAGGACCACAACGTTTTTTTTTGTTTTATCGGCCACGGAAAGCAAAAACGTTGAGTTAGATTTTAGGCCCCGACCATACACAACATTGGTTCCTGATATATTCAGAAGAGTTGCCACTGAATTCTGAAACATTCAAATAAGTTATAATAATAATAATAATAATTTGTAGAGCGCCGTTTTTGTGAGAAATCACCTCAAGGGCGCTGTACATCTTATTATGACTTCTTAGGCTCTACCTAGAACTATTATTTACAAATGGACACAGAGAACATACTTACCTGGCAGGTCACTTCCGATAAACACACTTTAATTAGAAAGTTTATGCTTGGAGGAGATACGACTTTGCACGCGGAGGACGCTATATTAAAACACTGGACATTGCATAACTTTACATTTGCTACACCATCATTTTTCATATTACATTTATAAGAAGATTACTGCCAAAAATGGAGTTAATAAATTGAAGTTATTTCGAAAGACTTGTGAATTTAGGACTCATTAGGACTGGAGGATTTGAATGAAATTAGATGTACAAATAATTCACCATTAAGAATTTGTTAACATTTTTATGCAATTAGTTATTTACTATGTCGCGGGCTGAGAAGGTGAAAGTGAAGGTGTTTGTTTTTGGCTTTATGGGTACGACTGTCTAAAAAGGTGAGTTTTAAGTTTAGCTCTGAATTTCGCCGAGTCTGTGATCATTCTTAAGTCATGTGGCAGTCCATTCCAGGCTTTAGGTCCCGACACTCCGAAAGCACGCTCACCGAACTTAGTATTTGGTGTGCGCTTTGGCTCCTTCAACCTTCCGATTGCTGATGATGCCGCTGACCTAAGAGTTGACTGTCGAGAATTGGAGTTTTCTGGGATACACATTTCTGTTAAGTAAGCAGGAGCCATTCCATTAAGGGACTTAAATACCATCCAGCAGAGCTTGAATTGGATTCTTTCAGGACATTTGAGCCAATGAAGATTTTTGAGATGCTCTGAAATATGGGAGTTACTACTGATTTCTGAAATATTCAGTAAAGTAACTATTGAATCCTGAAACAAGAAGAGAAATTGATTCGTGCAAAATTCAGTCGAGTTACAACTGATTCCTGAAACATTTCGCGTGGCTACAACCAATTACTGAAAGATTTGTTATTCAGCATTGCCACATCCGATCCTCTAATGTGCAGCTTAACTAGCACTGATTTAAACAATTACTATAACGTTTCAAGACTCATTTGAGTTGCCACTCATTTCTGAAACATGAATTTAAATGTTTCAATACTCATTTACATTTGAGTTACTACTCATTCCTGAAACATTCATTTAAATGTTTCAATACTCATTCCTGAAACATGAATTTAAATGTTTCAAGACTCATTTACATTTGAGTTACTACTCATTCCTGAAACATTCATTTAAATGTTTCAATACTCATTTGAGTTACTACTCATTCCTAAAACATTAATTTAAATGTTACAAGACTCATTTAAGTTATCATTTATTCCTGAAACATTAATTTAAATGTTTCAAGGCTCACTTGAGTGACTACTCACTCCTGAAACATTCATTTAAATGTTTCAAGGCCCATTTGAGTTACTACTCATTTCTGAAACATCAATTTAAATATTTCAAGACTCATTTAAGTTATTACTCATTCCTGAAACATTCGTTCAAATGATTCAAGGCTCATTTGAGTTACTACTCACTCCCGAAACATTCGTTTATGTGTCAAGACTCATTTGAGTTACTACTCATTTCTGAAACATCAATTTAAATATTTCAAGACTCATTTAAGTTATTGTTATTACTCATTCCTGAAACATTCGTTCAAATGATTCAAGGCTCATTTGAGTTACTACTCACTCCCGAAACATTCGTTTATGTGTCAAGACTCATTTGAGTTACTACTCATTTCTGAAACATCAATTTAAATATTTCAAGACTCATTTAAGTTATTGTTATTACTCATTCCTGAAACATTCATTCAAATGTTTCAAGGCTCATTTGAGTTACTACTCACTCCTGAAACATTCGTTTATGTGTCAAGACTCATTTGAGTTACTACACATTCTTGAAACATTTAGCATTATTGTTATAACATATTATTACGTTGTGTATGGTGAAGTAGACATTCAAAGTATTACCATTCGGAATTGGTGTCATCTGGTTCTAGACTCCTGCTATGGCTGAAGATGCAGCTGACGACCAGCAGAATGAGACAGAGCCGCTGGAGGGGTTCCATGTTGAGAATGGCTCTGAAACAATTACATAAACACTAATATTAATCTTTTTTATTTAAATAACCCACTTTTTTAATAACTTTTGAAGTTTAATCCCATCATTGTAATATATTATTGAAGAAGAAGATAATACTAATAAATCTAAACGAAAATATGAAAAAGAACAAGAAACAGAAAAACAAAAAGCTAACTGTCGAAACTCTTATATTCATCGACTTTTAGAAAAAGATCAATAGGTGTCCTATATAAATAAAATCGCATATGTTTATTCGAGATACTATCTAGGTTACAAACCAGTTCTTCGAACTTTTGTTGTCATTTATAAGGTAGCTGCCAAAAATATGGGAATAAATTAGTTGAAGATAATATTGTTAATTCTGAATTTGATATGTGAGGTTGACAAAAATTATTTAAAAATAAGAGATCTCAGTGGCCGAGTTAATTAAGGCGCTTGTTCTGGTAAGACGAGATATTCTGAGTTCGAGTCCCAGCTGCGACCGTTAGCTTTTAATTTTTCCGTGTCTTATTGTTTTTTCTTATTTTAGTTTAGATTTATTAGTATTATGTTCTTTTTCAATCACATACTAATGATCCGAATTAGAGAAATAAATTTTAAGTCTTCGACACATTTTTAACGATATTTGCAGTTCGTGAAAGTATCTCATTGGAAAATAGTGCATTTAAATAGCTAATATTTAAAGTATTTAGTATGGCGGTCATCTGTAATGTTCATAGAAAACTATAGCTTAAATTAATAATAATATTGATTTTCATGCCATGTCTTTTTTATTTTTTTACTTTAATTTTTGACTTTTTTAACCCAAATTATGAACCTAAAAACCCAATATGTTAAACAAATATTTGATTCATGGTTTGTGTTTCTTAAAAATAAACACTCATTTTGGTAAATATGAGGGAAAAAAATGTGACTACTCGAGCGCTTTTTGCCACAATATGCCACTATTTCCACAACCACGGATTGCTTTGTTGCCAAAATGTGACAATTTTTTTTTTTTTAAATCAAAGTGACGATATTGTTGTACATTCAAAATATAAAAAAATAAATATTCTCTAGATTCTTAAAAATGTTTTTAAGTTAACGATTTAATAATATTTTTTTTATAAATTCTACGAATATGTGATAATAGACAAAAGATAGGTGAATTCATTGGCTATATAGAACTATAATCAGTTTGTATGTCTCCATACTCAAATAAGTAAAAATATTTAAATTGCTCTGTCGCTTCAGTGGTTATATAGAAACTGTCATTTTGTGACCATGTACACAAAAAACTGAAAATATAACGCGTGTTTAAAAAGTACTTGTAGGTACTCTTATATAATTCGAGATAAAAATGAGAACTAGGGACCATAATGGCCGTGGTATATAATTGGCCGCCTTGTCAAAACACTTATTTTCGTCTTGCAAAGCAGTTTATTTGTGTGCCGTGGGCGGGTTTGTAAATCCCAGTTTTTCATCAAGATTTAATGGTGCGGGTTACTGCCAATATATCCTGTCCTCCTCCCGTAGTAGAATTAACTTCTTAGGTATAGAATCAATTAATAGCTAGGAACTTTGTTCGGTCTCAGGTTCGTTTTTTTTAAAATTATGTTTTTAATTATTTTATTTTTTAAAATTTATTTTTTTGTTTGTTAACATATAAATTTTATTTATTAACTACTTATGTAGTTTATGAGCAGCTTGTTCATTATAATATACATACATATGTGATAGGTGTATCACTCACCACCCAATCTGCCTTCAAAAAAAGAAGATTTTAATTTTGGGATTCTTTCAAAAACAGCAAATCTATTGGAAATTAAATGTTAAGCGGGAATATTTGATGACATAATATTATTTTTTTCAAGCCTGAGATTCAAAACTATCCCAGTGAGACCGAAATTAAACTAAACCAGAATGAGAGCGTAAAACTCGTTAGGACGCGTCGCAGTGACGCGACGCCCGCTGAAGACGTCACGCGACGTCGACGCTGTGACGAGCATCCGACGTCGGGTCACGGGACGCAAACTTATTACCTACACACTGTACACACTATAGACCGTACCTCTTGATGGGAGCTTTGATCTCGGGGGCGACAATTGACACAGTGTGCTAGTCACTGGTTACAACACTAACTCGCGCGGGATCTTTTTTCATTTGGTGATCTAACAGTTGATCCCCGATAGATGATATTTATTATTAAATTATAAATTTTGTGCATTATTTATCAATTTCAAATATAAAATCGACTTCAAAAATTCAAAAATATCTTTAGATAATAATAAGTTAGTATGGATAACAAACGAATTTATGTCTTTTTTTTGTACTTATGTGCAGGTTTATACAGTATACAGACAAGTCATCATCGTCTACATCGTCGGATCTGCCAGATCTGCCCTGATGATGAACTCTGCAACGCTGTCCGAAAAGTCGGCTAAAGAAGGAGGTAGCACAACACGGCATAACACCCCAAAAACAAACAACGAAAATGCTTTTGGCCGTGAAAATCTAAAAATGTATCTTCAGACAAGTAGTTTTATTCTTGATGCATTTGAATGAAAATTATGTTTTATAGTTTTTTTTTCTTGTTATGTTTAATACCTTTTTTTTCGGCTCTTTTCTGCACAACCCTTCGGGGAAATTTTTTTATATTTTGTGCTAGTTATACCATAATTTCGCTAAACTGACTGCATATTGTAAATACTCGTAAGTATGCCGGGGGGCCAGCACCTTTTAATCTTATAAGCGGGTTTCTGTCACAGCGACTTGGAGTGAATTACACCAAGCTTTTTGGAGTACATTCTTTATTATAATTATTGTTACAATAAATAAAAAAGCTTTTGCCGTGTTTGGTGACCAGATTTGAATAGCCAGATACTTCCCCCACATTCCTCTTTCTCATTTCTTCCCCTCCCCCCTTACTTTCAGACTGTCAACACATCCTTACTAGGATTCCGTAGTCTCACTGGCTCCAGACGCTTGGGAGTAGTTGGGATTCTTATGCGGTACGTAAAAAAATGTGTTAGCTTTTTTGTTTGCACTTTTGAATAAGTTAATTTCTTTTATTGATGATATTACATGTGTAAGGTGTTATGGGAAGTACTTGACTTACTTTAACGGTGATTTTTTTTCTTCTTTTTTAAAAATTGTTTTTCTTAAAAACCATACAATATTTTGTATCCATATGTCGTCACTGGTCATATGTCCATATCCCGCATCCCGCCCCTAACTGTTCGATACTTACTGATGTTTTAATGTTTCGAGTTTAATAAAAAAACATAAAAAATGTCCCCGGAGACCAAAATTTTATTTTCATTTTTTACTCCAAATAATCAGGAATCACTGGTTAAAGAAAGCCTAGTACCTACGTCCCTGTATTAAAACAATAATGGAATTAATTCCACCACAAATCAGTGTCAAAACCAGAAGCATTCTTTCATTGAATTACGAAATTATTTGATCAATTATTTAACCCTATTATATTGAATAGTTTGACGGAAGAAGAAACAAATTAAATGCGTTACAAATTAGGGCCATTGATCTGTGTCGTTTAGAGAAGTTTATTTTGAAAATAGGGCAAAGAGGATATTTTAGTATTTTTTCGTTCATTTTCTGTTTCCTTTCTATAAATAAATAAGTGGTGTCAGCTACTACCACGCCTGGATCACGTACTCATTAACAATATGCTGATTTGTTACAAGATTCTCCAATACCCAATTGATCGGATTTGTTACAAGATTTCCCAATTACCAACATCCAAACGACCAGATTTGTTACAAAATTCTTTGATGGCCAATACTCAAACGGCCGGATTTTTACAAGATTATTTAGTTGCCAATGCTCAGACAACCGGATTTGTTATGAGATTCCTCAATTGCCAATACCCAAACGATCGGATTTGTTACTAGATTCCCCAATTCCCAACACCCAAACGATCGGATTTGTTACTAGATTCCCCAATTCCCAACAACCAAACGATCGGATTTGTTACTAGATTCCCCAATTCCCAACACTCAAACGATCGGATTTGTTACTAGATTCCCCAATTATTGCCAATGTCCGAACGTTCGCATTTGTTACAAGATCCCCCAATTGCCAATACCCAAACGACCAGATTCGTTACAAAATTATTTGATTGCCAATACTCAAACGGCCGGATTTTTTACAAGATTATCTAATTATGAATTATGAATAAGGTTAAATATATGGTGAAAAATTGGCTTTCGGAAAAAAAGATTTATACGGATATGTATGAAAAAATGTTCAATCTGTAGATATAAGATGTAAATTATAACTCTCAAAATGTATTATGTAACTAAACTATAAGTACCTATTGACAAGCCAATTCAATCGGCTTAGCAGGACTTGTTTGTTGATATGTATTACCTATGTATTCTTTCAATAAAAAAAATTGCCAATGCTCAAACGACCGGATTTGTAACAAGATTCTCCAATTGCCAATACCCAAATGGTCGGATTTGTTAGATGCTTGATTCTCAAATTACCAATACCCCAAACGGTCGGTTAATTAGAAGATTTCTTTATTGGCCAATACTCAAACTATCACAATGTTGATGACTGATATTTTATTTTGATTTTTTTACAAATGTATTAGCAGCTGCCTCGGCGGGGGGAACGTATTGTTACGTATGTCAAAACAATTTGTCGGGGGAAATCAATGTGTAGATTCATACACAAATAGAATTGAAAATAAAAACAATACGCAGGACAGTAGTGATGGACAAATTGAAAACATTTTGGTATGTAATCGATATTCCCGTGTCGAATCGATCATTTGTCGATCGATCATCAAGATGTTGATTAGGGTGTCTAAAAACAAGCAATGCCTCAATTTGTGTTAGGTAAATACGCCCTCGCTGTAGAACATGGATAAAAATATTATCACCCTCGGTAATTAAGAATTAAGGAATCCATTAATTGATGCGTGTACAGCGCCGGATCTGCCATACGTTCAAAAACGTGCAAAAAACCTGGCGCCCACTACGAAGGGGCGCCGTGATAAAATAAATATTGTTTTAAAATTCAATTAAAATATTCCCCGAATCGTTTAAAAATTACTCGTAATACGGAATTATTAGTTCGCGCTGCCAACACTCACTTTCCATATGCGTGAACCTAATGCGCGCGCATCGATGGTTAAAATTTAACGAAATACGGATTTGACTTACGTCAAGGAATTTTTTTCCAAATACAATATATTTCATACGAACGTAAGACCTATTTTTCCTTGTTGCTCTTACGACCATTGTATCGTTCGAAATTCAACAAACATTGTGATTGGTTCATTAATCGCTTCTCCTACGGATCTCCCTTCGTTGATTACAAGTTGCTCTTTGATGATAGTTCGTCGCTTTCGCCGCGTTATTGGTTTATTTATGTTGCCATTCGCGCGCGATTTGGCACCATATTAAACAAACTGATCAGAATATTATTATTTCTGAACTAAACTGCCTCATGTTTTATATTATATTTTGTTATGATGTTATTATTTTGTCCAGTGTCATAGATAGCTACCGCCAGGTCACTTGGAAAAGTTACTCTTGATTCTTGTTGGCGGGATATTAATTTATTTTAAACGTATTGCATAATTTTTTTTATTTTTTTATATGTATATAAATTTTTTATCTGAATTTTAAAAAAATGTTGGGGGGGGGCGCCATCGGTACTTCCTGCACAGGGCGCCAGATTTCGTAGAACCGGCGCTGTGCGTGTAGTGATTTTGCAGGAATTGAATAATGTGGCGAAGGGTTCAAATAAAACCAAAAACAAACAAAACCAAAAACTCTAAAGAAACCGGTGATGAAACTAACCTGTTTTATAAAAAAAGTTTAAAAAACTGGTCATCTCTAATTCGTTATAATATTTACAATAAAATTACTGAAATATGCTTGGAGAAAATTATTCCTACATAGACCTAGGTATTAATGATGAAAAAAGGTTAAAATATGCAGCTATGAGCAAAAATTGCGCATATATGCAATGCATATTTTCCGGTGACTTCTTATTAGTATTTTTAATTTTAATAAAAAAAAAATCTATCGTACGTGTGTACCTACTCCAATAAAGTAAAGTTATTACTACGCATAAAACGTAATGTTGCGTGGTTTCGGTTTTGAGAGATTGTTTTACTATTTTTAATGTGTTCGGCGGTCTTGCCAGTGTCTGTTGGCAATCATGTTTTTTGCTGGCAACCCCGAGTCCCGAGTAGCAGACGGACCGCGGCTTCCCGATGTAAACACCGTCCAAATGGGCCACGGTATATATATAAATAAAAAACTATGTATTTGGGTTCCGATGCATGTCGCCGGGACGTGTTATTTATCAATTAAATTATTACGAAAGTCCCGCCAGGCGACGCGACTTCCCTTCAAAACGACTCGGGGCGGGAAATTGACGTAGAACTGCGGACGCCATATTTGTTGCTGACTTCGGGTCACTGAAATCTATGGAAATCTAAATAAGTTTTTTATCACAAAATTATTTCTATATGCATATGGGAAAATTATATGTGAATTAAATTGTAAAAGACATAAATTGCGCAGAATCCAAAATAATATATGCAAATATATATATATATATACATTTTGCATAATTATGAATATAATATTACAAAAACCATAAAAAAATTAAAAAATTTAATTATTAAAAAAACATTAATATTTAATTTTACAAAAACGTTAATTTTAATATTACAAAAACATTAATATTTAATATCACAACAACATCAATATTCAATATTACAAAAACAATATTATGTATATAATATTACATTAAAAGTTTTCAACTAGCAATAATCGCACATCGGATAAATCTCATTGGTTACGATATCGCCTCTGCGCTTATTACATTAATATATAATATTACAAAAAAAAAAGAATATTAAATTTAACAAAATACGGTGTGTAATTTAAATATGTTTAATTTCGATACGTTTTTAGATTTTCACGGCCAAAAGCATTTTCGTTGTTTGTTTTTGGGGTGTTATGCCGTGTTGTGCTACCTCCTTCTTTAGCCGACGTTTCGGACAGCGTTGCAGTGTCCATCATCAGGGCAGATCCGGCAGATCACATCGACGGATCTGCCGGATCTGCCCTGATGATGGACACTGCAACGCTGTCTGAAACGTCGGCTAAAGAAGGAGGTAGCACAACACGGCATAACACCCCAAAAACAAACAACGAAAATGTTTAATTTCATTGTTTAAATTTATCTAGACATCTTCACCTTTACACTCACCTTTATTGTCAAACGGGGGAGAAATCGTAACATGGCTCAATTCATGAAAAAACTTGGTACGTAGGTAAGTTTTTCTCATACTAAGTTTCTTTGTATATTATAAAAAGTTATATAATGGAATATGTTATCTGGACATATGTTATTTATTTTTTCGACATAATTGGGCTTAAAATATGTTCAAAACAATTATTAATAATTCATTATCGTGATTTATTTTTGGGTTATTCTATAATCAGGACAGATAATTGTACCGGCTAAAGCAGAAGGTAGCGCAAAACGGCCTATTGACCCAAAAATAAATCACGATGGCCGTGAAAATCTCAAATCACATCATTAAGAATTAATTATTCATACATATTTGCTTAAATTAAATATCAGTTCCGATGTGAAGTCTGAATTCATCGAATGAGGTTATCAGAAACCATCGTTATATTTCCGTCTCGTATTTATTTAAAATCCTATGCAAAATAAATAATTGTGTGTTGGAGACGCGAACAATACTAACATATTTTCTAAAATTCCTGTAGGTTAAGTTATTTCGCAATGTATTCTCTAACGAACAGCCTATTGTATCTTGTAAAATCCAAAAATATCGTATCAAGGCGAAGAATTATTCGATATCACTATTTTCGATTAATCTTTACTACGAATCAGTTTATATTATAGATACAAAACAATATACTTAAGACACATTGAAGATTTTCCTACCGTTTCCCTTGAATAAAACGAAAATAATATCTCAATTAATTTATAAAAAATATTATCGTAAACTTCTTAAAATTTTATTTTTTGATTAGGATGAACGCATAAAATAAATAACTTTTATTTAAAATACAGTTTTTTGGATATGGTTATATAATAGTTATGGCAGTTTCCATTGATTATCTTTTAATCTTTCTTGTACAATTATTCATAAAATAAATTAAAACCATGCACAATTGAAACTTTGAAACCGAGACCTCTAGAAGCTTGCCAAGCGATTTTTATGCCTATTTCTTATATTCGTGGCGATATAAGGCACACTCAGCAAAAAACAGAAACGAAACACTTCTGCAAAAATATACTAACATTCACTGCAGCTTATTTATAATGTAAATACAGGGAAAAACAGGTGACCAATTGAACTGTGCCAGAAATCAAAACTTATACAATACACAAGTATGCAAATAAGTTAGCTACAAAAATAATGCCAATGCTTTTAACTTTTAACTTGTTAATATTTTGTCTAATTGAATGTACATTGTTGATCGACCACCGATCACCGAAATAACCTGACGTCCTTCGACCGCCGACCGATTACTGCCGTAGTCTAATGTTAATGTCAGGTGAATGCCAATTGTGGGATTGGTAAATCTATCTGCCTAATCCACGATGCATTGTGGGAGAGAACACAATGCAAAGACCTTCGCAATGGAATGGTTTGCATACTTCGTGGTTCAAAAATTCCGCATCACCACGATACCACAGACATAATATCACAAATAAGCTATGAATCAGATCAGCTATCTGAAGCAGCAAAACTATCAATTAGTGAGCTCTAGCCGTGTGTAATATTACATAGTTTAGTATGTTTGAAATTTCTAGGTTCTAATGCCTTGGTTCCCACCAGGGACAAGCCAAGAGAGGCCGAAAAATGGGCCATAGAGACTGGTACAATTATTCAAAACTATGATTTACGTAACAGTACACAACAATTTGGAGAATCGGGTCAATTGTTGTGCATAAAAACCATAGTTTAAGAAATAATTTTATTAATCTAAAGATGCCCCCAAATATGCTAAAACTGGTTACGGTCACAAATAAATTAAGTAGAAAAAAGTTAAAAATTGTTTTAACATATTAAAATGGGATTCCACCACGAATTGTCAGTATCAAATATAGAAATACTGAAGTCGTTTTGTTTTATTTTCAATATACTTAACCACTGGAGCAACACAGAGATTTATAAAAAATCGCATCGAGTGCTCGCCACTTTTAAAAAATAATTTGGAATATTTCCCGCCCACATTAATAACATCATTACTTTACATTTGTGTACAGAAAAATATAATCAAATGGTAGTGCTATATAGCCAATGAATTCGCCTATATTTTACTAACTCTTCCATATTTTTAAAATTTACAGAAAAAATGTTAAAAAATCTTTAACTTTATAAATACGCGAAATTTGTGCTTTAGTGATCTAGCGATTTGAAAATGCCGCTAATGGATATTTTTATTATATATATAATGAATATTGTTCTACGTTTTTATGTTCTCTATGCCTGTTTGATAATCACAGATTAAAATAAATACTAGAAAATCAATTTTTATATATGTGTTCAACAAATCAAAAGTATGGTTTGATATTATTTTGACGTTTGTTTGTGAAACTGAAGCTTTCCAATGTCAAAATTCATTCTATAAGAATTCAAAGACAATCGATAAGGCCGTAGACATAAAGTCTATTTTATCAACTATTTGATAGAATAAATTGCTGACTTGCTGACTATGGAAATGTTTAAAAAAATTACAATAAATGTTTTACGAAAGGTACGAAAATCAGTCCATTTTTGGACCGAAAGCAATCGTAGAAAAATTAAAGTGGTCCAATTTTAAACCGAAATCGCTCCAGTGGAAACAATTTTTTTTATGATACGTTTTTAGAATTTCACGGCCAAAAGCATTTTCGTTGTTTGTTTTTGGGGTGTTATGCCGTGTCGTATCTGCTGGATCTGTCCTGATGATGGACACTGCAACGCTGTCCGAAACGTCGGCTAAAGAAGGAGGTAGCACAACACGGCATAACCAAAAACAAACAACGAAAAAAATTTTTATGTCAACATATTATTTCTGATAATTTCAGTTTATTATTGTTATTATTTTTTTTCATTTTTATAGTATCAAAAAAATGTAATCGTTATGTATCCAACGTATGAGACCCATAGGCGAATAAATGAGTAAATAACCCAATAAAGACAATATAGTAGTTTCATTGGACAAATTGTAGGTATTTAAACCAACAAAAAAGTTTCATATAATATTATGATTTATAATTATGTAGATATTTTAGTACCTACCTACTTACAAATCTTATGTTTTCAGAGGAAATTTATGATTTGATTTATTAAATAAGATGAAAATAGAGACATATTCTTTATATTCACATACTAATGTACCATAGATTCACTTTCACCCAATTCCATCAAACATTGGAGTTAAATTTATGATTCAGATTCCATTTACAAGTTCAACTGAAGATATATAATACGGATTATTAAAATAAAATTAAAAATATTTATATTAAAAAAAAAAGCTTTTTAATTGTTACTTATAGTATTGTACATATACAGTGTCATTGCGCTTTAATAAAACTGTCACACAGAATGTAAACATAACCACATAATCCTCCATAATGTAAACATAAAAAGTCATTTTCAAGTGTTTTCAAGCTCTCGACAAATAATAATTGCTGATAAACGGCCATTTACGACACGGTGGTTGTTAGTCAGTTGTGTAAGGTTAGGATTAGGAGCGAGTTTATTATTAGGAAACTTATTGTTTTCCTTTAAAATTGTATATTTTACACTTTTTATTGTTTTATTCATGTCGATGATAGATAGTTGATCCCTCGACAGTTAGCCCTCGAAATTATAATTATTGTAAAATTATAATTTTTTGTGCATTTCAGCAATTACAAATCTAAAATCGACTTAAATACCTTAATTAATAAGTTGGTAAAGAAAAATAAAACGAATTTATTTGGAGTGTAGATGTTTGTAATACGCTGTTATAAACGGTGTATAGACAAGTGGTTTTATCCTTGATGCATTTGAATGAAATATGTTTCACAATTTTTAGACACTACGGGTTTGCACGCAATACACTACCAAAGTTATACATTATTACACTATACTAGGAATGGTAATATTTTTTCCTAATTCAAAAGTAAGTTTTTAAATTTATAACTTCCTTATGTACCTTAAGTTCCTAACCTAAAAAAAATTCCAAATATTGTAAATATTGTAAACATATCACTTCAAAAACATTTTTTTCCTTTGTGGGTACTGCGATGCCAAGTCGACATAAATAAAAAATAAGCACTTATCTACGTACAAGTCTTACGATTTCATACAAAATTTGGGGTTCGGTTTATTTATTAAGAGAAAATTAGAAACGTACCTTCTGTATCTGAGAACTACTAATAATTTATATGTGAACATCCGTCAACACTTTCTCTATTTAATTTTTATAAAGTGACGCTATCTTATAACAACAATTATTCACACATTAACAATACACTGCACGTAACTAAGTCACAATGAAAATGAACGAAGTGTAAATATTGTACTTCCTTCCATACGAGGCACTATTTTATCGCTATATCATTCGACTCACGTGTGAAATGCATACAGTTTGCTTTTGGTGTTTGGGTTAATACGGCCCGGCATATCAGTTGATCTTAAGCCCGGCTTGGTTGGAATGTAGAGCTTAGCACATTTTGGAACGTAATCCGTATATAGGTTGAAAGCCTGGATGTCACCAATATTACGTGTATTGTCTATGAATTTAACAGAGTTTTTTATTTATTCCTTGAAAAACAATTTTTTTATTCCCTGAAAAACAAATCTACTGCCAATGCTTTCGCGATGAATAACTGAAATCGCGATATTATGATCTTTCAAAAACGACGAGTTTATTTTTAGGCGGGTTTAATTAATTTATGAGTTAATTTTTGATAATTTTCCCCAGTTCAATCAGCACGGTGCTGTATGCGAGTACACTAATTTTAATATAATAAGCGATAATTGTTGAATGAAACACAAGATATATATTGAATCATTTGGCGGGTAGGAGGTAATCCGCCGTAGCTTAATGGTAGAGCTCCTGTCCGGCAAACATAGAGGTGCGGGTTCGAGTCCCGTCGGCGCATGTATCTTTTCTCGGGAGAGTTTTTCAATAATGATGAGTGTTTCAGGCTAATAATTATTGCTTATAATAATTGTTACCCTTTGCGCTATGCATACAAAATCTTGTCTTAAACATGATTTTATCAATTTAAAAAACATAATAGAATTTGTTTTGCTAGAGTCAGTGAAATTATCCGCTGACGTTGACTTGAAATTGACGTTGAATCTTTCAAAATCCCTGATCAGACTATTTTTGATTGATTATCAATAATTAATAACATCGTCATTCCTCATCGCTAGATGAATATAATAGTCCATACTTGTAAAATTAGGCAATTTGGGTAAATTTCGTTTGGAAGTATTCTAGTATTAGTTACGTAAATGTCAGATTTGGCATATGACTGCTAGCGCTTTGGCGTCTAAAAAATGAACTATTCTGCGGCTTATCGAAGCTTGAGCGGTAAATTTAGCGAATGTCGTACATAGCAAGGATAAGGACTGGCTGATAAACCGGGCATATAGTTCCTATAACATTGGGGCTAATAAAAGCAAAATATTTGTAGCACGATCGAGCAGGTAACACACTTTCATTTTTTCGTTGATTTGTGAATTATTCGTGAATTAAGTGTTGTGATTGTTCATACACTACGTGCATTGTACAGAGTTGCTCATGCGATACTTGTTTACCATTAGCAATAGGTTATTTTATAAATTATGAATACAGTTAAAAATGTGTGGATGATTTAAAGTTTATTTTTCTGATTTTGATCATTGTGCTAAAAATGTGTAGTTTTTATATTTTCATTCATAAATTGATTTGAAAACCTTACATTCCGAAACGGTTCCAACTTGCTACAATATCATTATGACATAGAAAACGCCACTTGCTCGTAAGACGGCTGTCACCAACGTTACCCGGCGTGACGTCAACGCCGCCATACTCAAGAATAAAAACAAACATGTCGTGTTGGCGGCAAATCGAAAATTGCACAGTACACAAATTCTCCTAAACCTACATACCCCAAATCAAACATTTCACAATGTAATTTGTATTTAAATTACATAATTACGAGATTTTTGACATTAACTCTACACAGAAGGCCCTGATGGATCCCCAAAATTTCGGGGGTACTGTTTTTGGATAGGGTTTTTTTGAATAGTGGAAAGAGTGAACATGGGTCTTGAAGAGACCCATGTTGTAGGAGGGAGGAAACACAGACGCCGGCAAGTCGTTCCACTGCTGAGGGAACAAATATTAGTCGCGCGATTTGGCGTGTCTCCCGACTATGCACCGGTGCCAAAGGGAACAATGATGCTAGTTCCTCGAAGCATCTTCTATTGAAATACCGGTAGAACAAAGACAGCATTCCGACCTGATGCCTGTGCTCTAAAGATTGCAGTCCCTCAATCTACTTTAAATCGAGATTATTACTATATAAATAAGTTGGTAATATTTTTAAATACTTACATAATTTCTACGCGTATTATCCTTTTCTTTGACTTTCATTACATTGTTACCACGTCTATTATATACTATTAATGTGTATTTTAAGTGCTCCTAACCCAATATACATACAATAACACTGTATCTAAAACATGTGAACGCCTCAGCACAGGTTCTCGTAGTGATGTGTTCGCAAAACATTACAGTTAGTTATTATTGTGACAGCTGTTTCGGCGTTCATGGCCATTTTCAAACTGTGGTTGGTGGCCACGTTGAGACGACTTATTTACATGAACCTGTTTACCTCCGCCAAATATTATTGTTAATTAATAAATCATTTTCGTTATGTGTGCCAATACCGAGTTGTTTGGCGGTCCGTCCTTTCTGCCCATCCCTGCGGGAAACGGCGTGGTGGTTAGTTATTTAGTTAGTTGATAACACGTTCATTCCCACGCAGGCAGATAAAATATTATATAATATACAAACTGAAATAGCTCATATGAGATAAAATTATTATCAGCGAGATAAGAATGTATTCTATGATCTGTGCTTAAAACGGAGCTAGTAAAATAAGTAGATACCTAACCAACAAGCAGAAAAAAACAACAGAATGAGCAATAATAACTTCCCAGAGTCCCAACTGCTCCCAACCGTCTGAAGCCAGTGAGACTATGGCACCCCCAATTGGGTATGTTGTAAGGCTCAAGGTATATGGGTCGGGGAAGGAAATGGGGAAGAGGAAGGTAGGGAGGTACCTGGCTATTCAGATATGGTCATCAAACTCGGCCAAAGCCATTTGAAGAAACGTTTCAATTCAGAATTTCACTCTGGAACGTGTCGCAAATATACTATATTATATTGTTTTGAAGTGAGTGTATTGTGAAATAACACAAATTAATAAAATAAAATTTACTTGCGCCGGGATTTGAACCCGCGATCTCCTTGTTTTTTTTTCGTACAGGGCCCGCAGATACTTTAATAGTACACAACTGCTAACCCTGTACAAATCGCAAGTGAGCCCCACGGTTGAATTTGGCAGCCACCTATGATCTGGAGCCCCGAAGTACCTGAAAAAACCCCTTGACTCGGTGCAGAAACTCTCTTCAATCCGTTTGATAGATTCTCCCGCCTTGACGAACGGATTGCAATCTTTAGAGCACAGGAGTCGGGTGGGAATGCTGTCCTTGTTCTACCTGTATTTCAATGGAAGATGCTCCGAGGAACTAGCTTCATTCATCCCCTCGGCTCCAGTGCTTAGTTGGGAAATATTGTCACATGAGAAAGGGTCGCTTCTACGACTCGTACTTAAGTTCAACGGCTCGGCTCTGAAACGATTTGCCGGCCTCTGTGTTTCCTCCTTCCTACAACACGGGTCTCTTTAAGACTTATGTTCACTCCCCCCTCTCCTAAAAAAGACCCTTCTCAAAGCATCTAAGATGACATAGGCCCTGAAGGAAATTATTTTCCTCGGGGTCTCCTGTGTGGGAGTTAATGTAAAAAAAAAACAGTAGGTATTGGACAGTTAGGGGCGGATGATGGGTGAACAGTGAAAACATCTGAAAGAAATTAGTTTTAAAAAGAATTGGAAAAAAAACATAACTTGCCCCTCGAGGGCTTCAGTGGTCGAGAGGCAAGCCTCTCGACCTGGGATCCGGAAATAGCGGATTCAAATCCCGGCGTGCGCAGAATTTTTTATTTTTATTGATTTGAGTTTTACCAATATATTTATTTAGTCCATATTAAGCGTGTCCCGGTTTTGTAAATATTTGTTATTTTTCATACGAACAAACGTACAGATGACGTCGCACACACTCTCGCCTCTTAAAATTCAAACTTGTAGAATTAATGTAAACTTTCAAATGCAAAGTGAAAGCTTGGTGTTCTCTCTTTCTAAATCTGTTCATATCATATGTCTGACTATAATAGAAAAGGAGATAGAATGATTTTTATGAGGACGCGTCATTTGATGATAGTGGCCCGAGGTGTTTTTGAAGAGCAACCTTGAGGTGGTTTTTCGCTATATACAAAAAATTGTACAATTATTATTGAAGTTAAACATCAATAATAACTCTTGAAGTAAGAAACGAATAACTCATTACTTTTTGGGACGGAAATAACTATTTAAAACGGAAATGACTTACAGATAGCGGTACAATTACTACTATCTATGTTTATTTTTTAAATGATTATCGTCTTCGCTAGAATTTTTTTATTGTTTTCCGAAACTCGGATGAAAAATGAAGAGCGAATCTATTTTCAAATTTTTTATTGCATTTCTCAATAAAAGCGACCAAACTCAACAGCCGGTGGTTTAGCTGTATATCATTCATTTGTAGACATTCATGACAGATAGACAAGGCGAGAACCCTTTAAAAATAAATACAAAAATAGATGGCAGTAATTGTACCGTTTTAGTAATTACCAGCCTCAACAGTCAAATAAGTTTTACTTCAACCGCGCGTAAAGGTTAGACGCGCTCATATTTTTTATTATTATTAGAGCAGAAACTGGCAAATTATCGTGTAGGTACTGACTGGTTATGGAGGAAGTTGATGCATGGTTGACATTCAACACTTTGAGAATCAGCGTTGATCAGAGAACAGGTTTTAGTAACTCCATAAGCTGAGCACTAATACTGTCTCTATAGCATAAGTGACCAGTGACTCATATAAACCACATACTGTGTAGTAAAACATTGATTGCATTCTATAATACGTAACAAAGAAGGTATGCAAATAAAATATTCACAAGACGCGGAAAAATGTAAAGCAATATAGATAGGAGACAAATTAAGAAAAATATTATTAGTTTGAACGTCCCTTCCGGTGGATTATTTATTACCTTCTGAAAGATGGGTTACATTGTAATAAATTAATTACATAAATTCCTTGTTATATGTATTACCTGTAAACATCATTATCTATCTTATCATCAATTACTATATTATATGTAAATTTCATTATCATAAATTCATTGCTGCATTAACTGTAAACCTCATTATCATAATTATTATATAATCAGTAAATGTACTTCATTACCCATATAATCTGCATACTTCACCCGCCATAACACAGGGACATCCCTAGCATGGCGGGCGAAATAACACAATATGTACACTATGTATAAAATTCTTTAATAAATAAATAAATAAATAAATTGTATTAGGGTGACGGAATGTTAAAAATCATTTTTTCATATAATTATTAACGGTGTTAAAGAATTTTAAGTAATGAATCAAAGAAATTCGTAGGATTCGAGGAATTCAAGGAATTCGAGTTCAAGGAATTCAAGGAATTCAAAAGTTCAAGGAGTTCAAGGAATTCAAGAGTTCAAGGAGTTCAAGGAGTTCAAGGAATTCAAGAATTCAACGAGTTCAAGGAATTCAAGGAATTCAAGAGTTCAAGGAGTTCGAGGAATTCAAGAATTCAAGGAGTTCAAGGAATTCTAGGAATTCAAAAGTTCAAGGAGTTCAAGGAATTCAAGAGTTCAAGGAGTTCAAGGAATTCAAGGAGTACAAGGAGTTCAAGGAATTCAAGGAGTACAAGAAGTTAGAGGAATTCAAGGAATTCGAGAGTTCAAGGAGTTCAAGGAATTCAAGGAGTTCAAGGATTTCAAGGAATTCAAGGAATTAAAGGTATCAAATTAATTAAATTAATTAAAGAAATTAAAACAATTGAAGATTTCACTATTAGAAATAATGTTTTGGATGCTCTGTTCGTAGAGTTATGTTATGACATAAATTTAACCATGAGATCATAAGAGGTGCAATTCCATTCACATTGAGCGACTGTCCTATTCATTTGTTCCTTCGTCTTTAAGTTTATTTCACTTTCCGACTTAAGTTCGTATCCACAAAGTACCTACCTATTATTTGATTAAGGTTCTTAAATGAATGAACGTACTAATAATAATTGTTGTTTTCAAACTGTTGGACGAACAAAAATATAGTAAAGGTGTCGGAAAAAACATTAAAACGGATACGAATAAATATTTCCTTGAATATAATTAGAGTAATTAATCAGGCAATATCACATTTTCTCCAAGCTATAAATATTTAATGAATTACACAAATAATTAACTAACCCGACATGAATAATTGATTACCTAATTAAACACATGTTTTAGTGATTAAAAAGTCTTAGTATCGCATGGCATTGGGACTTTTCGTAATTACAATTACTAATTACAATTACAAAAATTACTGTTGCATGTTCTACAGCTTGCTGTACAAATACACACAAACCATTACTGATGAATACATTGAACTTGACAATTTAAATTACGCTATTACCGATACAAAATTATAAAAGGTTTCAAACAGACATTCTTGTTACCTTACGCCGTTCTTCCACGTAGCTACTCACAAGCGACGCTACCGCTACATGTCATACTATTTTGCTAGTGTAGCACCTAGCGGCGTTTTCACTAATAATAGTATGGAAAACACAGACGAGCGGCGATCGCGTCGCTTGAAGGTAGCTCCATGGAAGAATGGCGTTACTGTAATAATGCTTGGTAATATTCGAATTTGAACAGATGCAATAGGGAAGTTGAGTGAAAAATATTTTGACTTATAAAAAATATTTTCATGTACCTAGATGACATCCAAACTTAAATACTGGTATTTTTTTTAAAGTTCGTTTCAGAATTTTGCGAAAACGCCCTGTAAGAGATAGTGTGTGACGCCGTCTCACGTCCTCTGGTCCCTTGTTTGTGTAAAATATAAGGGAAAATATATACAGAACAGTGACACGCTTAATATGACGAAAAAAGTAATTTTAAAAGTTGTAGTAGTTAGATACTAACTAGTACTAATCAATTCAGTTGCCGGAATTTCGAAAAAAATGCATTTTAATGGTTATTAAAAACACGAAATGTCATTTTTCACCGAAACTTACAACAGTTTCTAACATAGCGGTCGGTGCAAAATGACATTTCGTGTTTTTAAATTTAAAAAATAACCATGAAAATGCACCTTTTCGAAATTCCGGTAACTGGATTGATTAGTACTAGTTAATATCTAACTAATTATAATTTTAGTTAAATTAAAATCATTAAAAAATAAATCCGAGAACGTATTTTGTGACAAAAATATCTCAGTTTTTCTATTTATTAAAGGTCTTACAAACTAAAATATTTCAATTATTTTTACACACTTATTTTGTTTAGACCATATCAAAAAATCATAAATACTTATGATAAAAAAATACTTACAAGAAGTACATGATATTTAATAATATATCATCGTGCGTTTTGAGCATTTGTATTGTTTACTGGAATGTACTCGTAGGTATATATTAAAGCACGTTTTGAATGAAATAAATCGATATTAAAAATTAATAAGGGGAATAATCGATCTGCAAGCATTTTTAAACGTTTATTCTCAGTCGCTGGTCAATCGCTCTTTTAACATGTTGTTCTTGTATTGTTTTGTATTAATTATACTTATATAATACACTTGCATTGCGTGGATTTACTAGATGATCATTCGTGGAAAAGTGTGTGAAAGGGTTTCGTTTTTCCTGTGGGGAAAATTTAACCCGGACATTAAGTATGGTGACGCAAAATGTGACTATTCTTAAAGATCTATTCTACATTATTTTATAATAAAAATTCATAATTATAGGTGTACAAAAACCGGATATATGATTATTTGAAAAATAAAAATCTTTCTTTTCCCTTTCTTGAACAATTAACATTTTGTCCTTCACAGCATTTCAAATTTCCATAATCGATGTGTTATTATTTGTTTAATAACTACTCGATCAACGGTTGTTCGGTTCGGTCGATTTGGCTATCCGATTCTATTCATATTATTCCTCAAAATATTTATACAGGAACATATGCACTGCTTACTGCTGTTTAGCCAACGTATCTACCTAGATTTCAGGGTTTATCCCCATATTTTTAGGGTAAGACAATAAAATAACTTTGTTTTAACTCCACTTCAATATGTATATATCTTTAACCAACCGGTTTCGGATAGTCCCGAACCTTCGTCAGGGGTGAATAACATATATTAAACAAAATACAGAGATACACAGTATTTCAATGAAAAGAAGAAGAGGGAGAGAGATCATCAACTTAGATGGGGCGAGGGGAGGTACCTAAGAGGGAGGAGTAAAAGAAGGCGTAGGGAAAGGAAATATGTAAAAGATGGGGCTGTTTGACAAATCTAACTGTTTATTAACAAATCACTTTGTGTAAACCACCATAAAGTTAAAATGATGCCACAAAGTAATTTTGCAAAGATCGAAGAAATTAGTTTGTTTAGTAAATTAAGTTTATTTATTTTTTTAAATTATTTCAAGTGCTTATAGATTATTAAAACGTAGACCTATCCCATTTCTATGTAGTACATATATCACCGAAGATTTATGTTTTTAAGTTTTATAAGTACTCTAGGTAGGACCTAGTAGTACGCTTTGCAAACATGCCATAATATGCTAATAATCGCTAGATTAAGAACAATGTATACAAGTTTTTTTTAATATAAAGGTGTCGCATGGCGGGTCGATTTTAGTCAGCACAAAAAAATATGACAAAGACTGCGATAAAAGTGAATTCAATCGAGGTAGTCAATTTGAAAAGAGCATTATGGGAAATGGACATATTGCACCGACAGTCGACACGAATACCTTGACCTGTATTCTGCATGCAATAATCGAGTGGCGACAATACCCCATATCCGCATGCACTGCGCATTCACACATGGTGCTTCCCACGGACATTAGGCATGCACTTTCACCGTACACGACACACCATGCACCATGCACCATGTACCATGCACTCATATCCTTGCTATTTACTATCATAACTACTGACTAATGGATATTGATCTACTGCGGACTACCGAAGGGTGATTCTGTATATTTTGCAAAAGAGTAACGCGTGTTAAATTTGCCGTATACAACACCTTTTGACAGTTATCGTAAGAGGATGGTAACGTATTTAGAAAAAAAATTATTTAATTTGATTTTAAAACATCTTAAGATTCTTGTGTCAAAACTAACTATGATATAGAACTATGAACAAAAATTTCATGATAAGTATTGGATTTTCTGGTATATATTTTTGAAGCCGGTGAACAGTTTGAATCAAAATCTACTCCACCGATTCTTTTGAATTTTTGTATACTACTAATTTTACAATAACAAATAGGCCCATTTTTAGACGAAAATCGGTGTTTCACTTCTAAGTGTCACCAAAAATAAAATAAAAAAATTCCTCCCAGGGATACCTTAGGAAAGTGATTATCTAATGATATGATTTTTATTTTTTGATTTACGATTACCCAGTCATGAGTTATACTGTTCACCGGCGGACAACTTTTTTCAAGGCGCCACTGAAGATTTGCTGCCATCGGCTTAATTATTTATATTTTGTTTTAAAAAATTAAGGAAATTTTCTTTGTACGTTGTACTGTGATGTTCCGATCAATTAAATAAACTTGTATACCTGAAGCGTCTAAAAAAATTCTTAAACATAATAACATTACATCCCTTTAAATGCGGTATTCCGTATCGCGCTAACGAGCTAAATACTGCGCACTTGAGTTAAGACACTAACTCTTAAAAGATCTTCTTCAAACACAGTAAACTTAATTTGTGCCACCATTTTAACTCAAAATTCAATCACCAAGTTTATTTTAGTTGTCTGTTTTTGGGGTGTTATGCCGTGTTGTGCTACCTCCTTCTTTAGCCGACGTTTCGGACAGCATTAGCGTAGTTCACTTTCTTCTGAAATACCTACCAGCTCGAAGTGGATTGAAGCTGACGACACGGTATCGCTTCCAAGTAAATAAGCACACACTTAACACAACAAATTCACATCGACGGATCTGCCGGATCTCCCCTGATGATGGGCACTGCAACGCTGTCCAAAACGTCGGCTAAAGAAGGAGGTAGCACAACACGGCATAACACCCCATAAACAAACAACGAAAATGCTTTTGGCCGTGAAAATCTAAAAACGTATCTGACCAAGTTTATTGTTTAAAAATCCTACTTTATTAGGGTTGACTTACAACTCTAAAAGTTTTAAGTAAACCCCTTTTATTTAAATTTTTTTTTTAGTTTTCTGATAAGTTCAGAAATATTCCATTTATTTGGATTTTATTGTAAAGCGAAAATGTTTTGACTAATAAAATTGTGAAAAAATAGAATCCCTAATGGCCTATAATGACCCACATATTTGTACTAGAAATTTGCTAAAACTTTTGAACAAAATAAATAATTATTCAGATTGGTTAAGTATTTTGGCCTCAAATCCAAATTGATACTTAGTTTGAAAAAGGCCGCGCAGCCGTTTCTCACAATGCCCACCTGTATTTACATGTTTAAAATACATAAAATAATATCTCTTTTATGTTAATTTAAAAACACTTTCCTTTCATAAATAAAATTCCAGCATAAATTTTAAAAAAATGAAAGCTCTCTGGTATCCGTTATTTGCTAAATGAGAGAGTTGGAAGGAATTAAAAGTTTTGCACTATTGAAGAAAGCGGAATAAATTACGTAGGTTTGTTTGAATAAATAACTCTCTAAAGTGACTTTAAACAAAGCAGCTTCTTTAAAAATACAAATATTATTGTGAATCCCTATTGATGCGTGAATGTGTTATATTTGTACGAAGAATTATCTTATTTCTGTTAAATTTGAACTCAATCACAGCGGTCATACTGTTTTGCTTGACAGTTGATTACAATTTAGACAAAATTTGAAATGGGCCGAGATTCGTGGTATCGTACTTAGCCTAAGCGTTTGAATCTGCATTGGGGAGGTAGGTTTTCAATTTATTTCCATTACAGCGCAAAAAACATAATATAATTAGGTATTAACTAGGCCCTTTATTTAACATGTACCAATATATTTTATATAATATTAACCTATATAAAACCGAAATGAAAATATATCAACAAAAATTTCTGAAACACCAATGTTTTTTTAAACTTAAAAGATAAAAAATTATGTAGGTATTGGACCGTAGTTTGTTTGGTTACGCGGCTGAGTGACCAGTGATGACACATGGAAAAAATATTTGTTAGATTATAATAAATAAATAAAAATGAAAAAATACATTAAGAATTTAATTATCATTTTTTACTCCAAATAACGTCAAGAAAAACTTGGAAAAGTAGGTCGAATATGTCCCTTAGCAACCCTTTTAACTGTATATTTACAAAATAAACATAAATAAAAGGCGGTGAATACAAAAATTAATATATATAAAAAGGCGGTGTATACAAAAATTAATATATATAAAAAAGCGGTGTATACAAAAATTAATACATATAAAAAGGCGGTGTATACAAAAATTAATATTCATAAAAAGGCGGTATATATAAAAATTAATATATATATAAAAAGGCGGTGTCAGCACATATTCGCTGCGTTTGAATATTGATAAAAAAGTTTAAAAATGATTTGAGAGCTTCAGTGGCCAGCGTACAAGTGAAATTCTGTTATCAGGAGCTAACTGGGTTCGTAAATTCTATTTCGTGGGTTATCTTTTACACTCAACACAGCTCGCGTTGCGATAACTGGACCAGATTAGATGCTTCACGTTTTGACTGAGCTCAAAAATAATTAGGTCGGTAGTATACTTATGTATGTATCCCTTATAATTTCAAAGCACGAATACTTACCCAACGATCAGATCGAACCAGATTACCGATTTTTTCGATATTGTAATCCGTTTTTGACACGCAAGGGCGACCCGGACATGAATCTTCTTCTCGGCCATCTTGAAAACGCGTAAACCACTCAAAAACAGGTGCACGCTACAAACATTCATTGTCATACACTTATTTCAATAAATTATAAGTTTCAGTAGCGGTTTTTTAAAGTTTCATGTGAAATTTCACAAAAATTCGTTGAATCCATTTTTAAACTTATTATTTTACTTCTCCAAATTTATGTCAAAAGAAATATAAATATTATTAATAATCAAATTAATTTTGTGAATAACCCTATCTTAAACATATTTCCATTGTAATTTTGTCTTTGATCTTCTAAGCATCTCCCCATTTCCTACTTTCTCTCTCCCCACTACTTCCATCTCTACCCACGCCTGTCTTTCTATATTTGATAATTTAGTTTTTAGTACATTTAATGTCCTGATGAAGAGAACATCGTTCTCGAAAAATGTTGATTTTTTAAATAAAGATTATCGTGGTAAAAACAACGTGTTTTTAATTATTAACAAAGTGTTTTTAATTATTTTTTTATTATTTTACTGGAAAAACAACTTATGCGAACGAAGGCTACGACTATACGGATTTATTTACAGAGAGGTACTGCAATCGAAAGCGAAGGCTTCACGCTAAACAGCTGTCGGTAGCCGGCATTTGGCGTATGCTCTCGTTATTTAATATCCACACCTCGTATATTTAAAAAAAAATTTAAGTTTTGAAAATACTTTGAAATTTTAAAAATAAAAATTATTCTTAGAAATTCACCCCAAATTGCAATAACTTTTGGACAGGTACATAGCTAATATTTTGATGTTTTGAATAGCAGCGTTTTTGTGAAAAATCACGCATTGTACAAAATTTATAATTTATTTCTAGAGTCATCTTCTAAGTATTGACTAGACAAAATATTATAACAACCTATGGCTATCAGATTGCATCCATTAGTTTGTCGGTCACAAGATATCCAAAATATAAAACTATATGTACAATGCATTTGACCAATGAACGTGATAAAATGTACATGATTGATTTATTTATATTTTGCAAACATACACAGGACCGTACTCACCTAGAAGGTCACTTGAGATTAACACTGTTTATTGTTTATTGGAAATACTATTATTTAATCCTGATATATATTTTAATAATAATATATATTTGGTATCATAATTGGTATTATTCATATTCATTCGTTCAGTTGTTGACACTAAAAATTACAAAACTAATAATGACAATGATTGGGTGTACATCTCGATCTGTGTGATATAATACTGTTGTAATATGTATGTATTGCATAGGTCCCACATCCCGCAGGGGTAAACAGTAAACTCAGAAGATAATAAGAGATAAGATAGAGCTTGAATACATTAAACATTTCATGTTGTTCACATTCTTGAATAAGTTTAAATACTAAATATTAAAAACGTTCCTGATAAGAAATAAGATCTCCCTACGATTACAAATGTAGCCCAAAAAATAGAAGGAAAAAGAATAAATATTTTTTGCTGATTGCATCTGTAAACTAAATACAATATTATATCAATGAGCAATTTTTAATTTGGGAGGCGGGTATGGGCACCGCTGCCCCGGGAACCGTTTATTTGATAACCTTTTTTAACCTCTCTGCCATAGGTCACCCCAAGTGGTTCGCTACGTTTGGTGACTTAACAGGGGTGCCCGGGTTCACGGGGTGAGGTTTGACTGGGTCTTGGCTGCGGATGCGTCTGTCCACCAATTGCGTGGCAGCCCAGATCGGAGAGACTGGCTGCACCGTCGTGGGAGGGATGGAATCATTCGTCACCGACCCCCAGATTTCTTCCCACCCCTCATATATTTTTTCTTCACAGAACATTCTCTCCTTCTTTTCCTAAAAAGAACCCTCCACACAGCATCGCCAAAAATGACATAGGCCCTGAGGGGAATTATTTCCATCAGGGTTTCCTGTTTGAAACTATTGTAAAAAAAAACCAAGTGTATCCCTGGATTGAAGATTAAGCATGGAGATAGATTTAATGGATTACAATTAGATACAAGGCTATCATAACAGTTATTACTGATAAACCGATTCCAGATACGATATGTCGTAAGTCTTAAGTATTTGTAAGGCTATTGAAGTAGATTATCACCACTTTTGTATCTCAATTTATAAGCTATTATTATATTATAATATATGTATTACAATTTAATAGATTTCAATTAGATACAAGGCTATCATAACAATTATTAGTGATAAACCGATTCCAGATACGATATGTCGTAAGTCTTAAGTATTTGTAAGGCTATTGAAGTAGATTATCACCACTTTTGTATCTCAACTTATAAGCTATTATTATATTATAATATATGTATTACAATTTAATAGATTTCAATTAGATACAAGGCTATCATAACAATTACTAGTGATAAACCGATTCTAGATACGATATGTCGTAAGTCTTAAGTATTTGTAAGGCTATTGAAGTAGATTATCACCACTTTTGTATCTCAACTTATAAGCTATTATTATATTATAATATATGTATTACAATTTAATAGATTTCAATTAGATACAAGGCTATCATAACAATTATTAGTGATAAACCGATTCCAGATACGATATGTCGTAAGTCTTAAGTATTTGTAAGGCTATTGAAGTAGATTATCACCACTTTTGTATCTCAACTTATAAGGAATTATTATATTATATTATATGTATTACAATTTAATGGATTTCAATTAGATACAAGGCTATCATAACAATCCGATACGTCATAAGTCAAGTATTTAGAAGGGTATTGAAGTAGATATTCACCACGTTTGTATCTCAACTTACATGCTATTATTACTTTACAATACCTATTACCGAAAAAAATGTCTCTCTTTATTGAAAAACTATATTATCGTTGTTAGATAAGTATCTGCTTTCTATTCCCGATACCTTAGCATTGTATAAGTAATTCTGTACGCTCTGGATTTACATGTCACATTTTTTATCGTAATGTAATATTTTTACCGATGAAATTTTGCTTGTGCAATGATGGAGGACTTACCTAGCAGAGGAATTGAACCCGCAACCCCTGAATGGAATCTATTATAGGGCAGAGGATATTATCGGAAGCACAGCATTGTTTATTTGTATTTTTTGTCATTCCTTCAATATAATCGAGTTTTAATTATTTATTAACCAAGATAATATTACAATATATACAAATACATTTTATTTTTGGTATATAATACGCGTTATGAATTAATCAAAAGTGAAAAGGTCAGTTCTGTGCAGTAATGTAAAAAATAAACCATCATCAATGTCCCAATAATTTAATTAAAAAAAATTATAATTTTTTGTATATTATCGGACATCGACGGGTGGAACACCGAGCTTTTCTATGTTTTATAATAAAATTGTTACTATTAGTTCAAATTTAAAAGGTTTCATAGTTTCAAAGTTCAAATATAAAAGTTTCCATCTTTATTTTTAAAAAAGGCAAGAGAGAAGAAAAAGAGACAAGAAGTAACAATGAATTTTAAAGAATGGTTTAAAATGGGACATCAAGGTACCGCATCGGAGACAAAAATAACAATGTTATGACCGTTTGTAAACTTTTTACAAGAGTTTATGATTTTTTGAAAATAAAAATTATTTTTTATTTATTTACCTTTTTTACATATATACATTATTTATTGAATGTTTTGGCTGCCCAACTAGGAAGATTCCCGTTTTAGGGCAGTCAAATTGTACATGTATTCTTAATAAAAGAGGATTACAATATAAAGGTAATTGATGTTTGCATTGCATAGTATAAGCCTAGATACATATATTTTTATAAATATAAATAACAAAGAGAGGAGAAAGAAAATAATAAAATCAATTATCTGCTGCTTTTTGACATACTGATTTAAAAGAAATAGGTAGGTACATACATATAAATAAACAGAAGATTAGAACAATAAGTTTTACAGTGTTTTTCTGGTATTTTTTATAATTTAAAAAAAAATTCTGTTGTTGTTTTAGGTTTGTGTCTGGTGTAGTAAAAGTTCAAGTTCAGTTCTTATACTTCAGTTTTTATACTTACATAGTTGATAAATAAAAAAATAAAAATTGTGTGCCCTATCATCCGAAACAGCCGTGTGAAGTTAAATAAATGACCGCCTTTCTGGTAAAGGATACAATTTTTTAAACATAAGATCGTTATTTGATTGCGAACGGAATCATGATTCAACATCCGGGAGGAAAAATTGATTTCTCTATACGTGTCTGTACTATGAGCCAGGCAAACATTGGGTACCTCCAATTAGTGCGGCAATATTACAAATTAGCTTGCTTCGCCCTACCTGTAAATACGGCAGTAAGGGAAACAGCACTTGTCCGATACTATATGTTGTCTGATAACATAAGTCCTCCCCCTGATCTTTGCGCGTCTGTTGCTTTATTTCTGGGTATACATTTGGAAGCATTAGCGCGAGTCGTGCCACGAATTATAGGAAAGGAACGAAAAACCGTAACAAGTTTGCCGTTTTTTCCCGTAACTCGTAACGCTGGTTCGGCTCGTGAGCGTAAACGCAGCCTATAAATCCACTGCCTACTGCCATCTCTGCCTAGACCTGCGTGAAGATCCCACCCAGACGATGTTGCATTAATTTAATATTGTTGATATGCCCCGTAATTAGTATGGCGTACGGCACTAACACTCGTAGGTACGGGTACGTATCAGGTTTTAATAAAATTTATCTACATCATTTTACGGTGTGATAATTTACAAGGACAAGTCTATTTATAATTTCCCCTCTAACCACAGAATAGATAATTCCAAGAAGGGAGATCTATAACTATTATAAAGAAAACCGATGGCGTCAGTTTACAGTACCTACACAATCATAAGTTCAGTTCCTAAGTCCTTTCGGACCCAGACAGGCAGTTTACAGTTTAAATAAGTAATTCACATAAGTCCTTTCGGGCGCAGACAAGCCAATGCAATTGATTATTTTGTTCGACAAACGTAAATCGTAACCATTCAACTGAGTGGTCACGATTTACGATTGTCGGCTACGAATCCGGAGGTTGCGGTTCAAGGCCCGGCTTGCCAATGTAAATTTTATTTTAACCAGTTTACATTACTTCACGTTCTTTTCATAAAAAATAATATATAGTATAAATGTGAGTTACATAGGCATAACGAAGGCCAAAGTCACTGGCAAAGTGTTTGGCTAAAGAAACAGAGGAAGATCACCAATGCACTGGAGTGACCAAGTAGCACTGGCTTCCGGTAGGTCAGCGTTCGCAGTTTTCCACGCAGCTCAGAAGTAGCATTGTCCACCGTGGGAATTGGAGTAGAATCAGAAGATCGCGATCTTCAGGAACCGACTTAAGAAGAATACCTAGTATATTTCTGGCACGTCCATATACTGATATTTTTGGTATCGCCCTTGTGAAAGACCATCATTCAGAATCGAAATGACCTTAGCCGTGTTAAGGTGACCAGATCTGAATAACCGCGTAATTCCCCAACCTCCTCTTCCCCTCCCCAGTGCCTTCTGCCTCAGAATAAACCCCAATTGGGGATGCCATACTCTTATACTGGCTCCAGACGAGAAGATGTGACTAAAATAAAAATAAAGACTTTATATATTTCAAAATGATAAATCAATTTCAGCAGAGGTAGCTAAGGATTTTTTTAAATGTACATGTATACCATACAAGAGACCCAACTGCATTTCTCCGAAGCCAGTGGAGCTATGGATTCGCCGATTGGAGTATGTTGTAAAGCTAACGGAAGTAGGAAGGGGAAGGAGATGAACATGAACAAGATTGGGAAGTATCAAGTTTCAGAACATCGTTTCAAGCAACAAATTTCCAACTCTGAATTGAGATTACTTTGACCTCGCGGACACGCCCACAATACACTTCTATAGGTTTATCTCTGTATTTATATGTAAGCGATACAGATGTTGCTTGTAAAAGAAAAAGAGATTGCAAGTTACGACAAAATTTTCAGTGGCTGAAACCATGCCGGTTAATGAGTTCAGAATCAGCCGCCTTATGTGTTTATTATCGGGGAAAAGGAATGCAGGTAATTTGTTATGATCGTGTTTTAGAATCAATCCGCCGGATTATGTGTTCATATTTTTTGTCCATATTGGCACCACCGATATTTTCTAAGAAATAGGGACTAAAATCTGAACACTTGATATTTGATAGTGTGATGGAGAAACCGGTTTTCACCTTGTTTTACACAGTGTCTACTTGTTTTAAATGTTTAATTGAGCATACAAGCAAGGTAATTTTGTTATTTTACTAAACCACTAATTAAATTCCCGGCGTTGCCCGGTCTCCACGCAGAGTTTTTTCGAGATCACTTGTAATGTTCCTCTTATTTTGAGGTTCTACGACAACTCAACAAAGTGGCATTTCAAGACTCCTTAAAAGTCATTAAAAGTCGTGATTTTTTTTTTTTTAAATAGCCCATAATGTAACGTAAGCTATCACTTTCAAAGGAGGTGTTGAGTTGTTAATATTACGCGCTTATGAGAGGAATCTTGGGAAATATAAATACTCCGATGTTATAGACATATTTTGTTCATATTGCAATATTAGAACCCGGCTTACTAATTGAAATAATAAACTGTACTATTTAAATATATTATGTAGATACAATATCAATGAACAAATAAAACTAACGGGTTCCGGAACATTATTTTATTAAATAATAAACAAATATTATGAATTAAAAGAAGAACCAAAGGTTTTTTTACAATATCAATGAGAAAAATTACATTTTTGCCTTGAACTATCCGTCCGAACTTTGGCCTAAAGTTTGTGCAGACTTCTTCTTCTTCTTCGATGGAAAAAAAAGTTTTTGCAGACTATTGTCATTAAATTTGGAGTTGTTAATCGGTAAGTCTGCTCCGGAATTTATTTTTAATGAAGTTCATCTTTGAATTTGACGACCGTCCGTGGTCGAGTGGTAAGACACTTGACTCCCAATCGGAAGGTCGCGGGTTCGAACCCGGCGCGCGCAAATAAATTTTATTTGATTAATTTGTATTATTTCACAATTAATTAATAAAAATAATATACATTATATTTGCGGCACGTTCCAGAGTGGAAGATACTCCCAGTATCGCCCTGGTGTAAGAGCACCATTCAGAATTGAAACGTTGCTTAATAATGGATCTAGCCATGTTTAGAGACTAGATCTGAATAGCCAGGTACTTTCCCACCTTCCTCTTCCCCATCTCCTTCCCTTCCCCACTTACCTTCAGCCTCACAACATACTCCAATTGGGGATGCCATAGTCTCACTGGCTCCAGAAGGGAGCAGTTGGGACTCTTGTGAGGTTTCTCTATAAAAAAATTTAAAAAAATATGTTGATCCAAACAAAGTGAGAAGTTTCAAGGCAACTTTTTTTAATTCTGGGTATTTATTTATTAGTACAAACTAATTTTATCAAAAACTCTTCCTATAACATATACAAAGCACGGGAAAAATATCAAATTACATACTCGAGTTACATGTGTAAAATATTTTGTATTGTAAACACTAGGCCGGATGATCCGAATTTTGACCAAATCTTATTATTTAAAACTCTTAATAATGTCCTGGACTCGCCAGAGCTTACAAACTTAATAAAAATTCACATCCGACAAGATCAACACGACAATCCATTTTTTTTATTTGCCTACGTATAGAACTCGTAGTAGAAAAAAATCACCATTTCCCCGTACATGTGTGCAATATTACATACATTTTTTAGACATTTTTAGCAATAGTACACTTTAGAAATATCGATTAGAAGTAACATGTACCTACGACCGCAAATTAATACTAGAGTGTGGAATGTATCGGGAGCATCTCCTATCCTTATCCCATATTCCTCTTCCTCTTATCCTCACCTAAAATTATTTTTTATGTAAAAAAACTCCATCTCCAATTAACTTTAACAAACGATACTTTAAACGATGTATATTTTTATCTTTATATTTGCTGTTTGTCTCTTACATATAAATAAAAATAAATGAATGTGCAAAAGACCTTGGTTGATTACCGATAATTTTTTTTTAAATTCTGCTTTCTTTCTCGTTTATTTTTATGAATATATTGAATAAAACATACAAATACTGACGGCCGGCGTGGTCGAAGGGTAAGGCTCTTGACTCCCAAGCCGTAGGTCGCTGGTTCAACGCGGCGTGCGCAAATAAATTGTATTTGATTATTTCGTGCTATTTCATAAATAATTCATTACAAATGATATATATATTATTTTTGCGGCACGTTCCAGAGTGGAAATATTCTCAGTATCGCCCTGGTGTAAGACCACCATTCAGAATTGAAACGTTGCTTGAAACGGCATTTGCCGTGTTTGGTTACCAGATCTGAATAGTTAGGTACTTCCCCTACTTCTTCTCCATCTCCTTTTCCTACCCACTATCTTCACGCTCACAACATACCCCAATTGGGGATGCCATAGTCTCACTGGCTCCAGACGGGAGCAGTTGGGACTCTTGTGCGGTATTCATATAAAAAAAAACTTCATATTGTCCAGGATAGTCTATTGTTCTCATTGCCAATGTCAGTTCAATTTTCAATAGTTCTTGGTGTTGTTGTCGGTACTTACCAGCTCAAGTGATTTGTTGATTCAATTAATGTGCATTTTGTTCTAACCACTGAGCTAATTCGACCCTATCCACATCGGTCATATTTAACTTATCCGTCTAAGAACTACTAACATTATCTTCAACTTAAAAAACAAAAAAATTATTGGCTCTTTGTGTATGATTGCAAGATTCAAACCGAACTAAATGCAATTTAGATAGTGTTTTGGATAAATATATCAATTTCAGGGCATAGCTCCGGCAATACTAATGACCTGGTTTCAATTTCTAGATGCAACCGAATCTTTTTCTGATTTTTCTGTTTCAAATTTTCGTTTAGCTAATATTTTCTTCCGGGAAAGAAAACAATGTAATTTATTTTATAGAGTGGCTCCGATTCGCAGTTATTCTCACTTCCATTTGGAAAACGAACGCTTTGGAATATCCATTAGGTGCCATTTAAGTTTGATTATAAATTCATTAATCATGAAAAGCTAGGTACGCGTTTGCCGTAATTTTTTTTTATGACCACATTTATTAGTACATAAGTAAGAAAACAATATTTTTATTTTTATTTTCAAGTTTTTAACTTAAAGAGTTAAATCTCAAATTATAATATTTTAATTAATGAAGATAATATTAGCGAAAGTCAATCAAAAATCCGAAACAGAAAAATCAGAAAAAGATACGGATACATCTGGGACAAGAAATATGCGATAAGAAAAATGAAAATAATGTTGGTGGTTCTCAGTCGAAGTATGATACAGTTAAAAATGACCGAATCGGATAGGGATACGTTGGCGCAGTGGATAGCGCGTTGGCCCGGATTGCCGGAGGACCTGGGTTCGAGTCCCAGATGTATCCGTATCTTTTTCTGATTTTTCTGTTTCGGATTTTTGATTGACTTTCGCTAATATTATCTTCATTAATTAAAATAAGAAAACAATAGATTGTGTAATGTTCAATAAAAACAAACAAGCACAAGTACGAATTAAAATGTTGTTTTGGGTGTAAATTTAGTTTTTTGTCAATCCCGCAAATCCCGCAAATTTAAAAAATTCCAGGGGATTACGGGATTTAGCGATCATTGTAATCAGGTCTCTTCAACGCTCACATTAACAAATCCCCTTCCACAGCCCCCTCCTTACTCACCTCTCAAAGTTGCCCAGCCGAGTAGCGATATGGTTCCTCTTTTTGGGGTATGCACCATACAGAGAGCAGCACTCTTATAAGGAGTCATTTAAAAAACTAATTAAATAAAAATAAATTATTATTTAGGAATTACAAATAACCAACTAGGTACACAACTAATGTATTGTTATACTAGCGCAGACTCAGGCATAACCCAAATCGCGGGATATGTTTATCATGGGATTAAATGCTAAGAACATTTGTAAAAAATAATATTATCATTTCAAAAGAAGAAATTAACCCTTCGAAGTAAACTTAAAAAATTAAGACATTTTTCAAACATAGGTAACGAGACAAAAAACATTAAAAAAACCCATCAAATATAGAATTACTAGGTAAATAATAAAATAATTTTGGTACTTACTTATCTTTTAGCTTGTCTGATATGATTTGATAATTATCAGTTCCAATTTCAATAATTCTACGCATTACTCAGTAATACATAGCAATATTTCTCATCACGCATGCACCGACAACCGAAATTAGTATGTTTAATAATACACAGCATTCTCGTAAGAATCTTTTTAAATTAAAATGTACCTTTATACATAGTTGGCTATGTTTTCAAACTTACATAATTTTAATAATAACATTTTGATGATTTTCCTATATAATGCCGTTTTTTGTGAAACACCCTCAGAATGCAATTTGTGTCTTTAAAAGTAATAATTTAAGTCAACTATTAGATACTTAAAAGAAAAAAGGAAAGTATGTAAAATCTGAAAATCACGCTGTTCATACAATTTATCACTATTTGGCGTATTGAACCTAAAATACCTCAAAGTTTTACGCGCCGAGTTGTTTAATTTCAAGATGCAACCAAATCTTTTTCTGTTTTTTCCTTTTCAAATTTTTGTTTGAGAATCGCTAATACTGTCTAGAATTATTAAATATTACAATTTGAGTTACTCATTAGGTTATTCCAAAAAATAAATAAAAATATTTATAACAATTATTATAAGCAATAATTATTAGCCTGAAACACTCATCCACATTGAAAAAATCTCCCGAGAAAAGATACATGCCGCCGACGGGACTCGAACCCGTGTCCTTCTGATTTCCGGTCAACAGCTCTATCCACTGAGCTACGTCGGTTTATCTCTTACCCGCCAAATAATGCAATATATACTAGTGTTTCGTTTAACAATTACTGCATATTACATTTTTTCACCCGCAAACAACCAACTTTATTTTATATGAGAAAGGCATTGTAAATGCTAAATCTCCCACTAGGTGGCGTCGAGACATATTATGTCCACATTTTTTGGTGAAATACTTTAACTCGTCAAATATTAATTATATTTTTTTAATTGATAAACTAATGCTTAAGACAAGATTGTTTTATGCATAGCAAAAAGGGTAACAATTATTGTAAGCAATAATTATTAGCCTGAAACACTCGTCCACATTAAAAAATCTCCCGAGAAAAGATACATGCCGCCGAATGAGGGTTTTAGGCTAATACTTATTGCTTATAATAGTTGTAACCCTTAGTGTTATGAATAAAAAAATCTTGTCTTAAACATTAGTTTATCAGATACGTTTTTAGATTTTCACGGCCAAAAGCATTGTTTGTTTTTGGGGTGGGCAGATCCAGCAGATCCGTCGATGTATCGACGTATCTGCCGGATCTGCCCTGATGATGGACACTGCAACGCTGTCCGAAACGTCGGCTAAAGAAGGAGGTAGCACAACACGGTATAACACCCCAAAAACAAACAACGAAAATTAGTTTATCAATTAAAAAATGATAACAAATAATTATCCCGGACTTATAGAAAAGTCAATAGATTTCGCACATTAATCAAACTTGATGTATTTATCCAAGGTACTATCTAGATTGCATTTAGTTCGGGAAGAATCTTGCAATTATAAAGTTAGCAGCCAATTAAAAATATGAGAGAAAATGAAGAAAATGTTAGTAGTTCTTAGTTGAAATTTTATGTATATGATCGGAGGGGATAGGGTTGAATTAGCTCAGTAATTATAGCAGAGCCCCTGCAAGGCTAAGGTCCTCGGTTTATTTCCTAGATGCGACCGAATCTTTTTCTGATATTTCTGCATCAAATTTTCGATTGAAAGTCGCTAATATTGCCCCGAATAATGTTGTATCCAACACAACTATCAATATATTTAAATGAATAAACACACTTTGTAAAACGCCACTCTTATTTTTTAATTATTATTTGATTGATTCACATTCGGGGCAAGGGCTCAATTTTAAACATCACAATTTGAGGTTCTACTCATAAAGTTATTCCAAAAATTAACACAACAGAACATGTCTTTTAACATATATTTTTATATAAAATAAATAATAATATTATTGAATTTGTATACAAAAGAAAAACTTAAAATTAAAACGTTCTACAAATAACGTGGTAAGATAACTATATAATACATATCTTCTTTTGTGTTTTCTCCAACAGATCAATGATTTTAGGATTTGAAAGGTTTAAGCGAGTGCTGACGTATTACGCATATTAAAACGTTAATTTTGATTTATTACTGGGTCACTCACATACACTTGAAGTTGTAAATAATAAACTGTTTAGTTATTGACACTTAAACAGCAGATTAACTTGCTTCTGAACAATGTTTGTTGTATATTATTAATATTTAAAAAAATTCTGTAGCATCTAAAGATACATCTAATTGCTAAATTAGAAATAAGCTAGAAATACTTGTAAACATCCAGTCACGAAAGATAACATAATATATATTTAGAATATTTTGTTATATCTCTAAATAATTGATATCACGGTTATCTATTCTAGTCCAATTTCGGAAGTAATTCTACAGAATTTTAGAATGCTTTACTTTATGTGTTTAACCGCTTGGGCACATAAGCTTGTTTTCACGACAATTTAACGTAGGTAGACATCGGAATGCCCTCGTGCCCTCGAAGGATTCTGTATATAATCGTGAGCTCTGGCGTTATGAAATTTGTGTAACAAAATTGCAAGAGTTGTTGCAAAAATGTGTGTATTTCATATAGTTAGCCAGGGAGGGAAAAAGAAATGGGGAGGGGAACGAAGGAGGTTCACAGGAAATCACAGGAGGCGGGGAAATGGAGGGGGGAAGACGGAAGTGGGGACGAGGGCGGAGACGCATTAGAAAATACACTCAGAGGGGTAGGGGAGAGGTTTCAAAGGAGATATAGTAGCGGTAGGGGATAGTAAAGGGTAAATTTGGTAAATCCATGCTTCTCACATATGCGACCTGCTTACGCGTCGGAAAACCTTCTGATTTATTCGTGTACGCAACAAACGGAAAAACCAAAAAAAAATATTTCGTGTCCAAAAGCACTTCAATAAAGGGAATCAAAACACAAACACTTTATTTGAGTGGCACTTCAGTATTATACAATATACAATTTAGTATTTTACAATTTAAAGTTGGTAGATATTTAAGCACCCTTCATAAATTATTTCCTTTATTATGTACTTAAAAAAATAATAAAGTAGGTACTATTTTTTTTTAAACATACCTTTAAAGCGTTGAAATCATAACAGCTCTATTCACGTTATTTGAATAACTATATAAATTTGCAGAAAAACAATAGATATTATTTATTTTTAGAGAACTTGTAGATAAAAACTATAAATTGTAACGTCGAATAAAATAAAATGAGCAAAGTTTGTATTGCGACAACACTCGCGGCGAGTTTTCAAATAGATCGACTTCCACGTGAATCCAGTAACGAATAGAAAAGCGATCGCAACACGACAGGCGCGAACTGTTCGACGATCGCCGAACGACTGAACAACTAAAATCAAACTGATAATATTGTTTGGGAAGACCTAGTGATGCCATGTCCCAAAAAACATGTTCTGAGGTAAAAAAAATAACATGTTTTACCATGTTTTGAAGGCTAAAAAAACTTTTTCGTCAACTTTTCACTGAGAATAATTTAAATGAGAAAACAATAAATGTATCTAGTCTACCTTAGTAAATTATCTGCAATGCTTTATTAAGCAATTTCATTCCTTAATCCCTTGAATATAAAAAGGATTTTTTTTTATTGTTATGAATTTCAATTTGTAGAACTCCAGTACAAATTAAATAATAATGAAAATATTAAAAAACATATTAAAATAATAAAAAGTTTTTCGAGATCCACGAGGTGGGGGAGAAGATACTTGATATACTCGTATACCATATCTCACTCAAAATATATGATTTTGGTGACCAATAAAAAACCATAAAGGTACCTATAAATTATACGAAAAATCATGAAAACATGGTAAAAACCAAGCATCTGGCAACACTGACCGAAGACCTAATAATCCATTGACATCAAGAAAAGAGAATGTTATCAAATGCGGGTAAAATAATCGCACGAGTAAAAAGGTATTATTCTTCAGTTTCAGTGTAAATTTTCTAAAGATAATTGGTAGTCCCTTTTGTTGAGCGGTAATTTGCTATGTATCTTTTTTGATGGCATTGGCTTTGAGGAAAGCCCTGTGATCTATGAACCTTGCACGAGCGATGAAAATTCTAAATTAACTGTGGTTATTCATAGAAAGGCTATTTTCTGTAACGATTATGTTATTTTATTAGTGTATATTGGAAATAGCATTTAATTTTCCTTCATTTTCATTGAGTTTATTCTGATTATTTAGTTTGTTGGGAAAATTTATGAAAAACGCAGAACAAAATATTAGGTCCCTTCGTAGATTTCAACGCTTTAAAAAATGTAATTTACGAATTGAAGTTTTGTATTTTTTTACAGTCAAAACAAAATTCGTAGTTTTATAGTTCATGTTTTAAATGACGTCATGGTAAAAGGTCGCGTAAGCAATATAATGCATTGATAATTGTAAGCCTCTATTGTATTTTTTTTTTAAATATTCAATTCACCCTAAAAAGAGTGCTCTGTTACTGTAACCTATATATTATTGTAGATTGTAATATTAATAATTTACCATATTTTATTATATTGAAGTGATTTTTCACAAAAACGGCGCTATATAAATCGGCCGAATATTATTATTATATTGATGGCCTTCGTGGTCGAGGGGTAAGGCTGTCGACTAGTAATCCAAAGGTCGCGGGTTCAAATCCTGGCGTGCGCAAACAAATTTTTATTTGATTAATTTTTATTTCTTAATGAATAAATTGAAAATAATATTTAGTATATTTGCGTCACGTTCTTGAGTGGAAAATACTCCCAGTATCGCCTTGGTCTAAGTCTACCATTCAGAATTTAAACTTTGCTCGAAATGGATTTAGCCGTGTTTGGTGACCAGATCTGAAGAGTCTGGTACTTCCCATATCATTCCTCTCCCTACTACCTTAAGCCTCACAACATTACCCCAATTGGGGATGCTATAGTCTCACTGGCTCCAGGCGGGAGCAGTTGGGACTCTTCTGGGGTATTAGCATTAATTTTTTTTTTTAAATAAATAGGTATGTATTACTTATGTGGGAATAAAAATAACAGTGATAAAATGAAACTTTAAATCAATTATTATTCATTGCATTATCGCTATTATTTTCGTCCTATAAAATATGCATAAATATCTTTTTACTGAAATAGGTTGTCACAAAATTTATAAAACTTGCAACGACCTTCCTTTCCTCAACTCCTTCCCCTCCCCTCAACCTTCAGCCTCACAATACCCCAATTGGGTATGCCATAGTCTCATGGGCTCCAGACGGAAGCAGTTGGGACTCTTGTGCGGTATTCAAATACAAAAAAAATTAAAAAAAACTGCAAACATGATTTTTAACTTAAAAGTAATTTAAAAGTGACGTTCGTAACATTGAGGTTGTAATAAAAATAAACTCCGATATCTTTTGAAACCAATTAAAACTTTAAAAAAGCAAACTAACTGCATGAAGGAACCCTTTGAAAGAATGGATGGTCACGGGTGTAAATTGCGTTGGAAATGGTAGAAGCCCTTTTGCCTTATTATAGGCACATTATTTATTTGTAGCACCATTATCTCGTGGTTTCAGCGTGTTTGGTTAAACATTCCTATGAATAGGTTTCTGCAGGTATGGACTAACGGGCTAAGAGGAACGGTTGCGCAGCCCGTTTCATACAAAACGTAATTTTGGATTTGAGGCCAAAATATCCTATTAAACTGAATAATATATTTTTTTAATCGAAAGTTGCAAATATCTAGGACGCATTTGTGTTATTTTTTAAATTATGACATATAGGTTATTAACTAACGAACTAACCATCACGCCGTTTCTTCACAGGGGTAGGCAGAGAGGAAGAACCGACAGGTCTTGCCAGACACTCTTGGCCACAATCACATTCATACATCGTCTCATACATACTCTACTATTATTTCGACTCTTGACATGGACCGACTAAAGTATCTGGTTCACTTGATAATGGCATTTCTTCCTCCTTCTACCATTAACATTTGCGTCATATAATATTTTCTCCTTGGACGCTTTTTTTCGTTCTTCTCTCTACATGTCCAAACCATCTGAGGGTTCCTTTCTTAATCTTACTCATTACAATATTTTAATTAATAGCGAAACTCGATCGAAAATCTGAAACAGAAAAATCAGAAAAAGATACGGATACATCTGGGACTCGAACCCAGAACCGTATATTATTATATTAAAATATTATAATTTAAGGTTTAACTGATTAAGTTTAAAAAAAAACTTACTCATTATACGCTAATATCAGTCATGCATTCTTTGCGGATATCCACTTTTCTCACACGATCATAGGTGGTTTTACAAACATACGCCCCAGGGCATCAAGGTAGGTGCCAGCACTTAATTTTGGATTGCTAGCTTCGCTTCTTTGGATAGTATGTATGTAGGTAATTAAAAAATTCAATTTTGCTTGATTTTGGAGGCAACTTTGGAATTCATTTGTGGGTGAATTATAATTATTAAAAAAATCTTGCCTTTTACATATACTGTGTTAATATAATGAAAAATAAAACATCGTAAAAAACTTACCTTTTTTTGAAATGTTAGAAAAGGTTGTCAAGTTGCCATTAAAGTCATGAAAAATTCAAATCTTTAATGATCATTATTTTATAAGTTAAAACAGAAATACATAAAGTAGCACGTATCCGTACTAGATTTTTGATATACCTTTAAAAATAATTTTTCTGTTTGGTGGGGTATTTTAACCTCAAATACAAAAGTAAGATGTTTTTGGTGCACTGACAAACAACTGATAAATAATTTAAAGAAAACACGTTGGACGCCCACAGCCCTACCGTACCAAAATTGGAACACTAAATATTGGTACGCAAAAAGTATTGTTAAATTACGTTACCTACAATTTTTGTTACAATATTAAAAAAACGCAGTTTACATGGCGATATAAAACGTATTTTTTCATAAACTTTTAAAGTATTGTAATACACATTAAAAGTTTCATTACACGTTAAAGCCCGCGAAAACGCCCGGTAAAATGCGGGAGTGAAAATAAGGGAAAATATTTACAAAACCTGCACACGCTTAATATGGAGGAAAAAAATAAATTTTAAAAGTTGTTGTAGTTAGATATTAACTCGTACTAATCAATTCAGCTCTCGGAATTTCGAAAAAGTGCATTTTAATGGTTATTTTTTCAATTTAAAAACATGAAATGTCATTTTTCACCGAAACCTGCTGTTCCTAACATAGCGGTCGGTGAAAAATGACATTTCGTGTTTTTAAATTGAAAAAATAACCATTAAAATGCACTTTCTTCGAAATTCCAGTAACTGAATTGATTAGTCTTAGTTAATATCTAACTACTACAACTTTTAAAATTATTATTTTCGTCCATATTAAGCGTGTCCCGGTTTTGTAAATATTTTCCCTTATTTTTCACACAAACAAGCGAACAGATGACGTGAGACGACGTCACACACTCTCCCACCTCTTGCAGGGCGTTTTGGCGGGCTTTAATAAAATTCAAACTTCTAAAATTAATTTCATTATGAAAACAAACTTAAAAAAAAAACTGATATTTAAGTTTGCATTCATCTACATGAACATATTTTTTATAAGTCAAAATATTTTTCACTCAACTTCCTTATTGTGGAGATCCACGGGAAGTCACCCCTAATCTCTGCCGACAGTGCGAGCAGTGCCAGTGTTTTGTAAGTTGTAAGGTTTCACCCGCACCCTCAGTGTTTAGTTAAATAATTTAGTTTGGCTTAAATGCCGTGTTGGCTTTCATCACAATTCATCGCAAATCGATTGAAGTATGTTGGTGTAAGTGGCAGAATACCTCAAGTAAACTATTTTTATATATTTCTGATGTCCTGTGAACACTTTTAAATATCATATTTCTATCTGAATCGGGTAATCAATTTCATTGGATTACGTGTGGTTTCAAAGTAGAAAAGTTTTATAATTTATTTAATAAGAATAAAACACTTATTTTTTTGTACAATCACGAGTTTAAAAAAAAAAAATTTGGTTTCGCTTTGCCCAAGCATAATCCGAGTACAAATTAATACTGTATGTTAGTTGAGTTTCGTTAAAATTGTCTTCATTTTTTTATACGCACCTGATTTTCAGGTCCGGGTTTAGTTTTTCCCATAGGAATACACTTTTTCCATCTAGTAAATCCACGTTATGCAAGTGTATTATATAAGTATAATTAATACAAAACAATACAAGAACAACATGTTAATCTACCAAACTATTAAATGGAAAAATAATTCACCGACTCCAGATATTTTCATATCAGAGGGTACGGCTCGGTGGAATTCCTAATTTGACCGATAAATCCTACAGATCCCTCAATATAAATATTTTAAAAATCTTTCGTAATCCTACATGTATTTAAAATGACTGATTTTTGCATTTTTATATACAAATTTAAAATATTACAATTTGAGGTTTAAAAATACCTATTTTTTGGTTACTCCGTTAGGAACGTGAAATGAAATCAATTGCAATAATGGAGGGCTGTCAAAAAGGGATTTAGTAATTTAAAAAATGAATCAAGATGCTGTCGGACAGCTTTATTAATTATAGATTTTTAATAATAAATTATAATTTTAATTTTTAACGTAATAAATTATACACAAATTCAACAAAGGCAGAGTGTGGCAAAAGAAACATGGGCTATGAGGGTATAAACATATATAATCTCCTTCCTGATAGCCTGACAACCGAAAATAAAATGAATATATTTTTAAAAAAAAACTGTTTGCTCCCAAGATTAATGAGCAAAACCAAAATATTCTTACTTAAAAAATGTGTTACTTGGTTTTAGGTAGTAAACCATCATTATTAATGTTATTTGTATCAATGTATACTTAAGTTAACAAAGCGAAATATGTATATTTCTTTTAACTTAATAAATAAATTTTTAGATAGTTATTGTTTATATTTTCAATAGGATTATTACGTTTATAATTTATATTGGTGACTTAAAAATTATTTCATGTAATTTGACAATATTAGTTTTCGTTTAAATCGTTATAGAGATATTTTAAATAAAATTTAACTATTTTTTAACGAAACTAACACAGTAGCTACATGTTTATTTTATACGAAATATTATAAGAATGTAAGTATACTAAGAATCGTGGCTCCCTTATCTGGCACAAGAACTTCTCTTTTCTGATACTATAAGGTGAACTATTTTGTTAAATATACGAGTTTGTATACAATGTAACTAATTCGTAGGTTATAATTTTAAAATACATCAAGCAATGTTTCTTTGAGAGATGGACACATGCACTTGGATAAATGGACGACTGGGCAAATCAAATGAAACAAAAAACCTAATTGTAATAATTATGTGTTGGGGAATACCACATATGGTTGGGTATTCACAATTCAGATGAACTGGGAATGATAGACGAGGATTTAATCGTGACGAAAGTGATCACGCTCGACCTACCTTCACAGGTCAAGACTATCAATATGATGCGGTACTACAGCTGCAGGGACTACTTTACTGAAAAGTATTCTCAAACTACCACATGCAGTATGCACCTATTCCTCGCTTTCACACACTTGGAAACAAGTTCACCTCAAATATCGACATGTTTAATGAGTTTACCATTATTTAAGAGATACCTGAATGATATTTTTATGTAACATATTTTTATAATTAAGGAGCTGTTGCATATATTTTTATATCTTTCTATTTATCTATAATGTTATTCAAAAAAACTTGTTATTCTCTTTTCTTTTTCTGTATTGTAAAATGTATTATTCACCAGTAAAATTCTTATATTAACCTACACTATATTATTATTTTTATGCCATCTGCAATTTAAAAACTGGTTAATGTTTAATTTATTTTTCTCTTTTCTTGTAATATACTATTTTCACTCACTAATGTTCATTTCTATAAGTTTACCTTTCTTATTTAAACACTGTATTGTACACTTATCATGTAAAAGCCCATCAGGGCGTTGTAAATTAATAAGGAACATTTCCACAGTCGTGGGAACTATCATTATTTTACCCGCTTCAATGGTCAAAAATATTAGAAAATGTGTGGAATTCGCATTATAGAAATATTATAAAGGTTTACTTTGCTCTTGTAGTCAGTGTTGTCCGTATACATTGACATAACTACTATTTATTCATATTCATATTGCGTAAATACGGGCGCATAAAAATTTACTTCATTGTCCCATTAACTTCAAATTTCAACTTGCGATCCTCTACTCGCACAGAGCGGTTCCGACAAGAAAGATTATTTATTAAAATTTAAAGATTGATTATTCTTCGTACCAACATTTTTAACTAATAACTCAATATCCACTTTATTTCATTCAAAATTTGCTTTAAAATACATATACCTGCATTCGAGTAAACAATACAAAAGCTCAAACGCGTGATGATTAATTTCTTAACATCGTGTAGGTACTTCTTGAAATTATTTTTTGATGATAAGTATTTATGATTTTTCAATAATGTCTAAGCAAAACAAAACCGAAATATTTTAGTTAGTAAGACCGTAAATATACAGACAATCAGGTATTTTCGTTACAAAACAGATTTCAGGATTTTTTATTTAATAATTTTATTTGAACTATAATTAAAATTCTGACAAGTGGCTTTACTAGACAATGTATTGATTTATTTTACTGTATGATTATATGATTTGAAATGTGTGTTGTGTAATACAATATTTCGTTTGAAATGTAAACAAATCTGCCAACGATCAACGATATAAACTTACTGTATTAAAAATAAACTCGGTTTTTCAAAATTTAAAAAATGACTTTACAAGATATAAAATGACTTTACCAAAATAAATTATATTTTTTGGTAAAAAAAAATCAGCACCTCTAGAATTAGATTTAAAAAGGACAAATTTTCGGTGTTCTCTGGTTATACCCTCTTAAGTGTTTTTTCTAATATTTATTTATTTATTTATTTATTAAAGAATTTTATACATAGTGTACATATTGTGTTATTTCGCCCGCCATGCTAGGGATGTCCCTGTGTTATGGCGGGTGAAGTATGCAGATTATATGGGTAATGAAGTACATTTACTGATTATATAATAATTATTATAATAATTATTATATAATTAAATTACTATGAAAGAACAGATTTTAAATTTAAAAAAATGTTTTAAAAAAATCATTTGAATGAAACTAATAAATAATCGGGCTATATTTTGGGTGGTTTCAATTGAAGAAAATTATTTAACAAAAAAAAAATCAGGAATTTCCTCCCACAGACTTTATAATAATAGTTTATTAATATTGTTTAACATTTTTCGTCTAAGAAAAATAATTAATATAATTAGTACCCATGAACAGGTGCATACGGGGCTTTTTATAGGGTAAAAAATCATTACTGAAGATGACCGACAGTTCAAAATCGTGACCTGCCATACGACCATATTACCATTATTAAATGTTTTTCACTCATAATAATTATTATTGTTGCCGTATGGGAACAGGGGCGATTATTTTATTGGTGCTAATAAACACCTGATGTATTTTGAATAATTTTTTTTTAAATTTGGCATAAAGTTATATTTATCAAAATACATGATTAACAGGTTCGGAAATTAGTTTTCTTTGAAATTAAAATAATATGTGTATTTAAATAGGTTATGTCAGGTTAGATATTAGATATTGGGCTCTTTTTCAATTTTTTTCCATAATTTTTTATTACTTTTTACAGGGGTGTTGAAATACCACTTGGTTGTGTTTTTTGTGAATCATTTTTGTGGTAACTGGACAACTCAACACCTCCTCCTTTCCTCCTCCGGCTTTTGCTCAAATATCGTATAAAAACAAAGGAATTGTTTTTTTTGTGATTGTTTTCTGTTTGCTAGATAATGTACCCTTATTATTCATATATATTTCATGATAATATCGTTACAAGTTTTCCCAGAATAGCTATTTTTAACCAAAAAATGTGAAAATATTTCCCATTCGACAAAAAAATGTAAATAAAATATATTCATACGAAATAGATCAATTTTTTTTTATTTCTCTACAAACCTGAATAGACACCCTACATGAAAAAAACCAATTCAAAGGTGTTTTCGAAGAAGTAATGACATAAATACTTGTTTGAAAATGAAATGACAGTTGAAAAATCGTTTGTAAAAGTGACGCCAAGTTGACCATAGATATTTATTATAAATTATTCAGATGGGTTGACGCTATGCGGATTTTTGCTATGTCAAGACCGAGAACGGCGCAAGCGATTCTGACTTTGTTCTTCATACAACTTCTTTATACATAAGGAACAAAATCGCTTAAAAAAATATATATATTAATTTCGACCCGCGGCCACCGGTGGGCGAACGGCAGTCGAGAGGAGGTAATTAAAATGGATGAAAAAATGATGGAATAGGTTGCGTTAGGTTAGGTTATGTTCATTTTTTTCACAACATTTAATGACTTTACAGAGGTGTGTTAAAATGCCACTTTGTCGAGATGTCGTGACACCTTTTTTCTTTATCGTAGAGACAAATACCAGCGCTTCCAAATTTTCCAATACATAGCGCTTTACCAGAAAAATGAGTTGGTATTCCTGCTCCTTCTCGTGCTGACGTCATCAACTGTTATTATTGTGAAAGGATTTTCCAGTCTTATCCACGGAGTTTTCCATATTCGTCGATCGTCTCGCGTCATCGAGACTTTTTGACACCGGAGTTAGCGATTGCCCATTGCAGCGTGACACGGATATTTTTTATGTGAATACCGCACAAGAGTCCCAACTGCTGCCGTCTGGAGCCAGAGAGACTGTGGCATCCTCAATTGGGATATGTTGTGAGGCTGAAAGTAGTTGGGAGGGGAAGGAGATTGGAAAGAGGAAGGTGGAGGGAATTACCTGGCTATTCAGATCTGGTCACCAATCAAGGCTAAAGCCTTTTCAATTCTGAATGGTGCTCTTACACCAGGGCGATACTTAGAGTATCTTCCACTCTTGGCGGCAAATACCATATATATAATTTATAATTAATTAATTATATATATAACATTAATTAACCAAATAAAATTTATTTGCGTCCTCTCTGCCCACCCCTGCGGAGAAACGGCGTGATGTTTAGATATATAGTTAATATATAAAACGTTAATAAAAATTTACTACATATAATACTTATAAAATATAAACATCTTAAAAATGGGACTTCAAAATATGTTCGTCAAAATGTCAAATAGTTAACTTTTTGGACATTATACTAGAAAATCCAACTGCAAAGTTAAGTGTCAGTATTTCCAATTTTTTTACTCTAATCTTACGGTTGTCGATTTCCAATTAAAACTTTGTGGGTATTCACGTTTTTTTCTAGCAGACCAAGAGGAGTAGTACTTAGTTAATCATCGAATATGTATATCATTTGCTTCATTTCAAATGTAATTTTTTTATAATATTAACCGTCGATCAAATGAAAATTAATAAATGCAGTCATTGACTTTTCGATTTTTTAAACACCCAGACAAAAAACGCCAGTTCATATCTCCTAGCTAGGTACATCTGTCATACACCTGTCAGATTCGGCACAAATGAGACTCTATTTTATCTTTATATATAAATTCAGCTCCACTCAAACGACAGACTTTATCACCATTCAGAATTTATTTAAACATTGCTTAAAATGGCATTAGTTGTTTTGTGGTATATTGATGTATACCCGTTCTATATGGAGTAGAATTCTACTGGGCCACATGATAGTCGTTCTCCTTAGAAAATTAATTTCAAAGCATTCCGAGAAGCTACATTAGAATTACTGAAATTAAAAGCAACGTCTGGATGATATTGGCGCAAGCGGTTCTGACCTTGTCCTTGTAGAGTTTATTCTTACATAAAGGATAAAATCGCAATTAAAATATATATCCCACAGACACATTTCCAGCAACACACAACGTTTCGATTCTGGATAGTGGCCTTTCACCAGATCGACTATGAACTATGACTATGTATGAATGAGAAAGAATCAAGAAGTGTTCGCCAGGACGTAGATCTGAGGAGTTCCATGGTCTCTGCTAATCCCTGACCCTAACACCATGCTTTGTTTAGTTTTTAAGAATTTCCTTATTTTTAAGTGTTAAACCTCAAATTATAAAATTTTTAATTAATATTATCTTCATTAATTAAAATATTATAATTTGAGGTTTAATTCTTTAAGTTAAAAATAAAAATAAAAATATTTCATCCTAGACTTGCAGATAAAGTCAACAGATGTCGCATATTAATAAAAGTGATATAATTTATCCTGACACTATCTAGAGAGCATTTAGTTCGAGTTGAATCTTGCAATCATACATAAAGATAGCAGCCAATAAAAATATGCGTTAAGAAAAATTAAAAATAATGTTGGTGGTTCTCAGTCGAAGTATGATACAGTTAAAAATGACCGAATCAGATAGGGATACGTTGGCGCAGTGGATAGCGCGTTGGCCCGGATTGCCAGAGGTCCTGGGTTCGATTCCCAGATATATCCGTATCTTTTTCTGATTTTTCTGTTTCGGATTTTCGATTGACTTTCGCTAATAATATCTTCATTAATTAAAATATTTAAGAATTTCAACTGTTTTTGCCCAATTATCAACGGTCTCGAACTGAATAATAATTAATAATTAATGAATGCAATCCTTTTCCTTGGTCATTAATCCCCTGACTGCAGCAGAACGAAGACAAACCGGCCTTTGTCTGAACAAAGCTAGAAGTAAAAAAAAGCAATCTTTAACCGACCGCCACGTGTTTTTTAATATTTTTTGCAGACGTTCGTTTATCATTGCTCATTCCTTAAGAGTGTAAAAAACACATTTGGAAGCGAAGCACGACCTGTATACAGAGTGATATAACATACAAGATACCTCGGATGATTTACTAAATGTGTTTTTTAAATAAATGAAGATTTTTTAGAAGTTAATATTTTTTTAATTAATAAAAAAAATAACTAAGATTATAAAGATTAATATAATAATTGAAGTATAATTAGTTATATAATTAAAGTATAAATACTTACATAATTAAAATATAATTAATAATTAACGTTTACTTGGTTACATAATTAAAGTTATATCTAATAATAAATAAAAATAAATAAGTTACAAAATTATAGTTGAATTACTTAAAAAATTAAAGTTTAATTAAAAAGTAAAGTTTAATTACTAATTAGAGTTCAATTAATAATTAAAGTTTACGATAATTAAAATTTAATTAGTTTTTAAATAGTAATATAATTTTAATTTAATCAGTAAATTAAAATTGAATTAATTATTTACTAATTGAAGTTTAATTGATTATATTTTATTAGTTTATTCAATTATTTTATTACTTTTTAAAGTTTAATTAAATTGGTAATAATTGTTTTTGAATAATTTAATTACTAATTCAGAGTTAATTAATTATACTAATTATCTAATTACTTTTTAAAGTTGAATTAATGTTTAATTTAATTTTAATTTAATTTAATTTTAATTTAATATGAAGCAAAAATGTTATTAAAATAAAAAATAAAATTTATTGCAGGCGGGCAAATAAGGAAATAATGCAATAACGAAGCCATTTTCTGCATTAAATTTGTAGATACTGGTAGCCCCAATATTAGCGTCGCCACCGACTGCATACAGTATGTCGAGATGTTATCTGATGTGGATACATAATATGTAATATGAATGAAAGAAGTCGTCAGAAAGAAGGTAATCAGTGGGAAAAAAGGAGAAAGATTGACATTTATCTTATTTTCACAGTTATGAATGTTTGCTTTGAACAAGAAATTGAGGGTAGGAAAAAGCAGTGTAAATTTCATGACCTCAGTTTTCACTATTCATGCCTGTTTTATTCTTGACTCTATGAAAAGTGTAGTCAGGCCGACTTCATGAAAGTATTATGTTTAGTCTGGTTTGTCCACCAACTAGACTTTACGAGATGATTTTTTGAATCGCAAATCCCAAACCTACACGTTGTATGTCAATGGTACTCATAAATCTGGCCGCAATTAGGTCAGCAGACCTTGAACTTGCGATTAAACGTCAGTTACACACTGTCGGACGGCTCTTTTATCCTAAGATTAAATAAACGAAGAGGAGGTATCAGCTTTATAACAGGAATCATAAAACCAGAGCCAAATAAACATAGATACTAAATATACCAAAATGTAACTCTACCTTTGGACAAAGAAGCTCTGAATTTTTAGCAGTAAAGATATATAACATACTCCCAATTAGTATCAAACAAATTAAAACAAAAAATAACTACATTAAGGACGTAAATCTTGGCTTACTCTCGAATGCCAGGTATATTTGGAAAAAATCGCGCGAAATTGTCTTTCCGGCTTTTGCTCAAATATCGTATAAAAACAAAGGAATTGTTTTTTTTGTGATTGTTTTCTGTTTGCCAGATAATGTACCTTATTATTCATATATATTTCATGATAATATCGTTACAAGTTTTCCTAGAATAGCTATTTTTAACAAAAAAATGTATGAAAATATTTCCCATTCGACAAAAAAATGTAAATAATATATTCATACGAAAATGATCAATTTTTTTATTTCTCTACAAACCTGAATAGACACCCTACATGAAAAGAACCAATTCAAAGGTGTTTTCGAAGAAGTAATGACATAAATACTTTGTTTGAAAATGAAATGACAGTTGAAAACCGTTTGTAAAAGTGACGCCAAGTTGACCATAGATATTTATTATAAATTATTCAGATGGGTTGGCGCTATGCGGATTTTTGCTATGTCAAGACCGAGAACGGCGCAAGCGATTCTGACCTTGTTCTTCATACAATTTCTTTATACATAAAGGACAAAATCGCTTCAAATTTTTGTTTTTTTAATTTCGACCCGCGGCCATTGGTGGGCGAACGGCAGTCGAGAGGTTAAGGAACTACCGGAAAAAGAACTTAATAGCATATTTAAAACATCGTCGTATAAGTTTCCTGAAAACCTGACCCAAACCATAAAGTCGAACCATAGAAGTCGATGAAAACTTATCCAAAATATAGGCTCCCTGAGCACAGGATCTTCTAGTGAGGAGGACTACGAATATAATCAACATATATTTTACATATATTTAACATGCACTCTTATAAAAATGTTAAAAAATATGTAGTTAACATTAAAAAAAGCCCGGTAAAATGTAGAACTGTGTCTCAGCACTGCTGCTGTTATTTTTGTGAAACGTCAATTGAGTAGGTACCTACCTATATTATAAATATATTTTTTGGTTTTGGGTTGTTTAATTCATTTGCAACTTATATTATTTGATGAATACAGGTAGATGAGAAGTAGAATTGCTTTGAAATAATTTGAATTCATCTTGTAAATGTCAAATCTGTCAAGTTTTCCCTCGCGATTTGTCCAAATAATTTATCGTCATTTTCTTTTGTTCTTTACGTTTTGTGTCCGATATTTATAATAAAATTCTGGTTATAGGTACTTTGCCTTCACTACACAAATTCACACGAATCTATATGAATTTATATAATTGAAAAGGTTTGTGTTGTATTATATTATATAAATTCATATAGATTCATGTGAATTAAAAATATCTTTTTACTATGTATCATCATTCATAATTTTAATAATAAACTTTATAATTAGATACCTATATGTACCTTAACTTAACAAAATTACTTATAATACCATAAATTAACAAAATAGAAACATTCATCATATACAGACAATGTTGTGTACCCCTGCCTAAGTTTGTATAAATTCCGTAGCATAAGAATTTCAACTACCAGTCTGAAAATGTCCGTAGTAGGACGAAACCGGTCCTGGTGTCAATAAACAAGTGGAACAAAGTGAAAAAAATTGTTTAATTTAATATCTAATACAATGGAATTCTATTATGAATTAACAGTAAAAAAACTAGATTCTATAATTACCTAGTTTTATACGGTGTGTAACAGCACGTATATCAAAAATGCGCCGAATATATTTTTAGGGAAAATATCGTAAAACCATTACCGTTTACTAGGCATAATTTAATAGGAAAATTTAATACCTAATCTACTGTTTCAGTAATGATTTCTTATCAGTCATTTCATTAAAGAAAAAATATGAATCTTTTGTACTGTATAAATATTAGGACGTCATGTTAAAGTTGTAATATTCTGCCGTCAACGAATATCTTAATAGACAAATGTCCGAATAAAACATAAATTATAAACTAATATAATATTAGTGCAGCGTATTTTTTTGGGATAGTCATGATAAATTATCGTAACAGATCGATAATTTATCTTTAATTGAAAAATATATCATCGGCCAGCAAAATTGTAACTACACTTTTTTCTCCAAATATGCTCAAAATCTTTGGTTAAAATCCTTCGGGTACGTGCTGTTACACCTTGTTAATGAGCCACTGAACATTGTAAACTTCTACCATGTTTTAGCAATCGAACTTCATAAATTACATATCAATCCTAGATTTATTACAATTCATGAGATGTGACAACATTACCTTCATTTTTCATCTAGTTGTATAACTTATACTAGGTATCTAACTAAAAAATTAATGTTTTTTTTAACTATTTTTATAACTAAAATAAAGTGGACCACGCCAAATATATGTAATAATATGTGAGCATTACCGAGTTTTATAACTTGAGTCTCGAGAATAATTCCGAATTTTGCCCAGGGGGTTTCTCACCATCCTCCTAATAGCTTATCCATACTAAAACGAATATTTAAAAAAATAAAAATAAAATACTCGCAATAGTTAGAAAACTGAGCAAACTTATCCAATATTTAGCCACCATTCATATTGTCAAGCTAAATCGTAAATCGAAAACAAAGTTTATCCTATGGATAAGCTATAAAGAGGATGGTGAGAAACCCCCCTAGTCTCAAAACTGAAGTCAAGTGAAAATTACAGACTTTTTCCTCTTTTTGTAACTCGCAAAGATGACCAGCTAACGTCTTTGTTAGAGGGTCACCCTGCAAGATGACAAGACACAGCTGAAACATCACAGGTAGATGGCAGATCCATGAACCTTCTGTGTTATTAACCTATCGGTACATAACATTGTTATTGGTCTTAAGTCTAGAGGTCACGAGTACCCATAACTATACTTACAGCCGATATAATAATAAAAAACATAATCGTAATGTTAGAATTGTCTAATTGGGAAGGAACAATAATTCACAGCGTTTTTGGTCGATCTTTTTAACGATTTTTTCTATTGTTCAACTTCAAGGTCTGGGTAGTTTTTTTAGTAATTTATGTGACGATGTTGTAATTACTAGTCAGTTATTTTTCTGGTAATTCCCCAAATCAAGATTTGGTAGACTTAAATAGTAATAATAATGTAATTTATTGAATTTGTTTGATACCGGGTCGGAGTTTATAATATTTTTAATTTCACACAACTAAAATATCAGTGCTTATTTGTTCATAGTATTTTATTTTGTCTCTTTTTATTATCCCCCTTTGTCTTTTTAATTTTTTTAAAAAAAATTTAAAAAATTAAAAAGACAAAGGGGTAAACATGTAATTTGTCAGCAACATAGAGACAACATTTTATAAATAACCTGACACAATTTAAACGGTATATGATGATACATAATTACATTATTTGGTTAAATTACATAAAAGTATAATAAGCCTTTTAAAATAAGCAAGTACAAGTATAGTATAATCATCAAGTACCTACATCAATAATTTCATAGATATAGGACAACTGCAGATCGCTAACGTACAAACCACAGTTAATGTCGAATATATTAAGGAAACTTAATTATTGTGAACTGTCACTTACTCGTTGGCGATCATGCTATCAATCCTTATCGATCGAGTGTGTTAGGGGCATGTACCTATATGTACCTGTCAAAATAAAAACTTTCTTCGATATATTTCTACAACCGAATGTTCGGCATAGTTTTTATGAAATGCATGATGGATTGTGTAATTGCAGTTATATTTCAAATTTCAGAATGAACAATATTATCTGCGACAAATGTTTTTTTCCGTATTATCGGCAGCTACCTTTTTCATTGGAAACAAGTGTTCAAAGAACGTAGATATATGTTATTATAATACGGCTGTTTTATAATAGGTTGCAATGGTTTGGCAGAGCGCACGTCCCGGTGAGACGAGAGATCTGGGTTCGAGTCCCAGTTGCGACCATTATCTTATTACTTTTCTGTGTCTTGTTCATTTTCATATTTTAAAAATTAGATTATTATTGTTATCTTCTTCTTCAATGAAATATTATCTTACCCAATCTAATCTTACCTAACCTAATAATTGTTGTACCGTGACTGGGATTTAGCGCTACATCATATAAATGATATAATTAATATTAGAAATTTATTTATTTAACATTGATAGTCCGTGCGTATTACGTCCCAGGAAGTAGTGATTAGATATTGGATAGAAGTCAGTGGGAGGAAATGAATAATATGTAGACTATATGCAACATGCATATGCAGCCAGCTGTGTCTGTACTGTACATGCACAGGTCCACCCCATGTCGCGATTCTTAATGGCACTTTAGTACCGCCGGCTCTGCTCTTAATGAGGCCACACGGATAGGACCGCTCGACAGAGGCGGAATGGGAAATTTATATTATTTATAAAAATATATCATTGAAGAAGAAGAAAACACTATTAATCTAAACGAAAACGAATCCAGAACCTCTCGTCTTACCGGAACAAACGCAATACCAATTAGGCTACTGCCACCTCTCATTTAAATGTAAAAAAAGAGAGTTGTTCTAATAATAATTGTTTATTCCAGAATATATGAAGGGGAGTGCAATGCAATACATCCTCCATATTTAGAAATTTTACATATATTATAAACGCGAAAGTTTGTATAGATGTATGTGTGTTTGCTACTCTTTCACGCATAATTTACTGAATGGATTTTTATGAAATTTGAGAGTGAAATTTTGCAAAACAATGATTGTTAAATCAAATTTCTATTTTAGAAAATGTTTTAATTAGTGAATTTATTTGAAGTACTCGCCTAATACTTTGAATCGAATCAAGAATTATGCATATTTTAAATAAATAGGTTAAGAATTTTGGTATAAACGTAGATGGGACCCAGGAAAAGAAAATAGATTACTCGAAGTACTAATCCTACGCAGACGAAGTCGCGGGCAGAAGCTGGTAACTAAACTAATTAGAAAAATAAAAAGAAAAAACTTGCTAACAGTACATATTCGTACATAAAATGAAAACGTACAAGCATTAAAAATGAAACTAAAAAATATTAAACACAGAAATGAATGCAATAAGCCGTTTTTAAGGATATTTGACCGTCTCCAGAGAGCCATCAGAGGGGACTCCATAAGGCAATCATGACAGTGACGATTGCATTCCTCGATTGGCGTAGTCTGCGCCATAAGCATCCCGTGCGGTGCGGAGAAGTGCTCTGAAAGTGCGCACTCGTCCCTCCAGGAACATTTACGTAGCACTGCAGTATCTCGGTAGGCGGAAAAGTTGGCGATAAGCATTATTTTAGGACCTCTTTTAGATTATGCCATTGGGATGCAGTATTATCTACCCACCCACAGTTCTGACATGTACAGCAATGTGCAGAATGCGTTGAATATTGCTCTTTTTACGTTTGTATTGCAAAAGTGAAAACTAACTAAGTGCTCTAACGGATATCGCTCTTCTATGCCTTTTCATATCGTCGATGTCGTTGATGGATTAAGAAAATGAACAGCAGTAGAACAAGAATACAGAGACTATGGGTGATAAATATACATTGGTAGGTTGGGAGGGCAATGTACTAAAGACACTGATATTTCGAAAGTACCTACTGCCCCGCAGGGGGGCGAATACGGTTCTACTTAAGGATAAGGAATTGTCCTTAACATTAAAATTAACATCTATCGTTATAACGCTCATCCGAAAAAACTGGAATCGTTTAATGTTCTAATTTCGTAAAAGTCAGTGAATATGTCTCTATCTTGCGCTGTCCGGAAAAGCTCCTACACACTTCTAATACCGGTCAACTCTCGTACATTTCGCAGCCAAGACATTTGTCGCCTACCAGGCCCACTATTGCTTTTTAGTATTAATTGGAGCAAGTGATTTTCTCCCCTCGAAGTATGTGACCCAGATATGAAATTTTCCTGACTTTGGCTAATAATGACATTATAACAGAACTTGTGTAGAAGCTTTACAGAACTTGAAAATTTTCTTTGAAATTTGATGATTGTTTAAATTCTGTGAAAAACCCGTCCTTAGTGTGCCTTATACCGCCACGAATATTGGAAAAAAACATTAAAATCGCTTGGCAAACGGAGTCTAGAGTTCACGATTTCTAGAAGTTATTTTGTGAATAATTTTACAAGAAAGAAAAAAAAAGTTAATCAATTGAAGTCAAAAAGTTCTTTCTTATATGCGTTCATACATATCTAATGAAAAAACATATTTTTTAGTAGTTTTAAGTAATGAACAATTCCATTTTAATTACATTCATTGAAAACGGTAGGAAAAGCTTCAATCTATCCAAAGTATTTTTTTTGTAATTATAATATAAACCGGTTCGTAGCAAAGATTAATCTAAAATAGTGATTTAGCATTAAGCTTCGTCTTAAGTCATTTAAATCAATTGTATTTTTTAAATCCTCAATTCGGCCCTGTCTAGAGGCCGATAATAATATATGTAATAAAACACGGTGTCCTGATAGAAACAAGTAGATATTTCAGTATCATTCTTTTGCATAGGTACAGGAGTTCATAGTATTTATTACCTGTGGTCACTGATTGCGAACAACGGTAATGTTCTACTAATAAACCTCTCGATCTAAAACTACCGGTAGTTTGTTACTACGAGATTATGGACGTTTGCCGCTATGTCAGTGGTGTTTAATCTTTTTATAAAAGGGTGGCTTACAAAAAAAAAATCATTTTATTGGATAATCAACACCTTTGCAATAGGTCACCCCAAGTGGATCTTACGTGCGCACAGTGACCCCCGATTCCTACCTACCCCTTATACCCTTCCCTTCCCAGAACTTGTTCTTCTCTCTGTAATTAAAAATACCCTCAATTTTGGAGGCGGGTATGCGTACCACCGCCGCCCCGGGATTAATTTTTTTTATTTATAAACTTAAGAATGGTACATGTTAATTCATACTGGTCTTCCATTAAAATCATTTGCTTGTGGATGGAAGAAGAGTTTATATTTCATATGTGTTCAATTAATACAATCACGTGTTTCACATACTCGTATGTACAGTTAATACAGTACTAAAATATATAAACATCTATGTATGCATTAAGAAGAAATACAAGTACATATAATTATTATTAGTGAGACTTTCTTGTGGAAATAGAGGAAGCAGTCTTCCTGTTGGTGGTTTCTTTAAAATATTTTTTGATAGAGCTCAACAGTTGCACTTTGTTATTAATGTTTCTGATTTCTATTGGTAGTTTATTAAAGAAGTATTTTCCTTGGTGTGTATAATGGTGTTGGGCAAAAGAAGTGTTTAGTTTGGGGCATAAAAATACATGTTTAAGTCCAGTACGATTTTCAGTTACGAATGGGTATTTATCTTTTTCTTTTATAATTTGTACGATTGAATTTTTGACAAATAAGTTTTTAAATGTTGGAACTTTGAATTCTTCGAAAACGCGTTGGAGTTTTTTTTAGTATAATTTTTATTATGAGTTTTTGAACAATTTCTATGGGGGTCAAATTAGTTTTGTAAGCTGCTCCCCAACTGATAATGGCGTACTGAAGAATTGATCGTGCTAATGCGTAGTATATTGAGTATAGATTTTTCGTTGATATGAAGTTTCTAATTCGTAAAATAAGTATATAAATTAATTTCCTAATTCTTTTTATTGTATGGCTGATGTGTTCTTTCCATTTTAGGTTTTTATCTATGATTATTCCAAGGTATGTAATTTTATCCGCTATTTTCAGGAGTGAATATCCTTGTCCACAGTGATTGGTGTCATGTTGTGCAAGAGAGTTCTATTCTTTATTTCTTCTATAGACACCAACACACAGAAATAGAAAGCGAAGAAAATAATACAACGGCAGGGAAATTGCGGGCTTGTAGATGTAGGAGTATATTTTTTTGACCAAATTTAAATTAAGTTCACGTGAAAAAATCTGAATTACAGCGATTATGATAAGATGGAAAGTCCAAACAGGAGACCCCGAGGAAAATATTTACCCTCAGGGGTAATGTCATCGTCGGTGACGCCGTGCAGAGGGTCTTTTTGAGAAAAGGACGGAGAGAAAATGCTTTCGCTGCAAAGACCTGAACAAACCTCATCCCCGTGTGCTCGGTCACATATGCTAAGCCACCAAATTTAGCACACCACTTGGGGTAACCTAAGGCAGATTTTTAAAAAATTCTAAAAAATAAATTTCACCCCAAATTTAAAAAAAATATAATATCACTACAATACTTGTGGCCCCGAAAAAACTGAAATCATATAAAACTTCTATCCTAATTTTAATTGGAAGGTCTTGTGTTATTGTTTTGCTAATCTATTCTTATTATTTTTAATAATCTATTTTATTTATTGTTTGATTTCATTCCTAAATTTCCTAATAGTGGGATATTAAAACAATTTTATAAGAGAGATGCGCATAAAAACTAAATTATTGTAAGTTAACAAGGTTCCATCTCGTGATAACTTAATTGAAATCACTTGAATTGAATTACTAGGTTTCAACTGATATAATTGCTTTTCCAGATTTCATACTTAAAGCTTAAATAATGATTGTTGATGATACTTTAAATATGTAAATAACCTACAATTAACCGTATTTGCATATTCAAAACAATATATATAATGTTGATTACGTATCGAAATAAAGTCATTCAAAACTTTGAAGCCCGTTGTCTCAGAATAGGCTCGGCACTAGATGGAACCTTGTTATTCCATAGTAATATCAATAAAAGTATTATTTGAAAATACATTTAACGGTGACATCTATCGAAATATTGGCGAAGTTGACATTAATCAGGTTTGCTTCTAAGCTTAATCTAGTGCAGACGCTTCTTTCGTATTATTGACACACTCACGACTTTCGTTTTACTTTGCCTTTGGAATAACAAGGTTCCAACTAGTGCCGATCCTATTCTGAGAAAACGGGCTTCACAATTTTGAATGACTATATTTCGATACGCAATCAACTTTATATTGTTTTGAGTATGCAAATACAGTTAGTTATAGGTTATTTACCTATTTTAAGAATCATTAACAATCCCTTTATCAATTAGAAGTGTGAAATCTGGAAAAGCAATTTATCAGTGTTGAAACCTCGTTAGTCAATTCAAGTGATTTCAAGTAAATTAACAAGGTTCCATCACGAGATGGAACCTTGTTAACTTACAATAATTTAGTTTTTTGGGGCATCTCTCTTAAAAAAATGTATGAATATCCCACTATTAGGAAATTTAGGAATGAAATCAAACAAGAAATATTTTTTAATTAAAAATAATAACAATTGATAAAAAAACAGCAAAAACAAGACCCTTAGATATATTAAAATTAGGATAGAAGTTTTATACGATTTGAGATTTTTCAGGGCCAAAAGTATTGCAGTGATATTTATTTTTTAGGATTTGGGATGATATTTATTTTTAAGGATTTTTTAAAAAATCTGCCATAGATCACCCCAAGTGGTGTGCTAAATTTAGTGACTTAGCATGGGTGCCCGATAACAGGGGGGTGAGGTATATTCAGGTCTTTGCGGCAAAAGCATTCCTCTCCTTCCTTTCCTGAAAAAGACCCTCCACACAGCGTCCCCAACGATGATATTATCCCTGAGGGTAAATATTTTCCTCGGGGCCTCCTGTATGGACTTATCTAAACAAAATTAAAACATTTTGGGTTATAATGCCATGTTGCGCCCCCTCCTTGTGTAACCCAACAGTGTCCATCATCAGGGCAGATTTGTAGATTATAGAAGTGAGTAGATAGGTAGTATGTACGTAGAAATGATACCGTGTTCTATTCACTGATAGTTCAGTACTCAAGAGACTAAGTGGACATGACAACGGAGGAAGGTCGGTGGCTCTGTAAGCACTGTCAACCTCTTGTTTGCAGGAATGGACAGGTATCGAGTAGGTACTTCATTTGGCGATTATCTTTAAGGAAATTTATAACTCCGGTTCTAATAAAATAATTTCTGTTTTGCGGAATTCAGTCAAATTATTCTCAGCAACAAAGACATTTTTAAAGTGTTTTTAAAGCACTCGGATAAGTAATTTCCTGAGATACTTTCGTTCCATTTTACACTATACAAATATGGTCTTGGTTACTTAGTAGTGAGAGTGAGCGGTTAAATTGTACACTTTTCTTCTAAAATAGAAGGAACTTCCGCTCTCAGACATGATTTGAAACAAAATTGCAAATCAAACAAATGACAGGTATATCACATTTTTTTATAAGCGTTTCTTTCCTATCCCTATTCCTATTCATATCACGTATATAAGTCAGATATTTTCACGTTAACTTAAATTAAATTTGGTCAAAAATAAATGCCTCTACATCTACAAGCTCAATTTCCTTACCATTGTATTCTTTTCTTCACAATACTTTTTTGTACAAATCCTACATTTTCACCAGGTCTAGATTTTAGGTAAACGGTGCAGCTATGGAACGATTTGCCGGCCTACGTGTTTGCTCCCTCCAGTTTCTTTAAGACCCATGTTCACTCCGTCCTTTTCTTAAAATGACCATCCACTCAGCTTCCTCAAAGATGACATAGACCCCGATGGAAATAATTATCAGGGCTTTCCTATGTGAAACTCATTTTAACCCGTATCACAGGAGACCACATTTGTCCCAGCTCACATGGTCTCATATAAATCGTTGTATCTCCCTTACTGTTATGGTGAAAAATATGACCTTAGCGGTATTAGAAATAGAAAACTCCACGCTTAATATTCAAATCTAGAATTGAAACATAGCAATTTGAGAAAAATGTACTTATAAAATTTCTAGAATTTTTTATTAATTATTTTTTTATGTAACGACAAATACGTGAAATGATAATAACGGTAAAAATACATCTGCCCAATAAAATTGTGTGTGTTTTTCTCTTTCTACGTGATCAGTAATTTTAGATAGAAAAAACGTAAAGTAAGTCACTTTTTAAACTTTTTATGTTTGTATTATAAATTTTAATATTACAAAAATTATGTTTTTATATCTAATAATGACATTTGTTTTCTTATTTCATCACCTTTTAAAATCAGTTTTTGGTTTTCCGATTTGTTCAGAAATATTCCATTTATTTGCAATTTATTGCAAAGCGGAAGTACTTTTACCTTCCGATAAAATACGGCCGATTTTTGACATTGATTCCACTCCATTTACTGCCGGATATTCGAGAATCACTTTAATAAGTAATAATATTCGTGTCCAAATATTTTAATCAGGAATCATCTTTAATTAATCTATCTAACACTTCAAATAGCAACGCGCGGAAATTTGACACTGTCAGATGGAACACTCCGCAGCGAAGTGAAGATTAAAAATTAATTTTAAAGTTGGAGTAACAAGATTCCATGCCGAGTTGGAACCTTGTTGCACAAATTACAGAAAATAACTGACGCAGTTGGAACTTTTGAAACTTTCTATTTCCTTTAATATGTATTATTTGATGTTGGTGTCTATAGAAGTTATAAAGAATAGTACAGTAGAAACATTATTCCATCAATAACTCAAATCAGCTCAAATTGCCTGTTGGAACCTTGGTATTCCATAAGTCGATAAAATAAAACAATGTTGTTATTATTATTTTTTATTTTCAACAATGCAATTACATAATCAGAAACTACGCAGGTTCATTATTATCTTTATTTTCCTACTTTTATCAGAATTTTCAGAATTAAATTGAAAATAGCAGACAATTTTCCTAATTAAACTATTTACATTATTTGTCACAATTAAGAAAGTCTATAATATATATATTTACATGAATAAATAAAGACTTAGGTAGGTAAGATTTTTATAAATTTAAGCTTATTTTTGCTATATTGCTATGTCCACTACTGCAAAGACTAGATAATTAATTTTTCATCTTATTTTTCATTAAAAGATTTATTATTTTTTATGTACAACGCGGTAAGTAGGAACGTAATGGGAGAGTCTGGTCCAGCCGATCCAAAAAATTGACTTTTTTTGTTATCTACAAATTTTCCTATGTGTATATGTGGAGATTATATCATGAAATTCGATCTTGAAAAATAGTTGGATCGGTGCGTGCCAAGCAGGTAGACGGAGAACTGTGCGATTCGCTTATAAGCGAAAACTTCAAATGCGTTTTTCTCAAAACAACCTTTTCTCAATTTGACTGGAATCATTGAATTTTCATATGTTTCACTTTATTGATTGACGGCCGGCGTAGTCCAGCGGTAGGGCGTTGGACTACCATTCCGAAGGCCGCGGCTTCGAACCCGGCGTGAGCAAATAAATTGTATTTAATTGATTTGTGTTATTTAACAATTAATTATTTAAAAATAATATATAGTATATTTGCGGCATGTTCCAGAGTGGAAGTTACTCTTAGTATCGCCCTAGTGTAAGACCACCATTCAGAATTAAATCGTTGCTTGAAATGGCTTTAGCCGTGTTTAGTGACTAGATCTGAACAGCCAGGTATTTCCCCATCTTTCTCTTCCTCGTCTCCTTCCCTTCCTCACTTTCCTTCAGCCTCATATCATACCCCAATTGGGGATGCCATACTCCCACTGACTCCAGACGTGAGCAGTTGGGACTCTTGTAAGGTATTCACTATAATGAACTTCCGATTTTTTTCGTTAATTTTCATTTTATGTCCGCCATTTCTGCAATCAGCAATTTCTCTGCAAGACGAGGTTCATGCGCACGCGACATTAATAATACACGGTGTCTGGAAACTCGTGGTACAGGCGGGAAACTGGAGAATCTACATCACATTTGAAGTCGATTTTGTGCTATAACTTTTTTTGATTTGAGCTTTCGTTTTCGAGTAAATCGAGTCAGAAATCGGAATTCCAAGCCTTATCTAATTTAAAATATATGTCCAACTTTGGTTTAATAACTTTTTGAACTCATTTGGAAATGGAATTAACGAGTTTTTTCAATTATTGCTTTACAAATTGCCCAGACATTTTCAGGAATTTTCAGATCATTACATCTATTATTGAAAAATTAAAGATCCATCTTCGATTTGTGGTAAGGTGCGTTACCTTGTTGGAAAATTGCCAAACTACTACTTATGACCACATCGTAACCTACTTACGACTACTTCGTAACCTACTTACGACTACTTCGTAAGTTCAACAGCTAATTTATCTTCCAATAGACGTTTATTTCCTGCAACGTGTCACCACAATATACATATCTACCCTGATGATGAACTCTTCAACGCTGTCCGAAAAGTTGATTAAAGAAGGAGAAACACAGCATAATACCCCAAAAATCAACCATGAAAATACTTTTGGTCCAGAGAATCTAAAATTACACCAGATTTCATGACAATAAAGCCAGGGACAAACACAGCGTTAAAAGCGCCGGCATTATTTGGCTTGACCTATTTCACCACATCGCTCGCCATACGTTTAAAATGGTAATCTATAACGAGGGATATGCTGAAATAGGCCAAGCCAAATAACGCTAGCGCTTTTAACGCTGTGCGTGTCACTGGCTTAACTCTAGTATCATTTTTACGCACTGACGACGGTTCGGCTTTCGAAGTTCCCAACCAATATCGGCATTCGAAACGTCGCCGTGTAATGTCATTGAGCGTCACGAAGGAAAGCTATTTCAAATAGTGAAATAGCTTTCCGAAAATTGGTACGTATACACGTCTTTTTGTTTGGTGTCCGCAATAATTAACTCTGCAACAATCATACTTATAACAGCGCCCTTTAGATGATTTCGCACAAAAACGACATTTTAATTTTAATTTACTCAATCGTAATTTTTTAAAGTTAGTTGCTTATTTGGAATTGTAAAATAAATTAAAAAATAATACTCCAAGTGTTCAGCGAAAATTGAACAATACTGCATCGGGGGGTATTAATCCCGGGTAGATCGGTCTATTTACTATTTATTTACGCAGTTTGGTTTTTTCCTTCGTTGACGTCGGTTGTATTTTTACGTTTACAAGCGGGTTGGTTAATTTATTTTACAACTAAATAAAGTGCGTGGTGGTGAATTACAGTTTATTTTCATATTTAAACAATGGTGCGTGATTGCACGGAGAAAAATGTTATTCGAAAAAACGATAATTTTAATAGTAAAAACGGGACTGAAGTTCTTACGAACAAATTAACAGGGTTTCAATGTTTATTGGCGGGAAAGTGTAAGAATATTTTGTTGTGTATACGTACGAAGTTACGTATACTAACAAATTATTCTTACATGTTCCCGCCAATAAACCCTGTTAATTTGTTCGTAAGTTCAGTTCCGTTTTTACTTTTTTTTTTCGAATATCATTTTTCTCCGTGTGCATAGTGATAATTATAATAATGTGGGTGTTGTGTTTTTGGATTGGATAAAATCCGGTCTCCGTGACAAAATGTTTAACAAAACATCCGACAAAAGCACAGGGCACGGCCACAAAGTTTTCTTGTTTCTATCGGCCATGGAAAACAAAAACATTGTGGTCCCGAACTAAACATCCCGAACTAAACATCCAATGTGTATGTACACATTTTTGTCGGAGGAGACGCCGCTTAGAAACATAATAAGTAGGTACCTGTTTTTCTCTCTTTCGCCGCGCAGTTATCAAATATGTAAGTACCGAAAAATCCGATTTTTTTTTGTTGTTTGTTTTTTTTAATGTAAAAATTCTCAAATTGAAAAACTTTATGTTTACTTGGGTTCTCTATGTGATGTAGATTCACAAGATTGTTTTTTTAAATTTCAGATAATTTCGAAGGACTCCAGCACTCCAGCCGATTTGGTCGGACCCTCCGCTTGCGGCCGCTATATCCGTATATATAGATAATATTTCAAGTCAGATTTTCAATAGTGTTTTTTCTTGTTCAAATGTTCCTATGTAATATGTAACAAAAGATACACGAACGAAAATAAATTATGTCTTTGAAAAACACCCATTGGAATAAACACTAGGCTGATGGATTAGACTCCCCCCTTATGATGTACACTTACAAAAACTAAATAAATTGGTAGCTTATATAGTGAGATCATAATTTATGATACTAAAGCATTAAATTAATAAACACCAATGGCCCCACTTCACGTTAGCCTCACATGTCGCTAAACTCTCAATGCGTTATTTGGGCGTGGCCTATATCATCATATCGCTCGCCGTACAATCTCATACAAACGTCTCACACGAGACGCATAATATATTATACGTGTGGGTGTGGCCTGGATGATATGCCGTGATCTGTTAGCCAAGCGACATTTGAAAATTATACTGCACTTCCTTTCCCGGTAAGTTAGGGGGGGAGAAGATTATAGCTTTGGTGTGAAACTATAACATCTATATGGATGTAACAGCAATTAACCAGGGGGCCTAGTCTCGATCTTTCGGTATCACAAACAAGCAAGTTTGCCGTTTAACCTTTCTTGACGGTGCTGTCAACTAAGCGGTCACGGTTTGTATTTACTGAAATATCTTTGTAAATATACTAAACATAGAGTTAACATTTTAGGTATTCCTCCACAATACATTTATGTATTGGATTAAATAAATACATTACACTAATATTTACTGAGTGTACAGCATCGGAGCGCGATATAGTTTTTAGCACGGTCAGAGGAGGGTTAATACGGATTCGTGACGTAGCTAAACCCGAGTTACGGGCGCTGTGAGAGATATAGACTAGGCCCCCAGTGATCCTGAACATTATTGGAATAAAAAATGTTTATGTCATTTTGCTGTCCGATGATATTTTTTTTCAGTTTAAAATAACAAATATGTTTTTCAACCACACCTCGCCACTGATCTTCGGGTTGCAGATAAAATGTTTGTACAAATTATATACAGTAAGTAACTCAGTGGTTAGAGTCTTGTCCCGGTAATACAGAGATCCTGAGTTCGATCTCCAGTTGCCACCGTTATTTTTTTTCTTTGTCTTTTTCTGTTTAATTTTTCATTTTGATTAATTAATATTCTTCTTCTTCAACGATTAAAACAATTAAAAACCATGAATCAAAAATTATTTCTTCTACTGTTCATTCTGCGCCATTCTTCGAACAGTTCATACTGAGATCATTTGGCACCATCTCATTAAGCATCGGATTCTGGTGACCATATTCCTTGACACCTCCGTAAAGATTTGCGCTGGCGTTCCTGGAATCTTCCTTCCCACTGTGCGAGGTGAGATCGATCTCTGCATCACTGTCGTCATCAGAACGATCGCTGATGTTAGCCACAATACCTCTATCAATGCTATGGGCTCCGTTCTGATACTGGTTCTCATGCATGTACTGATACATCTTTGGAGCTAGGCTCAAATCTGTTGGAGCAGGACTTGTGCAGTTATCTGGTCTTGATAAAATTCCATTCAATGAGAAGTTTGTTGTCATGGTTTTGTTTATTTGGTGGTCGTTCCGCATTGGCTGGTTTTGTTGTTGCTGTTGCTGGTGATCAATTCTCTGGTGTTGTTGATCGCTTGGTGGTTTGTCGTCGTATTTTGACTTGGGGGAAGGGAGTTGAGGGTGTGGATGTTGATGGTAAGGGTCTCTGGGGAGGGTGGGAGAGTTGTGTCCTGATTCTGAAGGTGGTCTGTCTTCTGATGCTTGTTTGTCTGGGGGGGAGGCGAGGCCTTCTGGGGAGCTCATGTGGCCAGGTCGTCCTGCGGATAATGCGATAAAAATATATAAATTTGAGTTTTAAAACAAATCAAAAACGGGCATTTAAAACAAATCAAAACAGGTAGCTAGCTGATTGCTCCAATCTAGGAATGAGGGGTCCTCATAGTGACAGCATTAAAAAAATAAAACCTGAACTATTTCATGCATAGTCCATATCTTCTGGTATGCTATAAAATATCGTACCGAACAACTACACATTATGACAAGCTGCTGCTAAATGATATCTTCAAACTTGGTCTTGAAGGTTTTAAGAGTAATATTTTTTAAACAACTGTAAAATGCATTATTTTTTAAATCTATATATATATATATATATATAGATTTAAAAAATAATGCATTTTACAGTTGTTTAAAAAATATTACTATATATATATATATATCCACCTCGGAACAGGCTCAGCCTAGTGAGGTGGCATATACCTAAAAGAATGTACATAACATGTATTTTTTGGTTAATAAATAATAATAAAAAAAATAATAATAATATATTTTTTTTAAACTTTATCTACATTACATTGGTGATGTACCTACGGTGCCTGTTTCACTAGGAAATCGTTGTCACAATTTAATATAAAAGAAATTAGCGCCGTTTTGGGATAAACCACCACAAGGACGTTGTGGGCTCAAATGGCGTGAGACATGACGAAGTCTCGCAAATAAAAGAATAAGGTTGAAGAGTTAGTATGTATGTTTTACCCATCATCATGGGCGGGGAGGCTAGTCCCAAACAGCGCATCCTCCAGGCGTCTTGCAGCAGCTGAAGTCGGGCCTGTTTCCTCCACTTGGCACGCCTGTTCTGGAACCACACCTTTGGAACAAACAAGCATTTTCATTAGGTGGGTGCTAATTTTAAATTTTATGAACAAATGGAATACAGAACTCCGGGCCAAAAAGGCGTTTTAAATGGCCATCTTTCTCGTTCATCATGAGTTTAAAAAATGGTAATTGGAAAAAATAAAAGTAAGTTAAGTTCAGTTAGTTTTTTTTGTAAGGAGACATGGCTGCAATGCGGATTTAGATAGACAGTAGATAGGACAATAGATTTAGACTTTACGAAGGTTTTGTTTGGGTTTTTTTAATTTCGTTTTAGGCAGTCGGGTGAGGCAGTTGATGGACGCGTTTTCATATGGGTGGGAATACCCGCATAAAATGTTTCCGCCAGACTTAAGATGTGATCTTTAAAGAAAGGGACTTCAAAGTCCCGGTGGAGTTAAGAAATCCTTGTCGTTATCCATGTGGGGGCTCTCATGGCTATTCTGATGGTAAAGGAAGAGTGGATTTGTTTCTGAAGTACTTGGAAGAGCCAAAACGCATCGATCGTTCGTATTTAAAATTGAAACCCACACAAACCCAATTAATATTAATAGAGATGAAGGGGCTAAGTTTAATATTTATTGGTACTTGAAGGTACTTGAAGGCTACATCAAAAGTAAACGCCGAAAATCACATTAATTGAACTAATTATTATAACGAAAACCCGGCCCTTAGAAGTTGAACACGAGTTGAAGAAAAACGAACACTTAGATATTTTATTCTATTTTTTATTTATTTGATACAAAGAATACGTATGCATTGTAGGGAATCTTTGCGTATCCAACTAAGAAGGTTTCTTGTTGTAGGACAGTCAAATTGGCTGATTTAGTTCACATTAGTACATGTTTTTATTTATAGAACTTAATACTAAATTAATTACATTTACATACTTATCAGATTCACAGTCTAGTGCTAGGTTCTAAAATCAATACAGCTAATAAATAGAGATCCAGTAAAAAACGCTAAGTAACAAAATAAAATGATAATATGGCCACAAAGAAAAAATAAACTTATGAAACAGTAACATAAAAGCTTTCTTCGATATATTTCTACACCAAAATGTTCGGCTGTGTTTTTTATGAAAATGCAAGATAGATTTGATATACAGGGTGTTAAGCATCATTCTTGACTTACTTTAACCAGTGATTCCTGACATTATTTGGAGTAAAAAATGTAAATGGCAGAGAAAATCTCAAACCATGCCCAAAAGGGAGATTGGTATAAATCATAAGTTGAAACCAGAACAGTAATTAATGAGTGAATGCTCAAACACGTGATGGTAAATTCATTAAAATTGTGTACTTTTGATAACTATTTTTTGATCATAAGTATTTATAATTTTTTAATAATGTCTAAGAAAAATAGGTGTGTCAAAAATTCTGAAATATATAAGTTTGTAAGGCCGTAAATAAATGGACAAACCGAAGAATTTCCTCAGAAAACACGAGTTCAGGATGGTTTGAAATATGTGTTGTATATATTAACATCTGCATCAACATCAAGCGCAAACTCACGAATATCACTTGTTATAATTATTGTAGGATTTGTGAAGTTGAAAGTATTTATAAAAAACTATTTGCCGCAGGATCATTACATTCATTACTTTTCAAAAAAGTAAATTTGTGAAACGAAACACACATTTGGAAAAATAAATGATTAATTAATAAAATAATGTTGGTACCTACTGTATCGCTTGTCTGATACGATTTATACTTAATCAGTTCCAATTTTGAAAATTAAAAGTTCGTTAAAAAGACAACCGAAATGAATCCCTCTTACTTATAATCGTAGTATAACTAATATCTACGCGTCGTATTACGACGTAACAACAGTGAAAAACCTTATTATCAACCACTGCGTGTGTATGGTTATAAGTTACAACGGCTTTAAACCTGGTTTAAGGCCAATTTTACAAAACCAAGGATGAGTGGGCGGATACCGCAATTATGAGTAAGGGGTATTTGTTTAACGCATTGAGTTTATCGTGTTAAATTGTTTGATAAAGATAGGAAAACAGTACCTATTTTCAAGTGTCGACACGAACCAAATAGGAACCCCTGATCTAAATTTTAAGAAGTTTCCTAGGTAGGTATTATATATTATTTTATCACCAGATTTACAGGAACGGGTTTAGTTTTTCCCATAGGAAAAACTAAACCCTTTCATACACTTTTCCATATAAATGATCATCTAGTAAATCCACGTTATGCAAGTGTATTATATAAGTATAATTAATACAAAACAATACAAGAACAACACGTTAATCTACCAAACTATTAAATGGGAATATAATTCACCGTCTCCAGATATTTTCATATCAGAGGGTTCGGCTCTGTGGAATTCCTAATTTGACCGATAAATCCTACTGATCCCTCAATATAAATATTTAAAAAATCTTTCGTAATTCTACATGTATTTAAAATGACTGATTTTTGCATTTTTATATACAAATTCTTTGACAAATCTAATATGCCTAAATTTTTAATAAGAGAGCTAGGTATAATGCCAGTAGCCGAAATAACAAAAGGTAATATTTTTATAGTCTGAGAATGCCAAATTCTTTTAATTTCATTTCCTAAATCTGTATACTTTCTTATTTTTTCAGAAACAGATTTTTGAATATTACAGGAATTTGGAATAGCTATTATTATTATTAATTATCCATTATTATTATTAAAATTATTTCTATTTTTCACAGTATGCATGCTAGGTATAGAGGTATATAGGTTTTTAAAATTTGAGCTCCACACAAGAAGGCTCGGGGAAAAAATTCCTCCAGGGCCTCTATCATCCTTGGGGATGATGTGTGAAGGGTCTTGTTAGGGAAAGAAAGGAGAGGAAGTTCTGGGAAGAAAGAGGTATGAGGGGTGGGTAGGAGTCTGGGGTCAATGTAACCAGAGGTGACGAACATATGAATACAGCATGACGGCCGGCGTAGTCCAGCGGTAGGGCGTTAGACTCCCATTTCGAAGGCCGGCGTGCGCAAATAAATTTTATTTAGTTGATTTGTGTTATTTCACATTTCATTATTTAAAATAATATATAGTATATTTGCGGTACGTTCGAGAGTGGAACATACTCTTAGTATCGCCCTGGTGTAAGACCACCATTCAGAATTGAAACGTTCTTGAAACGGCTTTAGCCGTGTTTAGTGACTAGATCTGAATAGCCCGATACTTCCCCACCTTCCTCTTCCTCGTCTCCTTCCCACCCCCACTTACCTTCAGCCTCATAACATACCCCAATTGGGGATGCCATAGTCTCACTGGCTCCAGACGGGAGCAGTTGGGACTCTTGTGAGGTATACACTATAAAAAATAATTTAAAAATACCTCCTACTACGGTACAAGGCGATGGGTCTAGGTAAGGTCTGTCAACCAGTCTCTACGGATTCGGCCCTAGACTAACCTACATTAAAAATATGATTTGGATAAATTGATGCTTTTTCTACCGTTTTAATTAAGTAAAAAAAAAAATTTTTGTGAATTACTTTATAAAAAATATAAGCGTAAACAACTTAAGAAAAAACATCATTAGAATTGTAAGAATGCACACAATAAACAACTTTTTAAAAAGGCAATTTTAATAGCTAAAATATGTGACAGAATTTGTAACAGTTTCCATTGATTAGCTTTTTTTACATATAAAATTATTCACAAAATAATTCAAAACCACTTTTGCGCTTGATATCAGATTATTCCCGACTCCGTTTTGCCGGGCGATTTTTATGCATATTTTCTAAATTCGAGGAGATATAAGGCACATTAAGAATACGATACATATTTGTCTTGTGGCTTCATCTTAATATTGTCGTCGTCCACCATTTTAAAACTAAGAAGAGTTAAAATTAAACGTTTTGGATATTTTTTTGTTGTTAAAAATGATGGTTGATATCTGAAAAACTACAAAACCCCAGTCATGACATTAAGTTGAAGAAAAATGGTCTGAAACCTTTTATAAATGTTGGTTAGGTTAGGTTAGGTTATATAAGCATATGAGCATCCTTCTTCCATATGATTTCACAGACCTGCATATTGTTTTTGTGATCAGAAGGAAGAGAAAAGAAAATTAGATTTTCCTCGCTCGCATGCGCACTGCGCACTGCCAATAAACCCAACAATCCTTTATTGACATGCTCGTGATTAGCTCAGACATGGGGCTCTTTCGAAATCAAAGATAAGTAAGCCTCTCTGACCTCCACACAGCATCCCCAAAGACAACAGTCTCTGGATAACCCGTTTAATCACAGGGGACCATATTTGTCCCAGCTCACATAGGCTCATAGAAATCGTTGCGTCTCCCTTAATATCATAGTGAGAAGTATGATCTAAACGGTATTAGAAAGACATTACAACATGCTATATGTATAGCCACAAAAAAATAAAATGTATACCTTTATGAAACCAAAGTTTACAATCGCAATTTGAAAAAAAAAATTATGAAACTCTGTGAACATAAATTTTTTTTTTGCATGAAATGACAATAAAGTGAGGTGACAGTAACGTTTATAATTCATTTGTCTAATGAAATATGTATGTTTTTTTATTATCAGTAACTTAAGTTATAAAAAACGTAAAGTGAGCAATTTTTAAAACTTTTTAAAGTTTTCATCCAAAATATTTTATATTTAAAAATTACATGGTTATTTCTAAAAATTTAATTTAATAGCCTATTTCATCACCTTTCGAAAACAGTTTTTAGTTTTCAGATAAGGTTAAACAAATATTCCATTTATTTGGATTTTCAAATGATTTTATTATTTATAAATCCATTTATTTATTTGGAATATTTTTGGCCTCTGACAAATTTTTGAATTTTTATTAATAAATATATGCATATTTTGTAAAATAACATATAAATAATATTAATATTTTTTCACTAAAAGCATCTCCACCTAGTTTTTTTTCAAAATTATCTTTGATTGTAAAACCTTTTCTTTTGCCATTTCTATAACCAAAATATTTTTCAGAGTAATCCGTTTTGTATTTCCGTAGATACTGGAATGACGAAGTTCTAAGATCAAGTTTTTAAAGCTTCCATTTCTTTTGAAAGGTAACATCGTTTTGAACCTTTTGCAATTGCCATTTTGTTTGTGTCTGACTGTTGATCGTTGGTCACTTTTGTTGGATAGGGTTCTAACTTAGTTACACCATGTTCTAAGGTGTCAAAGATTGCAAAGACGATTCTCATAATATATTTATCAACTTATGATTTTGAGGTTCAATCTTGTGTAAAGTATTTTAGTAGAAACCATTCAATTAGAACGTGGCCCCATCTTGGAATGAATTAGGGAAATGTAGTTAGAACCTTATGCAACGAATTAAGATATCCCAGCTGGTTGCAAATGGTTCTATCTATACGTTTATATATATTATAAAATGGTTGTGTATGCCTTGTTTAAAAAAAATGCTTTAAAATATGTTAAACTAAAATACTAAGCACAAGATTCAACCTCAAAATCAGAAATCGGTAAATATATTACGAGAAATCGTCTTTGACACCTCATATCTCAGAACAAGGTTAAGTGAAGTTAGAACCCTGTCCAACCAACGAACTAGTAACAAGTACATCTTGATTTATGCATGCTGTGAATATTTTTAATATCTATCACATCCCAATCGCAATTTCATTAATGTAATAATTAATAATAGATATCTACAAAAAATATTTTTTTAACCTTCCTTTTTATAATCCTATATCCTTAATTTTAATTAACATTTTTATTTAATTATAAATATATTATGTAGCGTTTTTTCCGAAATAATTATAAAATACACTAGATTGTGTTTTTTTTAGTGCAGTTTAGTGGTTTCAGTTTCAGTCTGAATTTGGTGTCTATCCAGTTTTTTTATTTGTGTATTTAAATAAGTCATAATGTTGTTGTGGTTTTTACTAAGGGTGAGATTTTATAGTAGAATTTAGTTCTATAGTATAAAAGCATTCTTTCAAACAATAAGTAAAGTAGAGAACCCGCAAATTTATGTAATAATAACACCACAGCTGACCCTTTGAGTTTGGATGCCACCTCTGGTCTGGAACCCCAATACACATGATTTAACATTAAATTCTATGCATAAACAGGCAGGAAGGTCCGTTTAATAGATAATATGTTAATAACAAAAGGATTTTTTTAATAGAGAGAAAGACCTCCATTCAGAATAGAAACGTTGCTTTAAATGGTTTTAGATTTGTTTGGAGAGGAACTCTGAAAAGACAAGTACCTCCCACAAAATCTTATGTCCCAATTCCTTCCCCTTCCCACTTTTTTTTTTTTTTTTTCATAGAGAAACCTCACAAGAGTCCCAACTGCTACCTTCTAGAGCCAGTGAGACTATGGCATCCCCAACTGGAGTATGTTGTGAGGCTGAAGGTAAGTGGGGAAGGGAAGAAGATGGGAAGAGGAAGGTGGGAAAGTACCTGGCTATTCAGCTCTAGTCACAAAACACGGCTAAAGCCATTATTAAGCAACGTTTCAATTCTTAATGGTGGTCTTACACCAGGGCGTTACTGAGAGTATCTTCCACTCTGGAACGTGCCGCAAATATAGTATATATTATTTTTATTAATTAATTGTGAAATAACACAAATTAATCAAATAAAATTTATTTGCGCACGCCGGGTTCGAACCCGCAACCATCCGATTGTGAGTCAGGTGTCTTACCACTCGACCACGGACGGTCGTCCGCGACTACCGACTACCTTCAGCCTTACAAAATATTGTATTGCCTCCAATTGGGGATGTAGTCACACTGTCCAGGTGCTTGGGAGTAGTTGGGACTCTTAAACGATTGACATCATTTGCCATTTGATTTAAAAGCTCCTTAATTAAGCGATTCAACAGCCTCTGTGTTTTATCCCTCCATCAATATATTGATCTCTTCAAAAAATCATATTTTCCTCAAAGAGGCCCGCCACAAAGCATCCCTAAAGATGTGTGGCCATATAAAAGTATAAGGTATGCCTGGAAAGTTAATTTAAAAAAAAAAAAAAAACTAACGCAACAATCAAATATACCTACATACTACGAAATGCCAAATAGTCGAGTTAAAACAGAACTTAGCTCCGCTCAGTCAAGAAACTTAGATATCTATAAGTTCACAAAACTCTAGTTATAGATATCTATCGGATCAGCCTGCGAGCTGTAGGAAAGTGATGCAAGCATTATCAGATCAGCCCACAAAGTGATGTAAGTGTTACCTGAACCCTGGCTTCGGACAGGCTGATTCTGAGGGCAACCTCCTCGCGGAGGAAGACATCAGGATAGTGTGTCTTGTGGAAGAGTGCCTCCAGCTCGTGCAATTGCTGCGGACTGAAGGTGGTACGATTCCTGCGTTGTCTTCGTCTTCCGAACATATACTCCGTCAGCAGCTCACCCGGTAACGGTGACAAGAAGGGGCCAGCCATCGCACCAACACACTTGTTCCACCAACCCAACAAACCTTGCTCAATTGACGTGTGTCTTTCTATGTCAACTTTAACTAATTTAACCAAGAAAAAATCGAAGTAATTACTGTCAGATTGGATTAATTTCCAGGAAAATATACATAAATTTTAAAACTTTGATTTCCAGATAAATAATTCATTTTTCAGAAACTTTGGTCTCCAAATAAAATTCAGCATATTTCAATAACTTTGAATTCCGGAAAAACCGTAGCAAAATGTGTGAAAACACACAAGTAAAGGAATCACAGTTTATTTAACGTTATACAATCGTCTATTCTAACCATTTTCTTTTTATTATTGAAATTTGGCAACTTATTCCTTAGTCAATTCCAACTTAATTTTTTTTTTAAGTGATTTTTTCTTCAGGAAAGCATAAAAAAGTTCATTTTTTCATTTCGTTTATTTCGGTATTAGCTATTCAGAATGATTCTTATTATAATTGGGCTGTTTTTATCAACTTTCCGCGCACTTTATTTATCGTAAATTATGCGATTTGACTGTTCGCCATTTTGGTTGCGCACGTGTCCTGTCTCCTAGCGACCCCCGGAGCTACTACCCCTGACGGCGCGCGCTCCGCATTTTAACCCCCCTGGCCCCTCCCCGCGGCTTTAGCTGCCCTGTGATTGGGCCCGCGGCAGAGGGGATGTACCAATCAGATGACCCATTAGGGGTAGATATAATTCGGTTAGGTTTGATTTGCGAGAATAAAGGGGTGGTGTGAGTTCATATTTGGAATATGTATTTGATTAGGTACAAAAAGGTATTAGATTGTCTTATACAACATAATTCGTTTACAGACTATATTATATGCCATCACAAACCGGCAAAAATCACGGGATATTATATTTACAAATTTCTAAAAGAAAATAAATATAATTTTATATTTTGGATAGGTACCTACATATTTTATCGCTTGCCTAATGCCTTCACACAATTAGTTAAAATTTGGAAAATGATTCTTAAATTCAAGGCAAATCCGAGTTCTAGAGTTCATTGAACCAGAGTGTCATCACACAAAAAAATTGGTTCAGTATTTTTTTTTTTATATCAGGGATTGATATTTTTAGTAAAACAATTTTGTACCCAACTGGTGAGGAAAACGCAAATAAAATCTTAAGGATATAAAACATTGAAGGTTTCATTTATTTATTTAGTACAGGATATACATTTGTAAAATGTTTTGACTATCTAACTAGGAGGAATCCCAGTATTATAAGAGTCAAATTGGGATGAAAAGATACATACATATTTGAAATAATTATTAAAAATAATATTTAGTATGTTTGCGGCACGTTCCAGAGTGGAAGATACTCTTAGTATCGCCCTGGTGTAAGACCACCATTCAGAATTGAAACGTTGCATGAAATGGCTTTAGCCGTGTTTCGTGACTAGGTCTGAATAGCCAGGTACTTCCCCAGCTCCCTCTTCTTTGTCTCCTTCCCTTCCTCACTTACCTTCAGCCTCATAACATACCCCAATTGGGGATGCCATAGTCTCACTGGCTCCAGACGGGAACAGTTGGGACTCTTGTGAGGTATTCACTATAAAAAATAAAAAAAAATAAAAAATCATATTTGGATGATAACATACATACATATTTGGATGATAACATACATAGGTACATATTTTGTATAAAAAAATGAAAGATGACAAATAAAGAGAGGAAGATAAAGAATATATTATGTATTTTAAACATATTTCGAGGGTTTTAAATAGCACAAAAATGCTAGTAAAAGTGAACTAAACGGGTAAGAACGTATCTTAATTATCTACCTGTTATACATGGCAGAGCGGTAAGTTGCTGGACTCTGGGTTCCAGAGAGTCCTAAAATAGTGTAAAAAGGGTATAACTATACCTAATACTTTAAGTTTTATCTATGCGTAATATTTACTACTCAATTTATGTCCGCTGGGGGGCTGCATACAAATCTACTCCCTGTTAAAACTTTCCAACGTCTAATTATAAAAATAATATTGAAAAACCAAGAGATTATCCATCACACCTTACTTTTGAAGAATTTAAAGTATTAAAACTCAATAATCTAGTCCGAAAAATATATTAATTCACTTAAAAAAGAAAAACCAAATCACAGCTTTTTAACTGAAAGTCGTACTCGTCAATAACATATATTTCTAACTCGAAAATGTAACACCTCATTTGCACAACATCATTACACATACCTAGGAAAAAAATACTTCAACAGTTACAACAGCTACCGGAAAATATAAGAAAAATTGAAGACGATAAATGTTTAATAAAAGCGATTAAAAAACGATTCAATGTAAAAACAAATAAATGATGAATTTATCTCATAATTAACATATCTAACTCTCTACTTATCTACTTGTTTTTAAGTTCAAAATTCCTTAAATCATATTTAATTATAGGATTAAAATATTTTTCATTTTGACTTTCGCTCCTCTTCTAAACACAAGCGTCCGCTTAAATAAATAAATAAAAAATCTATGAAAACTTATTTTATGATTTATTGTTATCAACATTGTTATACCTTGTAAACTTATAATTTAATAAAAAAATATAGTGTGTATAGGCATGTAGGCAATAGGCGCGTGTCCTTCGTGCTAGATTAGATTAGAGATATAAAAAAAAAAAAAAAAAAACAAATAATAAATACCAACCTACTAATGTACAATAATATGTAAGATAAAAACAGTTAGTACATGTGTATATATAACAATAATAATAAAAAGAAAAAACCACAAACTATAAAGTTTGGATCATTTATGAAGTCAAGGGAAAACAAGAGATTCGAGATATTTGTTCAAGTTTTGGGGATTATCACTAAATAGTTAGAAATCTTGCTAATACAGTGGATGTTATATAACACAAGAGAGTCGTGAATGGTTTAAACTTAGGTAACCTACCTGGATTATCAGATCTAGTCAGTAAAGAAAGTAAACATTTTTTTTTCTTCAAACTTCTAAAAATCACTTTGTGGCGTCATTTTGAATTAAATTAAAACAAATAACTTTGCATTAAACCACTATTATATAATCACAACTACCTACATGTTTAGAAACCGATGGTTTCTTCGTCAGGGTAGATAGTAATGACATAAATATTGTCATTACTACCCTGACGAAGAAACCATCGGTTTCGAAACATGTAGGTAATTGTGATTATATATTATAATAGTGGTTTAATACAAAGTTATTTGTTTTAATTTAATTAAACATTTTTTTTATTATTGTAGAAAGCAATCACTTTGTGGTTTTGACAGTAATATTTAACAAAAATAAAACACTTGTTTTGTGATGATGCTTAAGCAAAGCTAAACCGGTCGGTAAAATAAATTATCACAATTTACACAAAATGAGCGTTTTATTTTTATTATTTTTTTTCGAAAATGAAGAATCTTTCCTCTTGCGAAATCAATATCAATCACCGTCCACTAAAAAACCCCGAAACTTTCCATATTCCTTTCGAAAGATCCACTTTAACCTTCTCCCGACTTGTGCGAATGTGACGACTACACAGGGTGTTAAGGGACGTACTTGACTTACTAACCTGTGATTTCTGACATTATTTGGAATTTGGAGTTACTGGTCTACGGTGACATTTTTGATGTCTTTTTAACAAAATTTTTTTTATCATAAATCAAATAACAAAAAAAAATCCACATGTCATCACTGTTTACTCAGTCGAGTAACCACTCAACCCCTTACCAATCTAATCTTCGTCCTATATTTATTGATTTTTTAATGTTTTTAGTTAAAAAAATAACATCAAAATTTTTTTTTTATAGTGAATACCTCACAAGAGTCCAAACTGCTCCCGTCTGGAGCCAGTGAGACTATGGCACCCCCAAGTGGGGTATGTTGTGAGGCTGAAGGTAAGTGGGAAAGGGAAGGAGATGGGGAAGAGGAAGCTGGGGAAGTACCTGGCTATTCAGATCTAGTCACTAAACACGGCTAAAGCCAACGTTTCAATTCTAAATGGAAGATACTTTCAGTATCACCGGGGTGATACTAAGAGTATCTTCCACTCTGGAAGGTGCCGCAAATATAGCATATATTATTTTTAATTAATTAATTGTGATTAATCAAATAAAATTTATTTGCGCACGCCTGGTTCGAATCCGCGACCTTCGGTATGGGAGTCTAAAGCCTTACCGCTGGACTACGCCGACCGACACTACGATCAAAATGATATTGATTTTGATCGTAGTGAAGAGGAAAGATTCTAAAATATTGATAATAAATTTTATGTTCACTTCATTAAAATAACTCAGGTACGGGCCATACGTCATTCCTATGTCTACCTACGTTAAATTATCGTGAAAACAAGCTTATGTGTCCAAGCGGTTAACTGACTAGATCTGACAATCCAGGTAGATTACCTAAGTTCTAACCATTTATCACTCTATTGTCTTTTCCAACCATTTTCCAACTCCTTGGGGTTGGTTATCAACAACTCTGCCATATGTCACCCCAAATTGTTCGCTACGTTTGGCGACTTAGCAGGGGTGTCCGGGTTCATGGGGTGATCTTTGTCCGGGTCTGACACGTCTGCCCACCGGCCGAATCGAGTGAGAACTGGTTGATAAAGGCCTTTTGATTTCTCCAGCCAGACTCTCGACTCGTGGCAGTTGGAGGGATGGATTCATATGTCTGTCACTCCTGCACACACTGAACCCAGATTCCTAACCACCCCTCATACCTTTTCCCTTCCCAGTACAACCTCTCCTTCCTTTCCTTAAAAAGACCCTCCACATAACATTCCCTAAGAGGAAATAGGCCCCGATGAAAATTAGTTTCCTCATGTGTGGAGCTAATTTAAAAAATAAAATTAAAAATGCTTCGGAACATCTCCAACTGGAGGTGTCATAGTTTCAAATGCTTAATACATCAAATTTTCTTCCAAAAATAATAAATTTAAGTAATTATTATATAATTTTCAATTAAGCACAAAAATAATTTAATGACGTGCTCAACAACAGGTAGACTTATAATCTAATAATGGTTGTGCTCTGGGTTTGTATTAGCGTGTGACAGTTACAGATAAAAATCAAATAATGTCACATTGATTTAACTATCAACTTGTACCCACACTGATTGAAATATATTATCTATTGTCAAGCAAAAATGTAATTAAACCAGGTTCTAATTTGTGATTGTCTATTTCGTCGGTTAAAAGCCAATTGTCTAATTAACACGTTTTTCAAATTGAATTTTTAAAAAACAAGTATTCACATTCATAACATAAGTACCTGGAAAAAAAATTGGATTAATGATAAAAAGATATTTTAAAGAACACCATTAAAAACACAATTTGTAAAATATGTTAGTTACTTGTCGCCGTGCGAAATAATGCAAAATCCTACAAAATCGTGTGTTTTTGGATTGAAAATTTGATCGCTTGGAAATATTAGGTATATTACAAACTGCGGGAAGAACACATGATTTTTGAACACTTGTATTTTTTTTAATCAGTATTTTGTAAGGCTGTAAAAAAAATCAGGTCTGTAAAAATACATTAATGTGCAAATTCTCCTACTGATTAACCCCTTTTCGGTAAAAGTTTTATTGTTTTATTGATTATAAATAATCGGAAAGCTTGTCTGTATCTATGTGAATGTGTATCTGTGCCAGAATTTCACAAAATAAAACAAACTATTACAATTTTGCGCTGGATTTTTCGGCATGAATCAAAATTGGAGGCTTTCAACGAATTTCGAATTAAGAATTCAATCTTATGACGTCCGGCTTAAAGACTACGTGCATTTTGTATCCATTACTGCCCCATTGCGGTGGCGAATGGACGTTCAGACTTGTCGCTTGGTTCCGTGAAATCGACTTTGAATATGCTTGTTATTATAATAAACAATGAGTAAGAAAGGAGTTAATGTTTTTTGCAGGACTTTACGAAATCAACCTGAAAAAAAAACAACTCTCAAATACCTTCTCCAACCTTACCAAAAAAGTCTTCTCAAGTATTTTTAAATCCTTCCCAAAAAGAGGGGTGGATTCCGAATTCGAATGTTTCAAGGACGAGTGGATCACCTAATTTTAACTAATTCGGTTCTGTGCGCCTTCGGTTGAATACTAATAATAATTTACGGAAGAGACAAACATTATTTTTAAAAAGACTTACGTTGTACGAAAGTATAAAAAAAACGAGTGTGCTTTAAACCACACGACTGAAGTAAAAATTGTGCGCGCGCACTGCTCTCTCTTGGTCCTACAGTGTGATACAGACAATAGGCCTGCACTGTGTCATAGATATACGAAGCGTTACTGGCTATGAGAGAATTTTCTACAAATATTTAATTTAAATTTATTCTCGTTCGCCTCGCCCTATTACACTTTTCGTAACGCTCTCGTCGCGCATTCGCCAGTTTACTCCCCAAGTCAAGCGCGCGTAAAGAAGTTTTACTTCAATAAGGAAATATATTAAAAATACTTGCTTGTGAAATGTAAATACCACTATTCAATTTAGATTTTTCATAGCTTTTGTTGGAACACGAAATCACTGGACACAAAACAAATTTCCACTCAAAAGGATGAAATACGGAAGACAACACGACCAACCTCTCGTGAAGACGAACCGCGTACGACCGGAATGACGTCTACACAAGTTATTCCGCCCCGAATTTTAAACGTTCGGATTTTGATCCCAAGTATGGTCTAAAAGCTGCTTACAATACTTTCCATATAGACTGTCATTCCATAGCGTCTTATTCCCAAAATATACATATGAAAAAAAATGTCTGTGGGTTTGTTTTTTAATACAAATCTGCAGTTTTATTCCGAAATTGGTAAGATATTTTACAACACGACCTTTGAAACAACAGCAAGGTCACTTTCTACATGAACTTTCCAAAATCCACCACCTTATACACTTTTCCCGCTCCTACACGGAGAAAAATGATATTCTAAAATACGATCATTTTATTAGTAAAAACGGTTAAAAACGGGACTGAAGTTCTTACGATGAAATTAATAGGGTTTCAATGTTTATTCTTACGTTTTCCCGCCAATAAACATTGAAACACTGTTAATTTGTTCGTAAGAACTACAGTCCCGTTTTTACGAATTAAATTATCGTATTTTAGAATAACATTTTTCTCCGTGTAATAGCAGAACTTTTGATACTCCTTGATGATATTTTGCACACTTGACGTTAAAAATATGAAAAAAATTACTGCCTACAGAAAACTTACAATTTTTTTTTTTCATTTTAAAACCCGGAAAACTCCGGTTACATCCTCATCTAGTATTTTATATAGTAATTTCTTTTTACTGGTTACTCAACACCCAACAGTTGCTTCCCCGACAGTTGGCCACCCGAAATTATAATTATTATAAAATGATAATTTTTTTGGCATTATATTCCAATTTCACTCTTAAAATTGACATAAAAACTACCTCTAAGTTAGTATGGATATCAAGCGAATTTATTTACAATATCGAGTTTTTGTACTTATACGCTGGTATATACTATATACAGTATATTATATAAGTAGTATTTTCTTTGAAGAATAAAAATATGTTTTATACTTTTGTTATTCTGCGGTAGATCCTCTCTGCATAGTGTCTATGGGGGCACTTAATTAAATTTTATGCAAATAGGTAGGTATACCATATTTTCCCTAAACCATATTGTATATATGTACAGGAGGCCAACTATCGAGGGATCAATTGTTATGGAACCCTTTTTACTAAAGAGCTTTTTTTAGAATGCAGAACTTCTCACTAAGCACGAATGATTCAGAAAAGGAAAATTATTCATAAAAAATTGCATGCAATGATCATGTGAGAATAGCATGTATTATGTTATGTAGTAGACATGGAAAGCCCTGATGGAGAATTAATTATTCTCGGAAAAGGTTAAGAAAATTCAACCCAATTAAATCTATGTTGTGGATTGTAGTTGAAAGGCGCAGGAACAAAAAATAGATGTATTTATTTTATTTTATTAAAAGCATTTTTTAAATACTATATTTTAATTTTTACATTTATAGAAGATACATATTAAATATAACTTCATGGTGCGGAAGTTTTTTTCAGAATCTTCTATGACGATGTTTTATGTAAGTTATTTTTTCGATAGGTAGTTCCTATTTATTGTTTTGATACTGTTTGGATGTTTGTTTTACAACTTAACTGCTAAAAATTTAGAGCTTCTTTGTCCAAAGGCAGAATACACGCTTTGGTTTTATGATTATTTGAGGTTTTTGTCTCTGTGTCTTTTTGAAGTGATGAACCGCAATATTTTTGGCATAAATTTTTTGTATACTTGGAACATCAAACTGTTTAAAACTAACTACTAGGTAGGCAGAGACAATGCACCGCCAAAAAAACTCGATCTGGGCTCACACTCCTCGCCTCATTCACTATACATTGTCTCTTACATAATGATAATTTTTAATTTTGTGTTTTTTTTTAAATATAATTTTTGGCTTCATATTCCTTAAAGTCACAAGGAGGAAATCCACAATTGGTTTTATTTATGCTACTTTACTTACGCACAAACTGTAAAAATGTAAACTGTCGATTTAACGAAAATGAATAAATATTCATTCACATCATTTGAGTCATATGTTCTCTTTACGCCCAACCCATCAAATCTAAGTATATAGCTAGTAGGTATTACATAAAATTTAAACTCACAAATATATTTATTAATTTAAACGCTATAAGATGGCTTTTACATTAAAGTGGTACATGAGATTATACCTGTAACTATACCTACAGTGGTACACAGGAGGGTATCAGTATTATTTTAAGAACAAAATAAGAAAATTTGAATATACAAACATAATATCGCTGAAGTGATACAGTTGTTATTAGAAATACCTACATTGACATAATATTAAAAATAAATATGTACTCGTGTAATAGTTAAATAATGTACTAAGTTGATATAAGACCTGGCATAAAACAAAGTATGATAAAATCTGGTATTTAGTTATAGGATACAATTATTTATATTTGTATTCTTAAGGTACAGAAATTTATAATAACAGAGAACATTTGCAACTCGTTGAATTCTAGAAATTGGCTTATAAATAGAGTATTTAGTATTGAGATTATTGTTACCTTCAAAATTATCTTTGCTTGGAAATATGGCCAAAACATATCAAGGCACGAATGTTAATAATTAGTTACCCCAAATCACTAATACATATTTGAGCACATATTTTAAAATCAAACCAAAACGTAAAGAGAGAGTTTTTCTGACAAAGTAGAAATTAATTAAAAAAAATTGTGATTAAAAAAATATTGTTTAACATTTCCCAACAATAATTAAAACTCGTTCTTTTGCGGAAGCTTTTTTGTAATTTTGCCGAATTTCAAAGGTGAGATTACAAATTTCGCGACATCTCTTTTTGACAATGCGAAACAAACAATGCTCTTTGCGGATTAATTAAAAACTCGTTGGTGCGCCCGGGGGGTGGGGGAGGGGGTGACGGCAGGGGGAGGTGGGAAATGATTAAATCCACACCCGGCGTTCACAAACTGCGAATTGTACGGGAGAATGTTGACTATTCGGTAGCACATGTAAACTCTCATACAAACCCTTCCGGCTTAGGGTATAACAAAAGTCTGGAAAACTGACTACAACATTTATGTAAGAGATAATAATGATCATTATTATTAAAGATCTAAAAATTGCAATTGAACTCATGCAAATTGACTTTAATCAACTTTGTAAATAGTCACATGGTGCAGGACTATTAATAAATGCAAAAAAAAGAACCAAGGTAATGCATATAAGATCCCCTAATGCCAATTTTCAATTTAATCCTAATATTATTTATCATAATTTTAACTGCAGTCATAAAAATATTCCAACTAATTGTAAATGTGAAAGCTTAGAATTAGTTACACAATATGTTTATCTTGGTGTTACAATAGATTGCTTTTTTAAATGGGTCAAACGTATTTAAAAAAAATTGTAAAATCTCAAGATCAATTGCTGGCAGAATGTACACATAAATTTTTTTCCTATCAATTGAAACTCTTAAAATGATTTATATGTCACTGGCAGAATCTATTATAAGATATGGAATAACAATATGGGGAAATGCTACTATAACCAATCTGAAACAAGTCCAAGTGGTACAAAATGCAATTGTAAAATTATTACTTCTCCTTAATATGTTCAAACAGAGACATACTACACCGTTGTTGTTTTAGAGTGCCAAAATTTTACCTGTTAAGGCTATACAATGGCACAAAATAAGAATTCAGCATATATTTACCCCGCAGCATACAGAGAAGTTAGAACATAAATACAGCACTAGATTCACGCGCAACGACGGGTTAATAGTTCCGAAATTTAATAATAACTACGGAAAGAGAACGTTTGAATACAACATACCGAAAATATTTAATTTATTACCCGACACTATAAAGCAATGTAATTCTATGAATATGGTGAAAAATTGGCTATCGGAAAAAAATTATATTGTGTATGAAAAATGTATGAAAAAATGTTATGTAAATTATGTATATGTAACTAAATTATAAGCACCTGCTGACAAGCCAATTCAATTGTCTTAGCAGGACTTGTTGTTGATGTATTATAACTATGCTTTCAATAAATAATAATTTTGTATAAAAATTTTAACAAGGGCGCTGTATAAATATGATTTGACAGATGCTCTATCTAATTATGTACAAACGGATACAGAAAACTTTGCCTATAAACCTGGCAGGTTACTTCACATAAACAAAGTTTTATTAGAAATTTTTATCATAACTGAGTAAAACCTCAAATTGTACATTTTTCAAGTATTGCTATTCTATCATACTTTGCTGTATATATTGCGTGCAAGATTAGTGGCAAAAGTAGAGTCGATATTTATTTATATGTATTATCTCATTTAATATGAAACCGCACAATAGTCCCAACTGCTTTCAACCATCTGGAGCCAGTGAGACCATAGCATCCCCGATTGGGTTGTGTTGTGAGGCGGAAGGTAGTGGGGATAGGAAGGGTTGGGGGAGGGGAAGATGGGTAAGAACCTAGCTATTCCAGTAAGTATCATAACTTATATCCAGTAAGCAAACACAGCTAAAGCCATTTCAAGCAGCAATGATTCGATTCTGAATGGTGGTCTTACCCCAGAGCGACACTGAGTATCTTTTACTCTTTTACGTGTCGCAAATATTCTTAATATTATTTTTAATCAGTAAATCGTGAAATAACACAAATTAATCAAATAAAATTTACTTTGAACCTGCTACCTCCGGCTTGCTAGTCGAGAGCCTAACACATCGACCACGGAGGACGTGTATAAATACAGGGTGTTAAGGGACGTACTTGACTTACTTTAACCAGTGATTCCTGACATTATTTGGAGTAAAAAATTTAAATGAAAATTTTGTTTTCGGTGACTATTTTGAAGGGTTTTCTTTTTTTCGACCAAAATTTCATTTACTTACATTTTTTACTCGAAATAAAGTCAGGAATCGCCGGATAAAGTAAGTCAAATACGTCCCTTAAGACTCTGTATATTAATATTTAATTTATTTTTAATATACAATTTTTGTACTGAAGATTTCTTTAGATCAATAATGATTTACATTTTTACTTTGACCTACGCACTATTGCATGAAATAATTTACAAAAGTCTGGAAAACTGACTACAACATTCATGTAAGAGTTAATAATAAATACTATTACAATATAAGATAATTTGTATAGCGACGTTTTTTGTGAAAATTTACATCAAGGGCGCTTTACAAATATGATTTGACAGATGCTATATCTAATTATGTACAAACGGATACGGAAAATTATTAAATTAAGTATAGATATTTTCGTATTCTATAGAAGGAAAAATTCCATAAGATCTAAATGTATTTATGTATGTATCTTACCTAACCTAACCTAACAATAATCAAGCAATAAATATTACGCAGAGAATAATCAAGATCCATTTTACCATATACAATTCTCGTCGGTCATACCAACTTATTATTAAAGGTATTTTTGAAGTCGATTATCGGTTTGAAATTGGTAAAAAATGCACAAAAAAATCATAATTTTATAACTGTCCGGTCCACCTCATTTTTACAAAAACCAAATTTACAGTTTTAAAAAAATTTCGTTGCGATAGGAAAAATTAAATTAATATTTAACGAGTAATTATTTACGATAATAATTAATTAACTATCGCATAAATGAAAAATCAGGGGATATTATAATTGTACGATTTATGATTGCATGATGTTCGCTAAAAAGCGAGAGACCCTTGAAAAAATAAGAAATCTGACTTTACTTTCAACCCTAATAAATCTTAACAAAAGAAAAACAATTTTCGAAAATAGAAATAAAATCATTTTCTTTTAAAAATTACTAGGTATTTCTTGACAAATCAGTTGCAATCTTGAAGTTGACAATTAAATTCACATCAAATCAAAGTTCATTGAACTAGAGTTACAATCACAGAAAGTATTTTTTTTATCATTGTATAAAACCGCATTAATCAGTAATGTAATTAATTACTTTATCTGTAGATCAAGTAAAATTTAAATAACTAAAAGATACGTACTTACCAAGTCCTTAGGTGCAATGTGTTTAAATTTTTTTTTTAAATCAGACACAACCATTTTCTATTCATTAATGGTTATTTATCATTTATATAAATTTAAAATAAAATCAGACACAACCATTTTCTATTCATTAATGGTTGTTTATCATTTATATAAAATTTAAAACGCGTTTATTATTAGGGCCCTCTAGAGTTTATAATATTATAAATTAACATAATGTATACACTTTAGATTGTAATTGAAATTTCTGAAATGCGCTGTATTATCAAGCGATCAGAACAAATTAATAAATAAACAAATTTTCAAAAAGCTTACATTAAAAAATATATTTTATTAAAAACATATTATAACACACAACCTAGGTAAGAATCGTAGCTCCCTTATCAGGCCCACGAGCTCATTTTTTTCTATTGAGGTGATTTACATGATCAATGATGACCTTAAATGTAATTTTTATGTAAAATATACATGTATAAATGTAACTCATACTCATTATATTACAGTAAAAAAATGTTTTTGACATAAAGAACTTTATGTCAGCAAAATACTCTTTATAAATAATCTTTTTGTTAAAAATAAGACAAAACATTTCATTAGTATTTTTAATTATCGTCCGTTATTTAAAAGCGAGACTGATTAACGTAGAAATAAATTTGGACGACATAATACCCGGCGACAATGGGGAGGAGAGATAATAATTAAAAGTAAAATCTGAAAAAATAATCATCTCGCGGAACCTTGTTTAGGTTTTCCCTCCAAAATCTGTTATTGTTTTTGTTATGTCTCTTCACAAAAACAAAGTTTTTTAATCACCGCCAAAGAGGTACAATTCACAACAGGAGTTTGGACTTGCTAAATGTGTGGTTTAAATGCAAAAACGCTCCAAAAATGACGAAATTGAGTAATAAATGCCAATCTATACGCAATGTCCGCAGCTACGATGGTTTTTGAGATCTTTAGAAAAATCTACTTCAAATCGTGGAAAAATAAAATGAATATAGGGTTTAGACGAAAATCACCACTGGTTCATGGGATGAGGTTTGTCTACGTCTTTTGATCTGGACACACTGAACCCCAAATTCCTACCCACCCCTCATACCTTCTTTCTACCCAGAACTCCTTTCTTCCCTTAAAAAGACACTCCACAACGCATCTCCAAAGATGACGTAGGCCCTGAGGAAAATTATTTTACTCAAGACCTCTTGTGTGAAGCTAATGTAAAAAAAAAATTTCCACAGCAATTAACAAGCAAAATCACCACTCTCCACAGCGATTAACAAGCAAAACCACCACTCTCCACAGCGATTAATAAGCAAAATCACCACTCTCCACAGCGATTAATAAGCAAAATCACCACTCTCCACAGCGATTAACAAGCAAAATCAATATTCTCCACAGCGATTATCAAGCAAAAACATCACTGTCTGCAGCGATTAACAAGCAAAATCAATACTCTCCACAGCGATTAACAAGCAAAATCACCACTCTCCACAGCGATTAACAAGCAAAATCAATATTCTCCACAGCGATTATCAAGCAAAAACATCACTGTCTGCAGCGATTAACAAGCAAAATCAATACTCTCCACAGCGATTAACAAGCAAAATCACCACTCTCCACAAAAGCCAATCACATACCGAATTCAAAATAAATTCAACATGACCAATGATGTGTTCATTGGTAATTACAACATTTTTTTTATAAATTTTACTTTGGGTTATACTTTTAAAATTATTACTAAAATATCACATGAAAAATGCGAAGCATTCTTTGATCGTTTTTTTGTGATTTACCGAAAACAGTACTTTTACCCCCCTCGTTTACTATACCTTCATTTTAATTATAACGAAATTATAAATCTCGAACACATTTTCCCAAGAGTCCTACAACTGAGTGTGGAGCCAGTGAGAAGATGGCATCTCCAATTGGGGTATGTTGTGAGGCTGAAGGTAATGGTGAGGAGAAGGAAATGGGGAAGAGTGAGGTAGGGAGATACCTGGCTATTCAGATTTGGTCACCAAACATGGCTAAAGCTATTTAAAGCAACGTTTCAATTCGGAATGGTGGTCTCACACCAGGGTGATACTGAGAATACCTTACACTCTTCAACGTATCGCAAATATACTGTAGATATATTATTTTTAATGAATTAATTGTGAAATAAAATAAAAATTTATTTGCGCACAACGAAATTTGGATTGCTAGTCTATAGCCTAACCCCTTGACCTTGGAGGCTGTCGAAGGGGTAAGATGACGAAAGAATAGTTTTTGTGTAAATTTTAGTTAGGTTCCATAAAGTACCTCGTAGTCTAAATGTTCTATAGTTTAATGCTATAAATACATTATCAGCCCTTCCAGATTACTAGATTTGTGGCCTATATGTAGCCTATTTGAAGTCTATTATTGTGAGATAAAAATTATGTTTCTCCATTTTAACGCATATGGATACTCAAATAGGTAATCGCCTTTACTGAATTATTCAAATAATTGTTACTTCACTGTTAAAATGTCGTCCGTCCGTGGTCGAGTGGTGAGACACTTGACTCCCATTCGGAAAGTCGCGGGTTCGAACCCGGCTTGCGCAAATAAATTTTATTTAATTAATTTGTGTTATTTCACAATTAATTAATAAAAATAATATATGTTATATTTGCGGCACGTTCCAGAGTGGAAGATACTCTCAGTATCGCCCTGGTGTAAGACCATCATTCAGAATTGAAACGTTGCTTAATAATGGCTTTAGCCGTGTTTAGTGAATAGATCTGAATAGCCAGGTACTTTCTCATCTTCCTCTCCCCAATCTCCTTCCCTTCCCCACTTACCTTCAGCCTCACAACATACTCCAATTGGGGATGCCATAGTCTAACTGACTCCAGAAGGTAGCAGTTGGGACTCTTGTGAGGTTTCTCTACAAAAAAAAAGTTACCTTTATCACTTACCCCTAGAATTATCGTAGGAATTATTCACTATATAGATTTTTTTACCGAAAATTTAAAAAGTATTAGGACTACATTTTTAACTAAAAATACTAAGGACCAGTTGTTTCGGAAAATTTCACGTTTGAATTTCCTTCAAATCGACATTCACCGAAAAATTGGGTTGTTTCAACCTCCGTCAGAAGAAATTTCATCGAAAATTCCATAGGACCAGTTGTTTCGGAATTCCCTTCAAATTTGAATTTCCTTCAAATTTGAATTTCCTTCAAATCGTCATTCACCGAAAAATTGGGTTGTTTCAACTTCCGTCAGCAGTAAATAGCAACAAATAACGTTCGATAAATTTGAAAATTTTATTCAAGTGTTCCACGCTGAATCACAATTTTGACGTCTGCGCATGCGCCTCCCATTATTTCGCTAACCGTCCGGACTCGGCTGATCACATTCACATCACATTTTGCTGACGGAAGTTGAAACAACCCAATTTTTCGGTGAATGACGATTTGAAGGAAATTCAAATTTGAAGGAAATTCAAATTTGAAGGGAATTCCGAAACAACTGGTCCTATGGAATTTTCGATGAAATCTCTTCTGACGGAGGTTGAAACAACCCAATTTTTCGGTGAATGTCGATTTGAAGGAAATTCAAACGTGAAATTTTCCGAAACAACTGGTCCTAAATAAAATAATGTTGGTACACTTTTATCCTTTTCTGAATCTTTCCCATCAAATTAAAATCAAAACAAATCCGAGTTGTCGAGTTCATTGAACCCGAGTTATACATAGACATACCATCAAAGTTATTACTTTTACTATCGGCTGTTTTTTTGGTAAAAACTTTCAAACAACACATTTTGGGAATGTTACTTTTCAGTTGTTTTACGTAGTCTATATGTATACTGGGTGCTAAGGGACGTATTTGACTTACTTTAATCCTGACATTATTTGGAGTAAAAAATGCAAATGAAATTTTGGTCTCCGGTGACTTTTTGGATGACTATTTTTTCATTTTTTTTATTCGAAATCAAACAAAAAAAAATCTTCCGTTATTGTCACTGGTCACTTAGAAGAGTACCCTACGAACCTCTTACCCCGCCCCCGACTGTTGAACACCTACCATTTTTTATGTTTTTGTAGAAAACAAATAAATATTAAAAAAAGTCACCGGAGACCAAAATTTTATTTACAATTTTTACTTCAAATAATGCCTTAACACCCTTTATAGTCTTCTTAGTACAAAATGTTAAAATATTTTTTTTTTCTAATTTATGCATTTTTAATACTAGTACCTAACTAAATACATATTTGTACATTTTTAAGGAGATTTCCGAAAAACCCTGGATGAAATTACTCATCTCTCAAATATGATTATAAATAGAATTGCAAGATTTTGGAAAACAGATCGCCACTTTCATTTTAGAATTCTTTTATATAGTAAGTATCCTTTAAAGTTTTCATTTTGTGGCTTCAACGGTTTCACCAAACGGCAGGCGTTATAATTCACATAATAATAAATAAATATGACAAGTAAAACTGGGTGTTCTCAAATAGTAGAAATACCAAATACCTGTGAAAAACTGATTGCGTGATTTAAGCTCTTACTGTGTTTCCGCCCTCGCAAGTATGCGGAAGGGAACAATAATTATGACGTTTCCCGCCAGTGGCGGCGAGAATTTTTTGATTACGTAGAGAAATTAATTCCTCCAACCGGAGCGGGCTTTGTACCCACCCCCACCACTGCTAACCCCCTTACAGGAGGGTGCAAGAAGGGGGAAGACCGAGAGGGGGAAGAACGGGGAGGGGGAGGGAAGTGAAAAAGAGTTGGGAGACGAAACGTGGTTAGAATCTTACACTTATTCCGTGTTATAATAATTTACTTTTTTAAGGGGTAGGTATATTCTTACATATAGTTCTTACATGGTCGGGAAACACGCCAAACGCTTGACCAACATATGTATACGGTTGACATTTGTCACATGAGAACTTGTCGTTTTTACGACTCGTTCTTGAGTTCAACAGCTCGGCTGTGGAACGATTTGCCGGCCTCTGTGTTTCCTCCTTCCTACAACATGGGTCTCTTCAAGACCCATGTTAACTTTTTCCTCTCCTCAAAAAGACCCTCGACGCAGCATCTTCAAAGATGACATAGGCCCCGAGGGAAATCATTTTTCTCAGGGCCTCCTGTATGGAGTTCAAATAAAAAAATAAAAAAAAATACAGGATGTTAAGGAACGTACTTGACTTACTTTAAAAAGTGATTCCTGATACTACTGAGAGAAAAAAAAATTGTTTCCATTATATTTTATATTTTTATACATTATATTTTTCTAGAAAACTAACAAAAAAAATCTTTCATCTGTTTTCACTGATCACTGATTGAATGAGACGTAGGTGATATCCATCAAAAATTGTAGCAACGGAGGCATCTTTTTGCCAAATTACTCTGCGTAGTTGAAATCCTACGTCCACTACTATGTTCATCTGAGACAGTAGAACAGCTATTGGGTAGGCTCGAACATGCTGTACAGGACAGATTTAGTTGTCTTTCGCATCCCACTTTCATTGAAAAGTGCCACGGGAAATGGGGCCAACTCATACTTAAAGAATTTCATCAAATCTTCATCTGGTCGTTTGCTTATACACATCCACTGAAACAGCAAAGTTGGGTCAACTGCAACCATTTCATCGTGAATTTTTATCGACGGGCTGACAGAAGACATTGAGAATGACCGGTCTTTGCTGGACAACTTGATGTGTGAGAATGTCAAGTCCACTATCGCATTCATTGCCATTTTACCAACTCGAACAGAATCGCAGCAAGTTAATGTGGCATTGCGACGACTCCACTGAAAATTGACATTATTTTACTGGTTTGTGAGAAGGGAGGATGTGTATCAAACCACTGATTGAGTTTGGCAATGTCTGTACCTCTACTCCGGCGGACTTGTCTGAGGTCCTTGTGCTGTTCACTTGACGTGAAGAGGGCTCCACAAAACTCTTCAAGGGAAGTGCAGATATCATGAGTTGCGCTCATACCAACTAACCACTTGCAGAGTACATTGTGCGAAACACATCTGCCTCCCATTATGCCTCCTCGGCTTTTGAATGACCGCATCAATGTCTTTTCAATAGTCATGTTGCATCCGAAACTGTTTGCTTCAAATGGTAAAAAGGACTGTAAATAATATGAACGAGAGACAAAATGAAATGGTATTGCTGGAATTGGGTGATAATATGTGTTAGGAAACAAATAGGTTACAAGAAGGAAACCAACCACTTACCTCTTGGAGAGTATGCAAGAACACGACACAAACATACAAATTAAGTTTATTTTACCAGCGTTACCTCAAGGTATTATCACGACATCAACATAAATAGCAGAACACGACATTGTTTACTTTGAAATAGTCTTTTTAGTTAATAAACGAAATTATCAACACGACAAACACCAAAGTTGTTTCCAAATTTGCTTCCTAGAATCCTTTTTTCTGTTTATGTATGCTTCCGGTACAATTGCCATCCAATTTTCCTGGTCATTGTTCCAAGTACAAAACCTTCCAGCATGGTGATGTGGTTTAAGGATGGGGAGAGGTAGGTACTGGGTAAAATGACATCCAGGTAGGAACTATGCATAATATCATTTCAAAACCAAATAAGTCATATCTTATCACACGCCTGAACAAAGCGACCAGAGCATAACATAGTAAAGAAGCGGCTGGTTGCAAATTTGTGGTATTCTTCAGGAGTCATCGTTGATGGTAAATTCTCCATATCTTGATTGTACAACGGGCAGGACTTTGCGTACGAGAAGTAAGTATCTTATGGGTGTTCGGTATCATTTTTTAATTTAAATGAAATTTTACAAATAACAAGATTTTTGTCTACTTTATTTAATAACTTTCTTTAATGTATGGTCACACATATTATTAGGCGAACGAACAAAAGCTGTGTATAAGATAAAAATAGCTTTTTCTGAAAATGACAACATTTTACCTAGACGTCAGGACTTTTGGTACGTTCACACCCTAAGCACCCTGAACAAGTTTCTGAAGGAATCGCTTAGGTACCCGCTCACGCACTCTACACCTCCCTTTGGACCATTCTTTGAACGGACTAATATAAAAGTTAGTATTTTATTTCGAAATTGTCAATTTATTGGTATTTTAAATTTTTAGATTTCCGGTTGTAAATAAATAAATAAATGGGAATGTAAATCCATAGGCAGATCCACTGTTGTTGTCATCGCATATCGACTTCTTATTTATCCCCTGTCAATATCGATCTGGCTAAGAACAGTGCGACTGTGCTCGAGAAATCGGTATAAAATCATCGATAGTCACGCCTATCGATCCTATGTTGTAAAGTTATCGATTTCACTACACTAGTGACAAGACCCTCGTACAAATCACTTAAGACCCGGTAGTAGGCGCTCAAAAAGAGCAAGAAGGGGAGAAACATCAATACAAATGTTAGAGGGAGCGCGCTAATATTAAAAACGACAATATTCAAGCGAAAATTGTGAAAATGTTTTATAAAACACGAGTAGTTTAAAATAGAGCATAAATGTGCTTTAAAATGTCTTAAACGGCATTGAAACACTGTGAATTATTTCATACATAGGTATAACTTGTAAAATGATAGAAAAAAATGGTTAATTTAAATTTCGGAGTTACAAGAGCGTGACAATTGTATAGATATTATAACTTACAAAATAATATATAGTTTCTTAGAAACATAAAAACTTAATGAATGCCAATATTAATTACAGGACATAATCACTTCTATCCATAACACTTAGATTTGTTCAATTACCTAATTCTTTGAATTTATTTTACCCATCTATTGCAGTCATCAAAACAATGGATTAACACCAATATTTGATATTAAATATTTTACTTTGAAATAAAACATGATTATTACATACCTACCTAATAATACTCGCACATGGTGACAATAGAACCGTGCCGATGTGCGCCTAGAAAACCAAAGAGGGTTGTTATAATAGTTTGTTGTTGGTAGTAAGGCACTCTTGACTTTTTGGCTATCCCTTATAGATTAAAAGCTCGCGGACAGGAATAGGCAACATTGGTTTTCGACCCACAAAACAATTACATAGATTATCATTTATACTTTCTGGCGGATACTCGAAAGATATTGAAATAGATCTATAAAAAGGATTTAATAATTAAATTCCGGTATTGGTGTGTATATTGTCAGTACTACTTAACCCCTCAGGCCTCAACTATATTTTGTCAGAGTGTCAAAATATAAATAATAAAATCTAAATAAATGGAATATTTCTGAACGTATCCGAAAACTAAAAACTATTTTTAAAATTCATAAATCGAAATAAACATTTAATTTTTGAAATATGCAACATAAAAAAGTTTTCAAAATGGCTCACCTTACAATTTTTATGATCTCTTTAACTAAAGTTACTGATAACGAAAACCAATAAAAACACATACGTGTTTTATTAGATAAAAAAGTAATAAATAATTCCAAAGTTTCAAAGATTTTTTCAAATTGCGATCCATAACTTTGGTTTCGTAAAGGTGTAATTTTTACTTATTTTGTGGTTAAATTTTAGATTTAAATATAAAGCATGGTGTTCTCTCTTTCTAATACGTTTAGATCATATTTATTACTGTGGTAGTAAGCGAGATACAACGATTTCTATGCATTCAAAGGAATGCCACAGTAAAACTGTGTCGTCGGCATAACTAACTATTTCACCGTCTATTTCCATGCTGCAAAGTTCATTTCTATAAATAGTGAAAAGAACGTGCCCTAGTATGCTTCCTTGTGGAACTCCATATGTGGTCGGCAGTGGTTTGCTAGTATGGTTGTTAATTTTGACTTGTTGTGTTCTGTTACTCATATAACTTTTTAATAGTTGGAGTTCCTTTCCTTTGATACCCATGTTTATCAATCTTTTTAAAAGTGTTTGGTAGCAGATTGAGCCAAAGGCTGTAGCTAAATCTAGATATATCGCTATGCATTTATACCCTTGATCTAAGTTGCTATGTATATAATCTATTGTACATGGCAAAGCTTCTTTCGGGCCTATTTTTTCTCTAAATCCATATTTTTTATCCGATATTAATTTGTTTTCTTGCAGGTATTTTATAATTTGGTTTTTAACTACTCTTTTAAAAATCTTTGAAAGCGAGTGAAACAATGTGATTGATCACCAGTCCTTTTTTAAGAGTACTAGCTGTGTTATACTAAGGTTGATTAAGTGTGCTATGGGTTTTAAAATTTCGTTTTTAATTTTTATTATCTTAATGCAATCCGTTGTTATCTCATCTAATCCTGGAGCAATTCGGTTTTTTAATGTGTTTATTATTTTTTCAATTTCCTCTTCCGAAGTTGTTTTTATTGTAAATCTGTGTTGTGTCGGTTGTGTATTTATGTTTGATCTGTTTGTTTGTGTTATGAACTTTACGGTTCGCTAAAACTTTTCCTATACTTGCGAAGAAGTTATTCACATGATTTGCTATAGTTTATTTATTTGTATTGGCATCAATTTTTTTTGAGTTAATGTTTTGATGTTCGATTGTATTTTTCGGTTTGAATTTTTGTGTGTATGTAACTTCTTTTAATATTTTCCATATTTCCTTTGGGTTATTGTTTTCTTTTTTTTCTTATAGTTTTTCTCTATAGTACAACTCATTAGCTACTCTAATAATTTTCGTGCAGATGTGTCTATATCTTTTATAGTAAATAAGTTGTGCTATGTCATACGGCGTATGTTTAATTTGTTTATGAATTTTGTCTCGTTTACGAATACAGTTTAATATTCTCTGTGTTATCCATAGTTTAAATTTTTTTAGCTTTATGTGTAAGTTTTACTTGTTTTAGATTAGTGTTATTATTTATTTCTTGCGCTTTCATTGTTGTAAATTTATCCCAGGTCTCTTCGACATTCTCTATTTCGTATGTACTCCAGTCTATTTTATTGAGTTTTTCTTTTAAGTTTGTGTAGTCAATTATTTTTTTGTGTATATTTTATGTTTGTTAGGTTTGGTGTTTTCAGTATCAATTGCTATCATATTCATGTAGTGATCTGTAGTAGTGCTTTCAAGTACTATGGTTTTGGTTTTTAGTTTTGTTTTGATAAAAGTATTTGGATATTTATATTTATATTTGTATTTTGGTAAATGTTTACACTTGCAATCATTAATCTTGTAATCATTAATCCTGGATAGGATTTTTAGTTTACAGTATTTACCATACCCGTAAACTAGGCTGCGTGTGTTGGTTATTTATTAATGAAAACCCAAGTATACAAGTCAGATATATTTACAGGAAAACGAATTTTAACAATTAATTAAAAGCGGAACAACCGAAGGGGAAAATGGGCAACTGCACTTGAACGTTGAAACTGGAATGATTTGCTAGTCATGTTTTTTCGTGCGCAGTGGCTGTCGGTGATACCATTAGAGAAAATTTAATATTTTATGGCAGTATGTATAAATAAATAAAAATGTTAGGTACCCCTGACAAGGGCCCTGCGCGTTCCGGCATTGTTCGGCCCCTTGTTGTGCGAGCTCTCAATCTGCCTAAATGATTATTATATTTATTTTCATTACAATTCACCCGCTGAACACAGAACGAGACAATATTTTATACTGGAAAACGGAACGCTGAATTTATTTTATTTTCCCGCCCACTCTTCGTATTAATTAATTGCTTTGAGAGATTAATTTTTACACCAAATGAAAGCAGAATTTAAAACATTTTTATGATATTGTAAATAGCTTACCTACGTAGAGGTACATTAATTTATTATACCCTCAATAACTTAATTATACTATGCTTTAGATCCTACTAATTTACTAGCTTTAGATCCTAAAAAAATCAGTTCATATTATAATTATTATTGTCGGATTGATAATTGTGTTTTTATTCGACAGCCTCCGTGGTCGCGGGGCAAGACTCTCGACTAACAATCTGAAGGTCGCAGGTTCAAAATCCCGGCGTGCGCAAGTAATTTTTAGTTGATTATAATGTGTTATTTCACAATTTAAACTTATAAAAAATATAAGGTATATTCGAGAGTGGAAGATACTGTCAGTACCGACCTGGTATGTAAGACAACAATTCAGAATTGAAATGGATTTTAACTGTGTTTGGTTACCAGATCTGAATAGCACATCTCCACTTTCTTCTTCCCAATCTCCTTCCCCACCCCTATATCTTCAGCCCAACAACACACCCCAAATGGGGATGGCATAGTCTCTCTGGCTCCAGGCGTTTGGGAGAAGTTGTGATTCTTGCGGTATTCACATAAAATATTAGCTGAAAACAGCAGACCTTTGAATCTGAAAAATTACGAAATCTGACATTAATTGTCAGGATTAACCTAAGAATTCGAAACAAAATAAATACATTAAAATATTGAATATTTATCCTAGACTTGTAAAAACATCAATAGATAGAATTGGTATACATACGAAATTACGTATACAAAAAATTATTCGTACGTGTTCCCGCCAATAAACATTGAAACCCTGTTAATTGGTTCATAAAAACTTCAGTCCCGTTTTTAACCGTTTTTAAGAATAAATTGATCGTATTTTATAATAACATTTTTCTCCGTGTACATATAGACAGCAGCAACAAAATTAAGATATATTGGTAGTTCTTAGTCGAAGTTAAAAATGACATAAGTTGATATGGTCCAATTAGCTCAGTGTTCAAAATACTCCCCCGGCAAGGAAGAGGTCCTGGATTCAATTCCAATATGAGACTATATCTTTTTCTGTCTTTTCTGTTTCCCTTTTTTTACATTAACTCCACAGTATCCCCATGTATATAAATGTACATGCATACTTCATTGACTTCCATAAAGCATTTGATAGAGTTAGCTTGAGAAAATGATTCAAATTCTGAAAACCTCTGGGATAGATGATAAAAATAATAGGTCATCTTTATTGGAACCAGAAAGCAGCAGTAAGAGTAGAACAATGTCTAACGGACGAAGTAGAAATAAAGAGAGGCGTGCGACAGGGATGTATTATTTTACCTATGCTGTTCAACTTATATTCAGAAGAAATATTCAATGAAGCTCTATACAAGAAGCTACTCAAGGACTAGTTATAAATTGGAAGATTCTGGACAACCTGCATTATGGAGATGATAAGGTACTTCTAACAAGTAACATTGAGGATCTACAACTTCTGCTGAATCAAGTAGTGAATACTTGTGAGAGTTTTGGGTTAGAACTGAATACAACTAAAACAAAATACATGCTCATAAGCAAAAAATTGACTTGAATGATAATATTTATATTGCTGGAACGAAACTAGAGAAGGTGCAGAGTATTGATATCTACTTGGGCTGCAATTTAAATGAAATATGGGAGTTGAAATCAAATGCCGCATTGAGCAAGCTCGTGCAATCTTTAACCGCATGAAAAAGATGTTCTGCAGTCATGATCTCACCTTGGATTACGAATGCGAATGGTCAGATGTTACGTGTTTTCAGTATAATTTATGGAAAGGAAGCATGGACACTTACTGAAGAACTGATAAGGCGACTTGAGGCATTCGAGGTGTGGATCTACAGAAGACTACTTAAAATAAGCTGGATGGACAGAGTTACGAATGAAGATGGTTCGGATGAATAAAGAAAAAGAAGTTATTCAAACAATCAAAATCCGAAAACGTCAATATCTAGGACACGTGATGCGACATCCGGAGAAGTAATACAGGGAAATAAAGCGGAATTTTAGAAATTTCAGATATAAATTCTGGTTAGGAATAAATGAAATTATCAACGGAAGTGAATTTATTTCCAAGCCTATGTAGTCTTTGGATTAAATAGTTAGTTAAAGAACAGCTCTGGAAGTCTCGTGTCACAATTTGGTACCTACTCGGAATGATATTAATTTTGTGTTCGGTGCGTCAATTGAGCCATTAACTAATTTGAATAAAAGTACCAGGTTATTATACAAGATAAGTCTATTAAATTAAGTACTTTCATGTTATTATAATAAACAAAAATTTGATAATTATAACATAATAGTTATCAAATTGAACAAGAGTTACAATAATAAACACAAAACAACTGAAATTAGTATTTTTGATGAGAGCTTGTCGAATAAAACATCAAAATGCTATCAAAAACTAGCAATCGTTTTGATTAAAGTACCTACGTATTAAAAATGAAACGAATCCCAAGAGCTGCAGCCAGTGAACAAATTGAAATTGCCTTTTGAATGGCGCTTTTTTATGCAACTTTCCCGCCAAATTGGAATTAGGCGGGAGAATTCGCGTTCAATTCATATGAATATATATATATTCAATGGAATATTCAAATTTAAAAGCTTTTTGACCTTTTGTGTTGCCATGGATATTACATTTTCCATTATTATTATGTAATTGAAGTAGGTACTTTTTATTAAATGAAAAACACGCTTCGTAAAACACTACTTTTTATTTGAATTAATATTTAACAGCCAATCGGGTTTAGCTCAGCTCAAGCTTTGTCAGAGCTTTTTATATCAACAAGGTGTGTTTTTTCATTTAATATAATATAATGTCACACCACAAACATATGTGTGGTTCATATTATTTACACAGTTTTCTACATAATTTTAAATACCATATTATGTCAAAATTCTGAATTTAAATTTATTCAAATATGACAGCCAGGCATCACAAAATGATATGTACATTTGTACATACCAAAGCAATTGAATTGTGTAGTGGTATGCAGAGGATATAACTTTTAAAAATTATTTATTATGTACTATTTTAATTGTCCTCACATGCTTTATTTCCTATCGCCTTAAATATTTGATATTTTTACATGACTCATAATATAGAAGATAAAAAAAAAAGAAAATAACTGTATATTTAACTAATTTTCGTAAAAATCGTCACACTGTTCATATTAAATATGCAACTATACGATATATAATATTATAATTTATACAAAAACTAGCTGTCCCGGCCACGCGTTGCTGTGGCTAACGAAACACAATGCCCCTTCTGGATGGTTATCTAACCTAGATAACTAAGTGTAGTGTCAATAAATTTACTCACACCGCCTTCTGTTAGAAACTTATGGAACTTGCAAATAATTTAATTTAATTGGCAAATAATAAATATTGAGGTAAATAATCGAGATTAAAACTATCCTATCTTTTAAGTTGGACCAAATTACACACAGTAAGCCAAATTTGATAAAAATCGGTTTATTTATAAATTAAGTAGTTTCGGAGTTTACCTTGGACGAACATTGTGACATGAGATTTTTATATATAAAGAAGATATGTCATGTATCGATGTATCAACATTACCTTAAATTTCCACCACCTCGGAACAGGCTCAGCCTAGTGAGGTGGTATATACCAAAAAAAATGTATTTGTATATTATATTGTAATATTATCTTGGTTAATAAATAATTTTAAAAAAATCTTTGAAGCTTCAAAGCTTGCAGTCCACAATGGAGTGCTGGTACCTACCCTGATGTATGTCAGTGCAGCATGGAACTGGCAGAGAAAGGATGAAAGTAGACTGTAAAAAATGAGATCCCTGGGGCGTATATGAGCTAAAACGATGTGTATGATCGTGTGAGGAATGGGGAGATCCGAAGAGAATGCAAGGATGATGTGAGCGTAATAAGTAAGATTAAGAAAAGGACACTGAGATGGTTCAGGCACGTAGAGCGAATGAGTGAAGAAAGGAGTGTAAATATAATACATGACGCAAATGTGAATGATAGAAGTAATCGAGGACTACCGAGGAAGACGATCAAGTGAATCGATACTTGAGTCGGGCCATGTCAAGAATCAGAATAATAGAAGAGTATGCACGAGAAGATTTATGAATGTGAATGAGGCAAGGAGTGTGTGCCAAGACCGAGTTGTTTGGCGGTCGTTCCTCTCTGCCTACCCCTGTGGGGAAACGGTGTGATGGTTGGTTAGTTAGTTAGTTATATCTATTGACATTATTTTCAACATTGGCCTTTAAGATTTCAAGAGTAATTTAAGGCAATAAATGATAATAATAATAATAATAATTTGGTGAAGAATTAAATTTATTTATTTTTAAGTTATATTAATTATTTCGTGTGTATATAGGATTACTAAATCTACACATAAATTGAAATAATTTCCTTCATTTACCATCCTACAAAAGTGCATCTCTTAAAAACCTTGGTTCACTAAGGGTCAAAGAAATTCAAATGTAACATTGTCATCAAAGAGTCATTCAGGGCCATTTTGTTTTTTTCCACTTGTAAAATGTCCCCGTTAAACGCCGTTTCTGGGTTAGGCGTTTTAGTTTTCTATCAAATTTTGTAGTAAGCTGACAGACTGAACCACATGATAGTTGTCCTCTTCTGATGATCACAGTTTGTTTAAAAGCAGAAACGCATTTAACGGAGACCATCAATTGTCGAAATAACAAAATGGCGTTGAATGGTCATTTGATGACAATGTTACATTTGAATATCTGTAAAACAACTACATAGTCTTTAGTCGTGACCAAAATATTTTTTTATGACTTCTCGAAGGTAAAATTATACAGGGTGTTATGGGGAGTACTTGATGTACTGTAACACTCTAACCAGCAAATCCTGACATTATCAAGAGTAAAAAATAAAAATTAAATTTTGACCTCCTGTGACTTTTTTGATGTTTTTTTCTATTTTTTTTTTCTTATCGCCCAACCTCTCACCTTGACCTTAGCCGTCCAAAACTTACTGATTATTTTTATGTTTAAGCCGCGGTAACACTTTGAACACTTTCAGTTTTTAAGTTACTAAAAAAAATATTTTATTTTTGAAGATAATAAATATCTATACGTAATTATATATGAAACTCACTGGATAGAAAAAAATCGCCAAGTATGTTCCGAAAATTTTTGAAAACACATTTCGTTCTGTTATTTAACATATTATAGAAAAAAAAAAAAAGTCAAAGTGTATCTTTAAACGTAACCTATGTGTTTTTCGGGAGATTTTTGCTATATTTTAAACAAATCGTGTTTTATTAAAAAAATTCTCAATGTTTGCTTCAATATTATCGTTTTTAATATTAGTGCGCTCCCTCTATCATTCGTATTTACGTATCTATTTTTCTTCTTCATTTAGAGCGCCGACTACCGGGCCTTAACACCTTGTATAAACAACAACGATATCATATTTTACAGTTATTTTATTATTATTTACCTGTATAAGATAATGGCTCCGAATACAAACTCTCCTTAACAAGCCCAACTCCTCTTCACTATACTCCGTGCAATATGCACTACCTAGTACCTCCCTACTAGCTGCATACATTAGGAGAACACCCCTACTGACAACTGGCAGGTAACGATGGACGTTCATTGTTTTGAAAAGCGAAAATATGAATATTGCAAATCCACGTTCGACAAAAATGAAAAAAAACGGCTCCGTCCGTCCGGCCAGGGCTATGGCGGCCATTGTGGGGTGGGAGAAAGAAGAGGGTGAGGGAAGGGGCTGCTTTATTTGCCGTCCCCGTCCAATACACCATTTGATTGTTTTCAGCTGAAAATGCGCTTTCCCGCTTTGTTCGGAGCCCGCCATTTTATACCTGAATTCCGTTGGTTATTTGCTTATATTTTGTAGTTTAGGAGGATAAAGCTCGGAGATGAAATGTTAAAATGCTCTTAGATTCTTATTCAAGATGCAGTTAAAAGAAAAACTGCCGCGTAAGACAGAATCAATGTTAAAAATATATCGTTCCCCAATCTAAATATTAGAAGTTTATCCACGATGACCTTGGTGAGCTTGGATTTTTATTGGAATTCTTAAAAAAGTCAGCAGTCAAATTCAATACCTACATAGACTCGATGTTTCAAGGCTAGATCTGTTTTTAGCGTCCTACATGAAAATTAGCGCCCTGCATGAAAATTAGCTTCCTCCGTGAAAATTAACATCGTACATGAATATTTGCATCCTACATTAAAATTAGCGTCCTACATGAAAATTAGCATCGTACGTGAAAATTTGCGTCGTACATGAAAATTAGCGTCCCACATGAAAATTAGGGTCCTACATTAACGTTAGCGTTCTACATGAAAACAGCGCCTTACGTGAAAATTTTCGTCCTACATGAAAATCGGCAGATTTATCTTGGTTAATCCGTACCCAATAGTGCGTTTATTTTCTCATAATCGCCTTTTTGGAACATGATTAACAGGTGGTAAGTAACGAAAAAATGAGACTAGTTTTTTAACTGTTAATTCGTGGTGGAATTCTATTGTATTAGATATGAAATTAAACTTTTTTTTTTCACTTTGTTCCACTTGTTTATTTTTACCAGGACCGGTTTCGTCCTACTACGGACATTTTCAGACTGATAGTGGAAATTCTTATGGTACGGAATCTATACAAACTTTGTACCCCTGCCTAAGTTTTGTATAAATTCCGTATCATAAGAATTTCATCTACCAGTCTGAAAATGTCTGTAGTAGGAGGAAACGGTCCTGGTGAAAATAAATAAGTAGAACAAAATGAAAAAAAATTGTTTAATTTCATATCTAAGGTGGTAAATAGTTGCAGAACAATAAATTCCGAAGAAGAAGAAAAATCAGAAAGGTGATCTAAAAAAACTGGTTTTTCCTTATTAATATCTAAAAAAACTGGCATTTCCTTATTAATTCATTCCTCAAGGGTGTATTTTGAACTTGCCTATTGATGTAAATTTAGGCTACTGGAGGTCTAGCAAGGATGATCAATAAAACCCCATTTCAATACGATATTGATAAAACCCATCATTTATGGTCAGTTATCAATATATATCGGTCAACAATAGGATACTTGTGGATAGATTTTTCTACTAAGATTACAAAAATGTTACAATTTTTTTTTTTTAAATATATAGTTTTTTTTTGTTTTTTTAATTAATCCGTTTTTTAGGATGTTCCTTATCCGATAATATTCGATTTATTTTTTTAAATTCCACACTGTTTTTTTTCTTTTATATAACAACACTTTGATTTCCGGCGAGCCTTGGACACACGCGGCGTTAAAAGCGCTAGCGTTATTGAGCGCGACGTACTCTTTTTACGTGTGGCGGGTCTGTAAGCGATTATTTTTATACGCAGTGCGTCCAAGGATTTATCGTTTGTATTTTGGTTTGACGTTTTAACAGATGTTATTTATAAACTGGTTTTATTGTAAAATATTTGGATTTAGTCATATATAGACATTGAACATTATATATAAGATAGATAAAGGAAAATATATTTATGAGATGTAATATTTTTGGTATGACTAGTTATTCTCCTCTGCCATTCGTGTGGAATACAGTGATTTTTTTAAAATGATTTTCGACAATGACTGGTTTTTCGCAGCCATAAAATTATATCCCGTCTTTCCGGTTTATAAAAAATTGTCCGATTTTTCGGACTGAAATTTTTAAAAATTCGATAGGGTTTCCAAGAAACGCAAATTTTTTTTTTAAATACGGAATGTCTTAGAATATTTGTCTAAACCGGATTTTTTTAAAAATGTGATTCCTTTCCTACCTTCCTCTTCCCCATCTCCTTCCCTTCCCCACTTTCCTTCAGCCTCACAACATACCCCAACTGGGGATGCCATGGTCTCACTGGCTCCAGACGGAAGCAGTTGGGACTCTTGTGAGGTATTCTCTATAAAAAAAAAAGTGTCCTATTGATTAGAGATAATCCGACTGACGATTGACTAATTTTGTCAATACACAAAACATTTTGAATATCTAATGTAGCAGCTCTTAGAATTGAGAGAGATCGTACAATGGAAGTGCCAATGTATTTTAAAGTATTTCAATCCGAAATTGTCAATTTATTAGTATTTTTAATTTTTGCATACCGGTTTGACTTTAAGGGATGTAAATCAATAGACAATCCGTTGTCATCGTATATCGTTTTCTTATTTATGCCCTGGCAATATCGGCTCTGCTGTCAACGGTAAAAATTGGGACATCGATATAAAATCGTCGAAAGTTAACCGTTGAGTCACAGGAAACCATATTTGTCCCAGCCCACATAGATCTCATATAAATTATTGTATCTCCCTTACTGTCATGGTGAGAAATATGATTTTAATGGTGTTAAAAAAGAAAGCTCTACGATTTATATTAAAATCTAGAAATTAACCTATATAGAACAAATTTGGATGTGTAGGTACAATATGAAAGTTTCGGATCGCAATTTGAAAATAAATTATTAAACATTTGGAATTTTTTATTAATAATTTATACATGAAATGACAAAAAAGTGAGATGACAGTAAAGTTTGTAATAATTTGTCTAATAAAATTTGTACGTGTTTTTATTTTGTTTCATTATCATTCATTTTAGTTATTATTGTAATGTGAACTTTTTTTAAACTTTTTTATATTTGTACTAAAATTTTTAATTTTATCGAAGGACGCAAATACCTTGTGGTGAGACATTTGACATAATAAGCCCCGAAGAAGCTTGAGCTAAGCGAAACCTGGTTGGCTGGAAAATATTAATTTAAAATAAATGTGGTGTTTTTTTTCTTCATTTAATAAAAAAAAAATTCAAAAAAATAATAACATTTGATTGCGTATTTCATCATCTTTCCAAAATAGTTTTTACTTTTCGGATATGTTCAGTTATATAAAATTCAAATAAATATTCCATTTATTTGGATTTTATTCCATAGCCGAAATATTTTTACCTTCTTTTGCCCGATTTTTGAATTTGAGATATTGTAAATTTTTCGATTTCACTGTGCTATAGACCCTGGAATAGTTTCACATTTTACTCAGAGGCAAAGTATCGCATCCTCCACAAATCTTGCTCCATCGGTTATTTGTTATTTGAATGCGGATAAAGAGACGCGATCTGTTTTATTCTGTGGATTGTATGGGATCTGTGGATCTGCTGAATCTACGGATCCGCGGATCTGTAGATCCGTGGAACGGGGTTTTGTTCTAAATTCAAACAATCGCCCGCCAACAACACAACACAACACTACACAACAACACAACGGAGCCACAGCGAGCAAAACAACCAACACTATACCGTATCTAGTACCTACAAACCAATAATGGAGATGCTTCTTCAATGTGAGTGATTTTTCCCAATTGGCAGATGGGCACTTTAACAGACTATTGTCTTCGTGAATACTCAAGAAATAATTTATGTTTAAATATTTTTTTAAATAAGAACACTTTGAAATATATTTTACAATTTTTTTGTAGATAGATAATTGAGAAATTAGCACTTTAAAGCAACCTTTAAGACGATAGACTTCGCTTATCGGCCCATACAAAAAGGACGCCCGGGAAAAAACACTTTTCTACATCGAAAATTGCACAAAATGAATATATTTATTTTATACTGCCTTCTAGAGGGTGAAAACTATGTCGGTATGTTTTCGAATTTTCGATGCGTTTCGTATTAACGTAAACATTCACTGTCAAACATGTACGATTTATCAAAAAATATTATTTAAGGAAAAAGTGCTGCTAACTCAACTCTCATAATGAATTATAAAATTATAAAAAGCTACCGACGTAGCTTCTTCTTTCTAAAAAATATATTTTTTTTAAAATTTCAATTTCGTGAAAGTTTCGGTGTAGAAAAGTGTATTCTCCATAAACCCCTTTTCGAGCGATTTCTGTAGGTAAATTTGAGCGTTGTCTCTTTCGCACATTTCGAATTCGCATGTATTGTAAGTGTGCGTGAGCTTATTGTGAGCGGGACAGAATGATAGACGCTGGTGTTCCGCGTGTCGTTCAAAGTCTAGCCTCTTAAGAAATAAGCCTTGCAATTTATTTATTGCATTAAATGCAAATAAATTAGTTTATGTACACCACTTATTTAATCAAAATTATCAATATATTTCGATACCAATGATTTTTTAGTCAGAACTTGATTAATTTGTGTTATTTCACAATTAATAAATAAACATAATATAAACTATATTTGCGGCACGTTCCAGAGTGGAAGATACTCCCAGTATCGCTCTGGTGTAAGGCCAACATTCAGAATTAAAACATTGCTTGAAATGGCTTTAGCCGTGTTTCGTGACCAGATCTGAATAGCCAGGTACTTCCCCACCTTTCTTAGTGGAAGATACTCTCAGTATCACGTTGGTGTAAGACCACCATTCAGAATTGAAACGTCGCTTAATAATGGCTTTAGCTGTGTTGAGTGACTAGATCTGAATAGCCAGGTACTTCCCTACCTTCCTCTTCCCCATCTCCGTCCCTTCCCACTTACCTTCAGCATCACAACAAACTCCAATTGGGGATGCCATAGTTTCACTGTCTCCAGACGGGAACAGTTAAGAGGCTAGACTTTGAACGACACGCGGAACACCCGCGACTGTCATTCTGTCCCGCTCACAATAAGTTCACGCACACTTACAATACATGCGAATGCGAAATGTGCGAATGAGACAACGCTCAAATTTACCTACAGAAATCGCTCGAAAAGGGGTTTATGGAGAATACACTTTTCTACACCAAAACTTTCACGAAATTGAAATTTAAAAAAATATATATTTTTTAGAAAGAAGAAGCTACGTCGGTAGCTTTTTATAATTTTATAATTCTTTATGAGAGTTGAGTTAGCAGCACTTTTTCCTTAAATATTATTTTTTGATAAATCGTACATGTTTGACAGTGAGTGTTTACGTTAATACGAAACGCATCGAAAATTCGAAAACATACCGACATAGTTTTCACCCTCTAGAAGGCAGTATAAAAAAATATATTCATTTTGTGCAATTTTCGATGTAGAAAAGTGTTTTTTCCCGGGCGTCCTTTTTGTATGGGCCGAAAAGCGAAGTCTATAGTCTTAAGACTCTTATATAAAAAAAACCTAACCTAACGTTACCTGTACAACCATTTTTTTCACTTTTAATGGTTTTTCAAAGGTGTTGAAGTTACATGTTAAAATTTAAAAAAAATAAATGCACTGATTTCCCTGCATTTAGAATGTGTAGCCTTTACCCATTACATATTTTATTTACCTATCTTCTCGGAATTAAAACTAAGACTATTGAATTTGATTAGATTTATTCTGTAAACAATAAAACATGACAATGTGATGAAGGTATCTACCTACAAAAAGCTATTGTTTTCAGTATCTATAAATCAATCTTTACCAAAAAAAACATTTCGTATTTTTAATTTAATCAACCTAAAAATAGGAACCTACGCAATATCTCCAGTCTGATCTGACTTCCTCCCAGCCAACCCGCTCCGTTCCGATGTAATTACTTAAAACTATCCATTGATCGGTTCTACATGTTACAGTCACAAAGTGAATTCATTACCCTCCTCCTCCATCCCTCCCAACCCTTTACCACCCCCATCCACCCACCATCCCTCCGGCTGACCCCAAATCTGATCAGAAAGGGTAACGGATCAGAAAGCCTCATCTGATTCTAAACCATTCCGACCACTAATATGCTAGACTTGGCTAATTCGACTAACAGTCCGTAATATAAACTCGTTTATTAATAAACGTTAATTTAAATCGCATCAATATTATGTGAACTTACACATTCCCAACAGAAATAGATTAAAAATAAAGTGTACGTTTTTTTAAATTCCATAATTGTAAAGCAACACATCTCGATACAGGAATACCCTAGTGAGATGTGGAGCTTATGTTTTTATGTAATACATTATTTTAATATTTTAATAATAATAGATGTTCAAATTTCATAAAGCTACAGTTCATGCTGCTTCAGAAAACCAGATATCAGCGTCATAATTTGGATTTGAGTAAATTCTACTAGAAAATCACTATTAAGTTACCCAGCGTATTAAGTAATTAACACTGACTTTATCCTCGTAGAAAATATTTGTGTAACTTTATGCATTTAGCATTTCTCGACCCGTTTCCGTATATAAGGTTCACTTTTATTTGTACTATTGAAATTTTTCATGAATACTGCACTACACGGAGAAATATGTTATTCGAAAAAACGATCATTTTAATAGACAATTCCTAGCATGACCACAGATCGCCAACGAATAAGTGACAGTTCACAATGACTAAGTGTCCTTAAGATATTCGACATCAACTGTTGTTTGTACGTTAGCGATGTCCAGTTGTCCTAGGGAACGATGAGAAGTTACCGGTAGTTATCCTATCAATCGTTATCGAGCGAGTGTGCTAGGGCCTCTGATCGGTTCTATAAGAGTATGTGGTCAATTTATAAAACTAACGTTTATGTTTATTCAACTTGGGGTTTTTATTTCATAGAAAAGCTTGTTCTCATTCATCTATTTCATACGTTTTATAAAATAGATCGTAGAATATATCAGAGGCTCTAGCACATTAGACATAAGTACCGTTAAAATAGTATCTACCTATTTATAATACCTAAGTCCTTATCGATTGAAGTACTTGTCTAATAAGTGACTGAAATGCATCTGTCAGATTAATGAACGAAAAACAATTTTATTATTTACCTTGTTTTTAATACGTCACCAAGTTAATTATTATGTTTAACGAAAATAAGTCAACTTAGTGAATTATGAATTAATAAATAAACACTCGCCATGTTGAGAAGCGCTGGTTCAGTGTAAATGAATGTATACGAATAGTACGAGACCCCATCTGTGTTTTACAGCAACAGTTAATGAAAATCTCGTTTCGGTTTGGAAAATTTAATTTCGGAGATTCGCAAACTTTCCTTGAACTGAAATCAGTTTAGCTCAATCTTGGTAAAATTCATTTAATACATATTTTGTTAGCTACAATTATATTTTGTAGGCAAAGCTGACGGAACGTACTTCTTAATTAATGTTTTCTGGAAACCAGTTTAAGAAATAACAAAAAATTCTCAATTTCCAAAATCTTACTTATTTTCAAACTGCTAATAGATTATATAGAACAACTTGTTTTTCACTATAAATAATACCAGAACGTTGACAGAAGACAACATATTGACTTTTAGTTTTAAGCTTTTTTCACAACTGATTGAATTATTTTTATAATTAAATCCGCCGTTGATATTTTATATTCATCTCAAGAAGCGTCGTTCGCCTATTATTCTAAAAAGTGCCTGTGATATTCTCCTAACTGTATTAGAGTGAAAATCAACCAAGTGTGGACCCCACTAAATATCACCAGATCACATGCTGCCGTAAGTGAGCTATTGTGGTATACTCTACTTTGGTGTGTGGCATTAAATTCACGTTGGGAATCACAGGTACCCGTGCTATCTTCGGCAGATTCGTCGAACTGTCATAAGTCATAATCATAACCTTGTTGTTGTGAAGAGTAAGAGGTACCAGGACACTGGCTAGATTCAAATATTCTGGTTCTGTCATTGGCGGAGAACAAAAAAAAGCCATCGGGAATTAATGGCGTCACGAAACAGAAGGTGTTTTTTTTTGTGAATTTGAGGTATTATTTTTACATAAGTATGGTTTGAATGACTTAGTTACTGCTTTTTGTTGACAATATTCAGTTTTTAAAAGGGATTGAAATTGTGCATTTGTTGTGTAGAAAATAAAGGAGTTTTGACGTTATATTATTTATCCTGTATAATAACATAATTTGTTTACTGTTCAAATACAAAATATTCGTTGATGATCATGGTCATACATGAAATTTGAATAAGTAGAACAACAATGAAAATCAAGATTACTGCATACTTTAGGTCTAATATCAAAAACGACTCATGAAAACATGAAAATTGACAAAATTGCAAATGCGTTAAAAGACCATATTTAAGCATGAGAGTATTTTTGCGTAAGAAAGATTATCATCTGCCAAAGTATCTGTCAAAGACACTATCAATGGTGGTTGTACCTACTTAATTTAAGTTAATTCAATGTTTGTAGCAGGTACCTACCTGATCAATTCAATTCGATGATCAAGCATTCAATTTACTTGGTAGTGAGCAAGGAGAAATACGTACAGCAAACAAAATAAAATAAATTCGGCTTACTTATAGAAGCAATAAATTAAAACCACTCGATGAAAGAATTAAAATTATTTTAACTCTGATAGAAGACTTATTTCCGACTTTTATTTTAAAATTGTTGATGGTTTTATGGACATCCCTGATTTATTAAGTCTAATTACCCCCCGTTTACCAACAAGAACTAGTCGATCGAAAATTATTTTTAATTGCAACAACAATATCAGGGCTGAGTCATTTAGATACTCGCTTGTACCTAGATTGCACGCTGTTGGTAATACGTTCTCGGAAGTAGTAGATGTGTTCATCTGCACGGAAGATAGTCATAAGAAGGCTCAATACTAATAGTCAATGTTGGAATAATACCTACTATTCTTCTGCGTTGAAATTAAAAAAATAAAATAAATTAAAGCTCTCTCATTCAAAATTTAGGCATATTAGATTTGTCAAAGAATTTGTATATAAAAATGTAAAAATCAGTCATTTTAAATACATGTAGGATTACGAAAGATTTTTTAAATATTTATATTGAGGGATCAGTAGGATTTATTAACATGTTGTTCTTGTATTGTTTTGTATTAATTATACTTATATAGTACACTTGCATAACGTGGATTTACTAGATGATCATTTAAAAGGAAAAGTGTATGAAAGGGTTTAGTTTTTCCTATGGGAAAAACTAAACCCGGACCTGAAAATGTTCTGCGTTGTTCTACATAATTTAAATATCATATTTTACTTCATGATTAATGTTACCCAAAATCATTATGAATATCACATGTTTGTAAAATTCCGTATAGACGTACAATAATAAAAAAAAAAAAAATCATTCCTAAAAAAGTTCGACTTCACTTTTCATTAGTCGATATCTGCCAGTCAATCAATTTACATGATACAATCGTCAATATATCTATAAATTTCGCAGTAAGTACTCCGGCATTAACTTATCGTGTTAGATAACTGATATTACCCTATCCCAAGGGACTAATACTGTAAAATGTATTCCAAGATATCCCACAGATGGTTGCACGAGAAGCTTGCCATTGGGTTCGATTCCTTTCAAAGAATTTGTATGCGCTTTTGTCCTCGTCCGCTGCGTTCCTAGCTACTAGCTAGAGCTAGTACAAGTATACTAGCTAGAGCTAGTACTAGGCCTGAGCCCGCCGGCCGTACCGCTATATGGGTGAGCGGTTAATTAATTAAAAAGTGCTAATAAACGGATCCGCTGTAAACAAAAGCGGCTTGTCTGGCTCAAGCCACAAGAGCAGATTCAATATATCAGACGTGGTTGGGTAGGCAAAGCGTTGCGTTGAGTGGACAATTTATGTATTATTTTCTTGATACTAAATTATCTTATTCTACTAGTTTTTTATTTTATTTTTTTTTTATTTTTATTGAAAGCATAGTTATAATAAATACATCAACAAACAAGTCCTGCTAAGCCAATTGAATTGGCTTGTCAGCAGGTGCTTATAATTTAGTAACATATAAATAATTTACATCTTATATCTACAGATAACAATTTTTTCATACATTTTTCATACACAATATAATTTTTTTTTCCGATAGCCAATTTTTCACCATATATTTAATTTTATTCATAGAATTACATTGCTTCATAGTGTCAGGTAATAAATTAAATATCTTCGGTATGTTGTATTCAAACGTTCTCTGTCCGTAGTTATTATTAAATTTCGAAACTATTAACCCGTCGTTGCGCGTGAATCTAGTGCAGTATTTACGTTCTAATTTCTCTTTATGCTGTGGGCTTTACAGTTGTTGGCTTTAGGCCATAGTATATCCTTAACAGGTAAAATTTGGCACTCTGAAACAACAACGGTGTATTATGTCTCTGTTTGAAAATATTAGGGACAACTAATAATTTTACAATTGCATTTTGTAACACTTGGACTTGTTTCAGATTTGTTATAGTAGTATTTCCCCATATTGTTAATCCATATCTTATAATAGATTCTGCCAGTGACATATAAATTATTTTAAGTGTTTCATTTGATAGGCAAAAATTTTATATTGCAATTGATCTTTGACTGATTGGAAAGTCTTTCAAAACATCGCATCGTCTTCATTTGATATTTTAATTAAAAGTAATCGCGACGGGCGTTTAAATGGGAAATCTTTTCGCAGTCATGATTAAAAGTAAGTTTCCTGTGAAAAATAACACCAAGGTCTTTGACGGATGGTACCAATACAATTTTATTATTATTAATTGAATACGATGTAGATATTGGATTATGCGAACGGTAAAATACATGGGAAACATTTTTCACATTTAGGAATATTTCATTTATTTCACACCGGCTGGCAAGTCTATCTATATTTGGCTGAAGGATAAGTGCATTATTTAAATATTTAATAAACTTGAAAATCTTTAAGTCGTCTACAAATATAATTAATTTGACATTATCGAACACAAAAATAAATATACTGAAGAGAAGTAGTCCCAGACGAGAGCCTTGAAGCACTCCCGATGTTATTTTATTTTTATATGAAACTTTATTTTTCAATATTACCATGTGTTCGCGGTTACAGAGGTATTCAGCCAATTTAGAAATGATCCATTATATCAAGGGCTTTCGCGAGAAGGATATTAATATTTACTTTATTAAAGGCATTTGAAAACTAAGTATGTATTGAATCTACTTGTGCACGAGGCCTAAAAGCTTCACAGCTATAGTGTTCATATATATATGTGTGTGTATGTGATAGAATTGTGGCTCCCTTATCAGGCACAAGAGCTCCTCTTTTCATATTTTGTAAAATTTATATAACAAAAGTGTAACCCAAGTTTTATAATACAGTAAAAATAAAACAAAACATATAACATTACATTTAAATAAAAAAAAATAAAAAAAGTATAATAGAAGATTGGTTCTGGTTAACCGGCCAGTTACAAAACCTTGCTGTTATGGAGTAATATTATAAATAGGCTAGCGTCTGTACGGTTCAAATTTAAGAATACCACTTTAAGTACATCTCTGACGCCACGCCTTATGCAAAACCATCTTCGTACGTGAAGTTTATTATCAAGCTACTGTAGCGCCGAAAGCTGCCCGCAGGGCCAAGCAGTAAAAACCCGTGGAGCGGTTTTTTAATTGCTAGTGGAGTATTAATATTAAATTAAACAAATTACTTTGTGTAAACCACTTTAATCACATGTTATAATATTAAATATTAATTATAAATGAAATTTGTAATCGACATGTAAAAGCCCAATAGGGCGTGAATAAATAAATAAATAAATATGCGTAAAGTTATGCCTAAACTTAATTATCTAAGATACCAACATTTTCGGGATGGTAAACAATGTGCAAATTGGTCTATAGTAGGCGCTGAAAAAGAAGAAGGGGAGATACGTAAATACGAGTTTAAATATGAGCGTGATAATATAAAAAACGATAATATTCAAGGAAAATTGTGAAAATGTTTTAAAAAAATACGACACGTTTAAAACACAGCAAAAAATCTATCGACAATAACTTAATTGCCATTTAAAGAAACACTGTGATTTTTTCAAACCTATGATGTAATCAATAACAGACCCGTGTATTTTTTTTTTTAATTTTCGGAGCATACTTTGCGATTTTTTTCTATTGAGGGAATTTTATGTAATTACCGTTTCGGCTCGACAGTATACAAACACAAAAAAACATATATTTTTTTAAGAACTTAGAAATTTAAATTTTTCAAGGGATATATTATGTTAAAAATCGATAGAAAATCGGAATGCCGGGCCTTAAAACAAATTCTTTATCACCCGACTAAAAAATAGGTGCCAAGTGACTAAACTTCCCTGCACATAGCAATTCTCAAACATTAAATTATTTTCCGAAGGACCTTCTTTACATGTGTTATAATAAATAAATGTATTTAATATAACTATTAAATAAAGATATTTTAAAATTAAATTACACCGAGTGCCCTCTCTTCAACGCAGTGCCGTCCCGCCAAAGTGGCAGCTTAATTAATGAAGTAGAGAGCGTTCCGCAGTGGCGTCCCGTGGAATGGGCCGGGGGGTGGTGCTGGAGGTCTAGCGAGGTGGAGGGTGGGGGTGGGAGGGCTAAGGGATGAGATTTGTTTGGTTCGGTCGCGCCACTGTACTGCGGAGCCGCGGGCTTAACTAATTTACGATGATAATTAAATAATTAATTTTTGTTATTATTTAAATTAAGACAATTTTCCGAATCAGTTTTTAAACCCATTTAACCGACTAGACTGGCTGCAAATGAAGGAAGCCAGTTTTCCAATCATCTAAGAAACAAAAAGTTTTTTTTTACTGTCTAATCTAAATAACGAGATTGTGTTTTATTTTATTTTTACGTTGACGGATTATTTTTCTGTAACAATTTCAAATGTGCCATTTTTGATTTGTTTGTTTTTGTTCGTGAATATGACGTCGTCGAAGCCGAATTTATGAAAAATGTGAACATTTCCTTCACTTTTATTGTTTATTTTTGGGATGTTATGTCGTGTTACGCTAACTCCTTCTTTAGCCAACGTTTCGGACAACATTACAGTGTCAATCATCAGGGCAGATGTGTGTATCAACATCTGTCAGAAACGTTGGCTAAAGAAGGAGTAAGCGTAACACGGCATAACATCCCAAAAATACTTTTGGCCGTGAAAATCTTAAATCATATTTCATTCATTGTTTAAAAATTTCATTTTCACTTATTTGACTAGAAATATCTGAACTAAATACATTTTACATTACATTACACTGCAATATATTACATTACACTCTTCTAAATTATTTTATTTGAATAAAAATGAATATATTTTTTTAAATCTACTGAGCTTTTAAAAAAAATTGATGTCGTCTGAAGGCAAATATAAGTTCCTCCCTCGTAACCAAAGGGTTGCCTACCGTAGTTAGTGTGGATGGTTTTTTTTTTCGTTGTTTGTTTTTGGGGTGTTATGCCGTGTTGCGCTATCTCCTTCTTTAGCCGACGAAAAAACGTATCAGTGTAGATGGTGTTTAAATGTATGTTATCGTGTAAAGTTTTTTTCTCTTTATTCGTTGAATTGTTAGTTAAGTGATTTGAGGATTTTTCGATCACTATGTTATGGTGGTCAGAATTTATGTTAATAGTTTTCTTTTCGTACATATTTTTTTTTGTGGATGTTCTGTATTTGTAGTGAAATTAGTTTTTTGAATACCTTGTTTTGTACTACCGTTAATTCATTTACTTCACTTCCCCAGATTTAATTCAAGTAATTTAAATGCGAATGTTAGAGACATAACAATTTTAAAATTTATTTGGTGAAATATATGATAATTGGCAAAATACACAAATTAAGGGGGTTACTTTATCTTTAATATCTTGAATACGCTGTGTAAATGTTAAATACTTATTAATGCAGAGCCCAAGATATTTAGTGTGAGTTTTTCACGGCCAAAAGTATTATTGTGTTATATTTTGGGTCATTGTGCCGAGTTGCGCTACCACCTTCTTTAGTCAACGTTTCCAACTGCTTTACAGTATCCATCATCAGGGCAGATGTATAATAATAGCAAATTACGAAACGTTGGCTAAAGAAGGAGGTAGCGCAACTCGGCACAATAACCCAAAAATAAATTACGATCATCTCATTTATTGGTTATCCAGTATAATAAATATTATTTGTGTACTGTGGTTCTACCACTGATAAAATAATTTTTAAAAAATCACAAATTAATAAGTTAGTAAATTAACATATTGCGCCCTTGAGGTGATTTTTCACAAAAACGGCGCTCTACAAATTATCCAACTATTATTATCCGGCAAAAAGTTGGCATCGTCTGATGTTTGAATTATAGGTAAATTTGTCTACAACTAAGTCAGTGGACACTGTGGATACGCCGACCAAGTTAATTATTATCAAGTTTTGTGGACTAATACGAGTTTGCTTGCAGTGGCAGTACAGAGCAGAGATACGAGTAGATTCCTTACATTAACTTTACAGATTCTGGCAATGGAAGAGAAATGTATTATTTGCTCCTAAAATTGTAACAGCAAATTACTAAATTAGTTAAAATATTTTTCATTGGGAATTATCTCTATGCAGTGTGTGAAGGGACTTACTTGGCTTAGTTTATTTAACCAGTAATTCCTGACATTATTTGGATTTTTTATTATTAATTTAAAGAGAAAGACAATATAATAGGAAATAAAATAATACAGAAAAAGAGAAAAGTTCCAATAAACGACTTTTAAGTAGTTTGTCAATGGGGGCTTTTAACTTTTAGTAAAAATAAAAATAAAATTATTTTACATATATATTACGTGTATATAATTTATATGTAAATGTACACACACATATTATGCAATTTATATAAATATATATAGACGTACACATAAATAAAAACATTTTTAAATTTCAACCATGAGGAGATTCACTATATTATAGTTAACTTTAAAACATTTTAAAGAATCTAGAGAATACGTATTTTGTTATATTTTGAATGTACAATATATTATATAGTCGCTTTAATAAAAAAAATACATATTTTGGCAACAAAGCAATCCGTGCTTTTGGAAATAATGCCACATTGTAGCAAAAGACGTTCGAGTGGTTAAGCAATTATTAAAAAATATAAAAAAAATTTGGTCTGCATTTTTTCGCAATTCAAACAAAAAAAAATCTCCCACACAACGTTACTCGTCACTCGTCGAGTAACCGATCTATCGCCCCGGGAACAAAATAATAATTTTAATTAACAACATTTTTAGAACACTGGTCTCACAGGTCTGACTAGAGCAAACCTCTCTGATTTGAAAAATAATATAAAACCAATGGGTTTTAAACAAATAAAGAACACAAAAATAACCGGATTTAAAAGATGTTATCACCCCAATAATCTCGTATAGGTCGTTAATAGTTTCATTCACAGCATTTCAATAAGTATTGTACAAACAAGCTCTTATGTCCACACTCGCCCCACGCTCCCTTTCAGCAGTATGTAGAATGGTATCTAATTAGCAAATGACATCAATTTTGCCCCTGAACCAGTAGGGGAGGCTGGGGATAAAAGGACCTGCCGCCCTTTTTGAGTTTATTTAAAACCGATTAAATTGATTCGACTGTCGGCGTTTAAACCGTTTTATGGTGTCCATTTAATATGTTTAATTCTGTAGGTTAAGGATTCCGTGTTTTTGAATATTTTTGAAGTACCCTCCTTAGCTATTAGCACAAAATTTATATTTTATATACCTATATTTACATTATCTCCACACAGGAAGCCAGAGGGAGAGAAAAAAATCTCTCAGGGCCTATGTCATCTTTTAAAAGCTGTGAAGAGGGTCTTTTTAGGTACTAGAGTTCTAGGAAAGAAAAAGTGTATGAAGTGTGGGTAGGGATCTGGGGCTCAATGTATTCAGGAGTGAAGGACGTTTGAATCCATCCCTTCCACTGCGGTGCAAGGTGATGTACCGAGGGAACCCTGCAGGAGAAGTCAAAACGTCTCCATCAACCAGTCTTTCCCGATCAACCCTGCAACGCGATAGGTGGGCAGACGCATCCGCCGCCAAACCCGGACAAACCTAACCCCCTGCTAAGTCACCAAACGTAGCGAATCATTTTGGATGATTTATGGCAGAAGTGCTGGTTATCCAATAAATGATTCACGAGCGGCGGTACCCATAACCGCCTCCCAAATTGTCTATTTATTAACACGTGTAAAAGGTATAAAAGATTAAAAAAAAAAAAACAGATGTAGGTATAGAATAAAAAAACAAAACAGACGACCGTCCGTGGTCGAGTGGTAAGACGCTTGACTCCCAATCGGAAGGTCACGGGTTCGAACTTGGCGTGCGCAAATAAATTTAATTTAATTAATTTGTGTTATTTCACAATTAATTAATAAAAACATAATATATACTATATTTGCGGCACATTCCAGAGTGGAAGATACTCTCAGTATCGCCGTGGTGTAAGACCACCATTCAGAATTGAAACGTTGCTCAATAATGGCTTTAGCCGTGTTTAGTGACTAGATCTGAATATCCAGGTACTTCCCCACCTTCCTGTTCCCCATCTCCTTCCCTTCCCCACTTACCTTCAGTCTCACAACATACCCCAGTTGGGGGTGCCATAGTCTCACTGGCTCCAGACGGGAGCAGTTGGGACTCTTGTGAGGTATTCTCTATAATTTTTTTTTTTTAAAAAGTGCGTCCAAAATAATCAAGGCAGGTTATTAAGTAGTTAAATATTTTTTCCGCGTATTTTGGACAACACGGATGGTGTTGACATATTATAGGTAGGTACTAAAAAATATATTCGTACATCGTGTCGTGTTCGGAAACTCATAGTACAAACGAGAAAGGGTGATTGAATGTACATAAGTTTTGGAGTCCATTTTGTTTTAGGTTTTTTTTTTAATTAGAGATTCCGGTTTTTTTTTGAAAACGGAAAACTTCTATAAAAGCGGGAGCGGGGAAAGGTGGGAGAGGGTAATAAAGGGAGAGGGGAAACAATTTCTTGCCTTGCAACGTATGCCTGGTACTCGCTAGTTGATTATAAATCCGAAATGTAAAACTGACAATAAATCATTGAACTGATTATCCTGATTCAAAAAACATTGTGCAGGTTTTGATTAAATGAATAAAATTAGGGATCCAAAAAGTCGGGTGAAAAGAAAAAGTAATTTGATAATAATAAAAACATAACAATCAAGTGCACTCCATTCATCTCCCCTCGGTATATTTAAATAATCAGCGGAGTCAACAGCCAACAGCCGCCACTGCGATCTCATTGTCCAACAATTACATCGGAATATTAATCCATCAAGGCCCCCGGAGTTGCTCGAACGTAATATTTTAATATCTGCACCACAAAAGGTGGACCAACTGCCAAACAAAAGCATGATCCTCTCCCTGTAAATACCGACCAGTTGCACCAAAGTCCATTAAAAAGAAAAAAGAAAATTTAAATTACTAGAATAGATTAATTTGTGGAAACGTGGTGTTGGCGGATGATGGATGTTGTATAAATCAAATAAGTAATTGTTTCACTCACAGGTTTATTTAAACACAACTGTTTATTGTTATAAAGTTTATTTTATAGAACTCCATTTTAATGTTTTATTTCTTTTATATATTCAATAATATTATTATTCAATGTATAAAAACAGTTTATTATAAACAAGTTCTGCTTCGTTATTATTATGTGTTACAGCTGTTTCGCCCTCTGAAGGCATTATCAAATTGGTGTCAAAGACACTCTACCATACATCAGGGTAGGTACCAGCACTCCATTGTGGACTGCTAGCTTTTCTTCTTTGGACAGTTTTTGTTAACACCAACCGCGTTCAGTGCTCCATTCAAGGAGTTACCTGCATTCAGGGTTAGGCAAAATACATGCTTTGCTGTAATTAAATTACAAATTACAAAATACTTTCAAGTCTTGTATTTAAAATACTAAATACTTTCAAATCGTGTATTTGAAATAAAAAAAAGTGTTTTTACCATTTTTATTTAAAATATAAAATACTTTCAGAACCTTTGATTGCAATAAATTGTCGTAAGTACTCTTTATCTAAGAGTGCGTTTCTATATAAGCAAAGCTGAGCATAGCGAAGCAGAGACGTGCAAAAATTGTCTAATCTAATTGCTCAAAAGACATATCTATAGAACCCAGGTGATAGTTACTGGAAATAGAAACTAATCCAACTCAGCCTGTTTATCAGTAAAATAAGAATTTCCTTTTATGAACACTAGATTTTTAAATGCATCATCAGACAAGCAGTTTCTTGTTGGGGAATGAATAAAGCCTGCTATAGAAAATAATCTTTCTGTAGTACATAAACTTGTGTTAAATTGTAAGAACACTTTTTTTATACTTAGATAGCTTTCAAGAATGGTAAGATCTTTACTTTTATCGTTTAAAAAAGCTGACTAACTCTAACTCCATTGTTAATGTCTTGTTATCATAAGATCGCTAAATGTATTTGTGTGAAAAAATATTTTGAAGCCATGAGTATTTGAAATACTTCCGCATCAGATATTTGAAATACCAAATACAAATTACATTTTTAGAAGTAATTCAAATACTGCCCAACCCTGCCTGCATTTAACCTACTTTCAATATCTCTATCACCTGCCCTAAGTATTCAACATTGACAAGTATATTGTACACTCTTTTCGTCCTCTCTCTTTCAAACACCATGACTTTTGACTTACTTAAATTCATCCTTAACTAATTATTCACACATACTTCGTGCATCCTAGATGCAAGCGACTGTAGATCTTCCATACTGTTAGAAATCAACACCGCATCGTCAGCACACATCAGGCAACTTGCTTTCTGATTACTCAATTTCGAGAAAACGACTTTGTTCAAAATAGAAGTCAAGAAAAAAATGTGCAAATTTCATGACGCCAGGATACACGCAGGTTCGCAAGTATTTTGTGAGAGATTCAAACATAATATGGTATCAATCAGCAACCCGGTCTCATATATAAAACATTTCCAGTTAGATTTTCAAATCGGTCCTTCTTTATATCGTCTCTATTGAGAATTAAGTAAACATACAAGAATGACGTACGGAAGGGGGATGGGGAGGTAAAATAGGGGTGAGGGAAAGCGGAAGGGGAAGGTTCCTTTCAGAAGCTATCGGCCGATTAATCTGGTAAGCGGCTGTATCCAATTGGGTATTGAGAAGTAAAGCCTTGAATACATCTTGAATCATATCAAAGATAACCTTATATCCGAGCAGAATCCTTTTCATGGAAACGATTTGCCTAATAAGTGGCTATCTACATAATATCTGGATACAATATTATTATTTATAAGTAATTTATGATTGAAGATTCAGCCATGTTTTAATCTGCATTAGGTTATTATTATTTATATTATTTAAAAAAAATTCTTGATTACTTACGAATTTTTTCATATGTTCTTTTTAGAATATCCTTTACACTTTGAGGTAATTCTTTCAAATACAAAAATAATGTTTTTCGTTTTCTGATAATAAACTGTTGTGTAAGATTATTTTTTTTTACCATTTCCAATAATTATGTAGGATCAATTTGTATTGTAATAACTCTTCTTAACTTTTGAAGTCTATTCCCCATCAATGTAATGCAACCATTGAAGAAAAAAATCCCAATTTTTACTGCTCAAAATATGGAAAAAATTAGTCTAAATTAAAAGAAGGTAATATTGTTAAATTCCAGATTCCGCCTAAACTGGTTAGGCTCATCAAAGCCACAATGTCAGACTCAAGATGTCAGATCAAAATCGATGGAGAATTGTCGGAAGAATTCACAGTATCGCAGGGATTAAAACAGGGAGACGGCCTGGCTCCCACTCTCTTTAACATTGTGCTCGAACATGTAATAAGAAAAACGCTAATAGACACTGGTTCCAATATTTATTTCAAGAGTAGTCAAGTTGTCGGATATGCGGATGATATTAACATTGTCGGAAGATCAATTTCAGCTATTAAGGAGGTCTTCGACCCTTTAGAAATAGCGGCGCGGGAAGTAGGACTGCGGATTAATGTTGACAAAACGAAAATGATGATACAGAGCAGAAACCCTTCACATAGAAGAAGAGGTAGTGCACAATTTAAAGACAACTACTCATACGAAGTGGTCGATCAATTCACCTACCTGGGCTCCAGTCTGACGGAGAACAATGAGGATCCAGCAGAAATCAGAAGGAGAATCACAGCAGCCAACAAAACATACTTCTCTTTGCTGCCAGTGTTTAAGTCACGTAGCGTCCACAGGAAAACGAAAGTAACCATATATAAGACCATTGTCAGAACTGTATTGGCATATGGATGTGAGGCGCTGACACTGACGGCAAAGATGGCTGAAATGCTGGATACTTTTGAAAGAAAAGTGTTAAGAAGAATATGTGGACCCGTGAAAGAGGGGGAACAGTGGCGTATCCGGCACAACAAAGAACTGTATGATATTTATCAGGCCCCCAATATCTCAGCCCATATGAGACTCCTCAGGTTGAGATGGGCTGGACATGTACAGAGAATGCCGGACACACGCGTCCCAAAAAGAATTATGGCTGGACACCCAGGTGGAAAGAGAAAAGTGGGAAGACCCAGACTGAGGTGGGAAGACGAAGTAAGAGGGGATGCAGCACAGCTTCTCCAGATAACTAACTGGAAGTCAGCCGCTGAGGACAGGAGGAGTTGGAGGCGAATGTTGCGGGAGGCCAAAGCTCGATATGGGCTGTAGCGCCATCGAAGAAGAAGAAGAAGAAGAAGAATATTGTTAAATCTGAATTTGAAATATGAAATCGACTGAAATGACTTGATATTAAGAGGTCAAGGGGTGCTAGCATGGTCGATTGATATAATCCTATATCGAGTCGACATTGACAAAATCCTTCATTTTTGGTCAGTTATCAATATGTGCTCGTATAGTCATCTATTGATAAGGGATATTCCGACCGACGATTGACAAAAGCCCGCCAAATCGTATGCGATATTGGCTGTGACCCTAGCATGGTCGATCGATAAAACCCTAATATCAATACCGATTTGGATAAGGCAAGATCGTAAGACAAGAGATTCTGGGTTCGAGTTCCAGTTGCGAACGTTACCTTTTTATTTTTCTGTGTTTTCGTTTGGATTTAGTACTATTATTATTATTTAAAAAAATAAATAAACAAAACAGCTAAAAAGCATTCTATAATTAGTAGGATGTAGATGTGTCTCTTTTGACAAAAAAATATTCTTTAGAGCGCCCGCAGACTGACAGTAGTTAGAAAACTGTTTCAAAATTCATACAAATTAAAAATAAGTCTCCCAACTGAAAAGTCTCTCGTGTCAGAGACTTCATATACCGTAATGTTATTTTTATGCCAACTGTCGCATCTCAATTGTCTCCGCGTCTAAAGTCTTTCTTTAATTATTATATAATGAAAATATGAAAATCTAAGGAAAACATATTGCATAGATATGTTTTCGGTTAAAGGAAAGGTTTTCTGGAATTTTTCAAGTAAAATTTTGTTGGAAATTTCTAATTATAGTGAAGTAAATTTATATATATTGTACATACAAAATATAATGGTGAAATTAAGTATAGATTATGGAATTTCATGGTCTTCCTCAATAGCAGGTCCGTACCGAGACAGACTAGTTATTTAATCAGAGTGTATTTGTCTTCTATGTCGTTGTTAGTGTCTTTTTTAGAATGTTTTCACTGACCTCTTTCAGCCAGGTTTTTATTCTTGATTTGTACTCATTAAATATAACTTTCTTCTATAAATTTATAAATAAGTGCGGGTGCGGAGATTAATGAAAATTTTCATTTTACAAAACATAAAAAAGGTCACTGTCTTAAGAGATTTCTAAAAACCATCTCCATCCTCTTTTCCCATCCCTTGAAGCTGAATTTTAGTACTTCTTGATGAAATTTTACACACTAGACGTTCAAAATAACAGAAAAATTACTGTCTACATCTATTAAAAAACTACGTAAAACTAGCAATGAAATACTTGCGACATATCTGCAAAAGAAATGCCTTTCTCGCGGTTGGATTCCCACTTTGATTTTCGTCTTGGTGAATACATCTTTTAATATATAAAACAAAGTCGGGTTAGTTACACCATTTATAACTCAAGAACGGCTGAACCAATTTTTATGATCTTTGATTTGTTGGATTTGTCTCCGTCCCGATTAACAGAATAACTATTAAAACATCGGAAAAAATCACGGGAAAAATAATTATGAAGAAAATTAATTTTTTCATATATTTTGTATGGAACGGCTTTTCAAATAATGTGCGTTGGTCGACATAATTTGAATCAATTCAAACTGTCAATGGTGCAGTGTGTCGAACATTTCGTGCTTAGTCAAAAGCTCAATTTCATTTTTTTAACTTAGAGTATTTATTTTAACTTAATAAAATCTTTATTTATTTCAGCTAATAAATTAAACACAGCATTTATTGATTCTAAGGCGGTACGAAGTTTGCCGGGTATAAATATATAATATTGTTTTTTTTTTTTTTAATTTTATTTATAAAATACATGAAATACATTGTGTTCAACAAATTTATAATATGCGTACCTAGTTGTAAAAAATACGCGTTTGATTTTTTTATATTCGAAAAGCCCTTAAAGCGCAGACTCGATAAGAAATTTCCCGAGAAAAAACAAATCCTTTCGAAATTATTGACTTTCCCGAGAATTTAATATTTCCTTTCTGTATGGATACAATCACAATTGATTGTAATATAATGTCCCCCTCACCTGCCACCCGCCCCCTCTTCTACCCCCTCCCCCCTCACCCAGTCAGGTATTCACTCAATTTTTCATCTCGTACATTGAACAAAGGGAAGCGCTCCAATCTATTTTACAAGGAAAATAAAAATACTGAATCGCCGCGTCTGAAAATGTTATAAAATTTCTTCAGGAATAATAATTTACGTTACGCTTGCTACAAGGGAAATTTACAGGAATTTATTCGATACCTGGTCTAAATATATATTGGTAACTATAAACACATTTAGCCTAAATTAAAGCAACACAAATATCACAGATCAACATTTTTCGTTAATTATTTTTTTTTAAATTGATAAACTAATGTTTAAGACAAGATTTTTTATGCATAGCACAAAGGGTAACAATTATTATTAGCCTGAAACACTCATCAATATTGAAACCTCTCCCGAGAAAAGATATATGTCGCCGACGGGACTCGAACCCGCACCCCTCTGTTTGTAGAGCTCCTGTCCGGCAAACAGACGGGTGCGGGTTCGAGTCCCGTCGGCGACATATATCTTTTCTCGGGAGAGGTTTCAATATTGATATTTTAATTTTATCCTGCGGAAGTATCCATTGGTATCGAACCATTTTGATAATTTTGAATAAATAAGTGGTGTATACAAAGTGATTTGTTTTCATTTAATTAAAATGACGCCACAAAATTAATTTGCAATTATTGAAGCAGTTATTTTGAACGTCACTTGTGCAAAATTTTATCAATCGCGAAATTAAACTGTAGATTGTATAAAAAACAAAGCCACAACGGGACATTCTTATTTACATATAACTAGTTGAAGTCCCCGACGTTGCCCCGGGTTTTACATAGCCTTTTTTAAAAATCAGATGTAGACAGATACTTATTTTGATAACCAAGTGTGCAAAATTCCAAAAAGAATAATCAAAATTCTAATGCGCCGAGAACGATTGCACACGCGTGCCTATATACTGTTTCTATTCTAGGTACAACTTATTGGTACATTAGAAGAAGATAAAACATCGTCTTTAAATTTGAAAATTACAAACTAAATAAAAATAAAATATCGTAGTTACTTTGTTCATTCGTCAAAATCAAACTAATTCATTAATTCCCCAGTCCAATTAATTCAGAAATAGCTAACATTTTATTAATTCCCCAGTCCAATTAATTCAGAAATTTCAACATTTCATTAAATCTAATGTTCTATTAATTCAGAAATTTCAAACCATGAAATAAATCCCGACTTAGTGGAATCCGAAAGTTAATCAATGCAAGCAATTCTATGGACTATCAATTAAATTATTTAAAATTTTATGTAGAAACGCCGTCAGTGTCAAACCTCTGGCAATTCAAGCATTTTCACATAATTTAAAAAAGTATTGTAGTTCAACAAAGTTGCTGGAAACCCCCTTTTAAAACCTAGAATATCTATGTAGCTGGGAATTATTACAACCATTAAAACACGGCCAAAAGTAGATATTATTGTGATTTATTTTTGGGTTATTATGCCGTTTTGCGTTATCTCTCTTTTTAGGCAACGTCTTGGACAGCATTACAGAGTACACCAGGGCACACGGAGAAAAATGTTATTCGAAAAAACGATAATTTTAATAGCAAAAACGGTTAAAAACGGGACTGAAGTTCTTACGAACAAATTTTTCAAAATCAAAATCAAAAGTGTTTTAATGTTTATTGGCTGGAACATGTAAGAACATGTAAGAACCTGTTAATTTGTTCGTAAGAACTTCAGTCCCGTTTTTACAATTAAAATTATCGTTTTTTCGAATAACATTTTTCTCCGTGCAGATGTGTAATTGAAGATTATAATGAAGAATATACTTTTTTTATCTATGAAGTCATTTCAATCACATTGTAAACAAACTTACATTTTTTTGTAATTTTTGAAAGAAAGACAAACATTTTCAGGTTACTAATAACAACCTTACAACATTAAAAAAATCTCCTACTACCACCACACTAAATGGAAAATGTTGCTTGTGTCGTGACAAGGACTTAAGTCAGCCACTGACCGATCGTAACAAAAAATAATAATAAATCATAAAATGATATAAAAAAATTATAAAAAAATTACATTAAAATGTTAAATCAAAAATATATTCAGTCTTGCGCAATATACCCCCTTTAGTTTTTATAGAGTTGATTGCAAAATGCATTTATTTTGAGTACTCGTACACATCAAATAAAAGCCGGTGTTCCGTGTGCAGGCGGGACTAGAGACAAGGCAATACAATGCAGAGCTTTGCGAACACGAAATTGAATAGACGCCTAGCATATACGTTTATCTCCATAGAATACAAGCGAACCCTTCCTTTTCCCTTTTCCTTTTTTTCAAAACAGAACTAATGCATAATTTTCATTAGGCCCGGCAGAGCGCGCCACTCACAATGGTACACGCCCTCCTACCCCACGGCGACCGAGCACCACCCTAACCCACCCTGTTCAGCGGGGCCACCCTGTGCCACCCCCTGCGCCACCCTACTCCATCCGCTCTCCAGTCGGGCTAAATATTATATTAGTAGATGAGTACCTCTCTTCATCTTGTGCTTTGGAAGTTTTGACTGTGTTATGAAAAGGTGGTTGCAAACATTCGGCTTCGAAAATTACGTTATGTTATTTATTTACGGTATAAAACATTTTTTACAAAAAAAATAATTATAAAACAATTTTACATATACAGTGTAAATATACTAAAATAACTAAATTTAGAACCAGGCTATAAAAAAATGTTAGATTTTTCACAAAAACGGCGCTCTACAAATTATCCAGTTATTATTATTAGTATGACTATTTAAAAAAATATATATGTGAAATGCATTTTTGAAAGTTCTTTAGTGCTGTTAAAAATATCTGATAGGAAATTTTGCATGAGAGTATATTGGTTATACCTATGTATGTACACGGAGAAAAATGTTATTTGAAAAAACGAACATTTTAATAGAAAATACGATCATTTTATTCGTAGAACGGTTAAAAACGGCGTTTTTGGCGGGAACATTAAGAATAATTTGTTGGTATACGTGATTTCGTACGTATTTTACCGCCAATAAACATTGAATCACTGTTGGTTTGTTCGTGGGAACTTCAGTCCCGTTTTTAACAGCTTATTTTGTAATCTCGTAATCTATTGTATAAATAACCTGTGTATGCGTGTTTTTGGTTCGTGTGAGTATAACAAGGAACATGAAATGAAATCTATTGCCGTAATGTAGGAGATGAGTTACTTATTATTCCGACTTTCAACAACACCAAACCAGCCTAGTAGTCCATTACCTACTGATTTTTTAAAATTATTTTTAAGTTGAGTTAATAAAAAATTTATAAAATAATATGCTGTTGTCTTTTTCTTTGTAAGACGCAACTTTTGAGATGTAATGCGTATCTGAATTCAAAAGTTGAAAAAAATTGACACACCCTAAGCTAAATTCAATATAAAAGATAAATAAAAATAACTAGCAAACGTCGACCACTAGTTGTCCACCACTCTCCATAAGGAGTTGTTGGGGGGTGAGGAGAGGAGGGTTGTAATTTTTTCACAATGTTAAGGCGGGAGTGAGTGGGGTGGGGTAGGGTGGGGTGGGAGAAGGGGGCGAGGCTGGTTACGGAAATGGATGATGAGGCCGGAGATGATTTTATATTATTCCCCTTTCCTCCCTCCCTCCCCCTCAACCACCGCCCACCCCCTCCCTCACAGTCTCATCTCGCCTACAAACGTAATCAACTCAAACTCATTCGCCTGTCCTCAATTAATGGACTTCTCAAGTTTAATGCCAGTTTGTTGGTATTTAAAATTTTATTTTGAGATTTTAATTTATTCTTAAAATATATCTACCTATGTTACGATTGAATTTGACATTTGTCATTTAAAACAATTGACATTTTTGTCACATCATTAAAATATTTATTTACTTCATTTAGCTTGTAACCTCTGTTGCTCGTCTGAATTACGTTTTTTGGCTCTTTAAAAATTAATATTATTTTTTAAATTGACGAACTAATTTTTAAGACAAGATTTTTTCACATAATTGTCAGATTTTTATTATTTATTTCTATTCTCGTATACACATTTTACAGATGATTCCAGTTTACACAGACAATATGTTTCTGCAGTACAAAAAATATTCATAATCAGTTACTGAATGTAGTAGGTTAGTATTGATGTATTACCTTACTAGGAGAACCTATGCAGAGGTGTTTTAGATTTAGTGTTATTCTGCCGTCGTAAGTAAAAACACAGTTTTATATTATTGAGACTCTCTCGAGGAGGACTCTGTGGTTCCATCTATATCGGCAATATTGTATATTACGTTAAAAAAGTTATTCTAAAATACGATCATTTTATTCGTAAAAACGGTTAAAAACGGGAGTGAAGTTCTTGCGAACAAATTAATAGTGATTTAATGTTTATTGGCGGGAAAATGTAAGAACAATTTATTGGTATACGTACGAAATGACGTATACCAACAAATTATTTTTACATGTTCCCGCCAATAAATATTGAAACCCTGTTAATTTGTTCGTAAGAACTACAGTCCCGTTATTAACCGTTTTTACGAATAAAATGATCGTATTTTAGAATAACATTTTTCTCCGTGCACTTCATGTAGTATCCGTTTATTTTCTTCTTACTACATTGTACCTATATAATAATTATTACGTTATATGTATGTATGTACATGTATTTTTTTTCTTAGAGATTAAAGTTAAAATATGTTTATTTAGATACAGTTTGCGCAGAGGAAATAATAGCGAACATATGTTCTTCGAAAAGTAATTATTTAATCCTGGTATATATTTTAATACTAATAATATATAAATATGTTCTTTAATGAACGTGTTTGGAAAAAGAACAATTAATTGATGGGCGGTATATTAGTGCAAGAATTTGATTACAATATTTATTTTCTTAAATGAAGTCTCTCGTTAAGCGACGGATTGCTGTGAAGGCTTCGAATGATGTTAATCTAATACGAAAATGTGATTAAGATAAATAATAGACAATACACGATACAGATAGATTTATTTAATTTAAGGGTAAGAGAGCCTAAACACAACATTTTAAATAACTAATTGTGAAAATTTTGAGCAAAGTGCAAGCTTGAAAGCTTTGGTAAAGGTCGTGGAAATTCTCCAGTCCTAAAGAATCCTAAAATTTCTCAAGTCTTTCAAAATAAACGTTAACTCAACTTTGGCATTAATCTTCTTATAAATTTCCAGTGATGGGGGTAGCAAATGTAAAATCATGCAGTGTCCAGTGTTTTTAATATAATGTCCTCCGCGTGCAAATTGTTATCTTCTCCAAGCATAAACTTTCTAATTAAAGTGTGTTTATCGGAGGTGACCGGCCAGGTAAGTATGTTTCTGTATCTTTTTGTAAATAATAAACTTAGATAGAGCCTAAAAATTCATTAAAAAATATATATAGCACCCTTGAGGTGATTTCTCACAAAAACGGCGCTCTACAAATTATCCAACTATTATTATTATTCTTATTAATTAGCCTAAAAATTCATTAAAAAAATATATAGCGCCCTTGAGGTGATTTCTCACAAAAACGGCGCTCTACAAATTATCCAACTATTATTATTATTCTTATTAAAGAAAGACAAATATTCCCGGATTACGAATAACCTGACAATATTTGAAAACCTCTTACTATTACAGCAGTAATCGGAAAAAGTTGCTTGTCGTTTTATTTAGGTATTATCTGCCTGAGGTGCAGTTGTCCCCTTTCGCTCAATATTCAGGGGAGTAGGAGCGACAGAGACAGGAACAGTTTGGTCAAATACCTGCTAACTAACCATTGTTAAAATTTCTCGGCCACAGGGTTTCCTCTTAGTAAATCAGATAAGATGAAAAGACAATAAAACAAAAACAAAATGTATTGATATAATATTTTTGACTGTTTTGAAAGGGAAGTCTAGTGCCTTATTTTGTCAAAACGTATTTAATTGTTTCAATTTTACAACAAACAAAAAAAGTTATACTAAAGAAAAACTATTACATAAAAGTATCGAAGAAAGAAAAACACTTTGTGGCTTGACTACTACATAAGTTAGTTCACAGAATTCATTGTAGAAAACAAGTTGTAGATAGTAATAAAGGTTGTTTTTAAGTTTGAGAACCATTGGACAGAGAGGGCTAAAATGTAGACTTATGGAATTCTCTCTCCTCTGTAAGCACAATGCTATTGTTTGGCAGATATTATGACGTTTACACGTCGGAACAAATTATTATTATACAATTCAAGAGATGAAAAAATCTGTTTTCGTGTAGATACAAAAACCAAGAAGTCTTCATGAATAGGTGTAGGTATTGAATAAATTTCTCAGTGACAATAAAGCTTGGAATAGTAAATAAATAATTGATCTTTGAGAAAAAGTGTAATGGCGAAAATACGTGCATCATAAAAATGGCGTAATTGATTTAATTTTTTTTATTATTTTCTTTCTATATTTGTTCTCTTTCTCTGTACTATACTCTAACTATGTTATATATTTAACTATGTTATTATTTCTGTTATTTCATTAAGAGCATCCCCACCACTTAGTAATAACTAAACATTGATTTATGCATTTGGTGAACATTTTTTATTGGAGCTTTAATATCTATGCACATTACAATGACAAATTCATTAATGTAATAATTGTTAACACTCTGTAAATATTTAATATTTCCAGAGATAAATAAGTGAATATATATGGTGAAATGGGAATTAATGCTGAAAATATTACGCAGCGATCTCGACTAGGCGATAAAAGTCTGGATCTCATGACCTATATCATCTTCGGGGGTGGTATATGGAGAAAAGAAAGGAAGGAGAGGAAGTTCGAGGGAAGGAAAAGGGTGCGAGCGATGGGTAGGAATCTAGGGGTCATTGTGAGCAGGAGTGATGAAGGTCTGAATCCATCCCTTCCGCTGAATTGTAAGCAGATGGGTCGAGAGAGTCCGGCTGGAGAGGTCAAAGGTCTCAATCGGTCTCTCCCGGTCTGGCCTGCCACGCAGTTGGTGGGCATCCGTTACCCCGCAAGAACTGGAGAAACCTCTCCCCATGAGCACGTGTACACCTGCTAACAGCGCCGGTTCTATGAAATCTGGCGCCCTGTGCAGGAAGTACCGATGGCACCCCCCCCCCCCCCCAACATTTTTTTTAAATTAGATAAAAAATTTATACACATATATAGATATACATATCTATAAAAAAAATTATAATTTTATGCAATACGTTCAAAATAAATTAATATCCCGCCAACAAGAATCAAGAGTAACTTTTCCAAGTGACCAGGCAATATCTATGACACTGGACAAAATAAGAACATCACAACAAAATATTATATAAAACAGGAGGCAGTTTAAGTTCAGAAATAATAATATTCCGATCAGTTTGTTTAATTGGATTCCTTTTTATCTTTAAATGCATGAATATAAATCGAATTATAACCTAAAATTCTTACCTTGACTTGACAGAGCTGTATGGTGCCAAATCGCGCGCGAGAGAAGGCATAAATTGTAACGAAGGGTATCCTTCGCGAGCAGCGATCAATGAACCAATCACAATGTTTGTTGAATTTCGAACGATACAATGGTCGTAAGAGACAAGAAGGAAAAATAGGTCTTACGTTCGTATGAAATATATCGTATTTGGAAAAAAATTCCTTGACGTAAGTCAAATCCGTATTTCGTTAAATTTTAACCATCGATGCGCGTGCATTAGGTTCACGCATATGGAAAGTGAGTGTTGCTAGCGCAAACTAATAATTCCGTATTACGAGTAATTTTTAAACGATTCAGGGAATATTTTAATTAAATTTTAAAACAATATTTATTTTATCACGGCGCCCCTTCGGAGTTGGCGCCAGGTTTTTTGCACGTTTTTGAACGTATGGCAGATCCGGCGCTGCCTGCTAAGTCACCGAACATGTGTTGGTTATCCAGTAAATGGTTCTGTGTTAGTATTTATAGTATTTGCAATTAGTGTTTATAATTAAGTCAAAAAGATGAAATATATCAATAAACATTAACGAGTACGATTCGATTTAACAAACATTATTTTTAATACAACTGTTTCAACAAATATCTTTTCAAGTGTCTTTTATAATCTTCAGTGTTTGAGATATCGGGAGATGGCGCAATAACAACAAGAAAAAAGAAACGAGAAAACATTTTCAGCCGTGTGAACCGCGCTTTACATTTCCAATGTCATTATTACCACCAGAATTCCTGTTGTCACGCCCGAACAAATATTAATATTGTAGAACGTCGAATACAAACTCATTTTGTAGAAATACTGATGTACCCTCTATTCCAATGATTATATAACTGTGGTTACTCTCAACTGCCTTTTGATTTGTGTTCTGATTTAGTGTTAGGGACTAGATTTAGATTAGGTAGATGGTTGCATGGAAGGTGTTTGGTTTTGAAATGAAAATATGCATAGTTCCTACCGGGAGGTCCCCCAGTACCCAGTCTATCTCTCCCCATCCCTAACCATATCACCTTGCTAGAAGAACATTTTTTGAACTTGGAACAATGACCATGAAAATTGGAGGGAATTTGGTCCAGGAGCATTGAGAAGGAATGACAAGGAAGATATTGGGAAGCTACTTTGGTGTTTATCGTGTTAATAAAATCGTTTAATAACTAAAAAAAAAGGCCAAATCAAAGTAAACAATGTCATGTTTTACTTATTTGTGTTGTTGTGGCGATAATACCTCGAGGTATTGCAGTGTAATAAACTTTATTTGTGATTTGTGTCGTGTTCTCCTATAGATAAGTGATTGGTTTTTCTTCTTCCTTGTATCCCTACTGTTCCCAACACATTATCACCCAAGTCCAGCAAACACCATTTCGTATTACTTCTCGTTTAGTTTATTCACAGTCCATTTACCAAGTGCATCTGAAGCTGTAATTCGGAAACAGTTTTTGGATGCAACATTAGGAGTTGGGAATTAGGATGTAATTAATACACATCCTTAGATTTGCAGATTACATTATTCTCACAGCCGATAATTTGATGAACCCCTTTGAGAATGCTGGACGTTGGACTAAATATACTAAACAACGTTTGGTGTCCTGAAAGTCAACAGTCGATGACAATACAAGGCACCCTGAAAGTCGGAAGTTAATGCCTGAAAGCTGGACATTTGATAAAACAAACAATACAAGGCACCCTAAAAGTCGGAAGTTAATGCCTGAAAGCTGGACATTTGATAAAACAAACAATACAAGGCATCCTGAAAGTCGGAAGTTAATGCCTGAAAGCTGGACATCTGATAAAACAAACAATACAAGGCATCCTGAAAGTCAACAGTTGATGACTATACAAGGCACCCTGAAAGTCGGAAGTTAATGCCTGAAAGCTGGACATCTGATAAAACAAACAATACAAGGCATCCTGAAAGTCAACAGTTGATGACTATACAAGGCACCCTGAAAGTCGGAAGTTAATGCCTGAAAGCTGGACATTTGATAAAACAAACAATACAAGGCATCCTGAAAATCGAAAGTTAATAGCAGAATGCTGGACATTTGACTAAACACTAAACAAAACAAGGCATCTGAGTGATAATGAATATATGAAGTCGATAATTAATAAATGAATGCTGGGAGTTTGGCTAAACACTAAACAATACAAGGCGCCCGGAAAGTCGACAATTGATACCTGAATGCTGGACATTTGACCAAACACTAAACAACACAAGGCGCCCTGAAAGTCGACAATTGATACCTGAATGCTGGACATTTGACTAAACACTAAACAAAACAAGGCACCCTGAAAGTCGATAATTAATATATGAATGCTGGGCGTTTGGCTAAACACTAAAAAATACAAGGCATCCTGAAAGTCGACAATTGATACCTGAATGCTGGACATTTGACTAAACACTAAACAATACAAGGCATCCTGAAAGTCGACAATTGATACCTGAATGCTGGACATTTGACTAAACACTAAACAATACAAGGCATCCTGAAAGTCGACAATTGATACCTGAATGCTGGACATTTGACTAAACACTAAACAATACAAGGCATCCTGAAAGTCGACAATTGATACCAGAATGCTGGACATTTGACTAAACACTAAACAATACAAGGCATCCTGAAAGTCGACAATTGATACCAGAATGCTGGACATTTGACTAAACACTAAACAATACAAGGCATCCTGAAAGTCGACAATTGATACCAGAATGCTGGACATTTGACTAAACACTAAACAATACAAGGCATCCTGAAAGTCGACAATTGATACCAGAATGCTGGACATTTGACTAAACACTAAACAATACAAGGCGCCCTGAAAGTCGAAAGTTAATACCCGAATGCTGGACGTTTGACCAAACACTACACAATGTATACCATCCTGAAATTAGTTGGTACCCAAATGCTGGATGTTTGACTAAACACTAAATAGTATATTATAGTTTCTCGAAAGATGACAGTTGATACCTGAATACTAAACATTTCAGAACGGATGTTTGACTAAACACTGAACAATATACTATAACATCCTGAAAGTTATCAGTTCATACCTGAAAACCCTGAAAGCCACATGAGGTTAAGAGAGAAGCATTTATCAAAATATATTCCATTTTGTGAGATCGAGATCTGAACTCAGGAGTCAAAAATTCCACTGCTATAAATATAGTGTCAATTTTCCTATATACAGAAGATTGGACATTGATAACGAGATCGAAGCGTTAGGATCTGTAGTTAGTTATACGAGAATTCGATAGTTATCATAGACAATAGTCACAAACGAACAGGTGCTAAGAAAATTAGAGAAAATTACCTACTGGAGAGATAAAAGATAGGTCCAACATAGTTACAAATAAATACCTCGAAACCAGGGTAATCTACGTGGTCAGGAATTTAACAAATCCTCTTTTGCTCCTTATGTATTTTACCTTTTGTAGGTACGTTCCTTCTGTACCCGATGCACGAGTACTTGAATAAATATAATATCGTGGGCTGTATCTTCGCAGATGTGGATTAATAAGGAATGGAATAAGCGAACGTAGGTCTCTGTATGTATAGATTTCTGTTGTGGGTAGTTGGGCGCCATTGTTGTTCTGCTGTCGCCGTTAGGAAAATAAAATACATTAATCGCTTTTCCCGTCACAAAATTCTAATTGGCGCACCTGCTCCCACCGGCTTTGAGAAATCGTATTTTATTTATTTAATGAACAAAGAAGTAAACACACGTAGATATTTAAAATTCGCGAGTAGAATTGGTACTAATATTATTGTTGGTTGTCTGCTTAGGTAAAAAGTAAAGTTCTTCCTGCTAAACTTTATGCCAACATTTCGTCCAAGTAGGTTGGTACCAAATTATATTTAATTTTATAAAAGATCCCTGATTTAGAATCCGATATCGTCTGTGAAAAACAAACGCTATTAGGTTACGAAAAGGCTGAAAATATTGCTTGCGCAATGATGGAGAACTTAGCTAGCACTTGAACCTAATATACTCGGCTACATAAATAATATAAACTAAGGTAAAAGTAGATACGTTTTTAGATTTTCACGGCCAAAAGCATTTTCGTTGTTTGTTTTTGGGGTGTTATGCCATGTTGTGCTACCTCCTTCTTTAGCCGACGTTTCGGACAGCGTTGCAGTGTCCGAAACGTCGGCTAAAGAAGGAGGTAGCACAACACGGCATAACACCCCAAAAACAAACAACGGAAAAAAGGTAAAAGTAAGTTGAGTTATCATTTCATTAATTTCGTATAATTCTATTATGATTAGAGATTTTTATCAACTAAAAGTAAAGTGATTAATTTTTGGCTTATTATGCCGTGTTGCGCTTCCTCCTTCTTTAGCCAACGTTTCGGACAGCGTTGTAGTATCTATCATCAGGGCAGATGCGTAGTTTATGCTGAAGTTTGTATTTTTTTTATTTTATTTAAATATATTTAGAGTTACAATATTTAAAACTTAATATAAATATAACACTTGCATCACTCTCCTAATAAAGCAGTTGCTTGTGTTTAGGAGAGGACAAATATATATTTTTACATCTATTTAAATTACAAAATTATTATAAAAAAACTATCAGTAATTTTATAAGAAAATTCATTGAAACTAATAAAAACATAGGTAAGTTATAAAATGATACAAAACAAGAAAATACAGTAAAAGTAATAAAAAGGTAAGTATAAATGATACAAGGAAATAATTAGCAAAACATAATATCAAGCAATAAGAAAAGTTATGAGGTGGTATTAGAAATTTTTTATTTAAATTTTTTTTTATAAGTTATAAGTGATACCGTGTTGAGCGCGTCAATCCTCTGCCGGTATTTCAGTATACTAATTAGTTAAATTAATGTGGTTTACGTTTAGTTTTGGTGTAGCCGTCAAGCACCGGAGACAACAACTATTAAGCTTACCGGCATTTTCTCCATTAAAAGATAATAATTTATTTTTATTTCAATTGCCTTTTTTTATAGAGAATACCTTACAAGAGTCCCAACTGCTCCCGTCTGGAGCCAGTGAGACTATGGCATCCCCAATTGGGGTACGTTGTGAGGCTGAAGGTAAGTGGGGAACGGAAGGAGATGGGGAAGAGGAAGGTGGGGGGGAGAGTACCTGGCTATTCAGATCTAGTCACTAAACACGGCTAAAGCCATTTCAAGCAACGTTTCAATTCTAAAAGGTGGTCTTACTGAGAGTATCTTCCACTCTGGAACGTGCCGCAAATATAGTATATATTATTTTTATTAATTAATTGTGAAATAACACAAATTAATCAAATAAAATTTATTTGTGCACGCCGGGTTCGAACCCGCGACCTTCGAAATGGGAGTCCAAAGCCCTGCCCGTGGACTACGCCGGCCGTCAATTATTGATGCGAGTGCAATGCGCTTTGGGTCTTCCCTGAACTTCAGGAACAAATTCAAATTTATGACCGGTTTCAATTAAGTGTCCGGCAATTGCCGAATTGTCCGGGTGGCCGATTTTGCACACTCGTTCTAAGATCCTTGGACATCTGTCCTGATGATGCGTGAATACTTCAACACTGTCAGAAACGTTGGCTTTAGCAATAGTTAGAAAACTCAGCCAACTTAACCAATATATACCCACTACTCATAGGTTCGAGTACCGAATAATAAACTCCGACTTGATAAATAAATAAACTATAAATCGTAAAACGAAAATAAACTTTATAGTATGGATAAGCTATGTATTAGGAGGATGGTGAGAAACCCCCATAACATACTCAAAAGTATTTCTATCTGGCAAAGAGGAAACTACCTAACATGAAGCTTTGTGTGGTGGCCATTTTGGTCACATTTTGGTTTCTAGGTGAGAACCGAGAGCCATTTAAAAAAAAAATCTGTTCTTCAAGAGAAAAATTTTATTGAATTTTTCAGGTTTAGTTGACACAATATTTTCAATTAAAAAATGTAAGTTCGCGCAGTATATTCGATAGAAAGAACGAAGATTTTTTTCCATTGCATATCTTAAATGTACCTAAAAATGTATAGAAGATATTTGAGATCAAAGTTGCCAGTACGGCAAAACGCCAATTTCATATGTGAGGACCTAATATATAGATAGATGATTGCTTGAGAGCGAATGACTGACTGTCGTAGAAATTTGGTGATTTTGAGTTTAGTAATAATTAATAATACTGGAAGCCGATTATCATAATTTATAATGGGGCCGACAGATAAAGCTATAATAAAACCGCTAGCGTTATTTGGTGTGGCGTATTTCGGCATACCGGTTGCCGTGCATTCCTAATGGGAATGTACATTCCTAATCGAGGGTGATATGCTGAAGTAGGCCAAGCCAAATAACGCTAGCGATTTTATAGATGTGTCTGTTGGACCCATAAGGGGTCTAACAGACACAGCTATAAAAGCTCAAGCGTTATTGGCTTGGCTTGGCCTACTTCAGCATATCGCTCGTCATACATTCCCATTGGGAATGTACGGCAACCGATGTGCCGAAATACGCCAAACCAAATAACGCTTGAGCTTTTATAGCTGTGTCTGTCGGTCCCATAATACTTCCAAAGTTTCTGCCAAAAATAGTCAAATAGTGATCGAAGATATTGTTCGTAACTACGTAATTTAATACTTTAACATAAATTTAAACATAATTTTCGGATTCTAAGTGTAACTTTAGAGAAATCGTTTTTCTATCTTACACTTAGAAACCTAAAATTATGTTTAAATTTATATTGAAGTAGTAAATTACGTAGTTACGAACAATCGGGTGCACTGCTTACGAATACGAGGTGTACTTAGAAGTGAACTGTAAACACTAAACGAAACGAAACGAAATAGTCTTTGTTATAATTGGTTGATGATACGTGTAGAAAAAACAATGGATTCAAGGAAGAAGAATAACCAATCACTTACCACTGTACCTCTGCGAACGACCACACAACACAAATCACAATATAGTTTATATGGGTCCACCACGATACCTCGATGTAATTATCGCCACAGTAACACGAATAAGTATAAAACGACATTGTTCACATTCGATATGGTCAAAAACCTTATTTTTAATTCGAAAACGAGATTATGAACACGATAAACACCAACAACTTGCTTCCAAATCCCAATTGCTCTTCTGTTTTTAATTAACCAAATGCACTCGAATTTGTTATTTTTCTTGACATTTTTCCAAATTCAAAATGCTTTTTCAGCAAGGTGATGTGGTTAGGTACTGGATAAATGACATCCCGGTAGAAGCTACGCGTATTCTAATTTCAAAACTAAACAAATTCTTTTAATTAATCCAATGGAATAATCTATTTACAAATAAATTGAATAACTTGGTTGGTACGTGTGCAGATTATTTCATAGAAACATGACAAGTTTATTGTGTAGCTCAGTTTCTTTGATGTCTGCCATTAAGTTTTCTGCACAACAATTTGGTAAGTTTCCCTTTACAAGTCACTCGCTTTGTTCGGGGAAAGAAGACGGAGAAATTTCATATTTCTCATTGTAGTAATTTTAATTCCGAAAATTGTCCTCATCTGCTCTCGTCTCGGGATTTACAAAAGCAACTCGTTTTACCATAGACAAACTATTCCCATTGTTCGTCAACTTTGCAACAAACTGTCGAACGCTAAATTTGTTTTGTTTGTGCTACAATTTCATAAATCAAAACGTAAAACAATGGCGGGAAGCGTTGCGAAGTTTTATGAACAATTTGTGGCCTGTATTTTTGGGACTTCTTGGTCAATTTAATATTGGTTGTAATCAATTTGAATATGATTTTAATATCAGCGTTATTTAATTGCGTACACAGGGTGGAAGGGGCGTACTTGACTTACAACCGGGGATTTCTGACATTATTTAGAGTGAAAAATGTAAATGAAATTTCTGTATCTTGAGACATTTTTTCTTCAATTAAAAACATTTAAAAAATCACTTGGTATTTGAGAGTTAGGGGAGGGGTGAGGGGTTGGGAAAGAAGAAAAAGGTTTGAAAAAGGAAAAGCTACATAAAATTAAAAAGATAACGGTCGTAACTGATGGGACTAAAACTGAGCTCGAACCCAGAATCTCTTGTTTTACTAGGAAAAATGTCTTAACCAACTCGGTTATTTTCGTTGTTTGTTTTTGGGGTGTTAGGCCGTGTTGCGCTGCCTCCTTATTTAGCCGACGTTTCGGACAGCGTTGCAGTGTCCATCATCAGGGCAGATCCGGCAGATCCGATGATGTGTGACGTCGATCCACACACCGTCGATCCACACATCGTCGGATCTGCCGGATCTGCCCTGATGATGGACACTGCAACGCTGTCCGAAACGTCGGCTAAAGAAGGGGGTAGCGGAACACGGCATAACACCCCAAAAACAAACAACGAAAATGCTTTTGGCCGTGAAAATCTAAAAACGTATATAACTCGGTTATTGTTTTTAAGTCAATTTTGTCAATCTCAAATTTCAAAATCAGAATTAACAATATTATCTTCGACTAATTTACCCCATATTTTTGGCTACTACCTTTTTTAAGGGATCAGAAAGTTCTAAAGAATTGGTTTGTAATGTAGATAGTGTCTCGGATAGACATATCCAATTTCGAAAGTAATATTTTTCATTATGAATTTAAAATATGAGATCGATAAAAATGACTTTTAAATTTGAGGTCCCAATGGCCGAGTTGGTTACCCCCGCATTCCGAATTTCTATACCGATTAACATATTTCTTTTTAAATTATTTAAGTTCTTTATTTTAGTTTATATTTCTTTACGTTCATTATTTAATTTTAAGATAATATCTATAGGTACATTTATAGAGCCGAAACAATTATTGTATGAAATTCTCTATATAGAAAAAATCGCAAAGTATGCTCCGAAAATTAATAAAAACACACTTTGTTTTGTTATTTAACATATCATAGTATGAATAAATTCACAGCGTATCTTTAAATGCAACTAAGACATTTGTCGAGAGATTTTACCTGTTTTTTAAATGAGTCGTATTTTATTAAATATTTTCACAATTTTCGCTTAAATATTATCGTTTTTAGTAATAAAGTGCTCCCTCTAACATTTGTATTTGCATATCTCCCTTCTTCTTCTTTTTGAAGGTTTACTATGGAGCCTTAAGACAAGAGATCTCGAATTCGAGTCCCAGTTGCGACTGTTGCTTTTTTTATCTTTTTCTTTTTAAATATTTTCATTTAGATTTATAAGTAGGTACCTATTATTTTCTTCAATGATATAAAATGTAATTATTTAGATTCTAGTTGGCAGTGGCTCAGTGCGTTGTGCGGGCTACGAGTATATTGATATCCACTGCACCACCGGGCGACCAAGTACCTATATGTATATTGCGCAACACTCACTGCTCACCTGTTAGAACCAGCTATAACAATGGCTGAGACGCGACAGTCATGGAAGCCATTTGATTAAAACCCCATTTTAATTACGCAATGTTCATACCAATGTGATCCATTTCCACACCGGGTACCACTCGCAGTAGTAGACGCTGCGCCGCGCCGATACTACCCTACTAAGGCAGGGCAAGTAAAGCAGTGGTCGACGTACAAGTAAATATTTGTTTTTTTTTTATTTACTAGCGAGTACCCAGCATGCGTTACGCAAAGAAAGTGTTTGTGTTTAAATTGTGTTTATTGAAGTCCTTTTGGATACACAATATTTTGTTTTTCCGTCTGGTGCGTACACGATTAAATTAGAAGGTTTTCCAACCCGTGAGAAGGCCACATTCAGCTGTCAGTGTGAGAAACATGGATTTTCGAAAATTACCCTCTCTAGTTTCCCTAGTTATATATACATAATATATACAAATTTCATAACGCCAGAGCTCGCTTTTATATATAGAAACATTTCCTTGTGCGCATTCGATTGTGCTCAGAACTCATTAAAGTTTCATCGCAATCGGATGAATGGTATAGGAAATATTTTCATAACGCTAGAGCTTAGCACTATGTACAGAAACTATCGCGGGCATGCGCACATTAAATCACAAAAGTTTCATCGCAATTGGATGAATGCTTTAGGTAGCGCATAAGCGACAAACAAAGAAACATTCATGTTTATATATTAAGATTGTTTCTTCACATGCTAGGTATTACTGTTTACAATCGAATTTGTTAACCTCACTAGGACAAGCTTGTGTTGAGGTTAACAAGTCCACAAAATAACAAAAATAACACAAAATAATATAATTAAAATAAAATTGAAAGAACAATATTAGTACATAAATATCTCTTATTGATAATGGGTTCCCACTAATGCACTAAGCCAAGGGTGGCCAACCCGCGGCCCGCGGGCCGCATGCGGCCCGCTGGGTGTCTACTTGTGGCCCGCGGGGCATATGCACAATTTTTTTTCTTTTAGTGTACATAAAACCACCAAAAGAACATTCCAACGTGCGTAGTTTACCAATTTTTATCAGGGGTGTTGATGTCGTTCTTAACAAAATAGAAGAATTAGCGGCACTGTATCCACTTAAGGACACTACTTGCTCACGAGATTTGTTAGGAGCTGTTACCTCGACATTGAATCGCTTTTCGTTACAACTCAACAACTTATCGGCCTTAACAACAGATGGTGCTCCAGCAATGGTTTGATACTTCGATGTAAAATTTTCATTGCATTATTCGTCAGGAGAATTTAGGTACCAGGTCCCTTAAAATGGATCATGTCATGAAGGTGGAACTTTATTAAGTCGGTAACGGGTTGAATCACCGTCAGTTCCAAGAGTTTCTCAAGTCTGTGGATTCTCAGTATAATGACGTTACATTTTATGCAGAAGTAAAATGGCTGACCCATGCCAAAATGTTGAAAAGAGTGTTTGATTTCAAGAAATACAGGTTAAAAAGTATCCCAGAATTTGAAGACAAAGAGTGGGTTAGCTACTCTGAATTTCTGGTCGATTTAGTTAGCCACCTAAATATATACAAGGGAAAGATCAACTAATTATTAAAATTTGGGCTTTGGGAACAACAGTTAAGGACAAAAACCTTCACTCACTTTCCTACATTGTTAGTGCAGCCGGACGTCACACAAATAGGTTTCGTTGATATCCAACTTGAACCTGGAATTTGAAAACCGATTTCAAGATTTTAAAAAGCATCGTGTGCTTTACGCTGCATTTACAACTCCATTCTCCGAGACGTGAATTTATTGCCAGGAATTTTACAAATGGAATATTGTGAAATGTGTTGTAATGCACAGTTAAAGGAGAAATTCAATCAGGTTGGTTTGGAAGAGGGTAACAAAACATATTTGGACAAAAAGAAATATCCTGCATTTTACAAACATTCTCTATCGATGATTTTCATAGACGTGAATTTTACAAATTGCCAGAAATTTTACAAATGGAACATTATTAAATGTGTTGAAATGCACAGTTAAAGGAGAAATTCAAATGGTTGGTTTCGAAGAGGTTTACAAAACATATTTGGACAAGGAGAAATTTCCTGTATTTTACAAACATGCTCTATCGATGATTTCGCTATTTGGAAAAACTTTCATGTGTTAACAGCTTTTTAGTTGAATGAAGCATATTAAATCTCAAATGAGAACACGAATCACTGATGAGCATTTGGAAAACTGTTTGCGTGTAGGCAACAATATCAATCGTTATCATTTGTTATCAACATTGATGCACTTAGTTCTGACAAAATCGGACGTCTCACTAAAATTTACTAAAGTTTATTTTTTATTATTATTTTTTGAATTGCCTAACTCTAATCTAAAAAATATGTTTGATTCTCATTTTTGTTATATCTTCTTAATAATACAACATATTTCTTGTATACTTTGAATAATAAAAGAAATTTTTTTGGACGGCCCGGTAGGATATCTCATTTTTAAAATCTGGCCCGGCTGCTGAAAAGGTTGGCCACCCATGCACTAAGCTGAAGGTGCATAGTACCTTATAATGTTAATGCTACGGCCTCATACGTGCCGAGCGCGCTCGTGGCACGACTCGGCAAGCTATGGCACGCAAATATTCGTGACCACACTCGTGCATAAGCTTGCGTTCGGAGCGCCATGGCGGACATCGAGGCAACTACATCGGCTGTCACATTTGCCCTAACTTATTTGTACTAAATTTAAAAAAAAAAACGAAGAGTTCGCCGAAAGAGATGGTGGATGATTCAAATTTACAGAAACCGTACCAGATAATTTATTTTAAATTCTAGTATTTTGTTCATTCGTGTGTTATCTCTTCGTAGAATTTTATTTTATTTTATAATAAATCTAAACAAAAATATGAAAAAGAACAACACACAAAAAAATTAAAAGGTAACGGCGCACCCTTTTTTTACATTATGTCCACACAGGAGGCCCCGAGGAAAATAATTTCCCTATGTCATCTTTGGGGATGCTATGTGGAGGGTATTTTTATGGAAAATAAGTTCTGGGAAGGAATAAGGAATGACGGTTGGGTACGAATCTGGGGTTCAGTGTGTCTATATCATCCACCGCCAAGACCTAGACAAACCTTACCCCATGAACCCGTACACCCCTGCTAAGTCACCAAACGTAGTAAACTACTTAGGGTGACCCATGGCAGAGGTGTTTGTTATCCAATAGATGGTTCCCGGGGCTGCGGTACCCATTCCCGCCTTCCAAATTAAGACTGGGACTCGAACCCAGGATCACTCGTCTTATTAATTACTTTAAACTTACATAGGGAATAACCTTAAAAAAGTTATTATTTATTATAAATAAGAGATATTCAATAATTTTAAAAAAATTCTTGTAATAAATAATAAATCTTTAAAAAAATAATTATTTAGGGCTATTGTGTAGATCCAGTCGTAATAAATTTTACTAGTGCAATAAAAATCTGTAACATAAAAATAATATATTTTACATTTTATCGCAATTTACGATAAACCGCACGGAGCAAAAACGGCGACCGCACCGGGCCAGTTCATAAGTTATACTGAAGCTTTCCGAGCTTGTCGCTTGGTGGCCGAAATATCCACCGGGTCCCGGGTCAACGGCAAGCTATGGCACGCGTCGGCACGCGGTCTGACCACACACGTGGGACTTGCCAAGGGTTGTAGTGGCTCGCCACGAGTCTGGTCAGGGCATAACATGTGGGGTGACCATAGTGATTATATTTGATTTGAAATAAAAATATGCTATTAATTTAAAAATGACTAAGATGAAAGAAGAAATATATGTATTTTACATATTTTTATTTAGCGTCACTGTGGCTGCCTTCAAAAGGCAAGATCTATTAATCAACTATGGTCACCCAACATGTTTAATTATAATGTAATAGGCGCCTTCAGCTTAGCTTTATTAACCCATTATCTATAAGAAATGTTAATGTGACAATATTGTTCTTACAATATTATTTTGTGTTATTTTTGTTACTTTGTAGAGTTTTAACTAAACACAGACTTATCCTAGTGAGGTTAAAAATTGTATTGTGAACTGTAATACCTAGCATCTAAAGAAACGAAAAAGAAATAAAATTAATTAATTAATGCTAACGGGTGTTTTCTTTAGAGATTTGGTTTTTAAACTGGCAACATTGTTACTACAGACTGTCAATTTGACAGTTGACAGTTGATTTGCAGTCAGTACGTTTTGCCGGGATTGGTTTATTTATGATTTTGCCATTTCACCATGAGGGTCGGCGTAAGCTGGGAGTCAGTTTTAACTAAACACAGACTTATCCTAGTGAGGTTAAAAATTGTATTGTGAACTGTAATACCTAGCATCTAAAGAAACGAAAAAGAAATAAAATTAATTAATTAATGCTAACGGGTGTTTTCTTTAGAGATTTGGTTTTTAAACTGGCAACATTGTTTCTACAGACTGTCAATTTGACAGTTGACAGTTGATTTGCAGTCAGTACGTTTTGCCGGGATTGGTTTATTTATGATTTTGCCATTTCACCATGAGGGTCGGCGTAAGCTGGGAGTCAGCATGTGTCGCGCGTGCAGACGACGCAGGAAATGTATGGATTTATGCGACATGCTTCGTATTAGCCCATACATTTCCTGCGTCGTCTGCATGCGTTCACATGTTGACTCCCAACTTACGCCGACCCTGAGACTAGTGTCAGAACAGCGTTTGCAAATTGTGCAAATTTATTTTATTAATTTTTGCCACTATCAATTTATCTCGGGAAACATTTGGTGAGCGCATAATTTCATGTAATGGACCTGTGAACTGGCCTCCACGATCGTGTGATCTCACACCATTAGATTACTTTCTTTGGGGGTCTGTGAAGTCACTGTCTATGCTGATAAACCAGAGACGTTGGACCATTTGGAAGTCAATATTCGCCGTGTTATTGCCGACATATATATATAAAATTGGACTTCATGATTGCGCTTCATTCGAGCTAGCCGTGGCGCTCATATGCCCGAAATCATATTTAAACGATAATGGCATAAAATTATCTATTAAATAAAGCCAATATCATAGACATTAACACTATTTTAATGTGTATACCTACCCATAAAAAAACCCTTCAGTATAGTTGAAATACCTACTGCTTATCATTTATATAAAACTCTTTTACAAATGTATTTTAAAAAAGCACAAATTGTTTTTAAAACAATAAATAAATTGAATTCCCAAAGACCTGAAGCAAATTATTTTCAACGGTGGAATTAGTGTTCAAAACGTAGACGATTTTAACAAAAATATGAAGAAATGTATATGAAGAAAAAACATGGTTGCCGATTTGTCCATTTTCCGCGTCGACGGTATTACAGGTATTCGTTTGTTCGCCGGCCGCGGCCGGTGTGTGAATGCAGCCTTCCATTAATGACGGAATATGAACAGGGACAGTATTATCTCTAGTGCCTCAACCTCAACTACTAACAACTAAACTACAAACTAACTACCGGTAAATGTCCATTTAGATTCAGATTCATTATTTCCCTCGACAAGTAATGCCGAGCTACTCACAGGACGGTAATAATACACGCAACGGTTCCATTTTACAGCATCTCTTTGTGTTTCAAGCAGATATCAAAAATATTTTCGTTGTTTGTTTTTGGGGTGTTATGCCGTGTTGTGCTACCTCCTTCTTTAGCCGACGTTTCGGACAGCGTTGCAGTGTCCATCATCAGGGCAGATCCGGCAGATCCGTCGATGTGAATTTGTAGTGTTAAGTGTGTGCTTATTTAGTTGGAAGCGATACCGTGCCTAAAATCTAAATAAGTACAACTAAATAAGCACACACTTAACACTACAAATTCACATCGACGGATCTGCCGGATCTGCCCTGATGATGGACACTGCAACGCTGTCCGAAACGTCGGCTAAAGAAGGAGGTAGCACAACACGGCATAACACCCCAAAAACAAACAACGAAAATGCTTTTGGCCGTGAAAATCTAAAAACGTAACCATCAAAAATATTGTCTAACGGCCGCTGTTTCTAACTTTTACATCGATTCATCTGAGGCCGCTATCAGCCAAGCATTTTGTAGGGTAGCGCTCGATTTATGTTGTCCCCAAACATCTTAAGTTATCTGGCCTCGCCCACTTTCATAGACAATAAAATGACATCAAAGTAAGAACTTTCGAAGTTAAATTAATATTATAGAGTTAATTGTTGGATTTATTATTAATACACGTAATTTATTTAAAATATTTTTATCCATAAACTGACATTTTATATTTTTTTAAACAAACGTATATAAAATAAAGTGTCAGCTTGACCGTAGGTACTGGACTTGACACTTTGGCTTGGCGAATATTCGAAAACGACATAGTTTTTCGCATAAATTAACCGTTTTTCGTCTCTGCTCCGCACGCATCCGAACTTCTCAATCCATATTAATTAAAATGATAATTGATAAACGCAATACAACAGAAGTGAAATGAGCGCGAAACTGTGTCTTCTGTCAAAGTGATATTTCATCGACCATACATTGTGTTCGCGGTATTTTTTCTACTCTGTTGACACTTTTAAGAACTAGTCCAAAACTGAGGCGGCCGGAACGAGTTTAATCCACTACTCCGGCTTCCTTAGGTTAAGATAAATGCTTAAGCGATACTTGTGTGTTGGAAAAAGCGTAGTTGTGCACTAATCAAATACTAAGGCAAAATTTTGGCTTAGTAATTGATTAGTAGGATTGGGAACAGCGGCCGTAAGTGTACGATCATAAAGAGAGCGGGTTTTGGCTTTCAGAGCTCAGTGCCCGAGTCCATCGACGGCAATTGGCGCCGAGTTGTGGACATACAGAACGCGGATTAAACCTGCGCAACCTGCGCGGTACCCTGACAACGGCTGTCAGCTTGTATTTTGTAATAACAGCAAATGTCATTTAATATTTAATATACATATCTACAAAATATATAGTATTTATCACCCTCATACGATACGGACAGTAAAGCAATGATTTTTTTTTTAACTCAGGAGAACATGATAATATTCTGTACATGCACGCCTGAAAGGAATTTACTTGTGACATTTGAGCTTATTTCAAAATGTTATCAGTTTGCACTTATCGTCTTCGCACTGATTTCTTTCAGCACTTGTCAACAAAATTTCTGTTGCTATGAAATGCATCTCCTTTATTCCAGATTGGCGATTTGTTGAAACAGCGGCAATTAAGAGATCGCTCATTTTGGTAATAGACTTCCATAAAAACAAGAAACAAGCTTCACCAGTGTTGCCAAAATGAAAAGCCACGTTCCAGAAAAAAAAATCTAAACTGAAGTTTAAGAACTACATTCCTGAATTCAGGATTTCCCCGAATGACTCATCCTAAAAAACGCATTCCAATCAAAAGTACACACTTTTGTTAATTAATGACATGTTTGACATGGTATTTAAATAACCATGGAGGTGACCATAGAGGACACTAAATCATAAAATAACCCAAAATCCATGAAAACGTGGTAAAAATCATGCACATAGCAACACTGAGTTTCACTGACCGGCGTCACCGGCGAGCAGGAATTAAGAATTCATTCCGGTAAAGCTTATCGGCGCCGCCTCGCGCGGACACAAATTTGAACCTGCCTTCATTGTGTTCGACCTCATACGTTGTCATACAAACATTCTCGTCGGCGCGCCCGCGCCAGTCGGCCGCCCATGCGCCGACTAACCAGAAAGCCGAAACCCGCTTTCTTTCTGTTTGTACCCTAATGGCCTAAGTACCTACATCGACCGACAAAGTCTAGATAGGGCGTGTGAATGTTAAAAATGACACGAAAAACAAAATTATTGGTTCCAAAAATTGGATTACGAAATTCGTTAGAAAGAAAGTGCAATATTTCGCAGTCAGACGATCGCAAGGACGATAAATTCAACTAACTAACCGTCACACCATTTTCCGCGGGGTAAGGCAGAGAGGACGGATAGCCAAACCACTCGGTCTTGCCACGTATTATTATTATTTTTTTTTTTAAAGAAAGACGAACATTCCCGGGTTACGAATAACCCAACAATATTTGAAAATCTCCTACTACCACCACATAAGCGGAAAATGTTGCTTGTGTTGTGATGAAGGATTTAGCCAGCCGACGAATCGAACACGGAACGCCTGGGTGGGACCCAAACGCGATGCCCACTCAACCACTGACAACCACTTTGCCTCATTCATACATATTCTGACTCTTGATACTTGAATGATGTTGAAGCTGGGATATCACCAGGAATAAATACATCAAAATGACATGTTAATGGCAGGTAAATTGCAGAATGTTTTAACTAACTAACCATCACGAAATTTCACCGCAGGGGTAGGCAGAGAGGATGGACCGCAAAAAAACTCGGTCTTGACAAAGAGCCTCGTTCACATTCATATATCGTCTCATATATACTTTTCAATTATTCTGACTCTTGACATGGCCCGAATCAGTTATATGATGCACTTGATCGTGCCATGTCTTCCTCGGGCGTTCCTGACTTCTTCTACCATTCACATTATCGTCATATATTCTCCTTACACTCCTTTCTTCTTTCATTCGCTCTACATACCCACACCATCTCCTACCATTATTTGCGAATCTTTCCATTATTTGCGGATCTCCACATTTTCCACACGATCATACATGGTTTTACCCACAGACATATTATTCATATGTCTATGGTTTTACCTGGTTTTACACACATACGCCTCGGGTTCTCTCATTTCTACAACGTTCTGTCAGAATTCAGATTTTTTATGTGATTAATTTGTACTGTTTCAAAATTAATTAAAGTTATTTATTTATCATTTATTCATTTTAAACGCCCTTATAGGATTTTACATGGTAAGTGTTTTTTTTTATATTTCTATTTTTGAAACTAATAATTAGTAGTGGAAATCTATTATAATAGTATAGATAATAAATCAAATTTAAAACTTTTTCCACTTTAATTTATCGACCGTAACCGGTTTCAGCTTGTCAAAGCCATCTTCAGACTTGTACAAATTATTCTTAACCTACCGATTTTATACAAAACATATTAGAGAGGAAGGGTGGTCTGGTGGGATTTTATTAAATTATGGTTTTATAACATTTGTTGCTAAGTGGTCTTTAACTGTCCAACTATTTAATTATTTTGGTTATTCCCAGTAGGCTAATTACCTAGGATTGCTAGCTTACATACTTTAGTATTGTTTGGGAAATACCTTACAAGTAAGGCGAATTATTAGCAACCTAACTTTATTGTTCTCAAGTCTATTTATTATTAATTAAAATCTTTATTATATTTATGATGATCCGAAATTTTTGATTAATCGATTGATTTTTAAAAAGGGATACATTTGGAGTTGGATTATTCTTATAATGGACATAATACAAAATAAGTACATCTATTTTAATGGTTATTTTTTAAATTTAAAAACACGAAATGTCATTTTTCACCGACCGCCATGAACTTGCAATAGTTCGTAACACGGCGGTCGGTGAAAAATGACATTTCGTGTTTTTTAATTAAAAAAATAACCATTGAAATGCACTTTTTCGAAATTTCGGTAACTGAATTGATTAGTACTAGTTAATATCTAACTACTACAATTTATTTATTAATTTTTTAGTCCACATAAGCGTGTCCCGGTTTTGTACATATTTACCGTTATTTTTCATACAAACAGGGATACACATAATATTTGGATGACTTATATAGCACCGTATTTGTGAAAAATCACATCAAGGGCGCTGTGATGACGAGACACTCCCGCCTCTTACCGGGCGTTTTTAATATTCAAACCTGTAGAATTAATATAATTATGAAAACGAACTTTAAAAAAAATACTAGTATTTAAGTTTGCATGTGAATATTGAGATTTTTTTAAATAAACCCAACTTCCTTATTCACCTTTATCATTCACCCAATTTGTAAAATGTTCTTTTATACGGGTTTTGAATGATCTCCCCGTTTGGCCTATATATACGTAATATGGCAATGGGCAATTAGAGCAGTTCACTTGGTAAACGCCTGAGTTTTTTCCAGTTTTTTTCTCTTAATATATTGTTAATTAAAATTCTCCCTAGAGAATTTACATTATAAAATAGTGTTCTACCATAGACATATGAATATATAGACCTGCCCTAAGCGATAATAGCGTATTATTTCCCCCTGCCTATACCGGTTCCATTTGGAACCAGCCGGACACGCGTACGGCGTAGAATGTGTGACGTCATCATTCTTGTGCGGACTAGCGCCGAGCTCTCATCGGTACATTTTACGAAATAACACGGCAAAAATGGTTGCTTGTGCTATTAAAACGTGTAAAAACAGAAGTGAAAAAGAGAATAAACCCAATTGTCGTATTACATTCCATAGGTAAGCATTATTTTACAACATTTTAAGCTTATTCGGATTATATAATATGATCAGGGGTGCTAGCATGGTCGATCGATAAGGATCGGTAGGATAAATTGTTGGTAACTTCTCATCGTTCCCTAGGACAACTGCAGATTGCAAACGATTAGGTAACACTTCACAATGACTAAGTGTTCTTAATATATTCGATATCAACTGTTGTTTGCGATCTGCATTGTCCTAGGGAACGATGAGAAGTTACCGACAATTATCCTACCGATCCTTATCGATCGACCATGATAGCATCCCAGTTTTAGTAATACATACCATGACATAATATACATGGCGACGACGCGAAACACAAAGCCGTTTGCAAAAGAATCAGGGATGTGCCTTCGCCTGTAGCGCTTTGATCAAATATATTATCGTATCATTTGGAGCGTCTGTTTTTTCATCTGTTATTTCTCGATGGAACTCCGTCGTATAAATAAAGGATAATAAACCAATCATTTTTAAATTTATTCCACTTTAAGGGCGTTATTACTAAACGAATTTTGAATTTTACACAACTCATAAACAACCGTTAATATAGGATAAATAGTTGGTTATCACTGTTATCAGTTCGCTGCCCTAGTGCTTGTATGTTCAATAGACCATTTGCAAATTTTACAGGGGACGTTTGTTTTTGTTTTTTACAGGCAAATTCTAAATAATTCTCGACTTCAGTCATTTCGTTTTATACATGTCTATTGAATACGGTATAAAACGAAATGACTAAAGTCGAGAATTATTTAGAATTTGCCTGTAAAAAAACAAAAACAAACGTCCCCTGTAAAATTTGCAAATGGTCTATTGAACATACAAGCATTAGGGCAGCGAGTTGTGTAAAATTTAAAACACGTTTTTAGTAAGGGGTTAAAAGTAGATTAAAGTATGGTTTTATTTATTAGGCGTTATTTTATATTTTGCTTTCTTAATTATGTACTCGTCCGTGGTATGTTTGGACGTAAAATGTAGATACAGTAAGCATGTTTGGAATGAAAAATGTAGGTGTCATTTTGGAGTCCGATGATATTTTTTTTATCAATTAAAATTAAAAAAATAAATATTTTTCTATCGCTCGTCGCCACCGATCACATTACCTTTGGATCATACTGTTACACCTCACAACGGACCACGTGTTAGGTACGCGCGTTGTTTCGTACGTACGGTACTGCTGGAACGTGTGATAAAAAAACATGTTTTTTTGTTTTTAATTGAAAAAATGTCATCGGACGGCAAAATGATATCTAAATTTTGACTCCAAATACTCTTAGGAATCGCTGATAAAGGCTGTGTGTAAATAATTTAATTTCTTTTTTAGTTGTTTTCCTTTTCTATTATCTTCTTAAAAGTGAAATGTTATGTATTTTCTTATAGATTTTCTAAAAAAGAAGACTTGAAAACAATGTGGCAGCTTTCATCCGATAAACGTGAGCAGAAGTATTCGTAACCTTCGTATCTGCTCAGAACATTTCAAAGAGACAGATTTTATGATAAACAAACAGGGCACACGTGTGCTACGTGTAGGTGCGATTCCATCGGTCTCTTTTTCATCTGTTACAGAAAAAATTATCGTTAGTATATAAATTCTTTATTGACTAATAATTATTTTTTTTAGGTATTCATTACATATAATTATTTTAATGTCATTATCCATCCATTTCAGAAATTAAGCGACAACTTCTTTGAGAAATCATATTATGTATGTCTTTCTCTAGCTGACGAAATGACCAATAAGATTTTAATTAAAAGACAACATAACTTTGTTTACATCACTTTTATTTATACACAATCTACATGTTTCGTGAACGATGTTCATATCACCAGGACCAAATGTATACTTTAATAATAATTTAAGTAATTTGTTCCTGATGATGTGAAAATCGTTCACGAAACATGTAGATTGTGTATAAATAAAAGTGATGTAAATAAAGTTATTTTGTCTTTTAATTAAAATAAATAATGTCGTCACAAAGTGAAAACCTTTCCAAAGAAGTTTTCTTCGAAAAATTGACCAATAATACTTTTTGGATGAACCCCCAAGAGGATTTTGATTTTTCTCTAGTTTCTTGCTCACCTGCTCTACACAGCACACATGTCGTGAGTCCATTCTTATATTTAATTTTTCTTTAAATAAATATTTGATTGATAGTGCATGTCACAAATTTGTAATAAATTTGTAAATTACCGAAGTACAATAATGATTATATACCTAATATTGTCAACTTTGTCTCGTTTCGAAAAGGAAAGTGAACCAGAACCTATGACTATGTGCCTCACGGAGATCGAGGCTGTAGCCGCGGCTGCTCAGTCATGTGTGCTCGTAAGTTGTATGTTACCCACTCCTATTCCAGAAAGCATTGTGAGTACCAATTGATTATGGACCTTTGATGACTTCAAAAACAAATTGTATTATAATGTAGTGCGCGGATCACCCTAGTAACTGATTAAATGTTTTTATACCTAAAAATATAATATTACGTCTCTATTCCCCAGATTCAGGAAGCCCAACCCGTCTTTATATATATATATATATATATATACCTACCTTACTTATATATATATTGTAAATTATATATAACTCGTATATTTGTCATAATGTTATGCATAGTCAGAGAATATTGGTATTGTGTCGGTGTATATAATACTATTTTACTAAGTTTCTGCTGACATATGCTTAAATGTTATGTAAAGCGGTTATGTATTGCTAATGTTTTTATCTTTCTTGTTATGTGTTTGGCATTTGTAAATTATGTATTAAGAACTCGCATCATATTATTATTATATGTTATATTTTATGATACCTACATATCTAAATATATTTCTTTTTTTATTTATTTTATATGTATTTATATTATTAAAACATATATTTAATTGCTCCTCTACACCTACGTCTTGTTATACCCATCTTTGTATTTTTTTCTGTTATCTAAAACTTTACCTGATCTGTTTACTCAAATCACAAAAACTGTATAAATGTGTAAAAGCCCATTAGGGCGTTTATGATTAATAAAATAAATGTACCTAAACCAAAATTGTATTTTTAAATATTATATATACGTACCCAAAAAATAAATGAAAACACCTTCGTCGTCAAAAACTCCCAAACAATATCCCACTCATAGCTACGTACGATCCGACTTGCAGAACCCCGATAAGACGGGTGGTAGAGATGGAGGGGGGGGGGGGTTGTTGCCTACACACGATGCGTCGATGTCGTGGTGAGAAGTACCTAGCTATGTAGATCTGGTCACTCAACACGCTTATAGCGATTTCAAGCAGTTGGGGCGATACTGAGAGTATCTACAAACATTAGGAGCAAATAATAATGTAACTGCTACGTATTATCGTAATTCAATAACGTGTGAAATAATTCAAGTTAATTAATTTTAATTAAAAGAGATAATTATATTATTTTATTATTAATAGGAACAAAGCGATTGTGACAACCCTAAAATATTTCAATCGTAAAAAATGTAGGCGTTTCTGGAGTGTGCTCCACGCTGTTTACTGGGGTATGTAAATTATGAAACATTTGTAAAAGTGTCTTAACCAAATACGGCAACAAAATATTCGACTCTGAAAACAGTTATGACCTTTATTTTAGTGTATATGGACTTTGCAAGTTTCTACATAATGAGGCAAGCAATTCGCGCTCCCATTTAAAAAGGTCTATTCATTCAAAAGCAGATTTTACTTTTAAGAACTAAATGGTGATATTATGATGCGAGATGCCTATATACTGTAATGGCCCCACTACATGATGGCCGATAGAATGGTTAACGCCCACACACAACTGGCAACGTTCATTCCCTTTCCGATCCGCAGTGGCGTTAGTTCAACTTTTGACGTTATTCAGGATGGACGTGGAAGCGCTATATATCGCCAGTATATCTTTTCATGTTCCCTCTATCTGGAATGGCTAACGCATGCGCATTGCGCATCCATACAGCGGCAGCGTTCATTTGCTCGCGTTAGTTCAACTTATGACTTTATTCCGGTCGGACGTGTAAGCGTCTATCCAGAATATTGTAAATAGTAGAATGTTGCAAATGTTCATATCAATATTGTGCCAATTGGTTGCAGTATTTTTTTTTGTAACGATTCATTTGTTTTTTTTTTTATGGTTTTTGTATTTTGTGTAACGAATAACAATATTGGTTGTGCGTTTTGTAGCATTGCAGTAGAGCTGTTTAAAGTTTCGTTTCTGCTTTTTAGTATTTTTGAGATCAAGACATATAGTGTAGTTTGATATTTTGTATTATTCATTTAATTTCCAAAATACAGGCTTTAATATAAAAAAAAACAATTTTTAGCAGACCCGAAATTGTTTTTCGGGACCGTCGATAAGTTTTTAGGTTTTTGATATATTATATTAAATTCATAATGCGAACCTATATTTTTTTAATAGGTTTTAGGTTCTTTTTTTTATCGACACCTTGCATATACCAGCATATAAGTACCAAAAATCTACGCTATAAATAAATTGGTTTGATATCCATACTAACTTATAGATATTTTTGAAGTGGATTTTAGGTTTGACATTAGAAAAAATTGCACAAAAAATAATAATGATTTTGGTTAACAACTGTCGGAGGGACCAACTGTCGGGAAGACCAACTGTCGAGGGAGAGGGGGGGCAACTATCCGAGGGACCAAATGTCGAGGGACTAAGTGTCGGAGGGTCCAACTGTCGGAGGGACCAACTGTCGAAAAGACAAACTGTCAGGGGAAGGGGCAACTATTGGAGGGACCAAATGTCGGAGGGCCGAATGTCGGAGGGATTAAATATCAGAGGGACAAACTGTCGGAAAGTCGAACTGTCGGGAAGGGGCAACTATCGGAGGGACTAAACTCGGAGGGGCCAAATGTTGGAGGGGCCAAATGTTGGAGGGGCCAAATATTGGAGGGTCTTAATGACGGTAGGACTAAAACTGTCGGAAAGACCAACTGTCGGGGTGGGGGGGGGGGGGGAGCAACTCTCGGAGGGACCAAATTTCGGTGGGCCAAATGTCGGAAGGGCCAAATGTTGGAAGGACTAAATGCCGGAGGGACCAACTGTTGGAGGAACTAAATCTCGGAGGGACAAACTGTCGGAAAGTCAAACTGTCGGGGGGGGGGGGGGAATTATTGGAGGGACTAAATTCGGAGGGGCCAAATGTCGGAGGGACTAAATTTCGGCGGGACCAACTGTCGGGAGCATCTATCGGGGATCAAATGTCAGGAGGTTAAGTGTCCGGTGATCAAGTGTAGGGGGATCAACTGTCGGGTCACCGGGAAGGAGATGGGAAAGGAGAGGGTTGGAAAGTGGCTTTGATTAATCAGTTAATTGAGTGATAACAAACAATAACATTGTATTTAATATGCTCTTAAATCCCATTTTATACTAGTAGCTGTTTGACCCGGGTTTTTGACCGGGAAGTACTCGGCTATTCAGATCTAGTCACTAAACACGGCTAAAGCCATTTGGAGCAACGTTTCAATTTTAAATTGTGGTCTTACACCAGGGCGATACTGGAAGTATCTTCCACTCTGGAACGTGCCGCAAAAAATATACTATATATTATTTTTATTTAATTAATTGTGATTAAAAAGCATATAATTTTTTTTTATAGAGAAACTTCACAAGAGTCCCAACTGCTCCCCTCTGGAACCAGTGAGACTATGGCATCCCCAATCGGAGTATGGAGTATGAAGGGAAGGAGATGGGAAAGTGGAAGGTGGGAAAGTACATGGCTATTCAGATCTAGTCACTAAACACGGCAAAAGTTATTATTAAGCAACGTTTCAATTCTGAATGGTGGTCTTACACCAGGGCGATACTGAGAGTATCTTACACTCTGGAACGAGCCGCAAATATAACATATATTATTTTTATTAATTAATTGTGAAATAACACAAATTTGTTTGCTCTCACTCAATAAACTGATTAATCAAAGCCACTTTCCAACCCTCTCCTTTTCCATATGATCTCCCAACACTTGATGACCGGACACTTAACCTCCTGATACTTGATCCCCGATAGATGCTCCCGACAGTTGGTCCCTCGGACATTTAGTCCCTCCGACATTTGGTCCCTCCGATTTTAGTTCCTCCGATAGTTGCCTTCCCTGACGGACTTTCGGAGAGTTTGTCCCTCCAACATTTAGTCCCTCCGACAGTTGCCCCCCCACCGACAGTTGGTCTATCCAACAGTTGGTCCCTCCTACATTTAGTCCCTCTGACATTTAGTCCCTTCAACATTTAGCCTCTCCCACATTTGGCCCTCTAACATTTGGTCCCTCTGATAGTTGCCTCCCCCCGACAGTTCGTCCCTACGACATTTAGTCACTCCGGCATTTAGTCCCTCCGATACTTGTCCCCCCCGACAGTTCGGCTTTCCGACAGTTTGTGGACATTTAGTCCCTTCGACATTTGGCACCTCCGACTTTAGTCCCTCCAAATGTCGGAGGGTCAGATGTCGGAGGGACTAAATGTCAGAGGGACAATTATCAGAGAGAGTAAAGACGGAGGTGCCAAATGTCAGAGGGACCAACTGCCGGGGGGACTAAATGTCTTAGGGACCGACAGTTGGATAGACCAACTGTCAGGGGGGCAACTATCAGAGGGACCAAATGTCAGAGGACCATTTTTTTTATAGTGAATACCTCACAAGAGTCCCAATTGCTCCCGTCTGGAGCCAGTGAGACTATGGCATCCATAATTGGGGTATGTTATGAGGCTGAAGGTAAGTGGGAAAGGGAAGGAGACGAGGAAGAGGAAGGTGGGGGAAGTACCTTGCTATTCAGATCTAGTCACTAAACACGGCTAAAGCCATTTCCGGCAACGTTTCAAACCTGAATGGTGGTCTTACACCAGGGCGATACTAAGAGTATCTCCCACTCTGTTGAGCTGTCGGGGGGGGGGGGACACTATCGGAGGGACTAAAGTTGGAGGGGCCAAATGTCGAAGGGACCTAATGTCGGAGGTACAAACTGTCGGAAAGTCGAACTGTCGGAGGGTCCAACTGTCGGGGGGAGGCAACTATCAGAGGGACCAAATGTAGAAGGGCTAAATGTCATAGGTGCCAAATGTTGAAGGGACAAAATGTAGGAGGGACTAAACGTAGGTGGAACCAACTGTTGGATAGACCAAATCTTGGTGGGGGGGGGGCAACTATCGGAGGGGCCAAATGTCGGAAGGACTAAATGTTGGAGGGACAAACTGTCGGAAAGTCCATCTGTCAGGGAAGGCAACTATCAATAAATTTTATTTGATTAATAAATTTTATTTGATTAATTTGTGTTATTTCACAATTAATTAATAAAAATAATATATGTTATATTTGCGGCACATTCCAGAGTGGAAGATACTCTCAGTATCGCCCTGGTGTAAGACCACCATTCAGAATTGAAACGTTGCTTAATAATGGCTTTAGCCGTGTTTAGTGACTAGATCTGAATAGCCAGGTACTTTCCCACCTTCCTCTTCCCCATCTCCTTCCCTTCCCCACTTACCTTCAGCCTCACAACATACTCCAATTGGGGATGCCATAGTCTCACTGGCTTCAGAAGGGAGCAGTTGGGACTCTTGTGAGGTTTCTCTATAAAAAAAAAAAAATAAAAAATCGGAGGGACTAAAGTCGGAGGGACCAAATGTCGGAGGGACTAAATGTCGGAGGGACCAACTGTCGGGAACGTCTATGCTATTTAATATGCTTTTTAATCCCATTTTATGCTAGCTGCTGTTTCACCCGGGGTTTTGACAGTGACATTCCTGACTATCATTTTAAGGCTTTGGACTCCCAATCCGAAGGTCGTGGGTTCGAGCACGGCGTGCGCAAATAAATTTTATTTGTGTTATTTCACAATTAATTAAAAAAAATTAATATATATTATATTTTTGCGGCACGTTCCAGAGTGGAAGATACTATCAGTATCGCCCTGGTGAAAGACCACCATTCAGAATTGAAAAGTTGCTTGAAATGGCTTTATCCGTGTTTATTGACTAGATCTGAATAGCCAGGTACTTCCCCACCTTCCTCTTTCCCATCACCTTTCCTTCACACTCACTTTCAGCCTTACAACATACCCAAATTGGGATACCATAGTCTTACTGGCTCCAGACGAGATCAGTTGTGACTCTAGTGAGTCACTATGAAAATAAATAAAATATTTGTACCGATACGTAAACTTCTTTAAAATATGATATTCTTAGATCTCGGTGTTGAAATTTTTTTTTTAATTTTTATAAACATTATTTTTCAATTTGGGAGGCGGGAATGGGTACCGCCGCCCCGGGAACCATTTATTGGATAACCAACACCTCTGCCATAGGTCACCCCCAAGTGGTTCGCTACGTTTGGTGACTTAGCAGGGGTGCCCGGGTTCATGGGGTTCATTGTCTAGGTCTTGGCGGCGGATGATCTAGACACATTGAACCCCAGATTTCTACCCAACCCTCATACATTTTTCCTTCCCAGAACTTCCTCTCCTTCCTTTCCTTAAAAATACCCTCCACACAGCATCCCCAAAGGTGACATAGGCCCTGAGGGAAATTATTTTCCTCAGGGCCTCCTGTGTGGACCTAATGTAAAAAAAAAAAAAAATATGTTTAGGCACCTACGGGAATCCCAAAAATATACGGTTATATTTATGTAGAGTAAGAATAATATTTTCTGGCATAAGTAGGTAGGTATCTAACAAATTCTATATAGACGATTAATATGATTTAGGTTTTATCGTATCTTTGTATCGCCAGTGTTAAGTATCATAATAATTTTGTTTATGAATTGTTTTAATGGTTATTAAATAAATTTCATTGATTTAATTCATATAATCGCCATTTGAACATTGGGTTAACAAGAAAAAACATCGGTAATCATTTGAACATCAAACTCAAACAAGCTAGAACGTCTACTCCCGTTCACAGTCAAACAGGCACTGAGTAGTGGGGGTATTGGGCCACTATCCGGAAAACAACTCACCGAGGCCATCCCAGGCCATTCCGTCGCCATCCCATCGCCATCAGTGGCCCATCGCGTGGCCCATTGAATGGCCCACTCGGCCACTCCGTCGGCCACTCCACCATCCCAGGCCACGCCCCTGCCATCCCACCGCCACTATGGGCAATCCCACGCCACTAACCCTACACACAGTGGCCCATCGAATGGCCCATCGAATGGCCCATCGGATGGGCCATCCGATGGGTCATTCGATGGGCCATCCGATGGGCCATCATGTAGTTTCAACATCAGATGGATTAATTGACGAATCACAGTCAACTCACCCCTCCGCGTCCCGCTATAGTTTGTTTATACCCCTTTCCTATCTTTTCATGTCTATCAATATTCATAAGTCTGTGTGTTCTACATTTATCGTTGTTGGTTAATCTAGATATATTTGTGGATATTTCGCCAATGTAAGGAATTTTAATCCATTGTTTGGTGATATCTTTTTCATTTTTGTTTACAAGGTCTTGTGACATTATTGCTAATGTAGGTAAGTTTTTTATCATTTTTCTTTAATAAACTATCAACAGTTTCGCTCTTACACCCATTGTTCTTTGCTATTGTTTTTATAATATTTAATTCATTAGTATAATATATATACATAATTCATGGGTACATTTAAAAGTCTGTGAATGAGTGAACAGAATACTGATAATTTATGTGAAATGTGGTAACTAAATGTGTTGTGTATGATGATCCCTAGTATCTGAAGATGGCTTTGACAAGCTGAAACTGGTTACGGTCAATAAATTATAGTGGAAAAAGTTTTAAATTTGTTTTATTATTCTATTGTAAGTGTATGATACAGAGACACAATGTTTAGATAAAAAATATAAACTTTAAATAATTTACAACATATAAATGGTAGGTATATGGTATAATGTAGTTATAATGGTAATAATGTTTATAGTAGGTATACTTACGGCACGTTTCAGAGTGGAAGACTCTCAGTGTCGCCCTGGTGAAAGACTGGTAAAAGTTGCTTGAAATTGCTTTAGCCGTGTTTGGTTACTTATCTGACTAGCCAGGTACTTTCCCACCTTTCTCTTCCCAGTCTCCTACCTTCAATACCTTCAGCCACACAACATACCCCAATTGGTGATGCCATAGTCTTACTGGCTGGGAGTAGTTGAGACGCTTGTGCAGTACCTGCCTACTAACATAAAACAAAATAGTCAAAATAATAACATAAGATCTGATAATGTGTGTGACGATTTATAATGATGAATAATACAAGATGGCGGTGTATCACCTCCGCCTACCATAAAACGTAGTGTTGCCATAATTTAAAAAAAACACATAACACTTAGCAGAATGGGTAGGTACTTACTGGTAGGTGCTTACTGGTTAGGTACCTGGTACCTACCTAATAATCCACCTTTATTCGGCATTAAGGTGAAAAGACAAAGCCAGTGACAGGCCTATGCAGTAGATGTGTTTGCACCGTACCTGTACGGTCTGAAGGCAAATGCACCCCCGGGATGATTTGACAATAAAAAGAGAGATCCATTATGGCAACAAGAAAAGTGCATACGATGGTGATTAATACCCAGCCAAATGGTATACACTCATTCGCTTTGCAATAACCCGGAGTGAAGAAATACACCCCTGACGCCTTCGCAGGGAGACACAATACACCGGACCGGGGATGTATTCGACTTATATTTATTAACATTTCATAATGATTCCAAATGGCGGGAAATCTGGAAAGCTTGAAGTAGTGTGGTGGAGGTCATTTGCATGAGATTTTTTAAGGTGAGACAATACCACGTTTATCGAGGGTTTGCCCTAGGCTCACATTTTAATTTATTTCGGCGAATTCGTAATTGAATTACCAAATTTTTTTTGACGCTCCCCGAGGAATACAAGTTATTTATATTTTAGATTAAAAAAAACAGTACCTTACCATACATTTTTTTAACGTACAACGCCTTTGAAAATTGTAATACGTTGTACAACTACATCTTTAGCGGTAAGGTCAATATTATTTTTTTTAACGATAAATTCATGTTTTACCGAGGGTGTAGTAGAAAAACATCTAAGATTTTATTAATATGTTCATCAGAAATAATTAAAATCTACAACTAGGTAATGTGCAATTTCTGGCCTGACAATGTAAACTCAACCGTAGTACGTCAATACGCCGCAGCGCCAGACTTTATTTTCATTTGCAGGGAGAGAAAGACTTAAGCTGTTATTATTTAGTTGCCGATAGAGATTCGGCATGTGAAGACGTCAGCTCCGGCCCGACGTTTCAATGACTTTTTTACGTATTTATTTTATTTAATCAATCGAATACTTTTAAATATATTAGTGAAATCTTTCGTTTATTTTAAATATTACTACTTCTACAACTAAGTAAAGTCTTTTTTGTGTGTTTCCAAAATTTAAAGGAATATGTATTTTTTAGTATTAATTAGTATTTAAAATACGCACTGTGGTGGAGTTTCAGAGAAATATGGACAATATATATTTTTTAACTGTCTTAAAGATTATTTTCTAGACTTATTTTTTCAATTCGTTAGTTTTTTTTTCTTGACAAAATTTTTTGATACATACATTTACAGGTAGATACATACATAATAACTTAAATGAAAAGAGTAACAAAAAAAAATCCACAAAGGCGAAGCCTGTGCGTGGGCATTATAATATGTGGGTATAAAAACAGTGGTGGTTAAAATAAAAAGATTGAAAATTAAAAATATAGTACATATGTGTACTGTGAAGAGGTAATTGATTTTGCAGGAATTTCTGTGAAAATTTTTATTAATATTTAAAAAATATTTTTGTATTCTTATATATAGATATCGAGAAAATTATTCTACATGCATATATATATATATATATATATATATATATATATATATATATATATATATATATACATACATACACATACGCACACATATACATACATACACATACACACATTTATATATATATATATATATATATTTTTTTTAAATCTAATGATTCGGAAAGACATGGCATATTGTAGTTATTTAAAATGTAGATAGTATAAAATTATAGGAAAAAATGATTTACTTCCATATTTTTTACCCAACTTTTAATATATTTTTTATATAAGTTCAAGTTTTGGCATGTGTTGATGGAATTGGGTACGGAATTGAACAATTTTGGGGCAAAACAGTTAATGTGCCTTTGGGCCAGTATTTTTTTTGTTAGTTTCTTTGCAACATTACCCGTAAAAATTATTACATGGTGGATCTTTGTTACTCAAAAAGAATTTAGAATTAGGTAATCATAAATAATGTATGCATATTGTTTTACAATTTTTTTATTATATTGTAGCTGTAGGCCACATCAGTTTTTGGGAGTAGAATGCTTTCATAAGTTTTTTTTATTTTTATCAGCATTATTTTTTTACATTTTCAGTTCAGTTCTAGCAACGTCTAGTTCTATATTTTAGAAAGCATACTCCGTGAAGTGTCATTTATCTCGGTTTAGAGGTAATTTTTTCTTTATATATTTATAAGGAATTCAGACTATCCCGTGATTTTTCACGGTTCTGTCCTAGTAAAGATAATTTACAAGGCAACCGTTGTAAAATTTTCGATTGGCGGCGGATTGCATTTGCCCACCTATTGCGTGGTGGGCCGGATCGCGTGAGACTGGTTGAGGGAGACCTATTAATTTCTCCAGCAGAACACTCTCGACCCATCGCCGCACCGCAGTGAAAGGAATAGATTCATATGTCCGTCACGGCTGGACTCACTGACCCCATATTCCTACCCACCCCTCGAACCTTTTTCTTTCCTCGAACTCCTTTCTTTCCCTAAAAAGGCTCTCCTCACAGCCTACCCAAGATGACATAGTCCCCGAGAGAAATTGTTTTCCTGAAGGCCTCCTGTGTATGTATTTTAAAAACAAACAAAAAATAAACGAGTTTTTAGTAGCAGATGTACCCCACCAACAATGTCTCCATAACTGTTTACCATATGTTAATTACTTATATATTAAATTGTACACCACTACACAAGCAAGAATCCCTTTAAAATGATTTACCCGATCTCAGATGACCGTAACCGGTTCGGTCTATAAAAGAAAAGTAAAACGAACTTAAAAATTGTTTTATTATCGCATTACAATGAAATTCCACAACAAGTAATTAGAAAAATGTATTATCAAAATAACTAATAATAATAAATGAACATAAGCTATTATATTTTAAACATTCATATATTTTTTTTAAATTTATTTATTTTTTATTATTCTTTCTATCATTTTTATTTCCATCAATTCTTTTGGTTTTGTACTAACATGTTCTGTATATTTTATACATCATCGTAATTTGACTGCCCTAAAACGGGATTCCTCCTAGTTGGGCAGTCAAAACACTTAAATAATGTATAATATAATATGTATAATCTTTTACTAAATAATAAAATATATATATATATATATATATATATTTACCGGAAAGAAATAAATTAGTTCATAAATAAAATATATTGCTATTTTCAGATTTTATTGGCATTTATAGTATATTTACAGAAACAAATATTAAATATTTCTATTCAGATTTTATTGGCCCTTAAAAAAGATTTACAACAAACAAATATAAATAACCTAAGGAAGGAAATGTGATATACGATTACATGGGATCTCTTATATTTTTGCTGATGTTGTAGGTACCGCGAGTTTCTGAACACCATGTAAAATATTTTATTACCTGATTACTGCTAACAATAATGTTTATTATGACAAGCGTAAACAAATTTAATGCTGAAATTTATTTAAATTTGTCCAAGATAAATTGAGAACTGTTACACTGTGCAATGCCGGTAGAAGTCACCCGCCCTGTGACTTTTGGTCGACAACGCCCCCGGCCGTAGGACACGCCCGTGGTCCCGCCTGTTTTGGATTTTTATTTTAGGCATCATACCGCCTTAATGGTTGACAAATATGGTGGTTGGAATCTCAAGGAGTTACAAAATTAATTGAAAAATAGAAATAGAAAATTCAAAAATAACTGAGAAAAAGGGAGGGGCTTAGCAAGTTGTTTATAACATTATTTTTTTCCGACTGTGTTGCATCTACGCGTATTTAACAGAATAAGCTGAGAATAATAATTATAACAATATGAAGTCCACGAATGTCTTAACATCACTTTTGAAATTTCTGCGTCTGAAAAAATGTCTGAAAATGGTTATTTCTGTCTCGCACCGCCAATATGCAATTAAAAAGCAAAACTTATGTCTCATCTTAATCCGTTCAAATTACCTGTAATAATCCACTTTGAAATATGTTGAGGTTATGAACAACTTACCAAGTACCTACGGGTTGCCTCACAGAATTTGAACAATTCATCAAATTTCGAAGTTAATTTTCAAGTCCTCTGAAAGTTCTATTCAAATTCTATTTTATTTCGTTATGGGCCAGTTGCTTCTCAGAGCTGAAATAATAACAAAACTTGAATAAACTTTCACAGAACATGAAAATACCTTTGAAATTTGATGAATTGTTCAAGTTCTGTGAGGAACTGTATGGGCCAAATGTTTTACAGAATTTGAACAATTCATTATATTTCAAAGTTAATTTTCAAAATCTCATCATGTTCTGTTTTTGTCACAGTTCTGAGAAGCAAATAAAAACGAAACGAGACGGAATGGTGTTTGCTGAAATCGGATGACAATGTGTGTAGGAAAAACAAGGTATGCAAGGAAGAGGGATAACCAACCAACTACGACTGTACTGTATGTGAGTCAATTTCCGTATTTTTACTTAAAAACTAGATTGTGTAAAGTACACGAAAAACACCAACAACTTGCTTCCAAGGTAGTTCCAAATCTTCTAAAACAAATGCACTCGAATTTTTCTTGCCAATGTCCCAAATTTATAATAATAATAATAATAAAATCGTTTATTCATCAATAGATTTTTTTTTACAATATAGATAAATATCCATTTTTGATTACACATTGGTTCTATTGACGAAAAGGTCACTGCTCAGCTGCAATTCAGGATTTCTCCTGAAATGCAGGAGAATTTCACATACTTTTCCAACAAAGTGATATGGTTAGGAAGAGGTACGAACTGGATAAATGACATTCAGGTAGAAACTACACTTATTTTCAATTTAAAACCAAACACCCGCCATTTGATGAAATTATAAGTGTTATCACAACTGAGTTTGGTCCTGGCGCGGTCCGTACCCTGCCTGCCCCACCTTTATCTCACGTATGCCACATCTTTATATTAATGCTCCGGTTAGCATTTCATTAAGGTGAAAAGACGCTCCCGTTGTCACAAGTCGACACAACGCAGGTAGGGCTGCTGGCTGCCCGACTCGTCACACGCCACGTGTCGTAGCAAAAATATCACATTTCGTAGAGTGCATGAAATGTGTACCTACTTACCTAACATTTTTTTCTCTACAGAAAGGGTTACATATATTATCATTTACCTGAACCATCCAGAGAGTACACATACACGGTGACCCGACAGTTTTTTTTTTCAATTATATCTGGCTTTCACCTTTCAAGGAGGTTCTAGGCCATAATTTAAAATTATGGTGAAATGAAAGGTGAATTATTTAAACACTAATTTTATTTAATTGGGCAAATTTCAAAATTATAATGAAGATTGGAGTCGAGTTCAGACTTAGAAGAGATGAGACGTTGAATGGAGGGGAGTTAATTTTGAAGAGATGATCTAAAGTTCCCACTTCTAGACCACAGAATGTACAATTTGGGGAGTCAAGGACGTGAATTTTAAAAAGGTGAGAAGGAACGAAACAATGTCCGATTCTCATTCGAATAAGTGAGGAGATTTGTTTTTCGGAAAAATGGTGGAATTGTTGAAATCACGGTTTTGATGGGATACCTATTAATAGTCCTTTGTATAGAGGCATAGCCGGCTCCGTTGGATTGACCAGCAATGTGCCAATACTCTGCCCAAATTCTCTTAATTAATCTCTGTCCTTTGATGATGGAAAAAGAGATAGGGGGATGTGATTTACGAGGGTAACAACAGGGTTGGACGTTCCTTGTTTTGCCAAGGCATCTGCAATATCATTACCCACGATACCAACATGTCGACCCGATAGTTAACCCCCGAAATTATAATTATTATGAAAAATATTATTTTGTGTGCATTATTTACTAATTTTAAGCCTAAAACGACTTCAACAATACCTTTAGTTGGTATGGATATCAAACGACGCCGAATAACAAAAGTATAAAACATATTTTCATTAAAGCGGGCGACAAACGCGAAGTTCACATCAAAAAGATACTGCGTTATAAGTATCTTTTCTACCGACACACTACGTTATAAAATATTCCTTCCTACGGCAGGAGAAGGGGTCAGTTGAAATCGGAAGCGGTCGAGAGAATATCATTTCTTTGTACTGGATATGTTAACTTGACAGCTCCGTGCATGCTCCGTGTATTAAAAATGACCCCCTCTCCTGTTTACGGTAGAGGGGGGGTCGCATAACTTTTCTGATATCGCCACTGTAGCGAATACGAAAAATAATTCCTATTAGCGAAGATTCAAACCGCGATCACAGCGCATCATCTTTTTACGTCTGGCGGGTCTCATGGGATTGTATGGCGAGCGCTATTGTGTTATAAATAACTTTTTGAGGTAGCGACAGACTCGCAGCTCACATCAATAACACATTATAAATAACTTTTTGAGGTAGCGACAGACTCGCAGCTCACATGAATTGTTGCGAGTCACCCGTATCGTAACAGCGTAAAATAGTAGTGCTGGCCGCATACGACGGACTGATTTTATCGTTTTACCTAAAAAGTACACATAAAAGTTGTAATTTCGAAGAACCGAAAAACTTTTTTTTCATTTTGATAAATGAAAAAATATTACCCGTCGCTAGATTTCTAAGCATATTTGGGGTAAAAAAGGAGATTTTATTTTGCGGTCTGGTGATATATTTTTTCGATTTAAATTTTTTTTTTAAATTCCATTACACGTCGCCACCGATCATACTCGGTACCGAAGAAGACCGAGTGCTTATCACGTGACCCGCTATGCTATACCCGACTACACATATGCGACGTGTGATGGAAACATACCTATTTGTATTGTTTTTAATTGAAAAAAATATTTTTTTATTATTATTTAAATGAAACAATATACCATCGAGCAGCCAAATGTTATCTACATATTTTATTTTACTCCAAACGTGCTCAGGTAAAAAAAATTAAATTCTTCTGGTACACCCTGTATATATATTATTTTAGTTTTTATTTTCCGCTTCGACACATTTAAAAGGCAATAAACAGCTAAAAGTAACCCCTCTAGTGACCGATTTTTCACAAATTTACCTAAAAATTCCTATTTTGGACTCCATTTACTCGAAAACGAAAGCTCAAATCAAAAAAAGTTATACCTCAAAATCAACTCCAAAGGTGATGTGGATTCACCAATTTCCTGCTTGTAGCACTTGTTTTCGGACACCGTGTACCAATACAAAAATGTGTATGCATTCGGAAAATAGTAGTACAAGCTTGAAACTGTGGAATCTACATCACTTAAGTATAGAAAACTCGAAAAGACTTATTTTTTCGATGTGAACATTTCGATTTTTTCCTTTTTTCTTTTTAGTTAAGTGAGCAGTTAAAAAAACTTTAAGCCCGATCTACACTTCGTTATGATACGATACGATACTATTGTACCACCCGGCCAGGAGCACTCCTGTCCCGGTGAGACCAGTACACCAGGGGCACTGTGTTGTTAGGACTAGAAACACATGCTCTGAGGATTGGTAGGAGGTTGAAGTTTAATCGACCGGTATACATGGCAACCTAATAAGCCAATATTGGAATTTAGGATGGGCAGGAATAAAGGAATAGCTTGAGCGTTATTTTTTTCGCTTTTTTTATTAAAAAAATATCAACTTCGAACTCGATTTACTCAAAAACTAATGCTCAAATCAAAAAAAATCCACAAAATCGACCCCAAAAGTAGAGTCATCAGTTTTCTGCTAAGCTGTTACCACTAGTTTCCGGACGCCGTGTATTCATATTGACGCTTCAAGAGCTTGCAATCCTGATTGCTGTTTTTGACATGTCCCACGATTTTGTTGGGTTTTTTATTATATAATCTTAGAAAAGTATATATTTTTAACATACAAATTTATTAATTTATTTATTAGTCAGTTAAATACAACCGTGGAACATGTATATATTTTCAATTAATTAATTAGTTCGAAAAGGTAGTTTGGTTTTACCATGTCAAATTTCTACATTCAATGAAACAATGACTGATTTCGTGAAATTTAAGATTAATTTGGCGGCATCTCAAATTAATAGTAAATATGTTATTTATTTTTCGTTGATGTACCTGCAGCTTTAACGTAAATTTCGATAAAACATTGAAAAAAATCACATTAACTTTTCGGGTTTTTTGTTTTTCTGTCTGATGCTTATAAGAATAAGGGTCAACATAAGCTTAGATTTAATCGACGCAGCACACTGTACGTGTACACTATTGTACATTGTACAGTTTTTTTAATTTATTTTTTGCATAACTGAACTGCCCCAGCAAGAATATTTTGAATTTGATTGAAAATGTCATTGAAGAATCCACATTACAATCCTCCAGTAGTATTCTGGGCAATGAGAAGTACATAAATATTATCGTGGTTAGTCCCATAATTTCTGCACTGCAAAAAAATTCTAACTTCTTATAATCTGGTATTTATGCAAACTTAAAAATAAAATGAAAAGTAACAGAATGGAAAGCGTGTAAAGTAACGGAATGGAAAGCGTAAAAAGTAACAGAATGGAAAGCGTGTAAAGTAACGGAATGGAAAGCGTAAAAAGTAACAAAATGGAAAGCGTAAAAAGTATGTAAAGTTACGGAATGGAAAGCGTAAAAGTGAATGGAGTGTAAAGCGTAAAAAGTGACAGAATGGAAAGCATAAAAAATATTAGAATGGAAAGTATGAAGAGTAACAGAATGAAATGCATAAAAATTAACAGAATGGAAAGCGTAAAAAGTAACGGAATGGAAAGCGTCAAAAGTAACAGAATGGAAAGCGTGTAAAGTAACGGAATGGAAAGCGTAAAAAGTAACAAAATGGAAAGCGTAAAAAGTATGTAAAGTTACGGAATGGAAAGCGTAAAAGTGAATGGAGTGTAAAGCGTAAAAAGTGACAGAATGGAAAGCATAAAAAATATTAGAATGGATAGTATGAAGAGTAACGGAATGAAATGCATAAAAATTAATAGAATGGAAAGCGTAAAAAGTAACGGAATGGAAAGCGTCAAAATGAAAAGAAAGGAATGTGTAAAAAGAACAGAATGGAAAGCTTGAAGAGTAACAGAATGGAAAGCTTAAAAAATTATCAAATCATGTACAAACTTTGGCGAAAATGCCCACCTGCTTGAATATGTACTGCTTTGTGCTATCTATATTATTATTACGCTAGCGTCTGTACGGTTGAAATTTAAGAACCCCACTTCGTGTACAATTCTGACGCCACGGTATATCCAAACCGTTAACTTTGTTAACAAGCTACTGCCGTGTCGCCCGCCACCCTGCTAGTTAACTGCTAATAAGTAACCAGATCTGAATAGCAGGACACTCCCGAATCTTCCTGTATTCTTCTCCTTCGCGTTCCTATCTCCCACTTCTTCCAGCCCTACAACAAATTGAAGATGCAATCGTACTATTATCACTGGGTAGCTTGGACTCTTCTGCAGTATTAACATAAAAATAAAACGATTTAAATAAGTTTTTAATATTCATTTTATTACCAAATTTCACCTCGACCTATCTACCCTCGCGTCGGGCAAAAATACATATTCATACATAATTATTTATTATCACATTGTTTTGTCTTTCAATAAAAAAAATATTTTCCTTTCAAAATAAAAATATTATAATAATATTACATAAATGATTAATTGTTGCAAAAGATTATTGAATGCAAATTATTATTACTAAAAAACAATTGGTAATATATTACCTATTTGGTGTAATACCTACTATATAAAAATTAATATCAGTTGGAATCTGACAATGAGTATTTTTTTTAATTAACTCTATTCACTAGGTATGGATAATTTTTTGTTTGTTTAACCGCTTGGGCACATAAGCTTGTTTAACGTAGGTAGACATAAAAATGACATATGCCCCGGACCTGAGTTATTAAAACCCCTCAAGCTACTTTTTTGGCTTTTGGGAATAGCTCACATAGATCTCATAGAAATCGTTGTACCTCCCTTACTGTTATGGTGATAAATATGATCTAAATTGTGTTAGAAAGAGAAAACACCACGCCTTATATTCGAATCTAGTAGTTAACCACAGAATAATTAAAATATGCACCTCTATGAAACCAAAGTCATTTTTGAAACTCTGTGATTTGTTTTTTTTAATCACAAAGAAGTGAGGTTACAATAACCTTCATATGTTTTTAATTTTTTTGCATTATCACTGTTATCAGTAATTTTAGTTAAAAAAAACGTAAGGTAAGCCATTTTTAAAACTTCTTTATGTTAGCAATAAAATGCTAAAAATTTCAAAAATTACATGTTTATTTCTAATATGTAACAAATTTTGAAAGCATATTTCATCACCTTTCAAAAACAGTTTTTAGTTTTCTAATACATTCAGAAATATTCCATTTATTTGGGTTTTATTGAAAAGCGGAAATTTTCTGCCTCTGACAGATTATGCCCGAGGCCTGAGGGGTTGATTAATATTATTATTATTTTAATATTTAGCTTGTTCTAAACATTAGTATGCACAGGTTTTATAATAAAACCTTGGTTAATTTGTTGGATGTTTAAGCTACAGAAGATAAGGCTTCAGGATGTTGCTGATAAACCACTCGCTGGAGAACTGGAGATGGTTTCCCGGGGTGGAGAGAAACACCAACTTCCCGGCCTGGTCCAGCGCTTTTAAACCCAAACGATCCTGGAAAAATACATAACAAATAAATAATCCAGCATGAAAGGCAACAAATATTGAATTACAGAAAGAGAAATTTTTAACATTTGCATAAATTAATCAAGGCACACACCAAAAAATACTTTGCATAAATTAATCCACACACCAAAAAATACTTTTCATAAATAAATCAAGGCACACACCAAAAAATTCTTTGCATAAATTAATCAAGGCACACAACAAAAAATAGTTTTATTTAGAATTCGGTAAATAGATGGCAACATTAGGCATCTAGTGTGGTATGTGCTGAGTTAGCCGTAGACCGTTGACGGCCGATTTCCGCCTTAGCGACTAGCGACAGCGTGGACGTTCTGGGAAAAGGTAAGAGGAATGGGTAGGAATCTGGGTAAAAAGGTATCTACCATTGATGTGTGGTATATACTGAGTCAGACGGTTGCCACCTTAGTGTCTTGAATAGTAAAAAAAGACAACACGTCTGTTTGAAGAATCTATTTTGATGAGTGTGTATTTGTAAAGAAAATATTTAAATGGGGAAGAGCACATTGTCACATGTCAGAACAGCAGTATAAAGAGAGCGGCCATGTCAAATTTCATTAACACATTACTGATATAATTGCAGACTGTCAATAAATAATTTTAATTGCTTATTATTGCTCCAACCATATTAAAGATTATTAATTAGTAATAAATAGCACAACTACCAATAAAGCCATGAGAGAAAATAATACAATGCAGTAATTAGCAAACAGTAATAATATGATTGATTTGAAGGTCGATATTATGAAACAATAGTGTTCTGGTTCAAGGTTCTGTATGGATCCCTCACCTTCGATGAGCAGCAATATCCTAATCTTTGTAGGTATTGTGTGAAGGTTTTTATTACTGTGAAGATTTCAATGCTCCAAATAATGTTTTTTTATTATCACACACCGTGTACAAATGGTTGGACGTTTGGCATTTTACCCAATTATGCACCTGTGATGCTACTTCCTCGGGGCATATTCAATTGAAATACCAGTAAAACAAGGACAGCATTACCATGTGACGTTGTAGATTCCAATCCATTTGTTAAGATAGGGGAATCTATCAAATGGAGCGCCTGATTTTGCACAATGTCAAGGGTTTTTTTTTAATAATTATTCTGTGGTTCTAGATCAGAAGTCGCACAAGCAAGGGTCTCTTTAAAATGATATACCTATAATAGTGAATTGTACATTTGTTGCTTTTTTGTTTATCTATTATTCTTCGCAACACTTATCCCGCCATCATTTTGTCATACCTACTGAAATAAACCATTACAAATCAATAACAGTAAAATCTCTCAATCAACCAACCTCCTGATAAACTTCCGACTCTTGCAAAGTCTGCATCTCCTTGGCCTGTCCCGGCTTATAGAAGCCAAACCACTCGGTCTCGCGAGGCTGTACGATGGAGTCATCCTCGAACATGACCATCACAAAGTTCTGCAGCCGCGCCAGGTTGTCCACGTAGCTCTGGTTGACAGAGTTCTCGTTGTTGATGTCCGCCAGGAACAGACTGTTCTGCTTGTATTCATCTTCATTGAGAGGGTCGTGCCAATAGGTGGCCTGGACCAGGAGGTGCTGGACCCAACTGGAAATGTAAAAGAATTTGTGTTACAATACTTCTGAGCCAGCGTTCATTTAGGGTGCTTCATACTTCATTACGTTTGATTTTATTTTTTTAAATAATTTTCAACACCCTGATGAGCCTTTACATGATTGTGTATTAATACAGAGACACAATGTTTAAATAAAAAAAAATAAACTTAATAACTCAGGTCCGGGGCATCCGTCATTCCTATGTCTACCTATGTTAAATTGTAGTGAAAACAAGCTTATGATTTTAGTATATATCGCAAGCCCACATACACCGACATAGTAATTCATAAGACCTCCAACCACCCTGTCTCACAAAAACACTCCGCCTTCCACTCCATGATCCACCGCCTAGTAATTGTCCGATTGTCTAATAATAATTTCCTAAATGAACTTTCTATAATAAAACAAATTGCTGTAAATAACGGATACGAACCAAATTTAATTAATAACATCTTAAATAAAAAACTTAACAAAATTTCAAGAAATAAATATCTATACAATTCTAATAATAATAACGATAAAGAATGGTGGAAAATTTTATATATCAATAATTTTTCAGTTCAATGTTGCAAAAATCTCCCTTCTAATATTAAACCAGCTTTTTATACAAGAAATAATATCGGTAACTTTTTGAGGAACGCTAAAGATAAAGACCATACATTAACTAATTCCGGAATATATAAACTCAAATGTAATGACTGTTCCTCATTTTATATCGGGAAAACAACGCGTAATTTCGAAATTAGAATCAAAGAACACTTAAGGTGTCTTAATAATAATAATTTCTCCGATTTCGCTAACCATATAATTGAAAATAACCATAGTTTTGAAAAAAATACAGGGATAAATATTCTTCATATTAATAATAAAGGAAAACGCTTAGATAACTTAGAAGCTCTAGAAATAAAAAATCCCTTAAAAATAATGAGTCGATTATCAATAAACAAAAAATATTAACCTATAGCCCAATATTAAATCTCTTCCCATTCGGTGTCCATTCTGTCCCCTCTAACTCTTCATTAATTCCTAGCCGCGCCCCCACCCCTACCACAACACCTACTGATAAATTGTACCCACCCACTATTTTGTAATTGTCATCATTATATGTTTGCCCTGAAGAAGGAACGGTTGTTCCGAAACCGGTCGGCGTTTAACTAAATAAATCCGTGGTTGTAACTAAGTTATATAGTTTCATTTAATTACAAGCTTATGTGCCCAAACGGTTAAAGAAATGAACATTTTATAAATGGTAGGTATAAAGAGGTAAATATGTAAGTGAAAATAATATCGACGGTCCGGAAGAATAATGTTGGATGTTCGATTTTATAGTTTTGCAGTAGAGCTGTTTAAAGATTTATTTCTGCATTTTTACTGTGACTTAATCATCAAAGGGAAATTAAAATAAGCCAACAAAACGATTTTCAATTTTTGGCATAACCGACATTGTTCTTGGGGACCGTCGAAGAGAAACAGAAACCAGTTTTACAACTGCAGATGGCATAAAAATATTATAGTGTAGGATAATAATACAAAATTTACAGATGAATAATACGTACTTGACAAACTGCATGATACAAAAAATAAAAGAGAGGAACAAGTTTTTACATTTTAGATAAATAGAAATAACACAAAAATATATGCAACAGCTCCTACAAGATGCTCCTTAGTTATAAAAATATATAAGTAATGGTAAACTAATATTAAATAAGTCGATATTGGAGATGAATTTATTTCCCAGAGTGTGAAAGCAAGGAATAGAGGTGCGTGTGTGTGGTGGTTGGCCCCAGAATTATTGTTGCAAAAGAATATATTTAGAAGATTGATTATTGTAGAATATTATTAATATTGTGATCAGCTGTCAAACGTAATGGTCAAATTATTATGCTAAAAGCTGAAACGGGTTGAGAATCAGCGTTTTATAGGAACCATTACTGAATTCTTTAACTTATGTACAACATTTGTACACGATTGACATTTGTCACATGAGAACGGGTCGCTTCTACGACTCGCTTGTGTTCAACAGCTCGGCTGTGGAACGATTTGCTGGCCTCTGTGTTTCCTCCTTCCGGTCTCTTCAAGACCCACGTTCATTCCTTCCTCTCCTCAAAAAGACCCTCCACACAGAATCTTCAAATATGACATAGGCCCTGAGGGAAATTATTTTCCTCAAGGCCTCCTGTGTGGAGTTATTGTAAAAAAAAAACTTCCTTCGGCTCTTTAAGATGACACATGTTAGAGTTGCCATTTACTAGTAGTTCTGTGAACAGTAGATCTTGAGTCAACCTAATTTTTTCTTATTCAAAAAATCAAAACCAAAATTTTCTCCAAAATTATTAGAATTGAAATTATGTTCTAATTAATTATGAAATAATATTATTTTAATTCAAACAAATAATTATAGAACTTTTCTCAAGAAACTTACTTCAGGCAGGTAAATTCTTCACACTTCTAAAACTATTAATATTACTAAGGAGAATTGAATATTTTGACAGATACTCGGTGAGCATGAAATACCTGAAGTACGCTGCGTGGTTGAGCAGACGCCGCATGTAGTCGCAGGCCGAGTGCGCAAGGGCCCCGCAATTAGGCAGCCCGTACACGCCCTGGTGCTGCCCTCCCAAGGAGACCAGGTTCAACACAGGTGGGATCTGGTCACCGCATCTCTGCACCACGGCTCTCCTGGGAAATAAAGTACAAGCAGCAGAAATAATTATTTGTTTATTAACTCAAAAACTGACACAATTCTGTCTTGGCACACACTCCTTGCTTCATACATTATTTTCTGTTTTACTCTTGACATGACCTAACTCAACTATTTGATTCACTTGATTGTGTCAAGTCATGTCACTTTTTTATTTTTATTTTTTATCAATAATGACAATGACTATTAAAGAAATGAAGGTCAGTCAAAAATTAATGCCTCCAATTTTTTTCTACTTAAATAAAGTTAGTTAAGTGAAAATTTTGATTTTGGCGCTATTCCTCCAACCTTCTTCTACAATCTACTGCAGGAATAACTTTCTGCGTCAACAATCAGGTGGCAGCAATGCAGTCGCTTGCAAAATGGCCGCAATCGATGTTCGTATCAGACAGGCTTCTGTGATGGAATTCATGAATGCAGAAGGTGAAATGCCCATTCGCAATCACGAAAGACTGAAATATGTGTACGATGCCACAGTGGATGTCAGCACTGTTAGATGATGGGTTCGTCACTGTAACGAAGATGAAGGACAAACGCCGTAGCAACTCCACGCAATATTCAGCTAGTCGATGACATGATTCGTGGTGACCGCCGGATAACTGCAGATGAATTGTGATGCATTCTCTCCTTCAGTAAAGGCAGTGCGATGTAAAACTCATCGTGAGATTCACTTTGAAAACACGAGGCCGTGAAAATGTTAGTGCGTCAATGGCTTATATACGAAGCCGGATTGTGCTTTTTACTGCACTGGAAAACATGCCCTTGTTAAAAGATGGGCCAAAATTGTAAAAATGGACGGAGATTATATTGAAAAGTGACAAATTAATCTCAATGTGGTTTTCAACCTGTGTAATTGCATTTTAATTTCTTGATGGGAAGGAAAAAAAAGGAGAAAAAAAATAGGAGGCATTACTTTTTGACTGACCTTAGTACATAATATATTTACAGTCCTTTTCTCTAGGGATTCCTTTTCCAATGTGAATTACTAGTGTTTATTTATATATTTCTTAATGATTTCCTCATCTTCAAATTTGTAGATTTTCTCATCTTAAATTAAGTAGACCTCATATTTGAGTTTATGGATCTTATCTTATATTTGTTGATTTCCCCATCTTCTTATTAATTTGTGGACTTATCTTTATTTTTGTCGATTTCCTCATCTTTATGCTTATGGACCTCATTATCGTGTTGTTGATTTTATCATCTTCGTGTTTGTGGACCCATCTTCAATTTTATTGACTGAGTTTGTTGATATCCTCGTCTTAAAGTTTGTGAACCTCATCTTCATGTTTGTTGACTCATATTCTCTTTATACGCTATTCCCCGTTCATCTGCTCTACACATCTAAACCATCTAAGGTACTTTTCTTAATCTTGTTTATTGCAATTACATCTACTGTGGTCATCTTCGACCAAGTAGTCATACATGGTTTTACCACACGTAATCTGGAGATATCTGAGTCAGTGCCAGAGTATTTAAACAAAGATTAAGCGTGAGAAAATAATCAATGACATTTAGATATTTTTTTGCCAAACAATAGAAAAACATTATGTTTACTACCCGTAAAACATAAAAATTTGTGATAGGGTAAGATTATGATGAGAACAGAACACAGTATTATACAATGACAATATAACAATGCTTTATGGAAGCCAATTTGCAGAAGCAATATTTGAATTTCTGTTTTATTGATTTATTCAAATCATGAATAAGTTTACATAATCATGTTTTATGTTTAGATCACTGTGTTCACGAAGCCAGTGAGGCAATGTTTAATTCACCAGAACCAAACAAGTTAATGAATGGTTTTAACTACTTTCCATATAGAAAAAAACTTTACTGTTGAAGAGAATGAATCAAGCAAGCTATGATGCCTACTTACATAGAATAAAGAATAACACTAGAAGTGAATCGTTGAGTTCCAAAACCCTCCCTAATGGATTTCCATACTTTTGAGTAAATCAAGAAAAACGTGAGTTTTCATGATTCCTGTTTTTTTGTTGTTTTATTGAGAAACTAATAGAATAAGCATTACTACGGAGTATTTTGGAACTAAAAATTTTGGAAGGTCGATATTTAAACACGAATTATAAAGAAACTTGGAGGAATTTGGAAATGATAACGACAGCATCACATTCCTAAAATATGGCATTCACACCTCATTTTCAACAAAAAATCATTAGGGAGGATATTGGAACTCAACAATTCAAGTGTCTCCATACAAATTAGAACAGAATCAAATGTTCCATTTAGCCCAACTCCCAGCATTCCGTCTCCCATTTAAATTTTGAAAGAACAGTTTTGTATTTTTTTTTTTTTTAATTAGCTCCATACAGGAGGCCTTGAGTAAAATAATTCCCCTCAGGGCCTATGTCATATTTTGGGATGCTATGTGGTGAGTCTCTTTAGAAAAGAAAGGAGAGGAAGTTCTGAGAAGGAAAAAGGTATGAAGGGTGTGTAGGAATCTGGGGGTCAGCGTGTTTAGAGTAACGGATGTATAAATTCAACCCTCCCACTGCGGTGCAAAGCGATGCTCCGAGAGAGTCCTGCGGGAGAGATCCAAAGGTCTCCCTCAACAATTCTCTCCCGATCCGGCCTGTCAGGCATTTGGTGGGTAGAGGCGTCTGCTGCCAAGACCCGGACAAACCCCACCCCATGAACCCGTATGGAATTATAAGCCCAACTTAGGCCCATAATTGGATCACGAAACACCTCTTGTGTTATTTTTTGTTCTATGCCTACGTATTATTATGTTAAGTCTTATAATGATGTAATATAGAAATGCAGGATATTATTTAGCCGTGGCGGAAGGGGGATTTGTGAGGGGGGAGGTTCGCAAGAAGGAGAACGGTGGGAGAGGGTAAGAGGACGAAGGCGGGGAAGTGGTGGTGGAAAGGGTATGGTGACGAATGGGAAAGGACGCAGGGAGAAACAATTTCTTTATTTAAGTGGCATTTCAACGCATGCCGGGTATCAGCTAGTATACAATATTTTTATAGAGGAATAAATTAATAAATATTTAAAATTAAAAATAATGAAAAAATATAATAAAAACACAAAATGTATAATAAACATTACGCTGTCCGTTCATGGAGCGACTTACAAGCGACTCGAGCATCATGTGCATAGCACGCCGCTACGCGCTGCACTAGCAAAATTGTATGGTGGGAACTGGCGGGTGCTATGCACATGATACTCGAGTCGCTTGTAAGTAGCTCCATGAACAGTCGGTGTTATTGTCACCTCACTTTATGTCGTTCCATGTAAAAACAATTAATAAAAGATGCTTAAGTTTCTTTTTTTTTTTTTTTATTCCGATCCGAAAATTTGGTTTCATAAAGGTCTACATTTTACTTATTTTGTGGTTTAACATTTATATTTGAATTTAAAGTGTGATGTTTTCTCTTTCTTACACCGTTTATATTATATTTCTCAGTATGATAGTAAGGGAGACACTACGAGACCTATATGAGTTGTTCCGAAAAGTAAACAAATTAGCCTGACGAATTTTAAATGTGTTTAGTATTATAATTTTTATTATTATTTTGTGGTATATTTACAGGAACTGGCTCCCTTGCGAGAAGCCGACAGCGTTGAATCCGTCCTTCAGAAGCGGGTCCTCTTTGAGCAGTTGGCACGCCATGTCAATCTGCTTGTCCGCCGCCATGAAGTAGCCATTCTCCAGGTCCTGGGCCACCGAGTCTCCAATCCGCAGCGACTTCACGTACACCCCTTCTAACTGCTCCTCCAGGAAGGTCTTAAAGGGGCCCAGGCTGTAGGGCATGCAGCAAGCATCACCTGATAGTCATGGATGTAACAAATGTAGTTAATATGAGAATTATTTTTTTTATTTTTTTATTTAAGGGGGGAATTTAGTCAAGCCGATCCAAAAAAAAAAACTTTTTTGTTATCTAAAAATCTTCCTGTATATGTGGAGAATACATTCCCAAAGTTATGGCATCAAATTCGAACACGAAATATACGCGCCAAGCAGGTAGATGAAGAACTGAGCGATCTGGTTACGAGCGAAAACTTTAAATGCGTTTTTCTCAAAATTCATCTGATTTCTCAGCTCATTGGATTTTCATCCGATTCACTTCATTCAAAATTTAAATTATAGAGAATACGTTTTTAGATTTTCACGGCCAAAAGCATTTTCGTTGTTTGTTTTTGGGGTGTTATGCCGTGTTGCTCTACCTCCTTCTTTAGTCGACGTTTCGGACAGCGTTGAGGTGTCCATTATCAGGGCAGATCCGGCAGATCCGGCAGATCCGACGATGTATGGCTGTCCGAAATGTCGGCTAAAGAAGGAGGTAGCGCAACACGGCATAACACCCCAAAAACAAACAACGAAAATAAAGAGAATACATTTTTTATATGGATGAACCTCGAATTACGAAAAATTATTATTTTAGGCAAAGGTTTATTGCAAATTGAAGGCTGATTTTTTTCATCAATCTGTCCGCTATTTCTACAATTTTTTTTGCAAATTGAGGTTGAGGCATACTATAACGATTTTTTTAAAATGTCATTTTATTTATTTACATTTGATACATTTAAAGCCAAAATAACAAATAATATTACATAATACGAGAATATATTTAAAATGAATACAAGTGTTATTACATTGTTTTAGGTCGATATTAGTTCCTAGCTAGGCAGATTGCCTGTTCTAAGGAACCAAAGTGTGTAAAGTGCCAAATGCAATTTAAATTATTATTATTTTTTTTTAATTAATACCTATGTACTAAGTTTTTACTAAATGTGCCATTCATAGGTAACCATGTATCGTTTTAAGTCACATTATATAATAGTTTTTCAGACTCCCTACCCAAGCCACTGTTATGTTACACATAATTTTGAAGGACTCCAGCATTCCAGCCGATTTGGTCGGAACCACCGCTTGCGGCCACTATTATATATATATTGATATTCAAGTCAATTTTTTTTTTTGTAAATGTACTTTTATACATATATTATATAACAAAAGTTTTGTAAACGAAAATAAATTATATCTTTAAAAAAACACTCCGTTGTACCAGACTCTCCTCTTAAAAACTTATATAAAACAGGCGTGATTTAAACGTGACAAGTAGTTTTATCCTTGAGTGCAAGATACTTTCAGTATCGACCTGGTGTAAGACCACCATTTAGAATTGAAACATTGCTTGAAATGGCTTTTGCCGTATTTGCTGACCAGATCTGAATAGCTAGATACTTTCCCACCTTCCTATACCCCATCTCCTTCCCGTCCCCACTTACCTTCAGCCTCACAACATACCCTAATTGGGGATGCCAGTGTCACTGCCTCCAGACGGGAGCAGTTGGGACTCTGTGCGATATACATATAAAATTTGAACGAAAATATGTTTTAGACTTTGGTTATTCGGCGATACATCCTCTCTGCACACCCTTTCGGAAACACTTAGTTATAATTTGTGTAAGTAGGTATACTGTATTTTCCCTAAACCGACTGCATATTGTACACATATAATATGCCAGGGGCCATCTGTCGGGGATCAACTGTGATGGAATATTGCACAAGAGTCTCAACTGCGCCCAACCGCCTGGAGCCAGCGAGACAATGGCATTCCCAATTGGGATATGTTGTGAGGCTGTAGGTAGTGGGGAGGGAAAAAATGTAGGGAAGAGGAAGGTGGGAAAGTAACTAGCTATTCAGGTCACCAAACATGACTAAATCCATTTCAAGCAATATAAATTGTAAATGGTGGTCTTACACCAGGGCGATACTGATAATATCTTCATATAGAGTATAGTATATATTATTTTTAATGAATAAATTGTAAAATAACACAAATTCATCAAATAAAATTTACTTGGACACGTCAGAATTTGTAACCCCCAACTTCGAATTGCGAGTCTACTTAGAGTAAAAAAATTATTATAATACATTATTAAACAATAAACAACAAAGAAAATGTCAAACAAAATGGGTACACATTTATAATATAATCTAGTGGCGAATTACTGAAGTTTTGTACATCCAATGAATCTGATGTTATTAATACCATAGCGACTGTACGATTGAAATTAAAGAACCCCACTTCGAGTACATCTCTGACGCCGCGCCTCCTGCAAAACCATCTATGTTATTGAAGTTTGTTACCATGGTTACCAAGCTACTGCAATGTCGCCCGCCGACGCAGGAGCGGGGTTTTAACTGTTAGTCTTTTTATTATGGTTTTGCGGTTTTAAGACCTGCATAATTTATGTAATGGTTTTTCTAAAATTTAATGGGATTATTCTAATCTAATCTAACTCTCAAGTCATTTTAAATTAATAAAGCGTGTAAAAAGAACACTTTAGGTCTTTTTTAGTAAAAATGAAGCTTGTGAGATATCCTCGAGCGAATTTACAACTCAAAATATATTTGATTTTTTATTATTACTAACATCGATTCCAAATAGAATCCAAGCAGGTATTCATAATAGCATTAAAAAAGTAAACATATAACATGTATTTTTGATTTTGCTTACCCATCCCATGCCAAAGTACAATCGGCTTAGAACTATAACAAATTTGAAACAGAGTAAAAACTGCAATAAATTTTAACAAAGTCATTGCTAGAGTGATCGCCGGTGATAACCTTTATATTAATAAAATAATTGAATTATTGTTAACAACTCAATCGATAACGAATAAGTGCGACCTTTCAAATGACAGAAGAAAACAATAATGACAATAACGATTGAGAAAAACGTCAACACAAAAGTCAGCTGTCACCGCCTGACGTTTAGCTATTAAGGCGGTGTTGTCAAATAAATAAATCTAAAAATATGGCGAGAATTATATCGAGTTTCTTTCCCATAGGAACAAAAATTTCACTACTCAGTTGAATGAGAAGTAATATTATACAAGCATCAAGCAGCTAAAGCAGCTTTTTTTGCTGCTAGCCAGGGAGGTATAACTCCGAACAAAATGGCCAACCGAATGAAAAAGACGCGTGGACGTCATTATGACATCAAATCTTCGCATCCCATATCCCATATAAAACGTATGTCCGCGGAAGGGTTCCATGTCTAATCGGACTATGAGATCTCAGCGTCTGAATTCCCATAGTAAATTTATCCAGACACGATACTTCCTCACATGATAATTCATCACATCATAACTCACATTAACCTACCCTTCCATTTCAACGCCTCCTCCCCCCTTTCACCTACCCTAACCTAACCTAACCTAACCTAAGGTTAAAAACCCCAATTATCCGTTTTCGACTCTTTGAGACATGATGAATTATCATGTGAGGAAAAGTTTGTACTCAATATTCATACACTTAAAAAGTTTTCACTGAGTAGACCGGTAAAATAGTGTCGAAAGTTGCCCTATTCAAAAAGCCCGAAGATATCAATCTAATGAGTGGTTATTTAGTTTTTTTTATGCTGCTAGCAGGCGGTGCGGCTGGCGACACGGCAGTTAACGTTCAAAGCTGGTTTGGATAAGGCGGGGCGTCGGAGTTGTACTCCAAGTGGGGTTCTTAAATTTCAACCATACAGACGCTAGCATAATAATAATATTAAAAAATTGGTTTATAGACTCATTTGAGTACTCCTCTCCACGGAAATCTTTAGTAAAAGGCGAAAGAAGTATTCGTTATTGAAGGGAAACCAGAGTTTTTACTATTTTACCAATCAATATTACATAATATTCTAAAATTTCTTCAATAATATATACTGTTTTCTTTATTTCGGACCACCCTCTTACCTGATTTAATTATTATCTCAACAAAATAGAATTCTAGATTTCACAACATTTTCAGCTGGCATCATATTCTCTTTAAGCTTTGGAGCTTTGAAATTAATAAATTGACTATAACTACCTTTATGAATAATTAGGTACTTAAAATAGAGTGATTATATTCCCAGCTCTGTAAGTTAGTAAGGCATGTACCTACACATTATTCGTTTTTTACGTTAGGTGAACAGAACATTGCGTTTTTTTGCAATTATTTATGAAATACAACTTCACATTTTTGTGCCACCTCTACCGTCCTAGAACTTAGACTGAATTTTTTTTGTGGGTTACCGCCGTGAGCAATGAAAATTCAAAAAATGTCACGTCCTTTGTTGATGTTTCGCCCAGCTGCAAGGTTTGTAGAAAATGTATTTATATTTATATGTACTTGGCCCAGTTGTGCTTTTGAATTTTCGATTTATCTTTATTTTTATTTAAATGACTTTTTTAAATACATTTTCTCGTACCTAGGGACCTACGCTTTTTATGCTTCATGTTAAATTAATAATTAATTCATTATCATTTTCAACATTAAGCAAGCAAATTTTAATTTAGCAATTAGTTGATTATTACCACATTCGTTATTAATCACTACTTATTTTATTTTAGCAATAAGTAAGTATAGTTTTTAAACTGGAAATATTGGGACAAGGGAAGAGGTGAAAAAGCAAAACTTTTCGTTTGTTTTCAGTTTTATTTTGATGTGTACACTCAGACATTTTTTTAATAAAATAAATAAAACTTCATCACTTTAAAATTATAAGTAGGTTTTTACTATCTACAATATCATACATTTTAAATTATAAAAATATGATACCGGGCGTCCTCCGTTCTCTCAACACAATCCAAATCTAAAAGTATTACATAATAAATAAAGAATTACTAATAAAATTAATGTTTGAGCAAAACATTACAATAATATTGAGACATTAAGGAACTTTGAACATTTTTCAAGTGGTTATTAATAATATTAACATTATTTTATGTTTAAAACTACCTATAATACCTAAGAGAAATAGTTTAACACAATAAATTCGCTCTTCTTAGAATGTTTCGTTTTAATATTTTTTTTAATTTAGACTCTGTTTTCCTAATCATTTTTTTATAGACTTTTGAAAAATTTATGGTTTTCTTCCAAAATTATAACATATTTTCTTACCTAATACATTAAAAACTACATTTGATGAAAAATACATAAATAGTTAAAAGTCATAAAAATTCTAATTCATTTAGCTTTTTTTGCTTACATAACATTTTTAAGTCTAACAAAAATATCAAGCAGTCTATATTTTTTCAGGTTTATAAAAACTACAACCGTATCTTCTTTTCTTACGTACTTACTAACAAAACATTATATATTATTAAATTTAACGTATGGTAATGGCGAAATGACTATACTTATACAACACATTGTAAAATGCATTAATTTACGATTAATTACAAAGTATATTGATCATCCAGGTGATTAGACAGACATCTCCAAGTACTAAGTTTTGGGATAATGAGGAAAGAAATATTTGAATGCTCACCACAAATCAAATATTATTTAAATATGCTGTACAATAACACTGGGAGGCCCAAGATTCGGCGCATCATTATGATATTTTGGAAAATCCTACTAGTGACCCAGAAAACATCAATTTTTGTTTAATTCACCACAAGTTTTTCTGCATTATAATTGATTTGGTAATGTTTATGTGTAATCTGAGTGTTGTATCGGATATAGGGCACACATTTAGATATAACTGCAGACTCAAGTGAAATTTAGATTTTCAGAAATGTCTGACTAATCAACTCGTTCGATATTCTGGTTTTAGTGAAATTAAATTTACGAGTTAATTTATTTAATAATGTTTCGGTTACTTTAAATTGTCTTTTATGTGTTAACTAGGAGCCCGAAGTTCAATGGCAACGATTTGGGGAAGGCTGAAGGAAGCTGTTAAGGGATAAGAAAATGGGAAGAGGAAGGTTGGAAAATACCTGCTTATTCATATTCAGATCTGGTCACTAAGCATAGCTAAGTCATTTGAAGCAGCGCTACGATTCTGAAGCCATTCATTTGGTATTATAAAAATCGCCGTTACAAAGACTTATGTGCAAAGGAATCCGAAAATCAAATCATAACCATAAATGGTACTTTAATACATATAATATTATAATGGACTGAATAATCTCAGTCTGTGCCCGACCAGACTTCTTACGCGTCGTGTAGACAGTCGATAAAAATTAATGATTGCAAAATCCTCACCATCGTCATCAGTAAGAAATGTCATATGGCAATTGCGTCAATCGCTTCAATCACCTCTGCAAACCGTCAATTGGTCGCATCGTTGACGTATATATATTATTGACTGTCTCCATGTCGTTTTTAATTGTTGTCTGAAAAAATATTTTTCCTGCACGGTAACATTATTTTTCAGCGAGATTTCATTCATAGAGAGTGCAACACTCAAATCAATCGATATTGAGTGGGCGGGAATTTGAAACGAATAACGAATTCATTTTTATATTTATAATTCACGACAAAGTTCATGGCTGTATCTGATCGGTTGGAAAAACAGTTCTTCTTCTGGAAGGTCGTTATTCGGGGGGTCGAGGAAAAGGGTTTTTGTTGGACGAAGGGTTGTGAGGTCACTCGTCTCTCCGAAGAGGTTCTTGTTCAGCTGTCTGGACATTGGGGTCAGTTTTCTGTAGCTGCCGTGCAGGATCCTTCTGGATGATGTGAGCCGTTTGGACCTCATGACTGGGGTGAAGGTCTTTGGGTTTGGAGGGGTCTTTTGTGTCAAGCAGGAACCCTCTGGTGCACTGGAAATAAAGAGAAAAGTTTATTTTAATAACTGTACGTATCTAGAACAGTCATTTCAGATGATAGCGACTGTGTAAACATTTTTTTAGATGGTGAAGGTGTTTTTAGTACAAAAAGTATTAAAAATCCATTATTTTAACAGTTTTATTGTGGACTAATTATTGGAATAATAGGTCTTGTGGACTATTTTTTTTTGGTTTTCTGAAACTACAAATAGGTGAATACGTCTACCAAGTGTTGAATCATTTCCCCCGTGATAGAATTCATATTTTTCCGGAAGAATTTTTTCAGAAATATCCCAACATATCCCAAAATTTTCTAACTTCACGTGATATCGAAAAGATAAGATTATCAGGGAACTTTACAAAATTTTGCGAAGCCCTTCAAAAGAAAAGCCGCCTGCAATCAACCAAAAAGCCGCCTGCAGGGCCTAGTAACATATTAATACCTACTATACATCCTCCTAAACTGCCATTTTCTTAATGTAAATTAAGTTAGTACGTTCAAAAATATTTCAAAGGATTCAACTGCGAGTCTCGTGTACAACTTACTTATCAAAACGTACATACCTACATATCTAATATGTAGAATAATACTGCGATAATAATATTATAATAATGTGATACAAATGTTGTTGTAGTCATAACATCAATGGATTGCTTATTCATATATTTTACTGATTAGAATAATAGATAATATGCACTAGCGCAGACCAGTGTAAAATCATGGAATAGTCAATTCTTGACAAATTAGTTCCAATTTTATCAATTTGGGAGGCGGGAATGGGTACCGCCGCCCCGGGAACCATTTATTGGATAACCAACCCTTCTGCCATAGGTCACCCCAAGTGGTTCGCTACGTTTGGTAACTTAGCAGGGGTGTCCGGGTTCATGGGGGTTCATTGTCTAGGTCTTGGCGGCGGATGATCTAGACACATCGAACCCCAAATTCCTACCCAACCCTCATACCCTCTTCCTTCCCAGAACTTCCTCTCCTTCCTTTCCTTAAAAATACGCTCCACACAGCATCCCCAAAGGTGACATAGGCCCTGAGGGAAATTATTTTCCTCAGGGCCTCCTGTTTGGACCTAATGTAAAAAAATATATATATATTTTAAAAAAATTTAAAAATTACAGTTAAAATAATTTTCGGTTACATTATATTAGAGGAAGATACGTATATAATCTATCTCTTTTGTGAATTATTTATACGATCAGTTCCAATTTTGAAAATGACACCGAATTTGAGTCCACTATACCGCACTATAGGGAGGATTGATGTACAGATAACCATAATTAGTAGATATGTATAATTGGTAGGTAAGTAGGTACCTACTTTATCGCTTGTCAGAGTTCTGCACACAATCAGTTCCAATTTTGAAAATCTCACTTCAATTTAAAGCAGATTTGAGTAAAGTTCATTAGACTAACGCACATCACAGACAACCTAAATTAGTCTGTTTGATAAGATTCACAAACCACAACCATATACTTCCGTATGATTATTCGTAGATAAAAATAGAATACAAGTTATAGGCTCGTATCATTTTGTGAGTACATTTTCCTTATCTCAAAAAATCCCTTTAGCTAGATATGTTTAAACTGTTTGTTTTCCTTCTCAACTATAATGACGTTATCCTGATAGAGAGCATCAATGACAATATCAACACAGGGTAATACGTAAAAAAAAAACAGATAGAATTACTGATACAGGTCAAAACTTCGACATTTTTGTCGTATTAGATATAAGCCAAGCATACATATATAAAAAAACATTGCTAAAATACATTTTTTGCCAAAAAAAAAACATTTTCAACAAACACGAACTATCAATAATAGACCAGTTAGACGAGCGTACAAAAAAACTATTAAAACTCCGGCGGTAAACACAAGCTTTGGACAAATACAGCACAAATACCAGGCAATAAAAGCATTCATGAATCTCTTCACTCGATATGAAAGGAAACAAAAACATTTCAGATACAAAATTAAAATATGGATTAAAGAATATAAAAGGCAATATTACAACAACAAAATATGACCAAAAAGAATAAACCTTACATACGTAATACCTACACAATACTATTTCAATTTACACTTCATTATATTCAACCGTACCTCGTAACTCACAATTATTATTATTATTTTTTTCATTAGGTACAGACTTTATTGTTGCATTTTATATTATTTCATGTAATTTTTATTTTTATTTATTTCTTTTATCTACTGAATTTTAGAAAATTGTAAAATGGGGATCTCAGTACGGGTAAAGCACCTAGTGAGGCTCACATTATCAAATACTGTAATTATATGTAAATTTACTGTATTAAATAAAAATATATGTTTATAATAAAATAATCTTTTTTTATTTTAATGTCGTTTTAGCCGAAAAATATTTTTTTATATTTTTATCGAAAATTTATTTTTTGTATGAAGATTTTCAGGAAATTTCAGTTTTGCCGTGCGCCGCACAGATTTCCTGAAAATCTTCATACAAAAAATAAATTTTTGAAAAAAATTATTTTTTTTTCGTCTACAAAGACATCAATAATGCCATTTTTATTAATTTGCAGTCTAGCTCACCAAAAGTCACGAGGCGCCACTGACTATAACTGAAGGGTAAAATTTAAATTTAGTTCACGATTTAGCTTTCTGGTGAAACAGACGACCCTAAGTTAAAAAGTTTAAAATAAAAACACCACTTTTAAATTGAAATGCACGTAAATCAGATAATAAAACCTGTAGGTACTAACATAAATGTTTATTTTTTCTATCTATTATCCAGCCGTGTAGTACAATAAAAACAAAAGATAAGAATTGATAAATATGTCGGAATAGACACGTAGAAAGTTAGACCTGCGTGTGCAAATGATAATAAAAAATAATAATAGATATGATAATAATAGTAACAATAGACAAGTTTAATTATTTTTGGTGAAAACGAAGGAATTTTTATATTATCGATAACATACAAAGGGGTTCGGCGTTAAAAGTATTTTTGTCTAGAATAACTGACGCCACGATACCGTCTCCATCCTAAGGGGTAAAGGATACTCAATAATTTAAAGTTTTAAGCATATCGAACGTCAAGTTTATTATCCAGACATCTCCAAAAATAGATAACGGACGTATGAATCCATCCCTCCCACTGGGTGAGAGGGTCGAGAGTGTCCTGATGGAGAGGTAAAAAGGTCTCCCTAAACCAGACTTAGACAATCCTTACCCCATGAACTGGGCACCCCTGCTATTTCACCAAACATAACGAACCACTTGGGGTGACCTATATGACAGAGGTGTTGGCTACCCTATACTGAAAACCGCCTCCCAAATTGATAAAATGATTATTAATATTTTTTAAATGTTTATTTATAAACAAGTTCCGCTGTGTCAGTATCACGCGTGACAGCTGTTTCGCCTCCCGAAGGTACTATCAAACTGTGGAGAACTCTTACAGTTACACTTTCAGACGATATATGTATTTATATTATTTATTTATAGCAGGTATAGGTGCTTAAACTGAAAATCTTTTGACAAATTACGTCAATGTTTATAACTACTTATTATTATTTATTTTCAATGCCCTGATTGATTTTCGAGAAAATTGTCGGAGATTATGGTTTTCCGTGTTTTTAGCCACCTTATGGTATTTCCGACAATTACTCGTAAATCGATAAGGGGAAAAAATAATAATCAATATCAATAATTACTTGACTTACTTTAACCAGTTATTCCACATATTATTTGGAATTAAAAATGTAAATGAAATTTTGGTCTCCGGTGACACTTTTGAAGTTTTTTTGTTTACATCTTATAAAATCGAAAATCAGTAGGTATTGGTCATCTAGGGTTAGGATGAGGGGTTGGGCGGTTATTCTTCAGTGACCGGCGATAACACGTGGTAGAATTTTTGTTTTGGTTTTGAAGAAAAAAAACGTCACTGGAGACCAAATTTCATTTACATTTTTACTCCAAAGGATGTCAGGAATTACTGATTAAATTTAAGTCAAGTATCTACGCCCCTTAACATATTGTATAGATTATAGAAATCTAGAATATTAAATAATGGACATTTCTGAAACTAGTACTCTTAGGTTAAGTAGTTTTGGTTTATTGAAAGAATATTAACAATCTTCAAAGAATATGAAAATAGAAAAAACAGAAAAAAAATCCAGACTCTTTCACAATGTTGGCGTAATATTGTGGAATATGCAATGAAATATGACGGAAGCACAGTGGAATGCGATATCAGTGTGGTGTTGAAAAAAACCACAAAGAGACGTTTTTGAGGGAAAAATTATTATAATGTGACTAATAACATTGTTTTAAAGAAATACCCACATTACCGGGTTACGAATAATTGGACAATATTTAAAAATCTCCTGCTACCAGTTGAGTCTCCGATCAGCTAAGTAATATAGTGTTCGATTCACCCGTTGGTCGGAGAGATGCGTCGGGAAGAGCGAATTTGAGGAGTTTGAGCCAAAATTTCAGCTCAACGGTTGATCAGTACGATTGGGAACAACGACCGTAAGTTCATGTAGGTATAGTACTACCCATTTCCAGTCCAATCCGTCATATTGGAGGTTGTTGTGGTCCCACTGCTCTTAGACTGTAGGATTCTTATTTGATGACACATAAAATGATGTAGCGAATACCTACGAATATGAGTATGATGTGAGTAGCAATTCTGTGGTTTGGAATTTAGATAACGACCAACTGCATTAGTAGACGTATAGGTACTCCATTTTCAATACCTTGGGCGTTTCATATCGAACATTTTTTTAGATCTCAGTGACTCAGTGACCTGTACACCAGGGGACACTGATTTGTTAGGATTAGGAACATGTGCTGTTCTAAGGATAGGAAGGAGATTGGAGTTTAATCGACCGGTATACATGGCAACCTAATAAGCCAATATTGGAATTTTGGATGGGCACTATGGGCAGGAATAAAGGAATTGATTGAGCAAGTACCTAAAGTATAAAATAGACTTATAAAACATATAAAAAATAATAAAAAGTTAATATTACATAAGTAGAATAAGTGAAATTTTTTTCTGTTTTTTGTTTTTAGTTATTTTTTTAGTATAAATATTTGCATTTAGTTATAAAACCACTTTAGTTTCAAAAACTACTTTCGAAGCGCTAATGTATATAAAAGTTAGTATTTCAATTCGAAATTGTCAATTTATTAGTATTTCTTATTTTATGTATCCGTTTAAAATTTCGGAAAGTAAATCCGTATAAAGATCGGCCAGTGTTGCAATCGTATATCGATTTCTTATTTATTCCCTGTCAATATTGATCTGGTTATCAACAATGCGATTAGGTATATTAGGTACGGTAGGGACAGCTATCGATCCGATATTGTAAAGTTAATAATTTCCCCTGAATTTCCCTGGCGAGAGACCAACATTCCGAACGTCGCTAGAAATGGCTTTATCTGTGATTAGTGAACTATTAGAACCTTCCTCATCATAAAAAATATTATTATTTTTATATTGGAATCATAGACATATGAATATTACTAGGCGAGAACATATAGGACAGGGGCAAAAATCAGCTGTAGCGGGACGCAGAGGGGTGAGTTGACTGTAATGATATGTGATTCGTCAATAAATCAATCTGACAGTATATGTATAGGCATTTCGCATTATAATATCACAATTTAGTTCTTAAAAGTAAAATCTGCTTTTGAACGAATAGACCTTTTTGCATGGGAGCGCGAATTGCTCGCCACGGTTTGAACAAACTTGCGAAGGCCAAATACGGCAAAGAAAGGTTCGCTTGTTTTGAGAGTCGAATATTTTGTTTCCGTATTTAGTTAAGACACTTTTACAAATGTTTCATAATTTACTTACCCCAGTAAGCTTAAAGCACAGCTTTAGCACAAGACGGGACCGGGAATTCCAGGTTGGCAACGCTGCATGTTTCTCGATGTGATAAAACTGATCATATTATATGATGTGAATAAGCTTAATAAAGACAAATAATGCCTACCTACGGAATGTAATATGACAATTGGATTTATCCTCTTTTTCACTTCTATTTTTACACGTTTTAATAGCACAAACCACCATTTTTGCCGTGTTATTTCGTAAATATTCCGATGAGAGCTCGACGCTAGTCCGCACAAGAATGATGACGTCACATTTTCTAGATTCACGCGAAGCTGTACGCCAGCCCAGGTGGCTCCAAATGGAACCGGTATGGGAGGGGGAAATAATACGCTTTTATCATTTATGGCTGGTGTAGTAATATTCATATGTCTATGATTGCAATGAAACTCATTTTACAATAAAACATATTTGAAGTCTCAACAAAAACTTTTACACTACCGAGATTATTTTATTTTTATGATATAGAATGGGGAAACGCGTGGTAAACTACTTTTAATGCTAATCAAAAGAGTTGTGTTGTTATCTTTTACAATGCACTTGTACCTAGACTCGCTAGCACTTACCTACACCTACCTGATAAGTCACAATAATAAATGTATAAATAATAAATCTTGATTGCGTGTCTTGCATTCTTGTAACGTAAGTTGTTGTGTAAGTAAGTAGATTTTTTATGTGAATACCGCGTCCTAATTGCTGCCAGCCGCCAGGAGCCAGTGAGACTATGGCATCCTCAAATGGGGTATGTTGAGAGGCTGATGGTAGTTAAGCCATTTCAAGCAATGTTTCATCGTAGTGAAAGGTACACTAGGGCGATACTCAGAGTATCTTTCACTCTGGAAGGTGCCGCAAATATACCTTATATTATATTAGATTGTGAAATTTCGTATACAATAAAATAATTAAAAAATTAAATTAAACAAATAACTTTGTATTAAACCACTATTATATTAATATATTATATTAATATCTATTAATATAATAGTGGTTATTTGTTTAATTTAATTCAAAATGACGCCGAATTTTGCGAAGTTTGAAGAAATAAAAAAAAAATGTTATTTATTTTTGGGGTGTTATGTCGTGTTGCACTACCTCCTCATTTAGCCAACGTTTCGGACAACGTTACAGTGTCCATCATCAGGGCAGATGTGTGAAAACATTGGGGTGTTATGCCGTGTTGCACTTCCTCCTTCTTTACCCAACGTTGTCCGAAACACACGTCTGCCCTGATGATGGACACTGTAATGTTATCTGAAACGTTGGCTAAAGAAGGAGGTAGCGCAACACGGCGTAACACCCCAAAAATAAAATAAAAAAATACTTTTGGCCGTGAAAATCTTAAATCATTAATCATACCTTAACCAATAAAATAAAATTTAATTAATTAAAGAATTACATACATTACAAATAATACAAATCAATCAAATTAGATTTACTTCCGCGCTTGAACACGCGACCTCCGGATCGCTAGTTGAGAGCTTAACCCTCGACCACGGAGGCCGCTATAATTCTATATATAGGCAAAATGCGTATCGCTAATAGCTTAGTTATAGTATCTCAAATGCAGCAAAATAACTCACCAATCACTCGCGCAATCACAACCTATACCCATTATGAAAAATTATTACAATTAGACATTTTTCACGATTCATTGCGAACATACAAAACAAAATTATTAAATTTCTTATCATTTTATTAAACTTTAGTGAGCAAATAATTTTTGATTTTAAAATGTAAAATTTTCTCCATACTCTTTCATTTATGTTTTATTAGTCAACCAATGTTTGATTCTTTTCATTAGTTTCATCATAATATAGTTTTAAAACCCAGGCGAAATTACCTATTGATATTTTACACATTTACGTAATAGGTACAAAACCATGTAATTTATTTAAAATACCTTACAACTTATATTTAATGTACTGTGTAAATCTTATAAACAAATAAATAAATAAATAAATCTCTCTTTCTCAATAAACAACGCAAGCAACAGAAGAGAGGTCGCAACGGGGCTCTCGGTGGTAGAAATCATACGATGTTTGTATCTACTTGGCGCCTCATGCATGAGTCGTTTTTCTCGTAATAATAACATGAGTCAGCGCGGTCACACCACATACAGATATTATTATTTTATTGTGACTGACTTATTCACTGATACATCGGCTAGCATTGATCTGTTCCATAAATAGTAGTCGCACTAATTAAGATTAATTTAATTTATTTATTAACAATCAATTAAGATTAATTTTAATTATGAAACGGTTCAATGATGAACTACTGTCGACTGAAATAGTGATGTCATTTTCTGTTTTCCTGGAGTTCAATATGTAATCATAACCGCAAAAACGGAGATCGGGACATTCAAAACATCGAGTGACAACTCAACAAAGTGGCATATCAACACCTCTTTGAAAATGAGTTGTGTTAATGAAATTTTACACACTTTTACTTCGAAACAAGACGAAGGTGACTGTCTATATGAGATTTCGAAAATATCCCCATATCGTTTTCTTGACACGTGTGAAATTTTTCAAAATAAATAAGCGGAAATATACTGTTTTTTTACAGTGTATTTCAACACAGCAGGCCCTGAAGAAAACAAATTCCCTCGAGGCCTATGTCATCTTTGGGGATGCTGTAGGGGGTCTCTTTGGGGAAAGGAAGGAGAGGAAGAAAAGGGTATGAGGGGTAGGTAGGAATCTGGGAGTGAATGTGGTCAGGAGGAACGAAATTATGAATCCATCCCTCCCACTGCGGTTCAAATCGATGGGTCGAGAGAGTCCCGCTGGAGAGGTCTTCCTCAACCAGCCCCGCCGCACTGCGAAACCAGGCTGGAACAAAGGCCAAGCCTTTTGTCACTCTTTATAATTGTATTACTACATGTATATTTTTCATCTATGTATGTATCAAAAAAAAAATCCAAATAAAAAGTTATATTAAACGATTTAAGTTACTGAGAACCTCCTCCATCAATTAGGCTATCGTTATATTGCATTACATTCTAATATATATTTTAACATAATTTTCATAATCACAATATCTTTAATTAATAATAATTTGTTTTGTTCTATGTGACTTAATTGTGAATGGAACGCACCGGCCAGCTGCAGGTGCAGGCGCGTTCGATATTCGAATTCGAGCTGGAAACGTTTAATACCGAGGGCCGTTAAATTTATGGACAAAGTAGGAAAAATATATTTTGTTCATTATAAGAATATATATATGGCAAACATTTATTATTTTGAAGCGTTTTTCTCACATGCTTCATATTCTATGCAGAGTTTTTCTCACATGGGTTCATATTCTACATATAGTTTTCGTCATAATTTAAATATCATAATGATGTCAAAATATTTGCAGCTGGGCATCACAAAATTATGTTAATATTATGTAAGGCAATTGAATTGTGTAGTGGTATCGCCTTAAATATTTGTTATATTTACATAGCTCATAATGTAGAAAATGGAGAAAAAAAAACTGTATATTAAACTCATTTTCGTAAAAATCGTTCTGCCTTTGAAGAATTCAACCATAAAAACGGCGCTTTGGAAAAAAATGGCTATGATTATTAGCTTCTTTGACGATTTTACCCCGATATAAATATTAGATGCACCTAGTTTAGAAAATCGAAGTCATTGAATAGTTTAGTAGAATGGGGGTGACTTGCTATTGGCTATCGGAACCATGCATTATAAATGCACATCTAATTATTTTATGCCATTGGGGATTTAAATAATCAATGTATATGTTAAATTATAAAATAAGCCTAGTTCCGATTAAAACGACCAAATTTTTTTGTGTTTTTTCCCGAAATAGATTTATTACCTTAATTATACATATAAAAATGAATGTTTCTTTGTTAGACCCTTATGCACTCCTAAAAATTCATCCGATTGCGATGAAACTTTGGTGATTTGTTGTGCGCATGCCCACGAAGGATTCTATAGATACATAATGGTGAGCTCTGGCGTTATGAAGTTATTTCCTACACCATTCATTCGATTGCTATGAAACCTTGGTGATGTGTTGTGGGCACAAATAAAATAAAAATTTAAAATTATAGCACAATTCATTTGGCATTTTACGAACATTTGGTTCCTTAGAACAGGCTAGGAACAGGAACTAAGATCGACCCAATAAAACATAATTAATAACACTTATATTTAAAATATATTTTGTTATTGTTATTTTGCAATGTTATTACCGTTATCTTTGCTATATAAATGTATCCAATGTTAAAAAAAAATATATATATATAAAATGGTATGGATGGCAATTATCGTTTGGTTGTTTTAAAACTTGCTTTCAAAGCCAATATATTATTATTGTCGGAAGCGTTTGCACGATAGTTGTGACGAGTTTGCACGACCACAGATTTTATAAGATAACTTAAAGATAAAACAACATAAAAGGATTGATCTTGAAAAGTAGCATATAAGAAGGCAGACTGTATTCTGCAGGGCTTGTCGATAAATTTAAATCATGAGCTCAAACAAACCACTTGCAGGTTGACGACCTTCATAGCAGAGCGGTAAGATCCTTGGGCCGGGAGGTCATACGTACAAAACAATAACATGTTCCGCTTAGTGTGGTGGTAGTAGGAGTTTTTCAAATGTTGTTGGGTTATTCGTAACCCGGGAATGTTTGTCTTTCTTTTAAAAAAATTTAAATAAATAAATTTAATTTAAATGTTCAATTGAATTATGGTATTTTTGCATAAACAAAATTTACAATTTGAAACTTGTTCTTCAATCTGAGTGGAACCATGGAAATGTTGCATAAGAGCGATTGACCAGCGGCTGAGAATAAAAATTTAAAAATGCTTGCAATTGTACAGGGAGGTTCCAATGAGAAAGATCGATTATTCCCCGTATCAATTTTTTTAAATTAAAAATTTAATATCGATTTATTTCATTGAAAACATGCTTTAATATATACCGACATTCAAGTAAACAATAAAAATGCTGAAAAACGCACGATCATAAATGATTAAATATAGTACCTTGTAAGTATTTTTTGATCGTAAGTATTTGGGATTTTTCAATAATGTCTAAACAAAATAAGTGTGTAAAATTTTTTTTAAATATTTTAATTTGTAAGACCTTAAATAAATAGAAAAACTGAGGTATTTTTGTCACAAAACACGTTCTCGGATTTATTTTTTAATGATTTTAATTTAACTAAAATTAAAATTATGAAAACTGTGTTTACTAGATTATATATTGTTTTATTTTGTTGTATGATTATATTATTTGAAATTTGTGTTGTTTAATAGAATCTATCGTTTGAAAATTAAACAAATCTGCCAACGACCAACGGTACAACCTTAGTATGTTAAAAATAAACCTAGTTTTTCAAAATTTTAAAACTGCGTGTACCAGATAAAATAACAATCTTTCAAAATCAATTTATGTTTTTTTGTAAAAAAGAGTCAATACGTCTAGAATTTGATTAAAAGGGACTAATTTCCGGAATTTTCTGGTAATACCCTCTTAAATGTTTTAAGATGAAGCTATACGCCAAATCACTATTTAGATTTATCTTTACTACGAATCGGTTTACATTATGAATATGAAAAAAAATATGTCTTAGATACATTGAAGCTTTTTCTACCTTTTCAATTTAACAGAATTAAAATAAAATAATTATTTACGTTACATAAAAATATAAGCGCAAAGTACTAAATAATTTGTTTTTTTCATTAGATAAATATGAAGTTATATAAGAAACAACTTTTTTTAAATACTCCTTTCTGGCTAAGTTTATTTTTGACTCGATTGATTGACAAACTTTTTTTCGTTCTTATAAAATTATTCATAAAAAAAAAATTGGCGCTACTTTCCTTGCCCAGATAATGGCAAAAATACGCGGAGTTCTAAAAGGGTAAGAAGTCAAACATTTCTGGAGTTTATATTCCTCTTAATAACCAGATCAGTTTTTTATTTAATTAAAATCTTATTCATACAATTTGAGAGGCGAGTACGGGTACCGCCGCCCAGGGAACCATTTATTAGATAACCAATGCAGTTAGGTCATAGGTGGTGACCGGACAACTCAACAAAATGGCACTTCAACACCCCTTAGAATAATCAATAAAAGTGATAAAAAAAATTACCTGTTAATATTATAACTTTCAATGATTTCGAAAGGGGTTTTGAAATGCCACTTTTTTGAGTTGTCATGGAAACTTTACAGGTCACCCCAAGTGTGAAATTTGTTTAGGTTAAGAGAGACCTTTTGACCTCACCAGCAGGAATATCTCAACCCATCGCCTTGCAACACAACAACAGTGCGAGAAATGGAATCATACGTCCGTCACTCCTGGACACACTGACCCTCAAATTCCTAACCACCCCTTATTCCTGTTTCCTTCCCAGAACTTCATCTTCTATATTTCTTTAAAAATACCTTCCGCACAGCTCAAATCAAAGATGACATAAATAGACCATGAGAGAAATTATTTTCCTTTGTGGAGCTAACGTGAAAAAAACCATTTGGAACTTCGTGAAAACAAAACATTACCAAAATAACTCAAGATAATACCTATGACAGATTTATTTATTAGTTTATGACTGTCGAGTTTTATCAAAGTACAATAGGCCATACAAAACAAGTACCTACAAACTATTGCGAATTCATTGTGTACTAAACTTCTAGTCAAGTGTTGAGTGGAGCGGACTCAGTGGAGTGGAGTTGTGAGTGAGTAGATACTATTGATTGAGTGCATTGGGTGCAAGTTGAGTACATTGGGTACATAATTACGTCATTGGACAGAACCGCGAGAGGGCAATCGTCACCAGGGTTGACACATGCCCTAAATTCTATTATTTATTTATTTATTTATTTATTTATTTATTAAAGAATTTTATACATAGTGTACATATTGTGTTATTTCGCCCGCCATGCTAGGGATGTCCCTGTGTTATGGCGGGTGAAGTATGCAGATTATATGGGTAATGAAGTACATTTACTGATTATATAATAATTATGATAATGAGGTTTACAGTTAATGCAGCAATGAATTTATGATAATGAAATTTACATATAATATAGTAATTGATGATAATGATGTTTACAGGTAATACATATAACAAGGAATTTATGACAATGAAATTTACAGATAAAATAATAATTGATAGATGAAATTTAAGATAATATAACATTGAATTTATGTTAACGAAGTTACATAATTATTGGTAAATGATTCACGTCATTTGATTAGACATTGCATTGCGAAATTTGTAATACAATATGAAGTAGGTATGTGATAAATATTGTTTGTTTTTATTCTTAATTTAGATCACATAATGGTAAACAACTAACTGACGTATATACTATATATATAGCGCCCTTGAGGTGATTTCTCACAAAAACGGCGCTCTACAAAGAATCCAATTATAATTATTATACTATACATACTTTTCTATTATTCTAACTCTCGACATGGTCCAACTCAAATATATTCACTTGATCGTGACATGTCTGCCTCGGGCGTCCCTGACTTCTTCTACCATTCGCATTTGCGTCATATACTCTCCGTACACTCCTTTATATAAATATAATACATCAAAATATATATATATATATACTCCTTTCTTCGTTCGTTCGCTCTACATTCCCAAAACATCTGAGGGTCCCTTTAATCTTGCTATATCTGTAAACATACTTCTCAAATACCTACACAAACTCTTCCGCCTGCTCCAAGTATTCGTCAATTATATATGGTAAACAATCTTATCATTGTATTTTATCAGAGACGTAGGGTATAACGCACATGTTTCTTTTCTCAGAAATTTTGATGATTTTCTTTAAATAATGTGTTCCTATTTTTTCTTGTACATTATCTTAATTAAAAAAATATTCACATAAAATCATCTCACAAAATATCATATCGTAGCGTGTAAGGCTATGACTCCACTGCGATTTCTAGTCGCGCATTGTTCAGACTTTAATCGCTGCGACCAAAAATCTAGTGCGAATTCTTTACTCGCATGTGTAAGCCTATATTTGATACAATGCGTTTTGTTTTTGCAACTGAACAATCTCGCGACTAGAAACCGCATTGGTGTCTTAGCCAAAATACTAAATATCTCTTTTGAATGTGTTTACAACGTGTATGTTAGGTTAGTACGCAATAAAGCTCATGAATTATTTAGCTACAAACAACACTGTTTATTTATCTAACAGAATCTCGGCGCTTGAAACAATGCGATAGTAATATTGTGATGGTCAAATCAGGCCAAACAAACAAGATCTTACAATCTAATTTCAATACAATTACAAATTATAACAATCTAAAGATATTGTAAAGACCGACTTTTGTGATATACTATTTTGTTTGTTTATTGTGTATTAGTGACAAAGATGAAAGATTTTTGAAGTAAAACTTCTTTGGCGCGATAATACGACGAATAATTCAGATGTTTTTCGGACGGAAATACCGTTTTAACACGGAAATGACGTTCGGATATCGGTACAGTTACTGCCATCTGTGTTTTTTTTCATTTTTAAAGGGTTCTCGCCTTCGCTAGAATATTTTTATTATTTTCCGAAACTTGGATGAAAAATCAAGAGCGAATCTAATATTCACAATTTTCATTGCATTTCTTAATACAAGCGACTAAACTGTAGACATCTGAAGACGTTCATGTCTACAAATAATTATACACAGCTACACCACCGGCTGTTGAGTTAAGTCAGAGTTACGAGACAATTAAGACAAAAGGCAAAATCCGTCGGACACCGGAAGGCGTCCGTCGTGCGTTATCGGCTGTCAAAATTTTGTGATCTTTATGGCTTTCAATGGCGGGTCTATGCCTGTCGGGTGTTTAAAAACACGAATTCCTATTTATTTGTTATTAAAACTACTAATATATAAGCCTAATGGGCATTCATAAATTACAATCCTTTTGCCGTATTATTTTGATGTTTGTACTAGACATATTTTCCTTATGTTATACTAAATGTTAAACTAATTCAAATACTTAACACATGATTCATCCCCAAAATCAGAAATGGGTAAATAGATGATTACGAAAAATCTTTTTTGCGATCTTCGACACCTGATATCTCCGAACAAGGTAATTTGAAATAAGAACCATGTCCGAGCAAAAGGTTTATCTGTTTTTGATATACAGAGATTAGAGGCAGCCCTGTTCATCCTTCATGAAGAAACAATAGGGTAGACGTGACGGCATGTGGCGACAACTGAGGATCTGTGGCAGGTTGGGGGAATTTGGGATTCTGGCTTCACTCACTCATCACTTCATCACTCATTGGACAATCACATTTTTCAAATCAATCAATTTTATGAATGAAAATATTAAAACTACACGTATTTAGTAGGTGGGTACAATGATCATAATCAGAAAAATAACCTTTAAATCTTCCTCACATTTTTAACGGTGTTCATAGTTAGTGAAAATATTTAATTGACCATTCGGACTCTCGTGAAAATGAGAAACTGATCTTATTCCAGGCGCACGTACGCGCCTAAAACACACTCCTAATCGGTGACCGGAAAACCATCGGAAAACTCAGAATTAATGCAACTCAACACCTTAAGTCAATTTTATATTTCATCATATTAACGTCGCAGATATGGCAACAATAAGTGCGACGCCTGTCAGCAAACTCAAACGTCAGACGACATCCGTTTATTTTTGTTTACTAATGTACAAGGAAAGTTCAACAGGTTTTTGTTTTGTTTTTTTTTTTAATTACTATATTATGATATAACTTAAGATTTTAGTTGAAATTATTGATTTGTCTTATTTTTTACGATGAATAAGGGAGATTGGTGCCCGATTTTCAGTAAAGACAAGTACGATATCTTGATCAACATACTAAACTATTTGAACTATTTGTTCACCAGTACAAGTACGCGCAATTCAATTATTCTGCATCAGGTATTATAATAAAAGCCCTATGGGCGTTTAAATAAATATCTGCCACAACAGTCAAAGAAATTTTACTTCAACCGAACCGCGCGTAACGCCCTTCGTTCATTTCATTTCCGCATTTCATTCGGCCTAGTTTACTCGGAATGACACGTCTGAACATGAAATGAATCGAAAGTGCAAAATACTGCCGAATGAAATCTTCAAGTGAACCGATCCAACAATGTTGGATATTTTCATTCGGCATCCTTCACTTGCGCGCGCATGCGCGCGGAAGACAGCAAAGTGAATCGTCTGAACACCGAGTGAAATCTCAATCAGTTTGTCTCGCGTCCTGTACGGGAAGGACCATGGAAGGACGCTATCACATCGCACGCAAAACGTCAAAATGGTATTCGTTCGGCTAATTTGTTTGCTTTTGGGAACACCTCTCATATAAATTTTTGGGTCTCCCTTATTATCCATGTATTATATATATTTTTTAATATATGTAAGATTGTTAATTTGTAGGAAAATGTTCGTAATAAAAAAAGTAAAATCAAATTGTGTTATTATGTCATAAAAAATAAAAAGGTTTATAAGAAGAAACAATACTGTTTTATATATTTACTTTTATTTAATTGTGTCAACAAAATTTCGTAAAAATCGATGCATCTGACATGTTTTTCCTTAAAATTCGGGGCCGGATTCGGGGTGGTGGGAATGGACGAGTGAACGCTTATTTCTATAGCGCCGTCTGAACATGGAATGAAACGAAGATGGACGATTAGGCCGAAAAAACATGGCGTAAACCTTCACTCGAGTGAACTGTCTGATTCCAGCTTTACAAGCGACTAAATCGCCGCTACCCACTATCTGTCATACTATTTTGCTAGTGTAGCGCCTAGCGACGTTTACAAACACTAATAATAGTATGGAAGGTACAGACGAGCGGCGATCGCGTCGCTTGAAAGTAGCTCCATGGAAGAACGGCGTAAAGCTTAGACGCACTCATTTTTTTTTATTTTTATGACTTCTGTTGAGTACTTACTTGATTCTTGGTGGAACCCTCCTATTCTATCTCTTCGATGTTTGTATATTTTCTTCAGGTCACTGAAGAAACAAGTCATCATTTTTGGGTTTGCAGGTTAATGGTTTATTTATGGTTTGCAGTTCCTAGGGTCAGTCACTAGTCAATAGCCACAATCAGGTTGGACAACAAACTACCTGTGCCATACACGACACACGATACACGACAGACCTTGAACATACCAACAACAGACTGCAAGAGATATTGACTTCATAAGATGAAAACTTGTTTCTTGTTTTTTTTTAAATTCTTTTAAAAAAATTGTTTCTCCTTTGTCCCATAAATAAATAATGTAAAATTTATGACTGAGAAACGTTTGCGAACAGACTAGACAAGTCAGTGTGGAAAAGTAAGTAAAGATAGAACGTTACAAAAACATAAAAAAATAACTTTATTTGAAATGTTTTTATATCAACAATATGAAACAATAGGAATTTAAACTAACATTTGTATATGTGTACCAGCGCAAACCCGTGAAAAATCAGGGGAAATTACAAGAATTGTAGGATTTGTGAAGCTGAAAGTATTTATAAAATAAAATATTTGCCTCGGGGTTATTGCCTTTCAAAAGACACAGAAATTCAATTATGATTAATTACAGACATATTTTTATTTTTTGTGTGAATACTCAACTCCGTTAACAGTCTGGAGCTAGTGAGACTATGGCATCCCCAATTGGCGTAGATATGTTGTAAGGTTGAAGATAGTCAACGAAGTAGGACGGCCGGCTTGGTCGAGGGGTAAAGCTTTCGACTCCCAATCCGAAGATCGCGAGTTCGAACCCGGCGTGCGCAAATAAATTTTATTTGACTAAATCGTGTTATTTCACAATTAATTAATTAAAAATAATATATAGTATATTTGATTCACGTTCCAGAGTGGAAGATACTCTCAGAATCGCCCTGGTGTAAGATCACCATTCAGAATTGAAACGTTGCTTGAAATGGCTTTAGTCGTGTTTGGTGACCAGATCTAAATAACCAAGTATTTTTCCACCTTCCTCTTCCCCATCTCCTTCCCCTCCCCACTATCTTCAGCCTCACAACATACCCCAATTGGGAATGCTTTGTCTCACTGGCTCCAGACGGGAGCAGTTGGGACTCTTGTGCGGTATTCATTTTATTTTTTAAATAATCAGGAGAAGGAGATCGGAAAGAGAGAGATTGGGAAGTACCACACTATTCAGATCTGATCACTAAACAGGTTGAAGCCATTTCAAGCTACGTTTCCACTGAGAGATAACATATTCCTTGAGGTGATTTCTCACAAAAACGGCGCTATACAAATTATCCAATTATTATTATTAATTATTATACGTCCCAGCGAGAGATCGTACGGATGACATCGATATTTATCCTCTTGTTTCTCACGCGTCTTGCTTGAAAAGAAAAAAAACAAAAGATACTAGAACGATGACGTCACGGACGCCATCGCGGGGACTAGTATAATTGTATATATCTGTGTTATTTAGTCAATCAGCCATTAATTGTGTCGAGGGTTCATTCTCCACCTCGATATGCAATTAGTAATACAATATGGCATACAACCGCAGTAGTAAGTGGTTACTGGTACGTTATACAAGAGTAAAAGTTTCCCTAATTCATAGTTTGTATCTGGGTTACGATGCCATGCCCATTGGGTTGTCCCTCGCGTGTAAAGCAAGCCCAAGGGCAAGGCACAGTAACCCAAAAGGGATAATAATAAGGTACAAAAATAAACACGCCAACTTATTTCTGAACAAAGTTACTGCAATCACATTTAACCCTTTCAAACGTAGTGTTCTTTATCAGGAACATAACGATAAAAATAATATCTCCTGATTTTGTGACACAAATAGCCCTTTATGTTCTATATGTATCTATTTTTTTCTATTACATTTACGTATACGTTTTTAGGTTTTAAAAATGGCTCACCTTACGTTTTTTCTAACTAAAATTACTGGTAACGAAAATAAATAAAAACAGACACAAATATTTTATTAGGCAAATGCACTTAAACGTTATCGTCCACTAACTTTTCTGTCGGTTGATGTAAAAATAATTACTTAGCGAAAAATTATCAAATTACTTAATTATTTTTTAAATTGCGCCTGGAAACTTTGGTTTCTTAATTGTTTTGTGGTTAATTGATTTGAATATAAAACGTGGTGTTTTCTCTTTGTAACGCTGTTCAGATCATATTTCTAACCATGATAGTAAGGGAGACACAATGGTTTCTTTGATACCTATATGAGTTATTCCGAAAAGCAAAAAAATTAAGGGGTTAAGTTTTTAGTATGTCTGTTCTGACTCATGTTTTATGTTATCAATATATTTTATTCGTGATTTATATTAAAACAATTGTTTGTGTGTTACGTTTTCCTTACAACCTAATAAAAAATAACCCTTTGAGGCCTAAAATAATAAAAATCTAATTAAAAAATGTTTTTGCAAAAAAGTTATAAAATTTTAAAAAGTAATTATATAAGGTGTTATCAAGAATAAAACGTGCTCTATATTTTGAAATAAAAGTGCGGTACTGAAAGGGTTAAGTAGAAAACTTTGTAATGTTCTATTTTTAAACTATGAAATATTAGGCGTACAAGGGAGCGCGTTGGTACCCGATGTGAGTGTTAAACTCGATCCATCCGACTACTAGCAGAATGGAAGAGCGACCTACAGAACTAACTAACTAACCATCACACCGTTTCTCCGCAGGGGTGAGCAGAGAGGACGGACCGCCATACAACTCGATCTTGGCACACACTTTTGGCCTCAATCACATTCATACATCGTCTCATAAATACATACACTTATGCTCAAATTCATACATCGTCTCATACATACTCTTCTATTATTCCGACTCTTGACATGGCCCGACTCAGGTATCTGGCCCCATCAACCCCAGAAACCCGGTCACCGACAAATTTAAATAATAGGTATTTTATCAAACTGTTGCTGTCACTGTCGCTTTAACACCCTCGAATACTGAGCAAAAATGACAACTGCACCTCAGGCTGATAATACCTAAATAAAATCGTCAAAATAGGGGTTTTATATTCCCCATTTTTCTCCCACAAAACTGGACCGATTTTTAAGACATTTTTACCAACCGTATTAAAAAAAACGAGTAAATAAAGTAAGTACCTACTCTCAATCAATGTAGGTGAGCAATGTGAGCATACCTGGGGTGCTAGCATGGTCGATCGATAAGGATCGGTAGGATAATTGTCGGTAACTTCTCATCTTTCCCTAGGACAAATGCAGATCGCAAACGAATAGGTGACAGTTCACAATGACTAAGTGTCTTTAATATATTCGATAATAACTGTCCTAGGGAACGATGAGAAGTTACCGACAATTATCCTACCGATCCTTATCGATCAACCATGCTAGCACCCCTGCCCCCCTAGGGGGCCCCTAGCACACTCGATCGATAAGGATTGATAAGATAACTTTCGGTAACTTATCATGACTACTGATCGCCAACGAATAAGTAACAGTTCACAATAACTAGGTGTTCTTAATATATTCGACATCAACTGTTGTTTGTACGTTAGCGATCAGCAACTTGTCCAAGGGAACGATGAGAAGTTACCGAAAGTTATCTTATCAATCCTCATCGATCGAGTGTGCTAGGAGGCCTGGTAGATTTTTATTTTTAAGTGGCTGTTACGATAATTGTATTCATATTTCATATATTTCAAGGTTGAAATCATTACGAAAAAACAGCTACTTGTAAAAATCTCCCACTACCACCACAGCGTAAAATATTGCTTTTGTCCTGATGAAGGACTTAGCCAGCTGAGAAATTGATACTGGGTGGGACCCATACGCTGTTAAATGACAATAATTGTTCCCCCGATAGTTGACCCCCGGCATAATTACATATTATAATGGTTCCATGATAACTCAATAAATCAACTCAACTCCTCTTTGAAAAATCATTAAAAGCTATGAAATAAATAAAAATTGAAAAATAAGCAATAACCTAACCTAACGTAATCTATTTAACCATTGTTTAAATAAAAATTTCATCACTTTTAAGGACTTTTCAAAGGAGATGTTGAGTTGAATTCATTCTGAATTTTCAGGTCACCACAGGTTTAGGAAAAATACGGTATACCTACTTACACAAAATATAACTAAGTGTCCCCGAAGGAGTTCGCAGAGAGGATATACCGCCGAATAACAAAAGTATGAAACATATTTTCATTCAAATGCATCAAGGATAAAACTTCATATAATATACCAGAGTATAATATATTCAAATGCATCAAGAATAAAACTTCATATAATATACCAGAGTATAATATATTCAAATGCATCAAGGATAAAAATTCATATAATATACCAGAGTATAATATATTCAAATGCATCAAGGATAAAACTTCATATAATATACCAGAGTATAATATATTCAAATGCATCAAGGAGAAAACTTCATATAATATACCAGAGTATAATATATTCAAATGCATCAAGGATAAAACTTTATATAATATACCAGAGTATAATATATTCAAATGTATCAAGGATAAAACTTCATATAATATACCAGAGTATAATATATTCAAATGCATCAAGGATAAAACTTCATATAATATACCAGAGTATAAGTACAAAAAATCGACACCGTAAATAAATTCGCTTGATACCCGTACCAACTTATTATTAAAGTGAAATTTTAAGTCGATTTTATGTTCAAATTGGTAAATAATGCACAAAATTATAATCATTATAGTTCTACTTCTTCTTCTTTCGTATGTTCTACTAGAATTTCATATTAGAAACAATGTTCCTAATATGAGATACTATTCCATATTAGGGTCATCAAGAAATCCCATATTTGGAACAAGATCAACACAAACAAATTAATATATTCATAGAATAAAATCTACTCGAATTTAACTTCAAAACATTACGAAAACATAAAAGTTAAATAATAATATTGCCGATCAGTGAAAGATTGTGAAGAATAATTATAATTTATGTTAAAATACAAAATTATAATATTAAATAATTATTATAATTTTGGGGGAGGCAAATGACGGGGGATCAATTGTCAAGTCACTTCCAGACGCGATGCCAACTCGGCTACTGACATGTTGTTTAGGTGACCGGACTACTGAGAATCATGCAACTTCAACACTTCCTTTGAAAAGTCATTAAAGTGGTAAAAAAAAATATACTATGAAAATTGGTTAAATATGTTACATAAGGTTAGGTTATGGGCAATATAACTTTTAACAAAATAGCCCTACAACTTTAAACGACTTTTCAAAGGGGTCTCGAAATTGCACGATTCCGAGTTGTCATGGAATCGGTATTTAATATAAGTATTATAATATCTTACCTGTTATTTTCCAGATATTCCCAAAGCAGTCGGAACTTCCACGAAACCACAACCAGAACATAATAGAGCGATTCCCAAACTCTGTTATAGAAACTTAACTCCATACTGTCTGTTGTTATTAAACTTTTTCACATATACCTAACAACAACAATACTAATTAAAAACTTAACCAGTATAACTAACTTCACTTATGCAACTGTATAAACTGACACAACGTTGTTGTTAAGTCACATTTGTAATATTTATTTTTTGTTATTGAGCTGCGAACAACAAGCGAACACGAAAACAACAACTTGACTGTCGCGAGTTATATTGAATGTCGGCTATCGATGTTTCAGAATACTTCTGCAATGTTACTTCCACTTAAAACGTGATAGGTGTTGCCTGTTCGAAGTGTGGGCGGGAAATGAAGTTAAGTGAAGTGGGGAATGGGGAATGAAGCACGAAGAGCGCACTTGGGAAAGTGAAGTGATAAGGACATTGAAGCAATATGCATTGAAGTATTCCGAAGCGGTGAGCAACATTTTATTAAAGATTGAATATGAGATAAGTAAGTAGATAGAGGATTTTATCTATTATTGGAATTGATTAGGTATCTATATTAGAATATCTAAATTTATTTATTGATCTTGAGTTAGTGCACATAATCGTACGTGCTAATAATTTACACACATGAATATGTCGATAAAGGAAATTTGAAATGTTGTAAAGGACAAAATGTTCAGGAGAGCGAAAATAAAGTTTTATTTTAATTTTTTTCAATAAATCATATCTCCTGTTTTTGTAGACCTACGGGTATATTGTGATATTTTATTATAAGATAGTATTGAATAGATCTTTCAGAATACTCGACAGTTTTTGCTCAATTCTTTAATAACAGTAAATTTATTTTAAATTTTTCAGAAAAAAAATTTTTAAATACACGTCGAAAAGGACACACTCATCTAAAAATATTTTGTCAACGCAGATCAAAGGGGAATAAACTGAGAAATATTACATTTTTAACTCATTTTTGGATTTTTTGTCCTTTACAGCATTTCAAATTTTCTATATCGATTTATAACAGACATTTCAATGGAATCATTTCATATTCAAATTCAAACTTCATTAATGATTTTGACAGACAAATTTAGTTAAAATTTTACATGTACTTTCTGTCGCCTTACCTTCCCAATGGCCACTTTTATAATTCAACACGGCGGCGGTAAAAAATCAATAAACGTACGTTTCTTATCGCAATAATACTACAGCTCTAATAGTGAGACAAACAATGTTTGTATATTTGCTTTCTCCAAAGGAAAAAAAAATAATTTTGAATTTTTTTTTTGTATCCACCTAACTCTGAAGAAATGTGCGAACCGCGAATGCCGCGAACCGTTGCCGTGGCCGTGCCGTTGCCGTGAGAATTATAAAAGCAGCCAATTTCTTTCGTAATTTTATTATACAATAGAGTTTAAGGTCTTGGTAGGCAAGAGAATTGTTTTTTCCTGTTTGGCAATCTATTTGTTTTGCATAATAAATATCTTCGTCCGTGTAATTTTTTTTTTGAGTATAGGAGATATCAATCATCACCCTTTTAATGTTTAAAAATATTTATTAAAATGTAGAGTGTCTTGAAACTTGTAGTACAAGCAGAACACTGGTGAAACAACATTACATTGGTCCATTTGGAGCCATTTTTTTTTTTTTTAAAAAGAAAGACAAACATTCCCGGGTTATGAATAACCCAACAACATTTGAAAATCTCCTACTACCACCACACTAAGCGGAAGATGTTGCTTGTGTTGTGATGGAGGACTTAGCCAGCCGAGGAATCGAACACGGAACGCCTGGGTGGGACCCAAACGCTATGCCCACTCAACCACTGACCGGTCTTGGTACTATATATATTTTTATTACTTCAGCTTCAATTTTTTATAAAAATCAACTTAAGTCCCATTGACCGGCGGCTGAGAATAAAAGTTTAAAAATGCTTGCAACTGTACGGGAAGGTTCCGATGAGTAAGATCGATTATTCCCCGTATCAATTTTTTTAAATTAAAAATTTAATATCGATTTATTTCATTCATTCAAACATGCTTTAATATATACCTACATTCAAGTAAGCAATAAAAATGCTCAAAACGCACGATGATAAATTATTAAATATCGTGTACTTCTTGTAAGTATTTTTTGATCATAAGTATTTATGATTTTTTTAATAATATCTAAACAAAATAAGTGTGTAAAAAAAATCTGAAATAAGACCTTAAATAAATAGAAAAAACTTAAGTATTTTCGTCACAAAACACGTTGTCGGATTTATTTTTTAATGATTTTAATAGAACTAAAATTAAAATTCTGAAAAATGTCTTTACTAGATTATGTATTGATTTATTTTCCTGTATGATTGATATATATATATATATATATATATATATATTTGTGTTGTATTGTAAAATTGAACAAATCTGCCAACGACTAACGGTGTAACCTTAGTATATTAAAAATAAAACAGTTTTTCAAAAGTTTAAAAAGCACGTTTAATCTTTCCAAATAAAATTATGTGTTTTTGTAAAAAAGAGTCAATACGTCTAGATTTTGATTTAAAAATGGCTATTTCCGGTATTCTCTGGTAATACCCTCTTAAGGGTTATTCAACTGCTGTATTTTTAAATGCTTTGAATCGTATAACCGGCTCCAAAAGTTTTGTTATTTTCTCTATGCTATGATAATTCATAATAATAATTGTACAAGATTAGTACTGATCGATTTTTGCTATTTCCATATCTAATAGAGGTCACTCGTTCATATACCAGTGAGAAAAAAAAGGAATAAAAATTTCAAATATAGTAGCAGAAAATTGTTCGCCTAAAGCAATAGATTTGAGCCTCGCTACATACCCCAATTGGGGATGCCATAATCTCACTGGCTCCAGACGGGAGCAGTTGGGACTTTGTATTAAGTAGGTATTAATGTTTAAAAGAAAGAAACAACCCGATTGCACTGCATAGCTTTTCCGGCCAGGATTTTCTAGACAAACCATTCGTCAGTTTACAATGTATTTTCCATCGCGTGCTAGGGAGCCATTAGTATAACAAAAATTAAAGGAAGAATCGCTATATTTTTGAAAATTATTTGTTATCGTGGGGTACTGTCATTTCCTCTAATTAAAAATACAATTCAGATGATCGATAGTCTTCAATATTTTAAGGTTCATTAGAGATTACGAGTCTTATTTATTATAGTCGTATTTCTGGACTTAACGGCCGTTCTAAAGGGTGCTCTGTGTTAATCTGCGAGGGCTTAGTGCCGTGCTCGCTGATAATCGGATATGATCGGATCTTTCATACAGTCCAATTACTGACCTCTGTTAAAACAACATACAACCAGCTATACTAACGACTTCTGTTGAGATACATTTAAACTATGCATATTCACATACACTACAGTTACGTACACATTTAAAAAATGTTAATCATCAAATAACAAAGAAGAGACAACATTACAGAGCGTCGAAACCCGGGCGAAGCCGGGTAGTAACTTCATTTTAGTACCTACGTAATAAGATATATTTATCAAACCTATATAGTTATAGAGAATGACGTGTTTTAGCTGGCCAAACGTATCTTTATTCTAATCAATAACCAACGGTGTGCATTTTCTGAAAACTTCACTTATAAGGTTTTATGTAACACTCTTTCCACACGCATTGTTCTCGCTACAGATACCTAGAACTATTACAAAAAAATCACACGGGGAAAAATGTTATTCTAAAATACGATCATTTTATTCGTAAAAACGGGACTGAAATTCTTACGAACAAATTAACAGGGTTTCAATGTTTATTGGCGGGAATATGTAAGAATAATTTATTAGTATCTACACGTAATTTCGTACGTAGGTATACCAATAAATTATTCTTACATTTTAAACACTGTTAATTTGTTCGTAAGAACTTCAGTCCCGTTTTTAACTGATCGTTTTTTCGAATAACATTTTTCTCCGTGCATACAAAAAACATCGATTTCCATTTGTAGTGTTTGTCTCATCCACAGTGAGACATTAGTAATTGTGTTGGTTTCTTCAATAATAATAAGTCCTTGTTACAAAACTGGTGTATTTATTATTGATATTTACGTATTTATTTACGTGTAGGTATGCATTATACTTCTGGGTCTTACAACCTACTGTAACTGTCTGGGAATTGAATCTGCGAGCACGAGCTCTCGTTGACCGGGAGTACTCGCCATGTGAATCTACTCTAACTGCCCGACATCTGTCGGGACTTGACATAATCTCTAAGACTACCTATAAATCGACCCTTTGGAATAACAAGGTTCCATCTGTTGCGAAAACTTCACGCGGTTATGGGATCTATGATAAGATACAATAAAGTTCATTATCGCATGACGTTAAAGCAACAGATAAAACCTTGTTATTCCAAAGGGTCGACATATCAAAAACAAGTACGTGTCATCGTTCATGGATACTACAGTCTACACCATTGTATTTTCTGTTTCAGATAATTCATTTTACAACAAAAAGAACAACAGATTTTCGTTTTGAAAGAATCATACTTGGATGAAATGAAATGCCCCACATAATATATAGGTTCCACGTCTAATCGGACTATGAGATCTCAGCGTCTGAATTCCCATAGTAAATTTATTCAGACACGATACTTCCTCACATGATAATTCATCACATCATAACTCACATTAACTTACCCTCCCATACCCCCCTCCCTTAACCTAGCCTAACCTAACCTAACCTAGCCTAACCTAACCTAACATAAAGTTAAAAACCCCAATTATCAGTTTTCGACGCTTCGAGACATGATGAATTATCATTTGAGGAATTAACATCCGATATTCTCAATATTCATACACTTAAAAAGTTTTCACTGAGTAGACCGGTCACCAATATATAGATAAAGACTACGTATGAATCATAACAATTATTCTTTTATTTTTATTATTATTTATGCCAAACAAATGTGTCAGTGAATCGGAACTGCCCAATTAAAATGATATTAATAGATATTATTACAAATAGTGTTTTTTTATGTTTTTGGGTTTCTCTTGAAACTTATTGTGATTTTTACAATCGTCAATGTTGACTCATTCCACGAAATTCTAATCTAGAAATTGTATGAATTTTTATAAGAACACTTCATTACAGAAGATAAAAATATCGTCGCCGGAAATAATATGTAGGGAAAACCGTATTATCAAATATTTACATTATGTCGTTCGTATGTGTACCTTAATTATGTTAACGTTTAATTATTGTGAAATAAAAACAGTAACTTGGGTAATTTGGTCCCCTGATAACAACTGTAACAACAAAGTATCCACAGTTTATAGCTCATTTCGTCAAGATTGTTTTTCATTTATTCGTATTTTTGAAAAATAATACCCATTAAAGACACCCATTTTTTCAGTTAGCTTCACATAAGAGGCCATGAGGAAAACAATTTCAATCGGCGCCTGTGTCATCTTTGGTGATGCTGTATGGAGCAAAATGTATGAGGGATGGGTCTGAGGGTCAGTGTGTCCAGAAGTGACGGATATATGAATCAATTCCTCACACTGCGCTGCAAGGCGGTAGGTCGAGAGAGTCCGGCTTGAGAGGTCAAAAATCAGTCTCTCCCGATCCACACCGCCACGCAGTAGGTTAACAAACGCATGCGCCGCTAAGATCTATACAAACCTAACCCCATGAACCCAGATACCCCTGTTAATTCACCAAACGTAGCGAACCGCATGACCTATGGCAAGGGTTTTGGTTATCCAATTAATGGTTCTCGGGGCGGTAACACTTACTTATAACCCGCTTGATAATGAAATGACACACAAATTCAAAGCAAATCCAAGTTGTCTAAATCAATGGGTTCTTTCTTCGGCATCGCGGTTTAAATCCCACCTAGCTAAATAAATCCTAGTATTCACGTACTGACATGTTCGTTAATACTATACCTACGTGGGGGTGGATCTGTCCGGCAGACCATGCATACAGAAATGCTCGTCGCTCGGCCTGTGACGGGTGACGGCATGCTCGCCAGTGAATACAAGAAGCAGAGAGTGGGGAAAGACAACTCAGCCACCAATCAGAGACCAGACACCAATGGTTGACAGGACATGTTTCAGTATTTGTAAAGGGCTATAAGCCCACGTTAATATTAATGTAATAATGGTTAATAAATTAGAGGTGCCGAATGCCGCCTAATCGCTGTTAGTCACTCTAGCGGACTCTAGCCACTCTAGCCACTCTAGCCACTCTAGCCAGGGACCAGTGACCGGTGTCCAGTGACTAGTGGCGTTTGAATACCCATGGCATTCTCACCACACATACCTCACCTAAATCTATTTTAAGGCATTAAAAAAAATATTGTGACTTTAATCATTAAAAAAAATAACAACATGATGGTTGATGCCTTTCCCAGCTAAAGGATTTCATGAACTCAATATATATTTTTTTAAATACAAGAGTGACTTTGCTCTTTGACGTATTACTCCCAATCCGAAGGGCGTGGGTTCGAACCGAATTTGATTAATTTGTGTTATTTCACAATTAATTAATTAAAAATAATATATACCTACATAGTATATTTGCGGCACGTTCCAGAGTGAAAAATACTCTCAGTATCGCCCTGGTGTAAGACCATCTTTCAGAATTAAAACGTTGCTTAAAATGGGTTTAGCCGTATGTAGTGACCAGATCTGAATAGCCAGGTATTTCTTTATCTCCTTCCCACTACCTTCAGTCTCACAACATACCACAATTGGGGATGCCATAGTCTCACTGGCTCCAGACGGGAGCAGTTGGAACTCTTGTGCGGTATTATTAAAAAAAGTAACGAAATAACACAATTACTTATTTCATATCTACGTAATTTATTACGGCTGTTTCACTTGACACACACATCATCAAGGTACAAAATTAAACCAATAAAAAAATACATTGTGTGTGCTTATTATATCTACATATAGAATTAGACAAAACATATCTGTCTCTTTCTCTTTATTGCTATTATGGGGAATTATTTACGTGGCGGCTATGTCGGGATGATGGGTTGTGATATAAATCAAATAAGTCTTTAGACTGTACTCACAAGTTTATTTATACAATTACATCCGATAACTACCGTCCCATAATTATTAATTATACTGAATAAGTAAATGCAAGTGGAAGCGGACGAGTTGCGAAGTTGACAGTCCGGCAGTTTAGAACAGAATGGTTTCTGTTAGTTCATATCGTGCAGAAGACGATAACTTGTGCAAAGTTATCGTCTTCCTCTCAAGGTCGCTATTGGCGAGCGTGGAACCAACCATTCGTTCGCTTGCCACACTACGTTAGATTTTAATTTCATGCTATCCCAATTTTCCTTTACTCTATGTTATGTTTTATCTATTCTATACAACACAATTATATTAATATTACCTACAATCAGCTATAGGAAATAAAATGTTAACTAATAACTGTTTTCAAAAAAATAATTTTATGCTTTTTTGTAAGTTCCTTCAGTGCTTTCAAAAATATCTGCTACTCCTGCATATTGGTTATTTACGTTCAGTGGCGGATACAGAAAAAAACTTAAAGGGGGGGGGCGCAAAAAAACTGTCTGCCTGGCAGCGACTCTGCTTCCCTCATATATGTAGCTCGGTATAAAATAAGATAACGCGGACGCGCGCGCGTGCTACATAAGAATGTACAAGTACTCGATAACTCGACTCACTAAAGAAACGGACGAATAGCGTGCGGGCTGGCGGCCCCGCAAGGGAGGGCGCTCCCCCCTATCTATCCGCCACTGCCTACGTTGTGTATGCGTGGTATCAGTGAGTTTATAAACGAATTGGCACACTTTGTATACCAACATTATATGGAAGATTGGAATCGAGTTCAGACTTAGAAGAGATGAGACGTTGAATGGGGGGAAGGCAATTTTAGATAACGCTTGATAAAAGAAAAGATGTTTGTTTAGAGAAGGGCAACCAAAAAATATGTGGTCTTAAAGGTGACCAGACAACTCGGAATCATACAACTTCAAAACCTCATTTTAAAAGTTTTGATCTGATAGTCCTTTGCATAGAGGCAGAGCAGGCTCCCTTGGATTGACTAGCAATGCGCCAATACTGGCCAATGGCCATTAAGTTGACACGTGGCGGTTGCACTCTCGGTATAAGCATTCAAAAGAGACAGGTAGATTTGAATTTGATGCTTGTCATTTTGACGAACGAATCTGTATAAATTAGACGGTAAATATTGACAAAAAAGGCTTGAATTTGATTCATATCTTATTTACATTAAATGTTATCAGTGGCAAATAGGTTATATAATATTTAATGTCTGCCACTACTAATCTAGATTCGCGTGGTTGAGATAGCCCGTGATTTGCCAGTCATCGAAAAACACTAAAATGTGGATTCGCCGATTCCTGGATATCATATATTATGACTTGAACTGGTGACATTTATTCGTAGAAATTATTAGATAATTCGTGGCATTTTTGTGATGTCTGAGTTTATCGCAAAACGTCCCGGATGTCTACCAAAATGATTCAAGTAGGTAGTTACTTACGTATCACATCACCTACACGCATGGACTTTTTATTTTTTTAATGTGAATATCGCACAAGAGTCCAATTGCTCCTATCCAACTAGTCAGTGAGACTTTGGCTGTCATGGCATCCATTATATACATACATTATATTTAAATGATTAATTTGTGAAATAAGACAAATCAATCAAATAAAATTTCTCAGCTTTGCTTTGCTTTTATGGAAACGCACCTTAGATAAAGGGTACTTACGACAATTTATTGCAATCAAAGATTCTGAAAGCATTTTGTAATTTGTACCTATTATAAATAAAAAATGTTAAAATACTATATTTTGTATTTTAAATACACGACTTGAAAGTATTTTGTATTTCGTATTTCAAATACACGACTTAAATAATACACAAATACACGAAATAACAAAGCAAAAACCAACAAACCAACCCTGCGGATATATTACAAAAATAAATAAATAAGCACATATCCATACGAGATATTTGCTATACATTTCTATTAAGGGGGGGGGGGTAAGGTCTTAAAACCAATTTAAAAAAATATTTTTCTGAATGTTCATGTCGAGAGTATTTTGTCAAAATTTCAAGTAAATCGGAGCAAAACTAACGAAGATACAGCGTTTTAGGCGACTAGCCCTTTTCGATTTTCGACCGGATTAAACTTTAAATCGATTTTCTCGCAAACGAATGTTTGAAGTTCGTGAACATCATAACTCAAAATCTACTTGACCGATCATTTTGAAAATTGGTACACTATTTCTACACATAAATCAACAGATAGTCAGGAAGAGTTTTTTTTACCATTTTTTTCCATTTTTAATAACAAATTTACTGAAATTTTATAGCAAAAATCTCGTTTTTCACTTCAAAATGTTGCCAAAAATAAAAATAAACTCTCCCTGATTACTTGAGAAAACATATCAATCACCTTTTAAACGCATTTCAACTTTTTGTTTCGGATTATCAGGTGATGTTTACCTCCAAAAAAAATTTTTCGAGGCGCCTTTGGAGATTTGTTCTCACGGACTTATTTATTGATATTTTTAATTGAAAATATTTTCAAAGATACTTAAGATATTATACTATAACGTGTACATAAAATAATAAACCAACATTATTCATATCTCCAAAAAAAAACATGAAAATATGCCCTTTTTTCGCTTTTAAAACCTTACTCCCCCCTTAAGGTTGGGCCCCGCTCAAAAAGAGTCCCCTCTCCCCCCCGCTCAAAAAGAAGAAGATGGAGAGATACTATAATACGAATGTTAGAGGAGCGCGTTAAAAAAAACGATAATATTCAAGCGCAAATTGGGCAAATGTTTAATAAAACACGACTCGTTTAAAATAAAAATAAAAATTTAAATAAAGCAAAATCTCGTGGGGGTTGGGTTAAGTAGCATTTAAAGAAACATTGTGAATTTTTTTCGTAAAACTTGTATAATAATAGATACAAACGTGTAAATAATAATTTTCTGGGCATACTTTGCGTTTTATATATTATCCAGGGAATTTCATATAATTACCATTTCGGCTTGGGGAATGTATATATATTTTTTTTAACTTTTCTTAAAAACGTTCGAACTTTTTTAAGTAAGAAATCGGTAGAAAATAAGCCGCGACTTATTAAAAAAATATTTAGTTTAGTTAGATATTTGGACCTTGGACCTCAAATTCATTTGTATGAAAATGGTCGCGCAGCCGAATTCTGATCAATACCTAACATGGTGTTTTTACATTCCTAAACTTATTCTGAGAACTAGACTGTTTATCAAACAAGCGAGCGGTGAGTAACATGGCATTACTCAGAGTAGAGAGTAGGTACTTATACCTGTCCCCAGTCCCCAGAGTAGGGACTTCTTGCTGTGAAATACTGTGTGAGGTCATATTGATGTTATTGCATTACCTATGCAGTGAACACAGAACAAACAACCTTGGCGTGTTAACATTGAATCATTCTTGTTTGGTTTCATCGGCCATATTCATAAAATGCAAGGCTAGTCCCAACCGATTAATGTTTTAAATAAAAATGCCATTAATAATTGGGTTACGAGAAGCCTTCATTCGATATTGATTGTTTATATTAAAATGGACACGTGGATGTAATTGTTTTAGGATTGACAAATGTGCGAACAAATAGGAAAGAGGTAGCAAAGGGCTTATTTTAAAATGAGAGCGTAACGTTTTTTTTATTATTTGAATACTGTACAAGAGTCTCAACTGCCTGCAGCCAGTGAGACTTTGTAATTTCCAATTATTGGGGTAAGTTCTGAAGCACTGGGGGAAGGAGATGGGGTAATTGTAGGATGGGAAGTATTTGACTACGGGGCAAGGGCGTAGCTATAGCATTCACATGAGGGGGGTGGTTTGGCGTTAAGGGTGGGGGGTCAATCCTTAGGGAGGGGAAAGGAAGAAAGGGGGGAATAAAAAAATCTTAGAAAGTTGTTAAGACCTCTACTTACCACAACTTGGGAGGCGGGTATGGATACCACCGCCCCGGTAACCATTTGCTGGACCACCAACGATTTTGCCGTAGGTCACCCCAAGTTGTTCGCTACGTTTGGTGACTTAACAGGAGGGGTGCCCGGTTTCATTGGGTAAGGTTTTCCGGAATCTTGGCGGCGGGTGCATCTGCACACTAACTGCGTGGCAGGCCAGATCGGGAGAGACCAGTCTCCCTCAACCAGTTGAGGGAGACATTTTGGCTTCTCCAGCAGGACTCTCTCGGAACACCGCCTACCACCATTGTGGAAGGGATAGATTCGCCACGGTCACACTGAGACGATTCCTACGCACCATTTGATCATTTTTCCATCCTTGATCTTCCTCTCCTTCCTTTCCTAAAAACGCTCAACAAACAGCATCCCCAAAGATGACACAGTCATGAGGGGAATTATTCTCTCTTTGTTAAGCTAATGTTAAAAAAAAACTTATTCTTTGCATCGCATTGATAAAAGAGATGGTGCAAATAATATTATTGTTGTACTTTCCAGGAATGTAACTTACGAGTACCATTCTCTCTTTTTCCTACGCAATACTAAGACAAGACAGTTAAGGGGGGGGGTGGTTGAACCCCCTAAACCCCTCCCCCCTTATACAGGGTGTCCGGAGGTAAAGTGCAACAACTTCGGGAGGTGATTCTACATGATGATGGGAGTAAAAAAGATTTGTAACTTTTTTCGACATTTCAACACTTTTTTCCCATACAAAAAGACGTACCTATTAAAAATCATTAGTGTAAGGTACAAACTAACTCGATAAATTTACTGTGAGTCATCGGACTAATTTTATCTTTTTATCAAAAAAGTACCCCTAAAAGTTGGAATTAAGAAAAAGGTTATTAATATTTTTGACTTATGTAGAATCACCTCCTCAAGTTAATGCACTTTACCCCCGGACACCTGTACATGCCCTTGCCATCATAACAGAAATCAAAATGGCTATATTGTAAATTTATTTCTTCAACTTTGCCCCTTAAAAATATGTTCGACGTTCTATCCTCCCTGTTGTATATGTGAAGTATTAATGTGTTTACTCGTTTTTTTCTAGATTCTATACGCCAAACTACTGAACTATGAGCAATTACTTATCTAATTTATTGAGATTCGAAGTTACCAGATTTACGACAAAACTGTTTTGCAACTGTTTTGCATCTGCAAACATTCCTAGAAAATATATCTCTAATTATCTTAGGTACTTACAAAAGCAATTACAATGGGATATCGGAAATCATTACAGGAAAGGTGACATGCTAACCTTGTAATTAATTCGCACTAAGTCCTGATCTATCTGATAAAAGTATTGAGTGATTCATTGATGTTACCTATATTTATATTATTACCTACCATTTAGTCAAAATATTATTTATTTATTATTTTGTCTGTTGGATATACCAGTTTGTTATCAGTAGCCTTATTTTATTCAACATCCCATGTGATGTGATCTCAAGATCAATATCAACATCTGCCCTGATGATGGACACTGTAACACTGACCGTAACGTTGGTTAAAGAAGGAAGAAGGGCAACACGACATAATATCAAAAAAATAAATTATCACTATTTGACGGCCAGCGTTATTCAGGGGTAAGGCTCTGGACTCTTAATCCGAAGGTCGCGGGTTCGAACCCGGCGTGCGCAAATAAATTTTATTTGATTAATTTGGATTATTCACACCTCTGCCACAGGTCACCCCAAGAGACTGGTTGAGGGAGACCTTTTGATCTCTCCGGCCGGACCCTCTCGGCCTTGCACCGCAGTGGGAGGGATGGCTTCACACGTCCATCACTCATGGACGTATTTATCCCCAGATTTCTACCCACCCCTCAAACCTTTTTCCTTCCCAGGACTTCCTCTACTTCCTTTCCTTTAAAAAACCCTCCGCCCAGCAACTTCAAATATGACATAGGCCCTGAGAGCCTCCTGTGTGTAGCTAATGTAAAAAAAATCACAATAAATTAATTAAAAATAATATGCAGGGTATCCGGGGGTAAAGTGCATTAACTTCGGGAGGTGATTCTCTATGATGGTAGGAGTAAAAAAGATTAACAACTTTTTTCGAAATTCCATTTTTTTTTAAATAGTTACGGTACCAATAACCCGATAAATTAGCTGTGACTCCGACGTAACAGCGAAAAATAATTATGTTGGCCGCACATGCCGGTCTAATTTTTTCTTTTTACCACAAAACTAGCCCTAAAAGTTGGAATTTCGAAAAAAGTAATTTATCTTTTTTACTTATATTATCATGGATCACCTCCCGAAGTTACTGCACTTTACCCCCGGACACCCTGTAAAGTATATTTGAAGGACGTTCCAGAGTGGAAGATTCTCAGTTCGCCCTGGTATAAGACCACCATTCAGAATTGAAACGTTGCTTTAAATGGCTTTAGCCGTGTTTGGTGACCAGATCTGAATAGCCAGATACTTCTCCACCTTCCTCTTTCCCATCTCCTTCCTCTCCCCACTAGCCTCATTCAGATTCACAACATACCCCAATTGGGGATGCCATAGTCTCACTGGCTCCAGACGGGAGCAGTTGGGACTCTTGTGCGGTATTCATATAAAAAAAAACAATATTATTTTTAAAAAATTCTTCCCACTTACATGCAAATTTGTGAAACCTCACCCAGGAGCACATAATGATGAAAATGTATTTTGAAAGCACAATTACTAAATAGGTGAACAAAAAAAAAAAAAAAATTTTCAAGGCGTATTTTGACGCCTGCTTAATTATAAGATTCTGCAATGTAAATAACTCAAGTGTTATGAGGATTGCATAAATGCCATTTCTAGGCATATTATATTTTTTTTAAAGTCTCTTCCATTTCTTGTGCTCTTTCCATAATTTTGTATGCAGTATTCAACGACTCTCAAATGAAAAATCGCTAGATAAATTGGATCGCCTGAAACCATAGTGAACTAACTCACTTTTTGGAATTTCTAAGTTAGAGCTTGAAATGAGGGCTCCAAATCATAATCTATCTCTGCCAGGGAGAACCAATAAGAGAAATACTGTCTATGATTGGTCAAGAGTGTATTTCTCTGATTGGTTCTCAACTCAGAAATTCAAAAGATCCAATAATTATAAGTACATCTACTTCAATTTCGTTTTTTTTTTAATAAATGCAAATCTTGTAAGTGGAAATTAACCCAATTCCCGACATCCGATCAAGCTGAAACTCGGCAGATGGAGTCGTTGCCGATGACAATACATTCTATCAAATTTTAGTGTCACTCTCACACACACATTTCTCTAAAATGGCTACTAACAGGCCCAAGATGTGGCGCGAAAAATGAAAATTGATGTATTATTATTTATCTATACATATACCTCCAAAACATACCAGATGGAATATTTTATTTTACAACAATAACTTCGCTATAATTTCTGTGTTAGAAAGAATACATAGGTTGGACAATGAACTAACCGATGTCGCAGCATATTTAATTTAAACTTCGTCATATTTAAAGCCAAATTAGTTCACCACTTTTTAAATGTAAATAATGAATGAGAAATCATTTTATTTTATTTCGATTTGCTTTTGTTTCTTTTCTTTTGTTTGTTTTTATTCTAAAGTCATCCATGCGGATTTAGCTTTAGATATATTCTTATTAATTTATCACATTGTGTTTATGCTTTATTTATATACTTTGTAATCTTTTTTACACATGTTATACTGTTGTTATAAATTAAATTTGAATTCGATATGTAAAAGCCCAATAGGGCGTCAATAAATAAATAAATTTTAGTTTAAAAAAATCTATTTTAATATCAAGTAAGTACTTACCTAAGATTACTTTGGTAATATCGCTTACTTTATTAACTAAAAATATTTAGTACTTACCTAATATCGAGTTTCTACTTACCGAAGCTTACTTTAGAAATATCAAAGGTTTTCCTAACCTTATTTATATATTATGTATTATGTAGTAGGTACCTAATATGGAATACTTTTCAGTACTTACTTTAGTGAAACTGAACCCCAGTTATGTATTAATTGTTGTATCAATTTCTCTGCTCAGTGTGTGGGGGGCTTTAAGTTTCCCAGGGATGCAGTTAGTAATATGAGTAAGACAATAAAATACAATAAGAATTTGGTCAACCTTAAACAACCCTACTTTTTTGGCTTCACTGAAATTAAACATATTTATTTTCGCCGTGACATATCAATAGATGAATAATTCAGGGGGAGACTTTTGAATGTTTTAAGTATTTTAAAATATATTATTTTTGTTTTTTAAGGTTATTTTGAATTCTGCACAAGAGTCCCAAGTGCTCCCAATTGTCTGGAGCCAGTGAGATTACAGTATCTCAATTATTGAGGTATGTTGTGAGGGTGAAGGTAATGGAGAAGATGGAAAGGAGATATGAAAAAGTAAGGTGGGGATGTACCTGGCTATTCAGATCTGGACATTTTTTTTTTCATTAACTCCACACAGGAGGCCCTGAGGAAAAATTTTTCCTTAGGGCCTATCTACGTATTCTTTGTAGATGTCGCATGGAGGGTCTGTTTGAGAAGAGGAAAGACAGAACATGGGTCTTTAAGGGACCCAGGGGGCCTAGTCTCGATCTTTCGGTTTCACAAACAAGCACGTTTGCCGTTTAACCTTTCTTGACGGTGCTGCCAACTAAGCGGTCACGGTTTGTATTTACTGAAATATCTTTGTAAATATACTAAACATAGAGTTAACATTTTAGGTATTCCTCCACAATACATTTATGTATTGGATTAAATGAATACATTACACTAATATTTACTGAGTGTACAGCATCGGAGCGCGAGAAAGTTTTTAGCATGGTCAGAGGAGGGTTAATACGGATTCGTGACGTAGCTAAACCCGCGTTACGGGCGCTGTGAGAGATATAGACTAGGCCCCCAGGTTGTAGGAAGGAGGAAACACAGAGACTGGCAAATCGTTCCACAGCCGTGCTGTTGAATTCAAGAACGAGTCGTAGAAGCGACCCATTCTAATGTGACAAATATTAACCATGTACATATGTTGGGCGCGTGTTCGGCGTGTTTCCCGACTATGCACCGGTGCAATGGCGCTAGTACCTTGGAGCATCTTCCATTGAAATACTGGTAGAACAAGGATAGCATTCCCACCCGCCTGTGCTCTAAATATTGCAATCCGTTTGTTAAGATGTGAAAATCTATTTAACAGATTAGCCCCGTTTTTGCACAGAGTCAAGGGTTTTTTCTGATTTTCTAAAGATCACTAAAGATCACTGAAGCCATTTCAAGCAAACTTTTGATCCTAATTGGAGGTATTTCACCAGGGCGATACTGAGAGAATCTACCCCTATAGATAGTGTTAAATAATGAGCACTTTGAGCAAATATTTTTTTTATTAGATTAATTCATCCGCGTACAGGTATAAAATTATTATTTGTGTTTTATTATTATAAATATCACTTCTTTTACATTCACATTATTTATTATAACAGTAGATATAATTAAATACAAGTGTAATAGTATTTTGTTTATAAAAGCTTGCAAAAATTTTATGTCCTATTTACAATTTCTAGACAATGTGATATAAAAATACATATTATAGATAAAAATATTTAAAATAAACAAATGCTTCATAATTGAAATTCTAAAAACATGGATATATTATTACGATTAAAACGCATATAAATAAAACTGTTAACAATAATTAAAAGTAAAAATCTACAAGAATTCTATTGATTTAAAATTGTGTAAAAAAGAAATCATAATTTACCGAGGCCTTTTTTGGTATCTTCTATATCGTATCTTACTTTATTATATTTTTCTTCCTTGTTAATAATTATTCCTAAATAAAGTCATTGACTGGCATAATCTAGAAGAGTATTTATTGATTGCAAAAATATTGCTGTCCCTCTGTATTCCAAAAGGCTTTCAAAGAATGCCACCACATTTGTCCGCTGAAGAACCATATTGTTTATATCTACGAGTCTACGAAAGCGCAATCTATTGAAACATAAGGATTTTTCAAAACTACATCACTCATGAAGAAAATAAAATTGAAAACTGAAAATAATTTTGATGACATAAAACTTTCATGCTGCGAAATTTCATGAGGCCAGAGCTCACTATTTGACAAGACGTAAATTGTTTTGTTTTTAATTATTGGTGCAATGTTTTTGTTTAAATTTAAAAAGGAAATAAATTGTTTTATTGAAAACCACTAGGGTCACGAAGTACTATATACAGTGGCGGTTCGTGGTCTTTTTAACGGGGGGTTCAGAAATTCAAGAGATAAATGATATATTGTGTAATCAAAATTTACTCTTGTCACACAAATTAAATAAAGGTAGTGGGGGGGTACCTAAATAGGTACTATTGTTTTTTAAATAACTTGATACTCCTCGACACAATTATTAAACAAGCAAAATGGTTTTAGAGGATTTAAATTATTTAATGGTTTTTACAACACTCAATGTACGTTGCTAATTATTATTGTTTTTTTTTCAATAAGAATAATTGCGTAGAATTTAGAATATAATATAATTGATATTTTAAAACATAAAAAAAAACAAGAAACACAAATAAAGGTGGCCACGAAATAAAATTAGCTTTTTTCACTTACACAAAAAATCCATTATACACGTATAATGGATTTTTTGTGTAATTAATTAAGTTTAATAAAAATAATAATATTTAATTTTCACACTTTTTTCAGCATTAGCGGTTTTTTTTGTATATAACACTGTATTCATTTGTTATTGTGTGAAAAAATTGGACAGAATATTCGCGACAACCGATAAACGCAACTTTCAATTTGAAAGCCGAAACAATGCTAGGATAGCTCAACACAAAATTGCATAACTAGCGACGTTGTTTGCCGAAACTTTAGTAAATGTACTCGTAAATAAGGGATATAACGACTTATCTATAAAAAATAAAAAACCAAAAAAGAAGTCAAAATCGGTCCACTTCAATAGTAGATTTACAAATGCCAATAGTAAACGGTTGGAGAAATGCAGAAATAAGAAAAAAAAATGTACAAAAATGACTACAAAGTTAAATACTTACCATAATATATAACATTTAACTTGCATTCGTCGGTGCAAAAGTCGACCGTCAGCCGGTCATCCTGCGACAATCTCGGGCTTCGTTTCGGCGAGACTCGTCAAAGTTCGGAGGTCACGTGACATCTTGACTCGTGAGCAGCGCACCAAGCTGCGTAGTTTTGTCCATTCTACCGTCACAGCGATTCGTATCGGCTATGATTTTTCGTATGGACAAATGTGTGCGGATCGCAACGCGCACAAAATGGGAATAGATAGGTACCGTATTTTTCGGTGGCGCGAGTTTTAAAGACGGAATTTTAATGTCGAGCTATCTGTGATGCGCTTATATTACTATACAACAATATTGTTTTAATTTATCATATTTTTAATGGGGGTTCACCGCACAACCGCACTTTAGAGAAAACCGCCACTGACTATATATGACATGTCCTCATAAAACCCATTCTATCGCTTTTTCTATTATGGCCAGACATATTATATGATATAGATTTAGAAAGAGAGAACATCAAGCTTTCTCTTTAGATGCTCCTGTATAGTTTGAAATAATTCTATAAAATAGAAAACCGCCAAAAGTTCATTCTGTCAAGTGTGCCAATTTATAATAATAATTTTATAAAATGATAAAAAGTGAAGTGACAATAACCTTTATAAAACGCTTGTCTAATCAAATGTGTTTTTTAGTTTTGTATAAAAGTGGTAAATACAAAAAAAAGAGTGTTTCTTAACTTGTCATATTTTATCTGAATTTTGTGAGACAATATCTAGATGTGACAATGTCTAGATGTATTGTAACGTCATTGGGTATTATGCTGTGTTGTGCCTCCTCCTTCTTTAGCCAACGCTTCGGACAGCGTTACAGTGTCCATCATCAGGGCAGGTGTGTAGATTGTGGTGAAGTGTGTGTTTATACATGTAGAAGTGACACCGTGTAGCGTGCCCCAATTCTCTGTTTAAGCTGTTAAGATTAACGGGGATAACACAATGTACTTCTACACACCTTGCATAAACATACACTTCACAACAATCTACACATCTACTCTGATGATGGACACTGTAACTCTGTCATTTTTTCCAAAGAAGGACGAAGCGTAACACAGCATAATACCTGAAAAATAAATCAAGACAATGCTTTTGGCCATGAAAATCCCAAATCATAATATATAATTTCCATATTATAACTATTGCTTGTTACACTTTTGCACTTGTCTAGCTTATGTGTTGCACTCCTCTCAGAATCTGAAGCAAGGTGACGGAATATCTAGCAGGAGAGCCCCCCGCCCTCGTTCCTCCGGCACTCCTTCCTGACGTAGTCCAGCTGCTCGGGGCTCAGCCCCAGGCCGGGGGCCTCAGCCTCGAGCTGCGCGGTGCCCCCCACGCCGACCAGGTAGCCATTGAGACGTGCCGCCAGGTGAGACTCCTGGAGCATGGGGCCCGTCTTCAGCCCGATGGAGGTGCACAGATCCTTGTGGCCCTGTAGACGGTATTTTTGGTGGTAGCTGCAAAATAAAACAAGAAAAATAAATAAATTATCTCACTTGATATTAATCTAAAGCTTTATACACACGTACGAGGTGTGGCTATTAAATAACAAGACTGACGCTGCTAAAGAAATGCGTTTAGCCATACGACTACCATAATACGGGTATGTGTCTAGTGTGGACAAGCATGTAAAAAAAATATTAAGCAAAATTATTTTACGAATAAAAGAAAAAATAAATAAATAATGTTTGCATTAGAGTTATTTTTTGTTTCGCTTGAAAAATGTTAAGTGTAACAAATAGGGCAACGAATTGTGAAATTTTATATGATACATACTTGGAAAAATCGCTACTGAAACTTGAAAGAAGTGTGAAATGAATGTTTATGTGTATGTGTGCATGTGTTTTTGGGTGGTTTTAAGCGTTTTTAAGATGGCTGAGAAGACGTTGAAGATAATTCACGCCCGGATCTCCCTTTCACGTCAAAAATGGATAGCAATATCGAAAAAATTGATAATCTGGTTCGATCTGACGTTGGTTAAGTATTTTTTTTCTTTTTATACCTTACAAGAGTTTCAACTGCTCCCGTCTGGAGCCAGTGAGACTATGGCATCCCCAATTAGGGTATGTTGTGAGGCTGAAGGTAAGTGGTGAAGGGAAGGAGATGGGGAAGAGGAAGGTGGGGAAGTACCTGGATATTCAGATCTAGTCACTAAACACGGCTAAAGCCATTATTAATCAACGTTTCAATTCTGAATGGTGGTCTTACACCAGGGCGATACTGAGAGTATCTCCACTAAGTATTTGTGCGATTGCAACTGTAGGAATTGACAAAGAATACGTAAGGCAAATTTAACATAACATTTTTAACATGCAAAAAGTGTGTGCCAAAATGGTGCATAATTCTCAACAAGGAGCTCGCAATGATGTTAGTACTGATACTTTATACTGCCTTATTCGCCAGATCTTATGTCGTGTGACTTCTCTATCTGTTTCCTAAGATGAAATCTGCATTACACCTCGCTTTTCACGACTTAAACCATCTTAAAACAGCGAGTAAGAAATGAAATCCATTATATCGAAACAGTCAACACAATAATATAAACTATGGAGTGCCTCAAGGATCCATATTAGGACCTCTATTATTTCAAATATATATTAACGATATCTGTCAATTAAACCTAAATGGGGAAATTTTTTTATACGCAGATGATACTGCTATATTTTACTTTGGCAAAAACTTAGAAAACTTACTTGAAAAAGCTCAACTGGATCTTAATAAATTAAATGACTGGCTAATTAAAAATGTATTAACTATTAACACTAAAAAACTAATTACATGATCTTAAGTTCACAAAAAAGAAAAACGCCGTCTCATAAACCTTTGCAAATAGAAGGAACAAACCTACAAATTTCAGATAGTGAAAAATACCTGGGACTTTATATCGATAAACACTTGTCTTTTAAACACCACATACAAAAAGTAAAAGAAAAAATTATCCCACTAATTGGTGTATTTGGTAGAATAGCCCACCTTCTACCAATACAAGTAAAGAGGGGATTATACTTTAGTTTAATTCATTCCCATCTTAATTACCTCATAGAAATATGGGGAAACACAAATATGTATCACATTCTTAAACGAAATTCAAATAATTCAGAATAAAGTTATAAAAAAACTTTTTAACTATAGACCAGATACCCCCACCAAAAGAGTATACAAAGAAACTAACTTAATGAAAATCAGAAAACTGTACGAATACAACATATGCTTATTAATCTACAAAATTCAAAATGGCTTTATACACACAAATACTACATTTATGAAAACATCACAAGTACATGAACACCACACAAGACAACGTAATAAATTATACACAAATTCAACAAAGACAGAGTGTGGCAAAAGAAACATAGGCTATGAGGGTATAAACATATATAATCTCCTTCCTGATAGCCTGACAACCGAAAATAAATTAAGTATATTTTTAAAAAAACTGTTTGCTCTCAAAATTAATGAGCAAAACCAAAATGTTCTCACTTAAAAAAATGTATTACTTGGTGTTAGGTAGTAAACCATCATTATTAATATTATTTGTATCAATGTATTAAGTTAACAAAGCGAAATATGTATATTTCTTTTAACTTCAAAAAAAAAATAAAAATATATCAAACAGAAAATTACTATCAAAACCCGCTATATCGGATTCAACCAATCACAAGCAGTTATTTTGCCGATCGTATGTCAAAATTATCTGCGCGCGAGTTTCTAAACCCGCCATGTCAGGTCAGTTGAGTTTCTATCTACATCACGAAGTGAGTATCAAAATCCGATATATCCAATTAATTTATTGAAATGACTTAAATATTGCTAGACATACATAAAAATATAATTTTTAAAAAAATATTACTGCTATTCGTAATATAAAAATATTGAAAAGCAATAACTTATTTACGCTAGATATATGACAGTTTTTGTGGTTCTCTCCAAATAAATGAAAGTTGATATAACGCGGATATAGAAATTACATGACTCAAATATTTCTTTCAGAAATTTTTACTGCACTATTTATTTACGCACCAGACTTTTAGGTCCAGGTTTAGTTTTCCACATAGGAAAAACTTTTTCACACACTTTTCCATAAAAATGATCATCTAGTAAATCCACGCTATTCAAGTAAATACAAAACAAAACAAGAACAATATGTTAACCTACCAGACCAATCAAATGGGAAAATAATTCACCGACTCCAGACATTTTCGTATCAGAGGGTCCGTCTCGATGGAACTCCTAATTTGACCGATAAATCCTACTGATCCCTCAATATAAATATTTAAAAAATCTTTCGTAATCCTACATGTATTTAAAATAACTGATTTTCGCATTTTTATATACAAATTCTTTGACAAATCTAATATGCTTAAATTTTTAATGAGAGAGCTAGGTATAATGCCAGTAGCCAAAATAACAAATGGTAATATTTTAATAGTCTGAGAATGCCAAATTCTTTTAATTTCATTTCCTAAATTTGTATAACTACTTTCTTATATTTTCAGAAACAGATTTTTCAATATTACACGAATTTGGAATAGCTACATCAATGATATAAGTTATTTTTTAAATTTTGTCATGTAAAACTATATTGGGTCTATTGACTAATTGGTCTGTCTGTTAGTATAGTTTTATCATAATATATTTTAAAGAAATTATTTTCTAAAAATGAATTTGGTTCGTATTCATAATATGGTACTATATTATGGCAGTCAATCAAGTTATGTTTAGTTACCAAACTTTGGTGAATTATTTTTAAAACATGATTGTGCCTAAATGTATACTCGGACCGGAAAAGCCATACAATTTCTACATAAAATAATAATAAATAATAATGATATTATAAATATAAATATTTAATGAGATATATTTAATTATAATATAATAATGATAAATAAATAATAATGATATTATATTATATATATTCCTGGTCAAATAAAATTATTCACGCAAAACACTTCAATTATCTCAACCAAACGTATGTTGACAAACTTTCGTCAAACAAATGGTTGAGTATTGGAGAGTTGAGCGCAGAAATAGAAGGTTTTATGCTTGCTATTCAAGATAGAGTAATTAATACCAAAAATTATAGGAAGCATATAATCAAAGATCCAAATCAAATTAATGATTTATGTAGAAAATGTATGGCTTTTCCGGAAACTATAGAACACATTATATCAGGATGTTCTATATTAGCGCCGTCTGAGTATACATTTAGGCACAATCAGGTTTTAAAAATAATTCACCAAAGTTTGGTAATTAAACATAACTTGATTGACTGTCATAATATAGTACCATATTATGAATACGAACCAAATTCATTTTTAGAAAATAATTTCTTTAAAATTTACTATGATAAAACTATACTAACAGACAGACCAATTGGTCATAATAGACCTGATATAGTTTTACATGACAAAATTAAAAAAATAACTTATATTATTGATGTAGCTATTCCAAATTCCTGTAATATTCAAAAATCTGTTTCTGAAAAAATAAGAAAGTATACAGATTTAGGAAATGAAATTAAAAGAATTTGGCATTCTCAGACTATAAAAATATTACCTTTTGTTATTTCGGCTACTGGCATTATACCTAGCTCTCTTAATAAAAATTTAGGCATATTAGATTTGTCAAAGAATTTGTATATAAAAATGCAAAAATCAGTCATTTTAAATACATGTAGAATTACCAAAGATTTTTTAAATATTTATATTGAGGGATCAGTAGGATTTATCGGTCAAATTAGGAATTCCACAGAGCCGAACCCTCTGATATGAAAATATCTGGAGACGGTGAATTATATTCCCATTTAATAGTTTGGTAGATTTACGTGTTGTTCTTGTATTGTTTTGTATTAATTATACTTATATAATACACTTGCATAACGTGGATTTACTAGATGATCATTTATATGGAAAAGTGTATGAAAGGGTTTAGTTTTTCCTAAAAAAAACTAAAGGGAAAAACTAAACCCGTTCCTGTAAATCTGGTGAAAAAAAAATTTATTATGATTACATAATAAGGAAAAATGTGTGATAACTTGATTGCTTCAGAATATTATCATTCATTTTCCTCAATTGTTTAGCAGAAATAATATTGCTGACTTTGTAAGAAACAAGTTAAAATATTTTCCTTGTGAATGGGAAACTGGTTTCAAATCAAATTATTAAATAATAGCATATAGTTTTGTAGAGTAACAATCTTGCAATAATAACAATAATAATTTCGTTATTCCAGAATGCATGTTAGCCCCTATTTGTTCGCTTTTGGGAATAACTCACATGGGTCTCAAAGAAATCATTGTATCTTCCTTACTATCGTGGTAAGAAATATGATATAAATGGTGTTAGAAAGAAACAACGCCACGCTTTATATTAAAATCTCAAGTAATAAACCACAAAATAATTCAAATCATGAAACCAAAGTTTCCGACAGCAATTTGAAAAAAATTTTATGAAACTTTTGGAATTTTTTATTAAATATTTTTATGTGAAACAATAAATTTGTCTAATAAAATATGTACCTATGTGTTTTTTTTTTAGTTGGAAAAAACGTAAGATGAGACATTTTTAAATATTATATGTTAGCATTAAAAAAATGATTTCCGAATTTTAAAATTGGAAACGTATTTTATCGCCTTCTAAAACAGTTTTTAGTTTTCGAATGTGTTTAGAAATATTCAATTTATTTGGATTTTATTGTGAAGAAGAAATATTTTGACCTTCTGACAAAATATGCCCGAGGCCGGAGGGGTTAAAGTATTTGTAGTTATTATGTAGAATTGACATACTCTTCTGCAGGGTAGAACTGTCCTGCGGGGGCGATCTCCGTTCTCAGTTTCTCTCTTGTCTCCTGTTCCATCTTCTTGTAAGACGCTTCGGCGATAGTCTTCTGCTCTTCATCGTGGTACAGGATCATGGACATATACTGGAACAAAAAGTAATCAAGATTACTATTTATAATTATTAGACATTGGATTAATGCATTTGCACAATACTCATTTTTTTACATTTGCTTCACTCAGATACATTATTCCCTTCAGGGCCAATGTCATCTTTGGGGACGATGTGTGAAGGATCTTTTAGGAAAGGTGGGATAGGAAGTTCTGGGAAGGAAAAAGGCATGAAGGAAAAGGGCGTGAGTAGGAATCTGGGGGTCAGTGTGTCCACAAGTGACAGATGTATGAATCCATCCCTTTCACTGCGGTGCAAGGTGATGTTCCGAGAGAGTCCTGCTGGAGAGGTCAAAGGTCTCCCTCAACCAGTCTCTCCTGATCTGGTCTGCCATGCAATTAGTGGGCAGACGCATTCGCCGCCAAGACCCAGACAAAACTCACCCCATGAACCCGGGCACCCCTGTTAAATCACCAAACGTAGCGAAGCACAAATTTGATAAATTGCATGCATATAAGTAAACAATGCAAGGAGTGCAATGCAATGTAAGAAGCACTGTATGAGTCATTTTAAGAATGTGAAGGCTGAAAACTAAATTATTTTATTAAGTTTATTATAGTAAAGCGCACTTGGAAGTGAAACAACAAAACTATGCTATACAAGTTTTGTTTATTTATTCAATTTAATTTTTTATTTATTTAACATCAATAGAACTTCTACACGTTGGTAGCTGTGGTGGCTCCTGACTGTTGGACGTGCTAGAGTGCTAATATTTAAAAAATTGGCATTATTGATGTTGATGTAGCCGAATTTTTCTTTTTTTTTCGAAAATATTTTTTTGTATAAAGATTTTCAGAAAATTTCAGTTTTGCCATGCAAAGCATGGATTTCCTAAAAATCTTCTCAAAAAAAAAAAATTATTATTTGGCTATGACATCAATAATGCCATTTTTGTTAATAATTTTAGCACTCTAGCACACCAAAAGTCACGTGCCGCCACTGGTTGGTAGTACAATTTTAACGTGACAAATAATTTGAAAACTTAAGAAAGAAAAAATAATTACATTAGATAGAAAATAAACACAAGTCATAATATACAAGAAACAAAAAATTGAAAACTACAGCGATTATTTAGATAGATTTACAAAAATACTATATCTGTTTAGGAATAGTGTTGGAATAAATATTTTACATGATCCACAAAACTCACCAATTTGATATTAAATATGTCAACATCACCTAAGTATTGTTTTCCCGTAGTGTGAAATTGTTGCGTTGGAGAGTGGGCAATGTAGTTACTGTTATGAATGCTGCAGTAGAATAGTGTATTTTGTCATGTTGTTACTGTGGGCATTCGTAAGTTTATGAGTTGCATGAGTTTTCAACAGCTGAATTTAGAATTTAGTATTTTTAATAAAAAAGTTGGGTCGTTTATTTTATTTTAGATATTTAATTTAGCGAGTCTTCTAGTGAGATATTTGATTTAAAATTTATAAAATGCAGATTTTTTTGTATTTTCTCAATGCTATGTGAATTTTGTAAGATGGAGACCAAACTACTGGGTTATTTTTATTATTTTTTAAAATTTTATATTTTCCCTTTCCGACCGGCTTCATACGAGCGTGAGTTTGATTTGAAAAAAAATCCTGACAGAAAATAAATCTGTTTTTGGGAACGGAACCGGTGCCGATCAAACGTGCGGGAGCTGCTTATACAGGGTACCTTTAATTAAGCGCGCGTGTTTCTAGCAGTAAGTCGCCCAGCCCTATGGGATCATAATTAAGAGCTATATATACTAGTGTGGCCCATCACATTTCAGACATTTTTTGTCGGTCGGGAAGGGTTATAGAAACAAACAATACATTGGTTACAGTGATACAGTTTACAAATAATAAATAATATATCATAATGGGTACCTATGATATGGTTCTTTGTAATGTGTTATTAATTTGTGGTATGAATATTCAATTAGGCTTATATCTAGAGATACATATAATTATTGATACGTTTAATGGCCTGTAAGGAATTAATGTTATTAATAATTGTTCTTAATACAAAGCCTAGTGTTATCTTACCACAATTTGTTGGATATGATTGATGAAACTTATTTTTCATCCACAATTATTCATTAATCAATGCTTACATACTGAAATTAATTAATAATACATACTTAATTGAAAACGGTTGATATTTTTGTCTTTTATATTGAAAGGGTATATATTTGGAACAGGTAGAGACTAAAAATTTAATTTGTTTAGAGGTGGTGTGTTGAATTTTGCTGTCTCAGGCTTTAACGGATGGGTTTATATTATATAATTATGTAGTGTAGTATTGGAAAGATAAGAGATGATGGTTACCTGTCTCTTGATCTTGGTGGTGAGTCCGTACTCGTGGTTGTGCCAGAACATTTCCAGGAGCTCGTTGTATGAGATTTTCTTGGGATCAAAATCAACCTCTATTACTTCTGTGTGGTCGGCTCTGAAAACAAAACAAATATTGTAGTTAAGGTGATTCACTACCACTACTAAACCATCAAAATCATGTGATTTTGGTTTGAAAATTAGATTGCTTAGAAATATTTTAGACGCTTTAATTAAAAAATGCAAACAAAATGCATATTTGCCTTTGAAATAATCAAATATTTATATTAGACTTTTAAGCCCAGAAAAAAAATTTAATTAAAATCATAAAAAACTTTTTCGGTTATGGTTTTATTGTATAATGTGGAAAATTAAATTCTTTAGAAAATTAAGGTAAAACATTAACATATTTGTGCCTGAGCTTCGCAACATAAAATAAAACATGCTTTTTGGCGATGTTTTTTTCATGAAAATCAAAAAAAGGTAGCTTGTGTTAAAGGGGAATTTAAACCTTATTGCCATCTACATAAGGAGTGTTATTGTTAGCGGCATGATCCCAAATTTTTATACAACATGGTTCATCATGTTTGTATACAATATGTAGACAATTAACACTGAATTTTATTTTTATTGATATTTACTTGTGCACGTCAGGATTCGAAGTAACTACCTCCGAGTTCGTAGTAAAGAGCCCTCCCCTCACCTACAGTGGCCAACAATATGACTATTATGATAAAAACTTACATGTTCCTATATGTAGGGCTGTCGAAGATGCCTCCCGCATATCCCACGCGCGTACGTACCACGCCGAGCCGCGCACCAAACAGACTGTCGTTGGACCAAAAGCAGCCCATGCCGAAAGTGGCCTTCTTCACCACCACATCCACATAGTGGAGCGGGCTGGAGCCCTGGAATTAAACCAAAGTAGCTGTGAGTTGTGTTGGAAATAAAAGCTGGGGGATGTTCTACAGAAGACGGTTCCATGATAACTCAGAATCAAGTCAACTCAACACCTCTCTGAAAAGTCATTAAAAGCTGTGAAAAAAAAATATTGAAAATTATCCCAAACCCTAACTTAACGTAGCCTATTTAACCAATTTTTATTTTAGTCCGATCCGACTAAAATAAAAATTGGTTAAATAGGCTATCCGGTCACCACAGAGGACACATTTATAATTTGGGAGGAGGATATGGGTACCACCGTCCCTGGAACAATTCATTGGATAACTAATATCTCTAACATAGATATGGTATTGATAATAAACCGTTCAAAAGCTTATAAGCCATCAGCAGTAATGTGACACCCCTCCTAGAAATAAAGGCTTGTTCGCACAGGGCAAGTAGTTTAGTCGAGTGGGGACCAACTCGTTACTTGACTCACCAAAAAGTGTTCGCATTGCGGTCAAGTAGAGTATATTAGTGGGTGGAGCATTGCAAGATGAACGGGCTGCAACGCAATAAAGTAAATACGCCAATTAAGCTGATTGAATTGCTTATTTTACAAGAGGAAGAATAAATTGTGATGGAATAAGTGAGATGAAAATAAATAAACTATGGGCAGAAAAAGAGATTAATAGCGCAAAAATAAAGAATTTTAGAGTAGCATCTGCGCTCCAACGGGACGACAAATCTGCGTCTACTAAAGAACTCCAAAAAAAAAAAAAACTCTCTACTAAAACGACGGATTTTGAGCATGTCAGGGACGTGTGTTGGGGGACGCTATTCACCCGAAAAAATAGCATGAAATGGATTGACTCTACTAAAGCACTATTGATACCCAACATTCCTGAGATAAATCAACCCTTCCTAGAACTTCTTCTCCTAAATATAGCTTCCACACAACATTCTCAAATGTGACATAGGCCCTGACAGTAATTATTTTACTCAGAGCCTTCTGTGTGAAAATAATGTTAAAAACAAATACAAGTCGACAGATAGACTTAGGTCACGAGATCTAGATAGTGAGTTGTAAGTTATTGATAACTTCAAAAAATATATTTCTATTATGACATGTTTTACAAAACACAATATAATAACCTGATTGGAGGAACTCAGTTCAACAAAAGACATAACACTTGTTGATCCAAAGATTTTGAACACTAATATTATAGGAAAAACTCGGTCATGTAATAAAATTTAAAAAATCGTGTTGCAAACGTTTTTGTGTTAAAAACAATAAAAATACGAAAAGAGCCACAACACCGCCAAAGCAAAAATAATATGAATAATTAATAGTATTGTTGTAAGACGTGCTTCAAGAAACCTACATTTTGACAAACAACCAATAAGTAGCATGGTTAGGTTCCTATACAAATAATGACAATACTCCTAATCACTGTCAATTTATATAGTTTACAAGACTTGCATAAATACTGTTTTATGGCTTTTAAAATTTTGCAAATTAAATTAAATAAAACTGAAAAATACAAATAACAACACAAGGTTATGTTTAAAATAAAAGACAATCAAGTATTGTACCATTCGAAATGCATATTATAAGTAGAGGCTCGGTTTATAACAAAAATACAAATAATAACACAATATTACGTTTAAAATAAAAGACAATCAGTATCGTACCATTCGAAAAGCATATTATAAGTGGAGGCTCAGTTTATAACAAAAATACAAATAACACAGTGTTACGTTTAAAATAAAAGACAATCAGTATCGTACCATTCGAAATGCATATTATAAGTGGAGGCCCAGTTTATAATAAAAATACAAATAACCACACAATGTTACGTTTAAAATAAAAGACAATCAGTATCGTACCATTCGAAATGCATATTATAAGTGGAGGCTCAGTTTATAACAAAAATACAAATAACAACACAATGTTACGTTTAAAATAAAAGACAATCAGTATCGTACCATTCGAAATGCATATTATAAGTGGAGGCCCAGTTTATAATAAAAATACAAATAACCACACAATGTTACGTTTAAAATAAAAGACAATCAGTATCGTACCATTCGAAATGCATATTATAAGTGGAGGCTAAGTTTATAACAAAAATACAAATAACAACACAATGTTACGTTTAAAATAAAAGACAATCAGTATCGTACCATTCGAAATGCATATTATAAGTGGAGGCTAAGTTTATAACAAAAATACAAATAACAACACAATGTTACGTTTAAAATAAAAGACAATCAGTATCGTACCATTCGAAATGCATATTATAAGTGGAGGCTAAGTTTATAACAAAAATACAAATAACAACACAGTGTTACGTTTAAAACAAAAGACAATCAGTATCGTACCATTCGAAATGCATATTATAATATAATATAATATGATCAATTTGATATATAATCAGAAATACAAATCAAATTGATGATTTATGTAGAAAATGTATGGCTTTTCCGGAAACTATAGAACATATTATATCGGGATGTTCTATATTAGCACCGTCCGAGTATACATTTAGCACAATCAGGTTTTAAAAATAATTTAGCAAAGTTTGGTAATTAAACATAACTTAATTGACTGTCATAATATAGTACCATATTATGAATACGAACCAAATTCACTTTTAGAAAATAATTTCTGTAAAATATACTATGATAAAACTATACTAACAGACAGAACAATTAGTCATAATAGACCCGATATAGTTTTACATGACAAAATTAAAAAATAACTTATATCATTGATTCAGCTATTCCAAACTCCTGTAATATTGAAAAATCTGTTTCTGAAAAAATAAGAAAGTATACAGATTTAGGAAATGAAATTAAAAGAATTTGGCATTCTCAGACTATAAAAATATTACGATTTGTTATTTCGGCTACTGGCATTATACCTAGCTCTCTCATTAAAAATTTAGGCATATTAGATTTGTCAAAGAATTTGTATATAAAAATGAAAAAATCAGTCATTTTAAATATATGTAAGATTACGAAAGATTTTTTAAATATTTATATTGAGGGATCGGTATGATTTATCGGTCAAATAGAAGTTCCACCGAGCCTAACCCTCTGGTATGAAAATATCTGGAGTCGGTGAATTATTTTCCCATAAGAGTCTGGTAGGTTAACATGTTGTTCTTGTATTGTTTTGTATTCATTATTTTTTATTTAATACACTTGCATGGCGTGGATTTACTAGATGATCATTTTTGTGGAAAAGTGTGTGAAAGGGTTTAGTTTTTCCTATGGGGAAAATTAAACCCGGACCTAAAAGTCTGGTGAGTAAAGATTATATACTTTTCTAAGGGTTGTTTTATTTTTTTAAATAGGCAATTCACTCTAAAGAGAGTTAGTTTCTCTAAAGGTTGTTAATAAAAATATAAGTTGTCCTCTCCTAAGCACAAGCAACTGCTTTATTAGGAGAGTGTGGGGGTTTCTCACCGTTCTCCAAATAGCGTATCCATACTATTATACACTATAATTAAAGTTTATTTTCGATTTACGGTTTATTTCTTTATAAAGTCCATAGATATATGAGTAAGGGGGTTTCTCACCATCCTCCCAATAGCTTATCTACCTTAATAACGAATATTATTAAAAATAAAAATAAAATACTCGCAGTGGTCAGAAAACTCGGCCAACTTGTCCAATATATAGCCACTATTCATAGGTTCGAGTACCGAATTATAAAATCCAACTTAATAAATAAATAAACCGTAAATCGTAAATATTCGTTGTTAGTGTAGATAAGCTATTGGGAGGATGGTGAGAAAGCCCCTAAGTAATATTCATACGTCTATGATCAAGTCGGAGTTTATTTTTCAGTACTCGAACCTATGAATAGTGGCTATATATTGGATAAGTTGGCCGAGTTTTCTAACTATTGCGGGTATTTTATTTTTATTTTTAATAATATTCGTTGTAGTATGGCTAAGCTATTAGGATGGTGAGAAACTCCCTGTATGAAATATTATATTTTGTATAAAATATAATAACAATTAAACAGATTTGAAATTAAACAATTTTTTCACTTTGTTCCACTTGTTTATGTACACCAGGACCGGTTTCGTCCTATTACGGACATTTTCAGACTGGTAGTTGAAATTCTTATGCTACGGAATTTATACAAACTTAGGCAGAGGTACACAAGATTGTCTATGATGAATGTTTCTATTTTGTTAATTTAAGGTATTATAAGTTTTTTGTTAAGTTAAGGTACATGTAGGTAATTATAGTTGATGATAAATAGTAAAAAGATATTTTTAATTCACATAAATCTATATGAATTTATATAATTGAAAAGGTTTGTGATTACTGATATTTTATTTTGGTAATGTTGGGATAGTCCCTCCTTGTTGCTTAGGACTTAATTGACAAATTTTGGGTAATTCATGTTTTGGTCAATTATTAAAAACACGAGTGATATATTTATTTTCTGTTGCTTATTTCTAATAAACAATACTTAGATTATGATATTAAAAAATAATACTTAATAAATCATTATGATTTCACTTCGTTTTTTTAGTTTGAAAATGGCCTACACATACAATCGGCGCGACCACTCACGTTACTTTTGAGAGCTGAGCGCAACCGCTGCAACTGCAGGGTTAAAAGTTAAAAATGTTATAATAAAAATTGTAATATATATTGTCGTTCCGAGATGGCGCCACTTTAGTTCGCAGTTCGCGTGCGGACGCTTTCAGAAGGTTGGTTTAAGCCCGACTTTCCGATTTTCAGGTATCGCTTCTCGGCCTGTTGGCTAAGATCAAAGTGTAGTATCTGTTCTTATCAGCTTAATATCTGATAGTTCCCGCAATGCGGGACCAGTATATTAAACTGATTTTTGGAATGTGACGGGATGTTCGGGGCTTGCTCCACTCCTGTCGCGGGTTGGCCCGGCATTGCAGTGCCGCCGGGATCGGCCCATCTTAACATTTAATAAAATTGTGCTATTACCACGCATGCTCATTTCGCATTCCGTGCACGTATCGTGAGCACGCTCGTTTGGGCGTGACACACATGCTACTAAGTAGGGTTGCTCATTAGATGCGCATGCCAATCAATGAGCAATTCATACCTAGCAGCATGTGTGTCACGCCCGAATGAGCATGCTCATAAATAAACCGGCTGTTGAATTGTGAGCACTGAGCATGCTCATTGACTCGCTTAATTTACCCCTTTTTTAACCTGGGTGAAGCTGAATAATTATGGATAATTCCGTCATTTTGATTTCCCGCTCCTGATGTCATCGCCCGTAAAAGTGCGTTGTAAACAGGGTTGCCAACGTTCAAAATCTTAAATTGGGGAGAACGAAATAACACTTCAAATATAATACGTTATGCCAATAAATTGTATTGCTGGCAGAAAAAAAGGTAATATAATCACTCGTACGGTGTGCCAGGTATGTATGGCTAAGAAACAAAGAACTGAAAAAGACAAGTAATTTATACGATACGAATGTACCACCCCATCCAGGAGTACTCCTGTCCCGGTGCAACAGGTACCCCAGGGGGCACTGATTTGTTAGTGCTGGAACAAGTGCTCTGAGGATGGGAAGGAGTTTTGAGATTGATCGACCGGTATACATGGCAACCTAATAAGCCAATACTGGAATTTAGGATGGGCAGGAATAAAGGAATTGATTGAGCCTTATGTTGTATCTTTGTTTTTCCCCTTTTTTTATGTCTTCTTAATCCTTAATCTTCGGCACTCTTTTTGGTTCTTCTGGTCTCTTGTATTTTCTTGCTTCTTCTCGGTTCTTCTCTGTTCTTCTTGCTTCTTTTGGTTCCTCATTATTCTGAGTTTTTTCCTAAATCATATTGCTTCATCCTGCCTTCTCTAGAACTTTCTTGGCTCTTCTTACATCTTCTTTCCCATTTATTGCTACTTATTTCCCTTTATTGCTACTTATTTGCGCTTCTTGCCGCTTTTTGCTTATTTTTGCCTCTATATATAATAATTATTTTGTCCCGGTGACTAGCTGTCACTGGATCGACAGAGATTATCTTTCCGAGGAGCCGGCTATTTTTGGAAACAGTTCCAACTGGATTTAAAGTGAAAGTTGAATGAATTGTAGGTAGGTATTTACTTTTACAAATTTTTATTTGTTAACCTTTGGAGGGACAGATTTTTTCAAAAAAAGATCAACGTCACTTCAGAATTTTTTTTGTGTCGCATTTTATAAGTTTACAGTAACAATTCTTTCAGATTTTGATAGTTTATACAACTGTTGTTACTAATAATATTATTTTCTCTCTCGTAAAGAAATAATGCTATAAATATATAATATAATCATTACGACGTAAAAAAAAATTGACATTTCTTACGAACTCAATTTTTATAACATTTCTTTTGTGATATATTACAAAAATTACACCAAAATAATGTAGATAAAACGAACTTCCTAATAATCACTCAAATCTATGCTTTCCACTATGGATAACCCTGCAGTTGCAGTGGTCGCGCTCTCAAAAGTAACGTGAGTGGTCGCGCCGATTACATGTGTAGGCCATTTTTAAACTAAAAAAACGAAGTGAAATCAATATGATTTATTAAGTATTATTTTTTAATATTATAATCTATGTATTGTTTATTAGAAATAAGCAACAGAAAAATATATCATTCGTGTTTTAATAATTAACCAAAACATGAATTACCCAACATTTGTCAATTAAATCCTAAGCAACAAGGAGGGACTATCCCAACATTACCAAAATAAAATATCAGTAATCACAAACCTTTTCAATTATATAAATTCATATAAATTCATGTGTATTCAAAATATCTTTTTACTATTTATCATCAACTATAATTACCTATATGTAAAAGTGGAAAAAGTTTTAAATTTGTTTTATTATACTATTACCTATATGTACCTTAACTTAACAAAAAACTTATAATACCTTAAATTAACAAAATAGAAACATTCATCATATAGAGACAATCTTGTGTACTCCTGCCTAAGTTTAAATACTACGGCGGTAGTATTAGATAAATTTATCTAATACCATATAATTTAATTTAATTAATTGTAGTTAACTAAATAAAACAAATTAATTAATTTAAATTAAAATAAATTAATTTATATCAATTATTTTTAATTTATTTATTTTAATTTATCTAATACCTAATACTACGTCCTGTTAGTAACAGCACAACTGATGTGAAACTCGCGAATTTTATTCCGCAGTGCGGCCATAGCCATACCTACTTCAAGAAAACGACGGATAATTTAAAAATAAATTAGGACCTCAAAATACACGTCCTCTTTCGCCCGGCACACCGACACACACGATTCTCAACAAACGCAAGAGACGATAATGTATGTTCTCGACGTTTGTTGAAATCTTTGTTGAAGCTGGAGATCGGACTTTAATCAGTAATCACCTAATCGGTTTTACCAAATAATTATAAACATAAGGTTGAAATGTATTTATGTTAAATTTAATATTTTTATTTTTCAACCTACCCTACCACGCATCCATTTATTTCGTATTTTTATTATCTGTTTTTTTTTAGAATTATAATATTATTCAATAAAATACAATACTTAGCGAACAAATGACATGACGGCCGGCATGGTCAAAGGGTAAGGCTCTTGACTCCCATTTCGAAGGTCGCGGGTTCGAACCCGGAGTGCGCACATAAATTTTATGTGATTAATTTGGGTTATTTCCAAATTAATTAATAAAAAATATATAGTACAATTGCGGCACGAGCCGGAGTGGAAGATATAGGTGTACACGACTTTTCCTATAAGACAGTATAGAAAAGCTTATGAAAAAAAATGCTGTAAGTAAAAAAATCGACGTAAAGAAAATGTTGACCTTCCTTACATGACCTCACAAGCTCCGTGGCGTGACAAAAAGACCTGAAACTGAACTAAAATAAGCTAAACTAAGAAGCCCTGAGGACAATAAAATTCATACATGTTTCAATAAATAAATAATAATAACAATATAAAATTCATACAAATAAAATTATATTATTATTTTAAACGTGAATTCGCACAAGAGTCTAAAGTTCCCCGAGCCAGTGAGACTATGGTGTCTCCAAGTCGACGAGGAAGAAGAGTTCAGATCAGTACCTACGTTCCGTTTCCGGTTCAAGATGGTGGGCGTTTTAAAGATTCTATTTTGAAATGTGAAATCGTCATGTTAATTTAGACTTTCTTATTCGCATTTTTTAATATAACGGTACCTACATATACCCACCTACCCGAATAAAGTATGCAAAAATGTTTGTCATTGAGACAGTGACATTTCTTTGGACAAATAATACAAATTCTTATTTGAAATAAAATATTGTTACTTGTTACATTAAATATATGGTTTGTGAATAAATATGTAGGTATTTAAGTACCTACTTATAAATTTAATGGTTTCTGAAGAAATTTTGATTTTGATTTATTAAATAATAGAAAATACTGTTCATAGAACTTACTACGAAAGCTAAATTATTAAAAAATAATTTTCTTTTCAGAACGAAGGTATATTCTTAATTGTTGATCTGGCGGAAGACAAGAGAAAATTAATCGAAAAATTGGAAATTCGAGACCTTGCCATTCGATTCATGTAAAAATAATTAATTAATAATTCCCAAATAAGTTTCGTAATTTTTTTCACATTGCGATCGGAAACTTTAGTTTCATAAATGTGTACATTTTAATATTTTAGATTTGAACATAAAGCGTGGTATTTTCCCTTTCTAACACCGTTTAGATCATATTATTTTTTGTAAACAAGATAATAAGGGGGACGACCATTTGTATGAGACACATATCAGTTGTTCCAAAAAGCGAACAAATTAACCTGAGGGGTTAAAACCAAGTGCAGAATTTTTTTAAATTAAAATGGTGGCACTAAATAAGTTTGCTGTGTTTGAAGAAGAGGCACTTATTTTTTTATCAATTTCAAGTAAATTTTTTTCGTAATAGTCGTAGTCACACGTTTTTCTCAAACTATATGAATAATGTATTTATTACACAACGTGATTAATAAATTCATACAATAAACATTATTTGAAATTGATCATGACAAGGCGAATTTGATTATTTCTTGCATTCAGTCAGATAGGGAGTGACGTGACGATGCGCGAATGACAGATAACAGTATAAAGTTATGCAAGAGTCAGGTCCAGGTGAGAATATTACATTTGAATTCGTCAGTAAATCAATTGTAATGTAATTATCGTTTTCAATAAAATTGTGTAGGTACTTCTACTGTTTTATTTTACCGAATAAATTATATCCGACACACGTGTAGCTGTAGCTATGCACTTTATATTCAGTATGTTTCCTATTTTTTTATTATTAGAAACTAGTGAGTACCCGGCACGCGTTGAAAGCCACTCATAGAAAGAAAAGAATTATGTTTTTCTGAATTTTTATTAATAAATATTTTGGATAATAAACATTTTTTTGTTTTTCGGTCTGCTGCGTACACGAATAAATTAGAACGTTTCCCCCCCCCCCCCCAGATTCCGCATCCCCCTGACGCTAAACTATATGAAATACACACTTTTTCCAACAACTCGCGCACCACTTATTGTAAATTTTTTGTACAAATTTCACGAGGCCAAAGCTCGCTTGTATATGTATGGAAACATTCGCGGGTGTGCGCATAACAAATCAAAGTTTTATCGCAACCGGATTAATGGTATAGGAAATAATTTCAAAACGTCAGAGCACATCACATCACAAAGTTTCATCGCAATCGAGTGAATGGTTTAAGCTGGGTCTCTTCCTTCAGAGTTATCGTCTCCTGCGACAACAATCTTACAACAAATGACTTACAACATCGTCAATAGGGGCGTGACCTTACACACAGATTCAATGTTCTTGTTTTCCGTGGTTGATGGAAAATACGAAAACATGACAACACCCGGGTGAAGCGGGGAAGGTAGGGGAGGGAATATTTTCATTACTTTATACAGCCGCGCGGTGCGCTCTTAACATAAATGGCATGTGTTTTTGAGGTTATATACGATGAGCGTATTTATTAGGTCTGATAGAAATCGTTGTGTCTCCCTTCTTATCATGGTTAGAAATATGATATAAGCGGTGTTAGAAAGAGAAAATATCACGCTTTTTTTTAATTTAAAAGTTAACCGCAAAGTATGTAAATATTTATGAATCCAAAGTTTCCGGCCGCAATTTGAAAATCAATTATGAATCTTTGAGATTTTTTTATTAATTATTTTTACATCAAACGACTAAAAAGTGAGATGACAATAACGTTTATAATACATTTTTTCTAATAAAATATGTACTTATATGTTTTTATTTTTTTTCATTAACAGTAATTTTAGTTAGAAAAAACGTTAAGTTTTACTTTTTTGTATTTGCACGTAAAATGTTTATATTTCAAGTATTATATATTTATTTTGAATCATAAAATTTGAAAGCGTATTGCATCACCTTTCCAAACAGGTTTTAGATTTCGGATACATTCAGAAATATTCTATTTATTTGGATTTTATTGCAAAACGGCAATATATCGAGCTCTGTAAAAATATGATAGTAGACGTGTCATGTTTTGTAGCCACGCCCACAGCGGTGTTTGCTGAAATCTGTGTTTAGGTAACGCGCTCCAATGTACAAACAAACGCAGGAGACGACAATTATTGCAAAAAAACAAAAAATGTTCTCGACATGTTGAAGGCGTTGTTGAACCTTTTGTTGAAGCTGGAGATCGGATTTTAGGAACGCATAACGGACAAACAAAGAAACATTCATTTTTATATTTTTACAATTTTTGAAAAAATTGTAAAAAAAAGAATAAATCATTTCATTAAGACTAATGACATAATTCATGAAAACCAGTTTGGTTTCATGGAAAACAGAAGCACAAAAGATGCTATTGCTAAATTATCTCATACTATACAAGACGCATTAGATAAATCTTTAAAGTGTATTGGTATATTTGTTGATCTTCAAAAAGCTTTCGACAGCATTTCTCATGTCAAATTAACACAAAAACTAAACGCTGTGGGTTTTAATGGCAGAGCCTTAAATTGGATAAAAAGTTATCTTAATAACAGATCACAAGTGGTAAAAATTAACCATACATTGAGCAAACCTCTTACAAGTGATTTTGGAATACCACAAGGTACTGTATTAGGGCCATTACTTTTTATCATGTATGTCAACGACATTTTTACACAAAACCTCAGTGGACGCGTTATTTCTTACGCAGACGACACTATCATCATAGTTAAGGGTCAGGACTGGAATATTCTAAAGAAAAATGCAAACAATGACATGCAAATCCTAAAAAACTGGTTCGACACAAACCTGCTCTCAATTAATGCAAAAAAGACACTTTACATTCCCTTCTCAATAAATAAGTTCAGAACTCATCCAAACATCGATATAATTATACACAATAATAAATGTAACAAAACTGTCTGTAATAGTTCATGTAAAAAATTAAATCATACAACTGAAATAAAGTACCTCGGTGTAATTGTAGACCAACATATGAAATGGAACAGACACATATGTGAACTTGTTAAGCGAATTAGGAAATGTATTTATATATTTATTAGATTAAGAAATATTCTCAAGGTAAATAATTTTAAAAAGGTGTACTATGCACTAGTACAGTCAGTAATTCAATATGGAATTATTGGATGGGGAGGTGCATATAAAAAAATTGTAAACCCTGTAAATGTGGTTCAAAAACTAATTATTAAAGTCATTTTAAAAAAACAACCTACATTCCCTTCTGCAACATTGTTCAAAATTTTCGAAGTTCCAAAAATTGAAGATCTCTATAAAAAAGACTCAATATTACAAATATTCAAAGATAAGACATTAAAAAATAATAAAGTTAACTCATCGTTAAGACGTAAATATAATATCCAAATTCCATTATTTTCTACTCAACAAATGCAAAATAATTATGTATACAAAGGGATAACTTACTTCAATAGCCTTCCCGAAGAAGTAAAAAAAATAAGAGATTTAGCATTATTCCAGAAAAAGATCAAACTATTCTTAAAAAATTATTTTCCCCATCTTTGGGGATGTTGTGTGGAGGGTTTTATTGAGGAGAGGAAGGAGTGAAATCGGTCTTGAAGAGACCTATGTTAGAGGGAGGAAACCAAAGGCCGGCAAATAGTTCCAAAGCCGAGCGGTTGAACTCAAGAACGAATCGTAGAAGCGATTCGTTCTCATGTGACAAATGTCAAACGTGTACATTACATATGTTGGGCGTGCGCTTGGCGTGATTCCCGACCATGCACCGGTGCCGAAGGGATCAGTGAAGATAATTCCTCGGGTTAGGGAAATCTATCAAACGGATCGCCCGTTTCTGAAGAGTAAAGGTTTTTTTCTTGTACTTTGAGGCTCTAGACCAGAGGTGGCTGCCAAATTCCATTTTGCGCACAAATCGCAGGTGCGCATTTGTACAAGGTCAGCAGTTCCGTCAATCGCACTTCCATATATATTGTGTATGGTGTAAGTACGTTGACAATATTCGAGGTGATTTCTCGCTCTATAAATTATCATTATTATTATTATTTGATCTCAGACACAGACTTTGTCATCCAAATAATAATATTCAGAAATTGAGAGTGCTTACAAAAGAATCTAATAAAGGGTGGCGCAAAAGTTGTCACTTGATGTTCTTTGGCTGTAATTTTTTTTATTGAAAATTTTTAATTCTGCCTTTGGATTGTTTTATTTGATGTCTTATTTTTTTTATTAAGCCGAAAAAAATATTTCGGTCAAGTGGCCGCCGCGATTTATGGCATTTTCCATCACCTTTCCGGTGATAGGTTCTCGCATTCTTGACTTGAGCTTTCTTTTTTGAGTCTGAAGTTTGTTGACATAGATTCGTGATTTCAAGAAAACCCACAAAAAGTCGGTTAATTCGGGCGATCTTGCCGGCTATTGCAACTCTCCAAACGAGAGTCTTGGTGATTTGCACTGGCCGGTGACAATAAAAAAAACATTTTTTCCGCGTTCTTGAGGGGTTTAGTGATTCATGGAAGTGTATTTTGTATATGTTTATTTTACAAATGTTAAAGCAGAACTGAAGTTTGGCGTCATTTGCAAAAATTATGGCATCTTACCATAGGGTGATGTGATGACTTTTGCGCCACCCCGTACAAGCATGCAATCAAAATGTATATACCTGTACGGTCGAATTATATTTTAAAAAACAAACTTTTTTCATAGAGATACAATTATTAGAGGTGTTACGCCGTCATACGGAATACATCAATGACTTTTCTTTTTTTTTTCACGATAACATTTTATTTGTTTTATGATGAAATAAATGTAAATACCTACCTACCTACAAAAGTTATGTTTAATAAATAATAATAAAGAAGAGTGTCTGTGGCGGGCGGGTGGTAGGGATTTGATTTTTATAAAAAATCTACTGTTTATTCCGAGATTGATGAAATTTTGCAAAATTTACCTTCAAAATAAAAGGAAGGTCACTGTATACATGAAATTTCGAAAAACCAACCCCTCTCCTACCGCAAACAGAATTATTATAATTCTTGATGAAATTTGCACTAGGTGCATTTGATTTTGAAAATCTCTGTGTAAAGCCCGGGCAACAGCTAATTTATTATAAAAAATGAAAAATTTTAAGTCTGGTTGGTAGATACTTTGGGTAGGTAGGTATGACTGTTTGTTTTCTTTAAATATATATTTCTGCTTTAATTAATAAAAATAATTTTAGTGAAACTCAATCGAAAATCTGAAACAGAAAAATCAGAAAAAGATACGAATACATCTGGGACTCGAACTCAGGATCTTCGGCTTTCCGGGCCACTGCGATAACTGCGCTAATGTACCTATCTATCCCTTAAAAACAGTTAAATATAACGGAATCGGAAAGGGATTCATTGGCGCAATGGTTAGCGCAGTGGCCCGGAAAGCCGAAGCTCCTGGTTTCGAGCCCCAGATGTATCCGTATCTTTTCTGATTTTTCTATTTCAGATTTTCGATTGAGTTTCGCTAATATCATCTTCATTAATTAAAACATTATAATTTGAGGTTTAACTTAATGTTAAAATACCTATATATTTCTGCATTTAAAAAGTTTAAGATTTGCACTATTTGGTCTTCTGAACACATTTGTTTCAACATCACTTTAACAATTTATTGTAAACAAGAGGCCAAAACAACAACAAAACAATTAACTACTTACTCAAGTATTTATTAAACATCTTGAAGTACTTTTATATGGTACTTATACTTTTCTATGTGGGATGGCGAATGTGTACAACATGTAATTTCGGTAAACAAAGAGGAATAAAAATGGACTCACACATGGAGTTATGTCAGAGTTGAACATTTTCACTAACACACTTGACTAGTCACCTCTAGAACAATAATAAGGAGCTAATAAAAACGATAAAGTGATTCCACATAGTCTTGACACAGTTTTTATCTGACTAATTCGGCGCAGCTATCTGTAGATTGCTAAACAACTTAGGTATGTATACCTACATAGCGGCATAAACCTTACAGATAAGTAATTCACGAACATTTTGATCAGTTCTTATTTTTTATCATTCAAAATACTCGTTTGTTTGAAATTGACACCCAAGGCGGACACTTGCTCACACGAAAATACTACGATTTAACGTCATGTAACAAAAAACAACTTTTAAGTATTATGTTTTCGTAACCATAACAAAAGATTGAAAACTCACTTCGCTCGATGGTGGCTTCATTCTCGTGCTGAATTTGGAAAAGAAGTTGAACATAGGTGACGAATGGCTGCAGCGATGATCGGTGATCGAGAATCAACACAAGTTTCTCTTATAAAATTGGAAAGTGCGCCGAAATACCTAACCTCTGAAATGTTTGACGCAGAGGAATTAGTGACGGAGCAACGTATCGATCAATCGATCCGAACACAGCACACTACGTTCACTTCACTTCCCGTACTAGTTAAACTACTGCATAAATAAACCAAACCCGGCTACTAGTTGTATTTTGTATTTTGTTTCGCCTACCGCCTACCTAGATTGGTTCATTTATGCGCCTACCGGCCACAAGCCAACTGACCATAAACAACTGACTGCAACTGACGTAACCTTGGTACTTGGTTCCCGAACATATTTGGCTACTGGCTACCTAGCTAGTTATTTGGTATAGGTATAGGTACTATTCAAGAATGAAATGTTACAGCCCTGGCCAAAATATTCATCACGTTGAAATAAAGTATCTGTTTGTTATGCAACTCCATGATAAATATAGAATGTTATTTTTAAATTGACATGTTTACGTGGAGTGGTTATAATGTTATTTAGTTTAATACCGATGCTGCGTGATTGACGGTGTGGTAAACTGAATTGTATGGGTGGTAAACGGTGTGGTAAACTAATATTTATTATTACCTACTCTAAATTACGATTTAATTAAACACACAACTTTTGTAGTCATTTGAAGAACAAATTATCCCCCAGCCGAAAGTTCCATGAGCATGCCTTCAAAAGATGCCTCAAATGGTGAAAAGCGTCTGTCAAGGTGGAAAACTATCCTGTATTTGCGCATAGTTAAGTAGTTATAGTTAAATTTTTTTAATAAATATACACTTAGTAGCATATAAAAAAAAACCCCGCTTCCCCCAATTTAGTAAAGTTCTGGTAGTAGAGTTTTGCCCATTTGTATTTGTGCAAAAATTTACTTATCACAACATAGAAACCTATTCATTTTTCTATCAAAATAAAACCATTTGTGAATACCTACGTAATATACAAATAGTATCTATGTATGTCGTATAACTTCGTTCATTTGAAATTCAGTGGTCAAATGAAAACAGATTTCTACCAAGTAACAAAATTTACTGCAAATCAAAACTCAAGAAATTGAAAAACGTCGCCAAAATAGTGTATTTTGACATAAAATTTCTCCCTCCTAACTTTCCCTATAGCAATTTTTAACCAAATCGGTTTAGGAGCTCTAAAATTTCAAGATTACGGATAAATTATCCAATATATTATTTTTAATACATTTTGTTGTTCATAAACAGCTTGAATTTTTTGAATTTTATAAAAGCCAAAAGGAACTGATTCCAATAACCTGGTAAAAAATATCGGATGATCCAGTGGCTTGAAATTTCAAAAAAAAAAACGTGACAGGTATGAAGGTATGAAGTTGGGTTCATAAGTTAGGCGCTCCGCCCACTTAGGCAACTGAAAACCAACTAAAACCGGCTGTTTTCTCTGTCTTGATTGGTCAAAAAGCTTGTTTAACCATAGATGAAGAACAATCAGCTGACAGCTCGCAACCTAGCAACGGCCACCCAGGGTAATCAGCCGTGACAGTCGCAAGATGGTCGCAAGATGGTCGCAAGTCACCGCTTGCGTTACCATTGACAACGGGGTTTTGTGTGATTGTGTATTGTGCGGGCCATCACATTGTCATACAAAGACAGTTGGCAGTTGAGAGTTTTCAGTTGCCTGAGTGGGCGGAGGCGCTTAGAAGTTTTCTTTTCAATTTTAATACTTGATTTTCAAAAAACCTTATGTTTGGTTAGACATTTATCTTCTTGTTTCTGTTATTTGAAGTTTTGAAACTATCATGTTGAGATATTTTAGATAATAGCAAAATTTTCTAATAAAATTTCTTTAAGAAAAATCGAAAAATTCGAAAAATCATGTTAGGAACTGTTGCAGTTTCGGTGAAAAATGACATTTCCTGTTTACCCATTAAAATGCCCTTTTTTCGAAATTCCGGTAACTGAATTGATTAGCACTAGTTAATATCTAACTACTCCCTTATTTTTAATACAAACAAGCATATAAATGACGTCACTCTCCCGCCTCTTACCGGGCGTTTCCGCGGGCTTAATAAAATTCAAACTTGTAAAATTTATTTGATTATGAAAAAGAACTTTAAAAAAAAAATGGACTAAACTTCCTTATTTTCTTCTAATTTTGCTCGGAAAATGGGTTGAGAATTTTTGTATAAATACATTTATCATTTTGATTTTGTTATATGAAGTTTGGAAATTTGTCATTCATCATTTGATAAATTTTTGATCCCAATCCAAACTGTTATTTACAACAATCCAAACTGCACAGTCATTAAAATAATAATAGGTACTTTCAGATTTAGGGGCTCCAAGCCAGATGTCATTTGCCAGAAATGTTTTTAGTTTTTAGTACCAGAGCCGTTATGAATATTTTAGTTAGCATATGACGCCCCGAGAAAAAAATCTTCTTTGGGACTGCTGTGTTGAGGGTCTTTGTAGAGAAAGGGGGGAGAGGACGTTCTGAATAGGAAAAAGGTATGAGGGGTGTGTAGGAACTGGGGGTCAATGTATCCAGGAGTGACGGATATATGAATTCATCCCTTCCACTGCGGTGAAAGGCGGTGGCTTGAGAGAGTCGGGCTGGAGAGCCTATTGTTTGGTCTCCGTCAACCAGTCTCTCCCGATCCGGCCTGCGTCACGATGGGCAAACACACGAACCTAAACAAACCTCACCCCATGAAGCACCTCTGCTATGTCACCAGACCTGGCGAACCATTTGGGATGACATGTGGCAGGGGTGTTGGTGTTATCCAATAAATGGTTCCACGGTACCTCCCAAATTAACAATAAATAAATGTGGCGTCTATGCGTGTAAGGCCCGTGGCTGTACCTATACCTATACGTCTGGTTGCACAAGGTCAGGAAAAGGGATAAGGGGAGAGTCGGCAAAAGTAGTAGATATAGTTGCGCAATCTCCAAATAATATCACATGACACATGACGTCATATACCCAGTACCTACCCAGGACCTGTCTCTGCCCACACATCAGATCTATTTTTTCTATATCTCCCTTACTATCTTGATTAGAGGTATGATATAAACGGTGTTAGAAAGAGAAAATACAACGCTTTGTATTCAAATCTAAAAGTTAACCGCAAAATAATTCAAATGTATACCTTTATGATTCCAAAGTTTCCGACGGCAATTTGAAAAAAAAGAAACTTTGGGAATTTTTTATTAATTATTTTTACATAAAACAACTAAATAGTGAGTTGAAGTTAACTTTTTTTTAATACATTTGAGTAATACAATATGTAAGTACTTATGTGGTTTTGTGTTTTTTTTTTCATTTTATCGGTCATCAATAATAATAATATACCTACATAGCGCCGTTTTCGTGAAAAATCACCTAAATAACATAAGATTTATAATTATAACTAGTGACTTACTAGTAGACATGTAGTAACTTACGACTGACTTATAACTACTGACTTTAACTAGTTACTAGTTTCTTACATTTATATTTACACCTGTGACTTAAAGTTAGAGATTTACAACTAACATAGGTAGGTACTTTATTTAAAATTACGTATTTTGGTTTTTACCAGGGTTGTCAGTGATAACACTAAAAACCAAATAACAAACAAAACTCTGTACCTAAGTATAGGCACAAACAGGTAACGAAGAAGTACCTACCTACGTTAATTCTGCGAGACGAAGCAGTTTGAGGATTTTACACATACATAATTGTATTCTACATTCTACACATTTTATACATATTATATATTACATACACTTTTTAATATTTTTTAGCACCAGAAGAAGAAGGAAGTTCTTATATAATACCTACATTACAATTTTGAACACGGTTGTAAAAATTATTTTAATGGGTTCGCTAGATTTATAGGCAAGTGTGTATTCGTGGACATCGGCAATTATTAGAGTATAATTAAACAGTAAAAAAAATACCAATATTTCAATAGAAAGACCAATTTATAGAAATGAGTGTCTGAAAAGATGAGTTTTTAGCATTGTTTTTAGTTTTGATCTGAATTCTAGTTAGAAAAAACGTAAAGTGAGTCATTTTAAAAACTTTTTTATGTTTGAAAGGAATAGTTTTATATTTCAAAAATTATATGTTTATTTCGAATTATAACATTTGAAAGCGTATTTTATCACATTTCCAAAAGAGTTTTTAGTTTTCGGATACATTCAGAAATGTTCCATTTATTTTGATTTTATTACAAAACGGAAATATTTTGACTCACTGACAAAATACTGTAAAAATAGATCCACAATACCTTATAATACTGTCGAGGTACAGATCCACAATATCTATTATAATCTTATTGATTCACTCTTTCTTTCTTGTATGGGTGAAATGTGACATGTCATCATCCGTCATCGAAATTCGTCAGAACTTTTTAAATTTTGGTAAGCAAATGGTTGTCTATCTTGTCAATTCTATACAGACAGTTGGCCTACTTTGACAGCCCTATATTTGGTCAGCAATCGGATGGGTGCATAAACAATACAAGGTTTCAAGATATTTAAGATTGTCGTTTATTACTTTTGTTGAACGAGATTCTTGTAAGATTCTCACACGATTCGACTTATCACCTGATAATTAAAAAAATTGTCGATAAAATTGACATAAAACAAGGTCAAGATTATAATTATTTGTGTCAATAATTTAGTAAAAAGGCAAACACTGACTTCAACACAAAATTAGATAAAATTTAAATAACATAAATTTTTTTGGGAGAACTAAAGTTACCATTTTACAACATAATGGCATTAGATGGTTTTGGCACGTAGAGCGAATGAACTAAGAAAGGGGTTTAAAGAAAATTCAATGGAACCTCTCACAACGAGTACCTCCCATAACCCATAACGAGTAATTCGCATAACGAGCGAAATTGTTTGTGAAAAAATGCTCCCTTCCCATCTTCATGCCCGCCAGTCTCTGGATAGCACTCGTTCGGCTAGCACGTTAGTGTCGCAAATGATCACACATTTGTTTAAACTTGTGTTCAAATATTATTTGTAAATTTATTTTTTTAAATTCCTTTCGATTTATTTTTAAAAATTCCTTTCGAGAACGTGAATGAATAGTTGCGGTCGGAACATGAATACGGTTTTTCTCCACTATGAGTAAACTTGTGGATTTTTAAAGAATCCATTCTAGAACATGAATAATTGTAATCGGAACATACTGAAGATTTCTCTCCACTGTGCATCAGCGTGTGTTTCGACAAATGTCCCTTTGTAGTACCTACATGAATAGTAGCAGTTGGAACATGAAAAAGGTTTTTCTCCACTGTGAGTCAGCTTGTGGACTATTAAATGTTCCCTTTGAGAACGTGAATAGTTGGGGTCGGAACATGAATATGGTTTTTCTCCACTATGAGTAAACTTGTGGATTTTTAAAGTCTCCTTTCTAGCACATGAATAATTGCAATAGGAACACACAAAAGGTTTTTCTCCACTGTGAGATAGATTGTGTGATTTTAAATTATTTCTCATAGAACATGATTAGTGATTAGTTATTAGAATAAACTTTAAAAACAAAAAAAAGAGTATTTTTGGCATTGAACGCATTATATTGATTTATATGGGAAAATTGTTTGCTTAACGAGTGTTTCACATAACAAGTAAGTTTCTGGAACGAATGATGCTCGTTATAAGAGGTTCCACTGTATAGTAATTATTAGCGAATGTGAATGGTGTAAGAAGTCGGGGACGCCCGAGAAGATCAAGTCGGACCATGTCAAGAGTCAGTTCAACAGAAGAGTGATTATGAGGAGTATGTACCAAGAGCGTATTGTTTGGCAGTGCATACCCCTGCGGTAAAAACGGTGAGATCATCAGTTGGTTACAAAGGTCAGAGTTACCTAGGTCAGATATATAGGTCGCTGCCCAGGTTGGTGATAAATTTCCGAACAAAAAATATATTTTTGAAAAATTTAAAAACTTTTTTGGATAAATAACATCAGAAAGTCAGGGCCGTATTTAAACTTACGTTACGAAGGCTACAGCCTCTGAGCCCATGGATCCGCACCATTTTTGTTGTTTGGAGTTTGGATTCTGGATTTTGACGGCCGGCTTAGTCTAAAGGCGAGTCTTGGGACTCCCATTCCGAAGGTCGCGGATTCAAACCTGGCGTGAGCAAATAAATTTTATTTGATTAAATAGGGTGGCCGTAAATGAGCGTCGGGCGGTATACCATTTTAAACACTGCCATCTTTATCTTGATGCTGAGCTCGGCTTCAAATTTTCACAAAAAAAATTATAACATTGGACAAAATGACATACCCAATTTTATTCCAAATATGTTCAGGAATAGCTCGTTTAAATCGTTCGGGTAAGTTACGCCCTGTACATACTGTACCATTACTTGAACATAAAGTAACATGTTAGTCCTATCTAAATTTTAAAAAAAGGCTTATCTTTCATGTCACATCATGATGATTGTTTTATTTCTTTGTAACTTTTGAATTTTATTTGTTTATGATCCCATTTTATAAGTTTTCATTCTCAGGATGATATTAACACATAACTGTACCTACATGTTACATATACAATATTGTATTTATCATTCATTACTTTACCATTACTTATCTAATAATAATTGTTATCTCTCCATTTTTGAGCATGTCACATAATTTTATCTGATTAGAGCAGGGGAATGAACTCTAAAATAAAAAAGATGATAAATTCACTAAATTATAATTAAGTTATTTTCAGAGAACAAAAGTACTTACCTACTTCAGTTGGACAAGGTTCTGACAGTTTAAAGAAATGCAAAACCATTTCTTTTGCTCATTTCTATAATCAACATACTTTTCAGAGCCATCTGTCTTGTATTTCTGTAGATACTTATGAAGTTTTAAAGTTTCCAAAGTTCTAATATCACTACGAACCTTTTGCAATTACTATTTTGTTTGTATCCGAAAGTTGATTACGTCAGTTGCATCATTTGTGTTATTTCACAAATAATTAATTAAAATTAAAAATAATATACAGTATATTTGTGGCAAGTTCCAAGACCACAAATATATGACTAAAATACGTATATATGACCAACATTCAGAATTGAAACATTGCTTGAAGTGGCTTTAACCGTGTTTGGTGACCAGATCTGAATAGCCAGGTACTTCCCCACCTTCCTCTCCCCCCTCTCCTTCCACTCGCCGCTACATTCAGCCTCACAACAAACCCCAATTGGGATGCCATAGTCTCATTGGCTCCAGTTGAGACTCTTGTGCAGTATTTATATAAAAAAAGAGTTCTGACTTCGCCTCACCGTGTTCTAAGGTGTCAAAGTTTGCAAGGATGAATTTTCATAACCTATTTAAGAATTTCTGATTTTCTATAACAATTTTAGAATCTTGTAAGTATTAAAGTGTTTTACTTTATATATTTTAAAGGAAAATAATTATTTAATTATAACGTGGCCCTAGCTTGGAGTAATGGTACTAGAGAAATGTAGTTAATAGATTATTAACCTAACTAATCTAACCTAATTTAACCCAACCAGACCTTCTCGACCCAGTGCGTCACTCCTGGACACACTGACCCCCAGATTCCCACCCACCCTTCATACCCCTTTCCTTCCCAGAACTTCCTTTCCCTAAGATCCTCTACACAGCATCCCCAAAGATGACATGGGCCCTGATTGAAATTATTTTCCTCAGGGCCTCAGTAAAAAAAAAATTATGCCCCAGCAGTTTAGCAAACGGTTCTTTTTGCAAATTTAAGTAAACTGTTCAAAGTGATGATATAATAAAACAAATATTAGTGTATAATTCATAAATTTTATTCATAATTACATGATGCAAAATTTGCAATAAAAACAGAAGAACTATAATAATTATTACAAAGTTATGGAATGTTCCGTTTCAGTAAAGGGCAGACAAAACAAGACGAAGAAGATATTCCCTTCAAATAAAAGCAAAAATAATACTAAATAATTTACAACCTAACATGATAATAATTAATTGTCTTAAATGGCAAAATAATAACATTAAATAGTAAGAGGATATATCTTCCTTTTATCCAATATTTCTAATTTAAACAATAATACTTCTCAAATCATTCTTTTGAATTTAATGCAAAACATAATAGATATTTACAAGTTTTTGAAAAATTTGTTTAGAAATTCAATCATATTTTTACAAAGCTTTTATAATTTACAATCCAAAAGTTCTTCGATGGACCGAATTTACATAAAATAAGTACATAATTTTAAACAATAAATAACATTTTCTAATAACTGACAATAAGAAGCTTTCTAAACCAAACAAGTGATGGTTTTTCTTAAAATTCTTAAGATAACAAAAAATATTTGAAAGAGGTAAAACCAAGGTAAAACAGGAAGAATGGAATGCAAACAAAAATTAACAAATTATTTAGAAAGAATTTATTTTTGTATTATATTTAGTCTGATTTCGAAATGAGATAAAAAATATATTTAATAGAAAAATATACAGCTTTATTTCATTAAAAGGACTAGAAACTAATGGAATGCGAAAAAGCGTCTTATAGGCAAGAATAATGATCCCTAAATTATATTATAAATTTCTACTTTATAAAAATATTTCAACCATTCGTCATATATGGAGATATTTAACAATATGAATCATAATTATTTTAGAATGATATTGAAATGATGACAAAAGCAAAGAGATAAATAAAAAAAAAAACTTCATTTAGTTTGTCATTGAAGATTGTTTTGTTACAGGTCAAGTTTAGTATGTACTGGGTTTGGAAAGTCAAGTTTAGTATGTTTTTTTATTTTTTATTATTTATATTAACTCCAGGAAATAAATAATAAATACAGGAGGCCCCGAGGAAAATAATTTCCCTCGGGGCCTATGTCATCTTTGAAGATGCTGCGTGGTGGGTCTTTTTGAGGAGAGGAAGGAGTGAACATGGGTCTTGAAGAGACCCATGTTGTAGGAAGGAGGAGTTGTGGATATGTACTGGGTTTGGAAAGTCAAGTTTAGTAGAAATGGGTTTGGAAAGTCAAGTTTAGTAGATACTAGGGTTGGAAAGTCAAGTTTAGTAGGAACTGGGTTTGCAAAGTCAAGGTTAGTAAGTATTAGGTTTGGAAAATCAAGTTTAGTACGTACTGGGTTTGGAAAATAAAGTTTAATAGGTACTGGGTTTGGAAAAACATGTTTAGTAGGAACTGGGTTTGGAAAGTCAAGTTTAGTAGGAATTGGATTTGGAAACACAAGATTAGTAGGTATTAGTTTTGGAAACTCAAGTTTAGTACGTACTGGGTTTGGAAAGTCAAGTTTAATAGGTATTGGGTTTGGAAAGTCAAGTTTAAGTAGTGAACCAGCCAAAAATATTATTAAGGGCAAAGCGTAGTTAATTCAATTTACCTTGGATCAATTCGATATGTGGATTAAGTAAAATTTTCAATCAAAATGATACAATAATTTGATACAATAATTCTGTAAATGTCTATTGACCCATTTTTCAAAAGATGCCCGCAATACTGGACACATCCACAAAACATGATCACACATTTTAAAATTTCTCAAACTCAAAAGTCGTTCACATTTTTAAAAGAATCTTACAACATTTGTAGAAATGACCTCAAAAGCAACACGAAAAATTGATTACTAATATCAAAAATAGTATTTTTTTCTTAACGGTGCACAAAAAAGAAGATCAAAAAGAGAATCTCAAATACACACATTTTGCTTAGTGAATACATAATATTATAAAGATTTTATTTATTTCATTTACAGATAAATTGGAATTGACTAATTTTTTATTTAAATATGTTCCTAATTAAATTACGTAATTAATAAATTCCTTTTAAAATACGTTACAAAGATGAAAATAAATAAATTTTGTTTAAAAAATGTAACAGTAACAATAACTTTTACAAATGTAGACAGATGCTTATAAATTTAATATTATATACTATTTTAATGCTTGATGCCGCTGTAAAGATTTATGATTATCTGATGAAGGTAAACACGTGTTTGAGTTTTAACCTTTCGATAACCTAAAGGAGCTAAGACAAATGGTATATCTACCTAATTATAGAAAACTATTTAATATGATTCAGAAATTATCCTTACAATATAAGAATGCAGATTGTAATTATAAATGTATACACATTCCCGTGTAAAGAAATGTGATTATTTAATGATGGAATGCCGCTGTATTGATTGAAAACTAGAATGTTGTATTGAATCACAATGTTTGGATTTTTGTAGATATGGAAATATAATAGAAAACTCAGAGGACTTAATGGTATGAGAAACGTCTATGGTTCTGGAAGATACTTATCCACAAGAATTCATCAAGATAAGTACGCAATCACGAGATTTTAAATGACGAAATATAAAAAATATATATCGCACATATGAAGAAAAGGGTTGTAAGTCAAAATTTTCGATTGTGATTATCTATGCCTCTCGAAAACCGTATTCAAGATAGATCACTGCGTCTCCGCGAGATGTCGCTAGTGTCTCTTTTCGACGGGACTGCTTGTTTCATCAATCATCATTTGTTTTCGCTCTCCTGTAAAATTTACTTTTTCGACTAACTACTAGTTTTTACGGGAAGTGTGTTATATATTCAAGAGGATAGCAACAAACATTGGACCCCCTGAAAAATCTGATAACCACACCTTACCCCTTCATAATTAATGTGGTTTATAAAACAAATCTATTTTATCATCCATTCCGTAATCTGCTGCACGATTATCCCACAACTACTATAATCCATTGTTTTTTTTTGCTAGTTGAAAGCATAAAATCAAGCTCTATATTTTGCCGGTATTCATACGTAAAATTCAGTAGTCTGCAACGTGTCTAGACTCGAGTACTAAGCTTTTTACATCAACATGTTGGGTTACAGTTATCACTTTTCCACATTCTGTTATTATATCGCCATCTAGATTACTAGAGCTGATCTTTTTACCAGTCACCAGGGTTCGTTATTACTGTTTTAAGACCTTTCGGTTAGGCCTCTGTGGATTCCAGCAACTATCACATGCGTTTTTGTTTGTTTCATTCTGCAATGCTCTTTGTTTGAATAAGCTTAGAAAATGGAGTCTTCTCGCAAGCGTAAACACGACACCTTAACTTTAAACCAAAAACTGCAAATTTTCCCAGAGCTCGGTAGCGGTGTTTGTTTCTACGCAATACCCGTTTTCATTTTTAGCATTGTATCTATGCACTATAATCCGCTGCTTTCACTTATTGGATACTTGTCCTGTTTTCAGGGTGGTGGATTAATTAAGAGAATACTGTAATTATATAATACATGCATTCGCAACAAATAATTAGAATAAAGTTTGGCCTCAATTGAGTCAAGGAACAGCGAGTGGAATGCATCTACCGCAGTTATAATTAAATATGTATTACTTTTGGCATTAGGATATTTTAAAAATAAATGTCATTACATAATTAAAGAGAAAATTCATATTTGTTTGTATTTGGCGCCCATTTTGGGCAGCTGCCCATACTACGCTTCGCTACATCACTCACTATGCATGATCCTAGGCTATTGGACAAATCAAAATAGCATTTAATTTTTTTTTTTTCCTTTATTGCTAAGTATTTCATTTACTGTTTTAGATTTTACTTCAAACAAACGTGTGTTATTAATATTATACAATTTAAGTATTTTTAAACAGAATTTCAATGAAAACAACATTTAGCCTTAGGCACTCCAATCACAATTCATGTATTAAGTTGAAAATTTATTTTATACACATCAGACGAATCGATAAAGATTTTATCACAAAGATTAATGTTTAGATTAGAAGAGATCAATACAAAACCATGTCAAAGATGGCTAGTTGGGACTTATTGGTTTCAAGCTTACCACCATAGGTCCAAAATATGCTAAAGTTAGAGCATGGTACGCATGTGTAGAACTGTTCCATGTCACATACAACCACCACTTTTATTATTAATGGATAACCGACACGTCTGCCATAGGTCACCGCAAGTGGTTCATTACATTTGGTGACGAGCAGGAATGCCCGGGTTCATGGGGTGAGGTTTGTCCAGGTCTTGTCAGTAAGAATCGGAAATGGTAGGTTGAGGGAGACTCTTTGACTTCTCCAGCCGGACTCTCTCGACCCATCGCTTAAGTATTCATACGTATCTCTACCCATCCCTCATACCTATTTCTTTCCCAGAACTTCCTCTCATTTCAAATAGCATCCCCAAAGATGACATAGGACCAGCGGGAATTTTTTGTTGTTGTTGAGTTAACCCTTAGGGGCCAGAGCCCGGCAGTGTTAAAAAATCGTACCAATGCAGAGTACGAAGCACTGCAATTGCAGTGTTAACCTTATTTATTTACTTTGCCTTCGGGTAATACCTCTACTCTAGGTTAGAGACAAAAATACAAAATGTCTCTTTATCAAGTATGGAATTGTCTACATGTTGACTCTAACATTGAAGTTTCCTCTTTTCGGCCCCTATGGGTTAAAGAAAAAAAAATTCAATGGAGAAGGCTGTGATACCTACTCTATTACTGACATGGAAACATTGCATTTTCACACATGCCCCAGGCCTGGTGGACATTAAACTAATAAGTGTCCGTATAAGAAAATAGGTAAATAGACAATATAAATCAAGAATTTTGAAACTATCTTTTGGAATCAAAAATTTTCTTGATTAGATTTTTTAATTCAAAGGCCAGCTTGAAATTATTGCATTTTATTTTATTAAATATGATTTATTATTATTTACTAATAAACTCATTGCACCGTCATAAATTCCAACAGAACCTTATTATAAAATACGATAAGACACTACACGTAGATTTTGATACTGAATGAGTGATATAAATGAATGAAAATTTGTTACTTTTTATTGTCTGCATAAAATAAATATTATTTCTCGTTGTGTGTCTTAGTAAGTTTTAAAAAGGTTAAAATTATGGACTGAAAATCACAACACTGATGTATATTTAAAGGGGCACCCTTTTCAAACACATTGTTTCTCGGCAGAACACATAGATTCATTTGTATTGGCAATTTGTAGAAGATATAATGGATAAAAATAAAGACACACTGGGCCCGTGTAAGCAATGTATGCAACGCATTAAGACATCTGAACGACTTACAATCCATACATCTATGATAAAAGACGCTTTAGAAACCCAACGCAATCCACAAAAACAATCCTATGCTCCCCGCGCAACGCCAATCTGCGCCGTGGAGATCGGCGTGGGACTTTTGAATGGGATTGTGGGACGTTTGAAGGGGATCGTTGGACATTTGAAAGGGATTGTGGGATTTTTGGAAGAGATCGAATAAGTTGATTTGACGTTAAGGTTATGTTTGTTTTGACATTTATTGCTGGTGTAGGTTGTGTACGTAGGCCCAGTGAGTCCTTATTTTAATGTAACAGTCCAAGAAGTATTAGATTCCGAGCAGAGGGAATTTTAGTATATAATAATCAGGTTTAATTAGTATTGGGAATGTTCACCAGTATATTACAATACATTAAGTAGTTACAATCTCATAGGTACTGAGTCTTCATGGTTACAATTATTGTTAAAAATACAAGTGCATAATTTAATCATTAAAAGTTGTTCATTGTGTGGCAGCGCCACTTACTAACATTATTATTAAATTAATTTAAGTACATGTTTATTAAGCTACTGAATTTTAGACCGAAACAGTTCTCACTTTGATTGGCCAATCACAAATTGTCATTATTAAGTACATTTTTATATGAAATCATAAAAAAAAAAACATTGATCAAACGACATTCAGATTGCTAGATTCACAACACTGGGGTTTATTCCATATTAGAAACAACATAATTTCCAGTACAAACTGGATGTATTCCACTTAAGAAACAACATATTTCCAGTACGAACTGAATGTATTCCACTTAAGAAACGGAATTCATTCCACACAAGAAACAGGATTTATTCCAATTCGGAATAGAGTTTATTTCACTGGAAAAATGATTTCAATTTCAAATCAGAAACAGTTTTCTTTCCGCATTAGAACTAAATACAATAGTCGTATTTCATTAGACAGGTACAGCCGGAACATTTCTCTCGTTAAACAACAAAAAGGCAAGCAAAAGTAGGAATTATTATTTTTCTCACTGATGGCAACACGGTGATTTCATTGCTATAATAATGTACACCTAACAAATATTTACAAAAATTTAAAAACAACCAAAACTTGAAATCATATTCTCGTATATACAAAAGTATAGGAGTTATTATTGCATATTAATCGATGATAGTTGAATTACATAATACAGATTTGCGTTGCTTTACCAACAACAAGTTACTTGGGAAACAGTTGCAAGAAATCAAACTTACAAATAAAATTTATGATTAATATTAGTTCTGCATGAATGAACCTCTTAGAAACAGGGTTAAAAATTGTTTTTTAACAATATCTGTAGTTGTTTTATTGATCGAAATAATATTTTGTTATTTAATAACTGAATATGCTATGAATTATTAAATTAGTGCATCGAGGTTGCAAAATACATTAAAAAACCTTTGGACGGGTTCAAAACAAAACCAAAAAAAGTCTCTAACCTTTTTTCGTCCCTCAAACAGCACCATTACTACAAAAAGCATATTTACGTATCGTGACGACTTTAGTCGATTGGCGTCGAAATGGAAACAATATTGGGTGACTTTAGTCAATTGATGCGTCCAAAGGGTTAAGTTAAATTTAAACAAAATTATTTGTTACAGTATAAACATCTATTAACACATTAAGTAACAAAATTATATCACTGAAGTTTTAACAAAGGGACGGTTTTCAGGCACAAGTAAAGAAATTGTACAATAATAATTCAATTCAATGGAATATATTAAAATCTGTAGACAAAAATAAAGATAGCATAATACAAATATTGGGTTAGGAATACCTTCTAAAGATAATTACTCTAATTAATAAATAATATAAGTTCTTCAGACAGAAAAAAAAATTCATAAAAAAATTAAGTCAACATTTTTGAAAATTGTCAAGAAGTATACGTAATAATATTTAAAAAAAAGTTTATCAAAATACTGTAAACGATAATATTAGATTATAAAATTCATTTAAAAATAGTTGCCGATTCTCAGAATATTTTATTTGTTTCCCGTATCATGAAAATTATTACGCAAAAAAGTTAATTGTTACAGAAAAAATATATACATGGTAAAAAAAAAAAATGGCATGATCAAGTGGAATAATCATTCAAAGACGATGAATAACAATAGTTGTCCAACAAAATATGGCGTAATTGTTACCCTTAGATTAAAAAAAAAGGTATAAAATTATTTTTGATGGAGGAAAAAATTGTTGACATCAAAATAAGACATAGTTTTTTGAAATACACAACAGCACCAAGAATAAGCAAGTTTATTTATCAAATAATAGAAATTTTCACTTTTTTTTAATATTACGACCTATCAATCATACTCAAATTTATAACTCTGTACATATTACCCAAAAAGTTTTCATTGCCTTTAAGTACATTTTTAATGAATAATTTCCTAAATATAATTATTAATGCATTTGCTCCATTTTTCACAGACAAGTTTAAATAATACACACCCTGTTTAAGAAGTATCTCACTGATGGCATTTTAAAAGATTAAACACATATTTACAGGCGGCGACCAAGTGACTGTATTCGCAGTTCGCAGTCTCACTAGAAGCAACACCTTCCTCTATAAATACCTTCACACTATACATAGCACCCTCAAATGGTAGGTGCATAGGCATTTTTTTTCAATGTTTCTTCCTTTCACCTTTGGGTGTTCTAGGCCATCATTTCAAATTATGGAGAAAGGAAAGGTGAATTTATATATTAATTTTATTCAAATGGGCAAATTTCAAAATTATATGGATGATTTAGACTTATAAGAGATGAGATGTTGAATGGCGGAGAGGCAATTTTAGATAAGGCTTGATAGAAGAAAGGATATCTGTTGAGAGGGACAACCAAAAAATATATGATCTAAAGTTCCCACTTCTAGACCACAGAATGTATAAAATCTGGGGAATCAAGGACTTGAATTTCAAAAAGATTAGAAGGAAAGGAACCGATTCTCATTAGAATAAGTGTGAAAATTTATTTTTTGGAAAAATGGGGGAGTTGTTGAAATAATGTTTTCGATGGGATAGTCCTTTGGATTGAGGCATAGCAGGCTCCCTTAGATTGACTGGCAATTTGCCAATACTCTGCCCAAACATTGTGAGATCTATCTTTGAGGATGGAAAAAATGTCAGATAGGGGAATGTGGTATACGAGGGTAAAGATAGGGTTGGATGCTCCATGTTTAGCCAAGGAATCCATGGATTCGGAGAGGAATCCGAGGAATCGTTACCCACGATGCCAACATTTCCAGGAATCCAAATGAGAGTTACAGTTTTTCACAAGAAGAAGACTAGATTTAAGTTGTTTTCCAATGAATAATAACAAGATATGATTCACACCTCTAAAAGGTTGTACATATCTTGAAATTAAGCCATTTTCCATTTTTTGTTTAAAAAAAAAGTGCTATAAAAAAATAATTATGATATTGTTTGAATATTGATAAAAATTATAATGTAATTTTGTATTGGAACTCCTCACTGGTGGACCTCTTTCGTAATTTTAAATTTGACCAATTCAGAAGAAACCTGAAATTTTCGCATTTACGATAATGTTAATTTTTATGCGAAATACGTGATTTTCTGGTAAATAACATGAATTTTTGTACTTCTCACGCAATATTCTGGTATGTAAAAAAGAAAGCAATATTATACATTCTAAATATTTCTTTGTCTATGGTTTCGACAAGCTTGAATACCAATAAATGGAACACAGCTAACTTCATGTTGAAAATACTGATACTGCAAAATGCCGTTATGCCACTTTTTTTGCTGAAAAATACTAAAAAGAGAATTAACACAAGTTTTGTTACAAAATAACATAAATTTCAGGTCTCTAGTTATTTGTGATAAACATATGGGTAAATAAAGAAACATTCACCAGGTAAGAAAATATGTTTGAAGAAAACATAACCGAAACAATTGAAAGTCGTAATATCGAAATAACAATGGAGGTTTTTTTTTATGCCAGTCAGTGTCGAGACATTCATATAGGAAGATGTTGGTTAAAGTGAGTTTAGTGACGTCAAATCCCATCTACATTATCAGTCAAGTTACAAATCTACACAAGTTCATACCTCAGTACAAAGATGAGCAGTGGCGGCTCGTGACTTTTGGTGAGCTAGAGTGCTAATATTAACAAAAATGGCATTATTGATGTCGTTATAGCCAAAAAATATTTTTTATTTTTTTTTCGAAATTTTTTTTTTTGTATGAAGATTTTCAGGAAATTTCAGTTTTGCCGTGCGCCGCACCGATTTCCTGAAAATCTTCATACAAAAAATAAATTTTCGAAAAAAAAAAAATATATATTTTTCGGCTACAACGACATCAATAATGCCATTTTTGTTAATATTAGCACTCTAGCTCACCAAAAGTCACGAGCCGCCACTGAAGATGAGACTGATTTCTTTACACAAAATCCCAATTCTCGCACAATCAGTCATAGAAAGTTCCTTACAAACAATATTTATAAATTAAATTACTTCATCCAGTCCAATATACAATACTAAGAATTAAAATAGTTAATAATCGAAATGTTTCGATATATTTATATTATTTTGTTCCCAACAGTACACAACATTTACAACTGTGTTTGTGTCAACTTCTTTTAAAACGATTTTGACTTTATCATAGTTGTTTTCAAGGGTAGAGGACATCCCATTCAAATGATTAATTACATTTATGAAATCTACTTTAAAGATATTGACATAAACACAGTTGACAAGTAAATACATGAAGATAGATTCTGATGCACATCTAGTGCAAAAATTTCCCAACAAATATCATATATTTTAGATATTAACATGCGCCGAAGGGTGTGGTACAGTAATTAAAATTAACTAAAAACTCCCAAAAATTATGTAGCACTTATGCACAAATGTTGACTTTACAAACAAAAATTACCAGAATTTTTGTAGCAATTTGGCAAACATAACTATCGCCACAGCAATAATACCCTTGACTCGTTCAGAACCCAGTGATGGTAAATAAAAGGAAGTTTTTTTCAGACACCAAATGTGAAAAATTAAAATATGTGTTTATATTGTAACATATTTGCACCTCAAGATATCAAAGGCATTTATCCAGATATGTTTTAAATTAACCGCTTGGGCACATAAGCTTGTTTTCACGACAATTTAACGTAGGGAGACATAGGAATGACGTATGCCCCGCACCTGAGTTATTAAAGTATGGATTACACTTTATTGAAGTGACCAATTATGATTGAATTATGAATAGGTTTTGAGGGTAGTTTTTTTTCTATTTAACCAAAATGAAGAATATCTTAGTTTTGGTTCAATTAGAAAAGAAAAAACTGCATGAACAAAAAATGTTAAATAATCACATATTAATTTCAACTAAATAGTTTTTTAATATATTATTTTGCTTCTTCAGAGACTGAACTAGATTTTCCTCATTGTAGCCGAACTTTTACAAAGTGTTTTTTTAAATAATTTGTGCATATTAAGGATGTCCAGCGGGATATTTACCCATATTAGTATCAAAGCATTCTTTGGAATAGCATAAAAAATGTTTAGATATCATATTTGAATATTTAGCTGCCTCCCAACCTATTCTCTTCTCCACAGTTCACTACAGTCTTGAAATATTCTCTAAATTAAGGATGCCACAATCCTACTGGCTTCGAAAAGATGGATATCTTATGCAGAATCGAATAAAGTCTTAGAATCAATAACTAAAATAATTATTACAAAAGATATGTTTGTAAATGAACTTTTTCTGGTGGTAGAAGATCTTAAATTAGGTTCACAGCTGCTGAATCAAGTGGGAAAACAATTACCATACCATCCCTTCGGAACGCAATATCAATACAATCTATTCTAGAACACACATGGATGATTATTTTTACATGACAACACAGCAACGATGGGAGCGCGCGTCCCCAACGACTTCGCTGGTGTTGCCGCTGAAGCGGGGCACGTCGTTCTGGGGGAGGTTGGAGGGAAGGGTGCCATTGAAGGACTCGCTGGCGATCAGACTGGACTCCGTAGGGCTGGCGTTGCGGTTCTGCGCTCGTTGCTTCTTCAGGTCAGCTAGGGTACCTACACAGGGACCAATTTCATCAGTACCAGTTACAGAGCAGAATTAGAACAATTGGACAGTTGAAAAAATTTAAATGGTGGATAAAAACTTCATAATATTATGTAGTAATTTTTGTGTACGGTTTAGTTACAAAATGTGATATTTTGTTATGTACATATAAATTTTTTTGTTATGTACATATTAAGTTCATGTACATAGAAATTTTCTAATATTTCAGTTGCGAGTTTTGAAAGAAGACCTTTACCTTCTGTTATTCAAAATAAATAAAAATGTAAAACAAATCACCAAGATAAATGTATTAGTAGACATACATAGATGTAAGCATTTGCTACTTGATCATAGTGTAGAAAAGTAGAAAAGAAATGATTTGTTTTGTGATACTAAACACAGAGAAAGAAAAGAGAAGGTAGAATCAGAAGAATTAGTAAGGTGAGTAAGAGCATTTGGTTTATGGTTGCGTTGTAAGCACTGTGAGTTCCGTAGCCTATGATGGGTTGAGGACGAAACCGAGTAGTGGTCACTTGAGTACTTACGCGGAACCACTGAGGAGTCCATAGCCTCGGAAGTCGGTCGAGGAAACCCTGAATCATCACACAAAACTCAGTCAACTGTCAGCCACACAACTACACATACCAGAACAGGTCTGCCAGTCAAATGGGAACCAAGGATGATATTACTGTACAAGTCTAATGTAATAATAATCTACTGATGATAGAGAAAACTAGCCAATCCAATGAATAAGGTGACTCAACAGTTGATCCCCTGACAGTTAGCCTCCCGAAATGTGTGCATTATTAATCAATTTGAAACATATAATAAGTTGGTACAGATATCAAACGAATTTACTTACAGTATTGATTATACATTGCTACATACAGTATATAGACAAGTAGTTTTATCCTTGATGCATTTTAATGAAAATATGTTTTATACTTTTGATATTCGGCGGTATATCATCTCTGCACACCCCTTCGAACACACTTAGTTAAATTTTGTGTAAGTAGGTATACCGTATTTTCCCTAGGCCGACTGCATATTGTAAAGGTGTTCTTTTTAGAGGTTTGGTTTTTAAACTGGCCACATTGTTTCTACAGACTGTCAATTTGACAGTTAACAGTTGATTTGTAGTCAGTATGTTTTGCCATTTCACCATGAATAGACTGGCGTCAGAACAGCGCTTGCAAATTGTGCAAATTTATTTTGTTGTTGAAAATTGGAATTCACAATAAGAAGGTTGAGTCCTTTTTTTATATTTTTTTATCAATGTTTACAGGCAAACTTAAATACCAGTATTTTTTTTTTTTTAAAGTTCGTTTTCATAATTAAATTAATTCTACAAGTTTGAATTTTATTAAGCCCGCGAAAACAGCAGCAAGAGCATAATACCGTGCGGCAGAGTCCGTGACGTAACCCGGCCCTTGCTTGTGTGAAATATATAAGGGAAAATATTTACAAAACCGGGACACGCTTAATATGGACGAAAAAAATAATTTAAAAAAATTGTGGTAGTTAGATATTTACTAGTACTAATTAATTCAGTTATTGGAATTAAAAAAAAAGTGCATTTTAATGGTTATTTTTTAAATTTAAAAACACGAAATGTCATTTTTCAACGAAACTTGCAACAGTTCCTAACATAGCGGTCGGTGAAAAATGACATTTCGTGTTTTTAAATTTAAAAAATAACCATTAAATTGCACTTTTTTTAAAATTCCAATAACTGAATTAATTAGTACTAGTAAATATCTAACTACCACAATTTTTTAAAATTATTTTTTTCGTCCATATTAAGCGTGTCCCGGTTTTGTAAATATTTTCCCTTATATATTTCACACAAGCAAGGGCCGGGTTACGTCACGGACTCTGCCGCACGGTATTATGCTCTTGCTGCTGTTTTCGCGGGCTTAATAAAATTCAAATTTGTAGAATTAATTTAATTATGAAAACGAACTTTAAAAAAAAAAAATACTGGTATTTAAGTTTGAATGTCATCTACATGAACATATTTTTTATAAGTCAAAATATTTTTCACTCAACTTCCCTATTGCGCTTAATTAAAACTGGCCGTGGCGCTCATATGCCCGAAATCATATTTAAATAATAATGACATCAAATTATCTATATAAAGCCAATATCATAGACATTAACATTATTTGAATGTGTTTTTTTTTCATTTTGAATTTGTAATTTTGTATACCACTAAAAAAAACACCAATAAGTACGCCGGGGGCCAACTGTTGGTAGATCAACTGTCATGGAATCAATAAATAGATAAAATAAGGGTTATTTTAAGTGTTATCTAAAAAAAATACTACTTTAAACAAGCTATGTTATATTGTTGATGCAAATACATCGCCAGTTTTTGCCAGTGATTTGTAGAAAGGGCCTATATTATGTAGATATGCCAAAATTTTGAGGCATTGTGGAAAAAAAATTCCTCACGGCATATGTCATCTTAGGGGATGCTATATGGAGGGTCTTTTTAGGGAAAGGAAGGAGAAGAAGTTCTGGGAAGGAAAAATGTATGAGAGGGGTGGGTAGAAATCTGGGGTCCACATGTCCAGGAGTAACGGATGTATGAATCCATCCCTCTCCCTGTGGTGCAAGGTGATGAGTCGCATTTGCCGCAAAGACCCAGACAAACCTCACCCTATGAACCCGGGCACCCCTGCTAAGTCACCAAACGACTTGGGGCGACCTATAGCTGGGGTGTTGTTACCCGGGGCAGTGGTACCCATACCGCCTCCCAAATTGCTATAGTTTCACAATTCTAATATAATTCCAAAATAATTAAAAATATAGAAATGATGTCAACAATATTATGCAAATATAATGTCTACTACCAATACATTCCGTTTGTAAATGCGTAAAATAAACACTAATGATTTTTATTATTGCCTTGAAAAGAGAACCAATATTACTATCGTTTACGATGGATGGCTGATACTGCAGCGATGGATTTGCGTCAATAATATAACGGGTGACGATAGATAAAAGAGGTTGTATTTTATCAACATAAAATAAATGGCATACCAAACACATTTTTATCAACTTTGCTTTGTTGAAAGCAAAAATCATAAAAGTTTTATTTATATTTATTGACTCCAGTTTGAAAATGGAGTAAGATTTACCAATATTTTAACACAGAACAAAACACAATTGATAAATTATATTTTAAAGCCACAACTAATCCCATCTTAGTACATAATAATAAATACAATGACATCAAATTCAAATGTGTTATCTACAGCTATATTATTGTTATCTACAGTTATCTAGACCCTCCACAACAGGGATCAAATTCGATCAACGCTATAAATCGTTGCTCTTCAAGCAAAAGTCACCAACGCACACGCACAAATTTTGAGATATAATGTTATTTGAAAGCTTTCAATTTTTTCCATTATTATGGAGTTAGATCATAGATAACTAAATTGATAGAGCAGACATAGACCAGCACATCGGGGAAAGGGGAACAAACCAAGTACCGACTTTCTTTTTGCGATTTGTCAATAAATGAATCTGACAGTTTTCAGACAAGTCACATTGTAATATCACTATTTAGTCCTCGGAAATAAATTTTGCGTACAAATTACTAGTTCTCTTTTATAACGGCAGCATTTCTGATGGCAGCATAAAAACTTAACTACAAAAAACTTTTGTTTACCCGAATCGGGTAAACAAAAGTTCGAGCTTATTTCCAAAATCGATTATTTTGTTACACTATTTAATTAGACAATTTTAGAAATGTGATATAATTTTCACCTCACTCATTTTTGCATCACTACGCAATTTGTGGGCAGTTTAGTTAAAAACCCACAATGGACTGCGTTGCAAACCGTTGCCTTAATTTAGCGAACTTTATTTTTCTGCGCAGGGTCTGGTTACTTCAATGTGCGCTCTTCGGCTGTCAATTTACACATGTAATTAGTTTTCAAATTTGCAGTATCTCAAAAAATGTTTGTTGTGGTTTGGGGATTTTGTCTAAACGGCGATGAAATAAATGTACATATTTATGTTAGGTTGTCAAAACTGCAATTTCGAAGCTTTGATCTCTGATTGAATCTAAGATTTCTACATTCTTTTAATACATAAGAATTTGATCGCTAGAGTGGTGTGTCGTTAATAATTAAAATTACGAATGATCGAGAGAAATAATAATATAAAACTGGTGTATAAACATAATAATAAACGTGTGATAATGGATGTGGTGACTCAAGACTAACCTATCATGACAGTAACGTGAACGTTTATCTTGCCATTATTGTCGGTGGTGTAGTGGGTGGCGCTGGCCTCAGTGGGTATGTCCATGCGGCTGGGGTTTTCGATGGTCAGATTCTTCGTGGCATCGACTTGGTCTTCATGGATGTAAGATTCATTGTCCTGTCCTTCCGGCGCTTTCCGCACTCCATTAGACTCCTTCTGACGCGACTCAAACTGAATTTCCGGAGTCTTCTTATTTCCGTTGCTGTACCCGTTATTATAAGCTTGAGATAAATGATTTGTGTTTGAATTTGGAAGATATTGTTGGGCGGCGTTCACGCCGAAAAGCGGGTTTGAAACTTTGGGTATTTGCGACGAGTGATTTGACAAAGTTTGTGAGTCGACCTCGTTGGAATTCTGGGATATTGTCTCTCCGTTTTGTGATATGGCGATTTGTTTGGGAGGTGATGAGTCCTGTGAGGGTTGAGGGCCTCCCAAGTCCCCCGTGGAGGCTGATCCATTGGAGGGTCTCTTCTGGGAGACGGGGCCGTTAGGGACGTTGGCCACATTTTGGTTGTTCTCCGTACCATTTGGAAGACCCTGGAATAGAGAAATAAGTAGCATTTAGCAATAATAAAGACACAAATTAAAGTTCTTAATATGCTTCAATGGATTAAAACATGTTTTAACAAAATGTCAACAAGAACAAACATGCAATGATTTTTTTTATTAACTGTAAAACTTGGGTAAACTCAGTCAGTCTTTGGGTAAAATATAATTTAGTGGGTAAAAAATATTTCAATATAAATTAAGATATTTTATTTAGTTGTTAGACTCATTAGTGTAAATATATATTTTTAAATACAATAAGAATGGAATGCAATCAATTTTGAGTAGTAGCACAGACAAACTTTTAAAGCTCGATGTAGGGCAAACTAGACCATAATTGCCCCGCAACTAGTGATTGCCCACTCTCACTTTTTTCTATAACCTATGTAAATACTTCACCGAAATCGTCATAGATGTTTCTATTAGTTCAATATGAATTGACAAATTGCCGTATCGGCAGAAACATAAACATTGTTTAAAAGTAGATACAATTAGTTTTTGTGAAGCACATCAAATTTATTTTTGAATAAAGCAGGTATTTCATGTAATATCTTATTTTTTTTACATATTTATTGATAATAAAACAAAATAAATAAGTGTGAACCATATTCAGGTTGTTTTATTAACGTTTTTTATTTGATCGCTGAAATGGGCAATCACTCTAAACAAGTGGGCAATAAGTGTACATTAACCTATATTTTTTGTTCATTTAAAATAATTGTTATTTAGTTATTGTGTAATATAATCGATGAAAAGATTTTGTAGGTAAATAATGAAATATTAAGGGGGGAGGGGGGTAAGGTTTGAAAGGCGAAAAAAGGCATATTTTCATGATTTTTTTTGAGATATGAATAATGTTGGTTTATTTATTTTATATACACTTTATGGTATCATATCTGAAGTATCTTTGAAAACAAAACAACTAAAAATATCAATAAATAAGTCTGTGGGAGCGAATCTCTAGAGGCGCCTCGAAGAAAAGTTGTTATGCGGTAAACATCGAGTCAATACCGGATCATCTGACATAAAAAATTGAAGTGCTTTTAAAAGGTGATTTGTTTTCTCAGGTAATCAGGGAGAGTTTTATTTATTTATTTATTTTTTTTTTATGGCAGCATTTTGAAGTGAAAAACTAGATTTTTGCATTCGATAAATTGTTATCAAAAATAGGCAAAAAATAAAAAATAAGTTTTTCCTTACTACCTGTTGATTTATAGTGTACAAAATTTCAAAAAGGTCGGTCAAGTAGATTTTGAGTTATGATGTTCACGAACTTCAAAAATTTGTTTGCGAGAAATTCGGTAATTTTTTTTTTTTTACTCGAAAATCCGGTGCTGTATCTTTGTTCGTTTTGCTCCGATTTACTTGAAATATTGACACAATACTCTCGACATGTTGTACATTCAGAATTTTTTGTTTTTTTAAATAGGTTTGTAAACCTTACCCCCCCCCCCCCTTAAGCAACTATTTATTGTTTTAAAATAATGGTGTGGGTAGGATCAAACCTACATCCAAACTTACATCCATACAAATTAAAAGATTTTCCCTAAATACAAAAAAAGGATGAAGATAATGATATTTTAGGATGATTAAGGGCCGATATTTCAGTATACTCACAAATTTTACTAGTAGGCTTATCTTGACAGCGCTTCTCTCAGAGAGCAACTTGCCAAGTGAATATCTCTCATAGTGAGCTGATGAACCAACTGAAATACTGACCCTAAGGCAAACCCTACACATTCAATATTTATTGCGATCTGCAATATTTATCAATTATCGTGATAATTATTGAATGTGTAGGCTAGCTTATTGCCGGATCACAAATGCCTAAATTCCTGAATTCCGTATCGTGAAGATCACAGATCGTGATAAATATTGACAGATCACAATAAATATAGAATGTGTAGCCTACGCCTCAATAATTATCACGATCTGTGGGTTCATGATACGGAATTCAGGAATCTAGATAAACATATGTGTGATCTATATTGTGATCCGTCAATACGCTAACCTAAACCTAGCCTACATGATCAATAAATATCACGATATTTGATAAATATTGACGGATCACAATAGATATTGAACGTTTAGGGTAGCACTCTGGTCCATATTTATGATCCCTATGGATAGATAAATATTGAATGTGAGCCTACGCCTAGAGGATGTTGTGGGCACTTCAAAACAAACACTAACTCTGTAGCTTAATCCCAATATTGGCGGAGCCTTCTTCTTCATCTTCCTCAGGTTGTCGTTGATGATGACCATCTTCCTCGCATCTCCTGGGACACTTTAATACTAACCACTCCTCACCCGACTGACTGACTGACCTACTGCCAGCCTATTCACTTCTGCACACTTCACACGGAGGTCACATCACTTATTGTCTTGGACAGTGTCATATTTTCACATAGCATTTTATTATGTAAGAATTTATTGTTTATGTAGAGGTTAGGTTTTAGTCAGATGCGGTTTCATTCAAATTTCAATCAAAGATTATATCATTTCTATTCATGTGCCAAAATTCAATGATTAACAGTTACCGAATAACAACAAACATTGTTTCCTAATGGCAAGAAATATTTACTGATGGAAAGATATAAATATTAAAAATAATAAAAAAAACCATGAGAGTAAGTTTATACAAAAATATTAATAAAGAAAAAACATCACTATTTTTATGAAATGTAATTTTGGAAATTACACTACATTTCATTTTTTAAAAAATTATTTATTAACCAAGATACATTTAAGTACATTATTTTAGGTAAATGCCACCTCACTAGGCTGAGGTGGCATAGGTATACGGTATACCTAAACTAATTACGTTAGAATATATGGTAAAAGATGCATTTTAATTACATTTTTATTCAAAGTTCAAAGTTCAAAATTTCGATTGAAATATGGATGTATGTTCCTCATAGAAAATCAATAAAATGTTTTTCTTCTAACATCATTAACATTTACGAAGTGGAATTTGTAAAAATTAATAATAATCTAAGTTGATGTCAGATTAGGTTAGGTTAGTTCTGGTTAGCACAAAGAGGTATATTCCTCATAGAAAAACAATAAACCTTTTTTTTGTCTAACATCATATACCTACACTAACATTCAGGAATAAGCAAAAATTATGTACATCAATCACCTTAAAAAATATCAAATACATAATACATTATGTATCTTCAGTGGTGACGTCCCCGAGTGCACATAAAATCCGTAGTGCCATAATAATTACATGCAATATAACGTAGGTAGGTACCTACTTACACAAAAAAATATTGTAAATTTTTTCTTCAAAAATAGTTATTTTAACAAAATGAGGTAAGTACCTAATCATGTAATTATTAAAGAAAATTTCATTACCAGCGGTACTTCCAAAGCAACATTGTAAAGTTCCATCGTATGTTTAGGATTTTTTTTATGTAGAGTTTTAAATTGCGTAAAAATAACAATGCTTCTTTGGCGGACAACGAATGAGAACTATTACAAAATAACCATGTAATGTTATTATTGTTAACTTGATAAGCCATTGAATTATTATTTCAAGGTGTTGGATATCACTGCCGAAAAACTTCCGGAAACCTACCTACCCGACAGCTACTTCCATACTTGTTGATCGAATTTTCATACCGTTATGAATTATGATGGCTAAATCACTGTTTATATTATTATTTTTCATAAATTAAACAACAAACCAACGGCTTTGAGGTCATTAGTAATGGTATGAAATTATTTATTGAAGGCACATATTAAAATTAAGCTACAAATGGATGTTTCAATACAATTAACTGCATGAGGAAAACCGATTTTAATACGAATTTTATTATGTGTTACAGTTGCAGAAATTTTTACGACTGCTTTGGAAATATGAAATACTGATTTCAATCTGTCAATAATGTCTGATTTCATACCTACTCATAGTATCGGAATGGTAAGAGGACATTGTTCAGAATCAAAACGTAAATCTGGCAAATAAATCTGATTTCAAGCTGGCAAAAAAAAAATGTTTTGAAAACTGCACACAAATTCGATTTAAAAGTAAAAATTTTTTTTTTAGTATAATACATTTATTTTCAAATGTCTTAAAGACACATTTTTTTATTTGACTGAAGTTTGAACCTTCCTCCCTAGCATGGCGGGCGAAATAACACAATATGTACACTATGTATAAAATTCTTTAATAAATAAATAAATAGGAATCAAATTTGCTACATTGATAAACCTTCCCGAATTTCTTCGATTTTAAGAAAAATGCGTCCTTGTGATTGTGCGTGATTGCCATCGGATGTCGGGAAGTGGTTAATTTCCACATCACAAAATAAACCGAAATTAAAATAAATGTATTTTAAAAGTAATTTCTTATACAAAGCCGACTCCAATCTAACAAATAAAAATATCAGAAGAAAATATTGCAAAGGTATTTAGCCGACTCCAATCTAACAAATAAAAATATCAGAAGGAAATATTGCAAAGGTATTTAGCCGACTCCAATCTAATAAATAAAAATATCAGAAGGAAATATTGCAAAGGTATTTAGCCGACTACAATCTAACAAATTAAAATATCAGAAGGAAATACAAAGGGATTTAGCCGACTACAATCTAAAAAATAAAAATATCAGAAGGAAATATTGCAAAGGTATTTAGCCGACTCCAATCAAACAAATAAAAATATCAGAAGGAAATATTGCAAAGATATTTAGCCGACTACAATCTAACAAATAAAAATATCAGAAGGAAATATTGCAAAGGTATTTAGCCGACTACAATCTAAGAAATTAAAATATCAGAAGGAAATATTGCAAAGGTATTTAGCCGACTACAATCTAACAAATAAAAATATCACAAGGAAATATTGCAAAGGTATTTAGCCGAGTCCAATCTAACAAATAAAAATATCAGAAGGAAATATTGCAAAGGTATTTAGCCGAGTCCAATCTAAGAAATAAAAATATCAGAAGGAAATATTGCAAAGGTATTTAGCCGACTCCAATCTAACAAATAAAAATATCAGAAGGAAATATTGCAGATATTGCCGACTCTAATCTAACAAATAAAAATATCAGAAGGAAATATTGCAAATATTGCCGACTCTAATCTAACAAATAAAAATATCAGAAGGAAATATTGCAAAGATATTTAGCCGACTCTAATCTAACAAATAAAAATATCAGAAGGAAATATTGCAAAGGTATTTAGCCGACTCTAATCTAACAAATAAAAATATCAGAAGGAAATATTGCAAAGGTATTTAGCCGACTCTAATCTAACAAATAAAAATATCAGGAGGAAATATTGCAAAGGTATTTAGCCGACACTAATCTAACAAATAAAAATATCAGAAGGAAATATTGCAAATCTGTTGAAATGAAATATTTTTAATATCTCCCTACTCACTTGTAGAAAAGGGTAAATAAAATAGGGTCTAAAACTTCGAATGGCATAATACGTAAATATATGTATAGGGATGATTTAGGTTAAAGTTTTCGGCATGGTGTCTGTAAATGGGCTACGACTGGTTTACATAAATAATATTATATTCTTAGATGAACAAATATCAGTAAACTTAACTCATAAAAAGAAAATTATTTACAGTCTAAACATTACCAAATACCTGTCCGATAAAATACACATTTACAATTTAATATAAGCATAAAGTAACGTTCATATTTTGTAATGTGTTGTTTTGTAAAACACAAATACTTGGCGAACGAATAACATTACTGCAAGTGTAATACTAAAATATTAAATAGGCGCTAATGAAAGTGAATTCATTATTCTTTTATAGCGGATACCTAAAGAGATTCATTGTTTTAGGAAGAACAAAAGTTAGGAAACGATTATAGATTTAATTCGTAAAATGCACAACATCAAAAAAGTTTTTAAACAGTATGGAAACTAAATCTGAGATCCTGATATGTTCCATGATCTATTTCATAGAACGAACCGGTGGCCATACTTGCGATATTCCATACCGAATCTTTACAATAGGTATTTATATCGAAAGCTGAAGTTGATTTAACATTGGGCGTAAATTATATTTCTATGGTATGAAATATATCATAGAATTGTCTAAAGAACACTGCAGAACGTAAACATTCTGGAAAAATGTTCAACTGATGTATTATTGTTATCATGGGTTTTTGTCAAAATGAATATACAAAAGAAGAACTATAACAAATTTGCGAGGTGGCAAAAATTTACATATTTAAGGTCAGAGGCCCTAGCACACTTGCTCTATAACGATCGGTAGGATAACTATCGGTAACTTCTCATCGTTCCCTACGACGACTGCAGATCGCAAACGAATAGGTGACAGTTCACAATGACTAAGTGTCCTTAATATATTCGATATCAACTGTCGTTTGTACGTTTGAGATCTGCAGTTGTTCGAGCGACCGTGCTAGCACACCAGGCCGCTAACAATAACACTCCTTATGTAGATGGCGATAAGGTTTAAATCCCCGTTTGACGCGACAGCCGCATGTTTTGATTATTTTCAGAAAAAAATTCACCAAAAAGCGCGTTTTATTTTATTTTAGGTACAATTTATTTTGTGTTATTTTATTTTAATTTGGAAACAAATATTAACTTCTAAAGAATTTAATTTTCTCCATTATACAATAAAACCATAACCGAAAAGGGGTTCGTAAATAGGAGATTTTTTACTTTTAAACAGTTTTTACAGGCATGAAATTAAAACAATTTTTTTTCACTTTGTTCTAAGACTGGTCCAGTCTGAAAATTTCCGTAGTAGGACGAAACCGGTCCTGGTGTAAATAAACAAGTGGAACAAAGTGAAAAAAAATTGTTTAATTTCATATCTAATACAATGGAATTCCACCATGAATTAACAGTTAAAAAACTAGACTCGTTTTTACAGGCCTTACACTTTTTTTCTGGGCTTATAAATAGAGTAATAAAAAAATACTCGATTATTTCAAAGGCAAATTATGTGTTCTACTCGCAGTATTTAATTATTAGCGTCTAAAATATTTCTAAGCGATCGATTTTCAAAAAAAATTACACTATTTTGCATTGCTGAGAATTAAATTACTATTATATATACTAATAATTATTAGCCATTATTTTTTAAATTTTGAGGTGTGGGTAAAGATTATTTTTCGACAACTAGGTACGTATACCTAGATCATTTTTTAGTAATTTAATTTGATCATATTTTTAACCAGACTTGTCAATAACAATTCTAAAAAAAAGGTTTTCCTGAAATAATAAAAAAAACAACAAGGTCTCGAAAAATTGAAGATTAACGAGATATGTAGGTAATCATTGGTAATAATAACGTAACATAATTAACCATTAACGAAGCGAAAAACACGCGGAAATGCATCGGACTAATGATGTAAAAGAACTTCAAACGAAGAAACATACTAATTGTGGAGGAAATACGCTCCGTGCGTGCTAATCTCACATTACCCCGTAAATTCAATTCCTCCAATAATAAACATTTAAAGTCGGGAAACTTATGCGCATGGTGCAATTAATTGATCGGGCAATTAATGTCTCGGTCACAACATCCGAACTGCAAAGTGATTTCTTAAGTAACCGCAAACTTCTACTTATTATTACTATTAAGGCTCCATAGTAAGCGTTAAAAAAAAAGAAGAAGACGGTTTGCATGGGAGATATGTAAATACGAATGTTAGAGGGAGAGCGTTAATATAAAAAAATGATTATAATTATAATTAAGCGAAAATAGTGAAAATATTTAAAAATATTTAAGCTAATAGCTCAGAAATACATAAAATAATTTGCAAGGGAGATAGAAACATTACACGTTTAAATTTATACGACGAGAATGCCAACGTTTTTATAAACACCAACCAGGAATTATTAGATTTCTGGTCAAATAAAATTATTCACGCAAAAAACTTCAATTATCTCAACAAACGTATGTTGACAAACTTTCGTCAAACAAATGGTTGAGTATTGGAGAGTTGAGCGCAGAAATAGAAGGATTTATGCTTGCTATTTAAGATAGAGTCATTAATATTAAACATTATAGGAAGCATATAATTAAAGATACAAATCAAATTGATGATTTATGTAGAAAATGTATGGCTTTTCCGGAAACCACAGAAAATATTATATCGGGATGTTCTATATTAGCACCGTCCGAGTATACATTTAGGCACAATCAGTTTTTAAAAATAATTCACCAAAGTTTGGTAATTAAACATAACTTGATTGACTGTCATAATATAGTACCATATTATGAATGCGAACCAAATTCATTTTTAGAAAATGATTTCTTTAAAATATACTATGCTAAAACTATACTAACAGACAGACCAATTAGTGGACCCGATATAGTTTTACATGACAAAATTTAAAAAAATAACTTATATCATTGATGCAGCCTGTAATATTGAAAAATCTGTTTCTGAAAAAAATAAGAAAGTATACAGATTTAGGAAATGAAATTAAAAGAATTTGGCATTCTCAGACTATAAAAATATTACGATTTATTATTTCGGCTACTGGCATTATACCTAGCTCTCTCATTATTGAGTGATCAATAGGATTTATCGGTCAAATTAGGAGTTCCACCGAGCCGAACCTTCTGATATGAAAATGTCTGGAGTCGGTGAATTATTTTCCCATTTAATAGTCTGGTAGGTTAGCATGTTGTTCTTGCATTGTTTTGTATTAATTATACTTATATAATACACTTGCATAGCGTGGATCTACTAAATGATCATTTTTATGGAAAAGTGTGTGAAAGGGTTTAGTTTTTCTTATGGGGAAAACTAAACCCGGACCTAAAAGTCTCGTAAAAAATATAAAAGAAAAACACGACTCGTTTAAAATATAACAACAATCTCTCGACACATGTATAAAGGAGCATTAAAAAAATATTGTGAATTTTGAAAATTGACAGTTTGATAATGCCTTCAGAAGGCGAAACAGCTGTGACGCGTAATAATAATTACATAGCAGAACTTGTTTAAAAATAAACTGTTTTTATAAATTAAATAATATTATTGAATATACGTATAAAAAAATAACACTCAAAACACTCCTTATGAAAATGACGATAAGGTAAAAATTTCCGCTTAACACCGGCCGCCTGAAGTTCAGGCACAAATATTTAAATGTCATACGATTATTTGTTAAAAAAAACTTAATTTGCCACATTATGCAATAAAACCATAACCGAAAAAAGGTTCGTAAGTAAGAGATTTTGAACTATACAATAGTTTTTATATGCCTGGTACAAGTTTTTCATCTGGGATTGTAAAAAGACTTATAAAAAACTAGTCCATTATTTCAAAGGCTAATATGTGTTATTTAATTAAAGAATCTGAAATAGTCCTAAGCGATAAAATTTTCAAACCAAAAACACATGATTTTGCATTGCTTCGCCTTAAGTATTTAACAAAGAACAGATCGGTGGAACAAATTAGTATGATTTTATTACCTATTTTAATAGCTATTGAGATAGATAATTTTATGATCTAATAATTTAATTTTAACATTATGGCGTATCTGTGCCGTTATTACTTACGTTCCCTGTAATGCAATTGCTACTAAATTTATTAGATACTATATTATGTTTATTTTTACTGCTTTATCGTAAATGTACCACTGTAACAATATCGCCAACGAGAATATTACTTCTATTGAAACAACCCCCCTCTTATAATAGAAAAGTACTTGCAAATTTCAATGCCCCACCCTTTTATTTCATTTCACTAAATACCTCACATAATCAGAAAACTAAGGCAAATAGACAAACTGAATAATATCTAAGGACCAATTGTTTCACAGAATTTGAACAATTCATCGAATTTCTAAGTTAATTTGATGAACTGTTCAAATTCTGTGAAACAACCCGTCCTTACTTGGTCAGTTGTTTCGGAAAAAGTGTAATACATACTACGAGTACATTTGGACAAAGAAGCTCAGAATTATTAAATACATCTATATTTTAACCCACTTTCGATCGAGCTGAAACTCGGCAGACAGGCTCGTTGTCGCTGATAACGCATTCTATCAACTTTTAGTGGCAACCACACGCATATATGCAATTCTCTGAAATTCGATGACATTACTGACTCTTATCTAATAGGGATTTATTGGATAACCAACAACCCTGTCGTAGGTCACCTTAAGTGCTCGGGTTCATGGGGCGAGGTTTGTCTAGGCCTTGACGGCGGATCGGGAGAGACTGGATGAGGGAGACCTTTTGACCTCTCCAGCTGGACTCTCGATCAATCGCCGGTGGGAGGGATGGATTCATACGTCGACCCATTGACCCCAGATTCCTACTCACTCCTCATACCCTTTTCTTTCCCAGAACTTCCACTCCTTAATTTCCCTAAAAATACCCTATACGCAGCATCCCCAAAAGATGACATATGCTTCTACGGAAATGGTTTTTCTCATGGCTACCTGTGTGGAGCTAATGTAAAAAAAAAAAACAAAAAACCTAAACAATTCGGTAAGAAAAGAACAGAATTCGAATTAAAAAGAGTTAAGAACATCAACTTTACTAAAATGTATCGATGAACATGTTACATTAATGGACTGCCGTGTTCGAGTAACTTACATTAATGGATTAAGTAGGTGGTGGGTGTGCATAATTAAGTAACGGTAAAATGATTTAGTTCTGGACGCTGCACATTATAGCACATATTCTGCACATGCAAGAATGATTTTGATGATCTCTGTGTCCAATTTGTAGAGATTCATAATATTATGAAAATTTTCTAATTGATTTTTTATGAATGATCGTTGAGAATGCTGTAGAGCGATGTTTGTAAATATAATCTATTTAAAAAAAATCTTTGAATATAAAAATGAACGTTTCTTTCTTTGTTTCTTATTATTTCCTGCACCATTCATTCGATTGCGATGAAATTTTGGCGATGTGTTGTGCGCATACCCGCGAAGGTTTCTATATATAATGGTGCGCTCTGGCGTTAACTAACTAACTAACCATCATATCTTCGTTGTTTGTTTTTGGGGTGTTATGCCGTGTTGCGCTACCTCATTCTTTAGCCGACCTACACATCGTCGGATCTGCCCTGATGATGGACACTGCAACGCTGTCCGAAACGTCGGCTAAAGAAGGAGGTACCTAGCGCAACACGGCATAACACCTTAAAAACAAACAACGAAAATGCTTTTGGCCGTGAAATCTAAAAACGTATCTAACCATCATATCGTTTTCCCGCAGAGGTAGACAGAGAGGACGGACTGCAAAACAACTCGCTTATGGCACACACACTCGGCTTGCCTTATTCACATTCACACATCATTTCATACTCTTGGCCTGACTCAATCATCTAATTCACTTGATTATGCCATGTCTTCCTACTTCTACCATTCACATTTGCGTCATAAATTCTCCTTACACTTCGTTCATTCGTTTTACATGCCCAAACCATCTGAGCGTTCCTTTTTTAAATCTTACCCATTCCGCTTACATCAGCCTTCCATTCTCGGATCTCCACGCTTCTCACACATACGCCTCGGAGATCTCATTTCTACAGCGTTCAGTCTACTTTCATCCTTTCTCTGCCAGTTCCATACCTCACTGTCATACATCAGGGTAAGTACTACCACTTCATTGTGAATTGCTAACTTCGGTTCTTTGTATAGTTTTTGATATTTTACTGTGGTGGTTTATATTGGTGACCCGACAGTTTACTCCGTGACAGTTGCCCATCAGAAATTATATCTATCTATATATATATCTTCTCTATGATATATATTGGTGTATAACTGTTTTATAGAGAACATGAAAAAATAAATAAATAAATAAATATAAAAATGAATCCTTGTTTCCCTTGGTCACATTATATCTTCAGAACGACTTTACCTATTTCATTAATCTTTTTTTTAAAGTTTCTAATACTTTGTAAAAGGTTCCTACGGAAAGAAAAATTAAGAAAATTGCGCAGAAACTTAACGACTGTTTTAACTTCAGAAGGCTGTCCCCGGGAGAGGGGAGGGTTGATGCGGGGAAGGTGAAAAGGGAACGCGGGAGGGGAATGGGACGATGGTAGGAAAGAAGAGGCGGAAAGGGAGCGGGGACGAATGGGAAAGGACACGCAGGGAGGAACAATTTCTTAATTTAAGTGGCATTGCAACGCATGCCGGGAATCAGCTAGTTTATTATAAAATTATAATTTTTTGTAATTTTTTTTACCAAATTTAAACCAAAAATCGACTTAAAAAATCTTTAATAAAAAGTGTGGTGTGGATATCAAACAAATTTATATATAGTGTCAACTTTTTGTACTTTATACCCTGGTATACACAGTATTACAGACAAGTAGTTTTATCCTTGATGCGTTGGGATGAAAATACATATTATTAAATTAAAACAAATAACTTTGTTTAAATTTAATATATAATTTTTAAATATTATATTATTAATTTTTAAACAAAGTTATTTCTTTTAATTTAATTCCAAATGACGCCACAAAGTGATTTTGCGAAGTTTGAAGAAAAAAAAAGAAAATACATATGTTTTTTATTATTATATTTTTTTGTTATTCGGCAGTATATCCTCTTGCTTATGGGGCCAACAGACCTAGCTATAAAAGCTCAAGCGTTATTTGGTTTGGCCTATTTCGGCAAATCGGTTGCAGTACATTCCCAATGGAAATGTATGACGAGCGATATGCTGAAGTGGGCCGAGCCAAAAAACGCTTGAGCTTTCATAGCTGTCTATTGGCCCCATTACCTCTTCGGCGACACTTCGAATGCGCTTAGTTATAATTTATAATTTATGTAAGTAGGTATACCGTATTTTCCCTAAACCGAGTGCATATTGTACACATATAATATCCCGGGAGTTCATCTGTCTGGGATCAACCGTCATGGAATCTTTTATATTATTTATAATATGATAGATATACCCACGCCAAATAACCTAATAAAACTCGTTTAAACTAGTTTTTTTAATAATTATTTTACGCATTTTTAATTTAAAATATTATTTTTAAATCGGAACCTTTAATTAGCACCGAAACGCCCTTGAAGGAAATTAAAACAATATAACAGGAATCAGGAAGTACAAATGGTAAAAATCATTACGCATAGCGCATAATAATTGTTATTTAAACATTATTTATGTTAATTTTTTTTTTTGTGATCAAAACATACAAAGTTAAAATATTACGCAAATATTTAACCGGAACACAATTATTATGTGTTGATATGAATTAAATAATAATTAATTTTATCTTTTAACCTCTCAGGCTGATTTGTTCGCTTTTTGGAACTACATACTCATATAGGTCCCATAGAAATCGTTGTATCTCCCTTAATTATCATAGTAAGAAATATGATATAAACGGCGCTACAAAAAGAAAACGCCGCGCTTTATATTCAAATCTAAATGTTAACCACAAAATGAGTAAAATGTACCTACACCTTTATAAAATCTAAGTTTTGGAGCGCAATTTAAAAAAAAAAAAAACTTTGGGAATTTTTCACTAATTATTTTTAAATGGAGCGACAAAAAAAGTTAGGTGACAATAACTTTTATAAAACAATTTGTCTAATAAAAATGCACGAGTTTTTTATTATCGTTAATTTTAGTTAGAAAAACCGTAAGGCGTATTTTATTCGATTGTGTTATTTCAGTAGTATATACTGTGTATTTGCGTCACGTTCCAGAGTGGAATATACTCTCAGTATCGTCGTGATGTAAGACCATCATTCAGAATTAAAAAGTTGCTTTAAATGGCTTTAGCCGTGTTTGGTGACCAGTCTGAATAGTCAGTTTCCTTCCCCTCCCCACTATGTTCAACCTCACAACATATCCCAATCGGGGATGCCATAGTTTCACTGGCTCCAGAAAGGAGCAATTGAAACTATTTTGCCGTATTTACATAAAAATTAGGTAACTCAAATATAATTAAACACTTTTCAAAATAATCACTTGGTTAAAATAATTATGAATATAAATCACTCACTGAATTTAATAAAAATCACATAAACTTACAATTAAAATTATTTTAGAAAAAATAATAAAAAAAAATATTATTTTTGTTTTTTTAAGACGCGCATTTTTTTGATCACTTGTGAATTTTATAATAAAACAACATATTTATTACGCTAATATACTGGAGTTGCCATATAATTTATTAAAAATAAACAAAGCAGTAATAAAAACAGACGTTGCGCTTGCACACACGCACAAGAGACTGAGAAATCCACAGGTTTAGTATAGCATTCCTGCCCCATTGGCTCAGCGCGGGTAAATTCAAACAAAAAATAACGTTCCATTCGATTTTTGAATCGCTACGTGAATTTTCGCGCGCGTGCTCTCGGCCAATCGGAACGAACACGAGATTTTTTTCCCGTCCCGCTCTGGCCAGGGAATGTCGCAGGGGAGGGACGTATCGGCATCTCGCTCTAGCCGAGTTTTCCTTGAAACTTTCTATTGCATCGCTGCGTTTTTTAATAAGATCTTCACGATTCGTTAAAATCCGATTCATAAACGGTACAGCTGTGTTTTTGTAGGGAGTCCGTGAAAAATCACAAGGCCTCTCTGGAGGTCTAGCACGGACGATCGATAAAACCCTATACCAATACGACATTGACTAAATCCGTCATCTATGGTCAGTTAGCAATATTTGCGAGCACGGTCAACATATGATTCCAACAATAGGCTGACATAAGCAACCGTTTTTACCAAGGGACAGAAAAACTATCAATATATACAACGTTTTTAATAATGTCGTTCGTTAAGCAAAATAATTGGCTTATGAATGGAGGTGAATCAACGAAGCTCTTAATTAATTCATCTAAGACGCGATCAATTGATTCCATTTCCGTTTGGAGAAACGAAAGTTGTTCAAATATGACCAAAGACCTCATTGACTAATAAACTCCCGTTTAGTGTAAGAAATTACGTGCAATACTCCAATGTATATTAAAGATAGTATTTCAATTCGAAATTGTCAATTTATAAGTAATTTTTACGTTGTCGTTTGACATTTACGTATGTAAATTCATAGTCAGATCCGTCAGTGTTGCCAGCGTTTATCGATTTCTTATTTATTTCCTGTCAATAGTCTGACTATCTGCAGTGCGGCCGTAATTGGCATCCACCCAATATTGTAAAGTTATCGATTTAACTGTGTCAGACACCCTAAAATCGTTGGAGTGAAAATTTAATTTTTCTGAATCAAACCAAATACATTGAAAAAATCACGGCGATCCACCTCGGCCGGTAACATTACAAATCGGACGAAATTAACCACTTGGACACATAAGCTTGTTTTCACGATAATTTAACGTAGGTAGACATAGGAATGACGTATGTCCCGTACCTGAGTTATTGTACCTGTGCCGTAATGTTTTAAAATTGTGATTTATACAAAAAAAAAACAACATCGCAAAAACGCTTTTTTCTGAAGTTTAGGCAAAAGTATCAAAATGTTGTCCGATCACAATCTAAATAACTTACTTTAGCACTTTATACAATAAAAACCATACCGGAAAATCGACATCTCTTCTTATTGGAGTATGTCTTAAGGCAAAACTGGGAAAGCGAAGGAGATTGGAAAGAAGAAGGTTGGGAAGTACCCGGCGCTTTAAATCTGGCATTTCGGTAACTTCCCATCGTTCTTTAGGACAACTGCAGATCGCTTATGTATAAACAACAATTTATGTCGAATATATTAAGGACACTAAGTCATTGGTAACTGTCACTTATTCGTTGGCGGTCTGCAGTCATGCTTCATGCTAGGGAACGATGAGAAGTTACCGAAAGTTATCCTATCAATCGTTATCAATCGAGTATGCTAGGGGCCCTGATTACCAAACACGGCTAAAATTCATTTCAAGCAACTCAACTATTTTGAATGACAGTCTTTCAGCAGGCTCTAATTATAAAAGTTTGAAGAAAAAAGGTAGCTATATTGGCAACGGAATGCCTAGTAAAAGATGGTGTAGTCGGAGGATGCGTGTAAGGGCGATGGGGCATGAAGCACGTATGTTACACAAATACAGATCATAATACATACCACACTAGAACTAGACAGTACAGTGGCTTTACCGCCATTGCGGCGTGGGTGTATTGAAGATAGTGCCGACTACTGGCGCAGCCGAGTCGGAACAAGGCCGAACTACCCCGGCCAGAATAGGGGATGGAATTTTTTTTTTAACATTAACTTCACACAGGGAAAATAATTTCCCTCACGGCCTATATCATCTTCGAAGGTGCTGTGTGGAGGGTCTTTTTGGGGAGAAAGAGGAGTGCACATGGATCTCGAAGATACCTAAGTTAAGAAAAAATGCAAAATGCATGCTCGTTGGGTTCCCAAAATGCTGAAGAGCAAAATCGCGAGGAAAGCGCTCACCAGATTTTTTAAACCCTTTTTCCAACCAAGGCGAGGCTTTGTTTGGTTAAAAACATGGGTTTACCGCTTAACCCACACGGAGAACAATTTTATTCGGAAAAACGATCATTTTAATAGTAAAAACGGGACTGAAGTTCTTACGAACAAATTAAAAGTGTTTCAATGTTATTGGCGGGAAAATGTAAGAATAATTTGTTGGTATACGTACAAAATTACGTATACCAACAAATTATTCTTAAACGGCGTCTCCTCCGACGAAAATATGTACACACTTTGTGGATAGTTAGATCGGGGCCACAATGTTTATGCTTTCCGTGGCCCATGGAAAACGACAACAGTTGTGGCCCTGCCCCATGTTTATGGTAATGTTTGAGATATTGTTTGTGAAATTGGTCGCAAGAGACCGGCCTTTACATGTTCCCGCCAATAAACATTGAAACCCTGTTAATTTGTTAGTAAGAACTTCAGTCCCGTTTTTACTATTAAAATGATCGTTTTTTCGAATAACATTTTTCTCCGTGCAGGAATCAAAAAGGCAATCAATGACATTATTTTCATATTTTTCTTCACCTGAAGCAAAATTTGGCCGGAAAACCTTTGGAGACCGACTAGGATGCGGAGGAAGCGGTGAGAGCATTTTTGGTGGCGAAGTTCTACGATATCATAATTATTATATTATCAGTAAATGTACTTCATTACCCATATAATCTGCATACTTCACCCGCCATAACACAGGGACATCCCTAGCATGGCGGGCGAAATAACACAATATGTACACTATGTATAAAATTCTTTAATAAATAAATAAATAAATAAATATGTGGAATGAAGGACCTAGTGCCACGGTTCACCAAGTGCATCGATCGTAACGGGGACTATGTTGGAAAATAGTGGAGATATGTACCTAAAATGTCATACAATTTTTTCCTGATTTTTTAAATTAGAAAGGTCTTTAATTATTGGACCCTATTGTAGTATTATTTATAATACGCTACTGGCGAATCTTCTCCGAAGCGAAGTGCAAGCAGCTGTGACGAGGCGTCATAGGCCTGCTAGACCCAGTAGCAGTGATTGCAATCATCATTTATTAATAAAAAACACTAGTATATAGTGTTTGCTTACACGACTCGTGGGCATCTGTCTTCTTCTTCTTCACTTTCGGTTGAGTGAATAGGCATTTCAGTATTATACCTAGTAAGATAGATAGAGATTTCAATTTCATGAAAAAACATCGCAGGTTTGTACTATATAAGTGAAACGCTTTGAATAATATGATGATAAAATTAAAATAAATTAAGGATTGCAACTGATATGATTATCAACATGTCGGTGACCCGACAGTTGATCCCTCGACAATTAGCCCCTCGGAATCTATAGTATTATTGTCCGAGTGCCTGTACGGATGAAATTTAAGAACCCGACTCCAAGTAAATCTCTGACGCCGCACTGAATGGAAACCATTCTGACTAATTACGACCGTGAAATTTTTGACCGAGCTACTGCTGTAAATTAACCCTTATCACTAAAACGGACCGTACCGGGCTGAGTTTTACGTCGTTTTATGTATATGTTTTTTACACCACATACTAAATAATTTAGGTAGTCCTAGACAAACTCTTCAGTTATCGGTCTGCATTTAAAAAATGTATATCGCATTACTGTATTTTTAGATATTAAATCATTTCTATCGAATTCCGTCTAATTTTCAAATTCTCCCCGCCCCACTTCCCCTGTATAACAACGCTAGTATTCCCCCGTTCCTAAAAGCTGACAGGACTAAAAACTGCTAGTGATATTTATTATCTTTTATACATAAAAATCTCCGGTCTCAAGGATAAACTCCGAAACTACAATCAGAAATTTGGCTTACTGTGTGTAATTTGGTCTAACTAAAAAGGTAGGATTGTTTTTATCTCGATTATTGACCTCAATATTTAATATTGCGAATTAAATGTTCATTAAATATATGTTATGGGACAATGATTTTAAATTAATTTTAAGTTCCATAGGTTTCTGACAGATGGCGGTGTGAGTTAATTTATTGACACAACATTTGGCTATCTAGGTTAGGTAACCATTCAGAAGATGGCGTTGTGTTTCATTATACACGCAACACGTGGGCGGGTCAGCTAGGAAAATTATATTTTTTTGTGAATTATTTACCAATTTAAAACCTAAATAAAATATCTTTAATAAGTTGGTATGACCGGCCAGTGGCTGAGTTGGCATCGCATTTGGTTCCCACCCAGGCGTCCCGTGTTCAATTCCTCGGCTGGCTAAGTCCTCCATCACAACATAAGCAACATTTTCCGCTTACTGTGGTGGTAGTTAAAATTTTTCAAACATTGCCAGGTTATTCGTAACCCGGGAATGTTTGTCTTTCTTTTTTGAAAAAGAAAAAAAAATGTCTAACGAATTTATTTACAGTGTCGATTTGTTGTACTTATACGCTAGTAAATACAGTAAATATACAAGTAGTTCTATCCTTGGTGCATTTTAAAGAAAACATGTTTTTTTTGTTATTCGGCGGTACACCCTCTCTGCACACCCCTTCAAGCACATTTAGTTATATTTTGTGTGAATAGGTATACCGTATTTTCCCAATGTGACAGCGTTGGAAGGTCATTGTTTCTGGGCCCAGAGATCGCGGGTTCAAAATCTCACGTACTACAGAACAAATAATGTACTTGTCTATGTACTTCTTATATCGCCATTTACGTGAAATATCACCAAAGGGAGGTGATCAATTTAAATACGGGGGAAAGATTCTAAATCGCCTTGAGGAAATAACCACAATCCCGCTTCCGAGTGGGTTCCGCTACAGTTTCCGAGAACTGCAATACGTCATATTGTGTGACGAACCAGAGATATAATTGGTCGACATTCGAACAAGGTTCCGTAAAACGCCAAATTGTGTGCCGAACTAGAACTACATTTGGACGAAAATCGAACAAGGTTCCGCAAAACGTCAAATTGTGTGACGAACTAGAGGTACATTTGGTCGATATTCGAACAAGGTTCCGCAAAATGTCAAATTGTGTGACGAACTAGAGGTACATTTGGTCGATATTCGAACAAGGTTCCGCAAAACGTCAAATTGTGTGACGAACTTGGGGTAGGTATATTTGGTCTACAATCTAACGGTAATGTTTCGCAAAACGATAAATTGTGTGACGAACTAGAGGTACAATTGGTCGATACTCGCGAACAAGGTTCGGCAAATTGTGGTACGAACTCGGGGTAGGTATATTTGGTCTACATTCGTACGGCAATGTTCCGCAAAACGATAAATTGTGTGAAGAACTAGATGTACAATTGGTCGATATTCGTACAAGGTTCCGCAAAACGTCAAATAGTGTGACGAACTTGGGGTAGGTATATCTGGTCTACATTCGAGCGGCAATGTTCCGCAAAACGTCAAATCGCATGACGAACCAGTGGATGGTATAATTAGTCGAAATTCGGACTGCAGGGTTTCGCGGAGAACGCCAGGATTCCGCAGAGGGGTGACCAAGGTTCCGCGACGGTTTCCGAGAACTACAAACCGTCAAATTGTGTGACGAACTTGGGGTAGGAATATTTGGTCTCTATTCGAACTGCAAAGTTCCGCAAAACGTCAAATCGAATGACGAACTACAGGGTTTCGCGGAGGGGTGGCTAGGGTTCCGCGACGGTTTTCGAAAACTACAAAACGTCAAATTGCGTGATGTGATAAGTATATTTGGTCAATATTCGAACAAGGTTCCGTAAAACGTCAATTTGTGCGTTGAACTAAAAGAACAAAAAGATGAACATTTAATCGACATTCGAACTGCAGGGTTCCGCAGAGGACGCCAGGATTCCGCTAAGATTTTTGACATTTCTGGCCCGGTGACTTTAATATTGAAGAAAATTTTGCATTCATCGAGGGTTCCGTGACCCAAAAGGTTCGATAACGTTATCCAGAATAAAATAGCCAGATACATTACACCAATCGTATTTCCTTACATTACACATATTAATGACCAACATAGAAAACATAAACAATGTTTATTACATCGTAATATTAACTTTGTAATATGCATGCACAATAAAAATGTTAATTTTATGTAGAAACTATAATATGTAGGTAGTTCCGTGGAGTGTAAAAAATAACCAAATAAGGTAGCATTTTATTAAAATAAATTAAAAGGCGGTAGTCAATAATTAAAGATTAGTAATGATGATGGAAGCGTAAAGGTTCTACCTAGTTGTTGTGTTTCCACAAAACAATACACGGTGTCCAGAAACTTGTAGTAAGTACAAGCAGATAACTGGTGAATCCACATCACATTTGGAGTCGATATTTTCATATAACATTTATTGATTTAAGCTTTCGTTTTAGAGTAAATTGAGTCCGAAGATGAAATTTATTTAGATCAAAAGTTTCTAGGTCATTTGAAAATTTAGTTTTTTAGGTTATTCTAAAAAAATAGAGATTAAAATCGGCTGTGTAATGTCTTTTACTATTTTTTATTGATTACATAATGGAAGTTGACAAAAAGGACGCCCGCGAAAAAACACTTTTCTGCATCGGAAATTGCACGACATGAATATTTTTTTTATAATGCCTTCTAGAAGGTGAAAGCTATGTCGGTGTGTTTTTTTTTAAATTTTTGATGCGTTTCGTATTAACGTAAACATTTACTGTCAAATATGTATACTTTAAGGAAATGAAATATTATTCAAGGAAAAAGTGATACTAACTCAATTCTCATAAAGAATTACAAAATTATAAAAACACACCGATATAGCTTCTTCTTTCGAAAACATATTTTTGTTTATTTCAACAACCAAACCCCTCTTCGAACGATTTTTGTAGGTAAATATGAGAGTTTACGGCAGTTGTCCCATTCGCACGTTTCGCATTCGCATGTATCGTAAGTGTGTGTTTTATTTAGAGCGGGACAGAATAATAATGAAATACGTAAACGTTCCGCGTGTGGTGCAAAGTCTAGCCTCTTAAACAGTTTATATCAATGACATGTTGCTTTTAAATTTGGGCAGTGGATCCGAGAAAATGTAGATGTTAGAGTTTAGACAAATATTATTGAATGTATGTATTTGTTTGGTAATTAAGCGGGTGGAATAGTGCTGTATGGCATGTACGTCTTAAAGGTATGTACGAGAATCACCAGATTCCCAATTGCACTACGAGTTTCCGGACAACCTGTATAACATGAATGGCGTAGTGTTATGGTATTACATTATATTACATTATCACATAGGTTTATGGTCTAATTACAATTAGGAGCACGCGGGAAGTTATTTAATAATCAACCAGTTATCATTTCGATTCAACTTTCATATTATTAAAAACAGCGACTAATAAATGGCATATCGTTGCTGAAATTCAAAGGGATTATGTGGAAAACTTTTGATTTTTATCTCTAAGGCCTTTCTTCTACGGGGATACGCAAACATCCGATTCTCGACTAATTAAGCATGTTGGCGACTACCGCTATACATATGTGCGGAGGTTCGTACATATACTACACATGCAGGTTGCCGACATTTCTCGTCGGCGACGCCAGTCTCTCGCGACCAGAGGCCCTAGCACGCTTGCTCTATAACGATCGGTAGGATAACTATCGGTAACTTCTCATCGTTCCCTACGACAACTGCAGATCGCCAACGAATAGGTGACAGTTCACAATGACTAAGTGTCCTTAATATATTCGATATCAACTGTCGTTTGTACGTTTGAGATCTGCATTTGTCCTAGGGAACGATGAGAAGTTACGGACAATCGGTCGGTAACTTCATATCGAGCGACCGTGCTAGCACACCAGATAGGTGACGTCGGTCGTTACGACTTACGTCGTCAAGACTTTAAACATGGCAGAGCGGTTAATAAATATGATAGTCTAGCAAAAACGATAGTCAGACATTTTGTAACAATGCTAGGAACCTATCCAGGAATAAAAGGAATTTATCCAGATAAATGATAGGAACAAAAAAGTCAATAAAAATATTACAGCTACAGCAACTGTGCGTTTTTTTTTTTACATTTGCTCCACACAGGAGGCCATGAGGAAAAAAGTTCCCTCAGGGCCTACGTCATCATTGGAGATGCTGTGTGGATTATTTTTAGGAAAATAAAGGATAGGAAGTTCTGGTTAAAAAGGTATGAGGGGTGGGTAAGAATCTGTGGTAAATGTGTCCAGGCGTGACGTATGAATCCTTCCACCCCACTGCGGTACGAGGCGATGGGTCGAGAGAGTCCGGCTAGAGAGGCAAAAAGGTTTCTCTCAACCAGTGTCTCCCGTTCCGGCTCACCACGAAGGAGGTGGGCAACACATCCGCTGCCAAGACCTAGACAAACCTCACCCCACGAACCCGGGCACCCCTGAAGTCACTAAACGAAGCGAACCGTCGGGACGACCTATAGCTTGTGAGCGAGGTTAAGAAAGCTAGTTTTGACGTTTCGAGTTAGAACTCGATCTTGATGACAATGAGTGGTGATGACGCGGATCTCATGATTTCAGTAGCAACGTGTCAGTATTGGATTCTTGTGAATCCCTGTGAAAGAATGAATGGCCTTAATGTTAACTCTAGTAGTATTGAAAGTTTCTCAGGATCGATGTCATATTGGGTACAATGGTTTTAAGGAGAGGAAACCTTGAACCTTGTTCCTTAAGGAACTTGGGTTGTAGGAGGGAGAAAACGCAGAAGAGAGCAAACAGCCGAACTGTTGAGCACAAAACTTTCAATTACGCGGCGAATTGGGAACGCGTTTTCGCATCCGAAGGGACCAATATTTGTAATTGCAATGACTCGTTCTACATAATATAAGCAGTATTTTAGATAGAACAGTATTTTTTTATGTAAAAAAAAGATAATTGAGGGTGCTATGTGTTTAATACGTCCGTCGAAAATTGCTTCGTAATTCTTGCACGAAATATTAATAATTTATTAATGAATCAAATCAGTGGCGGTTTTCTCTAAAGTGCGGTTGTGCGGTGAACCCCCATTAAAAAGATGATAAAATAAAACAATCTTGTTGTATAGTAATATAAACGCATCACAGATAGCTCAACATTAAAATTCCGTCTTTAAAACTCGCGCCACCGAAAAATACGGTAGGTATCTGTTCCCATTTTGTGCGCGTTGCGATCCGCACACATTTGTCCATACGAAAAAATCATAGCCGATACGAATCGCTGTGACGGTAGAATGGACAAAACTACGCAGCTTGGTGCGCTGCTCACGAGTCAAGATGTCACGTGACCTCCGAACTTTGACGAGTCTCGCCGAAACGAAGCCCGAGATTGTCGCAGGATGACCGGCTGACGGTCGACTTTTGCACCGACGGATGCAAGTTAAATGTTATATATTATAGTATTTAACTTTGTAGTCATTTTTGTACATTTTTTATTTTCTTGTTTCTGCATTTCTCCAACCGTTTACTAATGGCATTTGTAAATTTACTATTGAAGTGGACCGATTTTGACTTCTGTTTTCGTATTTTTTTTATAGATAAGTCGTTATATCCCTTAGTTAAGAGTACGTTTACTAAAGTTTCGGCAAACAACGTCGCTAGTTTTGCAATTTTGTGTTGAGCTTTCCTAGTATTCTTTCGGCTTTCAAATTGAAAGTGGTTGCGTTTATCGGTTGTCGCGAATATTCTGTCCTAATGTTTTCACACAATGACGGAATACAGTGTTCTATACAAAAAATAACGCTAATGCTTATGAAAAAAGTTTGGAAATTAAATATAATTATTTTTTGTATACGTGTATAGTGGATTTTTTGTGTAAGTGAAAAAAGCTAATTTTATTTTGTGGCCACCTTTATTTGTGTTTCTTGTTTTTTTTAGGTTTTAAAATATCAATTATATTATATTCTACATTCTACGCAATTTTTCTTATTGAAAAAAAAATAATCATTAGCAACTTACATTGAGTGTTGTAAAAACCATCAAACAATTTAAATCCTCTAAAACCACTTTGGTTTTTTAATAATTGTGTCGAGAAGTATCAAGTTATTTAAAAACAATAATACCTATTTAGGTACCCCTCCACTAACTTTATTTAGTTTGTGTGATAAGAGTAAATTTTGATTAGACAATAATATATCTTCTCTTGAATTTCTGAACCCCCCGTTAAAAAGACCACGAACCGCCACTGAATCAAATAAAAATAATAAGCTGTAAATTAAAGTGATTTAGGACCGCACATAAAATATAATAAAAACAAATTAATGTAAAGCGTAAAAAAAACAATTTCCGTGATAAATTGTTTGGTAGGTACGTGGTTTTAACTGAAGATAATATTACTTTTAAATATTTCAGAAATCTTTAAAAGAGATCAACAATAAATACATTTTCGAGGCCACCAATAAATCTGGATGTATTATTTTGTCCGACGAAAGGAAGCTGACTTCCTGTGGAATTCGTCCGTCCGCATCCGTCGGGAATCGCGTGCTACAGTTTGCAAACAAATAATATGTAACACATTACCTATCAGGTACCTAGTGTAGTTGGTAAATGGAATTGATTTCTCTCACAAGTCAATCAGAGGAAATCTCGCAGGGACCTACAACGGATAAACACGCAATGGATGTAGATCAGGGATGTCGAACCCAAGTCGTTTGGTGGGACAAAAATATTACTGAGTTTTGGTGGGTAATTCGGCGGGGGTTACCGGTTTACTTTCCAGTTATTTACTTTACATTACCCAGTTTACTTTCGGGATTTTTAAATTTATTTTTTATTAGGTAAGGTGCGGTGGGGTAAGTCCGGATTTGGGGGAAGACCGAAAAACGCGATTTTTCGGCACCCTGGCAACTTATAAAATGCGCCAATATCTCTAGAGGAGCGCCATTTCATTACGCTTCCCTCCTCCTTCGGTCGGCTCGAGGCAGCCAAAATATTAGGTTTTGTGGCGCGTTTTTTGAACAGTCTAAATTTATCGTAAAATTGTGAGATATTCGATCTTACCCCTATCATAAATATCTACAGATCCAGGTGAGCTATCGAACTGGTTTCAAATTCATTGTGTATTATTTTTAAATAAAATGTGGTTCGATCTTCCCCCTTGATATTTTTCCGGGGGAAGATCGGAATATGACCCTTTCGATCTTACCCCGTTTTCGATTTCCATACAAAAAGCCACATATTCCCAAACTAAGAGGTAGGAACGGTGCTCATTTTCGGTGGTTTTATTGCTTTACTCCTTCGTAACTAAGCGTCATTTTCGTTATTTATTTTGTTCTAATTAAAAAAATAGGTTCATTTTCTATGATCCTGTGTTTATTTCCAAGATGTGACCATATTTTTTTCTGTTTTTTTGTTTCCAATTTTCGATAGCGAGTCGCTAATATTGTCTATATTTATAAAAAAATACTGACTGTACAATAGGGTGGTCCAGGCCCACATAGTAAAAAAAAATAATTCAACTATAGGTGTAGCCACCCCCTTGATTTGTTACACCTACAATTCCTATTATGTGTAAAAAATTTCAGCCCCCTATCTTATATACAAGGGGGTGCTCATCGAATTAGAAGTTTCTGAAAAAGTTCACGATTTTAAGTAAATCACGTATTTTAAGGTTTACTAATATTACTGTATTTTAATCAAATAAAAAGTCAAAATAATTTAAATGTGAACAAAATTTGGTAATAAAGCAATAATTAACATAATATTAGTCGCAATCTTTCAAAACTGTGTTTGTTAACTCCTTTTTGGATGTTTCAGTAGAAACGATTTTTCTGTTTTGTTGAACGATTTGAAGTAAAAATTGCTTTTCTTCGTCATTCTTAGTCAGTATTGTTTTGTAATCTTCAAATAGTTTAACACCTCTCTTCGTTATATCATTAACAGCTTTTGCCTTGAAGATAATCAATATTGTCATTCCAAGTCTCAGGGGGTAATTGCAAGAAATAGTCCTTGATATCAAGAACTAAGAGCGTTTTCAACGTTATTTATGTTGCAAAAGCTTCTAATGTAACATCCAAGGCAAGCTTAGCAGAATCACCTCACACTGAACGATTACCGCCATCCGTATTTATTTTTTGAACAACGGCCTGTTCCTCAGCATCAGACAGCTTGTTAGAAAACAAGGCAAATGCAACTAGTTCATCTGGCAAATACCTTAAGTGACGCTCTAACACTCCCCTAGCTGCTATACTGATTTCGGAATCAATGGCTTCGTACAATTTTAAGCTCTTCCAAAGTAGTAAGTCATTTACTAGTGCATGTGCTGCCAGATGCTCTTTGATCCAAACTTTGGTGTAGGTGAGCACACCAAAACTAACAAATCGAACAATTTGTTTTTCTTCTCTCTTGATTAGTTAAAATGCTTGTAAATTATTTCGAAAGAGAAAAATCTTCAAAGCATACACCAATTTTGCCATCCAACGAGCATGATGAATCGGACCTGGAGCGTGCCAATGTATCATCGCAGGTGCTTTGTTCAAAACAATCATGGTGAGCTCTATTAGCTCTTCGTAATCATCACGAACTTGATTCTCTCCAGATAGGGCGGTTGTAAGACTCTCAAGAGTATTTTCAGCGAACAGTATCTTTAGTATTTTCGTTCTTATCGAGGTCAAGAAAATCGTAGTGCTCCTTCGGTAATGTTTCCCAAATATCGCTGAATCTTTTGAAATGTGGGATTTGAGGAGAGCTTGATGACCCAAAACACAGAAAATATTTTTGAAAGCTTTATTTCAAATACGTGATGACGACAAGCAAGCCACAAAAGATCACGTCCCGTATTCTCTTCTAAAAGAGTGCAAGCTCCCTTTTTGGCACCGGTGTTAGAAGCAGTAGTCAAGTGTCAAAACTCATAGACCGGACTTCATTTGTGACATTCCACTGTTGCATTGTATCAAAAACAGCATCAGATATTTGTTCCCTCGTTCCTGCAGTTATCAAATTCAAAGCGCTTGCATGGGCAAATACCAAAAAGTTTTTCTAGTTCTTTTGTAAACAAATACTATCTTTTTTTGTGCTTCATATTTTCTTCCTATATTTTTCTTCAATAGCAGCCAGTTCTTATGAAACTTAATCAGTTTTTCAATGGAGTGATTTTGTTGTCCGGTCGGAATACTAGATTTACACCATATTCTATAAGTTCTTGAATAAGTACATACGCGGAATCGTTCACATTTTTGGATTCATTTAATATGTGGTGATAACGAAGTAAAACTTGCCGAAGAGTAAGAAGTTGGTAAAGCCTCATCAATGGCTCAATATCTCGAACCCCGAGTAGAGAAATTTCGTCTTTTTTTCGAGTAGATGAACATATTTTATTACACTGATTCACTTCACAGTCTACTAAATAAGTATCAAAACTGTTTAAATTTGTCTATAAAACTCATCAGAAGTTTATTTTAATATTTATTTAATAGTTTAACACACGAAACTGTCCTGTAACAAAAAGTAAAAATTAAGCATTTTACACAAAAAAATCAAAAACAACACTCGATTGAGCACCCCTTTCTACTTGAGCTATCTCGCTGAAATTTCACTACGTTATTACTATGAATACACGTAACAAATTCACGGGGTGGCCAAATAAAATATCCAAAAAAAAATATTTTGGACCACCTTACTGTACAAGTTACCCGAATACGTTATTAATAAAAACACCATTATATAAAAACCACAAGTGCAGTTTTTGTTTTGCGTTGTTATTACCTAAAAAAAAATTGGCGTATTTTGTCAGAAGTCAAAAATATTTGCGTTTTACAATAAAATCCAAATAAAAATTTTTGGACGTATCCGAAAACTAAAGACTGTTTTTGAAAGGCGATGAAAAACGATTTCTCGAAATTTCTTTTAATTTTATTATAAGAAATAACCATGCAAATTTTTAAATATAATTTTTTTAATGTAAGCTTTTAAAGTTTAAAAAATGGCTCACCTTATCTTTTTTCTAACTTAAATTACTGATAACGCAAAAAAAAACACACACATATATTATTATACAAATAAATTATAAAATTTACTGTCACCTCACTCTTTTGTCATTTCATGTAAAAATAATTAATAAAAATTTCACACAGTTTTATAATTTTTTTTTCAAATTGCGGTCAGAAACTTTATAAAACATTTCAATTATTTTATGGTTAACTTTTAGATTTGAATGAATGGCGTGTTGTGTTCTCTTTCCAGTGCCGTCTAAATCATACTTCTCGAAAGAGAGAAAAAACGATTTGAGACCTTTGTGAGCTGGGACAAATATGGTCTCCTGCGATTAAACTGGTTAACACAATCCAAAAACATTGAGTTTGATGGAGTGATTCATAATTTTTTGGTATGTTGGCATTTAAAAACATATCCTTCAAACCATACTTCCAAAACACTCTGAGAACACTATGCCGATCTTACCCCGCAAGGGGGAAGACCGGAATACTAAAATTATAAATGGTCTGTTTTTCTTGTACGGATAAACAATTAAAATGTTAGACATGCTAATTTGGCAAAAAAGGTAAATCGAAGTACTTTGTTTCGTAAATCTTATGGCTAATATGTTTAATTGCAATTTTAGAATGAATTCCGGTCTTGCCCCACGAATTTCCGATGTTACCCCACTCTGAAAAATAATTTACAGAAAGTTTTAATTGGCAGTTTTTAGGTGTTTTACTGTGCGTTACTCTATAAATAAAAATTTACCAGCATAAATAAGAGCTTAAGATGACATAATAAAATTCAAACATTTGCAAGGACACCGTAGATTCTTCAATAAAAAAATCCAAAGTTGACAAATGCTCATCTCATCAAAAAACCACACGGTCTTACCCCAACGCACCTTACGTACTTTACGAAGTTATTTTTGAACATAGTAATAGGCCACTTGCATGGGTTTCATAATGACTTGGAAAAAATCATGTGGATAGATTTTTCTACTAATATTACGAAAATGTTACTAATTTTTTTTAGAAAACCGAGGAGGTGAACGCCATTCCGCTTGAGATGTGCCAAAATACTGCCAGAAGCTTTAGAAATCTTCTACAACATTGTAGCGCTGCTGAAGGCCGCCATCTTGTAGAAATCATTTTTAAAACTACATGAAAAAACTGTTTGAACTAACGAATCTAATAAAAAAAATCATGTCTATAGGCTCAGTACTTTTAATTTAATTGCTCCCCAAAACCCGGGCATACCTTTTGCCTCACCCTGTATAATTTATCCCAAAAGGCCGCGCCCCTTCCGATTTCGAATGTTTCAAAGACTGGGTGCGTCACCTTAAAGCAGAATTTTGACACTTCTTGATGAATTTAAAAAAGGAAAAAATTTTCTTTCAAAATTAGAGGAAAATTACGGACTAAATCTGATTAAGAAAAATTCTGCGTAAAGCCCGGGCAACGCTGGGGACATCAATATACCTCTAATTTAAAGAAGTATCCCAGTTTGGCTTTGTTTTTTATACAAATCCACACTTTTATTCCGAGATTGATGAAATTTTGCACACTCGATCTTCCAAACAGATTGCAGATTATCCATAATACCCATTTTCTTTAAAAATTAAAATATATATATATGTATGATAGTTACGCTAATTTTGTAGATAGTTAACTTAATTTTTTTTTTTTTTAAAGAAAGACAAACATTCCCGGGTTACGAATAACCTGACATTTAAAAATCTCTTACTACCACCACACTAAGCGGAAGATGATGCTTGTGTTGTGGTGGAGGACTTAGCCAGTCGAGGAATCGAACACAGGACGCCTGGGTGGGACCCAAACGCAATGCCCACTCAGCCACTGACCGGTCAACTTAAAAGACTACTTTGTTTTTTGTATGTAATATAAAAAGAAAGGCAAACATTTTCAGGTTATGAATAACCTGACAATAATAGCAAAATCTCCTATATACTTCACAGTAAGCGGAAAATGTAGCTTGTGTCGTGATGGAGGATCGAATGAGGAATTGAACCCACGACACCTGGGTGGGATCCAGACGAGAAATCAACATAGCCACTGACCGGACAACTTATTTTATTATTATTGTGTGAGCACGAAAGTAAGCCATTTGAAGCACAGATCCTCAAAAATAATAAGGTAATTCTAAGAAAAAATAACCGGTTCCATAAATAACAGGTAACTCTGAGAAATAATATCGACAGTTCCAGTGACAGCAAAGGACGACAGTTCCAGGTAACTAGGACAGGAAAATCAAGTATCTCTGGTATTGCCGTAGCTAAGAAATCACTGGCAAGACGGGGAAATATATAGACCAGAATATTAGCAACACATTAACCCATTTTAGGCGGGCGAAACCGAGGAGCCCATTTGAGAAAATGGGTTTTCTTTTAATCTGTGAAAATAATATGTATATTTGAATGAATTTTTTTATTAACCTACTTTGTAATATGACTCCAGTGAAGTCAATGTTGGGCCATTTAGTGACATTTTACGTGTAAAAAAATCTACAAATTATATTACATTACAAAAAAAAATGGTTTTAACTTTGGTACAAATCATTACAAAAAAAAAACAATTTTCGCATCTACAGTACCAAAATGTAAGTATACTTTGGATAACATATTCTTCCACACAGAAGACAAGGACATTAGAAGATGGGGAAGCCTTGTTTCACATATAAATGCATATTTATATGTATGATACATTCACATATAGTTGGGACCTTTACAAAGAGATTGGTGTACAATATTCATATAAATATTTGACAGCAATGCCTTCTTAGGCATTCAAGTAGGAGCGGTGTAAAAGGTAGAACTATCCTGTTGAACTATATTGCCCGATGATATAGACATCTTGAAAGCAACACATTGCTGAACAATCTTAGATAGATCAGACACAGGTTTAGTTTGTGTTTGTTGAGGACCAGATATGTAATGAACAATGTTTGTTAAGAACCAGAGCCAAACAAACAGACATACTAAATATACCAAAGTGTTACTCCACCTTTGGACAAAGAAACTCTGAACTTTTAGCAACATGTAAATATATTTAGATAAACAAACTCCCACTTAGAATCAAACAAATTAAAACAAAAACAAAAAATACATTAAGGACATTAAATCTTGGCTTAAGGAACTATCGGAAAAGGAACTTACTAGTATATTTAAAACATCGCCATAGAAGTATCTGGAAAACCTTACCCAAACCATGGAGTTGAATCACAGAAGTCACTGAAAACTTATCCAAAATATAGTCCCCCTCAGCATAGGATCTGCTAGTGAGGAGGACTTCGAATATAATCAACATCTGTTTTATAAATATGTATACATTTTTTTATGTATCTTATAAAAATGTAAATAAGTAAAATATATACATAGTTACTAAATAAATAAAAAAGACTGTAAATAGATGAATCGACTCACATTGGTGCCGAAGGTCTGCCACATTCGTGCCTCTTCGTGAGCGTCATGCTTTGCGGTCATGCCCTTGTCGCGCAGGGAGGTGCGCTTCATGCTCTGCGCGCGCGAACTACTGGAAGGGGGGCGGTGGGAGGGTGTTCCACGTCTGCTGCCCCCGCCGCCCGCCCCGCCCCCACTGCCGCCCGAACCTGCGCTGGCCCGGTGCCGTGATTCTCGCTCCAGGACTAGCTGCGCGATGCGGGCTCGCATCTCCGGATCCTCGCAGATGTCTGACAAATAAAAATATCAATGTTGATACAGCGCGAACGTCGCAAATTTTCAACGACAACACCATAATTATATTACAAAAATACTAAAAAAACTACTTGTATGTGCTTTTTTTACATTAGCTTCACAAAAGAGGCCCTGAGAAGGGCTTGTGTGATCTTTGGGGACGCTGTGTAGGGGTCTTTTTAAGGAAAGGAAGGAGAGGAAGATCCTAGTCTATCCTGATCTGGCTCACCACACAAGGTGAATAAACGCATCCGACGCCAAGACTTAGGCACTCTGTGAACCCGGCACCCCTGCTAAGTCACCAAACTACTTGGGTGACCTACGGCAGGGGTGTTGGTTATTCAATAAATGGGTCCTCGCAGATGTCTGTCAATCAAACATACCAAAGTTAATACAGTATGAATGTCTGCAAATTTTCGACATCGACACTATAACAATGTGCCAAAGATCATCTTCTTTGAAATGTATCTTACAAAATGCTAAAAAGCCTACTTTAACATGCTTTTTTTTATATAAGATCCACTAAAGATACCCCGAGGAAAAATCTTTGAGGATGCTTTGTGAGGGTCTTTTTAGGTAAAGAAAGGAGAGGAAGCTCTGGGAAGGAAAAGGTATGAGGGGTGTATGGATCAATGTGTCCAGGAGTGTATGAATTCATTATTTACTATTTATTTTTAATTAATTCACAGATTCATCTTTTATATCACCTTTTTTATATCAACCACACAGGAGGCCCTGAGTCATCTTTGGGGGTGCTGTGTGGAGGGTCTTATTAGGGAAAGGAAGGAGAGGAAGTTATGGGAAGGAAAAAGATATGAGGGATGGGTAGGAATCTGGGGGTCAATGTGTCCAGGAGTGTTGAACGAATGAATTCATCCCTCCCATTGCTAGGCAAGGCTTTCAGTCGAGAGAGTCCGGCTGGAAAGGTCAATAGGTCTCCCGTAACCAGTCTCTCCCGATCCGGCCCGCCATGCAGAAGGTAAGGCAAACGCATCCGCCGTCAAGACCTAGAGATGCCTCACCCCATGAACCCGGGCACCCCAGCTAAGTCACTGCCAAAGGTGTTGGTTATCTAATAAATAAATGTAAATATCCGCCTCAGCGTCAAAAAGAGAAGAAGTTCAAATATTAAACGACCTTAGAATCTCCTTGCATACCATGTACAATCTGCTCTTTTTTTCAAAAATAATTTCCAGTAGGGCCTATCATTGTTGGGGATACTGTGTGGAGGGTCTTTTTGAGGAGAAGAAGGAGTGAACATTGATCTTGAAGAGACAAGGTATTTAGCGAATATAAATTATAAATTTAAACATGGAAATCAATAGAAAATGTAGTCATGTTAGAAGCTGTCCTGTATTTTCAAATTCATGCGATTTATAAATAACATCTTTGATTAATCAAAGATCTGCTACAATTGTCTTCCATCTTTTGACTATAGATATTCCTTTTACAGGGTTTCCGGGGGTAAAGTGCATTAACTTCGGGAGGTAATGGGAATAATAATAATATTAAAAATCCTTAGTGTAAGGTACAAACTTACTCGGTAAATTGCTGTGAGTCAGCCGGGTGCGACTGCGGCAATCATGGATGGTTGTGATTCACCCGTATCGTAACATCGTAAAATATTAGTGCCAGCTGCACACGCCGGACTAATTTTATCATTTTACCAAAAAAGTACCCCTAAAAGTTGGAATTTCGAAAAAAGTTACTTATACTATCACTTAGAATCACCTCCCCAAGTTAATGCACTTTACCCCCGGACACCCTGTATAGAAACTTTCAATAAGGACGTTCGATTTTAAAATGTCAATAAAACAAGTGAGATATCCACTCAATTTTTTTATTATTCGAAAATATATTTTATGACAACAAGTGTGGAATATAATGTCTTTCAAATGTCTGCCGTGGCTTTGTCTGGTGGTACATGGGCTATTTGACGGCATGGTTATCTCGCGCGGCAGCGACATGCACTGGCCACCAAGATTGTGCGATTTAATTATTCTATTTAATTGAATTGTTAGTTACATGATTAGAGTATTTTTCGGCCATCATGCTAGAGACATATGCCCGTGTTGTAGTGGTCGAAAACCTTTAGAACTGTTCCTTTGGGGCTATCACAGGTCTATGTAAGTAAACCGCAAACAATTGACTCCCTCAAAGTCGACATAACAAACGTCATCCAACAAATTCAACCAGATTTATGCGACAAAGTCATTGAAAATTGGAATTCCCGAATACATACCAAGCTAAACCGCGGCGGAACATTTGAAGGACGTTATATTACACATTTATTGCCATAAAATATTCTTTTAAATAATATAAAAAATTGAGTGTTCACAACTTGTTTTATTTACATTTTAAAATCGAGTGTCCTTACTAAAAGACTCTATACTTGTAAGGTGAGGTATGTAAAAGTAATATAATTACCAGCGGGGGTCTCATCGTGCTTATTCTTTGCGTCGAGGTCGGCTCCGTTATGCACCAGGATCTCCAGAACCTCCATCTGTCGGGGACACCCAAACACAACATGCTCATCATTAATATCATTAGTCACAACAAACAAACACACACGGCATTGCAAACAAACAAGCACACCCACACACAAATTAATAGTTATTATTTACTATATTACAGTAAAACCAGCATTTGTTCTAAGCAGCTAATTTATTCACTTTTGAGAACAACTCGTACAGGTTTCATAGAAACCGTTGTCTTCCTTACTGATGGTGAGAAATATAATCTAAATGGTGTTAGAAAGTGAAAACACCACGCTTTATATTCAAATTTAAAAGTAAACCACAAAATTATTAAAATGTACACCTTTATTAAACCAAAGTTTCTGACCACAATTTGAAAAAAAAATTATGAAACTATGAATTTTTTAAATCATTTTTTTTACATGAAACGACAAAAAAGTACGGTGATGATAAAGTACATAGTACATTCGTCTAATAAAATATATTGTGTGTATGTTATTATTATTTTTATTATCAGTAATTTTAATAAATGATAAATTGAGGCGTGTTGAAACAAAGACGGCAATCTCCAATTATTTTCGTTTTGAGTAATCTTTCAAAAAACGTCTACTATGAACCATAAAGCACAATTTTAGTTATTAATTATTTCCATTACTACTCTGTGTACAATTTATGGCGATTGAATGGTAAATTATTTAGTTATCTTCAATTAAAAGATGATGATTGCTGATACTGCTGTTTTTGTTCCGTACCCTGAAATTTTCAAGGGAGATTGCATTTTTTGTTGCATAACTAAATACATTTATTCAAAAATGTATGGGTAACTGTAATTTTTGCTCCAAACACTTTGTAGCTGTCAATAGAATTGTTTTTCTATCCATCGCCATAACTAACTCATTTTAGACCAATGGAGGAGATGGCTTTCTTTGTTTCAACACGCCTCAATTGTAGGTATGTATATATTTTTCAAAATTTGCATATTTTACAGTGTCATAACTCGAATCTGTAATTGCAATCTTTTATATAATCAATACAACCATGTTATTTCCATGCTGTAAAGGCACATATTCATGCGACCAAGTCACACGTCTACTTACATGTCCCCAGCAGGCGGCCGCATGCACCGGCTGCCAGGAGTCGTTGTCCTTGACATCCGTGGACACGTGGTTGTCCAGCAGGAACTCTACCACCTTGGTGTACCCGTTAGCTGCTGCGATGTGGAGCTAAGGACCACAGAATCATATTAAAGAGATTATGAAGAAATGAAAGGTTTGTTCAGGTTTCACACAGGAGGCCCCGAGGAAGATAATTTCTCTCAGGCTCAGTGTCATCTTTGGGAATTTTGTGTAGATGGTCTTTTTGGGGAGAGGAAGGCCAGAAAATCATTCCACAGCCGAGTTGTTAATCTGCTAACCGTGTATAAATGTTGGGTGAGCGTTTGGCATGTTCCCCGACTATGCAGAGGTGTTGAAGGAATCAATGACGCTAGTTCCTCGGAGCGTCTTCCATTGAAATGCCTGTGGAAAGGACAGCTTTGCCATTTGCCTGCACTCTAAAGAGTGTAATCGGTTTGTTAAGATAGGGGAATCCATCTTACTGACCGCCCGTTTTTGCACAGGGTTTTTTCCAAGTATTTTGGGGCTCCATACCAGAAGTGGCTGCCAAATTCAACAGTGGGGTGCATTTACGATTTGTACAGGTATATAAAATTAATATATATTTATACATATATTAATTTTCTACAAATGTTTATTTAAATTTATTAACGTTCGCCTTGCCCGATCAAGCCGTAAGCATCGACGTCCGCTCTCCCCTAAGTTTGGCGCGTCACTGGTATTTCAAAATACTGACTGAGATATTTCACGCACTGGCTATGAGAGGAAAAGAGAAAGAAAATGTGCGAGCGGACTGTTCTCTCTTGCTTCTACAGTGTGATACAGCCCGTTCGTCTAGCCCGTAACGCATTACACTTTTCGTAACGCATTCGCCAGCTTACCCTCCAAGTCAAGCGTGCGTAAAGAAGTTTTACTTCAAAAACTTCCAATCACCAACTAGAAACCTAACCGGTAGATAATCCAGTATACCACAATATCCAAAATACACCACTTTTATGCTGCATTTTGTGTCACAGGCACTAGCATTTTCGTAGGTTTCAAAACGGTTTTGTTTAAATTACCAAATTTACTTAATTGTGCCATTTAGATTAAGTTCAAATGCATAATATTAGCAGTTCCATTCTGGGCTTTACAATGTTATTTGTTAAGATAATGAAACTTATAAAAATTGAGACATAAAGAAATAAATAAACCTATTATTAGTGCAGTGACTAACCTACATAAAAGTGCAGTTGAATGTTTAAAATAAAACCATAACCAGAAAGGAAAATGTATTTTGTTTTGCTATCAGGAAATAAGGTCTATTCACATCTACCATCACCCTTCATGGCAGACACGATAAAATTAATTGCTTACATTGTCTACAAACATATTAACTATAGTGTGATGTACCTGCGCAGAAACTAGCTGACAACTTCGGCTAGAATATTTTGTCCGTCGCATGTCTCGTTCAAGTCTGTTAACGTCTGCGCAGACATTTTACATCAGCAAAAAAAAGCAGGCCCCCTAGCACACTCAATCGATAAGGATTGATAGGATAACTTTCGGTAACTTCTAATCGTTCCCTAGGACAACTGCAGATCGCTAACGTACAAACAACAGTTGATGTCGAATATATCAAGGACACTTAGTCATTGTGAATTGTCACTTACTCGTTGGCGATCTGCAGTCACGCTAGGGAACGATGAGAAGTTACCGAAAGTTATCCTATTAATGGGGCCTGAACGCGATTTCAATTAGCATGAAATGGAATTAGTTTTAATTTGAATTTCAAAAGAATTAAAATTGCATTCGCATGACATAGTCCACGCAATGTCGTCATAATCAGCAGTGGATGTGGCGCCATTTTGTTTTCACGTCTATGCGGTGTCTGCCATGTTACATGTCTACCACTCACGGTGCTGGTAGATGTGGAATAGACTTTTAAAAGCGTGGAAGATAAAAGGAAGAACATTTGAAGATAGAAATAAAAAGAGTTAGAACAAATAAACAATATATATATTTTGACAACACAAAGGACAAACATAAAAAGCGTAACATCGATGCGAACTCATTTCAGCACATTTGTCACAAAGGCACTATATGCACACACACATACATATAGCAAAATAATATGACAAATTCCTACATCTATTTCTTTTATGTGACAGTTCTAAAAGTTCCAAATTACTGGAGATTCCAAAATTTGGGGAATGTTGTGAGGCTGAGGGAAGACCAAACTGATTAGGTCTGGTTATTAAACTTAGCGAAAGCCATTTCAACAAAATTATAATTTAGTTAAGTTGTATGTACAACTTTTGAACAACCGGACTAATCATTGACAAATTAAAAAAGAAAAATTATCTACCCATATTACATGGAGCTATTTGGCATTTCAGGAATGCTTATATCGTGTGACGTACATGGTGATGAATTCGCATTGACAAGTAATAATGAAATAAATTAAAAATTCAACAACACAAAACCATTTGAGATATTTTAAACTAAAATAAAATTATAAAAAAATCATCATGTATTCATAACAACTGGAGGGACAGAGAAATTTAAAACTTTTTTCTCGGATTGCTAAAGGAAATTTTTCCATTCACATTAAAAAAAATCATACCTCCGAATTTGAATATGGAGACATACAAACTGTTTATAGTTCTATATAGCAAATGAATTCACCTATCTTTTGTCTATTATCATATTTTCGTAGGATTTATAAAAAAAATATTATTAAATCGTTAACTTTAAAACATTTTAAAGAATCTAGAGAATATTTGTCATATTTTGGCAACAAATCAATCCGTGGTTTTGGAAATAATGCCATATTGTGGCAAAAAGCGCTTGAGTGGCTAAAAAAGACCCAAAAACAATGGCATTACAAACTTACATAAAAGTTATAGCCTGACAAAATTAACAAATAATGTGGCAAATGTGTATGACAATGATAGACATACAAAGAATATGTGTGCAAGAATGAAATAGATACAGGATTGGGCAGCGTTTATGTACTCAAAAGTTACGTCGAATACTACATTCTACATCACGGGTATTATGGAACGCTGCGTGAGGCGACCTATTGTCAGTAGGTTGTCCCACTTATACGTATGTCCCACTTATACGTATGTTGCTACGTTTGCTATCTCCTTTGCGTGTAATTATGAGTGTAATTTAAGGTCATATGTCATCTTTGGAGATGCTGTCTAAAGGATTTTTTCAAAGGAAGGAGAAGAAATTCTGCGAAGGAAAAAGGTATGAGGGGTGGGTAGGAATCTGGTGATCAATGTGTCCAGGAGTGAGGGACATGTGAATCCATCCTCCCACTGCAGTGCAAGGCGATGGGTCGAAAGAGTCCGGCTGGAGAGTACAAAAGATTTTTCTCAATTGGCCTCTCCCGATCCGGTTCGCCACGCAGTAAGGTGGGCAAACGCATCTGCCGCCAAGACCTAGACGAATCTCACCCCATGAATCTGGGCACCCCTGCTAAGTTACCAAACGCCACCACTTGGGGTTACCTATGGCAGGGGTGTTGGTTATCTATTCAATATCAAAAGGACTGCAATCACCGTACCTTTCGCTTGCCACTTTGGAGATCTCTACGATGTGTATATAAGTTTGTAATGTCATTGCCGAAAAATAATAAAAGTTTACAAAAAATGTGTAAAACACAGTGTTAAATAGAAATTTTGTGAAAGTAAATATTGCAACAAGGAATAAAACATAAAATTACTTCCCAAATAACAAGCCACCACCTCTAAAACCATGATAAATATATATTTTTAAAGTGCAAACATAATAAAAGAAGTGCCTATTATTACACACCAATTTTTTTATAAGTAAAAAATAATGAACAATTGTAGTTGCAGCTGGTGATATTTTTCATTGTACTCGGTTAATATTATTACACATCTGCCCTGATGATGGACACGGTAACATTGTGCAAAACGTTGGCTAAGGAAGGTGGAAGCGCAACATGGCAACCAAAAATTAATCACAATGATACTTTTGACAGTGAAAATCTCAAATCACATCAAAATGGATACAATTTAAAAAAAAAATTAAGCATTGATATTACAGAAAAAAGATAGTTCCAATTTCATCATGTGCACATCATAAGAAAGGTCACCAGTTGCAACGAATTGTAGAATTATATGCAAAAAAGTGTGTAAACTAGTCCCAGCAAGATATCGTATGTAACATCATCGTTTTAGTATCTTCTGCTTTTTCGTTTTCAAATAAGACACGTGAAAGGAATAGGACGAACGTCGGCAATGTCAGTACGAGCTCTCACTGGGACTAGTATAACACGGCAATGCAAATGCAGTAATATAAAGTGCATTTGCAAAAATATTTGTAAGCTAAAAGAAAGATTAGATCAATGCGTTGGTCAAACTTAATAACTAGATATGGACAAATAGGATTCTGCCACCACATTGAGTAAAGGAAAAAACATTAAAGGACGTGGTAACAAAATTATTCTAATATTCTACAGTAAATCTAATAAAAATATAACATATTTATAGATTGTCAATTTAAATATTAAAATCGGAACTACAAAATTTGTAGGCTGGCAACTCCAATTTAACTGCCAATATAAATTATATTTTGCTTCAATTGTAAAGGTTCTTAGTAGTTTCATGCGTACTTAATGCACAGAATTGTTCAACTTCACATATCACTGCTTCCCATCTTACATTGTTTTTGCAGTTATAAAGGTGGATAATTAATAATTTTTTTTTTACAGGCTGCATTTTAAAATTTTAAAGAATGATTTTATATCTTTTGCGACAGTGTACATTTTAACACGCGTGTTAAAATCTGCCGTATATGCAGTATTCCGTATCGCGCTAACGAGCTAAATAATGCGTATATGTTAAGACACCAACTCTAAATAGCTTCCCTAACGTCAGAGATGACGGCGCGTTTCGCTGCGTAATACTCATTAAGAGATGTCAGTCGTGGGAAAATTATAGAATCGAATGTCATACTGCATAAACATCAAAATAATTCGACAAACGGATAGTCATTCTTGAACACCTATTAGGCTTATATGTAAGTACATACATAGTTATAATAACTAATAAATATATAAATTTGGGTTTTTAAATAGAAAATTGCAGAAATTTGACAGCCGATAATGCGTGGCCATTCGATATCCGAAGGATTTTGTGTTAATTGTCTCGTAACGCTGTCTTAATGCAAAAGAAAACACAAAAGATACAGAATCACCCTACTGATAACAAAAAAAAGCATTTTAACCAATTATCTGGGCTTGGTAGATATGAAACTAATAAGTCCTTTTTTAGTTATTACGTAAATATAGAAATTTAAATTAAATTTACATCAATTCTAGGTATAAAAATGATTGAGGAAATTGCACACCCTTAATTATAAAACTAGGATTATATATCATGTGCTACGGATTTTTCACAAATACGTTGGTCCAAATTTTCACTATTCTAAAACAATAAAATTACTACATATCTATGTATATATAATATTATTGTCATCCACAAAAACCATTTATTTATTGGGTTTGTAATAAATATAGTTTTTTTGCAATTAACACCATCGATCAAATTTGATTTTTAATTGACCATTTACAAAAACCTTTCATTAATTACCAATTATCATTATCACAGAACAATTACACTTCAAAATAAAGTTCAATATTTTATAAAAATGTTATGTTAAAAATAAATATATTACATATATGTATACATACAAAATACATTAAAGACACATACCAAAGTTTACCAAAAATTACTACCGTCACCAACAGAATTTCCCAACATACATACATAAAGCACCTTGTTAAATATCAATTAATTTCTATTAAGCCTCTCACTCCTAATGGTGGTAATACACTTAGTTAAAAACGGGTAAAAAGGGTGTTCGATATACAAGTTATTTATACCACATAATAATTATGTATTCTATAATTTAGGCAATCCTAGAAAAACTATTAGGTAATTGATCTGTATTTGAAAAAAATTATACTGTTACTATTTTTTATGATGTAAATAATAACATCTATCAAATTCTGACAAAATTCCCCCCCCCCTTAATCACTAACACTATTTTTTAAATTACCAAGCCGCTTACGCCCGATTTCATACTATGTATATCTCTTTTACCGTTTTGCATTACCTTAATTGACTGCTGGGCAAAGATGGACGATGTCCGATTAAAACAGTAAGTAGTAACTAATATTCAAGTGTTACTGGAAACAGCAAAAGGAATATTAAGAGACACAATCGCTCTGCGACGTATGGAGTACACTAGTGACCCCTCTTCAGGTCGAACCTGATTTTTAACTCCAGGTACATATAGTACCGTAAAGGTTAATGAGCACATTCTCAGCTTTACATGAAAAGAGGGAATAATCCGGAATTACAAGTTTGTATTTGTTATTGGCCCATTGAAAGCTGAAACTAAAAATGGCCTAATTTAGAACCCAAACAAAAGTTTTATAATTCCTTAAAAAACCTCACAACCATGGACTTTCAAATTTATAGAGGAGCCCATGAGGGACTGATCATCAGGGAAAACAAGGAATGCAGAGCGGGAGGGGGCGCGACCGCCTACTTTTGTGAATCTTAACTAAGTGAATCTGACAGGATAAAGGCAATTTGCATTGAAAGCTCACGATTTAATCTGCAAAAATATAATTGGCTTACAAATTACTAGTCCTTTTTATGGCGCTTAAAAAACTTAATTACAATTCTCAAATCAGAAAACAATCACAAAAACTCGGGCTTGTATATTTTGTTACACTATTTTACAAATGCGTTGTAATTTACCCAACTCATTGATTTTTAGCATTTTAGCAATAGCAGATTGATGTCATAGTATATTCAAAGCATTCTAAAACCATCTCGGTGCCAAAAAAAAGGTCAATTGTGGTTTGTGTCCAGCTCTTCGACATGATATCCAGACTTCAAGTTATGGCAAGTCTATCAATTTGAATGACTATGACCACAACCATTTTACTGATAACTCACATTATTTAAAGCATCAAATTATTATGTGCAACTAATCAATTCCTTTACTCCTGAGATTTATAGTTTGTGCCAATCAAGATACAGTTTTTATTTTTACTTAAATAATAGTGAGTAAAAAAACTCTGCAGAAATTCTTGATTGAATATGTTAACATAATTAATCATCAATTTTGCGTAAAAACCTTATAAATTATTGATTCAGTTATTGCGCAATGTTTACTGCGCAATTGTTGAAACAATTAATTATTCATGAGAGCAAAAAATGCACGGATAAATGATAATTCAGCATTGTTAAACAATGAAACAATATTAATTGGCAGAATGTTTTTTTCTATATGCCAAAATCGAGAACAGAGTTAGACATCCTTGGACTAGAATTAAAAATTGTAGTTTTAGAAATATCAACAATAAGTCCTAAATCTTTTCTCGAGCTCATTTGCGCGCCCAGCTTCAGAATAACTTAAAGCTTTCTATAGAATGTAATAGAATATTCCAGTTAAATATTTATTTAAAACTTATGATAACGTAAATAAAGCCACTTGTAATCTCGACGAATTTCAATCTTTTTTTTTTTACATTAGCTCCACACGGAGGCCCAGAGTAAATAAAAAATACCTCAGGGCCTATGTTATCTTTGGGGATGCTGTGTGGAGGGTCTTTTTTATGGAAAGGAAGGAGAGGAGAAGTTCGCGGAAGGAATAAGGTATGCGGGGGTAGGAATTGTCCAGGGTTCAATGTGTCCAGGAATGAGGGAAGTATGAATCCATCCATCCCACTGCAGTGCAAGGTGATGGGTCAAGAGAGTCCGGCTGGAGAGGTCAAAAGGTCTCCCTCAATCAGTCAATAGACAAATCTCGCCCAATGAACCCGGGCACCCCTGCTAAGTCACCAAGTGTAGCGAACTTGGGCTGACTTACAGCAGAAACGTTGGTTATCAAACAATTGGTTCCCGGGTCGGCAGTACCCATACCAAATTCTTTTTGGAGTTTTCCTGGACACATTTCAAGTAATTTGAAGTAACCTCAATTGGAATTAAAATACATCACATCTCTCAATTCAATCATTCTCCCGAATGAACTAAAACTTAACAAAACTAAAGAAGCATTACAATTAAATAAGGTCCCTAATTTTCAATATTCCCTTCCAAATGGGTTTTTTAATCTCAATCTTTTTGGCAAACCTCCCCCCCACCAGAAGCCCCTTGAGGCATTGCATGGCTTTGCGCATTAGCTTTACCGGCGTGGCGTGGTGCTGGTCTCGCGCCTCCAGGTCGCCACCGGCCGCCGCCAGCTGGCGAAGATCGCGCAGCATGCGTCGTTCGGTGGCCGCGCGGGTCGCGTCAATCAGGCGCTGGGTCACGCCTCGCGACGCCATCTCTCCCTCGATGCAGTCCAGCGTGGATTCGTCCTCGCAGATGTCGTACGGCATGTTGCCTGAAAGGCAAAGAACTCATTATAAAGAGCAGTATAAACAATTCCACGACAAAACAGAAAGTTGAAGAAAAAGAACAAACAAACAACAAAACTAACTTAACCCAACAATTAATATGTTCTGTTTTGTAACTGTTATGTTTTATCAGTTTTCAATAACAATATAAATAATTATATAGTATATTTGTGGCGGGTTCTAGAGTCGTAGATATTTTCAGTATCGCTCTGGTGAAAGACTTCAATCAGAATAGAAAAGTTGCTTGAAATGGCTTGAGCAGTGTTGGTGACCAGCTCTGAATCCCCACCTTCCTTTTCCCTATCTCCTTCGCCTCCCTACTACCTTCATAGTCTCACTGGCTGTTGGGAGCAGTTTGGATTCTTGGGCAGTACTCACATAAATAATTAGATTGCGCTGGGCACACAGTCATGCCAAAAACTCTCCGATCTCTTGATCTTTCCAGCGTTTCTAACAATTTCATATTTATATTTAACAAAGTTTTCTCCTGCAACTAATAAACTAAATAAAATTTATTTAGTTTTGATTTTTATGAAAAATATGTTTTCCACACTTTGACAACCAAAACCTGTGATGCATTCCGATTTTTGTGATTTTCAACATAAATATTGCAACATCTATTAAAAAAAAAACACATGTTCTGGAATTTAACTCCGTGGTTGAGGGGCAAGGCTCTCGACCAAGGGGGCAAATTTCGGCGTGATCAGATACATTTTAGTTGATTGATTTGTGTTTTCACTATTTAATCATTTAAAATTTCAGTTTATTTAGTTCCAATCTCTATAATATTATATAAAAAAAAAAGAAAAAATAGTTAATAATTATTGACTTTTTTAATTATTATTTGGGCATGATGTGAACATTTGTTATTGGGTTATAACGTAATTATTATAATCTATTGTTTTCTTTAATGCATGTAATGTTATTAATCTGTAAATGTTCCTAATAAAATAAAATTAAAAAATAGTATACGGTATATTTGCGGCACGGCATTTGTTCCAGAGTGAAAGATACTCTCATTATCACCTTGGTATAAGACCACCATTCAAAATTGAAACGTTGGTTAATGGCTTTAGTTGTGTTTGGTGACTAGATCTGAATAGCCAGGTATTCCCCAACCTTCCTTTTTCCCATCTTCTTCTCCTTCCCGCTTACCTTCAGCCTCACAACATACCCCAATTGAGGATGCCAAAGTCTCACTGGCTCCAGACGGAAGCAGTTGGGACTCTTGTGAGTATTGTGGTATTCACGATACGAATGTACCACCCTGACCAGAAGTACTCCTGTCCTGGTAAAACAGGTACACCAGGGGGCACTGATTTGTTAGGACTGGAACACGTGCTCTGAGGATGGGAAGGAGGTTGGAGTTTAATCTACCGGTATACATAAAAAAAAAAAAAACTGGAAAAAAATGCTGCGAACCATCCAAGGCTAGACAAATAACATTTTCGGCAATGATAAAATAATCTAATATCTAAAAAATCTACAAATCGAGATATGAAACTTTTTTCTTTAATCTATGTAGGAATCACAATTTTCTCTTGATTTAGGTCATCGTACTCTTGGCAGGTAGAGCACACACACACTATCCACTATCCAGTGATCACTCACCATCAGCATTAACAGCCAGCAGGTTGGCCCCCCGCTGGATGAGTACCCGCACAAGCTGGAGGTGTCCGCAGGTGGCGGCTGCATGGAGCGGGGTCCACCGTTCCGAGTCCTCGGCATTCACATTCGCCCCCTGCACAGATCAAATCAATTAATCATTCATTTAAAATATCGCCAAAAATTAAGTTTACTATTTTACAATAATGCAGGGTTAGGCCAATGTAGGGTTAGGTTAACGCAAAAAATACAGACTTAACCTCCTGATGAATTTTATGTGAAAATAGTCTACATGGAAAGATAATTTAGAGAACCAGGAAGACCAAAAAGAAGCAAGGAAATGTAAAAAGAGGCAAGAAGATATAACAAGAAAAACCAACGCACAATGAATTCCTTTATTCCTGCCCATCCTAAATTCCAATATTGGCTTATTAGGTTGCCGTGTATACCGGCCGATTAAACTCCAACCTCCTTCCTATCCTCAGAGCATGTTTTCAAAGTCATAACAAATCAGTGCCCCCTGGTGTACCGGTCTCACCGGGACAGGGGTGCTCCTGGTTGGGGGGCACAATCGTATCGTATCTAATAACATTGTAATGTCAAATAAAACTTTGTTATTCCCTCCTCAATTTGGGAGGCGGGTATGGGTACCGCCGCCCCGGGAACCTTTTATTGGATAACCAACACCTCTACCATGGGTCACCTCAAGTGGTTCTCTACGTTTGGTGACTTAGCAAGGGTGCCGCACCGCAGTGGGAGGGATGAATTCATACGTCTGTCACTCATGGACAAATTGACCCCCCAGATTGCCCCGCTCATATTTTTCCTTCATTTCCCTGATAAGACCCTCCACACAGCACCCAGATGACTCAGGGCCTTCTGTGTACTTAATAATGTTTTTAAAAAAATTGATATAAAAGACGAATCTGTAAATTAATTCAAAATATATAAATAAATATTTGTTAAATTCAAATCTGTGTTGGATTTAAAAAAATTGGTGGATAGATTAATTTTTATAAAACACCTGCATATAATTAGTGCCTACCTTATCTAGTAGAAGTTGTAACATATCTTCGTTGTTGTCTATACAGCACTGGTGCAGGGCTGTCAAACCATCCTCGTTGGTAGCGTCTGGAGTCACGCCCCGAGAAAGAAGTCTTCTCACTGGAAACAGCAATAACATTTCAATCAGCATAAATCACCGAAATAAATATAAATCACTGAAATAAGTATAAATCACTGAAATAAATACAAATAAATGAAATAAGTATAAATCACTGAAATAAGTATAAATCACTGAAATAAATACAAATAAATGAAATAAGTATAAATCACTGAAATAAGTATAAATCACTGAAATAAATACAAATAAATGAAATAAGTATAAATCACTGAAATAAGTATAAATCACTGAAATAAATACAAATAAATGAAATAAGTATAAATCACTGAAATAAGTCATATAAATAGCTGGCATAAGAAAAGATAGACAAGCCCTAGTACAGAATCTGGATAGCATTTCGACGAATTGGAGACAAACAAAATCTTTTTGGCACCAGAGAGGTTCGAGCGTGTCGTGAATAAACTACGACATCACTCATTTGCACAGTTGTAGCAGTTTGATATTGCATTCACATCCCTATCGCGGACGCCACATCACTATGCATACCACGTGACAGCCGAGTACTGGGTGAAGACTGCCGGGGGCGCGCAACGCTCTTGAGTTTGTACTTGGAACCTCTCTGTGGAACACACCTTCGGGCAGACGAAATTCGGAGCGGCTATGTCGGCACTGAAGGATTTACGTAATGTTCATTTTTGATTTATTTTTAATTATTTGGTTTATCGATTAATTGTTTTCTTGTTTAGTTGCAAGATGGCGCCCTTATTTGACTTTCCTGACTTCACTAAATTCAGTAGACAATAAATATTATGTCTTCTTCTTCCTTGCACTGTCCCAACTCATTGCCTAGGTAGGCTGTTGGGGTCGGCTCTCCTCGTTCTCAGGTTGTAGCTTCTTCGGTTCTGGGTATCGCTCTCTTCCAGGCCGTTTCTACTTAGAATTTTAGAGCATTGAGTCATCCAGGAGTTCTTTGGTCTTCCTCTGGATGACTGTCGATGAAGCTCCATAGACATTGCCTGCTTCACTGTGTGTTTTATGTGACCATACCATCTCAACTGTCGTTCCTCTAGCTTATTGTTTATGTCTGTGACACCCAGGCTACCACGAATGCGTGAACTTTTAATTTTATCTTTTAGTGACACTCCTGCTGACCATCTAAGCATTCGCATTTCTGCTGATTCAAGTTGCCTGGTGTAGGAGTTGTACATGGTCCAGCATTCGGAGCCATACATTATCGCGGGTCTAACAATAGTCTGGTATACCTTTCCTTTTAGTTTTATAGGCATTTTTGTGTCACACAGGATTCCTGTTACGGATCTAAATTTACTCCATCCCACACCTATTCTGTGGTTAACATCTGCTGCACATCCTCCATCTTTGTGGATGAGTGAGCCGAGATACTTAAATGTGTCACAGTTAGCTAATGTTACTCCATCCAGTTGCATCGAAGGAGTTACAGCATTTGTGTTTTCAAATGGCAAGTACAAATATTCAGTCTTTTTCCTGCTAATTTTTAGGCCATTATCCTCTAGGATTTTTCTCCACCTTTCCAGGCTATTTTGTAAGTCACAATGATTATCTGCTATCAGTACTACATCATCTGCAAAAAGCATAGTCTTGAGAATATTGTTGTTCATTTCTTGGATTGTTAGATAATTCATGACCATTATGAATAGCAGTGGGCTGAGGACAGATCCTTGGTGTACCCCCACTTTAATTGGAAATGTTGGTGATGTCCCTGATGTGCATCTTACTTGTGTTTCTACGTTTGTATACATATCTTGTATGGAGAGCACATATCGTTCTGGTACGTTATGAGATCTCAATGCCGCCCATATCAGGCTTCGGGGAACCCTGTCAAATGCTTTTTCCAAGTCTATAAATACCATGTGTAAGTCTTTTTTTGCATCTCGATATTTTTCTACTATGATTTTGACTGTTTGAATAGCATCTATTGTTGATTTCCCTGATACAAAGCCGCATTGATCGTCGTGTATTTTTATAATATTCCTGATTCGTGTGTTTATAATCCTCTCATAAATTTTCATGGTGTGAGACATAAGCTTTATCCCTCTATAATTGTCGCACTTCCTAGAGTCTCCCTTATTTTTGTAAAATGGAAGGAGATAACTCTTCCTAAAGTTTTCTGGCATTGGTTCTCCAGTCAATACTTTGTTATACAGGTTGCACAACCATTTATGTCCCACTTCTCCACACTCTTTCCATAATTCGGCTGGAATATTGTCTGGCCCCACTGCTTTCCCCTTTTTCATTTGTGATATGGCTACTTTAACTTCTGTTGGAGTGATTTCTTCAACTGGCCCCAGCACTGGTTGCTTTGACACATGAGTTGTTCTTGGAAATTCTTCGTTCAGTAATGTAGAATAATAATCTTTCCATCTATCACATATTTTGATTTCGTCTGTGATCAACTCACCATCAGTATCTTCTATGTATTTGGGTGTTCTAATAGATTTGGCCCTTTCTTTCCTGTGTGCTACGATTTTGTATATTCTTTGCACTCCATTAGGTGTTTCTAAATCGTCATACAGCTCTTTCAATGCCTCATGTTGTGCAGAGGCAACTAATTTCTTTGCTGTCTTTTTGACTTGCTTATACACTAACCGAAGTTGCTCTTTCTCGCTATCGCACTTACAGTTTGACCAGTTTCTGAAAGCAGTTTTCTTCTCTTTTACACATTTTTAGACAATAAATATTATGTGACATAATTAAATAGATTTATAATACACATCTTCGATCAGATATCCCCTGTAGATTACATTGAACTCATTTTAGTAAAATCATATTTGCTTAATGTTAAAATTGATATAATAAATAATGATATGTTAATAATGGTATCATTTTATAGTGATTAAGTCTCATTGCTTTGTTATAACATACACACATTACTTTCACGTATGTACACATAATTGTACCCAAAATTCATCAGGATAAGCTTGAAGTAGTTTGGGTGCAAACAAACAAAAATAAATCACATTTGTAAATTTCCACAATTAAGGTCAATACATAAGAGCTAAGTGTATCTAATCGAGGCTTATTCAATATTGCCTTGACATAAAAAGGTTATTTGCCACTGGTTTAAACTACAAGATTATCTACCACTGACGTAATAAGCCATTCATTGAATCATTATCATCCTAATCAATTAGCAATCATAATCTTTATGATAAAGCAAATAAATAGTTAGATTTACGATTTGTATTCCTAACTGACACCGCCTGTGAAGTTACTTGATTAAATCTGTGGAAAATGGCTATGAATCACAGACATATGAATATTCATAGACCAGAGAATCAGGGAGAGGGGTAAAAACCAACTGTAGCGGTGCGCAGAGCGATGAGTTGACTGTAACGATATGTGATTCGTTAATACTTCAATATGACAGTATATAGGCATCACGCATTATAATAACACCATTTAGCTCTTAAAAGTAAAATCTGCTTTTGAATGAATAGACATTTTTACATGGGAGCGCGAATTGTTCGCCCGGTTTGAACAAACTTGTGTAATCCATATAAAGTGAAGAAAGGTTCGCTTGTTTTGAGAGTCGAATATTTTGTTACCGTGTTTAGTTAAGACACTTTTACAAATGTTTCATAATTTACTTATCCCAGTAAACAGCAACGTGCACACGACGGGACCGGGAATTACGGTTGCTTACGCTTCATGTCTCTCGGTGTGATAAAACTGATCATATTATATGATGTGAATAAGCTTAAAATAAAGACAAATAATGCCTACATATGGAAAGTAATACGACAATTGGGTTTATACTCTTTTTCACTTCTATTTTTACATGTTTTAATAGCACAAGTTACCATTTTTGCCGTGTTATTTCGTAAAATGTACCGATGAGAGCTCAACGCTAGTCCGCACAAGAATGATGATGTCACACTTTCTAGATTCACGCGAACCTATACGCCAGCCCAGCCGGTTCCATGGAACCCAGAATTAAGGAGGGGGAAATAATACGCTTTTATCACTTAGGGCAGGTCTATACATAATATGTCTATGCTATGAATCCATAAAAGTATTACAAGTAAACAAAGGTATGCCACAATAAATATGAACATTTTTAGTTATTCCACAATTGTGTAAAGGCGATGAATAGGTTGAAAATATTATAAAGAAAGACAAATATTCCTAGATTATGAATAACTCGATAATATTTGAAAAACACCCTACCACCATCATAACAAATAATATAATCTTTCCAATACATGCTTGGTGTAACTCTAAATGACCAGCCTAGGCACGAGGCTCTATCGAAGCCAATCGTGTCAGCCTCTCAGAAGCTGTACGTACAACGTACAGGGCCTGCAGATACTTTAATAGCACACAACTGCTAACACTGTACAAATCGCAAGTGCTCCCCATTGCTGAATTTGGCAGCCACCTCTGGTCTGAAGGCCCAAAATGCCTGAAAAAAACCTCAACTCTGTGTAGAAACGGGCGGTCCATTTGATAGATTCTCCTATCTTAACAAGCAGATCGGAATCTTTCAAAACCCTTTATGTAACATCAGTGTTTGGTTTTGAAATGAAAATATGTATAGCTCCTACAGGGATGTCATTTTACCCAGTACCTAACCATATAACCATGCTAGAAGAGCATTTTTTGATATGGTTGCTTGCCAGAAGGGCATTTTTTGAACTTGGAACAATATCTAGAAAATTGGGGTGCATTTGTTTCGGAAGCACAGAGAAGGAATAACTAGGAAGAAGTTTGGAAGCAAGTTTGGTGTTTATCGTGTTGATAATAACTTTGTTTATTAACTATAAAGGTATATGACCATATCAAAGTAAACAATATTGTGTTATACTTATTTGTGTTGCGTATAGCGGTGGAATAAACTTTATTTGTGATTTGTGTCGTGTTGTTGTCGAAAGTGTTTGGTTTTCCTTCTTCCTTGTATCCCTACTCTTCCCAACACACATTATCACCCAATTCCAGCAAACGCCCTTTCGTTTAGCTTTTGTTTCTTTATTTAAAAAAGGAAGAGAACATTTGGGATTCCGAAATGAATACTTTATATTCTATAAGATTCTTACAAATGAGTACCTCGCTACATTTTAATGGAATGACGTTTGGGGAGCGAAAATAAATGCATAAACATTCTTCATACACAATGTTCAAAAACAAAGGAAGGTATTCGTGGTGTTATTATGACATGTATACTTATATATTTGGTACAACGAAAGTAAGTCTAAACAAGCTGGCCACAGTCGGCCACGGTGATCTTCTTCGTCGTCTTGCCGGGCTGGGTGCCGTAACCCTCGATCTTCTTCACAACATCCATGCCCTCCACCTTTTTTAGTCTTCGTTTTGTTTGTTACAGTCCATTTACCAAGTGCATCTGAAGCTGTAATTCGGAAGCATCCTCAAAAATGGATGGCATAGGCCCTGAGGGAAATAATTTTCCTCTGTGTGCCTCCTGTGTGGGTTAATGTAAAAAAAAATCCTTCAGAAAACAGATATGTTTGATAGCCAGAAACCGACTTACATTCCACTTCCCCTTTCTACTTGATTAATTTTGACCTCCCGACATACTCCGTTATTCGTTCACAGAATCAATAGCTAATAATAACTAGAGCATTGTGACTAGACTAGACATTGTATTTATGTGTACGCCCTTGAGGCGGTACTTTACAAAAAGAGAAATACAGAATTATTATTACTTACATTAAATACTAATTACACTAAGAAGGTAAAAATGATATTAAATTGAATGTTTTTGTAAAGAATTCATCACACACAAAGCTGGAAAAAACACTTTTATAACATACCATAAAACGATAGGAATTTCTTATCTTGGGGTTATGTACAGATTTACAAACTCTATGAACTGCTTGCCCTTGGCATTATAAGTCCAAAGGCCAATTTACACATCAATTAATAGAAAGCGATTAACGCGTTAAAATGACAGCAGTTGGAAGAATTCAAATATTGTCAGGTTATTCATAACGTGCAAAGTTTGTCAATTATTAAAAAATATATTGGAATTGTTGGGTACCTTCTTCAATGTCGTTTCTGGCGGCAGCCTCCAGCAGCATGACACTGTCGGAGAAGAAGATATTCCTCTTGGCGGGGGGAATGGGGGCGGCGGGAACTTGGTTCCCGCTGCCCTTGTCCTTGTCCTTGCGCTGCGAGGAGCGGGAGCGCAGCCACTCGCGCTCCCGCTGTGCCCACAGCTTCAGCTGCTGGATACGCCGTCTGCACAACAACCACAACAGCATTAGTTACTAATTAATTACTTCTAATATTAATTAATGTATATTGAGGTAGAACCCGCACACAAGCAGCCATGTGGCAGCTTCGCGGGACTACCTATTTATTGTCTAAATTAGATTAATTTTATTAGAAATAAATATTTAAAAAAAAGTTATACACAGTCATGACATAATGTGGTCAACAATTCCACGGAAAAAAATGGAGCTTGCATTCGTTGACCACATTTTCATGTTCAGTGGTGTACACTGCACCACATTTACACCGAGCCAACTCTTATGGGGGAAGTCTGGTCCTGGCAATTTACCTAAAAATCTTCCTACACGGAGAAAAATGTTATTCGAAAAAAACAATCATTTTAATAGTAAAAACGGGACTGAAGTTCTTACAAACAAATTAACAGTGTTTCAATGTTTATTGGCGGGAGCATTGAAACACTGTTAATTTGTTCGTAAGAACTTCAGTCCCGTTTTTACTATAAAAATGATCGTTTTTTCCAATAACATTTTTCTCCGTGTAGGAAGGTTTTTAGGTAAATTGCCGGGACCATAATTCCCCATAAGAGTTGGCTTGGTGAAAATGTGGTGCGTTGTAGACCACTGAACATGAAAATGTGGTCAACGAATGCAAGCTCCTTTTTTTTCCGTGGAATTGTTGACCACATCATGTCATCTTGTATGTCTTGACTGTGTATAACTTTTTTCTCCGTGTATACTTGTGGAGAATACATTCCCAAAGTTATGACATCAAATTCGACCTTGAAATATAGTTAGGAGCGGTTCGCGCCAAGAAGGAAGGTGGATAACGAAGCAATCCGGTTACAAGTGAATTAACTCATTGAATTTTCATCCGATTCACTTTATTCAAAGTTTAAGTAAAAGAAAATTAAATTATTATGCGGATGAACCTCTAATTACGAAAAATGATTATTTTATGAAAAGTTATTGCAAAATTATGGCGATTTTTTTGTCAATTTTCATTTTACGTACATTTTGCCATTTCTGAAATAAAATTTTTTTTTTGCAATCTGCGGTTCATGCGCACGCGACATTCATACTATAAGATTTTTTTTTTTGATTTTCGTGTTTCAGATATTTTCCAAGGACTCCAGGATTCCAATCAATTTGGTCAGACCCTCCGCTTGCAGCCGCAATGTCTATACATACAGATATTAAAGTCTAAATTTTCAGTTGTGTACTTTCTTGTTCAAATGTACCTTTTTATGTGACAAAAGTTTTGTGAACGAAAATAAATTATGTCTTTGAAAAAAATCGTATTGGAAAAAAAACTCGGCTGGACCAGACTCCCTCCTTAACATCCTGTTATACTGCCATACCTAATTTGCCGGTTTTTTATTTTTTGAAAACCGTCTTTATTATTGTATTTTATTTGATTTTAACTCAGTTTTATTTCAATTTATTATTTTTAATTCTTATTGAATTTTATTAAATTGTAAAATGGTAGCCTAAGCATGGGTAAAGCACACCCATTTTTTTTCTAAATGCCAAAAACCCTATAGAGTATCCCCATTTAATTATTGTTAACTTATAAAACATTAATCTATTCTATTGTTTAAGTTTTTATAATGACCATTATTGATGAGATTGTGATTGAAGTCATAATTGTTAATGATTTCTTTCACACTTCATGTATAATTCATTTATCATTAGTTGCTAATTATTAGTTCCAAGTTGTTATGAGTTGTAGTATAAATTAATGATAGATTTCCTGGCGTCCTACCGGCAGCCTACCAGAAAACTCCATGCTTTATAAGCAAATCTAAAAGTTAACCATGAAAGAATTAAAAAGTACACTTCCGAACATCCAGCGAGATGATAATACATTTATATTATATTTATCTAATAAAATATGTGTATTAAATTTTTTTTGTTATCATTAATAATTTTAGTTAGAAAAAACGTAAGATGAGCCATTTTAAAACTTTTTTATGTTTGCAATAAAAAAATTAATATTTCCAAAATTATATGATTATTTATAATTACATAATTAGAAAGCATATTTCATCACCTTTCAAAAACAGTTTTTTGGTTTTCGGATACATTCAGGAATATTCTAATTATTTGGATTTTATTGCAAAGCGGAAATATTCTGATCTTTGGTTTTAGGATAGGAAATGAAAGATAGAACATAGTAGCAGAGTCTACCAAATTAGAGATGATTATCTTTTAATCCTACACACTGTGTGCCAAGAGCGTCATAGGCGATGAGACTTGACCTTTGGGAAATACATTGATCACAGTCTGCTGGTATCAATCACTAAGGAATTCCTCCTCCAAGCAACATGCAAAGAGAACTCATGCACTGCTTTATAATACATATATCGGATTGTGTTGAGATTATACTCATATTCAAGTTACTAATTGGCTTATAGCCTAGACGATAATGTGCTTTTAAAAAGACACATCGATAACTGTGGAAATTACAAATGAATGGCATTTAGAACAACACGGTTGGTGCTAACAAAGAATTGTATAAACATGTCTACAATACGTCGCTTCAGTTCGTTTTTATCCAACAGACCAAAACGCGAATCGGGAGAAATGGCACTTTAAACTTTTTTTACGATAGAAGCATACATTTTGGAGGACGTAAGAAAAAGTGCGTTTTGAAAATCCCTTAAATAATTGTTTATAATTTTTTTTTTAACGAGTATCGTATAAATAAAGGCTTTTTGAGAACATTTACCGTTTATCTCATATTTGCAGGATTTATAAAAAAAATCTTAAAGTTTATAACTGCGCAGATCCTGTGTGTTTGTTACTTTGAAACTGGTGTGAAAGAGGTACAGCATAGAATATTTTAGATTTATGTATGTTGTCTGTGGTATACTTGATAATGAAAGGTACACATATCTATGGAAAAAGGACTTTTTTTGTTTGAATAAGTTTACAAAATGGAGTCTTTTTTTATTTATTTAAAGGTTTGTCAACAGTGATTCAATCAAAGCTCTCACAAATAATACAATAAGCATGGTTGGTGCTATCGCTAATTAAAGACAAACACAGAATTGATAACATAATATTCTTTATTTAGTCTTCATGTAGAATCACCTCCCGAAGTTAATGCACTTTACCCCCGGACACCCTGTATATAAAAATCTCGCGTCACAATGTTCGTCCAAGGTAAACTACGAAACTACTTAACTGATTTTGATGAAATTTGGCTTACTGTGTGTAATTTGGTCCAACTTAAAAGATAGGATAGTTTTTATCTCGATTATTGACCTCAATATTTATTATTGCGAATTAAATGTTTTTTATGGGACAATTATTTGAAATTATAAGTTCCATAAGTTTCTGATAGATTAATTTATTAAATACTAACACCCATGTCATTCATATTAAAAAAATTCGCAGTGCTGAAAATTCAAAAATTATATATACTAATCTTCCTTAACTATTTTATATACTAATTTTCCTTAACAAAAACTTAAACACATTTAACACTTCACAAAATTCTCGTAATACTAGAACAAGACATGTACAATAACTAGAAATACCAAAAACAAACACATCCTTTGGACAAAAACACTACAGATACCAGGCTATAAAACTATACAATTCACTTCCAACACAATATAAAACATCTAATCTCACAGAATACAAAAAACACATATGGAACTGGCTACAATCCTTATAACTCTGAATTTATAATTTTGTTACCACACTGAAAATTAACAAGACACATCTATTTTGTTGAAATTATGTAGAAAGCGATTTTATATTTTAACTTTTATATTTTCTCTTTTTATATACTGTAACTTAGCCCACTGTTTGTTTTACTATGTACAAATTATAATTTACAATTAAAAAATGTCCTCTACAACACAGGTGAACTCCTAGCGTGGAGGACAATATACTATTCTCCGTTCAATTTAAGATCAACCCGTGAGCGCGCTTGTCACCACCCATTCCCCCGTCCGCTGCTTGAACGCGCGTTAACACATTAAACCCCGCTGTATAAATAAAAATCTGATATAATTTTTTTTAACCTCATTTAAATTTTTTTTTTTTTTATAGAGAATACCTCACAAGAGTCCCAACTGCTCCCGTCTGGAGCCAGTGAGACTATGGCATCCCCAATTGGGGTATGTTGTGAGGCTGAAGGAAAGTGGGGAAGGGAAGGAGATGGGGAAGAGGAGGGTAGGAAAGTACCTGGCTATTCAGATCTAGTCACTAAACACGGCTAAAGCCATTATTAAGCAACGTCTCAATTCTGAATGGTGGTCTTACACCAGGGCGATACTGACAGTATCTTCCACTCTGGAACGTGCCGCAAATGTAGTATATATTATTTTTATTAATTAATTGTGAAATAACACAAATTAATCAAATAAAATTTATTTGCGCACGCCGGGTTCGAACCCGCAACCTTCCGATTGGGAGTCAAGTGTTGTTACCACTCGACCACGGACGGTCGTCAAAATACTTATTGTAATGATTTTACAATATACACATCGTATTTTATGGGATATCGGATTTATCAAATCGTCTATCGATATATTCAATTTTCGAAAATATGTTCAGTCAAATCACCGATTTTTGTATACCATAACAACGCATATTTTAACAATAGTTTGCTCAAAATTTGTGTAAATGGTACATCTTTGCGAGATACTAGATTCCACAGATATATTTTTTTTTACATTAAAAAAATATATTTATTATCACTGTGGGTTGAGGTTTGTATACTTCCTACAAATAAATAAAACTGATCAACGCCAACGTTCAGTAACTTTATACGAACAATAAGGTACCTACATCGTTGTTTTATAAATATGCATTTTTCATATTGTTGCAATCCGAATTAGCTTTAAATAAAGGGCATAATTATTAATGTACAGCTTTCCTCTATTGTTTTTTGCATTCAGCGACAGTGATAATGAATGCTAAAACATTGATGTTTGAATATCCATTTTATCTCGGGGTCTGAATGGGTTAAAATCTTAAGACGTGGGCATTCAGCACGACAACCCAGGAGCTACTGAGCTATGGGCGGAGTAACAGCGGGATGGCGAAGGGACCGAAGAAGGGGGTGGGGTATGCACAGTACGAACCAAATTTCGTACTCAGCAGGTTGATCTTATTTTGAACGAAGAATATACCTTTGTAATATAAATATATTAAGAATAAATAAATAACACTTGGTTATCTAGGTTAGGTAACCATCCAGTAGATGGCGTTGTTTTTCGTTAGCCACAGCAACGCGTGGGCGGGTCAGCTAGTAAATATATATAAATACATATAAATTGTTTTTGCAATGATTTCTTCTCAATGAACAGGATATTTTAGGGAGTTACCTTCTAGCGAGATGCAGCCTCTCTTGTGTGGTGAGATGCTCCACCTGAGTCATCTCAGCGACCAGATCTGAATGCTCCATTTTTAATATTTACAGCTGCAAGGTAAAAAAAGATAATAATTAATATAATTCTAGAATAAATAAATTCAAGCACTACATGTGATAAGAAAACGGGGAGATACCGCATTGTTTCTAAATATAAAGCATTCAAACAAGAAACATATATTATTTCAAAGCAGATTTCAACAAGTGGTCACCCTGGAGGATTACCAATAGCAATAAAACATTCTGTCTAAACGGATATACAAAAATGGCAGCCAAGATGGAACAAATATTTATTACTTATCATATAAACTGAATAATAACCATGGAAACTGCCGCCATTTTTGTACAACCGTTTGGACAGAATGTTCAGTATGTATTTGGATCGTTATGCCAAGTCCTTCTCTTATGTATTTTGTGTAATCATAGAACTTTAAAAAAAAATTTATGTGAATACAGCACTAAATGCTCCCGTCTGAAGCTAGTGAGACTATGGCATCCCCAATTGGGGTATGTTGTGGGGCTGTAGGTAGTGGGGACGGGAAGAAGATGGGGAATAGGAAGGGGGAAGTACCTTGACTATTAAAATCTGGTCACCAAATACTGCTAAAGCCATTTCAGGCAACAGCTCAAATCTGAACAGTAGTCTTACACCAGGGCGGTACCGAGAGTATCTTTCACTCTGAAACGTGCCGCTAATATAACAAATACTATTTTTAATTAATCAATTGTGAAATAACACAAATTAATCGAACCATTTTTTTTTAATTTTAAATTTATTTGAGCATGCGAACTTCGGATTGCTAGCCGAGAGCCTTACCCCTCCACCACGGAAGCCTTAAGTATATTATATTCTAAAAACTTCGATTCAGACAGGTAATGTTTTAAATCATCATTACAGCTTTCTTATTTGAAATTACCAGCTAAACTGAATATATGTTGATAATTTATATGCATACAATAAAAATATTATTGCATACAATTCACCCATTAACCGAATGCATTACACATAATTTTCTATTGTTGATTGATGAGTTGGAAGTTATAAATTGATGTTAAATGAGTTTTGGAATGATATAAAAATAATGTTTGTTAGAGTTTTGTATCAATAAGTTATATATTTTATTATATTCATTGTGAAGCGCCCTTGAGGTGATTTTTCATAAAAATGACACTTCAAAAATGTTCCACTTACTAGAAAAAAAAAATGTATACTGTTTAATCTTTGTCAGTAAATAATAAACTTTAAATAGATATCTTTTTTTTTGCCAACAGCTTTTTTGCCATAGAAGTTGATAAGAACTCATCTAGAGAGAAATTTAATTTATGATTTTTGATGTACTAAATCAACGGTTTCCAAACATTTGGAAAAGCAGGTCAAATTAATAATTTTAAAATAGTTAATCCTATTCGATTTTTTTTACATTAACTCCACGCAGGAAAATGATTTCCCTCAGGATCTGTATCATCTTTGGGGATGCTGTGTGGGGGGTCTTTTAGTTGAAAGGAAGAAGTGAACCTGGGTCTTGTAGGAGGAAGGAAACACAGAGGTCGGTAAATTGTTCCACAGCCGAGCTATCGAACTCAAGAATGAGTCGTAAAAACGACCCATTCTCATGTATAATTCTTAATACATCATATACACCCCCAGCCAGTCTTGGTTTAAATCCCAAACTAACTCTTTTTTTCCCTTGACAAAATATCCATTTGCCAAAAAACATCGGGCAGTGGAATCCTAGTTCTGGCTAGTGATACTCTTGTGTTGTCACAAATAAAATAAAAATAATAATTTTAAGAATTTCGAAACCAGTATTACAAATAAAATGATTTTTATGTGAACCATATTTCTTGTGTTTAAGCTTCAGACATCCTTGCATTGTCCATTATCAAAGCAAATGATATGAGTATAAAATGTATTGGATTAGCATTATTCGAAGCCTTACAAATGTCTCTTACCGAGGGATGAATCACATTTAGGAATATAAATATTCTAATCAAATCCTTGTAACATCGTACTGCATATAATAACAGAACATATAATATTTTATTATTAAAATATATATTAGAATTACAGAACAGCATTTCCAATAAAATATGTTCTATGTGTGCAAACTATATCTAATTTGTCTAATAAACGATAAACAGTGTTAATCTCAAGTGACCTCCCAGGTAAGTATGGTCCTGTATATTTTCTACATTTTAATACAGCATCATGTTCATTGGTCAAATGTATTGTGCATATAGTTTTGTATTAGTGATCGATAAAACGGTGGATGCAATCTGCTTTCAATCGATTTTTCACAAAAACAGCGCTATACAAATCATCCAAATATTATTATTAATTGCATTATAAATTAATATCAACCCGACTAAAAATTTTTGAAACATGCATTTGAACTTAATCCCTCAGGTCTATTTCTATTTTATAGGAAGGTCAAAATATTTACGATTTGAAAGGAAATCCAAGGACTGAGTTGTTTAGCGATCCGTCCTCTCTGCCTACTCCTCCGGAGAAACAGCGTGATTGTTAGTTAGTTAGTCCAAATAATTGGAATATTTCTGTACGCATCCAAAAACTTTGGGAGGCGGGAACGGGTACCGTCGCCCTGGGAACCATTTATTGGATAACCAACACCTCTGTCATAGGTCACCCCAAGTGGTTCGCTACGTTTGGTGACTTAGCAGGGGTGCCCGTGTTCATGGGGTGAGGTTTGTCTAGGTCTTGGCGGCGGACGATCTAGACTCACTGAACCCCATATTCCTACCCAACCCTCATACATTTTTCCTTCCCAGAACTTCCTCTCCTTCCTTTCCTTAGAAACACCTTCCACACAGCATCCCTAAAGATGACATAGGCCCTGAGGGAAATTATTTTCCTCAGGGCCTCTTGTGTGGAGTTAATGTAAAAAAAAAAAACTAAAAACTGTTTTTGAAAGGTTATGAAATACGCTTTCAAATTCTATAATTCTAAATAAACATATAATTTTTGAAATATAAAAATGGCTCATCTTACATTTTTTTAAATTAAAATTACTAGTAACCAAAAAAAAAAACAGATATTTTATTAGGCAAATGCATTTTAAACGTTACCATCAACCCATCTTTTTGTCATTTCGTGTAATAATAACTAATAAAAAATTCCCAAACTTTCATGATTTTTTTTCAAATTGTGGTTGAAACCTTGGTTTCATAAAGGTGTACATTTTAATTATTTTGTGGTTAACTTTTAGATTTGAATATAAATCATGGTGTCTTCTCTTTCTAACAACGTTGAGATCATTTTTTTAACCATGATAGTAAGGGAGACAATGATTTCTATAAAATCTATACGAGTTTTTGCGAAAACCGAAAAATTTTTCCAGATGGTTTAAGATAACATTTGCTGTTATTATAAATCAAGCTAAATATATAATTGCGAATATTGAATATCATGTTTCTGTATATTGATTATAACAAGATTGATTGAATAACAAATCCATTAAGCAACATCATTCACGACTTATAAGCTATAGTTTCAACGTGTTTTTATCCGTCAACTTTATTTTTATCTGTCCAAAGTCAACACACTACGGAAACAAGGCAAATGGGGAAAGAATTATTCATAACAAAGCAAACATCAGCCCGGCATGGAAAAACTGCATGTTTTTTAAATGAATAACACGTTCCATCTCTCACGCACAAGAATGGCCTTTAGTGCAACGAAAAATACTATACAATTTTGATTGACCCAACATTAAGGCACACTAGTAAGAGCTCAAAAAGAAGAAGGGGAGATATGTAAATACGAATGTTAGAGGGAAATTAGAATGCTAATGTTAAAGACGATAATAATTAAGCAAAAATTGTGAAAATGTTTAATAAAACACGACTCGTTTAAACTAGAGCAAAAATCCCTCAAAAAATGCTTTAGTTGCATTTAAAGACACACTATGATTTTTTTTATAGTTATAACATGTTAAAGGACAGAACAAAATGTGTTTTTAATATTTTTCAGAGCATACTTAACGATTTTTTTCTATCAAGTGAATTCTATCAAAAGTCGAACCAAAAGCTGGTTGACTACCTCTGTCGAGAAGTAATATATTTTGATAGATGTAACTTATCATATAAATCAAATACAATACATACATTTTTATTTATAGGGCATTTGCCTAGCTTGGTATTCAAAAAGCCATGTAAAATAAACATGTAACAAAGAAAATGAATAAAGAAAATTAAAAAAAAAAATTAAAAAAAAAAGACATTATCATATTATCAGTTAAAAGGTTAATTTTGTTCCAAAAAACTAAAAGATATCGTGGTTTTACTGTTATAAAAAAAATAACAATAGTCCTTGAAACTTATTAATTTTATTTCTATTGAAGATCTCACCTAGTATATTCTATATCTAATACAAAGCAGCCCCACTTTTCAACCAAACTCACTTATTTGATAATAATAATATTTGAAAGACTTGTACAGCGCCGTTTTTGTGAAAAATCATCTGATTTCAATACATTTCTACAATCCTACTTCTAACTACAGCCTAGACAAACATTATAAAAACTTCTGGCTAGAACATTGCATCCTCCGGTTCTTCGATCAGTGATACAAAACTACAGTGATAATTCTTTGTTTCATGCTAAGTTCTACTCAAATAAGAACTAACTTTAAATAGCCTCTAAACAAAGCTACTAAATATGTACCTACCAATTATTTATAGTTCAAATTTAGAATAAGTGAAGTCGAGGTTAAATTTAGATCGCCGCGAACAAAAACCAATAAGTACCTATTTAAAGAGTCTTATATTGATTTTGAAGAAGTGAAGTAAAGGTACCCATACACGAGTCAATAACGCGCTGTGAAGACGTTATCATTTGTAGCCGTGTACATCACATATAGCTAGTGCATACTCTGACAAGGATAATTTTGCAGTTCGTGTAGTCGCCATCAAAGATATTGAGAAAATCAATGCAAAATAAATCCAAAAAAGTTTGCTTAATTTGGAAAAATCAAGTACCTATTATCTCTAATTTAAAATCGAAAATATTAAACTTCCATCACAGTTGATCTCCCGACAGTTGGCCCCCCCGCCAAGTTGTAATATGCAGTTGGTTTAGAGAAAATACCTACTTAGACAAAATATAACTAAGTGTCCCGAAGGGGTGTGCAGAGAGGATGTATTGCCGAATAACGAAAGCATAAAACATTTTTTCATTCAAATACATTGAGGATAAAACCACTTGACTATATACCAGCGCATAAGTACAAAAATTCGACATAAATAAATTTGTAAAGAATGTCAAAATAAGAATTTTTGTACTGTAAGTGAATAAATAATCTGTCATACATTAAAAAATAAAAAAAGATAGTCTAAAGTCTAAGCACGGAAACGGTTATTAGTTATTAGGTTTACATCATCGATATAATAACTTTAGATTAGCCTTCCCATACCTTATTTCAATCGAAAAGTAACACCACATATGAGTTATTTCATAATACAAACTACCCATCCAATTCTATCGCATCTCTTGCGTGACGTAGTTGTTTTGCTAGGAAAAATTAAACTTTTTTATCGAATGTTACTTTTCTCGATACGCTGCCTCAAATCTATAAATTACATAAATATTTTTTAAGTATTCATATAACCAGGGTTGAGTTGATTTAAATCAGTGATTTAAATCACAATTAAAATGAAGTGAATTTTTTTTCCAAATCATGATTTAAATTAATAATTTTTTACTGCAACCAAATCATCCGCCTGAAGTGCCAAGGGACTTCCCCCGCCTAAAATGGACCTTCTCTGGCAAGCACACACGTGCAATGCTAAAACTACAGTTCACACAATTTGGGGATTCCCTGAAATATAAACTCGCGACTGAATGAGTTTTCGCCTGGTCATTCGGTATTGATTAATGAAAGTGTGAAGTAAAGACAAAATGTTAGGAAGAAAAAAAAAATGCCGTATGGGTTTATTTCGAAGAAGAAAAAAAGTGGTGTGTAAAATTTGCAAGAATGAGGTAATGGGCTTAGTAGAAAGAACAAAAAGGCACTTAAAAACATGTGCAACAAATATGAATTTCTATTGGTGAAAACCGCTTGAATATCCGTTCGGTAGTTTTCAGTTTATCGTGAATAGACAGACAGACGCGGCGGAGGACTTTAATTTATAATATGTAGAGATAATTAAAATTAACAACAACAACACCGGTTTTCTTTTTACATAGACCGACTTCCGAGATAAAATAAACGAAATATTAAAAAAAATATTAAATAAATCTCTTTTACGATTTAAAAAAAAAATCATGATTAACTGCATTTAACTCGTTAATTTTTTTTTTAAATCGTGATTTTTATCAACCCTGCATATGATTGATTAAATCAGATACCAAAAATATTTCTAACTGCCTCAATTTTGTGTTTTAAAAATGACCTTTACGAAGCTAGTCATTCCGTTAACATAAATAATTGATATGTTTTCGTAAACTAATATTTTTGGTTCCGGTGTCATTTTTAAGACCCACCCGGCTTGTCTTGAAATACTTGGTCGAAGGTTTACATGGATAAAAATAACAATCATTTCTGATGTTCGTTCTGTGTATGCATTACTCGAATAATGTTCATAAGGACAACAGCCACGGCAATAATGACAATTTCAATTAACAGCTATAAAGATATCAGAGGAAGTTATTACCAATATCACCTTCAGTATGTGTTATCTCCCAATCCTAATTGGCTGATTAAACAACTCAGAAATGTGGACTTTTTTATACCATGATAGTTTTATGTAACAAAACTGTAATTTTTCCAGAAATTGATAATATCTATAGCATTATTTCATCCTTAAAATATTTTTAAAAAAATGCTGGTTGTCCTCAATTTGGCAACAGAAATGTAGGCAGGATAAACATTTCTTGTTTTTATAATATTACTGATTACTGAAAACCGATTTTAAAAGGATTTACAAAAATTAGCAAGTTGGCGGGAATTTTTAAACTTGCTCATGCGGGCCATTTATGATTGGGGTTGGGCAGCCTTGGTTTAGATCATGTTTCTCACTATGATGAGACACAATGATTTCCATGAGACCTATGTGAGTTGTTTCCAAAAGCGAACAAATTAGTCTGAGAGGTTACATGCATAATATAATGTAAAATAACCATATGTAATAACCTCAATTGGTCCGTACACGTTTTTTAAAACTAGACAATTTTGCTGCTCGTATGTATTATCTAAGTATAAAATAATAAATCTAATCAATTAACTTAAATCAATAAAGTTCCCGAATTGAGGTCAAATAGATAGACTATTCAAATACATACAGGTTAGGCTGTTCTCTTTAGAAAAAGTATATCTAATCAAGCACTAAATACTGAGAGTTAATAGTACAGGGTCTTTGAATAAGGACGCTCGATTTTAAAATGTAAATAAAACAAGTTGTGTGTGAGATATCCACTCAATTTTTGATTTATTTTGAGTATATTTTGTGGCAAAAAGGGTGGAATATAACGTCGTTCAAATGTCCGCCGCGGCTTTGCTTGATGGTGCATGAGCGATTTGAGGGCAGCGATCTTGCGCGGCAGCGACGTGAACTGGCCACTGAGACCGTGCAATTTGATGCCTTTAGACTTCTTCCTTTGGGCTATCTTAAATCACAGGTCTATGCAAATAAACCGCAAACAATTGAATCCCTCAAAGTCAACATCAGATTTATACAACAGTCACTGAAAATGGGACCTCCTGAATACGTGCCACTAAGCAAAGCCGCGGTGAACATTTGAAAGACAATATATTTCATACTTACTGCCATAAAATTGACTTAAAAAAAAAAAAATTCAGTGGATATCTCACAAATAACTTGTTTTATTTACATTTTAAAATCGAGCTTTCTTATTGAAAGACCCTATAGTATAGAAGTGCCTGTGTCGGTTCTGTTAATTTGATTTAGGTACCAGAAAGTACTCTAAATCATTCCAAAATGCTATATACCCATGCCAGGTGCTCTATATTAATGAAATTGTGGCCTATCTAATGAAGTCAAACCTATATATAGAATATAAACAATAGCAATAATAGAATATAAATAAAGGCCAAGATATATAAACAATCTTCCTTCCTGAGCAATTCAAAAATTGATGCAGAGACTTCTAGCATTAGGCCCCACAAACAATATGCTATTTTACATTTGTCGTAGAATTTTTAAATAAGCCTTTTCCACCTATAAAATATTGATGAATGACTGGTTTATCACATAATTTGCACCAATATCATGCGGATTTTTACAATCTAACCAACTTATTCTAATAGTTGATGTACTTATATGAATCTTATCAAAAATATTCAAGGTATTTAAGATAGTGAGATTCCTCAAATTTTCCCCAGTAATGTATGAACACGAGATTAAATGTAAACCACGAGAGATAATTAATTTCATTTGCAAATTTATCACTCGGGATAATAAATAACTCAAGTATGGTTAACGAAACAAAGTAGGGAACCTAATGCACGGATTATCAGATAGACTGATAAGATTATTCAAACAATTCAATTTGTTCTGCATCAAAGAGGAAATGAAATATTTGGATTATAAACTGGCAGAGATATTGGGGAGAGTTTAGATGAGAAAATGTATTATTTTGACAAGTCCAGTATCATAATTATGTCGTTAGAAAGTAGAATGAAAACTGTCAGCAAGAGGCGAACTGACAGCAACACAAATCGGGTGTTGTTGAATTATGAAAGTTGTCATTTTACACTTAAATACAAAACCAATTAAGCTTACGAATCATAAGACTTATAACGCGTAATATAACACGGATAATGTATTAATATAAGTGTAAATACTCACTACACCACACTTAAAAATACAATATTCGTTTTTGGCAGACGATCGCTAAGACACATGATTGCTTGTGACACTTAATGAAGCACTACAACCGAGAACACGGAAACTGTCCATTTTTGTTTCTTATCTAATTTAAATAAAGCACAATTAACTAAAAATGTATTTATCACCACAATATAAACAAGGAGGAACAGGAGAAAACTAATCCCGTTCAAGTTCATTGGTTAAAAAGTCCAGTGTTGACAGCGGCGAGAATTGGTTTTCCTCACTTTGGTATTGCCAGATTACCGAGAATAATGTATAATATTGCCAGTGGAATAATTCGAGATGGCAGACTGCAAAAAACTTTTATTTGAATAATATTTTCGATAAAATCATTTATTTCACTAGGAAAAAAAGATGTTGAATCAAAATAAATTAGATAAACTGTAATTATATTTTTTTTATTTTGGTAAAATTCCACTAATCGCAGCACTTTTATAGGGCACAGATTTTGGAAATTACACTATGTTTTAACATAATTACTACAAGAAACCACTACCTAATTACGTTTGGATGGAAGATGGTAAAATATGCATTATAATTCCATTTTTAAAAAGTTCCAAATTTCCCATAATATAAAACTTGGGGAGTATCAACTTTGCCGCCATTTTTTTTTATGGAATGTACTGCGAGTTTCTTTTCAATTTAAATACGCATGAATTATTAAATAACCTATTTTGTGCATGTAAATAGTTGTTTTTTGTAGTAATTGTTAAAATGAAGTGTAATTTCCACAACCTGTGCCTAAAAGTGTGGCGGTTAGCGGAATAATTACACTTTTTTTATGAAGTAGGTAGGAACATATTCAGTTTAGTTATTTTAGTAAATAAGGTAAAATGGAGGCCGATTTGATTTAATGTTCTGGGCTAGGTGGATTTGCTCCAGCCCAGTATCAAAAAGTGCCATCTACTGGCCGTAGAAGATGGCACTTACCTTATCTACAATCACAATATCATGCCCCCTATCGGCTAGAGTTAGTTTTTTCTTAATGTGAATACCACAGAAGAGTCCCAACTCCTTATGAATCTTACGAGCTCTGAAAATGAGCCAATGATTCTATGACTTCCCCAATTGGAGCATTTTGTAAGGCCAATGGCAGTGGGGAGGAGGAGCCTACCAAGTGCATGGCAGGACAGATTGTGAGAGACTGGTTGAGGGAGACCCTTTCACCTCTCCAGCTGGATTCTCTCGACCTTTGGCCTTGCACCGCAGTGGGAGGGATGGATTCGTTCATCTTGTCACTCCTGGACACACTGAACCCCAGATTCCCACCCACCCAAGGGCGGATCCAGGGGGGGGTGTCATGGGGGGTCATGACCCCCCCCATGGGCTGGGCCCAGGACCTGGGTGGACCACTAATTAAAATTGTTAAACATAATGTTTTTATATATTTTTTTGTCACAATATAGATTTTATAGTACTTTCTATATTTAATTACTAATTTAATATAATACTTTGTTTGACGGCAAACAAATAACGACTATGTGACCCCCCCCTGGCGCCAAAGCTGGATTCGCCCTTGCACCCACCCCTCATACCTTTTTCTTTCCCAGAACTTCACTTTTCCTCTACTTCAGTTCCTCAAAAAACCCTCCACAAAACTATAGTTAATGTAAAAAGAAAAAAATCTACATGACGTTTGAATGTCTATGAAACAACTGGCTCTCCGTGCTTAATAACTCAGGTACCGTCATTCTTACGGTCAGGCCTATGTCATTCCTATGTCTACCTACGTTAAGTTATCGTGAAAACAAGCTTATGTGTCCAAGCGGTTAAGTATAATTAATGTTATGTTATATCGTTGACGATACACAACACCGCCCAAATGCCAAAATAGGCCACTTGCACGGATCTCATAATGACTTGGAAAAAATCGTGTGGATAGATTTTTCTACTAAGCTTATGAAAATGATAATGAATTTTTTTAGAAATTGATAGTTTTTTTTCTTTTTAAATAAATAAATCCGTTTTTTGGGCTAGTGACGTCACTAAATTAAAATGTCCCGTCCCCGATTTTATTCAAATAATTTTGTAAAATTCCACACTGATATTTTTTTGTTATATAGCAACACTTTGATTTCCGGCAATTTTTGCAATTTGACACATTTGACATTTCATGACGTATTTGTCCGAAGGTAAAAATATTTCCGCTTTCCAATAAAATCGAAATAAATAGAATAATTGTGGATGTATCCGAAAACTAAAAACTGTTTTTGAAAGGTGATTAAATACGCTTTCAAATTTTACTACTACGAATAACCCCGTAAATTTTAAACTATAAAAATTTTTAATGCACATTTCAAAAAGTTTTCAAAATGGATCACCTTACGTTTTTTTCGAGGTTGAATTACTGGTTACGAAAAAAACTAAAACTTACACATATTTTCTTAGACAAATGAATTATAAACCTTATAGCCACCTCACTTTTTAGTCGTTTCATGTAAAAAATAATCATAAAAAATTCACAAAGTTTCAACTTTTTTTTTTCAAATCGCGGTCGGAAACTTTGATCTCTTGAAGGTGAACATTTCAATTATTTCGTGGTTAATTTTAAAATTTGAATATATAGCGTGTTGTATTTTCTTTCCAATACCGTTTATATCATACTGCTCACTACGGTAGTAAGGGAGAAACAACGATTTCTATGAGACCTATATGCGCTGGGTCAAATTGATTTTACTCCAAACTTAATTATATACGAAATTATTGCAATCAATAGCTGAAATAGGATAGGATTTGTTCAGAGTCAGTCTGACAATGTGCAGAAATTAGATACATGTATGATGGCTACTTTTCTAAGTATTAATAACTAAAATTCATATTGAAGCACTCGGTTTGACACACAAATGAACCTCTGCATAACCTCTGTTTAACGTTTTGACAGATCTGATGTTATGAATGAACATCGTGCAGGCCGTTGCCGTTCCGAAGCGGCGTTTTAGGGCAATAACGGTGATGGTGCTGATTTTAACAAAATCAAATTTTATAATATATTATGTATTATAATCATATTTTACAAGTACATTTTTATAAGTATAATTTAAATCACAACATTTGAATAATATCAAACAAGAGGCACAAGAACAAGTTATATGTTTAAGAACAATAATGTTCAGCTGTTCCAAATAATCTCACTGCAAAAACAAAAACCAACCTAGGTAAGAGGTATATACTAAATGCTATAGGTATAGACCAACTAAATAAATTTGATGTGAACATTCTTCATACTTGTTTACATGTTTCATATTGTTGATAAACCTTTCCCTTTAATTAATTTTAATAATTATTTTTAATTTGGTTTATGTAAAATATTTGGATTTGGATTTTTTTTACACCACACAGGAAGCCCTGAGTAAAAAAATTCCCTCAGGGCATATGTCATCTTTGGGGATGCTGTGTGGGGGATCTTTTAAGGGAAACGACGGAGTGGAAGTTCTGGGAAGGAAAAAGGTATGAGGAGTGGGTAGGAATCTGGGGGTCAATGTGTCCAGGAGTGACGAATAATGTGCGAATCCATCCCTCCTACTGCGATGCAGGGTGATGGGTCAAATGAGTTTGGTTGGAGAGATTAGATCTCCCTAAACAATTCTCTCCCGATCCAGCTCGCAAAGCAACCGCATTCACCGTCAAGACCCAGACAAACCTCACCCCGTAAATCTGGGCACCCCTGCTAAGTCACCAAACGTAGCGAACCACTTGGGGTGACCTATGGCAGGGGTGTTGGTTATCCAATAAATAGTTCCCGGGGCGGCGGTACCCATACCCACCTCCCAAATTGTAAAAGTCATATATAATGATTAATGATCAATAAGAGGTTCAAGGAAAAAATATATATGAGTTGTAATATTTTTGGTATGCTTCGTTATTCTCCTCTGCCATGCGTTTGGAATTCGTCAGTTTTTTTTTAAATGATTTTCGGCTATCTAATTATTGTTTTTTCGCACCCATAAAATTATGTCCCGTCCTTCCGGTTTATAAAAAATGGTCCGATTTTTCGGATTGAAATTTTCAAAAAATCGCCAGGGATTCAAAATACCATTAAAAAAAACAAAAAAATACCGAATGTCTTAGAATATTTTCCTAAACCGGAAAAAAAATTAAAAAAATGTGGTGCAAGTGGCCTATTCCAATTGTGCAGTAGAGACAAAAAAATATTTGAATAGTATCAACTTGTAGTAGGTAGGTATATCAAAATTATGTTGTAGCGGGAGTATTGGAGATGGCAGTATTACGTTAAAAATATAACTGATTTTGGTTGTTTGGCTATTGGGATATCCAGTGGTAGTATTATGAACCAAGTAGGGTATAAACACAGGCGGAATTTGATTCTCCATTCATAATAAAATGATTTTAAGACTGTATCTCACTTAATAATAATAATTGGATAATTTGTAGAGCGCCGTTTTAGTGAAAAATCACCCCAAGGGTGCTGTACAATTTATTATGAATTCTTAGGCTCTAGCGAAATTTATTATTTACAGATAGATATCGAAAACATACTTACGTATACAGAAAACATACTTACGAAGTGACAGGTCACTTCCGATACACACTTGAATTAGAAAGTTTATGCTTGGAGAAGATATGGCACCGCATATTGCATGATTTTACATTTGCTACCCCCATCACTATTCATATTACAAATTATAAGAAAATTAGTGCCAAAAGTACAGTTAATATTTTATTTTGAAAGACTGGTGAATTTAGCACTCTTCAGGACTGTAGAATTTTTATTAAATGACCTCCACAGAGGCTTAATAATATGAATTTGCCCTCATTTTTACAAAATTAGTTACTTACAATGTTGCGGGCTGTGAAAATGAAGGGTTTTTGTCTTTGGCAGTATTTTTTTGTCGCCAACAATATGTATTTTCCTTTTTCAATTTATTTTGTATAAATTTTTTCAATTTACAATGTCGCAGGCTGTGAAGGAGAAGGTGAAAGTTTTTTTGCTTAGGCGGTATTGTTTTGACGTCGACAATATGTAGTTACCTTTTTTCTGCCAGACCAGCTGGAATTCACTCCAGTAACATAGTTTCTATTGGGAAATATATACAAATATAATAAAAATAAAATAACAGAAATTATGATAAATGATTTATTTTCATCCAAAAACGTCACCATTATAAAGAAAAAATATATACTTTCTCATTCATCGAACCACATGAACATTTGTATTCAATTTTACAGAAAACGCTATGAAAGGTTGTTTCAAAAATATAAAGCTTTACAATCATTATTAATACATATTTGCGTTTTCATTTTATATAATCAAATGTTTCTGAATCAGCTCGGTAATTTCTTGTTGTTGATTTCTACTTACCTAATCACAAATTTGTTTATTTAAATGTAAGTAATTAGTGCTGTGAAATTCATTACTTATTTGCAGCAGCTACAAGAAATAAACAAACTATTGTATTTATTTATTAATTCTTTCATCGATCTATTTATCATTCTCCTATTTGAGTTTTCAAGTAGGCAATTAAGTACATGCATTATCATTTGTCATTGATCAATTTTCGTTACCTACATATGTAATTGCAATCCAATTTTAGATACGCATTTGCCATACGTAAATAATTTAAAAAAAAATGTAATTTTTTATCTAAACTGAGATGAATTAACTCAATCAACTGTATTTAATGAAGTTATGAAAATAAGTTTCACAAAAATAAATCTAAGTTCTATGGAATTTCATCAAACCGATGCATTTTATCTTAAATCTAAATTATTAGCTATCATTACAAACAAATTAACATAACAATCATGTAGTATTAACAATAACTTTATTGACATTTTTTATCATCACATAATTATTAATATCAATAAAATATCCAGAGATACTTTAGATGTTTTAGTAATTTCTTTTCGACTTTTATTTTCGACAAACATTTCGCCAGCACGTTTGCTCCTTCAGTTTCTAAACTGCCGTGTTTCCTATTCCATAATACTAAGCTAAAAAATAAAATCTTTTGTGGAAATCAGAAATCAACACGGAACGTTAACTGGTTCGCTGCCGCCATTCGCTTACGTCCTTTCAAATTAGTTTATTTACGTCCTCAAATTAAGCGGCAGCGAACGCGTTAATATCTCGGGAATATTTTGTCAGCTATTACATAATCATGCATGATGCATCGAGTGCGTCGGAAAGCACATGTATATTTAAATTTATTTATGTACAATCATATCAATTCTATTTATTGTAAAATATTATAAGCGTTATTAAAAAAATATGAAGTATGGTCTTAATCTTACAACTAAATAAGTATATTATGGTATATTGACATTGGTTAATAGTTTAACTTTCTTTCTTGAGAAGACAAAGTAAAAAAATAGCATTGAACATATAGGGCTAGAAATGAAATACCTTCTATCATTTTAAACTTGTATTATAAAAATAGGGTTAAATCAGATAATAAAATAAAATACTGTTCATTACAGATTTCTAGACACATCACCACTTCTTGCATGTGCAAGGAGAACTACTCTTTCCTATAAAATTGATTAAAAATATATAATATTATGTGTATTATGGGATAATATTTAAAAATAAATAATGATGTGACTGAGATCCTAAGACCTTCGCATTAGTAAATATTTTAATTGTTATTAATTTAAGAAATGACAGCACTGGAATGCTAGAACAAAAAATTGGGCCTAGTTTAAATTTAAAAAAATCTTTGTCAACTTTTTTTTTTCTTACACAAGAACGCTTTTTCCACAATCTATATTCGTTTTATCCAAATCATTTATCATCAGTGCACGCATACAAACACACCAAGGTCTTTTATTAGAGAATTATTTTTCCTGTGACCGAGAAGATTGAATACAAATCGTTTGAGGCAGATATTATTATTGGAAATTTTTATGGCCAAAAGTACAACTGTGATTAATTTTTGGATTTTTTTGCCGTATTGCAATTCCTCCTTCTTTAACCAATGTTCCAGACAGCGTTACAGTGTAAAAAAACTTTAGATAAAGATGAATGGAGTGCAACAAGGCATAATTACCCAAATATTAATCACAATATGTAATATGTTTGAAGTGCTCAATGGAAAGGCATAACTGCTATGTGCACATTTCATAAATATGTGAGAAAGCAATGCCAAAAATATTGTTTAATGGTAACACATTCAATGCCAAAAATATTGTTTAATGGTAACACATTTATTAGGCTTCTTGTGAATTTTGCTCCTACCAGAGCGCTAGAAATATGCTTCTCACAATTATTTATATATAGTGGTCCCAGAGAACAGGTCACATATGAGATCATTATTCTAGTCTTTTTCGTTTTCAAACAAGACGTGTGAGAAGGAAGAGGAGAATCAGCAATGACGTACGTACAACCGCTCTCTGGGACTTCTATATCTCATTTTAAATAATATCACACATAGCAAAAACTTCTTAAAATTCTGGGTTGTCAAAATTGTTAAGATAAGCAGGACATTCATTTTTAGCTTTGTGGTAATAAGCAGGTAATAGATTGCAATAAAAATAAACATTGAGTAAGTATATAGAATGTACATACCTAATATGCTATTAATTTACCTAGCAAACACCTTTTCTTAATTTTCTAATATTTAATTTTATATAAGGCAATTGAAAATAATTTTATACAAATATTATGAATTAATTCATCCATAACTATTTGAGTAATCAGTGTAAAAGCTTAACTGTAAGCCTTCAATTAGGTAATTTTTACACATTTTTTGCAAATTTTTTAACCCATCGCCAACAGTATTTGTTTTTTAACGAGTTACACATTTAATTGCACTATTTCTAGTAGGTCGCTCTGTTTTCTCAGAGCGCAATCTCTTTCATCTACCCAAACAGGGCTGTAGTATTCGATTCAACATTACCAGCAGCCTCCTAATGCAGCAGCGTGTACGGTGATGGGTTAAGAATGGTTGTGACCATATTAAATCTTCAATAGTAGAGGAATTATCAAATTACAAATCACCGAGAGTTACCTTTTGATTCAAAGTTGTGAAAGCCTTGCAATGATTAAAAAAAACTTTTAATTACTTACATATTGAATAAAAGGTAAATAAAATTTAAAAAATAATTCTTATTAAAAATATTATTGAAATTATTTAGGAAACGAACACATTTAAATTGTTGAAAATATTTTTCTTTTTTAGTTTTGTGCTAAATTTGTGGGTCGGGTTGTGAAAGCAGTGTCAGAAAAGAGCGGAAATATTTTTAAATCAATCAACATGTTAAAAAAACCCATATTTTGCTGAGAAATGTCCCAAATTTTCTGTGCACAGAAAGATGTACAATACTCTCAGTAATCCGCCACTCGGATCTACAATTAATATAATCCGCCATTATTTTTACTAGTTGACAATACAAAATCAACGACTCAATAAATCAAACTGAAAATTAAATCAAACAAATCAATGCTCTGTGTACTCCTATGCTAAATTCAGTAGTCCGCCGTGTGCCTAGATTCCAGCGCCATGCTTTGTACACCAACGGCTTAGATTATTAATCTCTTACAAACACTGTTATTACACCGCTATCTAACTTGATTGAGCTACCCAATTTTCCAGTCACCAGGGTTCATTATTGCACTTTTAGGACATTTCAGTTAGTCCTCTGTGTATTCTATCAAATGTGGCATGTGTTTCTGTTCCTTTCGTTCTGCCACGTTTTTTAATTTAATACAAAATGGAGTCTTCTCGCAAGCGTTAACTTGATACTTCACTTTATACTAAAAAAAATTATTTTGCAAAAGATTGATAGTGGTGTTTGTTCATTTTTAAGAAAAACCTACCGGTTTTTAATTTTTGCATATTTTATCCATCGCTTTTACTAATTGGACACTTGCCCAGGTTTTGGGATGAAATTATTATAGTGAAATGGGTTACAAATCATTGAAAGAACCACAACTTTAAATTAGAATTTCTGACTTACCGTCTATCTCACCCCGACCCATGAATTATGTATGATTTATCTACCTAAAATTCAATTCCACTAACCTAAATTACAAAATGTTTTTCTCTTAATGAAGTAATGGTAACAATCACCAATAAACTTCGATGTTTTTCTATTCTCTCTAGTGCGGATTACTTTAAATAGCTATTCAAGACATCTGAAACATTTCAAGAGCTTTATTGTAAAGTTAATCTATCCGTACATATTAATTAAAGACGGTATAACTTTAAGATTGAAGCTATGCGATTTCTACAGAACAGTCTGCAATAGCATCTAAGATCTTAGATGAAATGATTCAAGTGATTACATTACAACAAAAATAATAATACACTGTTGGCTACAGATAATACTATTATGTGTGTAAGGTAGGTACTTAATTGATACATTAAAAATAATTCCTGAAAATATCCAAAACGAAAGACAAATAAATTATTACACAATCATTTCTGTTAATTTTTTGGTAGAAGGCAAGACAAAGTATATATATCATATTAAAATAAAATTGTATGATTCTTAGTAAAAATAGGTAATGAAAAATAAATATAATGTTTAAAAATATATCAATCTCATAAAAAATAAGTTAACAATTAGTTACTAATGCAATAACTGGAATACTCTTGAAAAGGGGTCTTTTGTGTGAGTGATCATTTGTGTACAACTTTTCACTACGGTTACAATGGGAAGTAAAGTTATATATTATAATAAAACATATTTTATAAATAAAATTGTAATTGGTTCACCTAAGGCGTTATTATATCTAGTTCAGTGGACACTTGGTGTCAATTTATTTTCTTTGGAAAAATATAATTAATTGTAAATTGGTATGATGTTATTCATTAAGTTTTGATTTTGGCATTCTGTGGCAATTATCATGAAATCAAACAATCACTGCCATCTGTTGAGGGCTGTGATAAGCTTATTATAAGTTTTTTTTTTTAACTTAATTCAAAACGTTTTATGGTGGATAAACGAAGGCAGCATCAAAATTTCAAAATAAGAATAAACCTATGTGAAAGTTTTGAAACATTTGTAAAATTTATCTATTCCTGTAATTTTTTACAAGCCTACCTACTTGCTCGTAATTTATGTGTTGAATGTATGAGTATTTGTGTTACTTCTAAAACCCCACTTAAAACCCAGATAAAAAGTAAGTAGGTAAAAAGCCAAATTTAAACATAATTTTTAATAATGTTAGTACTATTGTATATGCAAAAATTTAACATCCTATTTTAGAGCTCGTACGCACTAACGGCTATGCGCGTGGGCGGTTCAACTAAGTGGCTAGCCGCCTAACACGGTTGAAACCAGCCGCTGTTGAACCGCTTGCCTCAGTTGAACCGCAGTAAGGAGAAAACTGCTGTCATTATTAATAATTTGCCCATATGTAAAAAAGGATTTGGTTGAAACTAAAAGAACGTTCAACTATAGGCTTACTAGAGCAAGAAAATACGTAGAATGTAGCTTTGGTATATATGCAAACAATTGGCGTATACTTCACAGACTTTTAAATGTTCACATCGATCTGACAAAAAACATCATCAAAGCTACTTGTATCCTACATGACTTTGTAAGAGACCGCAATGGTTATTGTTTCCATGACTCACTCACTTGCCCATTGGTAGACAGTAAAACCCAGGGAGTAAGAAGGAACGATACAAACGTACTTTGAGATATCGAGTAATGTTTGCCGAGTAATTCATGACTGATGGGAAATTGGAATGGGAAAGAAATGTGATTTAACTTAAAAATTCATAAATTTGTGAAATTTCATTTTCATTTCAAATCCCTGTTATTGTATGATGATCCTTCATAATTCCAAATGGCTTCTCGTTGTTGAATTTCTCTGAGTCGAAATTCATGGCTGGGCAGACAGCGGATACGTGCAAACTCGGCTAGCAGCGTACTGAACCTAGTGCTTATAGTCAATATGGCGGTCAACCTCGAAGTGGGCCGCTGCCCTCTTTCCAACCGCCGCGGTTTTAATTTTTCGGCGGCTTAGTGAGTACAAATATGAGCGGTTGCATATTAAAATAAAAATGTGGCCAGCCGCGCGGTTGACCGCCAACGCGGCTGGCCTCTAGTGTGTACGAGTTCTTAATGGCATTATTAGTATTATTTATATTAATAAGTACAGTTATACAAACAATTATTATCAATGATGTAAGCATAACTTAAGAAACATCCTCTTTTAATGGTTTTAAGAAAAATGATGAGATTAATATATATGTACCTATTAAGTATCAAATAATAATACTATGAACTGAATAAAGCAGTTCAAAACCATAATGCATTCCTCAACCGATACAATATATGTAAAATGTTTACTAAAATACTTAAAAAATAATGTATAAACCTTATTTTACTCCTCGCTCACTGGAAATCTTGGTTAATTTACAAATATATTACATATTACGCAATGAGACAATGTGTACACAACGTAATTCATCCCTATTATCTTATTCTACCGGTATTTTTCATAGTAATTTACATTTAGCATGTGGCGTAGCATGTAAGCTGTTTATCACATAATGTAAAGTTAACATTAAGGTGTTATTCACATAATGTAAAGTAACATTAAGATGTTGTTCACATAATGTAAAGTTAACATTCAGGTGTTATTCACATAATGTAAAATTAACATTAATATGTTGTTCACATAATGTAAAGGTAACAATTAAGGTGTTGTTCACATTATGTATAGTCAACATGTTGCACATCACAATATTTAGTTAAAGTTAAGCTGTTGATTACTTGATGTAAAGTCAACATTAAGTGGAAGGGCTGCACGGCCTTTTTCATACTAAACTTAAATTTGGATTTGATGTCAAAATTCTAAACCAAACTGAATAATATTTTTTTTTATCAAAAGGAATAGGAAATGTCTAGTACAGATATGTTCTACTTTATTTATTTACGATTTAAATTATAATATAAAAGTCATTATATTTTTCATGACTTTAACCTTCCAGCGGGCGCGCTGAGTAATTTTCCCTGAGCGGGTACATGTCGAAAATTTTACGTCATCAAGTTTTCTCCATTTAAATGGTTTTTTCTTCATATAAATATTTGACATTTGATCAGAAGATAAGATGCTTTTTTACCTTGGTCAATGCAGAATTTTTTAGGAAGATTCATCAATGCTTTGAAACCTTTCCTGGACAGGCAAATTTGCATAAAATTTAAGCATTTATGCCGCCGACATTCATTAGAGTACAGAAAACTACATCTCTTTGTTATTCTAGAGACCAAGTAAGCGGCACACATTGTGTCAACTGTTTCCACTCCACCTTTGGTTTTGTTGTAGTCCAGTATTACCTGAGGCTTTCTGGTGTTTTCTCACTTTCAGGCACGTGTCGTAAAATTTACGCTCAACGGAAATTTCCAAATATCAATGAATAACAAAAACTTCTAAGCACACCCGGTACGTCTGCAGTTTAGAGAGACACTGAACCTTGAATAGCTCGGAACTCAATGCTTGCGACTAAGAGGTAAAACTGGGGGAAATGATAAGGTGCATTTGTCGTAAATTTTACGACAACGCGCCCGCTGGAAGGTTATAGGCAACTTTGGCAATTATTTATGAGCTAATGATAATTATTTGTAAAAATGATTTTGCTTTACCAATTATTTAAATTGTGATGAAAGATATTTTGATGGACTTAAATTTGACATTAAGAATGACCGATTTACGTTGGAACATAAATTAATTGCCTGTAAATTTAAAATTTTGGCCCAATAATGCTTTTTTGCAACTTTTTATTATATTTAAATAGTATGTTGTTCAAGATTATTTTTTTAAATAATTACCATTAACTCATAAAAGATTGCCTCTAAAATAATGAAAAATTGAAAAATATATGGCCTATATTTTATAATTTAAAACATAAATAAATAAAGTAACCCATATCCGTAATATATATTTACTATACCTTTTGATTAAAAAAATAATTTTTCATCTTGGTTAGGTACTTTGGCCTCCAATCCAAAATTTAAGTATTGTATGAAAAAGGTCGTGCAGCTGTTCCTCTTAAGCTGTTTATCAATATATAAGTATATTGTAAAGTTAACATTATGCTGTGCATCACATAATGTAAAGTTAGCATTGCGCTGTTAATTACATGATGCAACATCACACAGCGTAAAGTTAGCATTGCGCTGTCAATTACATGATGCAACATCACACAGTGTAAAGTTAGCATTGCGCTGTTAATTACATGATGCAACATCACACAGCGTAAAGTTAGCATTGCGCTGTCAATTACATGATGCAACATCACACAGTGTAAAGTTAGCATTGCGCTGTTAATTACATGATGCAACATCACACAGTGTAAAGTTAGCATTGCGCTGTTAATTACATGATGCAACATCACTCAGTGTAAAGTTAGCATTGCGCTGTCAATTACATGATGCAACATCACACAGTGTAAAGTTAGCATTGCGCTGTTAATTACATGATGCAACATCACTCAGTGTAAAGTTAGCATTGCGCTGTTCATCACAGAATGTAAAGTTGAAGTTATGTGGCCTGCAGCAATTGTAATGAATATTGTCTCTCAGCTCTAAATAAGAACAGCTCTTTTAAAGCAAATATTAATTGGATTTCTTCCTCCGCAAAGGCATCAAATTAGCAGGGAATTAATTTATTTTAAACCGTTAACAATTTACGTAATTAATTATAGATAATCAAGTATTCTAGCCAATTATCTTATTGTTTTCACTTTTTTCTTCAGATCATTTTAGATGAATTCCTGTAAAAAAAGGAATATCAGTAGACATTTGAGAGTCACCGAGTTAACTTTTGAAAAAAGTGAAAATTCTTTACAACAAGCAGCACCATTCAAGGAAGTTTCTGTATGACCATCGGAACGCAGGTGACATCTGTTGACACCACGGATACTTAGAATGTTTGTTTTACATCTCCCAGAAAACAGTTACAGACATTAATGGGTGGATTACTTCAGTTTTGGCAATGTCTTAATTTAAGGAATCAATCTAAAACATACATTTACTATTACGAGGCTCTACAGATTTGTATATTATGAAACAAAAATATCTATTCCATAAATATTGTCGTATAATATCTATAGTAAAATTATAGTGCGTGAGAAATGTGATTACATAGCTATTTCTTAATTAATTTATTAAGACAAATTGTTTGTGCAGTGTAAATTTAAAATAATGCAATGGACATCACAAATGACTGGTTTAAATATTGAGTGAGACATTACAAGTAGCCGATTTGTTTAAAAGAAAACTCTGACAGGCGATTTGATCAAAAGATGACTCATTTTTCTTTCATTAATAAAAACGATCTATGTATTAAATATGTTCCATAAACACTTTGTGGCTTGACATTTTACAAATACGAAAAGTTGTTTGTTTAAAACTACTTTATTTGATTTATAAACGTCAACCAGTTTATAGTCCAGATGAAGGTTGAGATCAACCGAAACCGGTCGACATGTATAAATCAAATAAAGTGGTTTTAAACAAAGAACTTTTTCATTTGTATATTCCCTTTAAAATGTGTTTATTCATGGCAATCAGCATTGCAAAGCTGAAATCAGTGCTAAATTACCTGAAGCTAAAATTACGTAAACAGTGGCAAAATTACTTCAACTTTTTGGATACCTACATAAAATGAGAAAAGTCAACGGTTTCTATGACACATTACAGTTAAATGTACAACGCACTTAGTAATTAATATTCGTGTTGAGAAACGAGAAAAGGTGTGAGATGAACATTTTTATAGTTTAACCCACCCAGTCGTCTAAACATCGTTCAAAGTTTAAGCATTTTTCATCAGAAGTACACAATAAAATATCACCAGTCAAATTATCATCAGATCTAAAATTTTAATAGAATGAAATATAGTGAACTCCCTTTATAAGGCTCCTAACATGAAATTTTGGTTTTCGAGATAAATGATATTTAAAAACGGCCCATTGGAACCCTCACAAGAAGTGCTTTTTTCAGTACTGTAATAGCATAATGATAAAGTTCTTTCCAAACAAATTTTTCCAAGAGATGGGTGTAAATGTAAATATGAGTAAGTTAGAAATACGTTAGGATGGATTCGCTGTATTAAGTTGTTCACTCCGTAGTGGGGCCGGCAATAACTTAGATAAGTGACTCCCGCACGGACCAATGTTAGTCCTTGTCTTCGTCTACGTCGGAGCTGTCGGAGCTGGACAGTAGTGATGTGCCGAGGGTCTGCTGGCGTCGCACCACCGTCTTGGGGGTACACTTGGCAAGGGGGGCCCGCCGAACGCTCAGTCGCTCGCTCTCCGGCAAGGACTTGCTGCACTTCTCCTCCATTATGGGGTCCCTAGAAAGGCCTCTGTGAATACAAACACAAAAATCACCTAATGGCTAACAAGATTGAATAAAACATAATATATATATTGTACTTCTAGCGAGGAGCGATAAATCAAATTTGAAGAGATAATGTTACATAATGAATTTGAAGAGATAATGTTACAGTCAGACATCGGATCATCTGCAGTTGAATATATTATATCGATTTCAGACTAGAGATCGCCTAGTGAAATAGAATGTAAGCAACAGTCTCCTTGTCACAACAAAGTTCCATGCTACAACCTGACTGATGTGTAAACGAGCTTTAATAATAAACTCCACAAAATGTAGATTTACATGAATATACAACATGACTGTTGTGTACAAGAGCTTTAATAATAAACTCAATGTACATAGATTTACATGAATGTGCAACCTGACTGATGTGTATACGAGCTTTAATAATAAAATCAACAAAATGTAGATTTACATGAAAGTGCAACCTGACTGATGTTAAGAGCTAATAAAATCAATAAAATGTAGATTTACATGATTGCGCAACCCGACTGATATATATATATACGAGATTTAATAATAAACTCAACAAAATGTAGATTTACATGAATATGCAACATGACTGATGTGTATATGAGCTTTAACCTCTTGAATGTTGGATGACAGTTAGAGGTTAAGGTTGTATTTCATAGAAAATTAATATTAGAGCATTCCGAGGATTGTCTTTGTACAGTTTCTGTATACATAAGGGTTAAAATCGCAATTTATTTTAATTTTTTTTTTTTAACCTCTCAGCTGTCACCTGCCCGCCGGCGGGCTTACGACAGATGACTCGTTAATAATAAACTCAACATACTATAGATTTATATGAATGTGCAAAACCTGACTGATGTGTATACGAGCTTTAACGACTAGAACGCTTATTGCCATGTTATGGCACTTTTTCCAAAGCCTTGGGGTGCTTTGTTGCCACAATGTGGCAGGTATTCCCCAGATTCGTTAAAAAAATATTTGAAATTTTTTCGAATGTTCTGATAAATGAAAGCTAACTTCAAGTATTGATCAACAGATGCCACTCTTCTTCATAATTTATGGGCATCTGTGGGTCATGGGGTTTCTCACCATCCTCCCAATAGCTTATCTACCCTAATAACGAATACTATTAAAAATAAAAATAAAATACACGCAGTGGTTAGAAAACTAGGCCAACTTATTTAAAATATAGCCACTATTCATAGGTTCAAGTACCGAAAAATAAACTCAAACTTAATAAATAAATAAACCGTAAATCGAAAATCGAAAATATTCGTTATTAGTGTAGATAAGCTATTGGGAGGATGGTGAGAAACCCCCTCAGTCTAATATCGACATTATTTCAAACGGCGGGCTGTCAGAATCTTATCCTCTAAAATATCATTATTTCCATGTTTTAGACGATTTATAAACCAGTGTAATAGTGATTAAATTATTAACGTATTTAAAGTGTTTAAATGTTGTAACAGTTAAAAATCAAGTTAATATTATCAAAATAGTATTTGGATACGTAAAAAAAAAAAAATAGTGTTTGTTGGTTAATACTTTGTTCGAGATCTCTATTTTTGCAAATGCATTATTTTCAATAAATAAAGCATTAATCGAATTAATTGCTGTTGTGTACTAAATTTAATGAATGTATCTGTGTGATGTGATGCAGTTATTCCTGGTAAGTTCATTCCTCGACCAAAATTTCTGACGTAATTTTTTTCACACGAATCATTTAAACTCTTCAGAACTTATAAAATTCAGTTTTAATATAGATATATGTGATCATCAATTAGAACATTTACATGAAATTTCATATGAAATATTTAATGTGGATGCAAAATTGAACTTCCCACGGCAGTTTATAACTAGAAAACCCAGAGAATATATTCTTTTCTAATGTTTACGATTTTTTATAATTTACTTTTGTAAATCCTAAAGACTTGAGATGATTATTTGAATATAGGTGAATTCATCGGCTATAAAGCACTTTATTCGGTTTATATGTCTCCGTATTAAAATTCGGAGGTATGATTTTTTTTAATTTGGGTGGAAAATTTTTCAAAATGGTTACCAAAAAATCTCGAGCAATGGGAGAAAAATGTTTTAAATTGCGCTGTCGCTTCAGTGGTTAATAATAAACTCAACAAAAGGGTAGTTGATGAAACATCAAAGTGTACACCAGGCTTCTAATACTACTTCCCTTTTGATGATTTTCCAGTTTTTTGGTGCATACATATTTATGACACTTTTAATTTGTACATGGTTTTTTTAGTGCATATAATCCATCTGATGAAAACTATCCAAAAATATATTGGTTAGCTTAAATCCATATGCTTTTACGGTCCGGTAACAAACAATACTAAAGTTAGCTGCAAGTTGTTGATGTTAGCTGAAACAACACCACTGCACTCTGGTGGCGAATCAACGAACCAAACATCCAAACATTCAATCATTTCATAGACGAATATACAAATTATATAATAATAACAAGATATTGTATTTTAAATTTAATAGATGGCACTGATAATAAATATATTATTCTGAAGTGATGTTGTGTTTAGAGAGTTATACAATAGAATAAACAAATCACATAACAAAAAGGGAAGAGCAAAAATACACAATTTACTACTGGCGAAAGATGTTGTTTTTTTCTAGGGTAAGGGGAAACAAGCTCATTTCAAGGGCCAAAACACAAACTAATTTAATAAATAAATATATAAAGTGGATTCCAAATTCAGGGAATATATCATCGCTCACATTATACTACCGCGTATCTTAAAAAAAACGATTTTTATTGCTTCGATTTTTTTTGTCATTATGAAAAAAAAAATGCTTGTCTAAATAACTGATTCCTAAATATTAGTTGACCCTTTTTTTCAAAGATGTGCTATTTTTATTTAATAAACTAAACAGTTTTTAATCCTTCTGAAAACCTGTGTAAAATGAGATAAGCGGTGTTATAATGTAAGCGATGATATATACTATATAACATATTTTTAACATTTACAATTTAACGACAGTGAAACCGTCTCTGGAGACATAATTAGATGTAAAGGTCATTTATTTAAAACTTTAACAATTATGACAACTTAAGGAAGGTACTATTAGATGGTTTCACTGTACTGTTTACGATTATTAAAATATTAAGTGATAAAAAAACCATTTAAGTATGAGGCATGTTGAAACAAAGACGGCAATCTCCACCATTTGTCAACAATGAGTTAGATATGGCGATGGATAGAGAAACAAAAATACTATCGACAGCTACAAAGGGTTTGGAGCACAAATGACAGTTACCCACACATTTTTGAATAAATGTATTTAGTTCTATAACAAAAATGGCAATCTCCATTAGGGTATTGCAGGGTACGGAACAAAAACGGCAGTATCCTTTTGAATCAATCAGAGAGACAGAATAAAAGTGACAATTTCCATCTATTAATTGAAGATAACTCTATAATAATAAGATAAAATAATTTACCATTTAATCGCAATAAAATATACACAGAGTGTAACCAATGGAAACAATTAATAATAAAAATGATGCTTTATTATTCATAGCACGGCAAAATAACTAATTTATTGCATGATACTCAAAATGAAAATAATTGGAGATTGCCGTCTTTGTTTCAACATGTCTCATATAAAAAATGGAATAATGTAACATGTAAAAACAATCTTTTTATAACGAATAGAAATATGTAGTTCAAAGCTCAGATTGTTGTACCGCAATCGGTAGGAAAGAGGTCTTGGGATTTGACTGTTACCTTTAAATTTTTTGATGTTCTGTTTTGTTTAATTTAGATTAATTAATATTATATTCATCTTCAATGATTCAATATCACATTGATGTGTATATAATCTTCAAAAGATATTACAATAAATTGAATAATTAACATTGTTTAATTTCTTGTTTGCCGACGCAAAATTTTCGCCGTGCGCTTACTGATTCTATTTTCATGATAACTTACTTGTTTTTTGCAAAATTACTGTCTTACTAGATAATGTGTTTATATATTAAAATAATCTTCCATAAGTAGTTTCCCCAGCTATTTTTGATTGTGCCTATCGGCAATTTGTACCTATGTGTCGGCAAGAGATTTAAAAATGACTTAGATTCCCAAACCTTGATTAACCCTTAACCACCTACCACCGGTCTCAGTGACCGCAACGTATTTTTTAATTTAATTTTTTCGATGGGTGTGGGTTGTCCGGCAGAGCGCGTCTATGTACCTTTTCTACACACCGAACACCATCGCGAACACTCAGCGAGTGTAGACGTGCGCGCGTCTGTCCTGGGTAAGTCAAAGTTTCACGCCAGCGGTCTGTGTGACCGCATGTAGGTGGTCGTGTGATTTGTTGTATTTACTTATTTTTGTTGGTTTAGTATCAAAATAAATAAAAACAATGAAAAAAAATTTGAAAAACGTGTTTCACGTGTGATAAAAAAAAGGTAAGACAGCTTACTTATATTTTTTGTGCAAGGTACCTATTTGTTTGGAGTATTCGAAAAAAATGTGCTATAACTGCCGCGAAAAATTGTAAATGTTTAAGTGTTGCAATTTTGATATTCTTATTTTATTTTATATTTAATTTGTTTGTTTGATTTTATAAGTTTATTCAATTTACAAAAAATACTACAGTCAAAAGTGTTCCTAATGCTACAGATCTCGTTTTCTTAGAATAGGGTTTTATTGTGACAAAACAGATTTTAAGAATACATAGTTCGAATGTTTAAAGTTAATTTTGATATTTTTGTTTCTTAAATAAAGTTCTAGAGTATAAACAAGTATTTCATTCAATCAGTTATTTCGTTGTTGCAATAGATTCCAAATTAAAAGTAATAATATACCTGTGGTCTCACAGACCGGACGTGGGTGGTTAAGAGACGAAATTAGGTGGTAGGTAGTTAGGGGCTAAATAATCAGAGTTGTATTCTGAAAACACAACGAACACTCACCCTGAGAGCTCCAGCATGGACCCTCTCCTGGTCTGCCCTCGATGGGGGCCCTGCATGATGCTGGCAGGGCGACTGGCCACGCCCAGCGGATCTGAGTGCCCCATGTCCTCCATCAGCACAACGGCAGGCCCCGTAACGCTGTAGCTGCGCGTGCTGACTAACGGGGCCCGGTGGGGCGCCGGCTCCCCGTGCAGGCTGCCCTCAGACCCGGAGGGACCTGCTCCCCCTGCAGCGCCCCCGGCCCCCGCCGAGCACGAACTCTCTCTCCGGAAGAGACCTATTATGGACTTGGCTTGTTTAGGTTGCGCAATGCCGCCTAACATGCGCAATCACACGGGAGAAACCAAACCTCAACGTGAGAACACAATGGTGCAGTTAATAAGGATGCATGCCGTGCACGCTACACTCAATTATATCAACTAAATATCTGACAAATAAATGTACATAAAAACAAGGGCAAAGTTAAAATAATTTAAATCTGCTCATTCATTGATAGCGGTAATTTAATTATTTTAAGGAAAAACGCTATTTACAAAGTTATGCTTTAAAATATTAAGATGAATTAATTGTTTGCGCCCGTACATTTGCAAAATGAATATGAATAAATAGTGTTATCCACAAACAAACTCAAATCATGAAAGGCTAATAAATACAACATTATTGGTGATTCAACCCAAAATTGTATTTATTTTGTTAGCCATTCTCAAAAGATTTGGGTTTGTTTATGGATAAAACTATTTATTCATATTCATTTTGCATATGTACGGGTTGCAAACAATTAATTCATCTTAATATTTTGAATAACTTGTAAAAAGCGTTTTTCCCTATAATAATTAAACTCACGCCATCTATTAAAGAGTAGATTACAAAATCTTTTAAGTAAGATGAATTGTTTGTATTTTGTTTTAAAATGTATTTTTTACAATGTTTTCAAAATAAGAACTCTAATTTGAATTTTACTATAATTGGTTTGAAAATCAGTGTTGCCATATTTTATTCAATTTCTACATTTTATTGTCAGACTGCACCTACAAAGTGTGCTTTATGTATGATTAATAAGAACCAACTCAGCATCAAGTAAGTACTGTAATATTATAATTGCTGCTATTACATAATATATATGTATAGTAAGGTTTAGTTAATAAGAAAGAAACAAGAGAATATGTCGTCATATGTGAAGTTCTTCTCTTTTATTGTGGGTTTTTGAGGAACAGCTGCGTGGCCGTTTTTATACAAAATTTAAATTTGGATTTGCGGCCAAAATACAATATGAAACTAAATTATTATTTTTTTAATAAAAAGGTATTGCAGATATCTAGCAAATGTCCTACTTTATTTATTTGTGTTGGTAATTATAAAATATAAATCAATAAAGAAATTAGTTTTTCATGATTTTAAAGGCGATTTTGAGAAATTTTGAGAGTTGATTGTAATTATTTAAAAAATAATCTTACCCAAGCTACTAGGCAAATATGAAATAAATAAAAAAAACTTAGTAAAAAGGGCGTTTTTTGGGTTGAAATTTTAAATGTATACATACATAAAAATTTTGTGTTCAAACGTAAATCGTTAGTTTGTGATTTAAATTTAAGCTCATCAAAATGCTTTTATAATCTGTTATCTTTCCACAATAGATAGAGCAATATTATTTTTTTGAATAATCATTAACTCGCACATAATTTCCAAAGTTGCCTCTAAAATCAAGAAAAATAGATTTCTTTAATGGCCTATATTTTATAATATGAAACAAAAATAAATAAATTAGCACTTACGTATTAGATATTTGCAATATCTTTTAATTAAAAAAATATTAAATGAAAACAAATAAATAAAAATAAAACACTTGTTTTATTTAAAACCACGGGTTTTTATTAATTTCTTTCACCGACCGGCGAAAAAAAATAACTTTGCATACACCACTTATATAATCACAATTATCGACATATTTCGAAACCAAAGGTTTCTTCGTCAGGATAATAAGAACAATATTCCATTCCCAACATTGTTCTTATTATCCTGACGAAGACACCTTTGGTTTCGAAACATGTCATATTATTGATAATTGTGATTATATAAGGTGTATATGCAATAAGAACATTGTTCTTATTATCTTTATGAAGAAACCTTTGATTTCAAAACATGTGGTTAATTGCGATTATATAAGTGGTGTACCCAAAGTTATTTGTTTTCATTTAATTAAAAATGATGCCACAAAGTGAATTTGCGAAGATTGAAGAAGAAAATAAAATATTTTTGCTATGAATCCAAATTTAAGTTTGGTATGAAAAAGGCAGCACAACCGTTTCTCTTAATTACTTTATAAGGGATGCAAATTATTATGGTGAATATGTTAAATGCTAAGCAATAATTACTACATAATATATGTAAATGTGAATATACATATTTTTTTTCCAATTATAAAGAAAATATAGTCATTTTAAATATAAAATGATATTCTTTAAAATAAGTATTTCTAAGGTAGTGTTAAAATGGACAAAGGCTTTTTATTGTTTGATAAATAAGCAATTTTAAATGGCAATTTTGATTACAACCTCATGGCCAATGTGTTTTAGCGTTCTATAAACACCTTTTACCCTTCAAGTGAAATGTATTTATTGAATTCAGGTGGAAAGCTGATGTATCAAAAAGATAATATTAAATCGGTGATAAGCTAAAGCACAAAACTTGCTCTTTGATGAAAATCTTTAATAGAACATCAAGTCTATTATTTTATTTTAATAAAAAACAATGATGAAAATCTTTAATAGAACATCAAGTCTATTATTTTATTTTAATAAAAAACAATGATGAAAATCTTTAATAGAACATCAAGTCTATTATTTTATTTTAATAAAAAACAATGATGAAAATCTTTAATAGAACATCAAGTCTATTATTTTATTTTAATAAAAAACAATGATGAAAATCTTTAATAGAACATCAAGTCTATTATTTTATTTTAATAAAAAACAATGATGAAAATCTTTAATAGAACATCAAGTCTATTATTTTATTTTAATAAAAAACAATGATGAAAATCTTTAATAGAACATCAAGTCTATTATTTTATTTTAATAAAAAACAATGATGAAAATCTTTAATAGAACATCAAGTCTATTATTTTATTTTAATAAAAAACAATGATGAAAATCTTTAATAGAACATCAAGTCTATTATTTTATTTTAATAAAAAACAATGATGAAAATCTTTAATAGAACATCAAGTCTATTATTTTATTTTAATAAAAAACAATGATGAAAATCTTTAATAGAACATCAAGTCTATTATTTTATTTTAATAAAAAACAATGATGAAAATCTTTAATAGAACATCAAGTCTATTATTTTATTTTAATAAAAAACAATGATGAAAATCGTCTTCATTATAAATAATAAGCAGGATACCTACCTAAATTAATGGGGGGGTATAATTTATTAAAAAATTTCAGTAAATTTAAAAAATTAACTGGCCGCATAAAGTTGCGAAAAAAATGAATATTTCGCCCTGAATTTTTGCTGCGTTGTCCATGATGCTAAGCAGGTTCACTTCCAGCCGCCGAAAACTCCGATATGTTAACTTGGAAAGCTCTCTCATATGCCATATTCAACGTGGTATAGCTTTAAAACTACAGTATTTTAATTCATTCAAACACGTCATGCCGGCATAAAAAACAACAAGTGGCGACAGTTGCCGGATGAACACTGTGCAATAAAAGTTACATTGATCTCCATGCCGGTTCCATGATAACTCAGAATCAACTTAACTCAATACCTCTTTGAAAAGTCACTAAAAGCAATGATTTTTTTTTTAAATAGCCCAATACCTAACCTAACCATTTTTTTTTAAATATATTTTTTTCATCACTTTTAAAGACTTTTCAAAGCAGGTGTTGCGTTGAATTAATTCTGAGTTATCCGGTCACCCACACCCCAATTGGCGGGTGCGGAATTACTCAAAACATTTGAACACTGTCAAATGGCGGAGTTTGCAGTGAACCGGTTAAAAAAATTTCAAAAATTCTGCGATTATTTTTTTTGTTAATCATGTATTAGCTTTAAAACAGATTTATTCAGCTGAAACTTGGTATGTACACATACATTGAGCTAGTTAGTTGATTCTGCTAAAAATAAATTAAAAGATCAGCTGTTTCAAAATAAAAAAATATATAAATGGGATTTAAAAAAAATCATTACATGGTAAGACATTTTTAGGGGAATTTAATTAACCTACCTACAACAAAGGTCTCTTCAAGATCCATGATCACTCCTTCCCCTCCTCAAAAAGACCCTCCACACAGCATCTTCAAGATGACATAAGCCCTGAGGGAAATTATTTTCCTCAGAGCCTCCCTGTGTGGAGTTAATGTAAATAAAAAATTTGCACTAACCGAGGAATGTAGCTGACGGGGAGTTGTACGCCAGGTACTCCTTGTTGGAGGCCCACGAGGGGAACTCGCTCTGCTTGAGGCCCGCGATGCCCTCGTCCTCGCGTTTCCACGGTAACATGGTCTCCGTGGCCGTGGGGGTGCTGACCCGAGTCGGGTCGTGCGGAGCATATCGGTCTGGAAAGGGTAAAAAATAGGTACGTTTGTAAAATCGGTGTGAAGATAGATGGACAAGTCATATAAGAATGGATTTTTTTCAAAATGATTTACAATGGACTTTAAAAATTGCTTGGTCGAAAAATACAGGGTATCCGGGGGTAAAGTGCTTTAACTCCGGGAGGTGATTCTTCATGATAGTAGGAGTAAAAACGATTAACATTTTCTGAAATTCCAACTTTTTTCCCATACAAAAGAAAGTAGATACCTTTTAATAATCCTTAAGTGTAAGGTACAAACTTACTTGATAAATTTGCTGTAAGCCTGCCAAGCACGATTGTGACGACGTTCGATGGTTGTGATTGCGACAGCGGAAAAATAATATAGCTGGCCGCACACGACAGACTAATTTTTACTTTTTACCAAAAAAAAAATACCCCTGAAAGTTGGAATTTCAAATAAAGTTATTTACCTTTTTTACTTACAGTATCATATAGAATCACCTCCCGAAGTTAACGCATTTTACCCCCGGACACCCTCTTTATTGTTTCAGTGAAAATAGCATGTAGGAACCTTTATTTCACTTAATTTATTTATAAAATGAAGTTATGAAACCTACAAACTGTACAGACCTTTTGAAATGACCTCTTGAAATGACCTTTAAGTGATTGAAAATAAATGTTTTTTTTTAAAGTTCTCTGTGTGATTTACCAGTTTACTTTCGTTCAACCTTATCATCATTGAATTGTCATTATAAATTTTAAAAAAAATGATTAAATAAATGGTTAAAAAGGGTTATTGGATACCGCATATTACGGAGGGTTGAGTTGATTCATGGGGGAAGATGAAGAAATATTGCTTGTTTCTCAGATGCGTCACCAATTCCGTAAGCGCAAAACCTGTTTAGTGACGCATCTGCAAGGAAACTGACCTTCTGAGGCTTTAGATAGTCTTCTCTCATCTTCCTCTAATATGTCTTCCTGAGGCACTGCAAGAAAACACATCATTATCTATATAAATCTATTTTAGAAATAGAAATTAACAACGAAACATCATTTAATTTACATTTACGTGCAAAACTTCATGCACATGCTCATGAGATGATTATTGTGATAGTTATAAAATATACTTAAATAAAAAGCAACAGCATAATAATATTTGTGATTGTTTTATAAGCGTTTACATCATTAAATACTATTATTTATGGTAAATAACCCAATACCTGGCATCACGGAAAAATAAAAAATTCATTAATTGAAACTTTATTTTGTAACCAAAATAAATATTATGTAATAATTTTGTCCAATGAACCAAACAATACATTTCTGAAGGCTAGTAAAATAACAAAATAGAGACATTAATGCTTTATTTTTATTAAAGAAAATACCTAATATGTTTTATTGTAATTTATTTTTGTGGTATTACGCCGTGTTGCGCTACCTACTCCTTCAGCCAACGTTTCGGACAGCATCACAGTGTCCATCATCAGGGCAGATGTGTAATCGATTGTGGTGAAGTGTGTACTTATGTTGACAGCCTCTAAGAGCTAGTATTACATTATAATTTAAAATGGTTTATAAATAAAAATATATCATTGGATATTATTAGATTATAATACCATTTTAAAGTATATGAGGCTGGGAACACAGTATCGCATCTAAATATATAACATTCATCTAAATAGTAACACTGCATAATACTAAAAAAAAAATCATGATAATTCTTTTGGCCGCGAAAATATTAAATCAAAACAAAATAATGTTGTTTATGACACCAATAACTAGCATTGCCAAATTCACTCGTTGGCCAGATTATGAAAAGATTTGACAAAAACACAATCACTCTTTTACAAAATTTGCTGCCGTATTGAATTTGCTGGTTGGATTATATGTAACATTTTAAAATGTCCATTTTAAAAATTATGACAATGTTATGAAACATATTTTAACCTAATGGTGGCTTATTCCGTGGTTTTTATAGATGCCCTGCCAGGTTTTGGGTCCGTTACCTTTGCAAACATAATAGTGTAATACCTATCCATTCATACTTTCTATTTTGCATGTTTTTTTATAAACGTTTTATATAATAGATATTATGATCGTAAAGCCATAACCATTCAAGCTCCTAGTGGCATGCCACCATTTGAAAACAGCTTATAGATTTTGTAATCATATTATAAGATATATTAAAACATAGTATGAAATAAAAAATATATGTACATGAATGTAAATATTATTTTGTGAAGCATGTATGCGTAACATATAGGTATATTGTTTATAATTTTAACAAACATCACGTCATTTTGAAGCGTGTGTCCAAAGTGGTGGGAATTTGTTTATGTAAGAGGTTCTAAGAACCAATTTGGATAGAATGGTAATAATATGAAGGAAGATATACGAAGGGAGAAGATGAAAAACGAAAGTTGTTCTAGAATAAAATTGTGCAAAAAGCAGTAGGTACATAACATACATTTTATTTTAATACATAACTCAAGGGCTGGAAAGAAAGATTTAAAAGTCAAATAATAACTAATACAATACATGCTTAGATATTTAATACTTCCACCTCAATAAACAATGGTCACATTATAACAGTGCATTCCAGGGACATATTTAAAACGGCATTGATTAAAAAATAATGTCAACTAAAACAATAATTTATTTTTAATTTTTCTAGCAGTCCAAATTCACATTGCAAAATTTTAGCATGCTGAAGATTTTTATTATCAGTCAATCTGTTTTTCAGCAAGCCACACATTTGCATGTGTAAATGTGGCCTCAAGCTGAAAATCTAGTCAAAATGTAGCTTAAATATACTTCTTTTAACCCATCCCATCCGAAATTATTTTGACTGAAACTGACCACATCAACTGAAATAATTTTGGTGATAACTTGTCCTGGTTTATTGATTAATCATTTTACCCTACTCAAAAAAGTGTCAATGCATACTACTTTTTACGTAAAAATAAACATGCTTTCAGGAGTCCTAAATTATGGCGGCTCGGACGGAAGGCCTTCGAAAATAGCCACCTTAAATTATGGAAACTCGGATGGAATGGGTTAAAAATTCTAAATTTTCTAAAAATATTATTATTTTATTTCACACACGCAAGAATTCGCAGCAGAAATTCATTTGACATTTAAAAAAAAATATTTTTAATTTTGTCTTATGATTATGTACATCTATTTTCTGAACATATCTTCTTGAAAGTTGGAATTTTTTGATCATCAACGTTGTTCATTAATGTTAATAGCTCATTAATCTAACGACTTGATAGAATTGCATGTACGCAATAAGTCCTGAGGGATGTGAGTGCACTTTGCCAACATTCATTACCAGATAGCGGGAGTGCAAGCAAGAGGGACTTAACACGAACACACGCCGTTTTATCCAATTGTTAATGAATTATTAAAAGATCATATTATAGGAACTGAAACGGGTCAATCGTAAGCCTATTTCTACTTAAATAACAAAACAAACAAATTTAAAATATCTTTAAGACTGTAGGAATTTTGAACGAATATCCTGTAAACAGACTACATAATATTCCAATATTAAAGAAGATCTGGTCAGATTGTAAACATATATGAAATCACACGATAACAAGAAAATCTGTTGGTATAAAAATATAGTACAATAGTAAATAAGTACTTACTAACGATAATTCAAACTTGATTTTATTCCTAAACATAGAGGTATCTACATAAAGAACGCCTTTTTTAATGACAAACATTGAAACAACTGGCATTAATAATAAGAAATATTGCAGCAATTGAACGATTGAGTATTTCTTGTAGTAACAAAGATTACAGCGATCAATCTTGAAATACCTAGAATTTGTTCAGTGCTAAAAGTCGAGCATCGGCGAAGATAATACCTCCATGGTGAATAATAATAACAAGTCTAAAAGAGAAAACAAAAAGAGAAAGAGCAAACAATAGAAGGAACAGTAATAACATTGGCAAGGTTTATTTGCTTGTAGTTTAATCGCAATGCGATGCGTACTCCAGGAAGGATGCAGCTGGCTGGTATGGACTTAGACGTACCAAAGTTGTAAGAGGAGCGGTCCCTCCGCCACGGGAGCGACTTCTCCACGGCCGTGGGCAGGATGTCCTCCAAAGAGGTCTTGGAATACTGCTTTACGAGGCGCGCCTTTAGCGGGTTAAATCCCGGCAAGTTGGCTATCTGATTTATCAGCGAGCTGCTGTTCTCTTTGTGCGAGGAGGTGGGGCTGATGTCCTCGATATAGCCTGCGACGTGGGGCGGGCGCGCAACAACCACAACAAAGCAGAACAGAAGAACAAACAATTCACAGTCAATACGGTTACCAAATGCATTCCAACAACCACAACAATAACATCGGGGATTATTCCAAAAATCTCTTTTAGAACATTCCAGAACTTCCTTTGTAACATACAAGAACCTCTTTTAGAAAAGATAAAGAAACTTTGATATTAGAGCTAAATTTCTTGGCTACAAATTTTTATAAAATGAAGGAATAAAAAAAAAATAGTGACTTGCTAGTGTAAAACTAGACACTAAAGAAGAAAATAATTGTATTAATATTACAATATTTTTTTTTAACTTATTTATGTATAAGTTTCACAACTAAATTCCACAATCAAAATCACAATTAAATTCCAGCACAAGGTGCCAGTTTAAAAAATTGATTTGATAATTATTTCTTTAGTAAAACAAATTGTTATATACACTGATAATAATATTTGTATAAATATTTAATGTTATCGTGATACAGACTAGATAGATGGATCATTAAATATTATAAACATATTACAAATTATATTTTTAAGTATGTATAAATACAGAATGTTATGTTGTGTGTTAATTAACATTGTAAATATATTTTTAATGCATTTGGTAACAGAGGGTTAGTAAGAAAAATAGACAAAGCCGAATAAAAGTAGTGTTAAGTTGTTGGTATTTCACAAGCGCGTAACCAACACCTTCCTATGCAAATGCCCAGTCACTGACAGCCAAGATGGCCGCCCATCAAACATTATCACTTAAAAGTATAAGTGAATGTTTATCTATTTACTCAAGTTTTTATCCCTAAAAAAACAGTAAAATGTGAACATTAACCTGTTGAAAGCCAGCAAACCATTTTTTTTTTCAATATGACGTAAAATACTTGACAGTTCTCACCTTTCTTACAAACTCAATTTTTATAACATTTCTTTTGTGATATATTACAAAAATTACATCAAAACAATGTAGATAAAACGATATTCCAAATAATCACTCAAACTATGCTTTCCACAATGGATTTATATAAAAAAACAATGAAAAAATATAGACTTCGAATACAACTCCGTTCATATTATCAAGCGCCAGCCATTTTGTCCGCCATCTTTGATGCCCGGCGCGTCATCATAAATTAATTTAAATTATTCGGAGAGGCTAGACGCTATCCAGTATTTCGTTATGTGAAGAACGAGAATGGCCCAAGCGATTCTGACCTTGTTGTTCATACAATTTCTTTATATATAAGGGACAAAATCGCTTCCAAAATCGATGGTACACCACAGTACGTACGGCCAATGACAGGTTAAAGAAATAATGGGAATCCACTGGAGCATTTTTGGCTACATTTTAGCCAATTTACAAACACTCTGGAGCTTTCGAAGAGATATTTTAAAACATTTATTGGAATTATTTCAATGGTTCCCGCGCATTGTATACTTCCATTAATCACAAAGATAACTTAGAAGTTTCACTTTTTAATGAGGAATATCTCGTATCTTTCCCAAACTATTTGTTATTGACATTTCGTAAACTAAAAAGATTTAAATATTTTTTCTTACAAATCATTGATTATATGTTTACATATTAAAAAAAAATGTTCTTATTTAAATTTATATCTGTGGTTATCAACTAGGCTGTAGACAACATATAGAAGTCATAATATTTTATATTCTCTAAATAGGTGTTACGTACAGCAATTTTAAATTAATTATACGCAGAATTCGTTTATCAATTTTTTTATGAATCCTAAAAGTACAGGATAAACAGTCAAATATAGGTGCATTCAATGGCTCTCTAACACTATAAGAGATTTCTAAACTAACGGAAAAAATTACGAGCGCTCAAGTTCGAAATTGTTTATATAACGGAACGCTCCAGTGGTTATGGTACTTTTCAAGTTCCGACACACAATACAGTGCATACATCATTCGTTAAATTATTACATTATGTTACAATTAATTTGAGTTTGAGTAAAATTGTTGATATTTTATTACAAGTTGCAGAAATTAGATCTTTTTAAGCTAACTTGAATCTGTACAAAATTACAAGCAAATTGTATAAGTTGTATATTGTTGCTATTAGTAAGGCATTTACATAGGAGGGATGGAGTTATAACTCAGTGAATCAGTGAAGGAGTTCTTCAGAGGTAGTGAAGAGGGACAGAAAGAGGAAAAGGGAAAATCATCAAAAACCATGCTCGTACAGTTTTAGAGGTAACTGAGCTCATACAGCCCGGCTAATGGCCCACCTGCCCACCTGCAGCCTGCAGCCTGCAGTCACTTCAGGAAGAGAAACGCATGCCAACACTTAGAAAGATGCTCCACTCACGGCATATATAGGTAAATACATACATACAATGACATTACGAACTTATAGACACGTTGTACAGATCTTTTAAGTGGCAAGCAAAAGATATGTTAATTGCCGTAGTTTGATCAAATGTTTCAAAATCGCCCTGTGTGTTTCCATTACACTCAAACACTAATAAAAACTTAGGAGTAACATTTCATTCGTAAATATACGCAAATGACTTATTATTAATAATAAAATTGTTTTCAATTTTTTATAAGAAAAACTCTATTTAACTTTTGAAGGTTATTTCCATCAATGTAATATATTATTGAAGAAGAAGATAACAATAATAATCTAATTTTTAAAATATGAAAACGAACAAGACAAAATAAAACAATAAAAGATAATGGTCGCAACTGGGACTCGAACCTAGAACCTCACGTCTAACCGGGACATGTCCCTTTTTCTTCTTCAATGATATAATACAATTGTTTTAATTGTTTACGAAGATTTTAAGCGCCATTAGAGAAAGTGAGATAGCAAAAGTAGCAACACACATCTTTTAAGTACGTAAACGCTGCCCAGTCCTTCTAGTTCTTTCATAAGCTGCTTTATAATTCCCACAGTTATGGCACGGCGAAGGCAAAAAAAAGGCCCCTTTACACAATAATGCTGCAGCTCTTTCTTACACACTAAATAAAAGTGAGACAAAGGATGAGACAAACAATATATATGTCTGCTTCCTCCAAAGGAAAAAAAAGGATCATTTTCTTGCATCTCCCTCAATCGTATTAAAGAAATGAGATGCCGTGAGACGTTTCCGCATTTTCCGAATTTTATGAGGCAATAGCATGTCTATAAGTTTGTAATGCCATTGAATGCGTATAATATATTATGTAATTAATAAATAATAAGGAAACATAATATATGTCATATAAATAATACACATAAAGCCAGGGACACACACGGCGTTATAAGCGCTAGCGTTATTTAGCTTGGCCTATTTCAGCATATTCCTCGCCATGCATTCCAATCGCAAATGTATGGCGAGCGATATGGTGAAGTAGGCCAAGCCAAATAACGTCGGCGCTTTTAACGCTGTGTTTGTCCCTGGCTTAAATAAAATTATCAAAAGCACACTTCTTTATGGTGATAGGGATGGCTTTTATAGGTTATTATTACCCCTCTCTTGAAATGAAAATATATAGGTACATTTGAGATGTAGAACAAAGATGTATAACACATATTAAATTTGCGAATTCTAAATGGTGGTGCTCCGGTGAATGAAAAAAAACATGAGTGCACCTTTTGTAAGCTTTGAGTGAGAATAACTTTAAGCTTTGCTCATTTAAAGAAAATTTATCATAAACATCTCTTCATGTGATGTTAGATATTATACAGGGTGTCTGGAAACTAGTGGAATAAGCGGAAAAATTATAAATCTACACCGATAAAGAGCACAAAAAAAAAATCCGATCTGAAAATTTTTATCGTTTTTTTTTTATAAAACTTTGTTTTGTGTTTCAGCAATTAAAGGGTTAAATAAAAAAACCCGTGGAATCAGATCAATGCTTCCACGCATTTTAAAAGAAAAGTAAACAGCTGATAGTAACCCATTAACAGCCTGATTTTTTCAAATTTGATCCAACAAATCCAACTTTAGGCTGTATTTACTTGGAAACGAAAGCTGAAATATAAAAAGTTATATGTATCACAAAATGAAATTCAAATCTTTCATAGATTCATCAGTTTTCAGCTTGTACCACTAGTTAAATTAAATTATTGTAAAATTAAAGTAGTTACTAACCTTTCGTTGATATAAACAGCGAATGTTTATTTTTAATATAAAACTATCGCTGTCAGTTAAATTAATTAAACAACACAAGTTTCTCCCCGGCTAGAACCAGAGTTCTATCATGCTTTCAATATAAGATGGGAGAAAATTGATATGAAAAGAAAAGTTTTGATACGAAATGGTTGTTTTTGCAAAAAAATTCGAGTATTTTTCATTCTGAAAACCAGTACTTAGTTATAACAACTTATAACCAACATTCTAACTAACATGTGCAGCAATCTTTCTTCAAACTTCGTGAAATTGGAAAAAAGTCAATAAGTGTGGTTTAAATAAGTCTAGATTTCTTGTGGAGTGGTTTATATGGGATAGTTTATATATTATGTTTAATGGTAAAAATAAAACAAGAAATAATGTAGAATTCAATACATACAAATTACCTTATTATATTAGTTAAAATAACCAATCATTCTAACATTAGTTCGAAAGCCAAATAAAATAAAGCCATAACTAATTATTTTTATTTTCTAAGAACTAAAAAGGAAATACTCCGCAACTGGAGTAAAGTAAAATGTAGACATTTTACTGAATGCAACACGAAACACAAATATAATAGTTTACTGAGCATTCAATAATAATTTAAACACCCAACACTAAGTATGTTAAGGGAGCAAATTATTCAAATCAGTCCAATATTTATGTATGTAGGTATTTTAAAAATAAACAATAATAAATGAAATTATGAGAGATGCATACTTTGAAAATGATTATGTATGTAATAATATTATAATTAAGATATCTATATAATCAAACATTCTTCAAAATAATCACACTCATTACAATATCACGTTGAATGCTTTATTTTATTTGTGAGTGAAGTAAAAAAATGCAATCACACATAAATATTTTACATTAAAATTTTAAAATTAAGTGTTAATGAAGTCACTAAAAACAAACTAGAAAGCTTTAGTAGTCTTCAAATCAGATGCAATCACATATAAAATATGTAGAATGTTTTAGGTTATGTGTGAGCGAAGTAGATGAATGCTTTGTTTGTATATATAATAATAATACACACTGTGCGATGAAGTCAGGGAAATGTAAATTCAATTCAGATGCAATCACACATAAAATGTATAATGTTTTAAGTTATGTGTGGGTGAAGTAGATGAATGCTTTGTTTGAATATATAATAATAATACACACTGTGCGCTGAAGTCAGGGAAATGTAAATTCAATTCAGATGCAATCACACATAAAATATGTATAATGTTTCACTTTATGTGTGGGTGAAGTAGATAAATGCTTGGTATGACTATATAATAATATACACGGTGCAGTGAAGTGAGGGAGATGTAACTTACATGCTGTTTTGGCGGTGAACATGATTCCTCCATCGTCTTCTCGACCCAAAGGCTTGCAGTTTTCAGGCTCGTCCGAAGGCACTTCTTGGAGTGCTTCATCCATATAATCTAAAGAATGTGCAACACTGTTTTAGGAGGTGAAATGACGGACCTACACATTGACTACCTACGACAGTAATGCGGTGCCGGGAACTCTTTTAAAGTTACGTTAGAAGAAGCGGTTATTCTCAGCCTTTAGAATTGTCAAATCGATGTCATTGATAAAGAAAATATAAGAAATCCGAAAAGAATATAATAATGTAAACTAGATCTACTCTTCTATTCTTTTATAAACATTGTAAGATTTATTGCCTTTACAACAGGGTGGCAAATACTTACTGACATTAAGTATTGAAGGAAGATATACTCAGATGATGCATTGTACATACAAGCAAAAAAGTTCATATTGTGAATACAGCACCAATGGAACCATTATGGATATGATAAAAAGTGAAGAAACAATTTCATTCTCATCAGAACAAGGCTTATTATTGAACATTTCAGTGATGGGACTGTAGTGGAAGGTTCGAAGAGGAACCTTTGAAGGTTCACTATTAACAAAGATTAGCATCTTTTCAATTTGTGATATCCCAGAAAAGATTGAATGGTTGTAATAGTAGGAGAATATTATGTATGAGAAAGGGGCTAAAGAAGCTGAAAGCCGTCAACTCTTTGTACATAATATGAGTCGTTTAATGAGAGAGTTATTCATTGCGAATGGGTGTTGATTTTTTTCACTGAGGCACGTAATATTACGAATTATAAAATTTCAGCGATAAAGTGTTGAGAAGTGACAGAAGATTTGAATGAACCATTTTGCTTGTAAACATCTCAGTTATATCCGTTAATACTCGTATTATGTTCGCAAGTACCTGTCACCTGAAGAGTTTTAGTTTCAGTATTTGAAGTTAAATAAGTGTGTTCAATTTCTTTTGATAACTTAGGCTTAGAACAAGGGAGGATTATTACATTTTCCTTATCAGTAACCAAAGGGCTAGGAAGCGCCCATGCTTTTACTGTACCATGGCAGAGTCATTCAACTAACTTTAAAATGGTTTTCTAAAGAACTGAAGAATAAGTATAATATATACATTGATGGATTGACATATTTAATTAAATAAAATTATTAAGTTAAGAGGAACGGCTGCATGGCCGCCTTCATACAAAACGTAGTATTGGATTTGAGACCACATTGAACCAACCAAACTGAAAAATTATTTTTGTAATAAAAAGGTAGGTCCTACGTCTATCTCGGATAGGAGCTACTTTTTTTTGCTTTTAAATTATGACGTATTGGTAATTAAAAAAATCAGTTTTTGTTCATTTTGGAAGCAACTTTGGAATTTTTTTGTTAGTTGTTTATAATTATTAAAAAAAAATATGCCTAATCCTCAGTTCTAAAATAATGAAATTTTTTAAAAATTTTTTTTTTAATTATTTATTGTGATGAACGTATGTCTTGCGGTATGAAAGAGACATGCGTGCATGAGTGAGACAGCATGAGTAAGGCATAAAGGGTTTGTTTGTTGTCCATTCGTCCTCTTTGCCTTCAGACATCCTAGGAAGGAACCCTGTACATAATCTCTTAATAAACGTTATCGTCTACCTACGATCTATTATTGGAGTACCAACCCAAAGGAATCTGGATCCATACACAGGAGTCCAGAACTCAATGTGAAACCGGCCACGGTCATCACATTTGGCGCAGCCGAAAAAGGGAACCACGGAGCAGCCAAATTATCACATTTGGCGCAGCCGAAAAAAGGAACCACGGAGCAGCCTAATTCTCACATTTGGGCAGCCGAAAAAGACCGAGATTGAAGCTACAGGGGTCAACGAGTGATCGGATTAGATCACGACTCCACATCATTGCGGAGCAAGGAGGAAGCAAGAGCAGCAGCATCCTATATATGGTGATTCAGTGCCGAGAACCTGGAGGAGCATTCGCGTAAGGCGTGGATTCAGAAGTCTGGGTCTTCAAGAGAAGACCAGGAACCGGGCGCAGACCTCAAGGAAGGCGCTTAGAAGGACGACCAGGGTTCAGGAGCAGAAGACGGTTCGCGGAAGGGCGAGATCGGACAGCATCAAGTCAGAGTCGTGAGTTGAGTGCTGTTTGTAAAATTTTCTGTTTTTTTTCATTGATTGCATCTGTGTGAAGATGGAAGGAGGAGAACTGCCCAGGTTTTGTCATTTGAGAGACCAGCTGGAGACATTCGTCTTACAGTACGAGCAGTTCATCCTAGTCAATGATGACAAAATAACGTCGGATGTAAAAAAGAGAGCGGTTTTTATATCCCATTTGCACACAGAGACAATAAATTTATTAATAAATTTTTGTTTTCCAAAAAAAATTACAGATTTCACGGTAGAAAATTTATTGTTATTACTCGAAAATCATATAGGTACTAAAAGAAATGTATTCAAGGAACGTGAAATTTTTTTCGCTACGAAACAAAAGGTTTCAGAATCTGTTAATGACTTCATAGCGCGTTTACGAAATCTAGTTAGATTTTGCAAATTCGAAGACAGACTTGAACATAATTTAAAAGATGTTTTTATCACCGGTCTTCGAATTGGTCGTACTAAAGAAAAATTATTTGTCGAGGCTGAAAACTTTTCATTAAAAAAGGTTTTAGAATGTGCTATTGCAATGGATTCGTTCGATGTAATTAATAAGCAAATTAAAACGGAAAGTGTAGATATGATTTCTAAAAATAGGCAGATCGATTTGTCACAAAAAAAAAATACGGCGGGTAGACATTTTTCTAGACCTACGGACAAGAATGTTACATCGTTCAGACCGAAATCATTAGACCGAACGAAGAGTAAACATTGTGGTAATTATCACGAATCAGTTAATTGTAAATTTAAAAACGTGATTTGTTATAAATGCAAAGGCAAAGGTCACATAAGTAAAATATGTCGCGGTTTAAAGTATAAAGATATTTCTTCAGTGTTTGTAAATACGCAGGAACTGTTGTGTATAAATGAAGTGCATTGTGAGCCAATTTTGTGCAAAATCTTAGTGAATAATGTTGAACTAAATGGTTTACTGGATACAGGTGCAGCAGTCTCGATTTTAAAAGAGATAGATTACGTTAAACACTTCAATAAGTTGGATTTAAAACCAAAGGATTTAACCTTGACGGGTTACGCTAACTGTAAGTTAAATTTATTGGGTTGTATTTTATTAACAGTTGATTATAACGGGTATAGGGAAATGTTAGAATTTTGCGTAGTAAAAAATGGAACAACTACTGTTCTAGGTCGTGACTTTATCAAAAAGTTTAATATTGGATTTACGGGGTTACAATCTACTTCATCCCAGGAGGGAAGTGAAATTTTTTCTCAAAATGTAGTTGAGAATGATAGAAGTGAAGTAGATAAATTAATTCGAAAATTCCCGGAGGTTTTTTCGGATAAACTGGGTAGATTCAATAAAAATAAAATACATCTGAAACTAAAAGAGAATGCTGAACCAAAATTCTGCAATCCGAGAAATATACCGTTTGCTTTAAAAGCAAAGGTTGAAACGGAATTAGGCCGTTTACAATCGGAAGGTATTTTAGTTCCGGTAAATTATAGTAAGTTTGCATCACCAATTGTTCCCATAGTAAAAGGTAACGGGGAAATTAGGATTTGTGGTGATTATAAGGCAACAATTAATCCGCAGCTAGTGGTAGATATATATCCCATGCCACGGATAGAATGGTTGTTTTCACAAATGGCTGGTGGAATAATTTTTTCCAAGATTGACTTGCGGCAAGCCTACCTAAAATTAGAACTAGATGAGGAAAGTCAAGAATTCACAACTATATCCACTCATTTAGGATTGTTTAAATTCACGAGATTAATGTTTGGAATTAATAGCGCTCCTGCTATTTTTTGTAAAACGATAGCTTCGTGTTTACAGGGTTTGAAAAAAAACAGCTGTATTTTTAGATGATATAATAGTAACGGGAGAAACAGTAGACGAACATAATGAGAATTTAAGTGCAGTGCTAAACAGGTTAAAAGACTGTGGATTTAGCGTAAATATTCACAAGTGTATTTTTAATGCATCATCAGTAACTTTTCTAGGGTTTGAAGTTTCAAAAGAAGGAATCAAACCATTGAAAGATAAAACTATCGCTATTAGCAAGGTATCGCAACCTAAAGATATAACTGAATTACGAAGTTTCTTGGGGTTAGTGAACTTTTACAGGTCATTTGTGCCAAATATGTCAGTGCTATTAGATCCGTTACATAGATTATTGAGGAAAAACATACATTTTGAGTTTAATCAGGATTGCTTGGAAGCTTTTAATAAAATAAAGGAAATTTTATGTGATGATAGAGTGCTAGCTCATTTTGACCCGGAAGTAAAATTGAAGGTTGTTACGGATGCATCAACAAAAGGGTTGGGAGCGACACTTTTGCATTGTTACGAAAATAATTTACAGAGACCGATTTCTTTTGTTTCTCGAAAATTAACTGAAGCGGAAAAGAAATATTCTATATTGGACCTCGAAGCAACAGCTATTGTGTTTGCGTTAAAAAAATTTTTTGAGTATATTTATGGAAGGGAGTTCATTTTAGAAATAGATAATGAACCGTTATGTAGAATTTTTGGTGATAAGAAAGGTATCCCAGTATTAGCGTGCAATAGACTTCAACGCTATGGGGTGATTCTTTCGTCATTCAATTATAAGGTACAGTACGTGAAATCGGCATTGAATTGTTCGGATTATTTGTCACGCGTTCCTGTCGAGGAACCGGTTCACGTAGAGAATGACTTTGATACTCAAATTCTAAGTTTATTCAAAAATAACAGAGATATACCAATAGATGTCGAGGAGATTAAATCGGAATCAAATACGGATAAAATTTTATTGGAAATTAAACATTATCTCACAACAGGGTGGCCAAATAAAATTAACAAGGATGATTCAAAATGGATTTACTGGAGTAAACGGAATGAATTATCTATAATTGATGATTGTTTTTTTTGGAATAATAGGCTAATAATCCCAGTAAGTTTAAGAGAAAAATTTTTAAACTTATTGCATAGATCTCATCTGGGCATAGCTAAGATGAAAGGGTTAGCCAGGGGGTATTTTTGGTGGCCAGGGATAGATGGAGAAATTGAACTTTTAGCGAGAGGATGCGAAATTTGTTCAGAGGTTCAACCATCTCAACCAAAAAGCGAATTGACTCCGTGGCCCATAACTGAAGAGATATGGAGTAGGGTGCATATTGATTATGCAGGTCCCATTGCAAATAAATATTTTTTTGTGATTATTGACTCAACCTCAAAATGGTTAGACTGTGTGGAGGTAAATTCTCCAAATTCGTATAATACTATTAAAATATTAAGAAATTTATTTAGTTATTTCGGGAGTGTACAGACAATAGTGTCAGATAATGGAGCCGCCTTCATGTCAGCGGACTTCAAAGAGTTTTGTGAGATGAATAACATCAAACATTTAACTACTCCGGTAAATCATCCACAATCGAACGGGTTAGCTGAAAACGCCGTGAAAAATTGTAAAAAATTTTTGAAAAAAATGATGATAGGAAATAAGTTTCAATCAGGTTACAATGAAAAATTAGGAAATTTTCTAGTGGATTACAGAAATTCACCACACTGTACAACTGGTTTAGAACCTGCAGTTGTAATGTTTGGAAGAAAACTAAGGTCTAACTTAAACAGTTTTGTACCGAGAGGGGGGAGAGATAAGGATAATAGAATTAATAAAGAAACTAAAATTAAAATGTCTAAATGTCAGGAAAATCAGAAATGTTATTATAAAAGAAATAATAAAGAATCGTTGGGTTTTTCGATAAATCAAAAAGTAATGGTAAGAGATTTTAGAGACCAAAACAATGATAAATGGGTTTCAGGGAAGATACATAAAAAAATAGGAAAAAAACTTTATATAATTGAGGTAAATTTAAAAGGTAAACTTATGTATTGGAAAAGGCATTTTAATCAGTTGTCTAAATTGTGTGTATCATGGGAAAAGAACCCCAGCAATCCTTTAATCGCGTCTGAGACTAGGAGATTATCGTCAGATGAGTACGATATCTCCGGCTTTATGTCGGATGACAATCTAATGGGTGATTCTCCTCTTACTTCCAGCTCCAGTGAACCGGTGGCTTCCACGTCGGGAAACTGGAAGGACAGATTACAACCACGGACACACAGATGAGTCAATGAAGACAGGATTCAGCTCTCGACTCAACATGATAATGAATTACACTGTAAATATTGGAATATTGTATGTATTGTAAATAATATTATCATCATCATGTTGTGTACCTGTCTACGGATTTAAGTGTGGAGGGATGTGATGAACGTATGTCTTGCGGTATGAAAGAGACATGCGTGCATGAGTGAGACAGCATGAGTAAGGCATAAAAGGTTTGTTTGTTGTCCATTCGTCCTCTTTGCCTTCAGACATCCTAGGAAGGAACCCTGTACATAATCTCTTAATAAACGTTATCGTCTACCTACGATCTATTATTGGAGTACCAACCCAAAGGAATCTGGATCCATACACAGGAGTCCAGAACTCAATGTGAAACCGGCCACGGTCATCACATTTATTAACCAAAAAATACATTTTATGTACATTCTTTTAGGTATATGCCAATAAAATAAGAATTTAAAAAATGTTAAAAATCTGTTTCTTTGGGTAGTAATTTTAAAATATAAATGACAAGTTTTTGTTCCAATGTAAATAGGTAATTTGTAATTTAAATTTTCACGCATAAAAATTGTTTCTAAAAAAAAACAATATTTTAAATTTTATATTTAATCATATTAAAAAAAAAATAAAGCAAAAATAATTTTTTTTAATTGTTTACATTTACTCTCAAATAATTGTCCAAGTTGCCTTTAAAATCATAAAATATTAAAATCTTTAATAGCCTATATTTTAAAAATTTGAGCAAAAATAAATAAAGTAGCTCCTATCCGAGATCGACATTTGACATACCTTTTGATTATAAAAATAATTTTTCAGTTTGGTTGGGCATTTTGGCCTAAAATCCAAAACTACGTTTTGTATGAAACTTGCCGCGCACCTAATGGCCTTAACAGAACGTCGCTCTAGTTCGTTTTTGTCCAACAGACCATTTTTCGTGAAATTGAATGAAGTATGCAAATGTTCTCAAAAAGTCTGTGTTTATACAGTACTCGTTCAAAAAAAATTATAAACAATTATTTAAGGGGTTTTCAAAACGCATTTTGTCTTACGTCCTCCAAAATGTATGTGCTTCTATCGTAAAAAAAAGTTTAAAGTGCCATTTCTCCCGATTCGCGTTTTGGTCTGTTGGATACAAATGAACTGAAGCGACGAGAAGTGTGATATTGTTTTTGAAGTCAATCACTTAGAACAGCAAATTCTGATCTGTTATAATTTTTTTCAGTATTGTAACCTTGCAATAATATTGTAACCAATATCATGAGATTCAGTCATTATTTGTAAAAGAATTAATATTTTGTAAAATAATGTATTATTTAGAAACATTACGTTATACCATAAAAGATCTAGTTTTTAAAACATTTCTTTCAGAATTGAAACACACAGGTAGGTACCTAGCAGGGGCGGTCCGAGAGTTTTCAGTGAGCTAGAGTGCTAGAATTAAAAAAAAAAAACAACATTATTAATGTTGTAGCTGAAAATGATTCTTTATTTTTTTTTTTTTAATTTCAACTTTTTGTATGAATATCTTTCAGTTTGTGGATGCGACGCATCCCCAAACTGAAATAATCCTGAAGAACGTCATACAAAAAGTTAAAATTTTGAAAAATATAAAATTCATTTTTAGGTACAACAACATCAATAACGTGGTTTTTTCAATCTTAGCACTCTAGTTCACTGAAAACTCACGGACCGCCACTGGTACCTAGTGAAATTTTTCTTAACAATCTTCAAGTTAAAGTGATATGTTTATTTTTGTTAATTTTTTATTAATTCAAATGGCATATCGGTTTCAAAAATATATATTTTTATAAGAAGTTTTCATGCATTCACGTACAACGTATTCTGAATAAATTGAAAGAATAAAATACTTATAACCATTCAAGTGATAGCTACTCAAATTTGGGTAGATGATTTTAATTAATTAAATTTAACATTTTTTTTAAATAATTTTTAATTATTAGGTAAATGGGGAAATCTAGATGGATTCTTTGGCTTTAAACCACAGTAGTTCATATGTTTCCGTATTAATATTTGGAGGTACAATTTTTGGAAAAAACGGGGGCTGAATCGAAAACCGAACACCCATAAAACTCTATCCCTTGAGTGGTTATGTAATTAAGCAATTCAAAATTTTACGTAACTCATCTACAATTGATTTAATCTAATAGTAAAGAGTAAAGAATAAGCTCTATATGCCTAATAAAAGGATATATTTCAGAAAACTACACTAAAACATAATAATCGGAAGATAATGTTTAGATAAAAATCAGGAAAAGCAATATAAATATTATCTATTTTTATTAGGCCAGTTTTTCAATGTAAATATGTAAAAATTATGTTATTTGGTTTACATTAAAATACTGGTTTTAATATATTATATATTATTATCTACTTAACATTATATTATTTTGTGTGATAATGAGGATGAATGTTTGTAAAGCCAAAGTGTATACGGGCCGATATAATGTCAATAAAGGTAAAAAGAATCCATTTGTATTCTGTGCAACTTGTTAAATGAGAACTGGCTTCATGAACTGAAATCATGAAACATTTTTCTGCACAATATTAACAAAAAAGACTCTATTCAATTCTAGTCAGAATTTCGGCACACTCAAATTGGGCGTAAGTATAAATTTGTTAGTGAGTGAAAACATACATCTGTAAATTTTAAAAGAATATTCAATAGTCACCTTTGTTTTAAATCATGATTAGTTTATTAATCAACAGTAATAAACCTACAAAATCATAAGAAGAAGAAATGGGTGGACTTGCCTAATATAAATCTGTTTATGATTAAATGTTTTTCATAATAAAAAATTAGAATTCTCATCAGCTTACATCCTCCCTTTGAAGCATCCACACCATTTTTGTTTATCTAAAACAAATTGCTATTATATACCTAAACATAAAATCATTTTAAGACTTTTAATTTTAATTGTAATCACACGAGACACAATTCTTCAATTTATTTCTAACACACAAGACACAATTCTATACTTTATTGCTAATGCACGAGACTTTAATTACTTAATACTATAACTTTCAACAACAGGACACCATTTTTTACATACATACTAATTACCAACTCACTGATCAAACTACAAAAAAACAAATTACGTAGAACTTAAAAGAATAGTGGTAAATTACTGAATAATAATACCTACTGAAATAAGGTATAAATAAACAACTGTCGCATAGGTAAAATCTTGTCAAATCATAAGAATGCTCAAATCAATAGGTTGCGATGTTTCAAACTCCGTTACATTCATTTAATAAAAGTAAAATCGAAAATGGGCGCCATTTTGAATTTTTGACATTTAAAATGTGATAAACGTTATTTTTCAGTCTATTTTATCAAATTGTGATCAGCTGTCAACCAAAATGGACATGTTGTTTTGCTTGTCAGCTGATCATAATTTGCAAAAAGCGACGGTTCAAATACCAAAAATTCAAAATGGCGCCGATTGTCAGTTTGATGTTAAAAAATGTAGAGTTCCTTGATTGAGATTCCTACGAGATGAAGGAGATGTACTTCATGCAGAGACAGAGAGTGCTCAGAGGGATGCTGGCCAAGCCTACACACGACAGGCAGAAATGAGGTTAGAATGAGAAGTGTGGACTGTACCTAATCTATAGTACTTTTTTTTACCGTGCGTAAACTGTCTGGCCGAACCATTCTGCTGGAACTCTGGGAAACTGACGTGGTTTTGCTTCCCTTCCTGAAAATATAAGGAAGACATTTATGAGAATGTGTTAGACGAACCAGGCAACCACTCAATATTAACTGTGGTTTAGTAAAACCCCTCAAGCCACAAAATGAAAACTTTACAGGAGACGATAAATAAATAAATTAAAATAAAACTAATAAAAATTCTTGAATTTTATTTGAAAGCAGTTATTTGTTTTTCAAAATTTTTATGAAAAATATTGCAATTCTATTTATTATTATAAAAGATTTAAGGATTGAGTAATTGCGTTTATGGTTTTTTTTTCAAAATAACCTAAAAAAATTTACGCATAAATTTAGTTTTTAGTAAGTATTAAAAACGTTTAAATCAGCAAAAATTATTAGACCATTGTGTGCCAATCACCCCCATGGGCGAGCCAATCCAATGTACTTTTAATGGCAACAAAAGCTCCTGACAGCGAACGTACTAAGGACTAAATATTTATTTATTTATTAAAAGAATTTTATACACAGTGTAGATATTGTGTTATTTCGCCCGCCATGCTAGGGATGTCCCTGTGTTATGTATTATATATAAATATCTATTATATATAAATATGAATTTTTAATTTAGTTATTTTCTTTGTGTATTAAACCATTTATCTCATATCATGACAATGAATTGTGTTATTCCATATAACAATAGCACTTTTTATTTATCTCATATCATGACAATGAATTGTGTTACTACAAATAATAATAAAAATCTTCATTTAAGTTTTTTGGTGGTAAAGCTTTTAATGAACGACAAATATATTATGTTGTTTCACATACTCTCCAGAAGAACACAATTTGAAAGTACCAGAAATCAGACTTTAACCTAAAATAAAGTAGAGCATGAAAAGATATCTAGTAGACATAAGTGGCACTTCGTAAAAGGTAACATACTGACCAGGTTGTATCTTCAACTTACTTTGTTCATCCTCTTACTCCTCTTGTGATGGTGCTTCCTATCTCCGACCAACCGTCGGATATTCATGTGCGTTCGGTAGTTGACTTGCGTCGACAGATCTCTGTCATTGACGGCATGGCGAGAGTAACTGAGACGGCGGTGCTGGTAGACAAACAATACAATACTTTAATGCTGGAGCTGATTGCCGCACAAGCAAACACATACATGCGCACATCCATGCACCCATTGATATGCCTTCGCACATACATACATACATGCAGTTGTACATGTATATATATATAAATCAATTCCGGGATTCAAATGTTTCTGTTAGTTTGCTCGGGGAACATTGATATAAATGGAATTTATGACAAAATGCAGTGGAACGTTTGTTTTGGATAGAGGTTACATACTATCAAATATTTCAAGTGAGGATTTATTTCACATAAACAGATGTTTTTAATTTGAGCAGTTTAAACGAGTATACAACATCTTAGACAAGGGTGGGTGAAGGGTTTAGTTGACAATCCATCTTTAATAACGGGTTTCATAAAGGGAACTGGATTCACTTGTGGCTTTGTAATAATGTGAAATGGAAGATCTGGTAATGCACAGATTTAATTCTTCATACTCACAACATTTTGCCTGGATGGCTTACTGCTTACAGTTAAAATGTTTTCATAAAAAATTTTCTATCATGAATAATATTAATTATTGAAAGTTTTCTTTGTGTGTTAATCCATTTATCTTATTGTGACAATGGATTGTGTTATTACAAATAATAATAACACTCTTCATTTATCTCATATCATGACATTGAATTGTGTTATTACATATAATAATAATACTCTTCATTTATCTCATATCATTACAATGAATTGTGTTTTACATATAATAATAACACTCTTCACTTATCTCATATCATGGCAATGAATCGTGTTATTAAAAATAATAATAACACTATTCATTTATCTCATATCATGACAATGAATTGTGTTATTACAAATAATAATATTTCAATGATAAAGCTTTGAATGAACGACAAACATATCATATTCATTGAACACATTTATAAAACATGAAATCATGACATGAGCAATAAAAAATAGTACATTTATTTAAAATAATTATGAGATTCAAAAAATCAATTCTGCAATAGAGATGATTATACATTTCCAATAGTTACTTATTTGCTTGAATATGAACACAAAAAAGTAGACATGAGCATTGAAAAATAAAGAATGGATGGATTTAAAAATAATACGAGTTGCAAACTATTAATTTGAAAAATGTTTTTAAACTGAAGTGAAATATTTCCAATATTTACGTAAGTTTACTTATTTTCGTTTGATACAAATTACGATTTAACACTAACTTTCTAAACACCAAAAAATAATGTGATATTTAAATATTTTATTATTAATATTATGTTTTTTAAAAGCCAATTGTTTGTTTATTTAGATATCTTTTAAATGATTTAAATTTATTTCAATCTCAAAATACAAAGGCCAAATAATTACTGTTTGAAAATGAAATTTTACTGCAAAAAAAGACAGTTAATCAATAAATGCAACACACAAAATTCAAAATAAAACAAACGGTATTTTTTTTTTAATCTCTAACCTCAAAAACCTAGCGCTGACACAACAAATAGGTTATGTTTGATATCTAACCTTATATTAAAATTGTTATATTTCCTCTACACAGGACTCTTTTGAGGTTTTTACTGAGGGTCTTTATCATCTCTGATGATGCTGTGCGGAGGGTTTTTCAGGAAGTGGAATGAAAAAAACTGGGTTTTTGCGAGACCAGTAATGTAAGAGGGAGGAAACACATAAGCTTACAGGTTGTTTGAGTGCCGAGCTGTTAAACATACGGCAAATTCATCAAAATTATCCATTATAACTAGGAACGCGATTCACGGTGTCTTCCAACTGTCCCGAAGGAATTAAAGATGCTAGTTCTTCAGAGTTATTGATATTATCTATTAAAATATCGGTGAAACAGATGAAGCATTTTCATCTATGTTCTAATGATTCCAATGTATAGGAAATCTGATGGATATATCATTCATTATTAATGATACACGTATGATCATTTATCAAATAACCTTTATCTACAAAATCTATTTATCTAATATGTTTTTGAATATCACAATCCCTATACTTGTGAAATATATTATTTTTTGTGACCCTCTTACATGGAATTGAACATAAAACTTTTGGACAACACAATAATAAACAAAACAATTCCAAATTATTAATTATAAATAACTTAGGAATGTGATTTATTTTGCAATAATTGAAATTTGAATAAAGATAGTGTGCTTCTATTTATTTATTTATGTATATACATTCTGGCATTTCGCAGAGTTTGTTAAATGGGTGTTAATTATCACAAAATCTAAATAACAGTAGATTATTTAAAGGTTTGCTGGTTTTCTATGTGATCTAAACTATGTTGTCTCTATGCGAGGTGTAAGAAAGCTTAAAAAATAGATGTTGGTATTCATTTGCAAAATAAATCCACTGTTTTAAAAAAATATTTGAAATATTTGAAATATTCAACAAGAAATAGATTTAATCTTGTTTGTAACGATGTTTAAAGATTATACCATATTATCTATCATCAGATATGGAAGAAATAAATAGATTTAAAGAAAACTAGTAGATATACTACCCACTTTTTCCTTCTTGAACAATATTTTTTTTTTAAATGGAACACACAACACATTGTCCATCTATATTTTTTTACTGTTAATGGATTTGTCAAAGCTCTATAACTCATGATGTAAATGATATTGTGAGCTGAAAATAAGTGTGTTGACGTAGAAATTCTAGATAGATAAGCGGTGGAAAAATCACGACGCCAGAGCTCTTTATTCGAGAACTTTAAGTGAAATATATGAAGCGGTTTTTTCACTGATGGAGTATGACAAAAAATTCAAATATTTATTATTATTCAGAAAAATAAATATCTGATCAGGAGCACGGGAGTTCAAAGGTAGTACATATTTACAAGGCGTATCGGTCTCAGTAATCTGTGAGAATATTTAGAAACCTGTTTGGAAAGAAAATCAACTAAAAAAAAAAAAATTTAACTTAAAAAGCATCTGTACAAATAAACAAAGTAAAAAGCACAAACTCATTACACGGAAAACTGAACTTTCTTGGACTCACCTTCGATTTACTATCATTACAAGACGATAACTGTTGGAATGATAAAATAAACTCAAATTAGAAAAAGTGTGTCTCTAACCGGCCTTACGCTCTTCACCATTCAAAGTGTTTGCCAACAAAAATGATCTGAAGCTATGTGGATGCTGCCCACAGTATACCCACGGCATAGCCACAGTGTAGCCTTAGCGTAGCTATGGCATAGCCACCAACCAAACAATGCACAAACACAGTCACCACGGAAAGACAATGAATTTAGAAATGCTGTTTAAATTTTTTAAAGGTTTTTAAGGAGCCAAAATAAAAATAACTTGAGAAAGTAATGTGAGTTTCAAATTATGTTCAGAAAGTAAGTAAAATACTAGATTTTTATAATTTTTTAGAAAATTTGTATTTGAAAAAAAAATACAGGATATTTATTGTTCATACACTTGTTGACTATTTTTCCACCTAATCGTCATCTCGTTCAGTACATGTGGTGAGCTGTGGCACAAGCTTCTTTATGCCCTCTCCCGCCAGCTCCTTCTCCCACTTCAGGACCTCTTTTTGCACCCGCTCGTCATTTGAAAATTTAATTCCATCCATATGTGACTTCAAAGAGGTGAAAAGATGATAATCTGAATGCGCCAAGTCAGGGCAATACGGGGGGTGGTCCAAAACATCCCAACTAAATGGGTCCAAGAGCGCCTTGGTGGCTAAGGCGATGGGTCGAATATACCACTCAGAATTGCTAACCCTCAAAAAACAAAAAACCACAGTCCGTTATGGTCACACTACACATACTTTCTGAACATGCCTAGTACATTAGTTTTCAAAAACAAAACTTTGTTAGGGTGAAAACTTTTTTGTTTTTGTTTTGAAGAGTTTTATTTCACATGTATATTTGTTACTTAATTTTTTATTTATCTGCTACCGTTTTCGACACGTCCGCGTCATTCATTAGAAATCTTAAAACCAACTTAAGATTGCTGGTGAATGACCGGGATCTGTCGAAACCCGTGGCAGATAAATAAAAAATTAAGTAACAAATGTACATGTAAAATAAAACCCTTCAACTTCTTGTCAGAACTTTGGGTTATATTGAATTACTGCTACGTAGTTCTATATAAGAGAATTTCTTAGCAGAACCTGTGCTTCTGTTTGACTCTTTAGAAATAAAAATTACAATGCCTTTTCGCGATGACCTGTTTTGTTTGTCAGTGACATAATGAGACTGTCTTCTCATCTCAGTTAACACAATTAAATTAATTTAAATATGTATAATGCAATGGTGTGATATTTAACAGAAGCAACATATTATCATAGTAAATGTCTTGCATTTAAACACAAGTTTCATGAAAAAACACGACGACAGCAATAAGAAAGTGTATAGAAAAGTAGTGAATTTATAGAGATATTTCAGGAAGCAATTAAGCAAAATCATGTGAAAGCAAAACTGGCAGTGGTAAATAACACAGGGGATTTCGTATAAATAAATGTTATTTAAAGTTTTAGTTCTTTGTAATAGGTAATTTAACAAAGGAAAAATTAATTTCATGCCCCCATCAAACATCAGTCCAATAGGGCTTTATTGGTTAAAAATATTGTCACCTTACTTTGAAAACCTCAGAAGTCAATTTGAGAACATTAATTTCAATACGAAGAAACATATATATTTTAAATAGGCAATTCACCCTAAGAAGAGTGCTTTGTGTATTTAAATTTTGTTTTGGTTTTAAATTTATGTTATGCTATGGGAATGAAAAGCTATTTTTTAATATATTTTATTCTTTAACCACTCGAGCGAAAGCGTATTAAAAAAAAACGTCTCGAGTGATCGAGATTTCCGGGCATTGTTTGGATCATTTCAAAAAACTATAAACAAATGAAAACATTTAAACTACTAAATGTAGTTTAAAGCCAACGAATCCAAGTATATTTCACAGTTTATTCCATATTTTTAAATTATACAATTTTTATTAAACTTGTAAAATTTATAAACACAAGAATTCTGTGTTTTATTTACTCAAATTGACCTGTCCTGAACTTATTATTATTTCTGAATGTTACAGACAACAGATAATGCAATTATTAACCTGTAAAGACATGTCCAATTTTTAGAAATCACATTAAAAAGGCGTTTACACGCAGACTACTCGGTACAAAACATTAACTAGAATATTCCTTGAGAGGAACATTAGTGAAATCTTTTGGTATTCAATATAAGCTTAATCAAGCTGACGACTAAACATATTAGCTTTTTGCAGAAAGATCAAAATAAATTCATTTTAATTATACATAAAAATCACCTACCTAGAGAGCTCGAGTGGTTATAATAAGTTTTCTACATTTTTACCTTCTTCCCAATATTTTTCTCAAGCGAACTTACGAGGTAAATAGTAAGGTGATAGTTTACCTGCATCATAGATTACTTACAATGCATAGTTTCATAAATAGATATTTTTCAAATTTTCTTTGTCCAATGTTTGACAATACTGATTATGATCATGTGTGAATTTCTATGTTCAGTAATGACTTATTACGCAACAAGACATGACAGTTGATATTCAGATGTGTGAACACATTCAGCAATGACAAAACCTTGAAATAGCTGAGAGACAGAAGGCGGTGATAAAAATTTGGATGCATACTCAAAATACAAGTTTTAGCCACATAAAGTATTTAGGAACTCAAAGCTGAACTTGGGGGGCGTAGGTTGATTGATACATTATTACGGGGCATCATGATTCAACAACATGGCGTAACATCATCATTATGGTTTATCATCATGATGCAAAATAATGATACATCATAGTGGTGCAAAATCATGATACATCATCATTATGGCGTATCATCATGATGCAAAATAATGATAAATTAACATGGTGCAAAATCATGATACACCATCATTATGGCGTATCATCATGATGCCAAATCATGATATATCGTCATTATCGTTTATCATCATGATGCAAAATAATGATACATCATCGCGGTGCAAAATCATGATACATCATCATTATGGTATATCATCATGATGCAAAATAATGATAAATCATCGTGGTGCCATATCATGATACATCACAATGCAAAATCATGATACATCATCTTGACTCAAAATCATGATTCATCATCATTATAGTGCATCATAATGACGCAAAAATAATGAAATCTCACCATTATGGTGCATCAGCGTTATGGTGCAACATCATGTACATTGTCATGGCGCATCATCGTTATGGGACATTATGGTGTAACCTAATGATGCATCGTCATGGTGCAACATCATGACAAATAGTCACGTTGCATCATCATGGTACACGGTCATGGTGCTTACCCTCCGATACGGCTTGCAGAGCTCCTCGGCCAGAAGATGGTGAATGCGTGCATCCGTCATGTCTTTCTTGGTGGGGTTATATTCCAGTTCTTGCATGTCAATGTTCCAGGTAGAGGTGTCTAGCTGGCTGAAGCTAGGGCTGGAACATTTCAATCAAATACAATTAATTTACTTTGTTTATGTGGCGTCAATGAACATATTCTTGATTTTATCTTGTCCCGAGTCTGAGGCTTCTTCAACGGGTTACAACTCTTATTTATCTTTTCTTATAACTCTTTTATATCTATTTTTATACTATCTATTTTCGAAGAATTCTTCCATGAGCAGATACTTTTATTTCTCTTTCGTATCATGTTAATATGAGTATTTGCATACTGCTTACTATCCCCTTATGCATGGATATTGGAGTGTCTAGAGTCGTTCAAAATAAATGTAGCTTCTTTCAAAACAATTTAGAGTCTTGGCATGTGTGGTGAAGGAGGAACCCATGTGTTTCCGAATAACACCCTTGGGAAAGTGGTGGGGTCCCCTTCAATGATTGTCCTGAGTCAGTGAGACATGTGATATCTCCAATTTGGGTTTGTGAGGTTGAAGGAAGTGGGGGAAGGACAGAGTTGAGATGGCTGTCCTGAAATAGTTCATCATTATTATTACTGTAGTGTTTTGGTTATTCATGTAGTTTCAGCTTCCTTCAATAGATGTCGATAGCATAATTAGTACATAATACAAAGTTTTGCTAAATTCCGGCAGATGGCAGTTGAGTATGATATCAGAAGAGTACCATTTATTGGAGTTTGTGTCTTAGGTACGGCAAGCACCTTCAGTCCGCCACCGGGAGCGGCAGAACTGCTTAGAGCCTAGTCTAGTTAGGACTTCTGTTCAGTTTAACATTCATGGTAATATTTACATAACTTAATGATTCAACTAGTAATCACACGAACCTCAAACTTATTTGGAAGATATCCAATACATAATTAATATTATAAACTAAGAGATACACCAATTACCATGTATTTTTGAAAAATGTGGTGTATGGTGAGCATGATGGGATAACGACAATTAAGATCTGTGTAAATAAGAAATGAAACTGGAAGCATAGCGTTCGATGACGAACCTAACCTAACCAATACTGGTGGCTTCCCTTATGAAGAGGCAGGTAGGAGGGGAGGCAGGCTGACATCTTACATCTTCAGTGCAAATTTGAACCAGCTAGAATCACTTGGTGGTCCGCAGCGATTGTTTTTGTGAACCGGCTTTTTCCAGTTCTTTCACAGTGCAACAGAAACTTCAACACACCAATGGAGACAGTGTTTTGTCGATGAACAGTTTTGTGACTCAAATTAAACTCTTCCCCGATATAACTGTATATATATGAAAATGAAATTGTGAGTTATAGAAACTCATGTGTATAGATCAAAATTTAGTACGCCTAAAAATCAAAACATCGATGAAATTCCTCAGTTCATCAACATGGCTGCTGAGTTGAAGAGAGCGATGCATGGCAGGGAAATGTTTCTTCTAGACTCTCTCTTCTGCTAAGCATCAAGTTGACGCGTATTGCAATATAATGTTTTAGCAAATAACAACCATTTAGGAAGTTTTAGATAGTCTTGGTCATCTTCAGAAAGGATAGAGCATTACCCTGCAGGCGAAACATACAACCTGTAATGGATAGTTTGGATGTTCGGTCCACAGAGCACAGAGGTAGATCTTGTATTAATAATATCATATAGAGTACATACATATTATGTAAGACAGACCTTCCATTCAAGTTGCCCGTATAGTTCCTGAAGATGGCTGACATGGACTCTGTCCCTGATATGTTGCCAATGGTGGAGGCATTGCGCTGCATGTACTCGATGGCGTCCTTCATGGCCAGTTTAGAGTAGGTCTCGAGGATCTTTGGTTCGGCTCCTTGGTAGTTGCGCAGAAGGAAGGGCCGGATGAACTTGTTGTCGAAGCGCTTGAAGCGATCGCGGATGTGGTAGTTGCCGTGCTTGCCGATTATATCCTCGATACCGGCCATCATGTGGTCCATAAACTGCAACATACATACCAATAATGTAATAAAACAAATATAAAACTTATTTCCACTTTAATTTATTTGACCGTAAACTTTTTTCAGCCTGTTAAACTATCTTCAGACTGGTACAAATTATTCTTAATCTACGGTGGGGGGGTTAATCGATACTATATGGGGAAGGGGGTAGAGGGGTGGTCTACAAGGATTTTATTCAATTATATGGATTTTCTTACATTTGTTACTAAGTCGTCTTTGAGTGTCAAAATTCTAATTATCTTGATTGTTACCAGTAGTCTTAATTACACTGGTTAAAATCCTTTAAGGTAGCGACAGACTCGCAGCTCACATCAAAATATACTTATAACACAATAGCGCTCGCCATACAATCCCATAGAGACCCGCCACACGTAAAAAGATGATGTGCTGTGATCGCGGTTTGAATCGCTAATCGGCGTTATTTTTCGTATTTGCTACGGTCGCGATATCAGAAAAGTATGGGACCCCCCCTTCGCCGTAAACAGGAGAGGGGGTCATTTTGAATACACGGAGCTTGCACGGAGCTGTCAAGTTGACATATTCAGTACAAAGAAATGATATTCTCTCGATCGCTTCCGATTTCAACTGACCCCTTCTCCTGCCGTAGAAAGAAATATTTTATAACGTAGTGTGTCAGTAGAAAAGATACTTTATAACACAGTATCTTTGTATGTGAGCTTCGAGTCTGTACCGTGCTTTAGGCAAGTTTTATCCTGTATAAACGCCGCGAGCCACGCCAGCTTTTCAGTCAAGTACACACCAACTTGAGAGCGAGAGAGAGGGGTACCATTTTATCTATAGTATATAGTTAGTAGGTTAGTTGTAACGAACCCTTTCGTGTATCCTCTCGTTCATGGTAGGTTTTCTTTTCTCGGCGCGTTTGACGTTTAGTATCTTGACCAGCGGCTTGATGGTGATGCCCTGGATGAACACCGTAAAGTAGATGACGGCGATGGTGGTCGTCACAAACATGGGCTGCGAAGGGACGATCTTGGGGTCGATCAGCAGCACCAACGCGAAGGCCACTGCACCTCGGAGACCTGGAACAAAAATAAACACGCGTTAGTCTCTATTGAAGCATGAACAACAGTCACCAAGCTGCGAGCTGCGACCAAACCGCACGGATTATAAAAGCGGTGTAGCCAATGAGAAACCATTTGAGGAAAAGAAGGAATGAACATGTGTAATTATGACTAAATGGATCTTCCATCACCAGTAGCACAAGGATGGCATTCCCATCGGACGCCTGATGTGCTCTAAAGATTGCAATTAGTCAAAGATAGGTGATTCAGCACGGAGACAGAGGTTATCAAGTATTTTGGGGCTGCAGACCAGAGGTGGCTGTTAAGTTCAACCGTGGGGCGCACTTGCGATTTGTTCAGGGTCAGTTATGTACTATTAAAGTATTTGGGCCCTATACATATACAGTGCACCCAGTTTCTGAGAAGCTAACTTGACTCTTGACTTCGTTGAAGCCCCAAGAACAATTTCTATATGAGGTCATATTTAAATATTATGCCCTGTACGAAATCATTATTAAGATCAACTTTCACACAGTGCTTTTTCAATTAGAGAGGCGAGTATGGGTACCGCCGCCCCGGGTTCAATAATCAAAACCCCTGGCATTGGTCACCCTAAATGGTTCGCTACATTTTTGCTAGGTTTATCTAAGTCTTGACGGCCGACGCATTTGCCCACTTACTGCGTGACAGTCCGGATCGGGAGAGACCGGTTGAGGGAGACTTTTTGATCTCTCCAGCGGGACTCTCTCGACCCATCGCCTTGTGCTGCAGTGGCAGGGATGGATTCATACATCCGTCACTCCTGGACACATTGACCCTATCCATCACTCATACCTTTTCCTTCCCGGAACTTCCTATCCTTCCTTTCTATAAAAATACCATCCACACAGCATCCCAAAAGATGACATAGGCCCCGAAGAATTTTTCCTCAGGGTGTCCAAAAATGTTGATTCTTGCATCATAAACTACTATCAATAAACTTTTATTTTACTAAGTGCAAAAAAAAAATTGTTAATCTTTATTGACTTTTTTATTTATTATTTGGGCATGATGTGAACATTTGTTATTGGATTGTAACATAATTATTATAATCTACTGTTTTCTTTAATGCATGTAATGTTATTAATCTGTAAATGTTCCTAATAAAATAAAATAAATAACACTGCCTTTTCTGTGCAAATAATATTACGTTATTTATAGCTTATTTAATGTGTTTATTTATTGCGTAGGCACTAAGCACTAATATGCAATTTGATTGCCCGAGTAATAAAGTGCACGGAGATTTTATTATTCGATCGGAGGAAATACCTTTGAACGATGTTTGAATGGGATTATTTAATCGCCTTTAACCCTTGGCATGCCAGCTAATCGGTAGCGGAATTGGATTCCATGACAGGCCATATTTAATATGCACTTGGTTTGGGGTAAAATAGATACCTATACCTACTTATATAAAATATAACTAAGTGCCCCCGAAGGGGTGTGCAGAGAGGATATACTGCCGAATAACAAAACTATATAACAAATTTTCATTCAAATGCATCAATGATAAGAATTTTTCCGACTGATGATTGACAAATTTTAGCGTAGGTACTCTTTAGGTACCTCGCTCTAATAATTAATGGGCATCCTTAAAAGGAACAGTATATCACTTAAGTACGTTGATGACATAATCCTTAATATTATGCGATGAATTAACAAGGGCGCTACACAATGGAAACTGTTCACGTGTTCGCCATTATTGTGCATTATTGAGCAGAGAAAGGACTGTGAGGTATGTGGTGTGGTAGGAATGGCGTTAGATGGATAATACGGTATGAAAAGTAATTCACGGATTGTAGAACCAGATGTAAAGTCGTAATTTTATGAAAGTAGGGTGAAGTTGTGGAGGTGTGGGAGATGGAGGAAGGGAGGAGTAAGGTTGGGAGGTACATAACTCGTCAGATCTAGTCACGGAACATTGCTAAAGCCATTTCAAGCAACGTTTATGACACATTGAAAGAATCCTTCACCCTCGAACTAGGTGAATATGTTTCGGTGCTCCACATGCCTACTTCTAAATACGCCCTAACGTGAAGTGAACATATTGAGAAGTGGGAAAAAAATTATTTTTCTTACCTTATTAATAAATGTTATATTAGTATCGTTCGTTCAATTATAGATTTCCAATTGTTCAAGTAAATTTAATCAAAGACCCTGATTAATAAAGAATGTGATTTTGATTATTCACTGAGATGTTCTGAGATTTTTTTTAAAGTGCTTTTAATCGTACATGTTCTTTGAATCTAGTTGATAAACCTCTTCCCGCCTGTCCAATATAAGTAGCGTTAAAGTCGACGTGGTCACATTTAATTAATTATTTATTATTCTTTAAATATTAAAGTTACAAGATATTATATCGTCGTTGCATATAGAATATGAACCATGTGATACTGAGCAGTGGCGGCTCGTGACTTTTGGTGAGCTAGAGTTCTAATATTAACGAAAATGGCATTATTGATGTCGAGGTAGCCGAAAAATATATATATATTTTTTTTTCGAAAATTTGTTTTTTGTATGAAGATTTTCAGGAAATCTGTGCAGTGCACGGCAAAACTGAAATTTCCTGAAAATCTTCATACAAAAAATAAATTTTCGAAAAAAAAATAAAAAATATTTTTCGTCTACAACGACATCAATAATGCCATTTTTGTTAATATTAGCACTCTAGCTCACCAAAAGTCACGAGCCGCCACTGATACTGAGTACATTCTGAAAAAATCGGTAAAAACTGTTAAAAAAAAATTACGAAATGGAAAATAACAATTCTATAGGAAAAATATATTTCGTTCATTATAAGAATATATTTATGGCAAACATTAATTATTTTATGCAAGAAAATTGAATTTTAACGCATTTTTGTCACATGCTTCATATTCTATATACAGTTTTTCTCACATGGTTCATATTCTATACACAGGTTTCGTCATAATTTTAAATACTATAATATTAAAATATTAGTTTTATTATATATTTTTGTAGTTTTGCAATGTTTTACGCGTGGGTTGATTGTAGTGTTTAAATAAAAAACTCATAAAAATATATTTTTAAATGATTATAAAATAAAATAAAATAAATGAATAAAAAAAAAAAAAAACATTTAGATACATTTTAAGGCAGCATCGTGTTAATTGATCAGATGCATTGCACATATAGTTTTGTATCACTGATCGAAGAACTGGTGAATGCAATGTTTTAGCCCAAGTTTTTATAATGTTAGTCTAGTCTGTAGTTAGAAGTAAGATTGCAGAAATGCATTAAAATTTGAGCAGCGCCCTCGGAGTGATTTTTCACAAAAATTGCATTATAAAAGTCTTCCAAATATTACTATTAAGTACAATAAATAATTTTTAAAAATTTATATTACAAACATAAATAACTGCTATAACATTCAAATTGCCCCCCGTTGGGGCGTGTGCCCCATGTTGAGAAAAACTGCTCTACATAAAGCTGCAAAGTATGTACTGTGGTTAAAGGGTAGGCAGTAGGTACCTAACCTAGTAACCTATGAGGCGAGGAAAATGCGTAGGAAATCACGGACCCACCGCGGAGCAGAATACATTTTACACATCTCAAGGAAATAGGTTTACGAAGATGTTTGTGATTGCTTTCAGATAAAGTATAAAGAAGTAGGTAGGTTCATGTAAGGGTTTATTAGTATATACCAGGAGCCTGGTTACACAAACTCTACGTCATAGAGAACACGAATGAAACTACTTTGTAGTGAGAATGGACATTTAGAAAGCTGGTCTGCCGGCGCGCCTCTCGGCAGGTTCCGCGCAGTCATGGAATAGTGAGCGATTTTTTAGACTGCCCCAATAAAAAAATTTACATCACCCCCCCCCACCATTGGTAGGTCGGTCCTAGAGGCAGGACGATAGAAAAATCTGTTATGACGCTGTCGTTGGGAACATAACGACCTACGCGTTCCAAAGTAGCTGAATTCTGTCTCTGTACAACTCCGCAGCAGTGTATAAAAAATAAGGTGCCCCGACAGTTGATTCCTAGTCAGTTGGCCCCCCGAAATTGAAATAATAATTTTTTTACGCATTACGTACCAATTTCAAACCTACATTCGACTTCAAAAATACCTTTAATAAAAAGTTTTAAAATTTTTTTTATAACTTTATTTTTTTTAAGTATATTTACACTTTTTAACATTTTTTAACATTAAGTCCCGTTAAACTGATTGATATCAGTTTGTCAACGGGTTCTTTTAACAATTACTATATATATTTTTTAAAAATTTATTACAGGAACATAAAATATTCACATTATAACATTATATTATATACTTACATACCTACATATGTTTTAACATACATTTTAAAAAAAATGCTATAAAAAAGAAGAGAAAATGAAAAAAAGGAAAAGAAAAAAGATAGTAATGGAAAACATTAAAAACGAAAAGAAGAAAAAACAGTGGTTAGTACAAAAAAATTCTTTCACAACCATTTTTTTAGCATACATTTCCTTCTGAAAGTCAATTCCCAGCTTTTTATTGAACTGGGTAACATGTTGTAAATTATTGGGAATATTTCTCGGGAAATTTGAGACAATTTTCGTTGTTATTTTTACCGCACCAGATTTCTGGGAGAAATAATGAACGTCTTCGGAAAATGTCAATTTCCACCCTGCAAAGAGATAATAAGAAAGGTTTGTTGGAAGGGGAGAATGAATAATGAGCGACCTGGCAATCGGATAGGATACATTTTATAAATAATGAACAAATCGACGATACGATAGGATACGATTATACCACCCTAGCCAGGAGCACTCCTGTCCCGGTGCGACCCGTACACCAGGGAGCACTTATTTGTTAGAAATTCGAACACGTGCTCTGGGGGTGGGAAGGAGGTCGGAGTTTAATCGACTAGTATACGTGGCAGCCTAAAAATCCGATATACGAATTTAGGATGGGCAGGAATAAAAAAAGTTGATTGAGCATTGTTTTTTGTTTTGTTTTTTCGGTCTTACTTTTTCTTGCCTCTTCTCCGTTGGATCTTCTTGTCTCTTCTTGGCTCTTCTTGCCTCTTCATGGTTCTTCTTGTATTTTCTTGCCTCTTGTCTCTTCTCGCCTCTTGTATCTTCTTGGCTCTTTTTGTTTCTTCTTGTCTCTTTTTGTCTCTTCTTGTATTTTCTTATCTCTTCTTGTCTCTTCATGGTTCTTCTTGTATCTTCTTGCATCTTGTTTCTTCTTGCCTCTTGTATCTTCTAGGCTCTTTTTGTTTCTTCGTGTCTCTTTTTGACTCTTCTTGTCTTTTCTTATCTCTTCTTGTCTCTTCATGGTTCTTCTTGTCTATTTTTTGGGGGGGATTTATAGAATATTAAATTTTTAATTGAATCATTACACAACATTTTTTCCATAATTTTGTCAGTAGTGTAACACTCAATACTTTCAAACACGAAAAAGAAATCAGAAAACTTAATTTCGACTTTAATTGGCATCATTGAGGTGTATAAAAAACATTTGGAAAATCCCATGAAAAATCACGAGATATTATAATTCCAATTTTTGGAAAGACAATTAAAAAAATATCTGTTCTTTTTTTTCCTTTCATGGCATTTCACCTCAAGGGAAAAAAAAATGTTCAAATATTGTATTATGTTATTGGTAGGTAGCTAAGTACCTAATCAAAATTAGTTCCAATTATGAAAACGACACCCTAATTTCAAAATAGATTTTTGGTTAATTGAACCAGATTTCACAGGAAGCACAAAAACCGAAATTAATATGTTTGAATAAGAGATGTTTTTGATCTATGAGGTGAAAGAACTGCCAACATCAATCTACAAAAGCCAGACAGATTTCAGAGAATTGAGTTTAAAATTCTCTGCTTTGTATATTATGATTATAATTCCAAACTAATTTACTCCTTCGTTTCAAATAAAATTGTTAAATTTATCTAATTAATATTTATTTATAGTCATTAATCTAGCCATCCACGTTTAAGTTTTGCATCCGAAATAACCTAACATTATAATTATCTTTAGAATGTATGTGTGTAGTGTTTAATCACACATAAAATTGAGGAAATATGAAATCCAAATTCAGCTCCAAAAGCACATTCAGTATGGGAGATAAAGCCAATAAAAGCCATTGAAGATATACCTAACAACGTTTCCCTCCATTTAACTAACAAACATGGCGCCCAACTGCAGTGCCGCAGCGGTGAAGCCACCAACTAAAAATACAAGCGAATCGCTAGGGTCGAATCTAACATTTCTATTTTATTTTAAATTTAATTTTTGGTGCATTGCAAACCTAAAATCGGCTTCAAAAACCATTATTAATATGTTGGTATGGATATCAAACGAATTTATTTAAAGTGTCGATTGTTTGTACTTATACACTTTTGTAGTATATATAGGTACCTACTCATAGTTTTATCCTTGATGCATTTGAATGAAAATATGTTTTATACTTCTGTTATTCGGCGGTACATCCTCTCTGCACACGTAGTTATAATTTGTTTTTGTATTAAAGGACACTTAGTTGTATTTTGTGTAAGTAGGTATACCGATTTTTCACTAAACCAACTGTATATTGTACGTATATAAGTAAACGTAGAGGCCAACTGTCGGGGGATACACAATTACTCCCAAACGTCTGGAGCCAGTGAGACTATAGCTTACCCAATTGGAGTATGTTGTGAGGCTGAATGAAGTTTCAGGGGAAAGAGATGGGGAATGAGAAATGTGGGAAAGTGTCTGGCTATTTAAATCTGGTCACCAAATACGGCTAAAGCCATTTCAGGCTTCGTTTCTGTGTCTGTGTCAGTGGTCTTCCACCAGGGCGATACAAAAAGTAGGTATCTACTATCCTGGATATCTACTATACTACGCAGCAAATATACTGCATATTATTTTGAATGAATAAATTGTGAAATAACGTAAATTAAAATTTACTTGCGCATGCCGGGATTTGATTCCGCAATCTTCGGATTCGTAGCCGAGGATCATAAGTACTCAAACACGGAGGACGTCGCTTTTTGATGTATAATAATTCCACACTGCCGCGCCCATATTCAAAGACAATAAAATGTTTGAAGATGAACTCTTAATTGTTTTATTTACATAAATGTTGTATCTAATTTTACTACTGGACATCTGTCAGAACTTGACATAAGTTCTAAACCTAACGGCATCGATCAGAACAACTGAAAATACGTGTCATTCAAGGACACTACAATAAATAAAAAAAATTGATGTAATTAATTGAACGCAATTTGCACCCCTTACAAAACATGGCACTACCTACGTATTAGTACAACTTTATGAAATATGATAAAAAAAAATAATAAAACATAACTTCGTAAAATACATACAAAACAAAACATCTCTTCAAAAACGTTTCATACAAAACGTAATTTTGGGTTTGAGGCCAAAATACCCAATCAAACTGACAAATATTTTTTTTAAATAAATAAAAAAATCTAGTTCGGATATGTGCTCGTAATTATGATTTGTAGGTAATTAAATATTTCAGTTTTGCTTCATTTTGGAAGTAACTTTGGATTTTTTTTGGAGTTATTTATAATTATTGTATGTTCTTATCTTCGGTGTTAATAAAATGATTTATTTTGTTAATTATTATTTTTAATTTTATATTTCATCATATTTTTATAATTGTTTTAAAAATGTTTTTCATTTACTCACAAATAATTGTCAAGTTGCCTTTAAAATCATGAAACATTATTTGTCTATATTTTATATTTTAAAGCAAAAATAAATAAAGTAGCTCATATACCTACTAGATATTTGATTACAAAAATAATTTTTAAGTTTTGTTAGGTATTTAGATCTCAAATTCAAAATTCAGATTTGTATGAAACGGGCCGCGCAAAAACATAAAACTTTAAGGTACCAATTTTAAGTTGTGAAAACACCACATGTAAGTTGTAAGTTTTGGCACAAGTATAAACTATGTATTTTATATTATTTATTGTATTGTATCTGGCGTATAGACGGCGTTTAAATTTGGTAACGGCTAGACGGTAACGTGGTTGTTTTGTAAAATTCAGGGAAATGTCCTTTTGCCGTTAGGGTTCGATGCCCGAGCTCCGGGGTGAATGGACTGTTATTAAATTTTCCGGGAGTTATTTGATCAATTTTCCTTACGAAACGAGACAGCTGTTATTTCTAGAGGTTCACATCTTTTCATGGGGTTCGCCATTCATTAAACACAGACTAATCATTCTCATAATTTTCATTCCCCTTCCCTACAAAGTGCCTAACAATGTTTAATAGGGACACGAAGGCGCTTTGTTTGTTTAATAAACATACTTAAACTCTGTGATTTGAGAAGCGTACTAATTTCTGTAGTCCGTGATTGCAGGCGTGATGTGAAATGTTTCTAGGTATTCCTGCTTCATCCATAAAATTACTCAAATTCAACGAACTTTTAATTTCCAAAATTGATACTGATATGTATTAAATCATATCAGATAAGCGATAAACCAGGTACCAACACTATTTTGTTTTTATAATTAATAATAACTATCCTGCTGCCGCGGGGTTCTTGCTGCTAGGCTCTGAAGGCGGCTTTTTTATGGGCTTCGCCCAATTTAGTAAAAAAATAGTTACCTGATTTTACGGATATTGTATGATATATCATAGGTAGGTACCTATTATTTTTTCTATTCAAATAAAAACAGTTTGCGAATGCCTTCCTAATATGTCGCATGTGTCGTATAACTTCGTTCATTCGAAATTCACTGGACGAATGAAAACTAATTTCTACTAAGTAACAAACCTAAATTAAATAAGAAATCTATTGCCAATCAGAATACAAGACATTTTTCTTATATGTAATTCATATATAACTTCATATTTATCTAAACATATTATTTTGTTCTTTGCGCTTATATTTTTTGTAACGTAATTAATAATTTTATTTTAATTCCATTAAAATGAAAAGGTAGGAAAAGATTCAAAGTATCCATAACATATTTTTTCATATTCATAATGTAAACCGATTCGTAGTAAAGATAAATCTAAATAGTGATTTGGCATATAGCTTCATCTTATGTCATTTTGCCTGGGTTTTAAAACTAAATTAATTATGATGAAACTGAAATAATAAAAAAAAGGGAAGAATGTGGGTGGAGAAAAACTTACGTTTCAAAAACAAAAATTATGTGCTCACTAATCTTTAATAAACAGATAAGAAATTTAGTGACAGCAATATCTTCATATTGAAGTTGGATTCATAAGTTTGGAAGACGTTATTGAATATTATGAAAAGTTGTTATGTTTAGTTAGAAATTTATCCTTCTGATTTGGTTATTTGAAGTTTGGAAATTTTTCGTGTTAGGAAATTTCTTTTGGGAAACTCGGAAAATTGGCCTGAAAATAGGTATGATTTTTTTAAAGGAATATTATCATTTTGATATTTTGTGATGTTTAGAAATCTTCCATGTTGGGAAAATTTTATTTTCTGAATGTATAAAATACGGGAAAATGGGAAATACCGGAAAATTGTTGCTGGAAAAATTGGTTAAAAAATGGGCCAGGATTTTCATAAAAAACATTTATCCTTCCATCCTTCGGGTAAATTGGAAAAAAAATTGTTAGGGAAATGGATCAGGAAATTCTATAAAAGTTTTTGAAACTGATAAATACTAAGTTTCATAAAATTTCCTTTATTATATTTTTTCATCGGGGATGCGGTTTGCAAACTTTAACGGTTCATTTTGAAAATAGCAGAGGGCGCTACTTCTGTTTACAACAAGCGTAAGCTGTACAGATAATAGGGATGCAATATTTTAGCAATGAATTGTTATAATGTTTTGTCTAATCTGTAGTTATATTCTAGAAAATCTTACTAATATTATAAAGGCGAAAGTTTGTATGGATGTATGTGTGATACGTTTTTAGATTTTCACGGCACTGCAACGCTGTCCGAAACGTCGGCTAAAGAAGGAGGTAGCGCAACACGGCATAACACTCCAAAAACAAACAACGGAGGATGTATGTGTGTTTGTAACTCTTTCACGCAAAATTTATTGAACGGATTTAAAGGAAACTTTACAATAATATTGCTCATACATCAGAATAACATATAAGCTATAATTTATAAAGCTAGCTATTTATTTTCAATATATTGAAAATGATAATTATTGTTTAATAGAAAATGTCAAAATTTGAGAATGACATTTTGCAAAACAATGATTGTTAAATCAAAATTCTATTTTAGAAAATATTTAAATTAGTGAATTTATTTGAAGTACTCGCCTAATACTTTGAATCGAATCAAGAATTATAGATATTTTAATTAAATAGGTTAAGAATTTTGGCATAAACGTAGATTGGACCTAGGAAAAGAAAATAGATTACTCGAAGTACTAATCCTACGCAGACGAAGTCGCGGGCAGAAGCTTGTATATTATACATTTGTACAGCGCCCTTGAGCGTACGCCCCTTTCACAAAAACTGCGCTACACAAACCAACCAAATATTATTATAATAAATGATTCTATGATTTAAACCCGTATTTATTCAATAGAATAAAGAAGAACACAAATAATTGCCATATGGATAAGTTTTTTGATACAAAAACTTAAATTTCCAATACAAAACCGTGTTCACGAAATTCAAATGGGATGGAGATCTACGGTGTCAGACGACTGTAAGTAAGACAGAGCTCTTGCTAAATTGGATGAATGGATTTTTTTCAAATCAAATTTGTATGGAAAGCACTTCTAGTTTACTTCTATTCTATGGTTTTTTAGTGTATATTTTTGACAAATATAAATCTGAATAATGATTTTTAAATAAATGGTACTCTTCTCACCGTCTTTTACTGTTTTTTTCGATAAGCAATGATTCCGAGGCGACTAGTTTATAAATAATACTTTCGACTTCACTACAATTAAATTATCCCGTAATTTTTCACGGGTCTGCGTTAGTATTTTATTATTTCAATGGTTTCTCATCTGCATCGGTTCTTACAACTTTGCATTGGGTGACAGACCGAACGAAGATTCAGAATTATATTACAAATATACAGACACGTAAAACGAGACGTAAAACGTCCCGTCGCGTCAGATGGAAAATGTTTCTATCGACTGTGAACCGGTGCCAAAGGGATCAATGACTTCCGTAGGAATACATTTCTGTAAAACAAACACAGAATCCCCACCCTATGTACATATTTGTTTAAAATGCGTAGGGGTTAATGGACAAACTTTATTTCCATTTTGGAGGTAATGAACACGCAATAAATACATCGTAGGGGTCGTTATCCAAGGGTATTTTTCTGTGTCGATGAACGGAATAATTTTTTTTAAAAAAGACCTTACTCGTGGAAAATGTGTGTGGAGAGAAATCGAGGGTTGGTTTTCAGGAAAAAATCGTAAGTATTCGGGTATAATAATAATTTGTTGCTTTTCCACGTAAACATTTCTGGAATCTCGTGTGAACCCAACAAACGATGCCAAAATTTGAATAGTTAATAGTTTTGTAATTTAAAATAATGTGGAAATTGGTGTTAACTTTTGGCGTATTTTCGCACATCATTTTAAAGATATCCCAAATTATAGGAATTTCAATATCTAAACGGTTACCTAACAAATTCAAAGAGGGAAATGATCGGAATGTGTGGTATAGGGGTGTGTATATACTGCGAAGATGTACTTTATTTAAAATGCTTTTCTCAATTTATTTTGCATTTTAAATGCATATTTTCAACATTTTCCTATTTATCTCAACACATTTTTTTCTTCATATTTGTCTGTCATGTTACTCCCTGGTAAAAGCCCTGGCAAAATAAGTGATACAATTATAAAAAATGTACCATAGACGCTCTAATATTGAATTGTCGATAGTAGTTACTATTTCTTTAAGCTGGCAACATTAGTTTTGCGGTTTATGTCAAACGTCTGTTTGTGTCTTTCTTCTGCTCTTAATAATAGTAATTGATGCGAATTTAGATTGAAAACAAACTTCACAAATATCAAATCCAAACAATAACCAAAAATAGCGGTAAAGGGATTGTTTTATACCAAGGTTCTTGTTTTTATATTTGATTGAATAAAAATGGAATTTTAATGCAATTATTACTATATATCCAAACAAATTAGTTATTTCTTGAAGTAATTAAGTTGAAACGTAGTGTACTTTGCAAAATATTTCTTTCAAAGTCTATTAAAAGTGCGGCAATTGTGGAATATTTACCAAAAGCAATGTATGCAAGAATAGAATGCTATGTTAGTTAATCAAGTATATTACCTTTTTTTTACTCTCTTATTGTTTGATCTGAGAAATCATTTTGCATTTCCAATGCAAATGGAAAAGTTTGGAACCATTTCCATTTTGTATTTCAAATGGTTTTGGGTACCCATTTTGCTCATCTCTGATATACTGTACGTCGTGGGAAACCAAAGACACGACCGCGAAATCCCAAAAATGTCAAGTAGACGAATTAACAAGGTTCACACGGAGTCCTACAAGTCACATAACGTACAAGGGCAAGGGTCAACTTCACGAGATGTTTCCTTGATTGCCCGAAGGGATTTGATTATATCTAGTGTAGAAGCTAATTTTGTTGTTTCAACAGAATTATGAGTATTAATGGCTGATCACGTAGTGATGGAAAACTAGCAGGTAAAAACCCGCTTCTGCGGAAAAACTATGATATCAAAACTTCAATAGTTATATTTGAATATTATAGATGGCAGCACTTCCGCTTGTATCTAATACGTGGAGCTAGTGTGTAAGACAGACGTTAGCGTATTTATAATATAGATAACGATTGTACACAATACACAATATTCGTTTCAGTAGGTGAGTGGTAAGTTTTTTTTGCATTAAAATCCACACAGGAAGGTTTTTTTTTCAAATATTTCTGGCTTTCACCCTTCAAGGATGTCCTAGGCCTAGGCCATCATCAAATTATAAAGAGAGGAAAGGTGAATAATGTGTATATTAAATAATATTAATGTTGTTTAAATGCGCCAATTTCAATATTATATGGAAGACATAAAAGAGATGAGATGTTGAAAGTCCGGGAGACAATTTTGAATAAGGCTTGATAGAAGAGAGGATATCACAGAGGGATAACCAAAAAATAAGTGATTTTCCCACTGGAGCAGCAGCGCAATTTAAAACTTTTTCTCGAATTGCTTGAGATATTTTGATGATCATTTTGAAAATTTTCCGCCTAAATTAAAAATACCATACCTCCGAATTTTAATATGGAGACATATAAACCGAATAAAGTGCTTTATAGCCAACGAATTCATCTATACTCATTTCATATTTTTAGTATTTGTAAAGAAAATAATAAAATAATTCAAAAGGAATATATTCTTTAGGTTTTCTAGTTAAAACTGCAGTGGGAACTTCGATTTTGCGCCTACATTAAATAATTTCTATGAGGTTTCTTGTAAATGTTCTAATTAATGATCACATATAGAAATATCAATAATAAAACTGAAAAGAATCATGTGAAATAACATTCGCCAGAAATTTTGTTCGTAAAATTACCTAATTTCTTCGCACTAAAACATAGGTTTTCAGCCTTATTTTGCCCACCGCCCACTTTGAGAATATTTTTTTTCCTAGAGATTCCCAATTTTTTTTACTTACCATATGTCGCGAATCTGAAACAGCTATTGCCACGATTATATTTAAACGTGTCATTAAACTGTAATTTTATATAGTCGTAAGATAGGACATGACTCCCATCCCATTTCTGAGTTTAAAGAAGAATGTATTGAGAACTTTTTTATAAACATTCAGAAGACGTTGAATTTATAAATCTTCTAACAAGAAGGTTGAATTTGATGCATTTTAAGGAGTTTGTTAATATCGGCTCGACTTTACATAAAAACAACAAACAGTTCAGTAACATGAAGCCGATTTCCCTTTTTAGTTACCAACGTTGCCATAGCACTAAATCCTCGTTAGCTAAATAGGACGATGGGAATGCTATCAGAAATTGAACAATCGACCATAATCCTGGGTACAGTTGCGAAATCGCCAAAATTCTTGGTAACCATAAATTTAATTTTTAATTACTCATTTGTTGTCAGTTCTATTAGTTCTTCTTCTAACTGGGATGATCCTGCTGTGTTGACATTATTTGAAAAAAGGATCCAAAACCCACATCGTTCCTTTGAAATCACTGTGAAAGTTTTCCAAGTGTTGGAGTAGTCAAGTGTTGACAGTAAACAAGAAAGTCGTCGTTTTTGAATGATACTGCTGATAAATTTGGGAAGTTGTATAATTACCGTCTGCCGATATTTCTTTTGTATAATAGCAGCTTGGATACAAAAGCAGCAGCGTTATTTTTTGTCTTAATCAAGTTGAAGTCGTCACCCTGAAGTTGGAGATTGACATCATTAAACAATTTATACAGGTATGTCAAGTACGCAATATCGTTCTTTGATGAGATGAGGTTGTCGCGGAATTCTAGTCTATTGTCAATTCAATTCTGTCTTTGTTCCTCGTGAGGGTTATCGATTCGTACTGAGCAAGTTAGAACAGATTGGAAATGTATCACGCACCGACCGGAACAAGATATACTTGCAACCACTCGTTTACCTTATGTAAGTAGCCGAATTCGTACTGATCAAGTTAGAACAATTTGGAAATGTAAAAGGGCGTTTTGCAAAAAAGATGTCGGTGACGTAATAGGAATTCCACTTAAGTGAGATGCTGCATTTCGATTAAAAATATACGTAAATTTATTAAAGAAAGTATGAACTTCATGACAAAAAGTATTTAAATAGAAAATGTCAATAAACTTCGAAAATAATGGCAATTTAAGTTAAATACTATTGGTAAGAAATTCTTTTACGTCACTTTTATCATAAAGTTTATAAAGAAAATTAAAAGAAATTCATTATTTCTGATTTTTATTTACGAATTGAAAACACAATCAGTCTCCTAAAAAATATGAATAATCAAGCTTATTGAATTAAATATTTAGTTTTTATACAAAAATATTCTTTTACGCTACTTTTGGACACTTTGTGCTGTATATTTTGCGTTCTAGAAAGACGAATATAAGTTTTTGTTTTACGAATGTTTAATTATAACAAATTTAAAATTATACATGAACTATATCCATAAAAAAAAGAAAAAATTTCTTTGAGATATAATAATTGATCTTAGAAAATAAATCACAGCAATAACAGGACAGTGACGTAAAGGGAAACATTTGGTAACGTTTAGGAATTCTAAGGCCTCGGCCAGACTGAGGGGCTTGCCCGGTAGCGACAGCGGGCGCGAAATATCAGTCGTATGTGTACGCCCGTTGTGGCTCCACTGCTGAAGGCGCGACAAGCGACTGGTATGGGAAGAGTGGAAGATACTCTCAGTATCACCCTGGTGTAAGACCACCATTCAGAATTGAAACGTTGCTTAATAATGACTTTAACCGTGTTTAGTGACTAGATATGAATATCCAGGTACTTCCCCACCTTCCTCCTCCCCACCTTCCTCTTCCCCATCTCCTTCCTGTCCCCACTTACCTTCAGCCTCGAACATACCCCAATTGGGGATGCCATAGTCTCACTGGCTCCAGACGGGAGCAGTTAAGACTCTTGTGAGGTATTCTCTATAAAAAAGGGCGATTTTAGGTACTACCGCGACCGTGGAAGGCCCCCCGCGCAAGTACTTTTTCTTCCACTTATTCTTTTTTATTTTCTTTTTATTTTCGTTTCTGTTCTCTCCAACGTCTTCTTTCTTCTATTCTTCTTTGGTTAGCTCTCTGATTATATGTTGATGTTATTTTTGTCTTTGTAACTCTTTTTTCTTAAAGACTTCATATTTTTCAGGGTCGTTTTTAATTTTGTCTCTGTACCTTTTTGATTTTTCTGCATCGTTTTTAATTTTTCAGGATCGTTTTTAATTTTGACTCTCTACCTTTTTGATTTTTCTTTAGCATCGTTTTTAATTTTTCAGGATCGTTTTTAATTTTGTCTCTGTACCTTTTTGATTTTTCTGCAGCTTTTAACGGCATATTTGAACATAAAATAAAAATAAATTATTTATAAAAATGCACAAATAATTAGATAGGTAATAATGGGCTACACGTGCATACCGTGTATAGCCTGAAATAGGGAACTAAGCTGAAAGGGTATTAAAGTACTTGTTAATATACACAACTTTAATTACAGGATTAACTAAAACATACAGGAACATAAATCATGCTACATTTTTATACTTACTTAATCAAAATTGTATGAACCAGCTGATTTTATACTAAATTTCAGAGTTGCCTCTACAGTAATAGTTGTTCATATTGCTGTCTATATTAGTACTTCGACACCATTTCGACTCTTTCAGAATTAATCTTTAATAATCTTAATTTAAAAAAGAAAAGAAAATAAATTATACACATATGAAATAAAATAATTTTTTCTTTTTATCTATGTTGTTCTTTTTTTTCAATGCTACATATATCACTCAACCCACATATCTACATGTAATAGTTACATTTTGAAGATACTATGCAAAATATAAATTTAATTAGAAAATTGTAACGCACCCAAATACACTAAAAGACGGACAGAGTGAACCGACCTTTAGAATTCCATTACGTCACTTTTAAGTTCCATTCACGAGACCGTAGCGTAAGAGAAGTAGCTTAATCGCGTCAATATTTTTTCAAAATGTATTTATCAATACATTATGAAACTTCTGTTTGTTCTAACTAAACATTTCATAAAACAATAAATGAATCCATTTAATACAAAGTAGAGTCTAATACATGCTGGTAAATTACCTGGAGAAATACGGAATCGTTAGTGGAACACTTTTTTAGTACAGCCGAGAACGACGACTTTTGTTACGATTTCTTGGCAAACTGGCTGTCAAAAACCAAGCATGGCCGCCCCTCATAGACTAAATAGGGTTGCTATTTTCGAAAATATTCATCGATTTGGTAATATTTTTATTGGAAGACGTCAATAATGTGGTAGCGTAGGCGGAAATTCCACCATACGCTATTTCGTAGGACAACTCAATATCTGGTATTTAAATTATTTTGCACGATAATTATTAATCTATATTATGGTTGAAAATCGAAAATATTATCATATACTATTAGTTGAATTAGAAATAAATACTGGGATATCATAAAATAACATTAATTTTTGAACTCTTACTGGTAGTGGTAGGTGTAGGACATACCAGAAACAGTGACCTGTAGTCTTTCTTATTTTGAAATAATATCGAAATTTAATAGATTTATTCATTATTTTCAGTCCATAAAGGTATTTATTTGTTATTATATTGGTAAAATATATGGTTGGTCATTAAAACCGACACAACAAAAGTTATTGATCCTGAAAGTGATGGGACACTGACTTTTATCTATGTACACTTTTTTTGAAAAACGCCCAATACACACCGACAGAACAAGATAACTTACAACCACTTACGTTTTTAGATTTTCACTGCCACTTATTTACCTCATGTGAGTAACCGAAATTTTTTGTATGAAAAAATATATCGGAAATCACAGACAATTTTATTTAGTTAACTTAACCATTGACCAGGCATATGAAATATATGCATCCACATTATTACACGCCAAGCGACTCTAATTTCACCGTCTATAAGGGACTCCAATCATTCGAGTAGTAAATCGCATCTCAAGCGGTGTCGTGTCTACATTCTATCGTATTTTTATAGATAGAATTTTTCCGCCGTCGCCCCTCTAAATTTCCTTAACGACCCCAATTTTCTTTGAGCCTTCTACAGCCCCCCTGAGAGCCTCCAGCGCCCATAAGGGGGCGTTATCGCCCACGTTGAGAAAGACTGCACTAAAATGTTATTTTAATGCACCTACCAAGAATAACTGCATCACAGCACACAGATATTCATTAACTTTAATCCACAACAACAATTAACTCAATGAATGCTTTATTTATTGAAAATAATTCATTTGCAAACATAGTAATCTAGAACAATCTATTGCATTCTAGTTAACCAACTGTCACTCTTTTAAACATATTCACTTTATTTTTAATTCGATAAGTCAATATCATTATTAAACTGTATAGAAATATATTTAAAAAAATAAACTAAAATACTATAGACGGAGGCGATCTTTTGAGATATCTCATACAAAATAAAAAAAAAATGCCAAAAATTGACTTTTATCGGATTTTATTTTGTGATCAATAAACAAAAACATCAAATGAATGTAAGCGCCTCCGCCCACTCAGGCAACTGAAAACTCTCAACTGCCAACTGTCTTTGTATGACAATGTGATGGCCCGCACACTACACAATCACCCAAAACCCCGTTGTCAATGGTAACGCAAGCGGTGACTTGCGACCATCTTGCGACTGTCACTGCTCATTGCCCTGGGCTGCCGTTGCTAGTTGCTAGCTGTCAGCTGTCTCGTAGTTCGTCTATGGTTAAACAAGCTTTTTGACCAATCAAGACAGAGAAAAAGCCGGTTTTAGTTGGTTTTCAGTTGCCTCAGTGGGCGGAGCGCCTAAGAAATGAATTTAGTTAGATTAATTTATCTGGGTTGTGATTGTCTAAACCTTTAATAAGCGGTGGTTTTGGTGCAATCCCTGTCTGCCGTATATAACCATTAGATTGTCCGACGGTCGAGATCCAAGGTCCTATAAATTCCACCCTTAACCTCCAAAGTGGATTAGCTACCTTCGTGTGGGGTAAGAGGGATTTTCTATTGGATTTGGGAAGGTTAGGATACTGGGCAATGAACTGGTAGCAGGGCCATACAGAAAGCTATTGGCGACAGTTGAATGTATGTAACTTGTGTCTTTCAATAAGGAAGCTTGATTTTAAATAAAACAAGTTGTGTGTGAGATATCAACTCAATTTTAATTTATTTGAAAGTATATTATTTTATGGCATTAAGAGTGGAATATAAAGTCGTTCAAATATCCGTCGCGGCTGTGCTTGGTAGCACGTATTCGGGAGGTCAATTTTCAATGAATTTGTCGCATAAATCTGGCTGAATTTGTGGATGGAGTTAGTTATGTTGACTATCAATTGTTTGCGGTTTATTTGCATCTTCTTCTTCTTCGATGGCGCTACAGCCCATATCGAGCTTTGGTCTCCCACAACATTCGCCTCCAACTCCTCCTGTCCTGAGCGGCTGACTTCCAGTTTGTTACCATCCCATCTTACTTCGTCTTCCCACCTCAGTCTGGGTCTTCCCACTTTTCTCTTTCTCCCTGGGTGTCCAGCCATAATTCTTTTTGGGACGCGTGTGTCCGGCATTCTCTGACATGTCCAGCCCATCTCAACCCAAGGAGTCTCATATGGGCTGAGATATTGGGGGCCTGATACATATCATACAGTTCTTTGTTGTGCCGGATGCGCCACTGTTCCCCCTCTTTCACGGGTCCACATATTCTTCTTAACACTTTTCTTTCAAAAGTATCCAGCATTTCAGCCATCTTTGCCGTCAATGTCAGCGCCTCACATCCATATGCCAATACAGTTCTGACAATGGTCTTATATATGGTTACCTTAGTTTTCCTGTGGACGCTACGTGACTTTAACACTGGCAGCAAAGAGAAGTATGTTTTGTTGGCTGCTGTGATTCTCCTTCTGATTTCTGCTGGATCCTCATTGTTCTCTGTCAGACTGGAGCCCAGGTTTGATCGACCACTTCGTATGAGTAGTTGTCTTTAAATTGTGCACTACCCCTTCTTCTATGTGAAGCGTTTCTGCTCTGTATCATCATTTTCGTTTTTTCAACATTAATCCGCAGTCCTACTTCCCGCGCCTTCGGTTTATTTGCCGGCGATTTAAAATAACCTCAAAGGAAGAAGCCTAAAGGCGTTAAATCGCACGAACTCGGTGGCCAGTTCACGTCGCCGCCGCGCGAGTTAACCATGCCATTTTTGGTAAAATTTCAAATTTGATGATTTGCACACGTTGTTCAACCCTATAATCTTCCATCGGGATTTGCCGTACACTACTAAACAATTGACAATAAATTTGACAGATGTCACTTTGACAACACGTCTGCTATAACTTAACAAATTTCGATCTTCCCTATTGAAAGACCCTATAGAAAACACACTTACCCCCGTATGACATGACGAACTTCTCCACTTTATTGAGTTTGTGCAGACGAAAACGGTTTGCGATCGCTGTTAGAAGAATCACACCTGGAAAAAAACAAACATTATTATTTCAAAACTGCTCATTAATATAAAATATTATAGTACATAATTAGTTAAAAATAATCAAACAATTTCAGTAGCGTATAATCTATTAAGGGCCGGTTTGTGTTTTATTAAAATTCAAATAGAAATTTGTCATCAAATGATCACTCAACGCCATTTTGTTGTTTTGACATTAGAAAAGTCCTCGTTAAACGCCGATTCTAGGTGCGTTTCAACTTTCTATCATATTGGATTACGCTGACAAGCTTGACGTCATGTCAGTTGTCTTCATCTGCTGCTAGTTATTTCTTTCACAGATATTCCCGTGTGACGAAGTCATCAAAAATGGCCATTCAGCATCATCTTGTTTATTTATTTATTTATTTAAGTATACGCCTATACGGGCTTTTACAAATATGTGATATACATAATAATTTTGTGGTACAGTAGGAATCTTGAAGTAATATATACTAATTGAATATGACAGTTAAAAGGTTCTAGTTAAATGCTGATTCTCAGTCCGTTTCAGCTTTTGAACAAATTGTGATCAGCAGAAGAGGACAACTATCGTGTTGTCAATCTTGTCAGCTTATTACAATTTAATAGAAAGAAAGCTGAAACGCAACTAGAATATGCGCTTAACGGGGACCTTTCGACTATATAAACAAACAACATGATGCTGAATGGCTATTTGATGACAGTGTTACATTTGGATTTACGTGAAATAACCCTACCTAAAATTACATGTCTCCATTGACAGTGGTGAATCTAAATCCAAATTTGCAAATTAAATTAATATGGTGAGTTCTAAATTCATTATTTTCGTAGAAGCATCGGACAATATTAAAAAAATAATTACCTCTAGCTGAATTTATTTTGATTAATAATTTATTAAAAGTAAATGATTATCTTGCAAACTTCTAAAATATGTACGGTGATTCAACAGTGGATGTCAGCACTGTTAAATGTTGGGTTCGTCTCTGTAACGAAGCTGAAGGACAAACGCCGTTGGTTGCTGAAAAGCGGAGCGACAGGCAGTTGACTGCAGTGACTCCACGCAACATTCAGCGAGTCGATGACATCATTCTTGGTGTACACCGGATAACTACAGATGGATGGTGACGCATTCTCTCCCTCAATAAAGGCAGTGTGATTCTGAAGCTCATCGTGAGATTCTTCTTATAGAAAGTGACAAATTTTTCGTCAATAGTGTTTCAACCTATGTAAATGCATTTCAATTTCTCGACAATTAAAAGGAGAAAAAATTGAGATTTTGACCGACCCTCCTATATGTCATTGTTGACTTCATCCATCTTTAAGAGGAATATAAACGCCAGAAATATTTGACTTCTTACCCCTTTAGCACTCTACGTGTTTTTGGTATTATCTGCACGAGGAAAGTAGCGCCAAAGTTGTTTTTATTTTTTTAATTAATAATTTTACAAGAAAGAAAAAAGTTAATCAAAAGAAATAGTCAAAAATAATCTTAGCCATAAAGGGGTATTTAAAAAAATTGTTTCTTATATAGCTTCCTATTTACGTAATGAAAAAACTAATTATTTAGTACTTTATGCTTATATTTATCGTAACGTAATTAATAATTTTATTTTAATTCCAATAAATAGAGAAGGTAGGAAAAGCTTCAATGTATCCATAGCTTACTTTTTTTATATTCATATATTTAAACCAATTCGTAGTAAAGATAAATCAAATTTAGTAAATAATGTAATTTGGCGTATAGCTTCATCAACTGAATTGTTTAAATAATTTAGCTATGAACAGGTGAAGCGTACTTTAACTGAAGAATTTGAAGTCCAAAGAGGTTGGGATTGAATTTACGGCCCTGCATTCCATTGGTCGGGGAATGATGAATAATTGACGTACCTAACATATTGCGGTCGATTGAAAATTGATGAGAACAACGGCGGTTTTACCTTTTACTGTGGAATACTTTTCCAACTAGTTTGATTTTTATTTAGTTAGATAAGTTTTAAAGATTTTCTCTTGTATTTAAGTTGAATGATACAAAAGATTCCCTAGGCGCCAATGCGACTATAACAAATCCTGTTCCTTCTTTAATGTTTAGTTTTTATGATGACTGCGTTATATTTATGTTGGCAAGGGAAATATGATATACCGCGGGCAATAAACTCACCCCTAAGATGAACTAATCCAATTATCTTCATTTAATGAAAGGCGCGTGCACTAAGTGATTAAACCGAGTGATGGAAAAAATAAGTTAAAGAGAAAAATATTACATATAAGAAGTAACACTGTTTGCGCCAGTTTGTCGAGAATGGTTCTTGTAAATAATAACGCCATCTTCACAAGAAAACACTTCCGTCTTTATTTCTTCAAACTTCGCAAAATCACTTTGTGGCGTCATTTTGAATTAAATTATTATTTGTTTTAATTTACTTCCGTCTTTATTTAGATATAATAATCAGGAACGAGTATGTAGGACGGTCTGAAGGCTAACGTCGTATCTGTTCAAAATCTCTATTTTGCTAGAAACTTACTGCTAGCCCACCTCGGTTCTGAACTTGCAGGGGCAAACCTTTACACTAGAGACATCTCTTGGAGAACTATATATACTCTTTTGGCTACACTAGCACCATAGCCCATATATGCTACTCAGAAATAATATAACATTCATTTGAAAATAAATTCGCAAAACACAGTTTGTCATCACAGCATTTGAGACTTTAAGAAAATCATTGGTTTACCAATGAATGTTGTTTGCTGTAATTTGTCACGCAGACAGCTACAACAAATGTCAAGTGATTGGTTGTTTGTTCATTTTACTCAAAAATAATAAATCATAAAAGATTTCTTCAAACTTCGCAAAATCACTTTGTGGCATCATTTTGAATTAAATTAAAACAAATAACTTTGTTTAAACCACTAATATAATCACAATCACCTACATGTTTCAAAACCGATGGTTTCTTCGTCAGGGTAGTAATGACATTAAAAAAATAAACAAACAAGTATAGACTAAAAATAACAGATTAAAAGAACTATGGACAAAAATATTACAGAAATTTTAGAAATTAGAAAAAGTGTTAATAGTAAATTAAATATTATTAATAACCAAATATTTTTTTAAAATAGCCATCTCTTAAATTTGTTTTCTTATTAATAATTATATTTAAAATAATTTATTTTTGTTGTTTAAACCTCTTTATTATGTTTTGATAATTTATATAATGCAATTTTTCATATTTTAAAATAATTTTTATATTTAATTTTAAATAATTGTTTTTTACGATATTTTTTAATTAATTAATCACCTCTCTCTATAATATTTTTGTCCATAGTTCTTTTAATCTGTTATTTTTAGTCTATACTTGTTTGTTTATTTTTTTAATGTCATTACTACCCTGACGAAGAAACCATCGGTTTTGAAACATGTAGGTGATTGTGATTATATTAGTGGTTTAAACAAAGTTATTTGTTTTAATTTAAATCATAAAAGAGGCTGTTTCAAAATAATTCTACGAATTTCGGACTTTACTAAATCTTCTCAATCATAAAACTATGAATCGTATACAAATATTGACAGTTCAAACATTAATCAATAACACTTGTGACAGACTTACCTATAAAAGCGCCAGCGTTGTTTGGCTTGGTGTATTTCAGCATATCACTCGCCGTACATTCCCAATGGGAATGTATGTTGAGCGACAGCTGAAATACACCAAGCCAAATAACGCTGGCGCTTTTATAGCTAAGTCTGTCGGCCCCATAATAATAATTGAGGTTAATGCAGATTTAGTTATATACACCGTGTTTTACATTGATGCTTGGGACAGACGCGAAGTTCACATCAAAAGATACTTTCTAACACAATATCTTTTTATCGACACACTACGTTATGAAAGATTCCTTCCTGCGGCAGGAGAAGGAGTCAGTTGAATTCGGATGAATTAAATATCATTTCTTTGTACTGGATATGTCAACTTGACGGTTGACAGCGGCTTGAGCACGGCGCTCCGTGTATTTAAAATGACCCCCTCTCTTGTTTACAGCGGGGGGGGGTAGGTTGGGGGAGTCGCATAACTTAAATATCGCGTTATAGCGGTTACGGAGAATAACGCCGAACAGCGAAGATCCGAACCGCGCTTCTAACACATCATCTTTTTACGTGTGGCGGGTCTTTATGGGATTGTATGGCGAGCACTATTGTGTTATAAAACATCTTTTGATGCGAACTTCGCGTTTGTCGCCCGCTTGAAACCGCAAAGCATCACTATTTTTTTGAAACTACAAGGTTTTAATATAATATTGTACTCGGATGTAATACTAGCTGAGATCCCCGGTGTCGCCGAGGTTTTATTGTGTTCTAAGGGTGAGAAAGGGGAATTAGGGAGATTTTTCGAAATCTCATTTAGACAGTGACGTTCCTCTTGTTTTGAAGATCAAGGGTTTAAAATTTCATCAATCTCGGAAAAAAAACTGTAGAACCCGCCTACAGACTCTTCTTTATATAATATATTATATACACAGTGTCTGGAAAATCGTGATTCAAGCGGGAAACTGATTAATCTACGTCACAGCAATCTAAAGCAAAAATTTTTTTTTTTCGGATTTAAATAGCTGATTTGCACATTCCATAGAAAAGTGTCGTAAGTCAAAATTTTCTATTGAATCTAATTTTATCTCTGAAAAGTAATTGTGATTAACTATACTGCACGAAAACCTCAATTAATTTAGATCACTCCTCTCCGCTAGATGTGGCTAGTATATCTTTTCGACGGGACCGATTGTTCATCGTTCATTAATTTGTTTTCGCTCTTGTGTAAAATTAACTTTTTTGACTTGCGACACTTTTCTACGGAATGTGCGATTGATTAACCCCCGATTGACAGATTTTTTTGAAATTCGTCCTAACAATTATCCGATTTCTTCGAAAAGATGAAATCAAAAAAGTCGTAAATCAATTCCAAATATGATGTTCACAAGTTGTTGTACAATGGGTTTTTGAACAACGTGTATAAAATGATAGAAGTACTTCTCTTAGTAGGTACTTATAAAAAAATGACACTTTTTCCTTAGATTTTAAAGAACAATCACCCCTAAAGGCTGAAATGGGTGAGGTGGAAGAAAACGGGTAAATGAAATGTTGGAAAATAGCTTGGTTATTCAGTTTCATGTGAATACCACGCATTAGTCCCAACTTCTCGGAGCCAGTGAAATATAGGAAGGTTGGGAAGCAGCACTCACCGATGATCCTGAAGACGGAGCAGAAGATGATGGTGAGAAGCACGAACCAGGTGTTCCAGTCGTGCGCGTTGTTGACGGTGGCCACTCCCAGGAACATGAAGATGATTGTCTCCGAAGAGCTGGAGAGCATCTTCATGGCGTACTTGATGGTTGTGTGGGACTTGTGCGAGATGTTACCTTCCACGTAGTTCTTCATCGTGATGCCGCAGAACGTGATGCTGAGGACAAACAGAACAAATGCTTCATTATTTTTATGTTCTTTAGACTTATTTTCCTCTTATCATATCGGGATTATTTCACCTCTTCGTATTTTAAAATTCGGTAATAAGCGATCAAAAAGAAGAAAAAGCGGGAGATATGTAAATACGGATGTAGAGGGAGGCTAACATTAAAAAACGATTACAATTCGCGAAAATATTCAATAAAATACGACTTGTTCTCTGTCCTCCGCGTGCAAAGTCGTATCTCCTCCAAGCATAAACTTTCTAATTAAAGTGTGTTTATCTGAAGTGACCTTGCCAGGTAAGTATGTTTTCTGTATCTATTTGAAAATAATAATTCAAGGTAGAGCCTAAGAAGTCATAATAAAATGTACAGCGCCCTTGAAGTCATTTCTCGCAAAAACGACGCTCTACAAATTATCCAATTTTTATTATATGCTCCAATCTTATTCTATTTACATTTCTGCTTTTATAAATATGTATATTTATACTAAAAACAATTTAATCGTTGTAGTATTTTGGGTTTGAATTATCCATAACTTTGTGTATAAAAATCAACATATCATATTAAAATGTTGTTTAAATAAATTATTCGTACTGGTGTTGCATTCGGGAACTCTTGTGGTTCAATCCTTTTTTATGAGAATTTTCTTCATTATCGTCCATAACTTTCAAATAGATCGGGAGAGTTCCCTGGACATTTGAAAACACTACTTATTTGGCTGGATTCAATGCGTGTTGGCATTAAATTTAACAAAACCTTGCCCCGGTATTTTGGAAAAACAATCATTTTTCGTCAAGGAATTTCCCTTCGAGTAAACGCCCTCATAAAGTGATCTTTTGACCTGAAAACCTAAATTCATCCACTGCACGATTAACACAACCAAATATGAAGAAGCTCTAAGGAGCAAGATATTTCTAAACTTCTTATACCCGAAAGGGCGAAAAATAATACGAGAGAGAACTAGTAAAATCTGTAACACAATTCGGTGAAACAAGTAATTAAGCCTCTTTGTTTTGGCCTAGTGTTTCCAGGTCAGAAAGCCACACAAATGCCCGGTATTAATGAATGTGATAGTCCTCTCACTTGTAAAATAATGTAATCCTTCATACCACAGTAAATGTTTGTTGTGCAAATGAAATGGACAAGTACGTCTTTGCATAAGAAAATGAATATATGGAAGTTCTCGAGAAGAACTGAGAAATGGGAGTAGGTTAACAATTTATTGCTTAAATATAAACAGAGCCATTAAAACGTACATACAAGTGGTGTTTATAAATAGTTCATTATAAATAGAATATCTTGTTAATTATAGAAGATAGCATTAATTAATAAAGCGAGTGATTATGAATTGTATGACACTCGGAGACGTAATTGTGTGTTCTATTCAAACTTAATACTTATAGACATTTAAGGAGAATGGCTGCATGACCTTTTCCATGCAAAAGTTAAAATTGGATTTGAGGACAAAATACCTAACCAAATGGAATAATTAATTTTGTAATCAACATATGTGTGTTCAATTTATAAAATATCTGCCATTAAAGAAATCGAATTTTCGTGATTTTAAAGGCAACTTCATCAATTATTTGTGAGTTGACGATAATAATAATAAAAAATGTGCTAATTATTACGTGAATATAAAAAAATATATAAAATTTGTCTTATTACTTCAAAAAGTATTTTGGTGGGCTTAAATTTAAACTACATTAAATTTAAACTACTAAGACCAATTTACGTTAGAAAACAAATTCGTCGTATATAAAATTAAAAGTTCGACCGAAAAAATGCTCTTTTTACCATGATTTAAATTTGATTTTTGTATTTCCATATTTACATATTAAATAAACGTTATTTCCATGGTAAATATTTTTTTATATAATTATTATTATCTCACAAAAAATTGTCAAAAATGCCCCTGGAAAATTGAATTCTTTAATGGCCTGTGATAATATGTTATAATTTAAAACATAAATAAATAAAGTTATAGGTACAAGTATTTTGATCTCAAATTTAAATTATTTATGTTTCGTAAGAAAAAGGTAGCGCTACCGTTCCTCTCACGCTAATCGTACACATAGTTGTCCTAAATAGGGGACAGAATTTTCTGGAAATCAAAAAAATGTAATTGAAGAAAGCACTCCCTTTGTGGCTAGTGTAATTTCAATATAAAAATACATACAAATATAAATATAATTATTATTAGCTTTTTAGAAAATATTATGTCATTTTGGAATACAGATTTATTTATCAATTTAAAGGGTAAGAAAATAGTAGTACCGGGCATTTCAATAAAAAGAGGAATTTTTCAAGGAGACTCGTTGAGTCCTCTTTGGTTTTGCTTAGCATTAAATCCTCTATCCAAAATGTTAATAAAAAGCAAGTTTGGAATAAAAATTAAGGGAAATACAGGAGAGAGTAGTACAATTTCGCATCTATTATATATGGATGATATAAAATTATTTTCAAATTCTGAATCAAATTTAGAGAAAATGATTAAGGTAGTTAAAATTTTTTCAGATGATATTAAAATGACTTTTGGTCTAGATAAATGTAGAACGATCCATATAGAGAAAGGCAAAATTATAGATGGAGATGAGGGTATATTTAGAAATTTCAAAATTAAAAGTATGAAAGGGGATGAGGTTTATAAATACTTAGGATACCCGCAATCGAATAGATTAGATCATACTAGTATTAAAAATGAAATTAGGATTAAATTTCAAACTAGGATAAGAAAAATTTTAAAATGCAATCTATCTGCTAAAAATTTAGTAAAGGCAATAAATAGTTGGGCAATACCTCTATTAACGTACTCATTTGGTATAATTAAATGGTCTAATACAGATTTAGATAGCTTAGAACGATTAATTAGAACTACGTTAACAAAGTTTAATTGTCATCATCCAAATTCAGCTATAGAACGAATTAATTTACCTAGAAATTTAGGAGGTAGAGGTATAGTCAAAATAACTTCTTTAAAACAAAATCAGGTAGAAATGTTAAGAAATTTTTTTCATAGAAAAGCTAATAGCTCAGAGCTGCATAAAATAATTTGCAAGGCAGACAGAAATATTTCACCTTTAAATTTATACGACGAGAATGCCAACATTTTTATAAATACCAACCAGGAATTATTAGATTCCTGGTCAAATAAAATTATTCACGCAAAACACTTCAATTATCTCAACCAAACGTATGTTGACAAACTTTCGTCAAACAAATGGTTGAGTATTGGAGAGTTGAGCGCAGAAATAGAAGGTTTTATGCTTGCTATTCAAGATAGAGTAATTAATACCAAAAATTATAGGAAGCATATAATCAAAGATCCAAATCAAATTGATGATTTATGTAGAAAATGTATGGCTTTTCCGGAAACTATAGAACACATTATATCAGGATGTTCTATATTAGCGCCGTCTGAGTATACATTTAGGCACAATCAGGTTTTAAAAATAATTCACCAAAGTTTGGTAATTAAACATAACTTGATTGACTGTCATAATATAGTACCATATTATGAATACGAACCAAATTCATTTTTAGAAAATAATTTCTTTAAAATTTACTATGATAAAACTATACTAACAGACAGACCAATTGGTCATAATAGACCTGATATAGTTTTACATGACAAAATTAAAAAAATAACTTATATTATTGATGTAGCTATTCCAAATTCCTGTAATATTCAAAAATCTGTTTCTGAAAAAATAAGAAAGTATACAGATTTAGGAAATGAAATTAAAAGAATTTGGCATTCTCAGACTATAAAAATATTACCTTTTGTTATTTCGGCTACTGGCATTATACCTAGCTCTCTTATTAAAAATTTAGGCATATTAGATTTGTCAAAGAATTTGTATATAAAAATGCAAAAATCAGTCATTTTAAATACATGTAGAATTACGAAAGATTTTTTAAATATTTATATTGAGGGATCAGTAGGATTTATCGGTCAAATTAGGAATTCCACAGAGCCGAACCCTCTGATATGAAAATATCTGGAGACGGTGAATTATATTCCCATTTAATAGTTTGGTAGATTTACGTGTTGTTCTTGTATTGTTTTGTATTAATTATACTTATATAATACACTTGCATAACGTGGATTTACTAGATGATCATTTATATGGAAAAGTGTATGAAAGGGTTTAGTTTTTCCTAAAAAAAACTAAAGGGAAAAACTAAACCCGTTCCTGTAAATCTGGTGAAAAAAAAAAAAAAAAAATAAGTAAAGGAAGCTCCCTTCCGAAACCGGCAGAGCAATAATTATTAAAATAAGGTGGTTTCAAACCAATTTATGTGTGTAAATTAAAAAAAAAAAACGTAATAAAAATAATACTTTTTATAACAATAATCTTATTTTATTACTAAAAATAATTGACATAAAATTAAAATAACCAAAAAAATGCAGTCTCTTAACCTCGCTCATTAAATTAGATAAAAAATTAGTTATTTTTACCACTGTGTTTATTGATCCTTGTCCATTTTTATCCTCCTTGTCAAAGGATACTTTACCAAGGTTTTCCAATCCCTACCATAAAACCGTTATCTTCTACGAATGCCTTAAGGCGAAAATTAATGCTTATCACTATTTTAGACTAATCATTACTAAGAATCGGTTTATTTTATAAATATTAAAAAATTTGCTTTTGATAAATTGAAGCTTTCCTACCGATTCCATTGAGTAGAATTAAAATAAGAGTGTTAATTACTTAACAAAAAAATATAAGCGTAAATCACCAATATTCGTGGCGATATAAGGCATAATATATCTAATCTTTCAGAATACAAAAAAACATATATGGAACTGGCTACAATCCTTATAACCCTTAAATTATATTATGTTATCACATTCATAACTTTATGGAAATTCAAAATAAATTTTCTTTTCTTTTATTTTGGTCAAGGAAATTATTTGTGTCGGTCTACACTTATATTTAATATCCTTCCACAACATATATTAAGACATCTTGTGCATTTTTTGGAAAAATATTAAATTATCGATGTTAAAATTTGCCATCAATTGGTTCATCTTTGTCCTTTGTTGTATTATCAATAGGTACCTAAATATTTTTTTTGTTCTATTTGTACTACTTTATTTATTTATATATTATCCTCAAAACAGGCTTGTCCTAGTGAGGTTAATATTGAAATGTGAACAATAATACCTACCATGTAAAGAAAAAATAAATAAACTAAGCATACATACATGTTTGGATTGTGGCTTCCTCTTAAAACAAATAAAAAGCTCTCAATACATCCAAAGAAATTTTATTAATTTTCTAATGAAATCCGCGTTCATTCATCTTAAATTGCAATTTAGAATGGCCTACTAAAGTATTCTATATATATATATATATAGTTCTATATCTTATCCCAACAAACCGTGGACGAAATCTGAGTGTTGTTAATAGACGGCTGACAGTTGTCACAAGTCACAGAGTGAGAGGCAGTTGAGGGCTGAGTGGATGCAGTCAACTCAGCGTTATAATGTCACAGTGACAGCAGAGGTACCCACGTTTAATATACAATGTCCTCAGTTGTTACAAAGGAAGAACCTTCGCCCACTCGGAAGTATTTGACAGTGACAAGGCACCTGCACTGTACCAGATACTCTTGTAAGCTTTGATAACGTACGGCGCTTTCAAAGTGCAAGGAAGGCTGGATTGTTCATTAAATTCCTTGAATATTATATTACTGCTTGCAATGTTGACCGAACTCATTATTTAGAATTTAATGAATGTTTGCTTTAATAGTATCTGGGCGTTTTCCAAAAAAGATGTCGGTGACGTAATAGGAATTCCACTTAAGTGAGATGCTGCATTTCGATTAAAAATATACGTAAATTTATTAAAGAAAGAATGAACTTCATGACAAAAAGTATTTAAATAGAAAATGTCAATAAACTTCGAAAATAATTGCAATTTAAGTTTAATACTATTGGTAAGAAATTCTTTTACGTCACTTTTATCATAAAGTTTATAAAGAAAATTAAAAGAAATTCATTATTTCAGATTTTTATTTACGAATTGAAAACACAATCAGTCTCCTAAAAAATATGAATAATCAAGCTTATTGAATTAAATATTAAGTTTTTCAATAAAAATATTCTTTTACGCTACTTTTGGATACTTTGTACTGTATATTTTGCGTTCTAGAAAGACGAATATAAGTTTTTGTTTTACGAATGTTTAATTATAACAAATTTAAAATTAATCATGAACTATATCAATAAAAAAAAGAACAAATTTCTTTGAGATATAATAATTGATCTTAGAAAATAAATCACAGCAATAACAGGACAGTGGCGTAAGGGGAAAAATTTGGTAACGTTTAGGAATTCTAAGGCCTCGGCCAGACTGAGAGGCTTGCCCGGTAGCGACAGCGGGCGCGAAATATCAGTCGTATGTGTACGCACGTTGTGGCTACACTGCTGAAAGCGCGACAAGCGACTGGTATGGGAAGAGTGGAAGATACTCTCAGTATCACCCTGGTGTAAGACCACCATTCAGAATTGAAACGTTGCTTAATAATGACTTTAACCTGTTTAGTGACTAGATCTGAATAGCCAGGTACTTCCCCACCTTCCTCTTCCCCACCTTCCTCTTCCCCATCTCCTTCCTGTCCCCACTTACCTTCAGCCTCAAACGTACCCCAATTGGGGATTCCATAGTCTCACTGGCTCCAGATGGGAGCAGTTAAGACTCATGTGAGGTATTCTCTATAAAAAAGGACGATTTTACGTACTACCGCCACCGTGGAAGGCCCCCCGCGCAAGTACTTTTTCTTCCACTTGTTCTTTTTTCTTTTCTTTTTTTTTTCGTTTCTGTTCTCTCCAACGTCTTCTTTTTTCTATTCTTCTTTGGTTAGCTCTCTGATTATATTTTGATGTTATTTTTGTCTTTGTAACTCTTTTTTCATAAAGGCTTCATATTTTTCAGGGTCGTTTTTAATTTTGTCTCTGTACCTTTTTGATTTTTCTGCAGCTTTCAACGGCATATTTGAACATAAAATTAAAATAAATTATTTATAAAAATGCACAAATAATTAGATAGGTAATAATGGGCTACACGTGCATACCGTGTATAGCCTGAAATAGGTAACTAAGCTGAAAGGGTATTAAAGTACTTGTTAATGTACACAACTTTAATTAGGTACAGGATTAACTAAAACACACAGGAACATAAATCATGCTACATTTTATACTTACTTAATCAAAATTGTATGAACCAGCTGATTTTATACTGAATTTCAGAGTTGCCTCTACAGTAATAGTTGCTCATATTGCTGTCTATATTAGTACTTCGACACCATTTCGACTCTTTCAGAATTAATCTTTAATAATCTTAATTAATAAAAAAAAAGAAAAAAAATTATACACATAAAAATCAAATAATTTTTTCTTTTTAGCTATGCTGTTCTTTTTTTTCAATGCTACATATATCACTCAACCCACATATCTACATGTAATAGTTACATTTTGAAGATACATGCAAAATATAAATTTAATTAGAAAATTGTAACACACCCAAATACCCTAAAAGACGGACAGAGTGAACCGACCTTTAGAATTCCATTACGTCACTTTTAAGTTCCATTCACGACACCGTTGCGTAAGAGAAGTAGCGTAATCGCGTCAATATTTTTTCGAAATGTATTTATCAATAAATTATGAAACTTTTGTTTGTTCTAACTAAACATTTCATAAAACAATAAATGAATCAATTTAATACAAAGTAGAGTCTAATACATTCTGGTAAATTACCTGGAGAAATACGGAAGCGTTGGTGGAACACTTTTTTAGTACAGCCGAGAACGACCACTTTTGTTACGATTTCTTGGCAAACTGGCTGTAAAAAACCAAGCATGGCCGCCCTTCATAGACTAAATAGGGTTGCTATTTTCGAAAATATTCATCAATTTGGTAATATTTTTATTGGAAGACGTCAATAATGTGGTGGCGTAGGCGGAAATTCCACCATACGCTATTTCGTAGGACAACTCAATATCTGGTATTTAAATTATTTTGCACGATAATTAATCTATATTATGGTTGCAAATCGAAAATATTATCATATACTATTAGTAGAATTAGAAATAAATACTGGGATAACATTAAATAACATTAATTTTTGAACTCTTACTGGTAGTGGTAGGTGTAGGACATACCAGAAACAGTGACCTGTAGTCTTACTTATTTTAAAATAATATCGAAATTTAATAGATTTATTCATTATTTTTAGTCCATAAAGGTATTTATTTGTTATTATATTGGTAAAATATATGGTTGGTCATTAAAACCGACACAACAAAAGTTACTGATCCTGAAAGTGATGGGACACTGACTTTTATCTATGTACACTTTTTTTGAAAAACGCCCATCTACCAGATATAGTAAACGTCTTTACCCGAGATTTCAGTTCTCTCATTCTTATTGACTATGAGAGAAAATGACGTTTTGAGTTTGCATTTCAGACATCACATATTTTTACAGAAATATCAAGAAGTAGCTGAAATCCCTAGCGTTGCCCGAGTAGGTACAGTTTCGAAATCATTTAAAAGGTAATATTCCTCTTATTTTGAACGTCAAGTGTGAAAATTTTAATTACCTAAATATCAAAATTCTGCTTTAGGGGATGAGAAAAGAGGATAGGGGTGGTTATCCGAAATCTCGTGTAGACAGTGACCTTTCTCTTTAAATTCACGTTTGCAAAACCACCTTCTGGCTGCGCAAATAAATTTTATTTAATTAATTTGTGCTATTTCACAATTTTATTCATTAAAAATAAAAAACAAAATATTTGCGCCACGTTTCGTAGTAGAAGATATTCTCAGTATTGCCACCATTCAAAATTGAAACGTCGCTTGAAATGGCTTTTACGCTGTTTGATGACCAGATCTAAATATTAAGATAATTTCCCACCCTCCTCTTCCCCATCTCCTTTTCCTCCCCACTGCATTCAGCCTAATAACAACCCCCAATTTGGGATGCCATAGACACACTGGCTTCAGACGGGAGCAGTTGGGACACTCGTGAGGTTTTCACATAAAAATAATGCATTATTATTAATCGTTATAATATCTTATGTATTCCAATAATTACTATATAAAATCATATTTGTAGTTCCATATAACTCAGAATCAAGTCAACTCAACACCTCTTTGAAAAGTCATTAAAAGCTGTGAACAAAAAAAAGTTGAAAAAACGTCCATAACCTAAACTAACGTAACCTATTTAACCAATTTTATCTTCTTTTTTTTTCTTACTTTTAATGATATTTCATAGGAGGTGTTGAGTTGAATTCATTCTGAGTTATCCGGTCACCATATTCAATATTGTTAATCACACAGGATCGCCAGGATTCTCCCTCCATTTATAAGCTTTGACAATATTAAACCGCATCGATACAGCCACATCCGTTGATGCACAAGCGAGGCCTCCAATACTGCATTGTGTGAATGCGGACAAGTTCAGACCACAGAGCAAAACGAACGGTTAGCTCTCTCTACCAGTTCCATGGGGGCGCCGCGACGCTTCACATATAGACGCCCCGTCGCCGGATGATGTCGAATGGTCTACAAATACCAACATCCCATTTCCGCTACTACAACTACGTTTATACGAAGACCAATAATTGAAAACGTTTATCCTGTGGAAATTGAAAATTTATCTATATTGTCGTGTATTTCTGATCGTTTTTATTTTATTGTTTTCTTTACATAGGAAATGTTCAATTAGGAGGTGGTTATGGGTACCGCTGCCCCGGGAATCATTTATTGGATAACCAACACCTCTGCCACAGGTCACTTCAAGTGGTTTGCAATGTTTGGTGATTTAAAGGAGGTGCCCGGGTTCATTAGGGTGAGGTTTGTCTAGGACTGCGTGGCGGGCCAGGTCGAGGGAGACCTTTTCACTTCTCTCTTAACCCATTGCCATCGCCTTGCACCGCAGTTGGAGAGATGGATTCATACGTCCGTCATTCTTGGACACACTGACCCCAGATTTCTACTTACTCTTACCCTTTTCCTTCCCAGAACTTACTCTTCGTCCTTACATCATACCAGATGACATGGCCCCTGCGGAAAATTATTTTCCTCAGGGCCTCCAGTGTTGAGCTAACGTAAAAAAAGAAATCTAAATATATTATATTCCTCAGGGATTATTCCATCTTTGGTGATAATCTGTGGAGTCTTTTTAAAGAAAGGAAGGAGATGTACCTTGAAGAGACATGTTACTTTTTATATTTTTTAATTTTTAATTATTTTATTTTATTTTTAAAGTTGATTTTAATTTAATTTAAAACAAGACTTTTTATGCATAGCACAAAGGGTAACAATTATTATAAGAAATAATTACTAGCCTGAAGCACTCATCCATATTGAAAAAACTCCCGAGTAAAGACGCATGCCGCCGACGGAACTCGAACCCATGCCCGTCTGATTGCCGGTCAGGAGCTCTATCACTTAATGAGTTATACCTCAAATTGTAATATTTTACTTAAGACGACCTCCGGCCCGGAAAGCCGAAGGTTCTGGGTTCGAGTCCCAGATGTAACCGTATCTTTTTTCGATTTTTCTGTTTCAGACTTTCGATTGAGTTTCGCTAATATGTCTTAATTAATTAAGACATATTACTGATTGTATAAGAGAAGGAATACATACGCCAGCAAATCATCCACAGTCGTTGAGCTGTCAAGCAAAGGAATGATATGTAAAAAAATTTCATACGACTAATTAATATCAACCAAATACCTACTGTACAATATTTTGGCAAGCGTTTGGAAGATTGGCTTGTGTGACATTAATGTTTTTTTAATGAAAACAGGTTAGCGAGTAAAAAAAGGTGGTTAAATAAAAATATAAGTCAGCCCGGGCGGGGTAAAACATTTTATGACAAGTAAAAATCTCCCATAATGTTTTTTGCGTGAAAAAATGAGAAACGTGTGAAAAACGTATATAAAATGTAGTATCTACCTAACTGGCTACGCCACCGGTACCCAATTAAGAGGCTAGACTTTGAACCACACGCGGAACACCCGCGTCCGTCATTCTGTCCCGCTCACAATAAGCTCACGCTTAATGCGAATGCGAAATGTGCGAATGAGACAACGATCAAATTTACCTACAGAAATCGCTCGAAAAGGGGTTTATGGAGAATACACTTTTCTACACCGAAACTTTCACAAAATTGAAATTTAAAAAAATATATATTAATTAGAAAGAAAAAGCTACGTCGGTAGCTTTTTATAATTTTATAATTCTTTATGAGAGTTGAGTTAGCAGCACTTTTTCCTTAAATAATATTTTTTGATAAATCGTACATGTTTGACAGTGAATGTTTACGTTAATACGAAACGCATCGAAAATTCGAAAACATACCGACATAGTTCTCACCCTCTAGAAGGCAGTATAAAAAAATATATTCATTTTGTGCAATTTTCGATGTAGAAAAGTGTTTTTTCCCGGGCGTCCTTTTTGTATGGGCCGAAAAGCGAAGTCTATCATCTTAACAGGTTTGTTAATTTCCTCGCATAGCTCAGCTGGATCCCTACTTGATTTTTTGCGATTTTGCGTTCACAGCTTCGAGCGAAAATCGGGTTAAAATTTAGCGAATTTAACCGCACGGCGGTGTTTTGATTTTTAAAACGATAGTAAAATATAAATATATATAAAAAAAAAAATATATATATATGCATTTTTTTTTCGTTGTTTGTTTTTGGACATCGTCGGATCTGCCGGATCTGCCCTGATGATGGACACTGCAACGCTGTCCGAAACGTCGGCTAAAGAAGGAGGTAGCGCAACACGGCATAAACAAACAACGAAAATGCTTTTGGCCGTGAAAATCTAAAAACGTATCCGATAGTAAAATAAGTCAAATTTGATCGTCGAAGTTAGAATATTTCGTGGATAATAGTTCGTTGCGCAAATTATGGTACCTACCGATCAAGGTTATTGAATGGCCCAAAAAGTATGCACTCCTATTCCCTTTGTCCATGACATTGGTCATGGTCATATGCTAAAATCATCGTTTATCGATTTTTCGTGATAACCACGCACCTTGTGTGGATATTGTATCTTTAGTTGTAATATTTAAAATGCCCGCAAATGAGTTCATTTTGAGAATAATTAATTGTACCCGCCGTGGCTACAGATTATAGCTGTATTTTTATGTTATTATATTATTGCGTTAAACTGTTTTGTTTTTATGAGAGACAATCATATTAATAAGTGACCAGCGGCTGTAACACCTTGGAGAATAGGCCAGACCAAAGAAGACACCAGGTCTGTGGCATTCTTCCGAAACCTAACTCTCCCAAGCATATAAGGCAATTAATTCAATATATTATTAATTTTTGATGCAATCCGCAGCGAATGGAAGTGATTAAATAATTTGCGCTGTCTTTTTGATGATGTTTGATCAGAGAAACCATTTTGCATTTTGAATAAGCATTTTGAAAATATGTATTTTGCATTTTGCATTTGAGATGCTTTTTTAAAAACAAATTTGCATTTTGCATTTTCAAATGGAAAAGTTTTGATCCATTTCCATTTTGCATTTCAAATGGTTTTGGGTACCCATTTTGCACATCTCTGCTTATTTGAAAGAAAACGGTTAAGATAATAAATATACATTATTTATTATTTATTTTACCTATGTTAAATAAAGGGAAATAATAAAGAGTTTTGATAAAGATACTTAGTATAATAGTTTTTTTTTTTTTTTTTTTTTTTTACATTAACTCCACACAGGAGGCCCTGAGGAAAATAATTTCCCTCAGGGCCTATGTCATCTTTGAAGATGCTGTGAGGAGGGTCTTTTTGAGGAGAGGAAGGAGTGAACGTGGGTCTTGAAGAGACCCATGTTATAGGAAGGAGGAAACACAGAGGCCGGCAAATCGTTCCACAGCCGAGCTGTTGAACACAAGAACGAGTCGTAGAAGCGTCCCGTTCTCATGTGACAAATGTCAACCGTGTACATATGTTGGGCGAGCGTTTGGCGTGTTTCCCGACTATGCACCGGTGCCGAGGGGATCAATGAGGCTAGTTCCTCGGAGCATCTTCCATTGAAATACCGGTAGAACAAGGAAAGCATTCCTACCCGACGCCTGTGCTCTAAAGATTGCAATCCGTTTGTTAAGACGGGAGAATCTATCAAACGGACCGCCCGTTTCTGCACAGAGTCGAGGGTGTTTTTCAGGTACTTTGGGGCTCCAGACCAGAGGTGGCTGCCAAATTCAACCGTGGGGCGCACTTGCGATTTGTATAGGGTTAGCAGTTGTGTACTATTAAAGTATCTGCGGGCCCTGTACAGTACGCCCAGTTTCTGAGAGGCTAACTTAACTCTGGCCTCGATGGAGCCCCCATATCTGAGCTGGTCACTTAGAGTTACACCGAGCATATCAATGGAAGACCTGTTCGGAAGAATGCTACCGTTGAAGGAGACTAGATAGTCATTTCGATCCCTTTTAGACGTAATCAGACATGATTGGGTCTTTGATACATTGAATTCGACGAGATTATTCTTACCCCAAGAGAAAACACTCTCGAGGTAAGCGTCCATTCTTTGCTTCAAAGCCCTCCGAGCCATTGGAATTTGTGCACCCTTTGGGGGCTTGTCAAACAAAAAGCTATCATGGACTGTACTGTCATCCGCGTAACAATGAATTGGTGCACATGTCAAAAGGTCATTGATGTGCAACAGAAACAAAGTCGGAGACAGAACCGATCCCTGTGGGACGCCAGCGTTTATCGAATGCGAGGAAGAGGTGAAACCGTCAGCAACCGTCTGAATCGACCTCTCCCTCAAAAAGTCGGCAATCCACCTGCACAAGGATGCGGGAAGTCCGTAAGAAGGCAGTTTGTTGACAAGTCCTCGGTGCCAAACCCGGTCAAAGGCCTTGGAAATGTCCAGCGCAACCGTTTGGGTCTCACCGAAACGTTCCAGGCACCGCCCCCAAACATGCGTCACATACGCGAGAAGATCACCGCACGAGCGGTTCCGCCGGAATCCGTATTGACGGTCGTTAATAATTTTGTTCTTCTCGAGGTATGTGAGCAGTTTGTCGTTGATCACACGCTCCATCACCTTGGATAGAACTGATGTGATCGCTATGGGACGGTAGTTGGCCGGGTTGGAGCGGTCACCCTTCTTTGGAATAGGATGGATGACCGCTTTTTTCCAACCAGAGGGTACAGAGCCAGAATTCAGGGACATTTTGAAAAGCTTTGTCAAAATCGGAGCTATTTCTGCAGCGCACCTCCGCAATACCAGGGCGGGGATTCCGTCAGGCCCACTAGCTTTATTAACATCAAGCCCTCGTAAAACCTGGAGCACATCCCGATGCCGGATCCTCAGCTTTTTCATATAGAAACCGCAGTGAGGGACCGACGTCGGGACTGCACCCCGATCATCGAGGGTTGAGTTATCCGCAAACATTTTTCCTAATGGTATATTCACAGTCGCCCTCGGTACGAATACCTGTTCCGAGGCGGACTGTAGGTTATATTGGTGTTAATTAATATATTACACGATTTCCAAATTCGTAGACCCCATCTTTATTATTGTCGATTACTTCATCTTCGTGTTTATTGATTTCCTCATCTTTAAGTTTGTAGACATCATCTTCATGTTTGTTGATTTTCTCATCTAGAGAATTGTAAAGATCATCTTCACGTCTATTTGTTGTAGATTGTTGTGTTGGTGTTATTTCATATTTAATATTGTTGATTACTTCATCTTCATGTTTGTTGATTTCCTCATCATCAAGTTTGTAGACCTCATCTTCATGTTTATTGATTTTCTCATCTTCAGAATTGTAAATCTCATCTTCACGTCTATTGGCTGTAGGTTGTTGTTACTTGATATTTTTGATTTAAGGTTTACTCATGTTAATGTCGACTTGGCCATATTTTTATGTTGTTTTCAAACTTATTATTTCCTATGGAAGGGCATTATGTAATTTTGTTATGCAAATAATTAATGGTTTTGAATGTTAAGCAGATTTGAGGTTTTTGTCCTTTAATGTTAAACAACAAACAATAATCAACTTTACTGGCCTACCTGGGGTCTAGGAGTCGAAGGGTCTTGCATCTTTAAAATCCGCATAGATTACGCTTCTAGAGACTAGCTCTGTTCAGTGGATTAATAGTAGCATTTGGGCAGGTAGACTGGGTAGGTCTGTAACGAGGATGGGTGACGCAGATTCCAGGTAATTTAATTATCAGGTGACCGTAATGGGGCGATGTGCAGTATGCACGTGTCAGGCTAATCGACAGGAAGGTAATTACATTGCAGTAACTACGCCCAATTAATTTCCAATGACTGAAATGCAATATTAATATTACCATTTGAAGTTGGAAACGCTAAGGACCGGTATAAATACGAGTTGCTCTAAATGCTCCCTTTCAATCCTTGCTAAAAGTATGCCTAATAGGAGTGGCGGACGTATGAATCCATCCCGTCCACTGCGGTGTAAGGCGATGGGTCGAGGAGTCAGTCTTGGCAGATCGAAAGGTCTCCCTCAACCAGTCTCTCCGGCCCGCCACAAACCCCACCCCATAAACCCGGGCACCTACCGCAGGGTACCACTTATTTATCCTGCGTCTGGCAGTGTATGGCAGAGGTGTTGGTTATCCTATAAATGGTTCCCGGGGTGACGGTTAACATATCCGCCCATTAACATGGAACGAACTTCGAACGCGGAATTATGATTAGTAAAAAAATTAATCATCATTACTAAAAATATAAGTATTTCAACATACTATCTATCCTCTTTGGAAACTCGTTTGAATAAATAATCCCCTAAAATAATATTTGAGGGGTTGATCTGTCCGAAGTATCAACTGTCCGACGGATTAACCTGTCCGCCGGATGAACTGTCCGGGAAATGAGGTGTCGCCGGATGAAGTGTCGGGTTCCCCCAAAAAGGATTACATGCTAAACTCGATAAAACAAGCAAGCACGCATAAAGAACAACTGATATATACGAGTATATATTTAATTAAAAACCTTTCAAAGAAAATGTCAAATGGATTAATGCGTTTCACATTCTAATCCCGCGAATGCCTATCTCTCCCTCCCTTGTGTAGAGATTAGGCAGTATAAAAAGGTTTTCACGGGAAGTTGGGAGTTTGTAATGGATGTTAACAAGGAAGTGGTAATTGGTGGTAATTTCCGGTTCCGACTCTTTGCTCTGGGGTAGTACTTGTATATTAAAACGGATAGTTACATTATCACAATATAACAATATATCTAGCACCACGGTTCAGAGTGGAAGATATTCTCAGTGTTACCAAAACATCATGCAGAATCGTAGAGTAAAAATAATATAAAAATTCCCGCGGCATTTCACGTGTCTGCGCTAGGATTTTATATTAATTAAAATGAAAATCAGAAGCCATATAGACTGAAAATGAAAACATTATTAACGAATTACCTAGAAACCTAAAACTTCCAGCAACAAAAAAAAACAATGGCAAAAGCTCTTAAAGGATATTTTCTCAGCAGCTTTATTAACCAGTGACACAATCTTTCTTTGAAACTATAACTTTTGTAAATCTTTCTTATTGTATTTATGAAATATCGTTCAATAAACCGTGTCAAGTGTGTCTAGTCTGTTTTAAAATCTATGTAGGTACCTACACTTATAATTGAACTCCCTTTTAAATTCGTATTCTTGTGTAAAAAATATTTTCTTTTTATTGTACAATATTGTCCTTAATTATTAACTCATTGGGTTATCACTACGAAAAGAAAATATGGTTCCGTGATAAACCAAATCAACTCAACTCAACACCTATTTGAAAAGTCCTTGAAAGCTTTGAATTTTTTTTTTAAATAGCCCATAACCTAACCTACCGTAATCTATTAGAACAATTTTTTTATATATTTTTTTCATTACTTTTAAAAGGAGGTGATAAGTTGAATTGATTCTGAATTATCCGGTTACCATATTTATGTAGCAGCACACATTTCACCCAAATAAAACAAGTCAGCAAAAGTATTGAATATTCTTATATATAAATCCAACTTAAAACTGTAACAAAATTACCTTTATTTTGACCGACACAACATCTTAAATGGAACTAAACCTTGTAAATTTGTCGAAATGTAGAGCGAACTATATAAATCTAGCCCAGTAAATCTTGTATTATGGGGTGATAAACACGATGACCTCGTTTTGTGCGTTTCCAAAACGGAATATTCGTGTTGACCCTATTATATATACAGAATATATAGGGCGACCCTAAACAGCAATACGCAGATCCCATTGCAAAACCCAAGGGCTATATGGGACATATTGGGAACTCACTAAACTCATGGATTTTAATACTACAATATCGGGGTATAAGAGTGTTTTAAAATGTACAAAAATTTGGTTAAATATTCAGAAACAGGTGATTTTTTAGTCTTCTCTTTGAACATTATCAACGCAATGTGTTTGTAGGACACACGTATATTTGAAAGCATCCTTTACGAGATAGAATAGGAGTTATATTATGATCGTATAATATAATGATCTCCAAGACACAGAAAAATAAATAAATAATAATAACAATTAATTATGTAAGTGCTAAGCTCTTAAAAGCGCCATGGATTAATGTGTCGATAAAGCAGGCTGCTGTAATTATTTCCCTACAAATATGATTTATGGAGACTTCGCCACAAGGCCGGCGTAGTCCAGGGGCAAGGCTTTGGACTCTTATTCCGAAGGTCGCGGGTTCGAACCCGGGGTGGGCAAATTAATTTGATTTTATTTCACAATTAATTTATTAAAAATAATATATACTATATTTGCGGCACGTTCCAGAGTGGAAGATACTCTCAGTATAGCCCTGGTGTAAGACCACCATTCACAATTTAAAATTTGCTTAATAATGGCTTTAGCCGAGTTTATTGACTAGATTTAAATAGCCAGGAACTTCCCCACCTTCCTCTTCCATAACTCCTTCCCCTCCCCACTTACCTTCATAACATACCCCAAATTGGTGATGCCATAGTCTCACTGGCTCCAGGTGGGAGCAGTTTGGGACTCTTGTGAGGTATTCGAATAAAAAATAAAAAAAACAAGGGCGACAAATTTATCTGACATTTAAATGTGTCTATCCCTTCCCGACATTAATCAGTCGACCTTTTTATCCAATATTGTAGTTAATTTACACGTGCGACCTGATCATGGGGCCCTTGCGTCCAATGTTCCAAACTTTTCAATCGATCAATCTGAGTCTCCGATCAGCTAAGTGATTTGTTTAGTAACGCTCGATTTGCCTGTTGGTCGGAGAGTTGCGTTGGGAAGAGCGAATTTGTGTATTTTGAGAGGTGCTGAGCCAAAATTTCGGCTCAACAGTTGATCATTTGGATTGGGATAAAAAACTGTTAGAATCTGTGCTTTTTATATTTAGTACAAATATTTATTATAACCATATCATATTTCAGTTAGAAGAGTGTATTACTGTATTTGTATACAATTTACTTCAGTTGAAAGTTGATTGCTTTTAGATACATGTTAAATTGTAACAGAAATCATAAAATTCTAATTTCAGTTGTCGGTGCGTGAGGGGAAATATTCCTGCATGAAATTGATCACGTATTGATCACGAACTCAAATTTTCTTTGAAATATTCAAAATTGGCACTGATTGTGTAAATGTCCCGTGGCTTTTCACTAAACTGCGGTAGTTAGTTAAACAGGGTATTAAGGGACGTACTTGACCAGCTATTCCTGATATTACTTGGTGTAAAAAATGTAAATGAAATTTTGGTCTCCGGTGAAATTTTTGACGTTTTTTTTACAACATAAAAAACCAGTATGTATTGGACAGTTACGGACGGGTGAGGGATTGGTCGGTTACTTGTCTGAGTGACCAGTGACAAAAGATTTTTGTTGGCGTTTGATTTTGAAGAAAAATAAAGAAAAATAAATCTAAAAAGTCGCAGGAGAACCAAATTTCATGTATGTGTATTACTCCAAAATAATTTCATGAATCAATGGTTAAAGTATGTCAAGTACGTCCCCTAACACCCTGTTTAATAAATATGAATAAATTATATTTAATAATAAATTATACTTTATAAATTATAGCCTATATGTTATTTTGATGTGTGAGCTATATTATTGTAAAGTTTCATTAAAATCCATTCATTAAATTTCGACTTAAAGAGGAACAAACATACATACATCCATACAAACTTTCACGCATATAATATTAGTAAGATATTATAAATATCAAGAAATCTTATTAACAATTCCTCTCTTATAGCTTGGACAGTATTGTTTGATGAGAACGTTTTTATACACTTTGTTCACAGTTCCAACAGCATGTATTAGAAATAGACTCCCCCTGACAAGGACGCACACTCTAACGCCACCACCTTCCAGCCAAAACTAAGCACCCTCTCTTCACACCGACTTAATTATTTTCCCCTTTCACCTTCTCCTGACTCATTCATTTTCCTTTCAGGAAAAAGCTCACCCTTTTTCTCACTTTTTTTAGTACAGTTAACTTTTTTTACCTTAGAAAATGGATCCTTTGGAACTAAAATGAACCAACTCACAGATACAACTGTATATGAAACACACAGATTTAAGCATGTTGTGGATTTGTCTCTAAAACTCAGTTTTCCCCTAAGAGTATGGATATTGGAGAGACGGCATGTGAAGTGTGCCCGCGCGCTCCAAGTGTGCCTTTTCGAGAATTTTACCCAAACGGCTTACATTGGCTACTGGTTTTTGGCCGTTTAATACGTTCCGACAGCAGCCATTTTACATGGTGACAGCCAATGTCAGCCGTGTGGGTAGAATTCTCGAAAAGACACACTTGGAGCGCGCGGGCACACTTCACATGCCGTCTCTCTAATATCCATACTCCTCCATTAGGTTTTCCCCCTTCTCCTGAAAAAAATCGAACATAAAACGAAATTCAATTTTATCAGCTTGTCTGGGAATGATTGCGAATTTTCACGCGCAATTCGTCATTGTTGCATTAAAAAATTGTCATTTTCGTGAGGACAATGTGAAATTAGCAATATTCGTTTTTTTCGAACGGTTTTAGACATTTTAAAATATTAATGTAATATTAAGGTTTTGTGAAATAACTGGCCAATAATGATATAAAAACAGAAATTGAATGTAAATAAGTTTAAAATTTGAATAATTTTTCAAATTCTGTGAAACAACCACATTTACCTTAGTAAGTTCATGTTGTGATTTGTGAAAGCTTCCGGACTGCAGTATGTATTTTATTTGCACTACGACTGGAAGAAATCGTCACACTGGAAACACTAACAAATAAAAATACTATAAAGTTTTAATATCTGAAATAAATAAACGTAAAAGATTTTTATGTACTTTCCTCTTTTGATACATTGACATTTTTCTGATTTAGTTCTTTTTGAAAGCAATTGTTAGAGATACCAAAAAGCTCGTAAAAGATGTAGAACCGAGGGGTAGTGAGATAGTGAGGGAGGTAGTAAATAAGTGGGTGGTTCGGGTTTAGAAGCAAGACAAAGTGTATGAAAGCCTATCTTATTCCATATTCCACGCACGAAATACGGAACGACCAGTTTCACCCTTGAATAACGAATAAAACAAGGTACTTTTATTGTTTTGATAAGTCCGTTCTGAAGAAATGTCTTCGTTTCTGGCTCACACGTCAAATAAATATTAACAGAAAAATCACTTAAGCTTTTATTGAGCTATTATTTTTATTATGTTGTTGTTTTGTTAATGTATTGCAATAATTAACAGCTAAAACATTAAAAGACTGATACATAATGTAAAACCAATACTTCTTCACTAAATGGGGTAGACTTTTTGCCGATTTGACCAAGAAAAACCGTACGGAAGTTTATAGAGCGATCGATTAACGTCAAATACGGAGGGGCTTTATTAATCTATTAAGGGATTTATTAATGCGGGTCTTGAAGAGGCCCGGATTATATGAAGGAGGAAACACTGATAGCTGGTAGCTCGTTCCACATCGAGCCACATACGAGCCGCAAACACAAAAACAAGTAGAAGAAATGAACCATTCTAATGAAGTCTACATCAACTGTGAAGGGGTATTCCGCTTGTGTCCGTCGAGTTTCATGCACCTGCACCTGGGATTAATGATGCTAGCTCATTACAGCAGGCTCCTTTAAAATACCTGTAGAACAGGCTCAGCATGCCCACATTGTATCTGTACATTAGAGATGGCAATCGGTCCATTAACAATGGTTTGTCAATCTGACGGATCGCCGCCTAAGCACAGAAACAAGTAGGTTTATCAAGTATTGTAGAGCTCCAGCCCAGAGGTGACTCCCACACGGAGAAAATTTTTATTCTAAAATACGATCATTTTATTCGTAAAAACGGTTAAAAACGAGACTGAAATTCTTACGAACAAATTAAATAAATAAAAATTATACGTAATTTCGTACGTATACCAACAAATTATTCTTACATTTTCCCGCCAATAAACATTGAAACACTGTTAATTTATTTGTAAGAACTTCAGTCCCGTTTTTAACCGTTTTTAAGAATAAAATTATCGTATTTTAGAATAACATTTTTCTCCGTGTGGTATCTCCAAATTGGGGTATGTTTATGTTGTGAGGCTGAAGGTAGTGGGTGGGGAAGCAGATGGGGAAGAGGAAGGTGGGCAATTATCTGGCTATTCGGATCTGGTCACTAAACAGGGCTCAAGGCATTTCAAGCAACGTTTCAATTCTGAATGTTGGTGTTACACCAGGGCAATATTGAGAGTGGTGCTTGTATTTTAGAATAACATAAGAACAACGTAATCTTTCTCCGTGCTATACAAGAATTAGAACAATTCATCAAATTTCAAAGGTATTATTTAAGTTATGTGAGAGTCTTATTCAAGTCCTATTCCATACAAGTACTGTGAGACAACCGGCCCATGAGCAAATATCAACAGAACTTCACGGAACTTGTGTAATAACTATGAAAATTAATGAATTGTTAAAATTCTTTGAAACAACCCTTCCCAGAATTCCTTAAAGTAAATACATCATTGAACACATCACTATAACTTAAAATAATCGATTTATGAAGTCAGCTGTGAAACGGATAGCACCAACCGGCAGATATGAATAACGTTTCCATGAGGGGGAATTTAATTAAGTGTTTTTGTTGGGATTGTGTGAATAAATAATAATGGCTGACAAGCCCCTTATTAAAACCATTTCCCGGCAAACCTGTCAAGTCCTGGAGTAAATTAATTCACCGAAACGACACTTCAGGCCGCTATAGAGCTCTAGCCATATCGACATTAACTGATAACGGCGTCAATTACTTTTTTATTTCTGCTGCTATTTTTATAACAATACTTTTTAGAATACGTTTTGCGAAAACTATCACCTCAAATGCGGTTCTTGTAATTAAAATTTTAAAGCAAAAGATCTGTTTGTGAAAATGTATGTACTTTTAATGTCTTTCACCATATGTCGTTAGTATAGGTAGTTACATGTAGTTTTAAGGTGGCTTCAACAGATATCAATAAAGTTATACTATATAAGAGGATCAACTGTCGCCTGTTCGTGTCTAATTGCCGAACGGTCACGGAAAAAGCCGATGATATTCGATCGACAGCTGGGCTCCTTCAGTGACGACTTCTTCTGCTTCAGATAAATCAAGAGCATTTATTAGAGCGGACGTTTAGTTCAGTTAGCTATTCATTGTAAACAAAACGACTAGTAAGAAGACGAACGAGTATCATTGAATCTACCGATTATCTGAGAAATATCGTTCATCATAGGAAACAACAGAACTCTGTTATGTTAATACTGCATAAGAGTGTAAACCATCTGTAACCAGTGACAATATGGTATTCTTAATAATTGGGGTTTGTTGTGAGGTTGGAGGCATAGGGAGAGGGGTGAGATGATAGAGAAGAAGGTTGAGAGTACCTCTCTATTCAGATCTGGTCTCTGAACACGACTAAACGCGCCCTAGAGGTGATTTCTCACAAAAACCGCGCTCTACAAATTATCCAATTATTATTATTATTAGAGCAAAATTAAAACATTTCGATTATGGTTCGGATGATGGTCTTTCACCAGTTTTAAACAGAACACAATGAAATAAATGCTAGCAACTTACTGTAAAAGATTGTTCACCATTATATTGTCCGCCTAATTTTCCGCTGCTGTTTAGAATTAGAAAATGTAATTTGTGCATTTAGAAAAGTGAAGTCGTCCGTGGTCGAAAGGTAAGGCTCTCTATACTAGCAAACCAATGGTCACGGGTTCAAATTCCGGCGTGCGCAAGTAAATTTTATTTGATTTGATTTGTGTTATTTCACATTTTAATAATTTAACATAATATAAGGTATATTTGCAGCACGTTCCAGAGAAAGACGCTATCAGTATCACCCTGGTGTAAGACCGACATTCAGGATTGAAGCGTCGCTTTAAATGGATTTAGTCGCCTTTGGTGATCAGATCGTGATTGATCGGTCCTTTCCCTTCCCGCACTACGTTCAGCCTCACGACATACGCATAGACATATAATTGGGGATGTCGTAGTCTCACTGGCTCCAGGCGGTTGGGAAAAGTTTAGGACTCTTGTGCGGTATTCACATAATATATATATATATATATATATTGTGTGATTATGAAAACAGTTAGATAATGTCTGCGAAACGCGAAACAGCTATCACGGAGGTTTCGTAGAGCAGCACAAATTAAATAAAATACCCATTTGGTACGAATATGTAAAATAACCATTTCAAGTGTTTATTACATTGTATATAGGTATGTGTTTATTTTCACAAGTTTTTCACAATTTTTTTTCGAGACTTCTCTAAAGAGTCCGGATAAAATCTTTACACCGACATCATCCGACAATTATTTCTCATTCCACGCATTAAGAGGGGAGTCTTGTCAGGTCGAATATTTTTTTCAAAGATAAAATTTATTTTCGTTTACGAAACTTTTGTTACATATAAAGGTAGGTACATTTGAACAAGAAAGAACACGTTTTTAGATTTTCACGGCTAAAAGCATTTTCGTTGTTTGTTTTTCATCGACGGATCTGCCCTGATGATGGACACTGCAACGCTGTCCGAAACGTCGGCTAAAGAAGGAGGTAGCACAACACGGCATAACACCCCAAAAACAAACAACGAAAAAAGAAAGAACACCATTGAAAATTCGATTTGAATCAATTTTCATCAGATCCATCTAATTTAAATTTTAAATTAATTATAGTTAAACTTATATCGGACGAGCCTCGACTTATGAAAAAATATTATCGTAGGACAAAGTTATTGCAAAATTAAGGCCGATTTTTTTAGTCAATTTTCATTTTACGAATACCATTTCCGCAATCAACATTTTTTTGCAAACAGAGGTTCATGCGCATGTGACATTCATACTATAAAGTTTTTTTTTCGAATTTCATACTTCAGATAATTTCCTAGGACTCCAGGATTCTAACCGATTTGGTCAGACCCTCCGCTTGCGGCTGCTATATCTATATAATATATAGATTTAACGTATAAATTTAACTTTAATTAATTTAAAATTTAAATTATGTGAATCGGATGAAAATTCAATGAGCTACGATTCCAACCAACATGAAAGTGTGGTTTTGAGAAAAACGCTTTTGAAGTTTTCGCTTGTAACCGGGACTCCATTTTCCGTTCTACCTGCTGGGCGCGCACCGCTCCTAATTATATTTCAAAGTCGAATTTGATGCCATAACTTTGGGATCGTATTCTTCACACGTATAGAAAGATTTTAAGGCAAAATAGTCGAGCAAAATGATCCAGCCGATCTAACAATTCGAATTCCAAGGACTCCAGATTCCAACCGATTTGGTCAGACCCGCGGCTTGCGGCCTACATGTAGAATAATTTTCTCGGTTTACCCGCGTAACGTAGTCCTTAGAAGGACTTTTTAACTCCTGACGTTTCTTAAGTCTTGACTTCTGGACTGAACAGACATGCGCAAGCGGTCAGTTTGATACAAAACTCAAGACATAAGGCCTCTGAAGATGGACAGTGAGATCTGTCCGAAACGTCAGGAGTTAAAAAGTCCTTCTAAGGACTACGTTACGCGGGTAAAGCGAGAAAATTATTCTACATCTTACACCCGTGAAAACCTTAATCATAACATATATATATATACTAGATATTCGAATGATTTTTTAAATGTACTTTTAGATATAAAAAAAGTTTCATGAACAAAGATTAATTTTATAAGTATTTGAAAAAAAAACGCATTTGAAAAGACATTCAGACTGGAAGAGACTTCCTAAGAGACTTCCCCCTTAAATTGGGATCCGGCTTCCACCGTCCCATCGGAATGTTAAAACTAGAACTGTTTACTCATGACGTAGACGTATTACGGTGCTTTACACAAAACTGCCCCCACGAAAAACCCCCTAACCAGTAACAACCCCCTTCAACTTCAGGGGTTATGCCGGAATATGCTACTTGCCTACATTGTTGTTTTTTTATGAACGTTACGGTAGACTGATTAATGACCGTGTTAGCCGCTTGCAACGAAAAAATAAAGTGAAAATATAACTTGTTTGATGTTTTTGGAAGTGATTTTTTTTTAAAAACGTCGGTTTTTAGACCGATACCTAAGATACAATATATTTAAAGTTAATGAGTAAAACCTACTATTATGATATTATATGACCGGTCAGTAGCCGTGTTGGTATCGCGTTTAGGTCCCACCCACACGGAGAAAAATGTTATTCGAAAAAACGATAATTTTAATAGTAAAAACGGGACCGAAGTTCTTACGAACAAATTAACAGTGTTTCAATGTTTATTGGCAGGAAAATGTAAGAATAATTTGTTGGTATAAGTAATTTCGTACGCATACCAAAAAATTATTCTTACATTTTCCTGCCAAAAAACCACAACAGGGTTTCAAAATAATTGAAACCCTGTTAATTTGTTCATAAGAACTTCAGCCCCGTTTTTAACCGTTTTTACTATTAAAATGATCGTTTTTTCGAATAACATTTTTCTCCGTGATGGCGTCCCGTGTTTAATTCCTCCGCTGGCTAAGTCCTCCATCACGACAAAAGCAACATTTTTCGCTTACTTTGGTGGTAGTAGAAGGTTTTCAAATATTGTCAGGTTATTCGTAACCCAGGAAGGTTTGCCTTTCTCTTTAATAAAAAAAAACTCACTGAACACAATATTAGCGACTCTCTATCGAAAATTTTAAACTGGAAAATCATAAAAAGATACGTTCGCATCTAGCAACCATATCTGTTTCAAATTTTTGATTGAGAGTGGCTAATATTATCCTTCAGTGATTAATGAAATTGATAACATAAAAAGCAATATTATTTATAATATAGGTTAGCGCATGCTGGCTTGGGCATGTACTAAGAATGTCTGATGACCGAATTCCGAGGAAGATACTGAGTGCGATTCCAGAGGGTAGACGTCCAGTGGGCCGCCCCAGACACAGTTGACCGAGGCAGCTTCAAAAACTGTATGAGGAGAGGATGGGTCTGCCATGGACGGAGTACGAACAATCAGCACGAGACAAGGACGTATGGAGGAGCCTTGTCGATGCAGTGGGTCCACGACCCGAATAGGACAAGGGAAGAAGAAGAAGGTCAGCGCAGACTCATGTTAAATCACCGGATATTTTGAATTCTTGACACATCAGTTCCAATTTTGTGAATGACAATTTTAAATATTTTAAATAATGTTTAATAAATGTATATCTCATATTTACTATTACTTTGTCTTATGCCGTGTTGTGCTACCCCCTTCTTTAGCCAATGTTTCGAACAGCATTACAGTGTCCATCATCAGGGCAGATGTATAATGCTGTGTAACATTATACTGTCGTCCGAAACGTAACACTAAAAGTAAAACTAAAGAAAGAGGTGGCGCAAAAAGGCCAAATACCCCAAAAATAAATCACTACAGTACGTGAATTTTATATTATCTCGTTTGCCTTTAACGGCTATTAAACTATGCCACGAAAATCGATTTTTTTAAAATTTAATATTATGTGCCAAAAGCTGTTCCTATACGAATTTATAAAAGTCCTGAAAGAATTATGGTGCACTTCTCGTAATAAAATGCTGGGGCGCATTACTTTGAAAGGCCCCATAGGAAAATTGGCCGCCCTCCAACATCCGACATAAAATATAGTTCAAGGGTTTTCACACTGCAATGGCCTAGTCCTTGCACCAAACGGGACGATTGCAAACATTGGGTATATACTGTGAGTCCAGAGCACGTGAAATATATTATTTTGTAGCAATTTTTGTTTAATAAAAGTGTATGTGGTTATTTTTTTCCAAGGGTGTTTTCGGCCCTATTGTACGCCACTAAGCAAATATAATATTATTGCTGGGCCGTAGTTAACGTTTAACTGCTGATTGCTAAAAGGATGCGGATTTTATAATAGGATGTTTTTAAATAAAGAGATTTATTATTCAAACAGATAAAAGCCACAAAGCGATGTTATCAGAAAGGTCGGAAACACAGAGTTTTTAGTACGTAGGAAGTACCCACGATGCTATTAAAATGTTCCACAAGACAAGAATGACAGTTCATCTCAACCCGCTACGTAATTCGGATACACGGTCGGATATGTTAATTACATGCCATTATTTAAAATTAAATTTCAAGTAGCTCCTACAATATGTTCAATGAGGGTTAATTTTTATATAAAGCTTGACATAAAATAGGCTATTTGTTTAGAATGGGATAACCAAACAATATTTTTTATTTAAAAAGAAAGACAAACATTCCCGGGTTACGAATAACCCAACAAAATTTGAAAATCTCCTACTACCACCATACTAAGCGGAAGATGTTGCTTGTGTTGTGATGGAGGACTTAGCCAGCCGAGGAATCGAACACTTAACGCCTGATTGGGACCCAAACGCGATGCCCACTCAACCACTGACCGGTCGTTATATGTAATATAAGGTTTCAAAACTTTTGAAAAGGGTTCACAAATTTTCCTACGAGTACTGGGGCACAGTTGTCTTCTTTGGTTTGACTAATATAACGGCAACAAGTACTCCTGTTCTGATGATGGACATCGGAAGGAATTCGAAAAGTTGGCTCAATAAATACAAGGCAAAATAAAGCTGGGCATACTGCACAAGGCTTGAGATACTGCAGATAATTGCTGATTCTGTACAAATCGAAAGTGCCCATATTGTTGAATTTGGCAGTCACCTCTGGTCTGGAAACTGAGAATACCTGAAAAACCCCTTTACTCTGTGCAGAAACGGGCGACCCACCGGTATTTCAATAAGACACGCTCTTTGAAGAGCAACTAGCGTCATTGATCCCTTCGACACCGGTGCACAGTCGGGAAACATGTCAAACGCGAGCCCAAAATTTACATTTGTAACGTTATAAAGTTCAACAGGTAAATCATTTCAGCCGGCTGCGGAATGATTTGCCGGCCCCTGTGTTTCCTCCCTCCTGTAACACGCGTCTCTTCAAGATCCAGGTTCACTCCTTCTTTTCCCAAGAAGACACTCCACAAAGCATCCGCAAAGATGATCCAGGCCCTGAGTGAAACTATTCTTAAAGATAATAAAAAAAAAAAACATAATGGCCAGGATAATCTTTGATCTTATCCATGTAATAATTTAGTATGTTTTACTGTGCCATTATTTTAAAGGTAATCGTTATGCGTTTAAAGAATTATAGCTCGTTTGCTTTGAGGTAGACATTAAAAACCCATTACATCTTTTCTGGTCACCTTTTCATGGCATGTCAAATTATGATTACTTGTCGTTTCTGTTTTAGTGTTTCTGTATTTATTTTTCACAGAGGCACCAACCTATTATGAAAGTATTTTTAGCTGTGGCAATAACTTATTCGGGAAAAAGTAATTTTCGCAGATGGCCACAGTGAATAGGGAACTGCAAAAGGGAATTGAAATAAATTCACCGAGTGTCAATGATAATTGAATTTTTCTCCTCAACTCGTATCAATTGGCAGTATTAGTATAGTATCAACTCACTTCTGGTTTCCACCAAGTCTTTCCAAATCTATCGCAAATAAATATAAGGCATTCAGTAAACTCAATATACAACTTATAATAACATATATGTATTTCACAATAACATATATGTATTATGTATAAAGAGTTACTATTTTTCACCCACTCTCTCTTTTCAATAACTCACTCAATAAGGGCATATGTAATATAAATAAAAGCAACAAGTTTTTCATCACAAGTAACTATTTATTTTTTTATATATATTTAGTTTTATATATATATTTGACGTCTATTAGTGGCCTAACCATAGTTGGAAAGTGCCTTCAGAATGCTAAACGTAATACTAATTACTATTAATTACATATAAACTTGTTGATAAATAAACTGTTTTTATAAATGAACTATATTATATGGTAATATTAGTGGATATAAAAAAAAAAACAATATTTCATTTTGAAATACGCTCAAATAGCAAATCTAATTGAAATTGAATGTCAGCACGAAATACTTGATGACAAAATATTATCTAGTCTAGGCTCTAGAATGAACATAAAACAAAAAAAATACATTAGATTCTCCGGTTGGATATAAGATACACGTAAAACACTGTCAATAACAAGTTTTATTATAAATGCCGGTCTCTTGCGACGAATTTCACAAACAATACCTCAAACATTACTATAAACATGGGGCAGGGCCACAAAGTTTGTTGTTTTCCATGGGCTACGGAAAGTAAAAACATTGTGGAAAAAATTGCCACGGAAAGTAAAAACACCCGACTTAACAATCCACAAACTGTGTAAACATTTTCGTCGGAGGAGACGTCGCTTTAGGCATGTTCGTTAATGTAACACGATGTTTGCTGTCGCCACGACACGTGTAAACTGCATTCAAAATATTGTTGCATCGGTGTGGCATTCAAATTATTACCTAAGGCCGTCTGTTACATCGCTATCTACAGTAAAAGTTAAACTGGCTAGCTTTACACTTGTAAGTTCTTTCATATGGATTATCAAAATGAATATTTATTGCATTTTGATAATCCAATGTGCCCATTGGCCAGAAGTCGTAAACTTACGAAAAAACTTAAAGCTAGGGAGTTTAACTTTTATTATAGCTAGCGTTGAAACAGACGGCCCCTAGTTGTTGTTTTGAACTAACTTGACTAAATTTATAATAATGTATTATTTATAATTTAGAGGTTACACGAGTTTCCGCGTTTTGTTTATCTTGTTAAACATGGAGCAAGATAAATTTGAAAATATTATTTATCCGTTATGATTTGAGATTTTCTCGGCCAAAAGTATTATCGTGATTGACCCTCTTCAAACAAGGGGAGTGGAGAGGAGAGATGAGACTTGGGAAGAAACATTGTGCAACCAGAAGACCTTATTTCCAATGATAACCCTGGTGAACATTATAAATGGAACCGTGTTACTATAAAAGGAATGAGGTAAATTAGGAGATCACGGGAACTATACGTAAACCGTCTCGTAAACTAAACGTAAACGATTAATTTTTGGGTAATTATTTCAACTTTTGGACAGCGTTACAGTGAATACGTGTAGATTTGAGTGAAGTGTTTGTTTATGTAACTAAGTAGAAATGACATTGTGTTATGCGCGTTAAACATCGTTGGACTGGCATTTCAGTAAAATGATGAACACTTGCAATTTTTAATCTACGAACGGCCAATATTTTACGTAGGTCTGATTATTTTTTTTACTCGTACATGAGAATTACTACCTAATAAGGATCTGTAATTGTTGGAATAAAGAAATTTGTCAACCTCCGTGGTCTAGTGGATATTAACTTTGGCTTCTTTTTTACGTGAATACCGCACAAGAGTCCCAACTACTACCACTGAGTCAGTGATACCAGACTCACTGAATCGCTGGAGCCAGTGAGTCTATGGTATCCCCAATTGGGGTATGTTTATGTTGTGAGGCTGAAGGTAGTGGGTGGGGAAGGAGATGGGGAAGAGGAAGGTGGGGAAGTACCTGGCTATTCAGATCTGGTCACTAAACACGGCTCAAGGCATTTCAAGCAACGTTTCAATTCTGAATGTTGGTGTTACAGCAGGGCAATATTGAGAGTGGTATACAATATAGTATTTTAAATTAATACATTGTGAAGTAAAACAAATCAATCTTCTCTATAGTTGTGAAGTAACACAAATCAAGGCTCTCGACCACAGAGGCCGTCATGGCGCAGAGGTCAAGGGTCATCCTTTTTATTTAATTTATATGCGGTATTACAGTATACTTGCGGAATGTTCCGGAGTGGTTGCAAAAACCTCGTGTATCGCGATAATGGAACTAGCTATGTTTGGTGTCAAGATCTCAGTAGTAAGTTCTACCCCGCCTTCCTCTTGGCCATCTCTTTCCCCTTCCACGTCTTCCGTCAGCGGTATGTCTCTATTGGGAATAGATCCGACAGTGACCGCTCGGGCTTATATCACTTTATGGAGTGTTCAAATATTGTGGAGGGAAAGCATGGCGCCATCTTGCCGGGAATGCCAGGAGGTCGTAAAGTGGCTGAGAGATTGAGATGGCAACGCGTTGGGAGGATTTACTAAATTTTCCGTTTACATACTTTTCGAAATGGTTTAGTATCTAAATACATTTGTATTCGCACAATGTCATCGACAAACACAGGCCTCGGGCTGTATAAACTTTTAAAGTCACAAACCAAACTACTCTATAACCTAGGGGTCACCAATTATTTTCATTAGGGGTGCGTTTTTTTAAATAACATGACGGTCGCGGTCCGGAAGGGAAAAAGCTAACCCCCTCCCCCCCTCCGGTTTAATGTTGATACAATATCAATGAACAAATAAAACGAATGGGTCCCAACATATTATTTTATTAAATAATATACAAATGTTATGAATAAAAAGAAGTACCAAGGGTTTTTTAGAATATTAATGAGAAAAATATCATTTTTTGCATTGGACTATCCGCCCGACGTTTGGACTAAAGTTTGTGCAGGCTGTTGTCATTAAAACTTGGAGATGTTAATCAGTAAGTCTGCTCTGGAATTTATTTTTAATGAAGTTCATCTTGGAAAATGCCGCTTCACAAAAAACATATGCTGACCCAACAAAGTGAGAAGTTTCAAGGCTATTTTTTTTAATTCTGGGTATTTATTAGCACAAACAAACTTTATCCAAATCTCTTGAAAAAAAACTTCCTGTTTTTGGTATTTTAAAATTGTATTTTCTTGGAAGACGACCACTTCCATCTGGAGAGCAGCTTTATTACCCCCGAAAATATTTACAGATTCATTGCTCCATTCATCACCAGGATGCAGAGTAAATGTTACTGAGGATGTTACGATAAAATCTGTGAACCTGTTTTCACCGACGCAAGTTACATGTGTAAAATATTTCATATTGTTAACACAAGGTCCGCACAAAATATGCCGGCGGTCCGGATCCGGCCCGCGGTCCGCCATTTGATGACCCCTCCTAGGCGATTCAAAAAGATTGAAGAATTAACACTAATATAGAATGTGGTTGGCAAATTAAGAATAACTATTATTTACCAAACATCTCAGGTGCTCCTTAAATATAGTATTAAAATTTCTAGGTCTTACCTTACCTTACTCTTACATAATAAAGTTTGTTTTAATAATCATCCTTGTCCTATTGTTTTTTAAATTTGTTAATAATATAAAAGATGGTTGGACCGTATTTGGGAGTGTTTTCAATTATTAAACTATTATTATTTAAAAATACAACTTTTCTCCAATTCTTTATACTGTCTATAATATATTTAACATAATATCTATCAATTTTGTACTACAATCGTTATTGATCGCAATTTGTTTAATGATATTTAATTCTGTGTTAAAAATATTTAAGAGATAAGGGATGGATGGTTCAACATTTTATGCAAAAAAAAAATCCGTATATCAATCGTTCAGATTATTAGTCAGTCATCTCCAAATACTGAGTTTTGACATAATGAGGGAAGCAATATTTGAAAGCTCACCATAAATCAAATATTATTTACACATGTCTGTGTTTTACATATTACATATACAGGAGCCATGAAGGTCCGGTACATTGGATGACATTTTTAAATATACTAGTGACTCAGAAAACATCGATATATTTTTTAATTCACTACAAGTTTCTATGCATTTGATTTCACGGTGTTAATGAGAAATCTGAGAATTATACACTTTTACATTTAACTGCATACTACTAACTCATCTCAAATTTCGATTTTTTCGAGATCTGAGAAAACTTAAAAAACTTATATTAAATTTAGTTATTCCGGGTTTCTAAGATATTTTCCTATTTTCTTTTACTTTTTCACAGTCCATAATAAAGTCAAATAATTGTTACATTATAAACCAGAAAGCTGTTGATTCAAAATGTAAAACGCGAATTACCCTATCTGGGGTTGATCTCTTGTAACAATTCACCCCCCTCGCCCCCTTTTAGCTCTGGCTGTAAATCTACCCCAATCTCACCAGGCTGGCTTCAAACTGAGACAAGACGGAATACAAACAGAAACCAAGACAATTGCCACTAAATTAACGACCCAACCGAACTCAACTCAACAATTTTATAAAAATAGAATACATTAAATAAGCATTTATTTGAAAACTTACGAAGCTTTTAAAAAGTGGTAATTCGTGGTTGAATTCAGTTATAATGTAATGAAGAACTGCGCAATTTAGAAGTGTTTTTTTAATGTGATTTGGGAAACGGATATGGATTTAACCGACCCGACAACCATTTATTAAATAAACCAACATCTCTGCTATAGATCACCTTTTCGTGGCTTCTAAGTGCCGGAGTTCATAGGGGTAAGGCATCTTGGTGGCGGATGCGTTTGCCCACCAACGCGTTTCAGGACGGATCGGGAGAGACTGGTTGAGGGAGACCAATTGAGCTCTACAGCAGGACTCTCTCGGAATATCGCATCGCCTTGCACCGCACTCCTGATACAGTGGCGAGTGACAAGTAGTGGCTTGTGACTTTTGGGTGTGCTGGAGTGCTAATATAAAAAAAAATGGCATTGCTGAGATTGTTGTAGCCGAAAATATGTTTTTTTTTCGGAAATCGCTTTCGAAAGCCAAACTGTAATTTCTTAAAATTTTTAATACAAAAAAACCAATTTAAAAAAAACAAAAAAAAATCTGTACACACTGGTCCCGATTCCCCCTCTTACATTTTTCATTCACATAACTTCCTCTCCTTCCTTTCCTAAAAAGACTCTCCACGCATCGCAAAAATGACATAGGCCCTGAGGGGCATTATTTTCCTCTTTCTCATTTATGGAGCTATCGTGTTATCTATGTATTAACAAAGCTCTAAAACAAATCGAAAATCTGTGAGACAACTTTATGGCGATTTTAAAGTCAGTCTTCGTGACGTAGCATTTACACGTATTTACAAAAAGAAGCCTATCCACTATCTACCGAGTGGTATTATGTTTATTGTACTAAACAAATAATTCAATAATTCTTTCTCTACAGTGTTTTATTTACGTTTGTAAATTCAACAGTGGTATCTCTGGTCGTATAATGTAGGAGTTTTTGTTCTGTTGACTGAAGAGTAGCGACTAAGACGGGATTAGGTGAAATCTCAGGCGAAGCGCCGTATCCTCGCGGGAGGTCAAGTCTCTGGCGCGGGCGGCTTGGTACTTGATATGCCTACCGGTTCTTACCCGTTCCTGATACGAACAAACCTGAAATCGGCGGAGGGACTTTATTTATCTACAAGTGTTTCATAATGTTTTCTTTAAAGATATTTTATGTATAAGGGGAGTTTATATTATATAATATCACTAAATTTGTAATATGATAAACCAGTTTCTGCCCGCGACTTCGTCTGCGTAGTATTAGTACATACTTCGAGTAATCTATTTTCTTTTCATAGAGATCCATCTACGTTTATACCAAAATTCTTAACCTATTTATTTAAAATACATTCAGTAAATTTTGAAAGAGTAACAAACACACATACATCCATACAAACTTTCGCATCTTACTATATAATATTATAAACGTGAAAGTTTGTATAATTGTACTAATCCTACGCATACGAAGTCGCGGGCAGAAGCTAGTACATAATATTGTTAGTTTAGTTATGAAAATAAAGAAATTGATCATGGAGATTTGGGTTGTTTCACACTCGAAAAATATTAAATATATTGTATTGGCTTTTTATTTTGTTTTTGGCTTAACATACAAACTACAGTATTAAAATATCTATTTTCCACAGACATATTATTCATAGACTTGAGAATCAGGGAGAGGGGTAATAACCATCTGTAGCGGGGCGGAGAGGGATGAGTTGACGGTAACGATATGTGATTCGTTAATCCTTCAATACGACAGTATATAGGCATCACGCATTATAATATCACCATTTAGCTCTTAAAAGTAAAATCTGCTTTTGAATGAATAGGCCTTTTTACATGGGAGCGCGAATTGTTCGACCGGTTTGAACAAACTTGTGTAATCCACATAAAATGAAGAAAGGTTCGCTTGTTTTGAGAGTCAAATATTTTGTTACCGTGTTAAGTTAAGACACTTTTACAAATGTTTCATAATTTACTTATCACAGTAAACTGCAACGTGCACACGACGGGACCGGGAATTTCGCTTCATGTCTAAAACTGATCATATTATATGATGTGAATAAGCTTAAAATAATGACAAATAATGCCTGCATATGGAAGGTAATACGACAATTGGGTTTATACTCTTTTTCACTTCTATTTTTACATGTTTTAATAGCACAAGTTACCATTTTTGCCGTGTTATTTCGTAAAATGACCGATAAGAGCTCGACGCTAGTCCGCACAATAATGATGACGTCACATTTTCTAGATTCACGCGTACCTATACGCCAGCCCGGCCGGTTCCATGGAACCCAGAATTAAGGAGGGGGAAATAATACGCTTTTATCACTTAGGGCAGGTCTATACATATTCATATGTCTATGCTATTTTCAAATTTCAGGATGCTACTGTTATGATTTTAGTTCTGATACGGAGATGAATTAAAAATATTACATTTTGTACTTTTATATTGCGGTAAGCGAACTTCGTAAGTACGTCGATACTTAAAATCCTCTTTAAATGTACGTATAAAAGACGAACTTATTTTCCTATAAATATTTCGACGACGCAGATCGAAAGAGAAAAGAAACGAAGAAAAATGACATGTTAACATTTTTGGTTTTATTGTGTTTTACAGCTTTTCAGATTTCGGCCATCATCGGAATAATACAGAAAAGCTATCAACTTCTTAAAAATTTTTAAGTTCTTTAGTGGTAATTTGGGAGGCGGGAATGGGCATCGCCATCCCGGGAACCGCTTATTATTATGGATGCCCAACACCTCTTCCATAGGTCACCAAGTTTAATGACTTAGCAGGAGTGCCCGGGGTCATGGGGTGAGGTTTGTCTAGGTCTTTGCGGCGGATCTGGACACACTGGACTCCAGATTCCTACCCACCGCATACCAATTTTCTTCCCATAAAAATACCCTCCACACAGCATCGCCAAAGATGACATTGGCCCGGAGGGAAATTATTTTCCTCAGGGCCTCCTGTGTGGAGCTAATGTAAAAAAGTGAATTAACTCAATTACAACGCATTTCAAATGTTATTTGTGTTAGGGGGATTCTAACCATCCTCTTCATAGCTTATCCATAGGATAAAGTATATTTTCGTTTACGATTTATGGTTTATTTATTTATTAAGTCCGAGTATATTATTCGGTACTCCAACCTTTGAATAGTGGCTATATATTGGATAAGTTGGCCGAGTTATCTAATTATTGCGAGTATTTTATATTTAATTTGTAATAATATTAGTTATATTATGGATAAGCTATTAAGAGGATGGTTAGAATCCCCCTTTCTGTGTTAAAGCAGTAAATAAAACAAAACTAAATACTGTATTAAAATGTTAAAGCAATAAACAAAACAAAAAAAAATATTATTTTTTTGATTTTATATACTAAAGCCAGTTTGGTTGTAAAGGAGTAAGATCGTAATGAATACCAGTCATGTAACAACGCGTGACGTATGAATGTGATGACGTATTATCACGCCATGGAGTGTTGGCTTTATGGAATATGTAACCACCATCTATCAGCGATTCTTAAAGTGGGCGGTATTGCCCCCTCCCCCCACTGGGGGACGGTGAAGGAATCCAGGGCGCGTTGAGTGGCAGTGAGGGGACGGCGAAGTATTCGATATCGAAAGAATCATGCCTATGAACTGCTCACGTTCTATTTAAGACGTTTTTTTATTGTTCGCTACGTTTGGTGACTTAGCAGGGGTGCCCAGTTTAATGGGGTGCGGTTTGTCTGGGTCTTAGTAGCGGACCGACAACGTGGCAGGCCGGATCAGAAGAAACTGGTTAAGAGAGACCTTTTGAACCCTCAAGCAGGGCACTCTCGGAACATCGCCTTGCACCGCAGTGGTGGGGTTAGAATCATAAGTCCATCACTCCTGGTGTGCTAGCACGGTCGCTCGATATGAAGTTACCGACCGACTGTCGGTAACTTCTCATCGTTCCCTAGGACAACTGCAGATCGCAAACGAACAGGTGACAGTTCACAATGACTAAGTGTCCTTCACATATTCGACATCAACTGTTGTTTGTACGTTAGCGATGTGCAGTTGTCCTAGGGAACGATGAGAAGTTACCGATAGTTATCCTACTGATCGTTATAGAGTAAGCGTGCTAGGGACTCTGGACACAATGACCTCCAGATTCCTAACCACCCCACATACCTCTTTCCTTCCCAGATCTACCTCTCCTTCCTTTTCTTAAAACGACCCTCCATACTAAGATGAAATAGGCCCTGACTGAAATTTTCCTCGGGGCCTTCTGGGTGGTGCTGACAAAAATGATGACAAAGTTCTGGCGGAAAATGGGTTCTGAAAAATATATGTAGGGAGTTCTAAAAAAGGGGGCGGCGAGATTTGTGAAATGAAGAGTTTGGGAAACTTAGGTCCATAGTCCACATCGTTATCTGCTTATCATCTCGTCTCTGTAATAAAGGTACTCTCCATCATAAAGAGGCTAACTGCTGTCACCGCGGTTCCACTTTCAGGCCGGGTATATTTATGGTTGTGTGTTCAGGTGTTTGTTGGAAGGTGGCGTTTCAGTAGTCCTAGCGATAAGCAACGTCACTACGGGGGATTTAATATATTTAGTAAGGCTATTGAAATGTTTGTTAAAGAGTTGCAGAATAATTCCCTACAAGCCACGGCGTAATGAAATTTGCATAGATATTTCTAGTGACCCGACAGTCGATTCTGCGATATAAAACAAAGTCGGGTTAGTTACACCATTTATACTCAAGAACGGCTGAACCGATTTTTATGATCTTTGATTTGTTGGATTTGTCTCCGCCCCGATTCACAGAATAACTATTAAAACATCGGAAAAAGTCACGGGAAAAATAATTAAGAAGAAAATTAATTTTTTTATTAATTAATTGTCAATGGTGTAGTGTGCCGAACATTTCGTGCTTAGTCAACAGCTCAATTTAATTTTTTGAACTTAGAGTAGGTACCTATTTATTTTAACTTTATAAAAACTTAATTTATTTCGGCTAATAAATTAAACACAACATTTATTGATTCTGAGGCGGTACGAAGTTTGCCGGGTCAGCTAGTATTATTGTAAAAATGAATTTTTTGTGCATTATTTACCAATTTCAAACTTAAAATCGAATTTAAAAATAAATTTAATAATAAGGTGGTATGGATATCAAACGAATTTATTTGGTATAGATTTTTTGTACTTTTGTGTTGGCCTTTTTTATACAGTAGAATTTTATTTGATGCATTTACACCCGGATTCATGGAGTTAGGTTTGTCTAGGTCTTGGTGGCAAATGCTTTTGCCCACCTACTGCGTAGCGGGCCGAATCGGGAGAGACTGCTTGAGGCAGACATAATCTAGACCTCTCCAGCCGACCTTTCGACCCATCGCCTTGCACCGTAGTGGGAGGGATGGATTCATATGTCTCTCACTGCTGGAAACATTGAACCCAGATTCCTACCTACCTCTCATAGCATTTTACTACCCACTCCACACAGCATCCCTTTTAATTAAATAAAAATACAATTTTTATTAAAAAAAAAAAAAAACATGTATTATTTGGGAGGCGGGTATGGGTACCGCTACCCCGCTACGTTTGGTTACTTAGCTGGGGTGCACGGGCTTATAGGGTTATGTTGTCCGGGACTTGGGGCCGGATCGGGAGAGACTGGTTGAGGGAGATCTTTTGATCTCTCCGGCCGGACCCTCCGACCCATCGCCTTGCAGTGGGAGGGATGGCTTCACATGTCCATCACTCCTGGACATATTTATCCCCAGATTCCTACCCACCCCTCAAACCTTTTTCCTTCCCAGGACTTTCTCTCCTTCCTTTCCCTTAAAAAACCCTCCACACAGCATCTTCAAAGATGACGTAGGCCCTGACGGGGGGGGGGGGGGGCGGTATTTAACAAACAAAGAAACATTCATTTTAACGTTTAAAGATTAGGTATATCATTGTATAAATAATTATACATTATGAAATTATTCACAACTCTTCTCTGAAGAAATAAATAACTCGAATGTAATTAAAACTTATATTAAAATCAATATTCAATTGTTCCTCATATTGAACATACCATGAATAATGAATGACAAGCAATGCACTAACCACAAAATTCATCTAGCGATGCAATATATTCCCCATTAGATATAATGAAACAAATAATTCTAATGATCGAGTGCTTTTTACTGACATCTTTTCATTATATACAATTCATTAAACTTCAAACCATGGTTATAATAATAGTTCTCTAATATTTAGATATAAATATACCTACGAGTGTTAAGTATGTTGTGTGCCTATAAGTGTGTGTATGCCTATGAGCACCCCTGCTAAGTCACCAAACGAAGCGAACCATTTGGGGTGAACTTCTTTAGCTCCATTCAAAAACATTTTGTTTTTAATTATTTCATTAATAAAATGGTGCCACCAAGTGAATTTGCAAAATTTGAAGAAAAAATTTTATTCTTCTATGTCTATTTTCTATATTGAGGTTCTCGTTATATACGTGCTGTACGTTCCACGATAACTCAGAAACAACTCAACTTAAGAGTTAGTAGTTTCGAAAAAAAAAATTTTTTTACGTATTTTCAATGTTTTGATCTTTAAAAATGTGTCCTACATGATATCTGGAGTTCTACCGAACCGATTTATTTGAAATTTGGTATGAACCTTCTCCACACATCCCTTTATGGCTCTAAGCAGAATCAGAGAAGAAAAACTATTTAAAAAAAGTTGAAACTGTAAAAATTTTTTTTTTTCAAACGGTCGCCATTTTGTAAAACTAAATTTTTTACTCCTCCGAGGTTGCGGCAATAGCGACATTCTTAATAATTAAGAATCCTTTTGAATTTAATCCTTAAGAATCCAGTTCGATTTTTTTTAGATGACCAGATGGGTTGCAATCATGTACGCCAGGGTGTCCCGTTTTTTTTGGATTCCCCACTTCACCAGCCGATTACTTTTCGCGTTTTGAATATTTTTCTTTTGTTTGATTTTTTTTTATTCTTAAAATATAAATTAACATTTTATTCTTAAAATATAAATAAACAAATCGTGAAAAGAAAGAAATTAAAAATATTCTCCGTTTATTTTTTACAAAGCTCGAAAAAACGCCCGAAATATGTGCCTCTAGACTAGAATACCCCCTTAACACCTCTTTGAAAAGTCTTATAAAATAAGGAAAAATAGCCCATAACTTAACCTAACGTAACCTATTTAACCGATTTTTTAATATTTCTATTTTTCATCACTTTTCAAAGGAGTTATCAAGTTGAATTCCGCTTGAGTTTTCTGATCACCTTGTGCTTTAGTTTTATAATTAATATTGCGAAATTGACCTGCTGACAAACAGCTTTGCCAGTTTAGCGGGTGCTTATAATGAAGAATTATAATATTAAAAAAATAATGTCGGCATAAAATTCCTGAAATAACTGCAAATTTTCCAGTTCGCAAGCCAAACGCAAACAATTTAATTCATAATGATAATACGGTGGGATTTTTGCACATAAAAATAAACAATTCATCCGGGTATCCAACCCAACACATCAACATACCGAGATAAAATGTCCTATTTATGGAACAGTTCAAATAAAATGCGAACGTCACTTGACTGTAAATTTTCCAATGTGGCTGTTTTTATCTATCTTCCTAATTTAGTATAATCTATGTAATATAAATACTAAATACATCACACAGAAGATTTTACTTTCAAAGTTTTCCATACATTTATAATCACTTCAAAAAATGGTTTTATTGATATATTATCTTTATTATAATTTGCGTCATAAATAAACTTTGAGTTTAGCGTAAATTTTCTACGTTGATGAATTTGCGTAACTCAGTATGATCCCTACTATATAAACACGAAATACGACACACAGAAGGCTTTACATGGAAAAAATTTAAAAAATTAATTAAAGTTTACAATGATGAGTTTTCACATTATGCGAGATTTAAATTCTTTGTTTTTTTTTTTAACAATAGCTCCTCAGAGCAGGCCCTGAAGAAAACAATTCCCCTTAATGCCAATATCATCTTTTTGGATGCTGTGTAGATGGTATTTTAAGGAAATGTATTTATTTATTTATACTGGGTTTTTACAGATGTTCGCATTTACATGAGAACAATCCAGTTATAAAAACTCAGTTATTGTACAAATAGGGACATACCATTACAAAAAATCTACAATTAAATACAGATACAAACAATTAGAAAAACAGAAACATCACCAATAAAAAATATACAAAATTATATACAAGATCACTCAAGTAACAGATATTACAATGAGAGGCTAGAGACATATGAAACACGAGAGGCATGCATACAGAGACAAATGACACAATTTAATTAGTTTAGCATATTTTTTAACAGCGCCAGAACTTTTTTTCTGAATCCGTACAAATTATCGACAAAAATATCTACTTCAGCACACTCTATCTTGTTATATAGTCGACACATCTGGGTCAGAGGGCTAAAGTGAGCGATATTATTTTTAAATGTATTCAGGTGAAAAATGTTATGACGTCTTAAATGTAAAATGTAGGAGTAAATGTATAATAGTGGGTAAGAATCTGGGGTAAGTGTAAGTATGGGGCCAGTTTTGTAAGTAGCTTGTAAATATTATTCATCTTCCACAAAGACAATTATTTTTTGTTTGGAATAATTACGTAATGATTAAAATCTCAAATTGTAATATTTAATCATTGAAGACAAAATTAGCAACGAAATAATTTTTTTAAATAAACCAGAAAAAGTTTCTGTCGCATCTAGGAATTGAACCCAGGACCTTAGTCTTTCCGGGGCTCTGCTCTAACAATTGAGCCAGTTCGACACTATCCCCATCGGTTATGCAATTGAAATGAAGAAACATCATACTTCGACTGAGAACTACCAACGTTATCTTCATTTTCTGCTATTGTTTGATTGCAATGTATTCTTCCCGAACTAAATTCAATCTACATTTTCATTTGAGAGTCCCTAATATTGTATTCAATGATTAAATATCACAATCGTTTTGTTTTGATTTGTAATAAACGCTACATTTCTTAAAACAGTATTTTTTTCAATATCAAAGGAAATCTAAATGAAAGCACTTGGATTCACGTTTCAAGCGTTTCTTAACAAAGAAATTAAACATCATGAATAAAGTGAGATTTCTAAAGAAACGTAACAACTTATGAAATACATTTCAAGGAGATTTCCGCATTGGAACTAAAGGCGAGACGATTCCATTTCAATCAAAAACACAAAGAAAAACCTGGCAAATTATTAAATTGATTTTCCGGGGAATGGTAGACCTTGAATAATATGAGAATCTATTATGTGGTCATTATAAGGCAAGGCTCTTTGGGAAAATACTTCATTCGACAGAAATCATAGCAGGTAGAAATGAAAAACCCACTCGACAAATGCCGAAAAACACTTGCAAACTTTGTAAACATCAAAATAAACGTGAGAAAAAGTTACCTAATGAAACACATGACAGGGGATAAATGTCGTGCGGGGGAGAACCAATGATTACAAAGCCGAATTTACATTACACTAGTTGCGTACAAGCTGTTTCATGACATCAGTTGCACTGTTAAGCACATAGTTTCATCATGCTTGCATGGCGCGAAATTACGGGACCACTAGAAGTGTGCAACTAATTACGTAGTATAAGAACGTGATGCAACTAGTGTCGCCAAACCATTTCAGCCGAGCGGATGTGTCTTGTAACTGCATGAGAGTTGTGTACAACAACATTGTGCATTGTAGAAAAAAAGCTTTGATATTGATGGTGCCATGGTTGCTGTGATACTGAAGGTTGCACGACACTGAATTTTAGCAATTCACACCAAAGTTTTGGTGTCGTGAAATTATTTGGAACGTGCATGCAACTAGTTGCATAATGTAAATTCGGCTAAATGTTCTTATTTTCAGCTTGAGACATGACGGCCCTCTACACTAATGACTAAATTCTTGTAAAAGAATTGCAAAATCTTAATTTTTTTAAATCGAAGATCTAAGTTAAATAATCGAATCGAAAATGTATCTCTACCAATAAGCCACCTCTGCGCCCCGAAAATACCTGAAAAATCTACTCGATTCTGTACAAAGGAGGGCGATCCTTCTGATTGATAATCCGTTGTTAAAAGACCGAACTCCACCTCTAATGCGCATACGCAATGTACGCATGCTGAGTCTATTCTACAGGTATTTCAATGGAGCCTGTTCGAAGGAGCCAGTATCATTGATCCCCTGTGCACCGGTGCATGTACGCGAAACTCAACAGTCACGAGCGGAACACCCGTTCACAGTTGATGTTGGTTTCAAGAGAACGGGTTGTTTCTTCGACTCGTTTTGTGTCGAAGTCGGATCGTATGTGAAACGAGCTACCGGCATCTGTTTTTTCACCGCCTTATAATTGGGACTTCTTCAAGACCAGCATTCATAAATCCCTTTTTATAGCCCCTTTCCGAATCGCATTCTTGTGAGGTGTAACATGAAGAGTAATCTTATTATTCCATTGATTTCTATATCAAAACTAGCAAATACCTGGCATGCGTTGAAATGCCACTCGAAGAAATAAAGTGTTTCTGTTTATGGAAATACACAATAATTTGTTTTTCCGTCTGGTGCGTACACGAATAAATTGAAATGTTTTCCGACGCGTGAGCAGGACACATACAGCTGTCCGTGGGAGAAGCATGGATTTTCCGAATTTAGCCCATGCTATCCTCTACCGCTACTACGTCTCCTTTGCAATTCCTACTTCTTTCTCTAAAATTTCAACTGCCCGGAGTCATTGGGACTTTGGCACCCTGAATGGGGATAAATGTTTGCACATCTATCTATCTACATATTTTAATTTTAGTTAAATTTAATAGTGTTATTATAAAATATTTTTTAAACAGTTTCGGCTTACAAGGCCATTTTCATTTTGTGGTTGTACCACATTGAGACGACTTATTGATGCAATTTTAAATTTTAATTTTGAAGGTTGTGAATAAATTGATGTATTACCGGTTAAATCAATTCGCTGAGAAAATAATTGTGATAGATTCACTATTATGCAGGATACTTTGAAATCTGTTTTCCCCACACTAAATGTTAATGTGTTCTTAATATATTTTTTAATAATGACGTTATTGCTATGAATTATTTGGATATGTTATATTGTTTAGATTTTGTAAACACACTAAGAAGGGGGAGTTAATTATTGTCCATACTTACATACATTTGTGTTAAATTGGGGTAATTAGTTCGTTCTATCTATATTATGTATACGCTAACGTCTGTCGTACACACTCGCTCCACGTACTAGATAAAAACGGAAGTGATGCCATCTATCATATTGAAAAAGAACTATTGAAGTTTTCTTACTATATAGTTTTCCCGGAAGTGGATTTTTACCTGCTATTCGCGTTAATTCGATCAAAATAAAGTATAACAACGTTTATAACAAAATTGTAATATTTCTGGTCTGCACTCTCCACCGCCTGATTAAACATATTGGGTAGGCCTACAAGGATAGCCCATTGGTTGGACCAACCGCATTGATTACAGAATCACTCTGTTTACCAGGCTATTCATAGCTGCGGGTTGTGGGTTAACTGGGAGTGGGAGGGGTGGGAAGGGGATAGAGGAGGCAGATTGGTTAATGGGAGAGTTCCAGGACACGTGGATTCTAACCCAACCTACCCACCTAATATATATTGTGCTGCCGCTGAGAACTACGTTATAATTTGTTGTATTTATTTTTACATTAGCTCCAAACAGGAGGCCGTGGTGAAAATAAATTCTATCAGGGCCTGTCATCTTAGGGGATGCTGTGTGGAGGGTCTTTTTCGGGAAAGGAAGGAGAGGAATTTCTGGGTAGGAAAATATATATTAGGGTTACGTAGGAAACTAGGGTCAGAGTGTCCAGGAGTGACAGAGGCATGAATCCATCTTTCCAACAGCGGCGCAAGGCGATGGATCGAGAGAGAGCACCTTGCCCCCTAGCACAGGCACCGAAAAGGATTGAAAGGATAACTTTCGTAACTTCTCGTCGTTTCCTAGCATGACTACAGATCGCCAAAGAATAAGTAACAGTTTACAATGACTAAGTGTCATTAATATATTCGATATCAAGTATTGTTTGTACGTTAGCTTGGAGTGGTCAAAGGATCTCCCTCTCCCGATCTTGCCCGCCAGGTAGGTGTATCCACCTCCAAGACCTTATTCCATGATCCCGGGCACCTCTGTTAAGTCGCCAAACGTAGCGAACCACTTGACGTGACTTATGGTTTAATAATGTAGTGATTTTGGCCCGACTTTTAGAAAAGACAACGTGACCAACCCCGAGGGATATAATAAAGGGGGCACGAGCGTGTATTTGTTGACTTTATCGCTCCATCCCTCGGCACAGTGGGTGTTTGAACAACCCCCGTATGATTATTTCCGCTTCGATACTCGCCGTATGGGTAGGTGGCGGAGTTAGGCGAGGTATTAATACCCCGGTCAGCTGTTCCTAGTTCTATGGAGTACTCAAACAGACTAATTATTCTAACGCCAGTATCTACTTTGTTGGGTGCAATGGCGGTTCGTGGTGATTCTCAGCTAGAATAAAAGTTAAAAGTTTAAGAAACTTCTGTTAATTTTTGTCGATTTGAAAATGTATATAATAATATTAATTTAGAAATGCGGGAATAATACTTACTTTAATATCAGCTTACTGTGGTGGTAGTAGAAGATTTTCAAACATTGTCAGGTTATTTGTAACCCGGAAACGTTTTACTTTTCAAAAAAATAGACAAAAAAAAAAATATGAAACAATATAATTAAAATATGTAACTTTTTTATGTGAATACCGCACAGAGTCAAAACTGCTCCCGTCTGGAGTCAGTGAGACTATAGCATCCCAAATTTGGATATTTTGTGAGGCTGAAGGTAGCGGGGAGGGGAAGGAGATGGAGAAGAGGAAGGTGGGGAAGTACCTGGCTATTCACATCTGGTCACTAAACACGGCTAAAGCCATTTTAAGCAGCGTTTCAATTCTCAAACAAAGCGCTCATATAGATTTGACTCATATTTCGCTTATATTTCGCCAAATTTGACACTATTATAAAATTCGGAACTTTTCTGCCAAAATTGGTTTTTGACGGTATTCGATTTGTGTGAACATTATTTAACAAGATTTAATAATAATTCACCAAATTTAAAGTGAAAAAATTAGCGCTTTCCATAGTTTTAATATATATTTTTTTTAAATTGTGCTTCGCTTTCGTTCGAAGCCCTACAAATAATATGCATTACATTATTCGAAAGTGATATCTGGCGAATTTCTTATAAGTTCGGATATCTCGTGCACCACGATGTACGCCATTGGAACGATATACGTTATGGAACCTTACTTTACAAAGAAGGACGTACACCAGAAATAATCCTTTAGGGGGTCAACTCTCTAAGGGATCAATTGGCAGAGGGGTCAACTTAACATGAAATGTGTCAAAACTAGGATCAACTGTTCTGTAGATCAACTGTCGGGGGATCAACTCAGGGGGAGGCAATTGTCGGGGATCAACTGTCAAGTCAAATAATAAATTTCTTAGAAGGTAGTTAATACACAATAATGTGCACATACCAATAAATTATATACGTACAGCATTGAAATGTAAACAGTTCACTCAAAAATCCACGAATACCAGAAAAATAATAATACCTAACGTACAATAGAATTATTAATTTATAAAACTATTACAAAATACTCTGTTCGCCTTGGCACGTCTCTCACGGCCCTGCTCCACACATTCTGCACTGCACAGCCTGCGTCTCAGCTTACGCTGATTCTCTGTGCGCAGGGAGTGCAGACATTGCCTGCGCTGCACGTGTCTGCCTCTCAGCTTACGTTGTTCCATACAAGTCCATACATCACAAAATCTGCACCTGCACGGTCTGCACGAGCTGCGCCGGCTGAATTCTACGCTTACGCCGACCCTTAACCTTTCACCACACAAGAGAGAATTATTTTTTTATGAAACATTTCATAAAAACTAATTTTCCTAGGTGCGTTCTGGATTACGCACCTTGGGAGCGGATATTTTTAGTAAGAAGTTTAAGTGGCGTGCTGTTCAAAGTGTCGTAAAATCATAACCCATGTTTGAACCGTTTGTTGCTTTTTTTTTTTTTTTTTTTTTTATAGAGAAACCTCACATGAGTCCCAACTGCTCCCTTCTGGAGCCAGTGAGACTATGGCATCCCCAATTGGAGTATGTAGTGAGGCTGAAGGTAAGTGGGGAAGGGAAGGAGATGGGGAAGAGGAAGGTGGGAAAGTACCTGGCTATTCAGATCTAGTCACTAAACACGGCTAAAGCCATTATTAAGCAATGTTTCAATTCTGAATGGTGGTCTTACACCAGGGCGATACTGAGAGTATCTTCCACTCTGGAACGTGCCGCAAATATAACATATATTATTTTTATTAATTAATTGTGAAATAACACAAATTAATCAAATAAAATTTATTTGCGCACGCCGGGTTTGAACCCGCAACCTTCCGAATGGGAGTCAAGTGTCTTACCACTGTCTGATCAAGTGATCAAGTGCTGTTGTTGTTTGAGATTTTACTGCATACAGGTTCCCCAGAGAAAGCAGCCACTGGTTGGGAAATGGCTGCTAGGCTCGTAAATAGATTAAGAACCCTCGACTGAATCGCGATTACAGGATTAGCACTTTAAGCTCTATGGATGTGTCGCCAGCCAATTCACAGGAGTAGGCTAGGCTTAACAATGCCCAATGCGTATTGATTTATTTATATATTAGGTCACTACTCGTAAAAACAACTTATTAAATGGTTATTTTTCACGAATCACCGTCATTTTAAATAATCAAGAATAGAGGTTGAGTAAGTCTTCATTTTTAAGAATCTTCATACAGTACATACACATTATAAATAGAACTGCTGTATTAATTTATTTAAATATTAGGTAATTTACTCGTAAACTACGTATTGGAGGGTTATTTTTAATGAATCACTGCATAACTCATTTTAAATTGAAAATCATCAAAATGTTTTTCAAAAGAAGAATGCTTTATTACGCCTTTTTTATGAAATCTAAGATGTCGCGTATTCGCAATGCTGTGCGAAGTTATTACTATCGAACAAAAATTGACCAAAACAAACACAAATTACAGCCTTTCTACTTTAGTAACTACATATTCACTTGCATAGAATGTAGGTACATTGTATATTTCTGGATTACAGTACATTATGTATGTTTATTATGTGGAATGTTTAAGAACCATTAAAGTTATAATTTGTCTTAGATGTTTTACATACCTAAAAATAAATTTATCTATCTACACTATTACATATTTCATAACAATAATTACAATAACATTAATATGTATCATATAAAACGAGCTTAAATTATCCGGCCGTTTTGTGCGTCGTTCGGTTAGTACGACAAAGTACCGCCGGTCCCTTAAGGGTCGTTATATCTGGGTTCTACTGTATATTAACTAAGTATTAGAGAGTTATTTTTTCACGAATCACCGTAAAACTCGTTTAAAATTGAACAGCTTTCAAATGATTAGAATTTGTAATTTTCAACGAATCACTGTACTCGATGTGAATCGAGCTCCTGAAATGTTTATTATCATTGTCGAATGCACTCGTTTCTTAGAATCGGTCACAATATTTGATGATACATTCCAGTAACACATAAAAAAGGCGAATTTTTTCGTTGAGAAAAAGTTTTTTTTAAGGTTATCTAACGCTTTTAATTTGAATGTATTACCAAGGAATCGATTCAATTAAGTAATAAATGTAACGAATCTTGCGATTGCACTACGAAACTCCCTATATTCACGATAAAGCGGGCGACAAACGCGAAGTTCACATCAAAAAGATACTGCGTTATAAGTATCTTTTCTACCGACACACTACGTTATAAAATATTCCTTCCTACGACAGGAGAAGGGGTCAGTTGAAATCGGAAGCGGTCGAGAGAATATCATTTCTTTGTACTGGATATGTTAACTTGACAGCTCCGTGCATGCTCCGTGTATTAAAAATGACCCCCTCTCCTGTTTACGGTAGAGAGGGGGTCGCATAACTTTTCTGATATCGCCACTGTAGCGATTACGAAAAATAATTCCAATTAGCGAAGATTCAAACCGCGATCACAGCGCATCATCTTTTTACGTCTGGCGGGTCTCATGGGATTGTATGGCGAGCGCTATTGTGTTATAAATAACTTTTTGATGTGAGCTGCGAGTTTGTCGCTACCTTAAAGAGAACGTTAATGTTACAAGGCGTTAAATATATTATATTGTAGTAGTAAATTGGTAGCATTCTAACTAACTTAAAATCTAAATAAATCACACAATCCATAGATTTCATTAATTCATCTAAGACGTGATCAATTTATTCCGTTCGACCTTGGAGAAACGAAAGAGGTTCAAATATGACTTAAGACCTCATTATCTAATTAACTGTCGTTTAGTGTCAAAAACTACTTATGTATATTAAATGCTAATGTATATTAAAGTTAGTATTTCTATTCGAAATTGTCAATTCGTTAGTATTTTTTACTTTTTGTGGTGGTTTGGCGTTTAGTAATGTAAATCCACGGATAGATCCACCAGTGATGCCCTCATACACCAATTTCTTATTTATTTCCTGTCAATATCGGTTCGGCTGTCAACAGTGCAACCGTGCTCGGGATATCTTACGAAATCGTCGGAAGTTACGCTCATTTATTATCGTTCCGATATTGTAAATTTATCGATTTTAATGCTATATGCCGGATATTCGCGTCCTCGCTAACCCAAGTACTTAGTTCGAGTCATAAATAAACCACTCATTAGATTGATACCTTGGGGCTTTTTGTACCGAATTTCGACAGTTTTACCATGGATATGGCAACAAAACGCTGTATTTTACGTCACACACCATAGACGAGGGTAGAGGAGATTCAAAATGCCACTCAGTTCTTCCACGGACATTCCAAGTTCTCTGTGGGTTCGAAGATTTGACGTCACAATGACTTCACGCGTCTTTTTCATTCGGTTGGCCATTTCGTTCGGAGTTATACCCCCCTGGTTCGAGTTTAGACAATCGATTTTTTGCAAGGCCAAGGTCAGCACGCAAGTAAAATCACACGCACATCATAATATACACCTACTTATTCATTACTCGATTAATAGAGAACAACCGTGTATTTAAAATGTATTTATAAAATAATAATAGACAGTCCATAGAAAAATTTAATCAATATTGTAAAACAAACATGGACAGTAGAAATATGTATCGATTGATAACTGGAACTAGAAATAACGACGCAGATATAATATGTTCATTGGATGTAAAAATAGAATTAAGAAAACAACCGTTATTTTTTTAACTTTAGGTTATCAACTTTGTAACTATTTTTCTTTAAAAGAAAGGAAAGAGAGAACAGTAACAAAGTTGCAGTAAAGCACTCAGTAAGATAAACCTCACTCAGAGCCGTGAGTTTATGTTTGATGAGACTGTTAAAAATATGAAGGGTGAACGAAAGGGGAGAAGTGAAGTTTCAGAGGAAAATCGTTCAAATACAATATATTATTATTTATTGCTCTAAATTCGTGAATAAGCGCCGACTTATTAAAAAAAACACGATAATACATTAACATAAAAGGAAATAAACAAAGTCAAATAACGTAGTATTATGGTGTTGAAGAATAAGCTAACAAATAAGTTGTTTTATGAGCGCAATGTTGTAGACATTTATTGCAACTCGTGAAATAAAAGCAGAGTCATGAAACACTTTCATTAATTTTCTCTATTCGTCTTAACCCTTGAATAAAAATGAAGATAGGAGTCTGTAGAATTTTCAAATGAACATCAATAATTTCTTGGATGATACTATAATAGATAATTGAGTACTCACGCTAGAATTCCGCTCATGTGGAAGATCTCAGCATTCAAGTAGGCCAGGTAAGCCATCACGAAGATGAAGATGGGTTCGATGACCCTCACTTGATGCGTAAACCTGGTCACGAAGCCGGTGGCGAAGCCCCAAACCACCCCTATCACAGTGCCACCCACCGCAACCACCAGGAAGGAACCCAGTCCTGCCAGGACATCAGTGTACAGGATATTGGAGGGACCCATCTCCGTGTAGGCCTCGAACATGTGGTACAGGACTACAGTGACGGCGTCGTTTAGCAGGGATTCACCGAAGACCACGATGTACAGGATCTCGTTGACGTGGATCTCTTCGAACACAGCCAGGACTGCGACAGGGTCCACAGCAGAGATGAGCGCAGAGAATAGGTACATGTCCAGGATGGGAGCCTCTCGCCCGAACAGGCCACCCATTCCGCATGCCCAGAGGGAAGTACCTGGGAACAAGCGACACACAAGGTAAGTGCCTGGTGGAACAAGCAAAATACAAGGAAAGTACATGCAAGAGTCAACAGAACACGAGATAAATACCAGGAGGGAAAAGTAAGATCCAAGATAAGTGCCTTTTAGAACAAGCAGGACACAAGAAAAGTATATGTAAGGATAAGCAAGACGCAAGGTAAATACCACTACACACATAAAATGAACAGTTGGGACAAGTAGTAAGACACAGGGTAAATTGTAACTAGATACAAGGTAAATACCAGGTGGGTCAAACAAAAATACACAAGGTACGTTCCTGTAGGAACAAGCAAGATACAAGAACGGTATAGGTAAGTTTAAGCAATACCAGGAGGAACACAGGGTAAGATACTGTAGGAATAAGTAACCACAAGATAAATATCAGGAGGTATAAGTAAGGCCCAAGATAATTTCCTGTAGGAATAAGCATGACAAAAGAAAGATACATGTAAGAATAAGCGGGAAACAAGGTAAGTAGCAGGAGGAACAAGTAAAAGCCACAGCAAATTACTGTAGGAACAAGCAAGATACGAGGTAATTGGGCGACATCTAGGAAAGAGAAGTAAGTATAAAAGAGGCCAGTTATCAACAAATCTAGAGAAATTTGAGCTGGACGCCGAGAAGTTTAACAAAAAGTAGATGAAATTAGACAACATTACGAAGATATCTTGGAAAGCTCTCAGGTGCATCTAATGAAAGGTTGGGACCAAAAGAAGTTTCGTATCTTTTCCTATGAGGTATTTATGACACACGACAATAGGTATATATTATAAAAGTAATTTCATCCACATTCTTACATTACACTTCACGAAAATATATTTAGAATATTACAGTTAAAGCGAAACGCCATAAAATAGCAACGTTCATTGTAATTCATCATTACTAGAAACACTTGCAACCAACAATAATTTACGACTCAGTATTCACACCTGTCAGCTTTAAGAACCGTAGGAAATACTCAGTAAAGTAAGGAAAGTAAAATAGGAAATCTATAACTCCACGTGTAAGATCTATTAAACGTTGGAAAAGTCATATTATACTCTATAGATAGCGTCCATCAATGCCGCGGGTAAATTTAATTTCCGCGCAATTTGAATAGGAAATATGATTCAAAATCTATTCCTGTTATAAATTGAATTGAAATTCACTATTCAATAAAATATTTACATATTGATATTCTTTGATATTTCGACTATTTTGATATTTATACAATTTCGGCTTTTGCGTAGTGGTAAATTTGCATCAGAGATTATCCAAATTATTTTTGTTCTAAAAAACGACAAACATTAAGAAATGAAATGGCCCTTTTAAGAAGTTACCACATTCGACATTATTTTTATATATTTTTGAAGTAAATACTTCATTACGCACGCTTGACTTGAGGGGTAAACTGGCGAATGCGTTACGGAAATTACAACGAGAGGCGTAATATCGGGCGTTACGAACGTTACGGAGGCGAACGATAATAAATTTAAATTAATTTTGAGGTTCATTCCTCACAATCTAATCGTAACAACAGTGCTCAAATCCATAGTAATGACTTTTGGAATGGGTGCTGGCATTTATGCTGGCAATAGTTGTGTTGTTGTTTCTTACATTCTAAACGTTACAATCTAATTAATAACTAGCAATTTTTCGATTGGAATTTTTTGAATTTCCTGCTGCAAATGTGAATGAACGTAGCTCTCTAACTAGAATCCGAATCAAAAATGTTTTATTTTAAACTTTGTAAGAATTAAATGAACAATCCCATTCTAAGCGTAATTCCCTTAATAAAATTAATCAAGTTTTCGTTTAGAGTGTGCGAAAGAAAAAAAAAGTGCATTGAAACGACTGATTTGTCACGATGATTGGTAAAAATCAAAACAAATCTTCAATATAGATTCTTATACACTGATGATTGGAATGGTTTTATTCGATGCCAGAAAGAAAATTAGATTAAATTACTAAAGGATTAACTTCAGTCGTGTGGTCTAAAGCACACTCGTATTTTTTTAAAATATGAATACCGCACAAGAGTCCCAACTGCTCCCGTCTGGAGCCAGTGAGACTATGGCATCCCCAATTAGGATATGTTGTGAGGTTGAAGGTAGTGCGGGGGAGGGAAGTGGAAGAGGAAGTGGAAGGTGGGGAAGAACCTAGCTATTCAGATCTGGTCACGGCTAAAGCCATTTCAAGCAACGTTTCAATTCTGAATTATAATTATGCGTTGGGACAATCGATTTTTTCGTATGACGTAAAGTATCTAGCTATTGCGATCTGGTCACGGCTAAAGCCATTTCAAGCAACGTTTCAATTCTGAATTATAATGCGTTGGGACAATCGATTTTTTCGTATGACGTAAAGCATCTCTGTGAAGTATTACATTACATATTTACCCTGATGGTGGACACTGAAATGCTGTCCAAGCCGTTGGCTTCTTTTTTTTAGCATTTGTTCCACACGGGAGGCTCATCCTTGGGGATGCTGTGTAGAGGGTATTTTTAGGAAAGTTAAGAAGTTCAGAAAAGAAAAAAAGGCACGAGGGGTGGGTAGGAATGAGGAGGTCAATGTTTCCAGGATGGACGTATGAATCCATCCCTCCCGCTGCGGTGCAAGGCCAAAAGGTATCACTCACCCAGTCTCTCCCGATCCGGCCCGCCACGCAGTAGGTGGGCAAACGCAACCGCCGCCAAGTTCTAGAAAACCCTTACCCCATGAACCCGGGCGCCCCGGCTAAGTCACCAAACGTAAACGTTACGAATCACTTGGTGCGGGCGACCAGTGGCAGAGGTGTTGGTTATCCAATAAATGGTTCCCGAGGCGCGGTATCGTATCCCTACCTCTCAAATTAAAGAAACCCAAAAATAAATCTCAAATCATATCCGTTGAAGTAGTCTTATCGACAAAAAATAATAAGTAAGATAATAAACACACACAAGGTCAGTTTCCTTTACCTTGAAAGACATTGTTCTAAGGCTAGATTTACACTTTGAAAATCCAATGTGCCAGAAGTCGTAAATTTACTAAAAAAAATTTAATTATAAAAAAAATTATAAAAAAATTTAATAAAAACTTAGATAAAAGTGTAAAGCTAGCCTAACTCGAGGGTCTTACGTAAATCGGCGACAGAATATCAGATTTACATAATATGTCGAATTGGTAGTGATCACTTTAGTATGCATAACAAGTCATGTAATATAGCGCAGACACGTGACAAATCATGGGATATTATAGGCCTAATAGGCCCTGAATGATATTATTTTCCTCAGGGCCTCCTGTGTGGAGCTAATTTAAAAATAAAAATAAATGTTGAGGCATACACAATCGCCGAGCTTTGATTATATAAATGTCTAGATAGAGCGCTCGAGCGACGAAACGCCAAAAAAAAAAATCAGCTAACTGTTCGCCTTAAAGCTTGTCCTGTCCGCTCAGATGCAACAGTGTCGTTGTGCGGTAAACACGTGTTGTGTGACATTTGAAAATGACGATTTGCGCTATAACAGTGTGCAGGAAAATCAAAGGACGGTTGAAAACAACTAAAAATATTACCTATCATCGGTAAGTTACATTAAAATAACCATTTAGTTAAAGAAATAATTCAGTTTTAATAGTGTAATTTGGTCTTAGAACAGCGCCATTGACGCCATGTTTACGGGGTTGCCTGTTCTTTAAATAACAATTTCCCATGAGTGCGTTGTTAATTTTAAAATAGGTTTTTAATAATTACCCAAAAGTACACTATACATAATAATAATATAAATGTGAAAGTATGTCTTTGTGTTTAAGTGTTTTTTAATTCTTCACGTTGACACCATATTAAAAAAAGTTATTAATACGAAATTTGTTTATCTATTAAAATTACAAAAAATGTGACAGGTTTGTTTGGTGAAGTATCAAGTAAACTTTTAATTTTATTCATACATATTTTACAGAATACCTAATGATCCTATATTAAGAAGTAAGTAAATAGAAATAATAAGAAAAAGCCGCGGAGAGGATGTCTGGCAACCAGCTAAAACAACTGTCATTTGCTCTGATCATTTCCGTGCCAAAGACCTGTATTTTGTCAACATTCAAAAGCGTCGAAGGTTAAAAAAGGAAGCGATCCCGTGTAAGGTAATTTTTTAAAATTGTAATTTTGTTTTTAGCGGCCCGTACCAAAAGGTGCCAAATAACGTAAGTCTATTACTAAAATTCTGCAACCGTCTTTTCGTATTTTTGACCTTACTAAGTAAATTTTATTGTTCTTTGTAGTTTTAATTTGTTGTTCGAATAAAATATAATAATAATAAAAGTAATATGTAAATGATTTCTAAAACTGTTTAATAAGTCTTTATTATATAACTAAATAAAACCGTTTCTAATGATTGTCGTTGTCTTTATTTGTTAAAAATAATCAAATAAAAATAAATCTCTTTTAACAATGATTTTCTTTTGATTTATACTTCATTTAACAATGTATATATTTATCTTTATATTTTATGTATAAGCTGTTTGTCTCTTACCAATAAATAAATAAATAAATTATATGTAGAAAACTATTTTACTTAAATGAATTCAAAATTAACGAATTATAGGTCCCGCAAAACGGAAACATATTTTTTACCCACTTTTATGGGAAATATTTGGGAGCTGGTATCACTCAACACGCCCGCAGCGCTTGTAAAACAATACAAGTTAAGCATACTTGTGTGCGTGTCACGCACACTAGTGTTTCAAATCTGGCCTGTTCTTTTTGTTGCAATTACAGCGCATCACTCTATCTAGACATTTATATAATCAAAGTCGCCGAGTAAAACCGAACGTGATCCGACGCATCTTTTTAGCCAAGTTTTTGGTCTAAAGCTAAACTCAGTCAACCGCTAAAAATAAATATATACTGAACTTAAAAAGCACGGTAAAAATTTACAAAGTTTTCAAATCGTATCCACTTTTAAAATTTCATAAATTTCTTTTCAGAAATGTAATTTCCGATGAATTCATCCTTCATAAAAGAGTAATTCATTATGCATCACCATTCAGAAGTAACAAATTCATAATAATTATTCGCTGAGTGAGATACACTTATAGCTAGATAGCTCTTGCGCTGAAGCCCGGAGATTTCCGACTAAACTAAGTGAGTTGTTATTCAGTTGAGATTGGATTTTCGGAATACAGTAAATTTAAGTAACGGGGATTCAGAAGAACTTCTTTACCTTGAAAACAAAGGAAACAGGGGGTGAAAAATGGGGTGGTTACCCAACCTCACCTCACATTACCTCACCTAACCCCATCTTACCTCAATTCAAGTAACCTGAATTTAAAACGGTGTGTTGAAGTCAGAACGTATGCTACGAATTTGTTCAATAAAATGGCGTTTTCCGGCTACAGAATCTGTTATTTTGCTTTTTATTTGTATAATATTATTTTTACATACTAGAAACTTGTATCCACTAAGTCACTGCAAGTAGCTTATTATCAATATAGCACATACTTGTGAAAAATTACGGGATATTAGGGAGACGGGTATGGGTACCGCCGCCCGGGAACCATTTATTGGATAAAACCTCTGCCATAGTGGTTCTCTTACCCCAAATGGTTCGCTACGTTTGGTGACTAAGCAGGGGTACCGGTGAGGTTTGTCCAGATCTTGTCGGCGGATGCGTCTGCCCACCAACTGCGTAGAAGCTTGGCTCGGGAGAGACTGGCTGATGGAGATGACTCCCAGTTTCTACCATTCCTTATACCTTTTTCCATCCCAGAACTTCCTCTCTTTCCTTTCATAATAAGACCCACCACACAGCATCCCAAAGACGACATAGGCCCTGAGAGGATTTTTTTCTCAGCATCCTTTTTTCCTGTGTGGAGCTAATATAAAAAATCCTGATAAATCAGTTCCTACTTTCAAAATGATAATAAAAATAATTTTCTAAGGCAGGTAGTTTATCGCCTGTCTGAATTATTTACACGATCGGCTACAATTTTGAAAATGGCAACAAAAAAATAATTTTAAACAAAAGTAAAATCGAGTTCCCGGGCTACGGACAATAAGGACCAGTTGTTTCGGAAAAATTCACGTTTGAATTTCCTTCAAATCGTCATTCATCGAAAAATTGGGTTGTTTCAACCTCCGTCAGAAGAAATTACAACGAAAATATAATGGAAATGTTTAAAAAAATGAAAAGATTATTTTTTTCATTTCAAATTTGACCCACAATCACGTCTTCCTTCATTTCAAATACGAAATGGGTTGTTTCAACTCCAAATAACGTTCGATAAATTTGAAAATTTCACTCAGTGTTGCGCTAACCATCCGAACTCGCCTGATCACATTTCTATGGTATTTTCATTGAAATTTCTTCCAACGGAAGTTGAAGGAAATTCAAATTTGAAGGGAATTCCGAAACAACTGGTCCAATGAAATATTCGTACAAATTTCTTCTGACAGAGGTTGAAAAAAACCCTTTTTTCAATATTATATTCATACGTGAAATTTTCCGAAACAACTGGCCCTAAGACAACTTAGAACAGACTTACTGACCGCCATTTTTATATGCTATATCCTATTGGGATCCATGAAAACTCAACAATGTTGCATTTCAACACCTCTTTGAATAGTCAATAAAAGAGATAAAAAATTGCCCATAACCTAACCTAACCTATTTAACCTAGTTTTTACAAATCACTCAAATGACTTTTCAAAGAAGTGATGAAGTACTACTGTTGTATAATTATGTTTGCAGGGAAAATCTTTATTTGTGTGAAATATGTTATGAAAAAAATATAATAATACGTTATGTAACATTCGTTGACAAAATGAAGAGCCTACATAATAAATTATAAGCACCTGCCATCCTATCCTGTAAATTTATCTATGGACTTGAAATATGGGAACCATTTATTTAACTACTAAGTATATTTTATACAATGTCACATTTGTTCATTGCGTGTTACAACTAACAGCTAATATTAATGTAGAGGCCACTAGAAACTAGTTATATTATGGAAACTAACTAATAGAAACGCTTTTCACCCCTCAGACCAAATTGATTGCTTTCGGGAACAACTCATGTAGGCCTCATAGATATCGTGACTTCCTTACTAAAAACATGTTGAGTAATATGATCTTAACGGTGTTAAAAAAAGAGAAAACACCACGTAGTATAAAATCAAATCTAAAAGTTAACCAAAAAACAATTAAAATGTACAGCTTTATGAAACCTATGTTCCCGACCGTAATTTGAAAAAAAAAAATAAAACTTTGTGAATATTTTATTAATTATTTTTACACGAAACTACAAAAAAGTGAGATGACAATCGTCTAACAACCTGAATGTGTGTGTTGTTATTTTTTCCGATACTCATTAATTTGAGTTAGAAAAAACTTAATTTGAGCTATATCTTTTTTATGTTTGAATTCAAAAAAGTTATATTAAAAAAAGAATATACTTATTTCTAATAGTAACATTTGAAAGCGTATTTCACGACCCTTCAAAAACAGTTTTTATTGTTTGGATTTTATTGCAAAGGGAAATATTCTGTCCTTTTATCTTCTTCCGCTCTTTTCAAAATAAAAAACATTAATAGCAAATTTAAATTAATTTTCTAATATTTCTGGATTTCACTCCCCAAGGGTATTTATTCTGGGCCATCATTTCAAATTATGGAGTAGCTAAGTAAGTAAACCTCTTTCTTCCTTTAAACTTGCCTAAAGTCCTTCCTGTTAAGTTTGCATAAAAAAAATGATTTTACATTATTTCCACAACACTTTCCTCCATCCTCCATTTCGACTAACCTCTAACCTTTTTTCCCACTGCTTTTACCCGCATAAACCGTATTTTACCTTCGATATCAAAACAGATTTATTTCCGATTTTTTTTATGCCTAATCCTCGAAATTGAAACACTAAAAATTAATGAAAAACTTACTAGTTCGAATCTAAATTTGTTTGTGCTTCTCCAGGCTTAAGATCCTTGTTGAAAAGCAACGTGACAAAATTATCTTAGGATATAGGTTTTATGCAAACAATTGATATCCTGTTTGGCAATAATTACATTATAATACATCTAGAGAAGTTATTGTCTCATAAAAAAATTATCTGAAATGTGTCAAGCAACAAACACATGCAATTATTAATTTAAACGTTGTTCATGTATGACAAAGATAGTCATTCAAAGAAAATGTTGGGTATGGACAAAATGACATAGGACTACTACGTTCTATATCACGGGTGTGATTGAGATGACAAGATACGCTTACTCGTTTACACTAAGATTAACATGAAACGCTGATGGAACATTTTCTCATGACACACGATAGCATTTTGGCACTCATTTATGCAATTTGGTTAAGGATTTGGTTTGGTTTGTAATGTCGTTGCTGTTTTGGAAGTCTATCTAATTAGAATATCAGATTGATATATCCAGAATCCCAACTAGAATCAGTAGATTATCTAGCAAGATATCATATTATATTGAATCTACAGATTGATTTGAAGGCGATATAACATTCCTTATGAAGTGAAGCTATACCCCAAATCACTATTTAAATTTATCTTTACAACGAATCGGTTTACATTATGAATATGAAAAAACATGTTATGGATATATTGAAGCTTTTCCTACCTTTTCAATTTATTGGAATTAAAATAAAATTATTAATTACGTTTACAAAAGATATAAGCGCAAAGTACTAAATATTTTGTTTTTTCATTAAATAAATATTAAGTAATATAAGAAACAATTTTTAAAAAATACCCCTTTATGGCTAAGATTATTTTTGACTCGATTGATTGACTAACTTTTTTCGTTCTTGTAAAATTATTCATAAAAAAATGAAAACAACTTTGGCGCTACTTCCCTCGCGCAGATAATACCAAAAATTCGTTTTAGATTTCTAAAGGGGTAAGAAGTCAAATATTTCTGGCGTTTATAATCCTCTGAAGATAGCGATAAAGTTTAAACTAGCGCATCCACTGGAGCGACCACGCAAAATAAATAAATTTGCCTCGATTGCTCGAGATTTCCAGATGATCATTTTTTTAATTTTTCTCGAACATTAAATAAAATCATATCTTCGAATTTTAACATAAAGACATAAAAAAACTTATTAAAATGCTATATAGCCAATGAATTAATCTGCGTGTTTGAATCTGCCGTCAGAGGTACTTATTCGAGTCAATATAGAATATTTTCGATTTCTGTATGATGTCTGTGGTATACTTGATAATGAAAGGTACATATCTTTGAAAAAGGGACTTAATTTTAACCGTTAACAGCTGATCATAAATTTTGCGCCAAAAAAATATTTAAAACATTATTTTTAACATCGTTCTAAAATAATCTACGAAGTTCGAATTTGCAACATCTACGGCTATAATAGATAAAGCTTTCAATAGCTTCGTTTTAAGACCAAAATAACAAACGTGGAAGCTACAAATATTTTTTTAAACTTTTTTTGCCGAATCAAGAGAGAATTGGCTTTTTAAAGCCGTAAAGCAATCTTAGACATTTAAAAAGGCGCATAAATAAGTCAAAAATCGCTCCATTTTGATTTATGCAAGAAAAAACATCGAAAAAAGTGTGTTTTTATTTTATTTTGCGAAATTCGGGTACAAATACTCGAGTGTTTTACGATCATTTTATAAAGAACTCAATTTGCCACATTATACAATAAAAACATAACAGAAAAGGACATTTTGAACTTTAAAGCAGTTTGTATATGCCTATATTTTTATTTGGGGTTTTAAAAAGACTTGGGTATTTTAGTCGCATAACTTAATTACAGCATCAAAAATATTTCTCAGCGATCGAATTTTCAAACCAAAAAGAAAATAAGTAAGGTAACGTTGAGTGCCATCTTGGCTACAGGAAGGTTTATAAGGAACTTTACTCACCGATGGTAAGGGTGTTGAATATGGTCCCGATGACAGCGAACAGAAGTATGGTGCCGAGGTGGTCGAAGAAGAGCCGGTTGGGCATGAAGTAACCGGCGTCCAGGATGATGGGAGGAAGCATGTACAGGAAGAAGGTGTCAGGCGTGAGGGGGGACACGTGGAAGCTGCGGATGTTATACAGGATGATTCCGATCACCACGCCGACCACGATCAGCAAGCATGACTCGGGGAACATCTTGGACAGCTTGGGAGTCATGTGGAAACCTGAAACAATCAAAAATTAAACAGATTTAGAAAGAGAGAACACGAGGCTTTCATTTTGCATTTGAAAGTTTACCATAAATGTTCCCAAATCGATCATTCAATGGATTAGTCAGACATCTCAGAAAAATCCAAAATTGAGCAGAGTATGCAATTATATGTAAAAGTGTGCCCTCTCTCTGGAACAATACTCAGATTACTCTTAAACAAATCATTTGCAATGCAGAAAAACATATAGTGAAATAATTTTTTTTAAATTACGTTCTGGGTTACCTAGTCGGAAATTTCAAAATGTCATAGTAATGTACCGGACCGTTATGATTCCCGGTGTTATTTTACAGCATATTTAATACGCTAGACACAGACAAGGATAAAAAATATTATATTTATGGCGAGCATTCGAATATTACTTTCCTCATTATCCTAAGACTTAGTATTTGGAGATGTGTGACTAATCTACTAGACGATCGATTTATGAAATAATTCTGAAACAGAAAACCGCCAAACAGTTCACCCGGTTCAAGTTTCACATTGTTTATTAAAATAATTATTTTTGCAATACGATAAAAAGTGAAGTCAAAATAATAACCTTTAAAACGTTGAAACTGTAATATGTACCACTCCGTTGTATAAAGAAAATTGTAAAAGTTGTAAAAGTAAAATATCTATTGAGAGGTAAAGGATTGGTTAGTTGAAAAAACAGCGAAAAATTGACAATGTATAAACTCGTAAATATAACAATGGACAGAAATGGTCACAAAAAGGATACAAATTTTATACAATAATTAATTACATAATATATGTGTTTGATGTGCCCCCCATAAATAAGCAGGGCTTGTGTGTATGGGGGGGGGGGAGGTGCTATATTGTTTTTATTTGACATAATTCCGTTCAAGTTTTATATTATTTTTTATTCAATGGACACAATGGACACAAATGGACACAATGTACATACATGGTTATAAAATGAACCCTAAATGGACACAAAATGGAACAATGGACAAAATTGCACGCAATGGACACATATGGACTCAAAATCGACACAATGGACACAAAATGGACACAATGGATACAAATTGGACACAATGGACACAAAATGGACACAACGGACACAGAATGGACACAATGGGCACAAATGGTCACAATTGAAAAGTACAATACCTGATAAAGCGGTGTTATTCAATGCAATAAATACATTATCACAAATATTGGAGACCTTGGTAGGGTAGGAATTGATAGAAATATGACTGAACTGACGACTAATATTGTTGTAGGCTTCGGACATAAAATAACACCATTGTGATTTTATCGCCAGTCAGCAAAATAATAATATGTGGAGGCTTTTCGTTCGGTAAATGTTTGTGAATTGGAAAATAAATTTACAAAACTGAATAAATACGGTTCTTACAAAGCTCCCAATCTAGAATATTTTATTTTTCACAAAACATTTTGATAACTGCCAATCAGCATAATATAAATGTACAGCTCAATCAAAAGGGCTTGCAAACGTATGGGTGTATTTTACATGAAGCTTTGAACATATTTTCAGAAAAAAGAACACGTTTTCTAGATCTCAAGCTTTTTAAAATTATAATATCCTTCAGGTGTATTGAATATCTAGTCAACTTTTAAGCTGCCATTTAAAATAATAATTTGAAGAACAGTGAATTATTACTGAAATTAGTGAAAGCCTACTTACTTTTACACTACTTGCGTTGCCATTAACAACGGGTTTTTAGAGAAATTGTGTATTGTGCGGGCCATAGACATGGGCAGATTTATTCACAGTAGTGAATCGATTCAGTCTGATTTCCTTGGCCTTATGAACTGATTCCTTTCATTCGATCCTTTAATTCATAAAATTCACAAAAAAAAATATATATATATATATATTTTTCATTTCTTTCCACGTGAACGTGTTAGAGCATAAACCACGTAAGTCCATTTAATTCTTTAATATTCGTAAATTGACACATTTGTCTTAACTATGGCCAAAAATGAATTAAATTGTGAAATCTATCGTTCAGAGATTTAATTATTAAAGTAAGTAAAAAGATATAGACAGTCAAACATTCATTTAACAGCGCAATAAAAATCGCTCTCCTGAACAAAAGTCGAAAGTGGAATTCCGTGGTTCATACACTAAGGTACAGAATATTGTAGTGTATTGTTATTGTTACAGAAGTTTTCTAGTGAGGCACCATAGAACATCGAACATATCCGTGGTGTCATAATAGTTTTAAATAAATAATGTAAAATATATCAATTCAAATATTCTCATATATCAATACAATTACTGTAGCCTGGATAAAAGGCTGTAGGAAGCACTTGATGTATATAAAATTGATTCCGTTGTGATTGGAATAAGAGCTATTGACGTCGGCTCCCATTCTCGAGCGTCGGCGTCGGCGTCGTCGCTACCCCGCTTTACGTAACGGCAGCCACGTGCTTGAGTGAAATAACTCGAACAGCAGTCACAGTCGGCTGTTCGCTGGCATTTGGGGCGAATCGATAGCAGAGCCCCAAACCTCACCCCTCAGGCCTGACCCTGTACCGACAGCCTTGCGGTACACCCTGTCGTGTGCCACTAACTGGCAATACTACCCTCAACTGATTGCTATTCCAGACAAGTGTGCTCGTAGGCAAAAGCTTGACCATATGTCTAATCTAAAATCTACATACAACGGTAACATATTTATGTTGTTGATTGACGTGAACAGTATGTTTTTAAAATGGGCGGCGTTTTGTCCATACAAACATGTTCTCCAATTTTCTCTCGGGGTGTGAACACTTGTGCAAATAGGGGAAGTACCTGGCTATTCAGATCTGGCCGCTAAACTTAAGCACGCAATTGCATCAAACATAGCTGAAGCTTCTTAAGCACGCAAATGCGACATGCTCACACGCACATTTTCCTTATCTTGTTGGATTTGTTCGTCTGTTCTTTCTGCTCTACTATTTTGCATGTTTGTTGCTTTATTCGTTCGACGGCCCAAATAGGTCCCTTGCGTCTTGCTGGCATTTGTCGTAGATAAATTTAAATAAATCATACAAAATTTTGCATGCACTGCGTTGTGATACATAACACATTCCGAATGAAATGGCAAAATGGCGCAACGCCTGTCATTCAACAACATAAATAATTTCGTTTAATTTAAAATACGAACAACGGTTAAACTTAAATACTAAAATCACGATAAAAAAAATTGAGGGTTACTACTAAAAATGGGAGGGTGGAGGTGAAAAAGGAGGGTGAAAATTATATTTATTTTATGAAAAAAATAAGAAATAATAAAATTCTTGATAGGCACACCCTAATCATCTAGCGGTATGAAATATACCTAACGACTTATTCGCATATCTATCAAATACATTAAAAAATTCATTAAAATCGGTCGAGCTGTTTCGGAGGAGTGCGACCACAAGCACAGTGATACGTGATTTTTATATATTAGATGTATTTTTTACTTAATGTTTATATTAGAAATATAAATGCTAACTGTTATAAAAATGGTATAGAAACCTATATGCAATACCTACACTTTGAACTTTAAATTTTATTAGTGGAATAATTTAAAAAAAAAATAGAATTCAATTTGCATCCAAACGTCAAGCGTTCAAAAAATTAAAATTAGTGTTTTTATCCATCCAGTACACCACTACACTAGTAAGGGTCTCTAATGATTGATTCTTTCTTATAAAATATTTTAGTTCTTATCAGGGAAAATAATTTCATTGATACGTACAACCTCGACTGAATACACAAATATAGTTTTGTGTGTAAATGAGAATCAATTGCAAATAATAAAATTCAAACAAATCGTTCGAATTTCTCAGAACTAATTTTAAATTCAAATAAGGAATATGTACTAACTTGTCTAACCTCTTATGGGCAAAGAAGTTTTAAATACAATGCTACTAAGCTATTCAATTCTCTCTACCTACTGACATTAGAAACACTCAAACCAAAAGTTCCTTAAAGTAAAATCATTGATTGCCTCCAATAAACATATCCTTCAGGAGTACTTTTTAACATTATATATTTACTTTTATGCCAACTATGTTCATATTATGTATGAATTTCACTTGCAATTTTCTTATCATACTTGAATTGTATAATTTAAAAATAATAAATTATATTATTTTTATGTCATCTTCATAGTACTATAACCGTTAACAACCGTTCTGTAAAATGCCATCTCAACACAGGTGTTTCACACCTAGTGAGATGGGCAATACGTCATTAATTTATTTATATGTAATATTGAGATAATTAAATAAAAAAATAAAAAAATATTTGAATTGAAACTGAAAATTTCGAAATCAAACGAATCTTGTACTAAATTTACAGTGGAGGACTATCCATATATTATATAAGAAGATACTTGAAAATACTTTTTTAAACTTTTTTATTATGTTATATTGTATTACTAGAAACCTACTAATGATAAGTTATTTTAAGAAGTAAAAATGCATTCGTTATCGTATTATGTAAATGTATGCAATTTAAAAAAATATTTTACTACTCAGATTATAATAGAAGCTGATTTTTTGTTGGAACGAATTCATTCGTTGGACATTTCGTAGACAAAGACACCGCCAATTTTAAGAGGTCACAAGAACAATGGAAAATACTGACATTTAACATGTATTATTTTCTAAGTGAATCTTAGAAAATATTACTTCAATTTACTTATTTAAGAAAAATTCTTGCAAAACGTTGCGATTGATAGTACGTATCACTACCGACCAATTGCATTAATCATCCTCTTCACTACCGACCAGAATCATTAATCATGTTTTTTACTATCGACCAATTAAATTAATCAGCTTTTTCATTACCGACCAATTTCATGAATATTTTTTTCGCTATAGATCAACTTCATTCAAATTTTTGTTCCCTACCGACCAATTCTATTAGTCATCCTTTTCACCACCGACCAATTTCATTAATTTATTATAAAAATCTATGATGAATCGAAGTTTTAAGTCAGAAATATATTATTATAAAGGAATATTTACGTTTACTATAAACTGTAAAAAAATGAAAAACTTTGAAGGCATAGTCTAGTCTAGACATAGTATAGTCTACGGCGTAGACTATAATAAAACATTCCCAGGAAGTACCAATTTCATTTCATCCCCTAGGAAATCAGAGCGGTCAACATCCCTGGCAGTATTCAGGGCTGCAATAAAAATTACGTAACTTTGCGTCCCGGAGAGGGGGAGCTCAACCTTGGGCCCGCGTTATACGTCCTTCCTCCCCGGCGACGAGTCGCGTGGCCTTGACCCACAGAATGGTGCAATCCATAGCCACACGTGTGGTCAGAGAGCTGGATCCACCGAACAGAAAATTCATAGAACTGTGATCTATACGGATGTCGCCAATTTACACGGAAACTTTTGACTCCTAGGCCAATAAAAGTGATTATCTGACCAAGACTTGACTTTGTGCAGAAACGGGTGGTTCGTTTGATAAGTTCCCATACTTAAAAAATGGATTAACGCACATTATAAACGCTTTTTACAAGTATTGCTTTGAAATATTAAGAAAAAACTATTGTTCGCACGAGACAAGCAATATGAATAATAACAAATAGTTTTGTCAATTAAAAAACTCAAATCTTTCAAGAAAGATTAAAAAATACAATATTTCATCTGTGATTCAATCCAATATTGTATTTGTTAGCCTTTCTTAAAAGATTTAAAAGATTTGAGTTAATTGACAAAACTATTTATTAATATTCAAATTGCTTGTGTACTTGCGCGAACAATATTTCAAAGCATAACTTTTAAAAAGTGTTTATAAGTAAACATACTATTCGCGCGCCATCTACGAAAGCGTAGAATATGAATTCTTTTGTCATTCACCTTAACATAGAAAGCCAAATAACATGTTTTATCTATCCATATTGAAACTTGGCTTATTTCGGTATAATCATGTTGTATCATGAATAAATTGTATTATTCCATTTAGCTTGGTGAAAAGAGTATTGTCAATACGGCACGGGGAAATGGGGAATAGGAAGGTGGGGAAAAACCTGGCTATTCACATATATTCATTAAACCAAAAAGGTTAAAGCTATTTGAAGCATCGCTTCGATTCCTAATGGTGGCCTTTCATGACTTTTACCAAGGCGATGTCGAGAGTACACGCCACCCTCCATACGCTACTCTTTGTATACAATTATTCTCAACACTTTCCCAGCCATACTTGTCACGATATTTGAAAAATAAAGTTTAATTTTTCATGAGACAATTGTGCTCACATCTAGCTTATCGTGTCAATTGACGACAAGTTGACAACACGCTTCTATCGGCTTATCTCTTCAGTGGATGGAACGGAACAATTCGTGTGGTTAACTTAAAGTGGATTTAAGTCGAGTGCTCAGGAAAATTGTAATAATAAGTTTTAAAAGCTTTTCAGTATCGGGATTTCGAAGGTTATTATTTTTGTCTCAAAATTCCTCGGTATTGATAATACCTTCTACAAACGTTATTAGACGAAATACCAGTGTTTAATTAATTAACCTGGGTTTGAAAATGTTTAACATAGTATATAAACAACTCACATCAAATTAAAGAATATATATATATATATATATATATATATATATATATTTTTTTATAAATACGAATACTCTTACGAATAATATTTACTACCTTTACTACTTAACCTTAATAAATACCGTAGCTTATAAATAACTTATTTTATAATATTTTAATTAATGAAGATAATATTAGCGAAAGTCAATCGAAAATCGTCAATCGTCAATCTTTTTCTGATTTTTCTGTTTCGGATTTTCGATTCACTTTCGCTAATATTATCTTCATTAATTAAAATATTATAAATTTGAGGTTTAACTCTTTAAGTTAATAATTAAAAAAAAAAAAAAAAAAACTTATTTTATTGTAGAAAGCAATCACTTTGTGGTTCGACATATTTAATAAAATTAAAACAGTAATTTTGTGTAAAACCACGAGTTTTAATCAATTTATTTACCGACTGGTTTCGCTTTGCTTAAGCATCACCAGGGTACAAATCAATCATTAATGTGTACCCTGATGATTTTTTTTTAAAGAAGGCAAACATTCCTGGCTTACGAATAACCACACAATATTTGAAAATCTTCTACTAACACCACAGTAAGGAAAATGTTGCTTGTGTCGTGATCGAGGACTTCGCCAGCCGAGGAATTGAACACGCGAAGCCTGGGAGGGACCCAAACGCGATGCCAACTCAGCCACCGACGGTTGGTTTAAACATGAATCAAAACTCGTGGTTTTACACAAAATAAGTGTTTTCATTTTGTCAACGGTTTGATTCCTAAACATAATAAAATAAAATATTTAGTTTTTTACAATGTCGCCTACTAGGAAAAGTTTCAGCGCACTACTCCATGACATGATATATTCTTGTAAAAGTATAGGTATCTTGGTTAGCGTTTCTAATGAGTGTATAATTAGAAAAATAATTACTTTCACCAACAACAATTTCCACTCTGTATACTAAAAATGCAGAGTTTGTCTATGAGCTTTCTGCGTGCAAACATGATAGATTTTTAGCGGTAATTTGTAGGTTTAGTTCAAAACTTTCACAGGTGGGTAGCTAATGTAATTATTTAAATATTAAAGGTTGTTTGCCAGCTCTCAGGTTTGTAGGTGAGTTGGGTTATCCAGCGTAATGTAAAATGTAATGTCCCTGGGCTATCACAATTTTGCCACACCGCGACCTTTGCCTTTGCTGAACAAAGATACAAGGGACATGATGTGATACTGTCGAAGTGATAAGGGAGGGTGTGAAACGTCTGATATTGAAGGACAGATATTGAAGCAGTCAAAGAAAATAATTTCGGCTTTCTAAATAGTAATTCTTTATCTTTTGTGTTATATTTTGCGTTAAGGGGGGGATATCAAAACTCGGCTTGACTGCAGTTAGGTATTTTTGGTACTTGTACTGCCCGCTAGAAAACCACAATTTTAGCCGTCTATGGGGCAGACTCGGGTAAGATTGACACCAAATTGGTAAACCATTTAGCATTTTGATAAAGAACGAAATAAAAAATACACTTGCTCTATAAAATTTAAATTTGTTTACTAGATAATGGATACAGCTAGACAGACAAAAAATCATCTTAGCAATGGAATGGATAGATAGAATTATCTTTTACGCCCTGAACCGTTTTTGACGTCTCCGTTTTTTACTCAATGAGACTTTCAATCTAATGGTGTTTTGACGTAGATTGTATGGTTTATAAAATTGTAATAACTGTATTTATAATATTACCGGAAAATAATGGGTGTGAATAAAGGGAGATCATAAAATAAAGTTGGGACAAATATTTTTAAGTACGTGCAATAGAAATGACAAAAGGTGGTTTTGTTTTTGAAAGTTTATTTAGACAAATTTTTTTGTACTCAAGAAAGAATATATTTTTAAATATTAGCTCAGATAAACAAAAAGTAGAATGACGCACATAAACTAAAAATCACAAAATTTAATACAAATTGATATAAAATCAACTAAATGCAAACTTGGTATGCAAATATTCAGCATAATATCCTACAAAAATTGCCAAGACTTGTGGATTTTAGAATGATATTAATTTTATCTTTAGTACTTGTGTTAAACTCGTACGGAATTTTTAAACCTCTCAACAATAATAGTAGAATCTTTTTTATATTTTTATATATAACTTCGCACAGGAGGCCCGGAGAAAAATTGTTTTTCAGAGAACCATATTGTATGAAGGAGGAAACACAGAGGCCGGCAAATCGTTTCACAGCTGAGCTGTTGAACTCAAGAACGAGTGGTAGAAGCGACCCGTTCTCATGTGAAAAATTTCGACCGTGTTTATATGTTGGGCGCGCGTTTGGCGTGTTTCCCGACTTTGCACCGGTGCTGAAGGGATCAATGACGCTAGTTCCTCTCTGAAGCATCTTCCATGTCTGAAATAACGGTAGAACAAGGATTCCATCGCGGTAGACGACCCTGAATAATTCTTGAAGCACGTGTGCTCCTGAGGCTGTTCCTTCTTATTGGCAGCTCGTGTACAAATTACCCAAAATTTATTTGACTCTCTCGACTCATCGCCTTGCCCCGCTGTGGGAGAGATGGATTCATACGTCCGCCACTCCTTTTTTTATATGAATACCTTACAAAAGTCCCACCTGCTCCCGTCTGGAGTCAGTGAGACTATGGCATCCCCAATTGGGGTATGTTGTGTGACTGAAGGTGAATGGGGATGAGAAGGAAATATTGTAATTATTTCACTAGCTCACCACTATATGTATATAGAATCCTTCGCGGGCGTGTGCACAACAAATCACCTATTGTTTCAGCGCAATCGAATGAACGGTATAGGATTTTTTTTATAACGCCAGAGCTCAGCACTACATATAGAAACCATTACAGGTATGTGCACAACAAATCACCAAAGTTTCTTTGCAATCGGAGTAATGCTTTAGGTACCGTATAAGGAATCACGAAGGTGTGCATTTAACAACTTACAAAAGTTTCATCACAATCGGATAAATAGTACAGGAAATAAATTCATAACGCTAGAGCTCACTTGCACTATAATATATATAGAAACCTTCAAGGGCATGTACACGTACACGAAAAATCCGCCAAAGTTTCATCGCACTCAGATGAATGCTTTAGGTACCGAATAAGGGACAAACAAAGAAACATTAATTTTTTTTGTATTTTTTTTACGAATTTCATGACGCCAGAGCTCACTATTATTTATAGAAACATTGGCGGGTGTGCACATAACAACTCACCAGAGTTTCATCACAATCGGATTAATGGTATAGGAAATAATTTCATAACGCTAGATAAGAAATAATTTCATACACGACAAATCGCTATCGGATAAATGCTTTAGGTTCCGCACGAGGAACAAACAAAGAAACATTCATTTTTATACGATAAAATAATTAATTATTTAATTTCTACTTTGCTTGTATAACACCCATTTCCCCATTCATTGCTTGACGGAACTGCAATGCGAGCGCGCGACCTCTCCCCTCAAATGTCCACTCATTACTGAATAAATTTCCAAAATGTTACCATAAAACCTGGGCCTTAAGTTGACGTTAAGCGACAATTAATACAAAAAGGCAAAATCCGTCGGATACCGGAAGGCATTATCGACTGTCAAATTTCTGTGATTTTCTATGGCTTTCAATGGCTTGTCTATGGCTATCATGTGTTGAGTGGATTAATTACCTACATAAAAACGCGAATTACAATTTATTAGTTATTAAAACTACTTATATATAAGCCTGATAATAGGTGTTGTCGTATTATTTTGTTTTTGGACGCGTTGACATTCGATTCTGTATTCGTAAGGGTTACTACTTTTAACTAAGCCTTAACACAATACGGAATACCGCACGGAATGCGCGATACGGAATACTGCATTTAAGAAAACTGTGAAAAATACAATATTATTTTTTTATTTCAAAAATTGTAACATATTTGTCGAGAATGATTTTAATTGTAATTTTGAAAAAGACAACTAAAATAATTATCTGTTAAAATAAAATATTATAGGTAGGTACCTACCTACCTACTTGCTTGTCTGAATTATTATTATTCTTCACACCAGTATTTCCAATTTTGAAAATGACACTTAAATTCAAAGCAAAGTTGAGTCCATTGAACCAAATTTCGCATTTCACAGAATAAAAAAATTCACATCATAGACAACCGCAATTAGTGTGAAGTTTATGATATTTAAATCAAATTCTATGTAAAGAGAAAACACGATTTCTACGTAGATAACTGCGAATGGCTGCTTTAACGTAACGGCTCGCGGCGTCTCGTTTATTTAATACGAGTAAGGGAGATGCAAAAATGTATGATTTTTTGTATGAAACTCCCTCACTTGTATGAAAGAAATGAGATTCCCGTCACCGTTCCATTTCCGCGGGAATACTAAAAGCGTCTAATGAATACATTAAGTTATGCAGGAACAATTGTCACGATTTTACTATTCGAAGCACGCAGTGTGTCTCGATTACTTTTACCATGCAATTCTAACAGCGTTACAGTACCCTAATATATAATAGTATTAATATGCTAACAAAATTGGCCTCGGCAGTGTTTGTAAACGAAAAAATAAGATGGTTTAAAAGGGAGATAATTTGTATATACAAATGTAAGTGGAGGGAAGTATGTTATATTGGGTCTTCAAAATTTATGAAAAAATACCTTCTACAATCAATATATACTATAAAAGAAAGTCCCAAAAAACGCGCGGACCACAAAAACTCAGAAACGAGTCCCGGTACGATCAAGGGAGTATGATGCGGTAGATCTCTATCCCCCCCGTCCAGGATGAGGGTTCCCGTTTTTACCTAAAGGAAGTGCTTTTGAAGACATAAGGGCTGGAAGTTTCGCCCTCTAGAAGTTTCAAGAACAGTCTTCCGGAAAGTTCTAGAAGGTTCGATAAAACTCTAGAAAGTTCTGGAAGGAGTAGCGGAATAGCATCCCGGAACATTCTGGAATGTTGTGAAATGTTCGGGAATAGGGAATCAGGAACATTATTGTGGAACATTCCAGAACACTCTGGAATGTTGTCCTAAGCGAAGTTGGGTACCCCACCTGGTGATAAATATTTATTAATTTAACCTAATATAGAATTATCAAAAAATATTACCACCTCGATGTCCTCGATCGTGAAATAACGATAAATGGTAGACAAACCGAACCAAATTGACATGTTACTTCGAATATTGCACTCGATTCAATCAGCGACGGTAAAATTCTTTGAAATCAAACCGCGGCAGCCGGTAGCTAACAAACAAAGTACAAAAGATTATTTTAGCATCTCCAAAAGACGAACACTTAACCGCTCAGGCTACTTACTTACGGAAAAACTCATATAGATCTCATAGAAAACATTGTGTCCATTACTATCATGCTTGAAATAAGATCTAAACGGTGTTCGAAAGAGTAAATACCTTGCTTTATATTCAAATCTAAAGGATAACCACAAAATAATTAAAATGTATTCTTTTACGAAACCAAAGCCGCAATTCGATAAAAAATTATTTTAAACGAAATGATAAAAAAGTGAGTTGAGGATAATGTTTATAATAAATTTGCCTAATAAAATTCGTGTTTGTTTTTTATTTTTCGTAATTTTATCAGTAATTTTATTTAGAATATACGTAAGGTGAGCCACTTTTAAAAATTTTCTTTTGTTTTTTCAAAAATATATATATTTATTTTGAATTATAAAAATTTTAAATTGTATTTCATAACCTTTCAAAAACAGTTTTTAGTTTTCGGATGCGTTCAAAAATATTCCATTTACTTGGAATGTTATTGCAAAGCGGAAACATTTTTACCTTCCGACAAAATGGGCCCGAGACCTGAGGGGTTAATATCGTCATGTTTTGTAACAATTCTAGAAGGCTCCACGAAATGTGAACCTTATTAACATGTATGTCAGAAGGTCACGATTTGACACGTATCATGTGATGCGGGCGTTACATTTAGTTTCACGGGAAAACGGAATGTGTTTCCTAGGAAGGCGTGACAGCGTGGCGGGCACACCATGGCATAGAATCGGCTGAACTAGTATGTAGGTGCTGTGTTGGCGGATGCCATGCATTATGTATGTATGGGCGTCTAAACCTAACCAACCCTCAACGACCCAGCCCCCGAGCACGATATGCTTTTATACAGAATATATTCGGTGATTCATTACAGAAATTTGGCAATTAAATGAGGTCTAACGGGCGTTTTACACGACCCTTTTTTACATACCGATCCCTTTATTTATAAAAGCTTCAGTGGAACCTCTTCCAACGAGCATAATTCGTTCCGGAATCTTACTCATTATGTGAAACACCCGTTAAGCGAAACCATTTTCAACAAAACACACAAATCAATGTAAAATACTATAGTATGTGCTCCATGCCAACTTTTTATTATTTTTTTATTTTGAACTTTTATTCAAATTACTACATATTCATGTTCTTCAAAGGATCATTTGAAATCCCAAAATCTATCTCACAGTGGAGAAACACTCTATCTTACAGTTTTGTATGTTCCGAATGCAATCATTCCAGTGCTAGAAAGGAGAGTTTAAAAACCCACAAGTTTACCCTCATTGGAGTAAAATCATATTCATGTTCCTATTGAATGCAACTATTCATGTTCTCAGAAGGAACTCTAAAAGTCCACAAACCGACTCACAATGGACAGAAACCTTTTTCATGTTCCGACTGCAACTATTCATGTTCTCAGAATGAACTCTAAAAGTCCACAAACCGACTCACAGTGGAGAAAAACCTTGTTCATGTTCCGACTATAACTATTCATCAATTCTGATGTCGTATGTAGGATCTTTTTTATTATTATTAAAAAGGTGGCAGCCAAAAGTAGGGAAAAATTAGTCGAAGTTTATATTGTTAATTCTGAATTTGAAATATGAAATCGAATAAAATTACCGAAAAATAAGGGGCGAGTTGGTTAAGACATTCGCAATACCGGTTGGAACACATAATAATAATGTAAGATTTAGCAAAATTATTACGAAAATAATTATTTCAAGTTTTTTTTTTTTTTTTTAAAGAAAGACAAACATTCCCAGGTTACGAATAACCCAACAACATTTGAAAATCTCCTACTACCACCACACTAAGCGGAAGATGTTGCTTGTGTTGTGGTGGAGGACTTAGCCAGCCGAGGAGTCGAACACGGAACGCCTGGGTGGGACCCAAACGCGATGCCCACTGAACCACTGACCGGTCACAATTTATATCCATCATTCAGCATACCCCGTATTATGTTTAAATTACACATAATATTCGTACCTTCATTAATTTCACAAAACATTACCTACCCAACCCGCCACCGTTCTCAAAACCTTCTCCAAATACCCTGAATTCTCACACGTTTAACACTTCTGACCTTTATTTAATAGTTGTTGTCCTTGAACACATTGCCAGCCAAACATAAATAGTTAGGTGGCTGAGTTGACAAAAGCGTAGAGTTCCCACACAGGCGTCGTGGTTTTAATTTATCTGCTGGCTAAGGCCTACAACAATGCACAAGCAACATCTTCAGTTTAATAGTGGTAGAAAGGGATTTTCAAATTAATATTGAACAGGTTATTTTTTTTAAGAGGGAATGTGTGTCTTATTAGCGGAAAATAATGTCCCTCAGGGCCTGTTATCTTAATGCGTATGTACACGTGTGTACATATATATATCCACATCTAAATATAAAAATACAATCACAGAAATTCCTGCAACATCAATTACCTCTGCACATATATGTACTATATTTTTAATTCTTAATCTTTTTATTTTAACCACCACTGTTTTATACCCACATATTATAATGCCCACGCACAGGCTTCGCCTTTGTGGGATTTTTTTTGTTACCTTTTCATTTATGTTATTATGTATGTATCTACTTGTAAATGTATGTATCAAAAAATTTTGCCAATAAAAAAAAAAAATGCATGCTGTGTAGAAGGCATTTTTGAATAAAGGAGGGAGAGGAAGTTCTACGAAAGAAAAGGGTATGAGGGGTGGGTAGGAATCTGGGAGTAAGTGTGTCCATAAGTCCCCTCTACCGCGGTGCAAAGCGTTGGGTTTTTAAGGCTGGAAAGGTCAAAGGATCTCCCACAACCGGCCTCTCCCGATCCATCCGCCACGCAGTCGTTAGGCATAAGTATCCACTACCAAAACATACGCATTTATAGTTTTAATATTACATATTGTAGTACACCGTTATTCGACAGTGGTTTTTTATTTATGTATGTTTCTGTACATTATAAATAAATAAATTTTGTCTAATTCATAATAAGCAGTCCTGCAGAGTTGTTTAGGGCTGTATTTGCAGGGTGAAAGATTGCCCTAAGATATCCAACCTCCGGTAGGAGAGGGCACCCGAAAAGACATTTTTTGAGACGAAGTCCGTTCAGCATCAACCAGTTTGATTTTGAAAGCGCCTATAATAGAATTAAACAGACAATATTACAATCGATATGTGATTTCTCGGTATTTAGATCGCTTGTTCGTCCAGAAAAATTTAAAAATATGAAAAATTCCCTTTGATCCTTGGTCTTTTCACGACTTTCATCCGAGCACAATACCCGTGTCGAGGAGGTTCCTAAATAAACATTTATAAAATAATTATTTTCGAGAAAAAATGTCGGTCCCGAAAAGCAAATCGGAACCTTGGCAACTAAAAACTAGACGGACTCTTTTGTTCGGTCTATGTCTCACGGCTTACGTAGGTATTACGTTTATACTTTTGATGCTGACAATAATTCGTGGTGGAATAATTTTTTTTTTTTAAATTTATTAATTCCTTTAAGAGCGATTGACCAGCAACTGTATAGGGAGGTTCCAATTAGAAAGATCGATTATTCCCCGCGTCAAATTTTTTACAATAAAAATTTATATCGATTTATTTCATTCAAAATTCGCTTTAATATATACCTACATTCAACTAAGCAATAAAAAAGCTCAAAACGCATGATGATAAAATATTAAATATAGTGTATTTCTTGTAAGTATTTTTTGATCATAAGAATTTATGATTTTTCAATAATGTCTAAACAAAATAAGTGTGTAAAAAAAAATTGAAATATTTTAGTTTGTAAGACCATAAATAAATATAAAAACTGAGGTATTTTTGTCACAAAACACGTTCTCGAATTTATTTTTGAATGATTTTAATTTAACTAAAATAATATTTTTTAAAACTGTGTTGACTAGATTATGTATTGATTTATTTTTTGTATGATTATATGATTTGAAATTTGTGTTGTTTAATAGAATCTATCGTTTGAAAATTTAAAAAAATCTGTCTACGACCAACGGTATAACCTTTATATTAAAAATACATTTAGTTTTTCAAAGTTTTAAAACTGCGTGTACCAGATAAAATAACAATCTTTCAAAATCAATTTTTGTAAAAAAAAGAGTCAATACGTCTAGCATTTGATTTAAAAATGACTAAATTCCGGTATTCTCTGGTAATACCTACAATATTTCATGAGGTGTTTCATGCTTTGAGATTGTAATTTTATTTTTAGTTGGTAGTTGTAAGTGGCAATTTACCAGTGAACCAGAGTCTATATATAGGTATATATGAGGCGTTTTGAAACAAAGACGACAATCTTCAATTCTTTTTGATTTTGAGTAATGCGCAAATAATGTCTTTTTAACTTTTTTTGCCATGCTGTGTTTCCATTAGTTACAAAAACTGTGTGTATTTTATTGCGAATAAATGGTAAATTATTTAATAAAAATAAAACACTTGTTTTATCTTAAAACCACGAGTTTTTATTAAATTTATTTTACCGACCGGTTTCACTCTGCTCAAGCATTAACAGGGTACAAATTAATACTAAACAATGAATACAAAATGTGCACTTATATACAAATACAAATAAAATTATAACAGACAGACAGTGGGGAAACATTTACATACAAATGAAATGGGAAAAAACAACAGATAATTTACAGACTAAATCGAAAGAGACAAATGGAAATTTTAATGGTATAATTGAAACAGACCTAACATTGGGCTACTAAATACCTCTAATTGATTATTAAGTATAGGACAATTGGCAACCGGTGCTGTGACAGAAAGTATGATCCTTATTTCTGATTTTTCTGTTTTAGATTTTCGATTGAGTTTCGCTAAATTATTAAGTTATCTTCAATTAATAGATGAGATTGCCGCTTGCCTTTGTTTCAACACGCCTCATATGAAAGTATGGTAAAGCCCCAAGAGCCGTTTTGCAAGACCTAACAGAATTATGTATTTGATGAGGATATATTTTGTACTCATAATAGTCAGGAAAATAAATAATACACCTATTGGTTATTGACTTATGACACGTATTTGCAGACAAACAAATTCAAATAATTGCATTTATGATATGCGGGTTTTTAAATCACAAAGTTAAAACTTCATAATTATGAATTTTAAATAGCAATTAATATGTAAAAAATAAATGCAACATACACGAAATATGATAATTAAATGCAACCATGTTAATGAATGAGGGTTACATCAAATAATGTAATGTTACCGGCATCGTATAGCATACCTTCGACCATGTAGAGCGGTAAAAAAACTATTGTTTTAATAATTTTCCTAGAAATATCTACTATGGTGAATACCTGTAAAAATTTTTGATAGCCAAAGTGTTTTTTTTTATAATTGACTAGCTAGTACCCAGCGTGCATTGCAATGACACTCAAAGAAACACAGGTTTTTTTCCCTGCGTGTCCTTTTGTATGTGTTCCCGTTCCCCTTCTGTCTTCTTCCCCTCATGCGTTCCCCTCCCCTCCTCACGCGATCCGCCTCCACCTCCCCCGCTTTCCCCCACCTCCCTAGTGGGGTGGTTTTCTAAAAGTGGAGAAAATATTTTTAACAACTCTTAGAAATGGCGCAAAACACTTACATTTATTGAAATAAAAGCAACAAGAAAGAAAGCTATGATATGAAAACATTTATTTACTTATTATTTTTTAATTGATAAACTAATGTTTAAGACAAGATTTTTTATGCATAGCACAAAGGGTAACAATTATTATAAGCAATAATTATTAGCCTGAAACACTCATCAATATTGAAAGAATCTTCCGAGAAAAGATACATATCACCAACTTTTTCTCGACGCCATCTAGTGGGAGAGTTAGCACTTACATGCCTTTCCCATATAAAAATAAAAAGTGGGTTGTTTGCAGGTGAAAAAAATTTAATAAGCAGTAATTGTTGAATGAAACACTAGGTATATATTGAATCATTTGGCGGGTAGGAGGTAACCCGCCGCGGCGGGTTACCTCCTACCCGTTACTCCTGTTACCGTAGCTTAATGGTAGAGCACTTGACCGGCAATCAAAAGGGTGCGGGTTCGAGTCCCGTCGGCGATATGTATCTTTTCTCGGAAGATTCTTTCAATATTGATGAGTGTTTCAGGCTAATAATTATTGCTTATAATAATTGTTACATTTATTTACGCTATTTTCTAAAACTAGTTACAGCTTACAGCAGAATCATTTTAAAGAGATTCTTGCTTGTATAGTGGTGTATTGTAACGTAGGACTAATGAGGGGTAATAGGGAGCAGCGGACGGATGTTCGCGTAATTATTTACAATCAATTTGAACCAGTATAGGTAAGCACAATTACATTCAAGCGTGCAATCTTTAAAATGATTTAAATGTGTCTGTTTAAAAAGATACTGGGAATCGCAACCGGAAATTTGTATCAATCAAACCCCAGGCGCCGATACCTCGACAGTTATTGACACCCAAATGCGACCTCATGGGGTAAAAATCTACCCCAAGAGTGATGTAAAAGGTTAACGCAGGATGAACGTTATTAAATTGGATTTTGTTGATACAACTAAATGTCAAATGGGTTGGAAAGGGGGAGAGGGTGCGTGGATTCATTCCTTCAGGTGGGAAAGAGACGACACTTCCGCCCGTTAATCGTTCGAAAGAAAAACAAAGAGGATGCCAGTTTAACACGTCCGTCCGTGTTTGTATGGTTTTACGCAAAAATTCCATTACTGGGCCTAAACGAGAGTCGGTCACGTATTACGTCGTCACGTGGGATAACACACAGAACATATTTTCCACTAGATGTGTCATATTTTTATATATTTTTTTACTTTAACTAACACAGGAGGCCCCCGAGTAAAATGATTTCTCTCATGACCTATAACATCTTTGGGGATGCTGTGTGAAGGGTCTTTTTGAAGAGATACAGGGTCGCTCTTGTGAGGTGTCACATAAAAAAATTAATAAATACTATAATAATAAATGAAGTATAAATCTACTTGTCCTTTTTCTTTCTTAAGAGGGTGTTATTACCAGAGAATACCGGAAATTACAAAAAATATAAATTGATTTTGAAAGATTGTTATTTTATCAGATAATCACATTTTTTAAATTTTGAAAAAACCAAGTTAATTTTTAATATAGTATGGTTATACCGTTGGTAGTTGTGCAGATTTGTTAAATTTTCAAACGAAATATTATATTATACAACACAAATTTCAAATCATATAATCATACAGAAAAATAAATCAATACACAATCTAGTAAAGACACTTTTCAGAATTTTAATTTTTAGATCAATTAAAATCATTAAAAAATAAATCCGAGAACGTGTTTTGTGACGAAAATACCTCAGTTTTTCTATTTATTTAAGGTCTTACAAACTAAAATATTTCAGATATTTTTTACACACCTATTTTGTTTAGACATTGAAAAATCATAAATACTTACAAGAAGTACACGATATTTAATAATGTATCATCGTGCGTTTTGGGCATTTTTATTGCTTACTTGAATGTAGGTATGTATTAAAGCAAATTTGAATGAAATACATCGATATAAAATTTTTAATTTTTAAAATTTTCTCATTGGAACTTTCCTATACAGTTGCGAGCATTTTTAAACTTTTATTCTCAGCCGCTGGTCAATGGCTCTTAATAGGGATCTGGAAGGAAATTTTAATGTACATTGATCCCTCGTAGCCAACGAATTGCTTACTAAAAGGGTGTAATGAAATTTTGGTCTACAGTGACATATTTAAGGTTTTTTTTTTTTCTACGAAACATAGTTTCTAAAAATGTAGTAAGTTTTGGACAGTTGAGAGCGGGGTAAGAGGTTGGGCAGTTACTTGGCTGTGACCAGTGACGACATGCGGACAATATTTTTAGTTTGATTGTAAGTAAAAAAAAGTAAAATAAAAAAAACCCATAGAAAAAGTCCCCGGAGACCACAGATAAGATCTTTGCCGGAGACCAAACTTTCATTTACAATTTTTGCTCCAATAGTGTCAGGAATCACTGGTAAAAGAAATTCAAGTATGTGTATAAGAACAAAAAATCGACAATGGAAATAAATTCGTTGCTATCCATATCAGCCAACTTTATTAGATATTTTTAAAGTCGATATTAGGTTTGGAATTGATAAATAATAATAGTGCACAAAATATTATAATTTTATAGTAATTATAATTTCGGTGGGTCAACTGTCGGGTCAAATTTATTGACGCGTGATGTAGGCTTTTTTAAAATTTCGGGGGTTAACTATCGGGGAACAATTGTCCATCATTAACTTATTCATCACCATACCGACTAGAAATAAAACTTATATCGTCAATATACATAATGTTATGTATATGGATGAATAATATGTACATATATGTATATTATTATATATTGTATGATTCTTATGTCCCAGAGAGAACAATCAAATCAACAGTCTGTTCAGGAAAAAATGTCAGTATTCGAAAAGGTTTGATCAATTTCAGCAGAAGTAAGGAAATTTGTACTCGCTTCGGTCACATGAACACACCCAGAATATACTTCTTTGCGTTTATTACTTCAGTGGGTTAATATGTTAATCCGATTGCGTACTTTGTGTGTTGAGGCGCGTCCAGTATCACTTTACTAGAGCAACACGGCCTTTTGTTTGTTGACACATTCTTTTAACGCGCGTTAGGATGGGCCGTTGTTGTGTGGAAAACATTTGATTAAAGTGTCACCAATCAAAGCTTGCAATTTATTACGTTGTTTGTAAACATAATAAAAAATAGATTGTCCATAAAAATTCTGAATATGTTGACATGAAACTTTTTTTATTTTCATTGCGGAGGGCGGGAGTTTTACGGAAAACATTTAATTAATACGTCAGTAAAACGAAAAACGCAATTTATAAATGCGTGGGATGGTGTCAAAAAATGTAGACAGAATCAAAGAAGGTATTTTATAAGAATTATAAACAGTGTATGTAGGTGGGGTGTATTTTTTGTGTATCGAAGGACCTTTGTATGAAATGTGTGTAATTAAAAGAAATCACTGCAGGTAAGGAAAGGATAGAAATGTCTTACCGCGTAACACTTTGTTCTGTCGAGCTGGTTCATGAATTGAACTGCATTCATAGCGGAAATATTTGTATTTTTTTGTGTATAAGTCAATTCACCCTTAGAAGAGTGCTATGTGATATTTGTATTATTTTGTAGCAGTACTTTTCTTCAGCGGCGGCAAAGAGCGAAAGAGCCGATTAAGGAATATTGATACGGAGATGTTTATTCGGAGAGGCTCGACTGATGACTGAATGTGGGTAATAGAAAAATGACAGGGGAGGTAGGAAGGAAAACATGTAACAATACTTACTACGGGTATAGCGGTTCATGATACATGGATGTATGTGTGTAGTTAAGTGTAATTGTGAATAGTGTAAATGCACAACAAGTAGATTTTTCAGAATTCGCAACGAACCTAATAGATAAAGATCACTAGTTTAATAAATCTTCCGGGATAGATGAACTACATAGAAATGGGATAGGTCTACCCCATAATAATCTAGGAAATAAAATAAAAAATAATTTAAAATAAATTAAATCAATTTCCTAAATAACCAGTAAGATTTGTCAGCCCCAATTTTTAACATATTTCTCTTACCCCTGCCTACTTTTACCCCTCCCTCTTAGGCTCCTCCCCCTAGCCCTCACCTAAGTTGATGTTCTCTTCCCTCTTCTACTTTTCATGTAAATATTCTGAACCTCTGTATTTTGTTCAATATATTTTATTCACCCCTGATGAAGGTTCAGATCGAACCGAAACCGGTTGGTTAAGATAATGTGGAATTAAAACACTTTTTTTTTATTGTCATCGTAAAAAATCACGGAATAGTCTGAATGTTTAAGAAATCAAACAACATATAAAACCTTATAGAACGTGAAGAATGTAAAAAAAATAAATCGTGTACTGTAAATGGATGACTAATCTGCTGTACAAATAATAATATTGGAAGGAAACCATTAATCTCCTCATTCAAAATAAAATGTGTGGACGCTACGGATGCGTTCGTTAAAAAAGTGTACGTAGGGTATCTGAGCTGAATTTTATCGGATTTATTGTTTTTGTCGATTTCCATAAAAGAAATTTGCCATATCTAGCACTGAACATAATTATTACTAAACTTTACAAGAGTCCAAACGGCTTCAAACCGTTTTGTTTTGAAGAGTTTTAATTTTCAATGTACTATCGTTACTTAAATTTTAATTTTTATGCTACCGGTTTCGACACATCCGTGTCATTCACTAGCAAACTTAAAACTAAACTTAAAATTTAAAACAAGTACAGAAATGAATTAGATGTTATTAGGTGGGGGTGGTGGGAGGGGTGATTTTGGGGGAAGGGGAGAACAGTGGGCGGGGTCAATATCACACGGGAACAAAGTCAAAAGGGGAGATTTGCAGGGTGCTATTATTTTGTTAACTAAATTAATTTTTGATTTAATTTTTTTGTTTATTTCTAAAGTTTCTAAAGCGCACAAGTTAAAGTATGAATTTATATTTATATGTTTTAATTTGGTTTTTTCTTTGTTGAAGCTATGGCCTGTCTCTATTAAATGATTGGCGAATTCAGAATAGTTATTATTTCGTAAACAGAGTTCATGTTCCCTGATTCTAGTTCTAAAATTTCTAGTAGTCATTCCTACGTACTGGGCGTCGCAATCATTACATTCCAAAGTGTATATCCCGTTTTTTTCGAATTTATTAGAAACAGATGTTTCTAATAAATTCGAAAAAAAGAAAAAAAACGGGATATACACTTTGGAATGTAATGATTGCGACGCCCAGTACGTAGGAATGACTACTAGAAATTTTAGAACTAGAATCAGGGAACATGAACTCTGTTTACGAAATAATAACTATTCTGAATTCGCCAATCATTTAATAGAGACAGGCCATAGCTTCAACAAAGAAAAAACCAAATTAAAACATATAAATATAAATTCATACTTTAACTTGTGCGCTTTAGAAACTTTAGAAATAAACAAAAAAATTAAATCAAAAATTAATTTAGTTAACAAAATAATAGCACCCTGCAAATCTCCCCTTTTGACTTTGTTCCCGTGTGATATTGACCCCGCCCACTGTTCTCCCCTTCCCCCAAAATCACCCCTCCCACCACCCCCACCTAATAACATCTAATTCATTTCTGTACTTGTTTTAAATTTTAAGTTTAGTTTTAAGTTTGCTAGTGAATGACACGGATGTGTCGAAACCGGTAGCATAAAAATTAAAATTTAAGTAACGATAGTACATTGAAAATTAAAACTCTTCAAAACAAAATGTCTAGAAATTGTTACATAGTTAATGCCAAAGAAATACAAAAAATTGGCTTCAAACCGTCTGAAACAGTGGGACTATAGCATCCCCAATTAGGGTATGTTGTGAGGCTGAAGGTGTTGGGGAGGGAAAAGAGATGAGTAAGAGGAAGGTGGCGATCTTTCTCATCGGAACCTCCCTGTACAGTTGCAAGCATTTTTAAACTTTTATTCTCAGCCGCTGGTTAATGGCTCTTAAACAAAATGTTGATGTTTTCTGGGTCACTAGTAGGAAATTTCAAATTTTCATACTAATGTATTGCCAGTCTGAAAATGTCCGTAGTAGGACGAAACCGGTCCTGGTGAAAATAAATAAGTGGAACAAAGTGAAAAAAATGTTTAATTTCATATCTAATGTATTGGACCATTATATCTCCATTAAAACTTTTTTTCTCAGCCGCTGGTCAATGGCTCTGATGGTTGTCTTTCATCAGGGCGATACTGGTATCTTTCACTCGGGAACGTGCCGCAAGTATGCCTTATTTTATTTTGAATTATTAAATTGTGAAATAACACTATTCAATCAAACAAAATTTACTCGTGCACGCTGGGATTTCAACCCCCAACCTTCGGATTGCTAGTCGAATGCCTTACCCCTCGACTACATAGGTCGTTAAATTGAATTAACTAAAAGCCACAGTCGAGATTCGAATAATTTCTTCCGCGTAAAAAAATATACTAAAGCGCGGTCTAATCTCAATTTAGCCGTCGCCATCTTGAGAGTGAAGTGACAGCGCGGGAAAGCGCCGGCCGCAGTCAAACAAACGTCATTAAGCCCGCGCTTTTCCGTTGCGCCGGAGACTATTAAATAGCGAAAGGTCGCTCCGGTCTACCCCCTCGCCCCACCACTCTACCACCCATCACCCCACTGGAGTTGTGCAACAAAGTGGAGGGTTAACACAGCATTTCAAGTGTTTGTTTTAGGTTATAATGCGCTTAGATGTTCTGTTTGCTTGTTTGAAATAGCCAGAAGGAATATAGGATCTTGAAGAGTAAGAAGCATTAAGAACGTGAGACAATTACTTATATTGAGTTTCAATGCTGTTTAATGATATAATTCGAGGTTCTTTTAGAGCCCTCTCTTATTTGAGGTTATCTATCATACTGTAGGTAATATTCACTTTGCATACCGCAGCCCACATTATTACGGAGAGCTCACCATTTAGAACCTAAATCTTGCTTGAAATGGATCGATATGAACTGTACGGAAGTGTTAGATACAATAAGGCTTTACTATCATATCTTTTCATCATCACTATCATATCAATATTAATTTTTTATTAATTTATTTATTGTTCTTTGTTAATACTGGTTTTTAATTGTTTCCTTGATTACTTAAAAGTGTGCTACATCCCCCACGGCCTTGTAAAGAGAATTTTGCTCTACGCTGTTGGCCTGGTCATAGAGACCAGTGGCGCCCCTTTAATAAAATAAAAAATAAAGCCTACAGCCACCACTAACTTTATCATTATCTGGTCTATAATTTCCTCGTAACAATTTCCAATCATTGTCCCATAACGTTTTAATGAAAATTTAATTCGCAAAAATAAAAATTGAGGTCAATAACCGAGATAAAAACATACAAAACAATACAAAACATCATATTTAATGTCATTACTACCCTGATGAAGAAACCATCGGTTTTGAAACATGTAGGTAATTGCGATTATATAATAGTGGTTTAATACAAAGTTATTTGTTTAATTTAATTCAAAATGACGCCACAAAGTGATTTTGCGAAGTTTGAAGAAATAATAATAATTTAACCTAAGGCTACTTACTCATATATATTTATATACATACTAGCTGACCTGCCCACGTGTTGCTGTGGCTAATGAAACAAAACGCCATCTACTGGATGGTTAACCTAGATAACCAATAATAATAATAAGTGTTATGTCAATAAATTAACTCACACCGCTATCTGTCCGAAACTTATGGAATTTAGAAATAATTTCAAATCATTGTCCCATAACGTTTTAATGAACATTTAATTCGCAAAAATAAAAATTGAGGTCAATAACCGAGATAAAAACTATCATATCATATCTTTTAAGTTGGACCAAATTACACACAGTAAGCCAAACTTCATCAAATTCAGATAAGTAGTTTCGGAGTTTATCCTGGACGAACCTTGTGACGCGATATTTTTATATATAAACATATGTTTATGTATTTGTATATCTTATTTGCGTTTCTCAATTTTTTAGTAAATTGCAAATGCATAATCCAACCATATTGTAAACAGTTGATTTTCCTAAAATAAAATAATTAATTAATGTGTAATAAATTTCATAAAGTTTATTAAAAAAGTACCTACTGTAGTAAATCACATAATTTCCGAACGCAAGTTGATTAGATCTTTGATCTCGAATACTTTCCCATTCCCGCATCGTTTCATCTCTTACTAGTTAGGGCGAGGGATGCTATTGGTTAATTTTCACCTGATGTGATTTCTGTCACAGCTGGGATGACCGATATAAGAGAATAGAGAGTAACTAGCTTCCCGGTTCTTACCGAGCGTCTTCAGGTAAATCTCTGGCAGGACTGTAATGCTTTCAGCTAACCCAGAGTAAAAATACTCGTTGAAACCCTTTTGGTAAAAGGTAAAACCAACGGTTAAGGGAACAATTAAGCTTCCTTTGGGAGTGGACACAGTTATTGTCAAAGTTAATTATACTCTTTTGCTATCATTGAACTAATCATACTTGCAAATTGATTGTACCCAAAATAAAGACAAAGTGCATTTCATTTAATTATATACAAATATTCAAAGATAAGACATTAAAAAATAATAAAGTTAACTCATCGTTAAGACGTAAATATAATATCCATTATTTTCTACTCAACAAATGCAAAATAATTATGTATAAAAAGGGATAACTTACTTCAATAGCCTTCCCGAAGAAGTAAAAAAATAAGAGATTTAGCATTATTCCAGAAAAAGATCAAACTATTCTTAAAAAACTGTATGCAATAAAATTATGTAACCTTAATCCTGTAAATCAAACCATCAAATATTGTATAATGTCTTCCTTAATCTAGTCCTTATGATATTATATTAATTATGGACTAAAAATTGTATATTCTTACATAACTCCTACACCAAGCTCAAGAGCCAGTTCTCTTAATTGGTGTAGAAACCAAAAAAAAATGATGTTTTCACCTTTTTGTTATACCTTTTTATTATATTTTTGATTTTATTTAGTTATTCTATTGTTAAAGAATGATTAAAATTTGTAAAATTGTTGTGTGTAAGAGGTGAAATAATTAAAAAAATAAAATATCATTACCGTACGAAATATTGGCGATATACCCTATTTTAAGCCAAGGTTCTAACCTCCGCCCACCCACGTTCTACCAAGAAGTCAACATCATTAACAGAAAGATAAACAGCCATGCTCGGTATTTAGTTAATCACAGTCCCTGATTGCCTTTTTGGACATGGACTTTTATATAAACCAATGCGACGCTATGAAAGGCTTTTAGAATCTTAATTGAGACCAATTCCACGGCTGAGCTACTTCCAGAATAAGTAATGATAATAATCTGTCTGAGATTGAAAGAACGTGTAGATTAACTTGTTTTTACGGTTTATTCTTCGGAAAGTTTTTCCTGTTAGAATAAACCTACAGCCTGAGAAGAAGTAAAGAAGTAGAAAGATCGCTCGAGTTAAGTAATCACTTTGTTTCAAGTTGGGAGATGTAAACTACATGAAGAGCAATTACTTTTACCAACATCATTTATTGTAGAGTTGTAAGGCTAAACACGAAGAAAATATAGGATTGTTATAATAACTGCCGTGCCGTAAAGTTCTTACACAAATAATAATAAACGAAAAGGGATCATATGTTTCAAACTTAATAAGTTTTTTATTTATTTATTTTATTTTGTTTTTTATTTATTTATTGTTTTTGTGTTTTAATTCGTAGTAAGCAATATTCATAGGAGTAACGTCATTATTAAATAATTAAGAACACATTGACAAATTGCAAAATACCGCTGGGAGAGAATCTATTATTTTCCCAGGAAATCGGTTTAACCGATAATAAATCAATTTACTTTATTTCAAAATGGACATTTACAATCGTATAAATAAGTCGTCTAATTGTGGAACAACCACAGTTTGAAAATGACCTTGTAAGCTGAAGCAGCTATCACAGCTAAAACACTTGCAGAACTTAATAATAAACATTATTAAATTTAATTTAAATAAAATGAAAAACAACTTAATAGGGTTCAACTCCTGCTCTTTTCAATTTCTGATATTATATCAGTATTGGTAAGTTGTTTCACAGAATTGAAATAAAAACAGATCGTAAATAGGGCTTTCACAGAACTTGAATATAGTCAATATCGTATTGACATGGGGTTTCATCGATCGACCGTGCTAGACTTTCTGATATACCGGCCCTATATCAACTGATCACCTCAATGCGATTCTCCAAAGCAATAATATATAATAGACCTTCAACTTTCTTGCTTTACAAACTCTTGTTCTTCCTATCTTCTACTGCTCACTCTGTTGGCGGCTTGCATTCAGTGAGTTCTATTTGTTTAATGGCTGCGAAGTGACTGGCAGATAGAATGCAGAAACCACCGTGAAAATTCCCGCCAAGTCCCACGGTACATCAGACGAACTGCATTGGAGTGATGACCTCGGAGTCCCCATTTCAGCTACGCCTAAATTATTATATGAAACATTCGACGATAAAGCTTACACTAGATGGGCAATACCATTATGCAATCCCAATTCTCTGGGCCAGAAGGAAAACCAATACCGATCTTCTTGGATAGATTTAATATTTAGTTATAGATTAGTCGGTATATAGTCGATGTTCGGAGAGAGTACTGCTGTAGAGGTCAAAAGGTCATCCTCAGCTAGTCTCTCCCGTTCCGGCCTGCTACACAGTTGGTGGGCAGACGCATTCGCCGCCATTACATGAATCCATCCCTCGCATTGCTGTGCAAGGCACTGAGTCAAGAGAGTCCGGCTGGAGGTCTCCCATCAAGACCAAGACAAACCTCACCCCCATGAATCCGGGCACCCCTGCAAAGTTATTTTTGTTATAAGTATTTTGTGTGTGCTTTGTACTAAATTTAGGGATTTTGATTGTGTTCTGATATCTTGCTGATGAATGGAATTGTAAGTTATTTAACTGTATTTCTTTGTAAATTTGTAGTATTGAATATTTTTCATATATTTTGTCCACTGTAGATACATTGAATATTGAAAAGAGAGTTTAAGTAGAAAATTTGGATGGTTTTCTCAATATTACTTTAATTATCAATCTTTGAACAATTTTGAGTGGATTTAAAATATTATTATACTTACCTCGCTAACCAATAATACCGGGTTCACGGGGTTCATTGTCTAGGTCTTGGCGGCGGATGATCTAGACACATTGAACCCCAGATTCCTACCCAACCCTCATACCTTTTTCCTTCCCAGAACTTCCTCTCCTTCCTTTCCCTAAAAATACCCTCCACACAGCATACCCAAAGGTTGCATAGGCCCTGAGGGAAATTATTTTCCTCAGGGCCTCCTGTGTGGACCTAATGTAAAAAAAAATATTGCAATATAGATTGAACAATTGCATAGTACACTCTTTTTAAGTTTTCTAATCTAGAATATTTCTTAGTCTTATATAATATATAAATACATTTTCTAATTCTTTTGACAAGTTTACAAATTAGTTTTTTCCATTTAAAATGTTGATCTATATATATATATATACCGAGATGTTTAATTTCAGAGGTATTTTAGCTATTTATTTTTATTCTCGAAAAAAATAACGACAATGAGGGTATTTATATTTTATTTTTATGTTGACGATTTAAAATGTGCCATTTGCGATTTACCGTCATAACGTTGGTGACTGCCGTCTTATCCTAAGCCAGTCGCGGTTTCTATATCATATTAGGCACTTTTAGTATTCTCACGTTTACGGAACGACAACGATACAAAAAAGGTAAAAACGTACGTTCCTTATCACAATAATGCTGCAGCACTGTCTTACACATAATAATGGTGAGATAAAAGATGAGACACACAATATACCTAAATCTGTTTCCTCCAAAGGAAAAAGTAGTACTTTGGAGGAAACAGACATACGTATATTGTGTGTCTCATCTTTTGTCTCACCATTATTTAATGAGTAATAAAGAGCTGCAGCATTATTGTGATAAGGAACATACGTTTATTCCTTTTTTGTATCGTCGCCGTTATGTAAACGTAGATGAGTTATAGCCAGTTGAAAACGTTTCGGAATGTGCAGATTTTGAAATCAATAATTATTATAAATGAAAACAATAAAATTACGCATTTTTAGTGCAAGGATCAGGATTAGAAAATCACACAATCTTACACAAATTTTTAATGACATTTTGTTATTTGTGAAAATACACCGTTATGGTCGGTGAATTAGGGTCGGTGAATTGTGGTTGGTGAATTTTAGTCGGAGAATTTTGAAGCCCTTATTCACTGAAACCGATATTCTATACGGTTGTATATAATGAGAGGAGAGAACGTCATAGCCTATTTATTTCGACAGTCTCGAAGAACAATGTCAGATGTGCTATTTTATAATTTTGCAGTAGAGCTGTTAAATGTTTCGTTTCTGCATTTTTAAAGGTTTAGAGATCAAGAACATAGCATACTTATCACAAAAAATTATAGCATATAAAAATATATAGATATATACATATTTCATTTCATTTCATTAAAAATTCCGACATTCAACTCAACAAAAAGAAATTTAAAATAGCTAACTGCGCGTTTTTAAATATAAAGCAGATCCGAAATTGTTCTTCGGATATGCGACTTATACGATATGCATAATATAGTTTTCCAAGTTAATTTTGCTTTAAGTTAACTCCAAAGAGCAATCCTGCGAAGTATATTCCAGTGGAAGCATCATGCAATAGATGGTTTTTGGCTCGGGTCCAATACTACAAAAAGCATTTTCTGACATTTCTGTTATAAACGCAATTGCTTCATCTCAACCGTATTATTTTGATAAAGGAACGTAGGAAACCAAGTCAATCGAATTAAGTGGGAGGGAGAAATCATAATATTACGATTCTTATACGGTTTGATATTTTTTAAATAATATTTAATACCACGCACCGCAAACTGCAAGGTCTTCAACATCATTGGGGATGCCTGCAAAGAGTCTCTTTAAGGAGTGAACCAAGGTCATTGCTGGACGGTCCTGGCATTGGGGTCTCCGGGAACTCTGCTGTAGGTTGTAAGGCTAGCTGATTTCTAGACTTACTTTGTTGTGCAAACGCAGGGACGCACACAGAATGTGATAGATATTGAGGTTATCCTCGAAGTAAAAAAAACTCGTGTTTTGTACTGGATTTTAGTTTATTGCCTGGTAATTCGGATGAATTGCAATTTACGATAGTTTGATTCTAGTTCCGAACTCTGAGGCTTCAAAATGTGGAATGAAATGTGAAATTTGAGAATATACTTTGATTGATACTTTGATTCTAGTTCCGAGCTCTGAGGCTTCAAAATGTGGAATGAAATGTGAAATTTGAGAAACTAAAATGTCAGTATCTGAAAGTGAATGACTCAATGAAAAAATTATAGACAATTCATAACATAAACAAAGATTGCATAGAAAAGATTAACTGAAAGGTGACACACAGACGCGAATTTGATGTAAAGGAGTCTACATTTCGAAGTTAGAAAAACTTAAGGTTAATTTTGAAATGATAAATAAGAAAACATGAATTTAAATATTGAATAGGACAACACAACACTCAACAATTGCAGAAGGGGGCATTCTCAATTTGGAAGGGGATATGGGTTCCGGGAACCATTTTTTTTGCATACCCAACACCTCTGTCATGGGTGACCCCAGGTGGTACGCTACGTTTGGTGACGTTGCAAGGGTGCCCGGTACATGGGATGAGGATTGTTTAGGTCTTAACAGTGGATACATCTGCCCACCAGCTGCGTGGCAGGCCGGATCGGGAGAGACTGCTTGAGGGATACCTTTTGTCCTCTCCAGCAGGAGTCTCTCGAAACATCGCCTTGCACCGCAATGTGTGGGATGGATTTATACGTCCGTCACTTCTGGACGCACTGACCCCCAGATTCTTACCCACCCCTCATAACTTTTGCCATCCCAAAACTTTATCTCCTTCCTTTCCTCAAAAGACCCTTCACACAGAATACCAAAGATCACAAAGGCCGTGAGGGGAATTATTTTGTTCGGAACTAATGTAAAAAAAAGAATCTTTTCAAGGACATGTTGAAGTAATTTTAAAAATTAGACTTTCGGTGTGACTATGGCATCCTCATTGGTAAGTTGTGATGCTGAATGGATTGGGGAGGGAAGCTGATCAGGAAAGGGTAGATTTGGGAGAACTTTGCTATTACATATCTGGTCATTAAACATAATTAAAGCCAGATATGTTTCTAAATTTTCACGGCCAAAAGCATTTTCGTTGTTTGTTTTTGGGATGTTATGCCGTGTTGCGCTACCTCCTCAGATCCGACGATCTGCCCTGATGATGGACACTGCAACGCTGTCCGAAACGTCGGCTAAAGAAGGAGGTAGCGCAACACGGCATAACACCCCAAAAACAAACAACGAAAAATAATTAAAGCCATTTCAAACACAGTGTTGCGCTTCTGAATAGTTAAGAAAACCGATACTGAAAGTAGTATCTGTATCCACCACTCTGGAATACGTCGTAAATTTACTTTTTAATTTTAATTGTCATTTGTGAGAAAACGCGTTTAAAAGTAATAGGAAATAGGCATGTAGTCATTGTAGCAATCGAAATTTAATCTTTGAAGTTAATTTATTGTGGTTGTCTTCAAACTTCATTTATCTAATTCTTGGCAGTTGAAAATAATGAAGTGCTTCGTGAATAATTTCACCTAAGATGTGTGAACAGTAAATTTGTCTGAAAGCTGGACAAATTGGCTAAAAGATGCCGACTGTGTTCGTTCATGTATGTAGGTGAATCAATACAACAATACAAGAACAATCATTTATCTTTGTTATAGAGAATTTCAGATATACAATGAAACAAAGACACTGTGTATTATTGACGTACCAAACAAAAATAGGAAAAAATTCGGTACTTGGGAAGCACTCCGAAAAAATAAATTGAATTATTTTTATACTAACTTTGGGCTGGAAAATCCGAATCTGAAGGAATTAGGTTGGGGAGGTAAATATCAACTGAGTTACAGGACTTTAAAGTTTCGTACACAGGAACAAATCCGCAATGCATTTTTGACATATTGTACTGAAAAAGTCAAAGTGATTCAATGATGCCAACCTCAGAAAATTGCAAAGTGTTGCCATTAAGCAATAATATCAATGTTATTCCAGTTTTCAAGTAGTTTAGCGGCTACGCTCGGTTTGTCTAACATGGTTTGTGATACAAAAGAAAGTTCCCCCTTAATAGCGCCTGCTTACGTCAAGGCAAGAAAACATCCCAGTTTTCAAGTAGTTTAGCGGCTACGCTAGGTTTGTGTAACATGGTTTGTGATACAAAAGGATGTTCCCCCTTTATAGCGCCTGCTCACGTCAAGGCAAGAAAAACATCCCAGTTTTCAAGTAGTTAAGCGGCTATGCTAGGTTTGTGTAACATGGTTTGTGATAAAAAAGTGAATGTATTATATAAAAAAAAAAAAATTACTAGAAAAAAAGCATGATTTTTTACGTCATTTTATTTCCAAAACTCCGGTACCTAAATTAGTGTTTACCTAATACATCCAGATTTATTTTTATCTTTTATTTCTTTTTCTCGTGTTTTGACACATTCTATTCACATAATAACATTGATATTATTGCTTAATGGCAACACTTTGCAATTTTCTGAGGTTGGCATCATTGAATCACTTTGACTTTTCCAGTACAATATGTCAAAAATGCATTGCGGATTTGTTCCTGTGTACGAAACTTTAAAGTCCTGTAACTCAGTTGATATTGACCTCCCCAACCTAATTCCTTTAGATTCGGATTTTCCAGCCCAAAGTTAGTATAAAAATAATTCAACTTATTTTTTCGGAGTGCTTCCCAAGTACCGAACTTTACCCCAAAAATAATCAATATTCTCCTCCCTCGCATCGTATACCTACGTGGAATTCAAAATGTTAGCAGAAGTGAAGTAGAGAACTTATTTTTTTTTTAATTTCCATTAGCTAGACCCATGACTGTGTGGAGGGTCTTTTTATGGAAATGAATGGAGAGGAAGTTTTGAAAGGGAAAAAGGTATGAGAGATTGGTAGGAAGCTGGGTGTCAGTATTGTCACATCAATACTGTAAAGTAGGTCACATCACTAGTATAAAGCACTGGTGATCAATATCGTCTATGGTGTACGCTCTCTCTCTGTGTCTAGGTCTGGTCACGTCAAGTCGTTAATAAATCTTCATTATAAAATATAATTGAAAGTGTTTTCAATAAGATCCTCAAACAATTACCCAACGAAACAAGAATGTCAGTAGTGGACGTATGAATCCAACCCTCCAATTACAGTTCAAGGCGATGGGTCGAGAGAATATGGCTGGAGAGGTCAAAAGATCTCACTCCATCAGTATCTCCAGATCCGGCAGACGCATCCGCCGCCAATACCTAGACAATCCTCACCACATAAACCCGAACACCCTTGCTACATTACCAAACAGAGCGAACCACTTGGTGGTTCATTCCACCTATGGCAGAAGTGTTGGTTATCCAATAAATGGTTTCGGGGGGCGGTACCCATACCCGCCTCCAAAATTGTGGCGTATTGTAAAATGTAATTTATTACCAACATAGGAGGAGTTTTGACTAACATTCGTATTATCGTACCTCTTCTTCTTCTTTTTGAGCGGGTACTACCGATCCTTAAAAGTTATTATTCTTCGATCCATTTTCTACATTGTGATCTCTTATTATATGTATGTATGCACATTTTAGTGTTATATTCATATTTTTAAATTGACCTGCTAACAAAATTGGTTTGGCAGAGTTTAGCGGGGGATAAAAAAAAATTAAATTAAATTTCGGTTTACACATAAATAATGGTGTTGGGTAGAACAGTGCCTATTATTAACCGGCATAATCGGAAGTGGCGAGCCGGAAGGAAGTCCCCGAGGACAGGGAGAAAAGGAAGGAAGTAAAATATAGTCGGACACTAAACCCCACCCGTTAGGTACTCGTCCTCGTCACTCCTAGGAGCATTGGGATCGGAAAAGGGCTACAGTTACGTATTACACCACTATTATTGCTCTGTTATACTGTGTATACCTAGTTGGGTTACTGTAAAATAACCAATATCAGACACAAGCCAAAAATATGTACCGTGTCTTGCCTTGTATCACACCACGAATATAGGTAATAGGCATACAAATCGCTTGGCAAATTGAGTCTAGAAACGGTCAATTTAAAGCGCAAAAGTGTTTTTATTTATTTTATGAATAATTTCACAAAAAAGAAAAAAAAAGTAAATCAAGGTAAACCGTCACCAAGCGCTGAATTTGATTTTTTTTTATTTGAAATTTTATGAAGAAAGAAATTTTTTGAAATTGGAATATTTTTTTAAATTTTGGATGGAGAAAACTGTTACTGATAAGATGATTGAATGTGGATGAAGATAGCAGTGTTTGGCTGCACAAAGGGCCCGGGGAGTTAACCGCTCAATGTTGTACACCTGCTACTGATCCACTTTAGTCCGGGCCAAGGCGTTTAGTATGGGCCTTTTATCTCAAAAAGATGTTAAAGATCTTACCATAAAATTTCAGATTATTTTTTAAGTTGTTTCTTATATGCGTTCATACATTTCTAATACAGGTGGAGATGGCTAAATAGAAAATTCCCAGACGTACGATCCATACACATTTGAAAGAAAACTAATGTCGCCAATATAGAAGAATTACTGACTCTTAGACCATGACAATCTATCTGTTCAAGAAAGAACATCGATAGTTTTTAATAAATATAAGGGAAGACCGGATATAAGGGAAATCGACCTTACTTCAGGCAATCAGACACGCCCATAATAGAGTTCCATCAGTTTATCTCTTCAGCGGAAATGCTCATAGTTTTAGGTAAAAATCAGGTTATGTTGATTAAATTGAGTAATAATTGCTCACATTTCCTACTTATAAACAACAATTTCCGTAAAAGTAAATTCTAGGATTTACTAGTAAAACCTATCATTTGGCAAATTTTCAGACTTTTACAGTAACACCGACACTGATAAACTTCAAGGATAGCAATTTCGGATTTTCTACAACTAGTCACGGACTGCGGAATAATATAGAAAATAATGACCCTTGCGCCTTAAGGGATCGGCGAAAGGATGAAATATTGACCGTGGAAAGACGCAAGAGCCCACAACGCTCATTTACGCCAAACACTTTATTTTATGAAAAACAAAACTAATAAATTCCATGCTATGAAATTGTTCAATGCTCTACCAAATCAAGTCAAAAAAATAAAGGAAATAAGTATATTTAAAACAAAAATCAAAACATAGCTGACAGATCAAAGTAATAATAACTTACAAACGATGTAAAGACAATTCAAAACTAAATACAAAAGTTTAAAAAAACTACAGGCCGCCCCAGAACATGAAACCCTAGTGAGAACTGTGAAAAAGGACAAAAAAATTATACTTATATTATACTTTATACCTACATAATATACAAACTCTGCTTTTGAAACTAATAAAAAAAATAAAAAAGTGAAACTTAGAAATAAACTAACGGGCTTTTTATACGATGCTTTTTTTTCAAACCGATACCCACCCATGTGTATATAACTATATCGGTAACCATGTGAAAAAAAAGATTTTAAACGATGTAATCTGTCTGGAAGGGTACGAAATCGTAAAAGAATTGCAACGTCTTTATCATATTATAACCATAGATCAGATAAAGGCATCAATAATTAATTTGTCTTTGCCGTTGCCGCCAACAAATCATCCAAATTAAATCGGAAATTTACAATACCGAACAGTAATGTAAAGCAGGTTCACAATCAGTGTAGTAAACACATATTGGTTGCTTTTATAATACCCACGGTTACGGCACGACAACGTCACGAACTAGGCAATAAACGTAAGCTCCTTATCATTATAATGCTGCAGCTCTTTCTTAAACTTAAATAGCGAGACAAACGATAAGACAAACTATGTACGCTGTACGTATTATGTCTACTTGCCTCAAAGGAAATGCTCCCTCACACGTTTTACAGAAATGACATGTCGCGTGCCGTTGCCGTGGGAAAAGCAGCCAAATAGCATGTTTTATCAATATTTTAAATAAAAACGAAATAAACAAATGTACAACATTTTCACATATATAGTTACGTAAGACAATGACAGACCTCAAATTAATAATGTCGTTATAAACTGTAGGAAAATCGATGCAAAAATATAATAGGTCATTTTTTTCATCCCGAATCTATATGAAAAGACGACCCATAAGGAAATGGCTTACAAATCGTCTTATTGTGAATAATTTTTAGGCTTATAAACTTAATTTGTATGGAAAATACGATGTAAATAAAATTAATTTCAAAATATTCTGCTCTGGGTACCTGCATTTTATAATTGTAGTGTTCGTAAATATACAGGTGTCCGGGGATAAAGTGCATTAACTTCAGGAGGTGATTTTGATTATTAGGCGTACTAAACTTTGATGTATACACATATGTTCTACAACTCACAATTTGATTTTCATATACAGGATGTCCGGGGGTAAAGTGCATTAACTTCAGGAGGTGATTATACATGACGGTTGGCGTAAAAAAGAAACAACTTTTTCCGAAATTCCAACTTTTTTTCCCATACAAAAAGACATACCTCGACTTAGACTTAAAAATCCTTAGTGTAAGGTACAAACTTACTCGATAAATTTGCTGTGAGTCAGCCGGGCGCGATAGTGCCAATGTTGGATGGTTGAACAGAAGAAAATAACAGTGCTGGCCGCGCACATAAAATTTTATCTTTTTACCAAAAAAGTACCCCTAACAGTTGAAATTTCGAAAAAGGTTATTCGTCTTTTTACTTATACTATCATGTAGAATCACCTCCCCAAGTTAAGGCTCAGGTTTTACGGTAACATTTTGGAAATTTATTCAGTAATGAGTGGACATTTGAGGGGAGAGGTCGCGCGCTCGCATTGCAGTTCCGTCAAGCAATTAATGGGGAAATGGGTGTTATACAAGCAAAGTAGAAATTAAATAATTAATTATTTTATCGTATAAAAATGAATGTTTCTTTGTTTGTTCCTCGTGCGGAACCTAAAGCATTTATCCGATAGCGATTTGTCGTTTATGAAATTATTACCTATCTAGCGTTATGAAATTATATCCTACACCATTTATCCGATTACAATTAAAACTTTGTTTGTCCCTTATTCGGTACCTAAAGCACTTTGGCGGATTTTTCGTGTACGTGTACATGCCCTTGAAGGTTTCTATATATATTATAGTGCAAGTGAGCTCTAGCGTTATGAATTTATTTCCTGTACTATTTATCCGATTGTGATGAAACTTTTGTAAGTTGTTAAATGCACACCTTCGTAATTCCTTATACGGTACCTAAAGCATTACTCCGATTGCAAAGAAACTTTAATGATTTGTTGTGCACATACCTTTAATGGTTTCTATATGTAGTGCTGAGCTCTGGCGTTATAAAAAAATTCCTATACCATTCATTCGATTGCGCTGAAACAATAGGTGATTTGTTGTGCACACGCCCGCAAAGGATTCTATATGCATATAGTGGTGAGCTCTGACGTTATGAGATTTGTAGAAATAATTACAATATTTCCTTCTCATCCCCATTCACCTTCAGCCACACAACATACCCCAATTGGGGATGCCATAGTTTCACTGACTCCAGACGGGAGCAGGTGGGACGTTTGTAAGGTATTCATATAAAAAAGGAGTGGCGGACGTATGAATCCATCTCTCCCACAGCGGGGCAAGGCGATGAGTCGAGAGAGTCAAATAAATTTTGGGTAATTTGTACACGAGCTGCCAATAAGAAGGAACAGCCTCAGGAGCACACGTGCTTCAAGAATTATTCAGGGTCGTCTACCGCGATGGAATCCTTGTTCTACCGTTATTTCAGACATGGAAGATGCTTCAGAGAGGAACTAGCGTCATTGATCCCTTCAGCACCGGTGCAAAGTCGGGAAACACGCCAAACGCGCGCCCTACATATATACACGGTCGAAATTTCTCACATGAGAACGGGTCGCTTCTACCACTCGTTCTTGAGTTCAACAGCTCAGCTGTGAAACGATTGGCCGGCCTCTGTGTTTCCTCCTTCATACAATATGGGTCTCTTAAAGACTATTTTTATCCGGGCCTCCTATGCGAAGTTATATATAAAAATAAAAAAAAATATTCTACTATAATTGTTGAGAGGTTTAAAAATTCCGTACGACTAACACTGTTTAACACAAGTACTAAAGATAAAATTAATATCATTCTAAAATCCACAAGTCTTGGCAATTTTTGTAGGATATTATGCTGAATATTTGCATACCAAGTTTACATTTAGTTGATTTTATATCAATTTGTATTAAATTTTGTGATTTTTCGTTTATGTGCGTCATTCTACTTTTTGTTTATCTGATCTAATATTTTGAAATATATTCTTTCTTGAGTACGAAAAAATTTGTCGAAATAAACTTTCAAAAACAAAACCACCTTTTGTCATTTCTATCGCACGTACTTAAAAATATTTGTCCCAACTTTATTTTATGATCTCCCTTTATTCACACCCATTATTTTCCGGTAATATTATAAATACAGTTATTACCATTTTATAAACCATACAATCTACGTCAAAACACCATTAGATTCAAAGTCTCATTGAGTAAAAAACGGAGACGTCAAAAAAGGTTCAGGGCGTAAAAGATGTTTCTATCTATCCATTCCATTGCTAATATGATTTTTTGTCTGTCTAGCTGTATCCATTATCTAGTAAACAAATTTAAATTTTATAGAGCAAAATATATATATTATAGGCTAAAGAAGGAGGTAGCACAACACGGCATAACACCCCAAAAACAAACAACGAAAATGCTTTTGGCCGTGAAAATCTAAAAACGTATCTTTATAGAGCAAGTGTATTTTTTATTTCGTACTTTATCAAAATGCTAAATGGTTTACCAATTTGGTGTCAATCTTACCCGAGTCTGCCCCATAGACGGCTAAAATTGTAGTTCGCTAGCGGGCCGTACAAGTACCAAAAATACCTAACTGCAGTCAAGCCGAGTTTTGATACCCCCCCTTAATGCACTTTATACCTGTATATGTAGTTACAATGTCTCAGCAGATTTAGTTAGTATGTGTAGTTTTAAGATGTCTCAATAGGTGTCGCTGATGTAGTATCTGTGATAGTATGACAACTTGAAAGTAGTATATGGTAGAGACAACTTTCGTATGTATGGGTCTATTACCCGAAACGTAACGAATTATGCTGAATTTAGCTAGATTTACAGGCGGGCGTCTTCAGTGCATCCTTTTAAACAGGCGTTAAGTCCAGTTAGATACTCATTGTAAATACGACACGATAATAAGCAAAGTCGTAATCTCTATCTAACCGAAGTATTATTGAAAACTCCCGATCTACAGAATTGTATTGTTAGTCAGAAGTACAACATAATAATATTATTATGGTAATATTATTTTCCGAATGACGGTCGTTGACAAAGTCTGCGAATGTAGAATACTTGACTGCAATACTAAAACTAAAAACAAATTCACAAAAACTACTTGCTCCTGTGGTTTTAAAAGTTATACTCTTGAAGAGCTGCATTTGAGAATTACCTAATTCATGTTTTTAACCCGAATTTGTCAGGTCCAGACGGATCTTAATAAAAAAAAGATGGTCAAAGATTCATTAAAAGAATTCTAAAGCGGTGTACAAAGGCAAATATATTTTAACTTCTTAAATATACACTTTATTATATCCACAAAGAAAAAAAGTACGTGTTAAACTATTAGCAGCAGGCAAATAGCAAGGAGACAAATAAACATCACTTTAAAAGATAAAACCGGGCAAAGAAAAACTTAACCAAATTAACACTCTCGCTCCGAAGGGGGTAATACACTTACACAAACAAGATTTTTATGGGATATCTTTTTTTTCATTATCTACAATTTAGATTTCAGCAGTCGATCTTATTATTATTATTGATAGAAAGTGTAATAACACGGTAGCATAGCGGCATTTGTGATTTATAGCTTTAGATCTTCGATAAAATCTTAATAATTTTTAATCGTTTTTGTACTATTACCAATACGCAACCTATTGGTTTTAGTACTATTTTAAAACCTTTGAAATACGGATGGGAGGCGTTAAAGTTGCAGCACTCTGTAAAGGGGCCTTTGTCACAGAAACCGGTTAAAGTAGTAGCACTCTGTAAAGTGACCTTATCACAGGAACAGGTTAAAGAAGCGGCACTCTGTAAAGGGACCTTATCGCAGAAACCGGTTAAAGTGGCAGCACTCTGTAAAGGGGCCTTTGTCACAGAAACCGGTTAAAGTAGTACCACTATCTAAAGGGACCTTATCACAGAAACCGGTTAAAGTGGCAGCACTCTGTAAAGGGGCATTATCACAGACACAGGTTAAAGTAGAACCACTCTGTAAAGGAGCCTTTGTCACAGAAACCGGTTAAATATTTTACTAAATCACACAAAATAATTTAAAATGAAACATAATAACTCACCAATTTTGGCAAGACTGGCGAAGAAGATCCACAGCCCGATGATGAAGGGAGTCTCAACGCGCGCAAACTCCACCGTGAATACGTGTATCTGCTTCTTATGGTGTTCTGGGTGCACGACTAGAGCTTCGCCCCCCAAACCTATCACGGGGGCCACGGGGGGCACGGTGGCCAGGGGGCCCGGGGGCGCAGTGGTGATCGGAGGGGCGGCGGGCTGCGTGGAGGGGGCGGAAGTGGGACCGTCGGCGGGCCCCATGGGGCCGAACCCCATTCCAGGGTAGGAGCGCCCACCGCCGTCTGATGGGGTGTTACCCTGCAAACATAATGAAATATAAGTCAATGTTGCTCTTCTTCTGTACACTAAAACATTCAAATTAAACAAAGAAGGCACCTAGAAGATGTAGATTTTGGTATTTGGTCTAATGGCAAGTTGTTTCAAAGAAATTGAAATATAACATATAGTTTATTTATTCATCTTTATTAATTAAATTACATTCGTGATGTGCTGTGCCTGTCTCACTATGAACTCCTGTGTTGAGACAGGCACAGTTTAACTAAGCAGTTTACACAGAAATAAAAATAATAACAACAATATTTTATTTTAAATAAAATACAATCAGGTTTGATAAAAATCGCTGATGCTTGGATATGTCTTGGTTGATGACCCAAAACTTGATATCTGATAAATATATTTCAAATAACTTGTGTTCTGTCTAATTGCCATTGGAAGTGCATTGTACAGCTTTGATGCAAAGTATCTAAAATTTCTTTGGCCAAAAATTGTTTTAGCGAAAGCTACAAGTAAGAGACGCCCTTCGATTCTAGTATCTCGAACAGTTTGGACAGTTTGGACAGTTAGTGGCCATTCAGCTTCATTGTGTTATTTTGATATTTTAACCCTTCAAAAATTTGGCATATTTTTGCAGAGGCTAAAAATATTTCCGCTATGCAATAAAATCCAAATAAGTAATGGAATATTTTTTAACATATCCGAAAACTAAAAACTGTTTTCGAAAGGTGACGAGATAAGCTTTCAAATGTTATTATTAGAAATAATCATGAAATATTTTAAATATAAAAATTTTGGGAGAAAACTTTAAAAAGTTATATAAATGGCTCACTTTACGTTTTTTCTGAATAAAATTACTGATAATGAAAAAAAAAAAAACACACACATATTTCATTAGACAAATGAATTATAAACGTTACTGTCACCTCACTTTTTTCTCGTTTCATGTAAAAAAAAATCTTAAAAAATTCACAAAGTTTCATAATTTGTTTTCAAATTGCAATCGGAAACTTTTTTTATAAAGTATTTTGTCATAAAGGTGTACATCTTAATTTTTTTGTAGTTAACTTTTAGATTTGAATATATAGCTTGTTGTATTTTCTTTCCAATACCGTTTAGAGTTTAGATCATACTTCCCCCTTACTATGATAGTTAGGGAGTCACAACGATTTCTGTGAGACCTATGTGAGCTGGGACAAAATAAACAAATAAACCAACCATATCTAGGTCATATTTCGAAGAAGAGGATTGTTGGTACAATCTGACGAACTTGTAATAAACTGGAAAGAGGAGAGAAAACGAGAGATGCGAGATATATTTATAGAAGACCCACGAGGAATCTGGAAGAGACAGTTTGAAATACGAAATCTTGTTTCGACTTATTGGTAAGATATAGAAGGAGGTGTAAATGATTTACTAACCCACATAGTTTGATTATCGATTCAATTCAGTTTTTCATATGCTTGTATTATAACCATGCATACATATTTTAAATATTTTTATTTGCGATCAATGCATCTCCAGAAAAGCAGTGCAAATTTTTCAACGAGGTTTCTGGGCTTCAGAACAATGATTATATTATGTCGGTTACATTTCAAGCATTATAAGAGAATGCGATACATGTCTTTCACAAAGTGTGGGAAATCATAAAAAACATAATTATTTAAAATTATGCAAGTTCCAAACGAAGGCGGAAACGTTTCTCACGTCTCAGTTCTGTGAGAACATACCAAATGCCTTTTTCAATATCTTATCTATTGGAAGTCTGTGGAATGAGTTAATTCTGGGAGAACTAGGCATCCACAATAGACTTTCAACTATCTGTCAACATCGTATCTTATGTTACTTTGGATGCGTTGCTTTGCCAAACTGAGGACTCCAACTTGGAGAATCTCATAGTCACTGGTTAAGTGGACGAAGAAGCAGAGGAAGGTCACCAATGCGTTGGAGTGACCAAGTATCACTAGCGTCTAGTACTAGGGTGTCCTTGGTTCTCTACGAAGTGCAAGACCACGAGGAGTGAAGAAGCCTTGTCCACCATGGAAATTGGAGTAGAGGTCACGATCCTCAGTAATGAGGAACCGACTTAAGAAGAATCTTTGCTCAGTAGATGCAACACGGAAATAAAAGAGGAAATTTCATATCTCCGTCACCTGCAGCACAGAATGTTCTATTTCCCAGTGTGCAGGACTGACTTGCCATAGGTCACTGTGGTGAGAGCAATCTTGCTGTTGAACAGAATTAATTCGAAAGCTGCCTTTAAAATGCAGGCTCTGTGGGTATATCAACTAATAAGTTGATATACCCATTGTTCATATTTACGTAATTGTCCTTTACAAAAGTAATTAAAATCGCACTAAAATAAACTGTTTTGTAATCTAATATAGGTATAAAAATTAATTTTGTTTGTTCGTATGTTATGCGCTGTTATACCGTTCATCTGATTGGGATGAAACTTTTGGGGACATGATGTGGGTATACCCGGGATGGTTATAGGATAGTGAATTCTGGCGTTATAAAATGAGGGGAGAGGGTACGCGGGAAGGTGAAAGGGGAACGCGGGAGGGGAAGGGGACGCGAGAGGGGAAGAAAAGAGCGGAAGGGGAACGGGGACGAATGGGAAAGGACACAAAGAGAGAAACAATTTATTTATGTAAGTGGCATTGCAACGTATGCCGGGAGTCAGCTAGTGTTTTTATAACTTTATATAACCCACATTCTTCCTTTTTGTTATTATTAGTCATCTAATGTTTGATTCTCATCATTAGTTTCATCATAATTAATTAAGTTTTAAAACCCAGGCGATATTACTTAACTACATTATACCGATTTACGCAATAGATACAAAACCATGTAATTTATTTAAATACCTTTCAACTTATACTTAATGTACTATGTATACCTTAAAAACAAATAAATAAGTAAATAATAATAAATTAAATTAAAACAAATAACTTTGTTTAAACCACTAATATAATCACAATTACCTACATGTTTCAAAACCGATGGTTTCTTCGTCAGGGTAGTAATGACATGAAATAATAATAATAATACCTGACGAAGAAACCATCGGTTTTGAAACATGTAGGTAATTGTGATTATTAGGAGGCGGCTAAGCGGTGGCAAAACGAAGAATTCTAAGTCACGAATCCGCAAAAACATCATTCGGAGATATTGAAATTTGAATTTTTGAAATTACACTTTTTTTTGTAATAACGAATCAATTCTAAACTTCAAACCTCAATATCTCCGAATGATGTTATTGCGAATTTTCAACTTGGAATTCTTCGTTTTGCCACCGCCTAGCCGCCTACTAGTGATTATATTAGTGGTTTAAACAAAGTTATTTGTTTTAATTTAATTCAAAATGACGCCACAAAGTGATTTTACGAAGTTTGAAGAAATAAATAATAATAAACTGAATTGATTTGAATATATGCAGAACGTTCTTGACCTAAGTATCGAAACTTTGTATTGAACAAAAGCATGCCTACACGTGGCTCAATGGTGAGGAGTGACGTCACAGTCTATCCACGTTGTTAAACGGGGATAACAGAGAAGTGGGAAATATTCATGAGTTATGTATGAATAATTTGTTTTGTTTACGTGCTGGGCGAAAATAGAATGCACATCCAAACTATTCCTGCTCCATCAGTCCCCCCCCAAAACACGTGGCCAAAGAGCGTTTTACGCGATGTCTTTTTTCATCCAGTTTTCATATGAATTCGAGATGCAAAAAAAGGACGTGTTGTATTTAGTTACCGATTTTCATACAGTTTAATATGGCGGACATTAACTTCTGTCGTTTGTCATTGTTTTGTGTAAGTAGGTACATAATATTGTGTAAAAATGTTGTATGTTAATAAAAATACTATAACATTATGTTTATTACCGATTGTGAAAGTGTATCTGTTGGATATTATGAAAAGCGTGTATTTTTGATGATTTGTTGACGGAAGCAGCAAAGGCGAATAACATATTATGCTTTCATGCTATCTATGATTATGTTTAATTTGTAGTCGATTTAGTATCGTCCCAAAATACTATTTCTATATTAGCTCCATGAGGCCCTGAGGGAAATTATTTTCCATTTAATGTCATCTTTGGCGATACTGTGTGGAGGTTATTTTTAAGTAAGACTTCTTTAGGGGCATTGCCAAAAGTAACCCAGATCTTTTTTGGACGGAAATAACTTTTTAAACCGGAAATGACGTTCGATTTTTATTTCATCATATTAACGTCGTAGATATGGCAACAGTGAGTGTGACACCTAGCAACGAATAACAAAGCGTCAAATCAAACTCAAACGTCAGACGTCATCCGTTTATCTTATTTAAACAGGTTTTTGTTATGTTTTGTCGATCATTACATGATACATATTGGTTTGTCTTATTTATCTCTCCGATTCTTGTAAATTCTAGCTATTGAAATAAAAAGTGGCAGAAATGTGACAATAAAAATAGTGTTGTTTATAATTCTCATGGCTGAATCGCAGATTTTTTTTACAAATTCGTCTATAAATAATGGTATAACTGACAATGCTTTAACTTGGATCAAAAATTACCTATTTAATAGAGAGCAATTTGTTAAGTTAAATGGCTTTCTGAGCGGTTCACAGACCACGAATTTTGGCATCCCGCAGGGAACTGTACTGGGACCAATCCTTTTTATCATTTATGTCAACGATATGTTCAAACTCAACATCAAGTCTAAACTCATTTCATATGCAGACGACACAGCAATTCTAACCGAGGGATTAACTTGGAATGAAACCCAGAAAACAGCAGAGTTAGACTTAAACATACTAAAAAAATGGTTCGATAAAAACTTGCTGTCACTTAATACGGAAAAAACCTTTGTAATACCGTTCACCATTAATAAACATGCATTCCCTGAAAATTTAAAGATTAGTATACATTCATATAATTGTAATAGAAATTTAAATTCATGTAAACCTGACTGCTCTGTACTCACTGTTAAAACTAATGTAAAATACCTCGGTGTAATTATAGATAGTAACATAAAATGGAAACTACAGATCAATGCAACAGTAGAAAGATTAAGAAAATTATTGTACATTTTTCTTAGAATCCGAAACATATTAAATTTTAAACTATTAAGAATCATTTATTTTTCACTGATTCAATCTGTATTACAATATGGAATTGTTGGCTGGGGTGGTGCATTCAAAACTTCTCTCTTGCCTTTAGAAATCATCCAAAGAATATTAATAAAAATAATTTTAAAAAAACCATATGACTACCCCACCATAAGATTATTTCAAGAATTTAAAGTCCCTTCACTACACATTATTTATAAAAAAAATTCACTTTTACAAATACACAAAGATTGTTTCAACAACGATACCTCAATATCTATTTCAAACAGCAAAAGACCAAATATTCTTGGCTCTATAACTATCCCGCGTTGTAATACCACCACAGCCCAACAATTTTATAAATATTTTGGAGTCAAATGGTTTAACCAATTACCCCTTAACTTAAGATTGGAAACAAACTATAAAAAATTCAAAAGGTTAATTAAAACAATACATCAATAACATATTACAATCATTGTGACTGTGACTTTGGAAATCCCTTTACTTTTATACTCTTTTTTATTTTCTCTCTTCTTCTTCTTTTATATCTTTTCTTTACTCAATTCTGTTTCACGTATAATGTATGATATACATATATAAAAAAAATTTAATATTATAATTTTCATTATTCATTACACATTTTAAAAATATATTTGAATTGTTTTTCGCTGCTCCACCTTTTTTACACGAGCATTGCTCAAAAAAAAGGTGAATCACGATATTAAAAAAAATGTATTAAAAAAATATATATACAATGTATAATAAAAAAAAATTAAAAAAAAAAAAAAAATAAAATAAAAAATATATTCCTCCGCCTAAAAAATGTAAGTTTTTTTTCATTTAGTCAAAGAAGTTTTACTTCAACTGCCCGTAAAGGTTAGACGCAATCAATAGTTTTAAGGAAAAGATAAAGACGAAGATCTGGGAAGGAAAAGGGTATAAGATGGCTAGAAATCTGTAGATCAGTCCGTCCAGGAGTAACGGACGAATGAATCCACCCCTCCCACCACCAAGGCGATGCATCGAGAGGGTCCCTCAACCATTCTCTCCAAATCCGGCCTGCCAGACAGTAGGTGGATAAACGCATTCGCCGCCAAAACTTGACAATCCTTACCCCAAGAATCCGGGCACCTCTGCTAAGTCTCTTGGGGTGACCTATCCAATAAATGGTTCCCGAGCGGCGGTACCCATACTTGCCTCCCAAATTGATATGAATAAATAAACCCGCAGAAAAATATTTTTAGGTAAACACTTTTTTAAGCTAATCTCTGGTATCATACTCAATCCGTCTATGTTAAAAGAGGTTATTTTTTATGTCCCTAACAAGTGGGAGATCCTATGCACTTTTTTATGCTCCGAAAGTGAGGATTTCTGAAACAGAGCGACTCAACAGAGCGACCATCGACATTTTCAACGTCACTTACAGACAGTTCAGCAACTATCTTTTAGCACATGTCACTAAGTAGTAAAACTGCCCTTGTGTACTTTGTAATTTAAATTCTTCTCCATGATATATTGGTGTATAACTGTTTTATGGAGAGAGAACATGAGAAAATAAATAAATAAATAAAAACATCGAGCCATATCTCCAAAGCAGTTGACCATACCAACGGAAATCACGCCCAAACGTACTACTAACATTTTATTTATCTCCATTCATTTCACTTGGGTAGAATATTCGTTAAAACAGCTCTTCGTAAAAAATGGGATATTGAAGAACTGAATACAGTTAAAACTATGAAACAGTCGGATTAAGTATTAATAACTCCGGGAAAGAAAGTTGCGACCAATGCACTAAAGTAGACCTACTTAAATATTACGCTGGCCTTCTGCCAATCCGAAAATACGCATTTGTTTGATTTCTTATCAGAACTTGGAATAGGAGAGTTCTGGACGTGATATTGCAAGACGCAAGACTCTTCAACACACTTGCACAAATAGGTCTAGTGCCGATCTGATCAAGATCAGCACTGTGAATATTAATTAAAAGGAATATAAACGCCAGAAATATTTTACTTCTTCTTACCCCTTTAGCACTCCGTGTGTTTTTGGTATTATCTGCACGAGGAAAGTAGCGCCAAAGTTGGTTTTATTTTTTTAATTAATAATTTAACAAGAACGAAAAAAAGTTAGTCAATGGAAATAGACAAAATAATCTTAGCCATGTAAGAGTATTTTGTAATGTAAAAAAATAATTATTTAGTACTTTAAAGAAAAGGTAGGAAAAGCTTCGATGTATCCAAAGCACATTTTTTCATGTTTATTTTAGAGAAAGTTGACAGGAAAATGAAATTCTCAGTAAATGGAAAGAATATTTTGAGAAGCTGCTGAACGCCCCCCAGATAGGGACCTAAGAAGAGCAAAATAGTATTGAAACGGACGAAGAGGGCGAAATTTCGTTGGAAGAAGTAATACTGGCAATAAAATCCCTTAAAATGGGAAAAGCAGCCGGAGTAGATGGAGTAATGCCAGAAATGTTAAAAGCTATGGGCAACCAAGGCCTTAGGTGGTTAATGCTATATATATTTGATAGATTTTCCCGTCTTAACAAACGGATTGAAATCCTTAGAGCACAGGCGTCGGTGGGGAATGCTATCCTTGTTCTACCGGTATTTCAATGGAAGATGCTCCGAGGAAGTAGCGTCATTGATCCCCTCGGCACAGGTGCATAGTCGGGAAACACGCCTAACGCTCGCCCGACATATGTACACGGTTGACACGTTTTTACGACTCGTTCTTGAGTTAACAGCTCGGCTGTGGAACGATTTGCCGGCCTCTGTGTTTCCTCTTTCCTACAACATGGGTCTCTTCAAGACCCATGTTCACTACTTCCTCTCCTCAAAAAGACCCTCCACGCAACATCTTCAAAGATGACATAGGCCCCGAGGGAAATTATTTTCCTCGGGGCCTCCTGTATGGAGTTAATATAAAAAATAAATAAAAAATGCGAGTTTTATCAGTGGCTTGAAAACTGGGTGAGACTCTTAAAGCCTGGAGGACAGGAATTATAGTCCCAATATTTAAAAAAGGGGACCAGAAACTGTGCTCCAACTATCGAAGAATAACACTTCTCAGTCAACCAGAAAAATTTTACGCTATATAGGATCCTGGAAAAGGATGTCGAAGAGCGTCAGAGAACAAGATTCAAGAGAAGAACAGTGCGGCTTCAGACAAGGTAGAGGCACTACGGATCAGCTCTTCACACTACAAGTCACCATACAAAAATGTTAGGAATACGGTAAGCCATCATATGTTGGATTTATCGATTTAGAGAAGGCATACGACTTAGTACCGCGCCAACTAATGTGAGAGGTGCTTAAAGAATACCATTCTATACGAAAATAGTTGCAGTAGGGGCCGTGTAAACGGTAAAGTTTCGGAATAATTTGTAGTGGAAAACGGCCTCAGACAAGGGTGCCCTATGTCGCCAATCATCTTCACTATATTCTTGGGCACGTACTAATAATGTCTGATGACCGAATTCCGAAGAAGATACTGAGTGCGATTCCAGAGGGTAGACGTCCAGTCCAGACACAGTTGGGCGAGGCAACTCCAGAAACTGTATGAGGAGAGGATGGGTCTGCCATGGACGGAGGCCGAACAATCAGCATAAAACAGGAGCCTTGTCGATCCAGTGGGTCCCCGACCCGAATAGGACAAGGGAAAGAAGTCGCTGATTGTGAGTAACAATATATGAAAAAGGGGAGGGGGGGAGGAAACATAGGATTAGTATTAAGAGGCATAGGACGGGAATATATAGGGTTTGAACTTCTGGTATGAGTCATGTTGCTCAGTGAATTTTTCGTTTTATGTCGCGTAAAGTCCAGTTAAAAATGTCAATATGAAATGTATGTGTGGATCTGTACATAAATAAGTTATGTTTGGAGTTAGTCTTGCAAAGAGGGAGATTAAAAGTGAGCGACTGTCTGCTGTTTCGATTTGGAACATGGAACGATAGGGCTATCGATTAAGCTATGTGTAATTTTAAATAAAATTACCGAATCTGATATATTTCTTCCGCAAGTTAACGCCTGTATATTAAAGAACTTTGCAGAGTCTTCAATACTAACATGAGATCGGAAAGAACGGAAGTTAATGTACCTTAAAAATATATTTTGATCACTTTCAATTCTATTTTTATGTATTGCATAGCCTGGGTTCCACACTTGTGATGTGTATTCAAGGACACGACGAACGTATGAGAAATACAGTATTTTGAATGTACCTAGTAAAATCTTTGAATTGTTTACAGGAACGAATTATGAAATCCAGCACAGAAGATGCGTTAGTGACTATGTGGTCGATATGTTTATTGAAATTCAGTTTACCATCAAGTCTAACCCCAAAGGTCCTTAATTTCTGATTTGGTGGATAAAGGTTGATGATTATTTGAGTATTCGTGGAAATTTTTTTTTTTGTTTCTAATAACACGTACAACAAAGCACTTGGATGTATTTAATTTCAGACCATGGGCATTACAATACGTTTTAAAACGTTCCAAATCATCTTTACAGTCCTCAAAGAAGTCCTTGTAGAAGAATTAATAGTAAGCCAATAGTTATCAATTCGTTATGTTGAATTATTTTGATGTTTATAATACTCCACTTAATATTTTATTAAATTAAATTAAAACAAATAACTTTGTTTAAACCACTAATATAATCATAATTACCTACATGTTTCAAAACCGATGGTTTCTTCGTTTTAAAAACTTAATTAATTTAATTCAAAATGATGCCACAAAGTGATTTTGCGAAGTTTGAAGAAGAAATAATATTTTATTATTTATTTCTATGCTTGTACATACATTTTATAAATGATTACAGTGGTTTACATAGTATTACAAAAAAAATCATAACAGGATGTAAAAAGGTATGTACAAAGATTAGTAGTAGCATTTTGTGAATAACTCACTGGGAAAACCAGTGCTGAGGTGTTTAGGATTGCGATTTTATTTTATTTAAAACTGGGAAAAAATTGCAATAAAAATTAGGGAAATATTTATTAATATCAGTGCTGCTGACAAGTCTGACAAAATAATGAGATTTATCCATCGTTACGCTCTGTTTGGACGGCTTTTGACACATGATTGGTAATTTACAAATGCTCTGGCAATGAAAAGTCCTCTCTTCCACCGATGCATCCTCATTTACTTCTCACAGAGAGCGCAAAAAAAACACGTCACCCAAAGAGTCACAGAGAGACGGATCGTTGAGGTAAATCCGATAAATCCAATTTTACGACTAAAAAAAAACTCATCTCTGTCATATATAAATGTATAAAGACTGTTTATAACGCAAATAAATAAATTAATTTAAAAAAGGGTACCAGAAACTGTGCTCCAACTATCGAGGAATAACATTTCTCAGTCAACCTGGAAAAGTTTACGATTTTATGTTATCCTGCAAAATTATTATTATGTCTATTCTTATGAATGTAATATTGTCTTCTAGATATGGAAAATGTAATTTTAGGTTAAAAATCCACCGTATTAAATTAATAATAAATACTTTTCTAAAAATTTGTTTTTGTAAAATATAAATTCTTCTATCCTAAGCACAAGCATCTGCTTTATTAGGAGAATATATGAAATATTATATTATGTAAAAATATATATATACAATAATCTACCTACCAATCTATTAACAAGGTATATAAGTAAATACCAATGATTCTATTTATAGCAGTCATGGATTCAGATGATTGGAATGCTTGCCAATCATCAGCCAATTAAAGTCTATATCGGTGATGCCAATACATGAACACATAGGTAATGTGCAATATACAAGCAGGTAATCGTACACCTAACGAGTACCTGGGCTGCGATTCTCCAATAACGATCAAGAGTGACTCGTTAAGCACCACCTACGAATGAAAAATTACAAAAACAAAAAAAAAAAATTACTCGACGCCTCGACAAATTTTGTCGAATCATTTTTACGTATTCTTCAATGTCCGAAGGGTTGAAGAGATTATTATATTGGCAGTCCTGTGAATATTGTCTATTTTCTATATGATGTTTTTGACGATTCTATGGTGTGAATTTGAAATTACGACCGCACTTCGAAATGGTTGGCGGGTATATTACTCAAAATCAGAAATCAACATCATTGTTGTACATATCCCTAGTAAGAAGCCTAATCGAACTAACTCAATAGTCTGGTCGCCCTTCTACAAAATTCATATCCACAATATTGAAAGAATTCAAAGAAAATTTCTAAGATTTGTAAATTTTAAACTTAACATCCCTTTAGAGCACATAAATTACCTATCATTAATACATATTTTAAATATTCCAACTTTAGAAAACAGACGAAAAATAGCTGACCTAACCTTTTTATTAAAATTATTAAACTCTAAATTTGATTGCTGTGAACTCTTGCATTTAATAAATCTACATGTACCTATAGACAAACATTAACATTTTATATACACACATCTCATTCTAACTATAAATTGCATTCACCAATACAACGATTACATAGTCTTGGTAAGCAATATTTAAACAATATTGATGTATTTGACAATAATTTAAATTTGGCAAACTTTAAACGCCGCATGTGTAAACTATTTCTACTAAATTCATAAACTATTGTAAATACCAATTTTATACATTTTTATTAATACCTATTATTATTGATTTGGAGGATATTGGCAGGCTATCTATTTTTACTTTATTTATATTCTGTATTTATACCTACATTTTGTCAACTCATATTTTATCTAACCTATATTATGTGTCTGTATATTTTCTGTTACTTACCTGTATTTTATTCACTTCTAACTCTTCACTGTAATTAATCAAAACATGTATTGCTTTATGTATGTAAAAGCCCTATGGGCGTTTAAATATAAATAAATAAAAACCGCCACCTACAAATGAAAAATTTAAAAAAAAATTACTCGTCGCCTCGACAAATTTTGTCGAATCATTTTTACGTATTCTTCAATGTCCGAAGGGTTGAAGAGATTATTATATTGGCAGTCCTGTGAATATTGTCTATTTTCTGATGATTCTGTGAATTTGAAATTACGACCGCACTTCGAAATGATTGGCGGGTATATTACTCAAAATCAAAAACAGACTAGTGTATTAATAATAAATATATAGTGCTTGTCTTTCGAAGATGGCGGAATGATGTTAGGTTAGGATACGATACACTGGATGGTGACTAGAGTGGTTCGACCCACTCGTTGTTCGAGTGGAATGTTAATCTTTGGCGTCTAAGTATGTACTTTGACGAGACTCGAGAATAACAAAATCGACGAATGTACGTACTTTCGACGGCGATTGCGAGCGGCTTCGACTGGAGAATCGAGTACCTATTAGCGGTTACTGCCTTAGTGGACACCGGTCCCATTAACCGCCTACTGTAACTAAACCGACTTTTCCATTCGGCACATGAGCGGCGGCCATCACTGGAGGGGATATCTCTTGGAAAACACACTCACTGCCTGAAGTATAAACTAGGTCTAAATATATCTTCATTGTGAAATTATACTTGGTCTGTACAACAAACACGTGGTACGTGCAAACCGTTGATAGACACAGAATCATTATCTATTTTTTTAAAGAGAGACAAACACTCCCGATTAATGAATAACCTGACAATATTTGAAAATCTCCTACTACCATAATAGTAAGCGGAAAATAATTGTATCGTGATGTAGGACTTAGCAAGCCGAGGAATTGAACTCACGATGCCTGGTGGGTACTATTAATTTGGGGAATAATAATTATGCTTTCTGGTAATAACCAGAAAATTGGATATTCAGTCGTGAAACATATGGGAAAATCCACATTATGTTAATATAATCATTGTCAACCCCCCCCCCCCCCCCCCTCCTAAATAAATAGTAAATTAACCATAGTTTAAGGAATCATTGTACCAGTCTGAAGATGGCCTCGATAGGCTGAAACCGATAATGGTCAAATAAAATAAATGGAAAAGAGAATAAAAATTGTTATTATTATAAGATACCTACCAGCACAGATCCTGTACAATCAGAAATTCATTAATTAGCCTTAGTAATATCTCGTCAAAATGCATACCAATATTGTCACGCGAGTAGCAGTGGGCGGGGACCGAATGCGGTAGTTTCCGGTCATTCGGCGTTAGAGCGTTGGAGGTCAAATAGGACTAATTGGAAATTAAAAATCTAAATACATCAATGGGGATAATCTAAAATCTCGACAAATCAGTACCAATTTTTAATATAGTAATGAACATATTTATCAAAAATATTTATCATAGGTAGGTACTATATGGCTTGACTGAATTCTCCAAACAAACATATTCAATAATTTAAAAAAATTATGACACTTAAATTAAAAACAAAAGTTTTAGAACTAATTGATCCGGAGTTACAGACAGAATCACAACCGAAATTAGTTTTGGGCGTGTATACAGTGCACGAAGTAAGGACAAATTGTTTCCTTTACTTTGGATAAAATTGATCAAACTTTTTCAAGTAACTGAAATCTTTTTTGAACAGGTAATCAATCCGATAGATCTTTCGATGGATTAGGAGGTCTTACGTAAACTGTCGACATTAGTTTTGTTTCAATTCGGTATCAATACATCACACTTGGTTTATCTGGTCTGCTTCTGTATCCCTTCTATTACTAGGTTAAGGTCGCACACGTATGAAAATCTGGTGCGTTCAAAATGACATTGATGACAGTTGACAGTACTACAGGCCACAGGCAGTTAGTTGACAGTACCGGTGGCTAAGTGGGACAGTCCGAAGCTAGAAGCGTGGCTAAACCAGACTGTGCTCGTATATTCCAATGAGTTCACCTAGACCACAGGTTCTCAAACTTATTTCGACCACCGCCCACTTTGAGATTTAAAAAATATTTTTTAACTTATTTTTTTACATAACCATCTGTTGCATAGTTTTTAAACGTACTTTATTATGTGCAAGCGACCCAATTTTTTTTGTCTATATTTGTTTCCCAAGCATTCAAGCATAAAATCGCATCTCAAAAATTTCAGATAGGGATGGGATCACCGCGATCGAACGAAAAAATTTGTACGACAAAAAATATCGGAAATCACGAATAATTTTATTTAGTTAACTTAACCATGGACTACGTACATGAAATATTAAGCTGCATCTACATTATCACATGCGTAAAGGACTCTAATTTAACATTCTACACGGGACTCCAAGCATTTGAGTAGTAAATAGCATCTCAAGCGATGTCGTGTTTATGATATGATTTGTCTTCCGTCCTTAGATTAGCCCCTCTAGATTTATAGATATATATATTTATAGCCCCTCTAGATTTCCTTAACGCCTCCTAGTTTTCTTCGAGCCTTCTACTGCCCCCCCCTACAGCCCACAAGGGGGGGTTACCGCCCACTTTGAGAAAGACTGGCCTAGACCATCGTTTTTGAACCTGGGGGGAGGGGAGAGTGGGGGTCGAGTTCAGATTAAGGGGGGGTCACGATCAGATACAGGGTGAGGGTTTCTAGAACACGTAAAATAATATTTCACGTGTTCGAGAAATCATTTTATTACTTTATTTTTGAACTGCTCCCAATCTTCTAACCAGTGAGATAATGTAATTTCCAATTGGGTTGTGTAGTAAGAGTGAAGGTAGTGGGGAGGGGAAGTAGATGAGGAAGAAGAAGGTGGGGATATTCAGATCTGGTCACCAAATATGGCTAAAGCTATTTCAAGCAACGTTTCAATTCTGAATGGTGGTCTTACACCAGGGCGATACTGAGATTATCTTCTTATACCCGAACGGTTACATAGATAGACGATGATATCCGATCGACAAGTCAGTGATCGCCTTCAGTGATCATTTCTCCTGCTGCATTTTTACTCAGAGCATCCTTTAGAACGGGCTATGCAAATTCTCACTGGCTCCAGTTGGGACTCTTGTGCGGTATTCATGTAAAAAAAAGTATTTTATAAAAAAGCAAAATCAAACGGACATAAGAGTATTTTCTTCTAATACAGTTTGTAGACGAAATCGTAAAAATCGGTCCAGTTTTGGAGGAGAAAAATGGGGAATACAAAACATTGATTTTGATGATTTTATTTAGGTATTTTCAGAATGAAGTGCACTTGTCCCACAGTGTTAGAAACTTTGGTAAAATACCTATTGTTTAAATTTCTTGGCGATCGGGTTTCCTCTTAAGGGAGTTGCTACACTGAGAAGGTTGAGAATCGATGGCCTAGAGTCTAGAGCTACCAGCGCTAGAGGTTAGAGTTAGAATGGAGCCACAGCCTAGACTGACTGGACCCGGGTAACCTTAGCTTGGCTGAGGGCACAGGTGTCACATTGCTCACTCGAGCTACACACCTTTCACGCATGATGTGGGGAATAATTGTCCTTGTCCATCATCCTCTTCCCCAACTCCTTCCCCTCCTCACTACCTTCAGTCTCACAATATACCCAAATTGGGGAAGCCATAGACCAGACGGTTGGGAGCAGTTGGAACTATTTTTTGGGTCTCCGCCGCCCCGGGAACCATTAATTGGATAACCAACACCTCTGCCATAATTCACCTTAAGTGGTTCGCTACTTTAGATGCGTCTGCCCACCTACTGTGTAGCGGGCCGGATTTAGAGAGACTGAGGGAGATCTTTTTACCTCTCTCGCAGGACTCTCAGACCAGTGATTACTAAAGTAGTCCAGGGCGACCCCCCAGGGGTCCACGGGAGACTCCATGGGGGTCTACGTTGGCGTGATAAAAAAATGGGGGTCCACAAGTTGTATGTGGGGGTCCACGAAAATTTATCTGGTTTCGATAGTAAAGAATAAAAATGTCTTGGCTTTACCTATCAATGTAGGCCAGTGGTTTCCAATACCAATGCACAAATTATTTGCGATTATTACGTCCTGTAAGTAAAATATGGATTCTTAAGTCACCCAGACCCACTCCAGATACATTTTTTCCTTTACGAAACTTCCTCTCCTTCCTTTACCTAAAACGGCTTCCCACAAAAAATCCCTCATGACCTCCTGTATGGAGCTAATACGAAAAAAACTCTCTTAAATTTAGTGTACGATTCTTCCACTTTTAGATTAGTAGAGGAGATAATGAATTAATAAACCCACTGTCAATATTAATCCCACGCTTATTGTCAACAAATAGGCAAAACTCAAATCTATTAATAAAAAACTCACTATCAATACAAATTTAATATAAATATAGCACGGTTTGGTGGCAAACAAATAAAAAGTTATATATTGGATGCCATCAACTATTCAAACACGATTAGTTCATTCTGTAAGGGAAGGGAGTAAAAAACAAATTACCAGCGTCATTTTATTATTTATATGTCAAACACGAACGCCCTTAAGTTTGACCTTCCATCAAAAATGTTTTCGTGGAAATACCCGATAGTTTAATGCATGAACATACTTCTTATCAAGTAGCTGAAAAGAGTGCAGAGTCTTTATGAAAGGGACTTTTATGTTTCTATGTAGAAACATTGATATTAATAGATGGAGCTATACTTGACAGTTCTTGGTATCAGGAGTTGACAGCTACACTAAAACTAAATCATTCATTTGACTATTATACTGAAATACCGGCCGATGAAGGATTAAGAGGAAGCCGCAGGCCAAAAATGTATGAGCGCCGCATACCGCCAAGTATGTATATGTAATTATAACTAACTAACTAACTAACCATCACGCCGTTTCCCCGCAGGGGTAGGCAGAGAGGACGGACCGCCAAACAACTCGGTCTTGGCACACGCTCCTTGCCTCATTCACATTCATACATCTTCTCATACAAACTCTTCTATTATTCTGACTCTTGACATGGCCCGACTCAAGTATCTGATTTACTTGATCGTTCCACGTTTTTCTTGAGCGTCCTCGGCTTCTTCTATCATTCACATTCGCGTCATAAATTCTCTTTACACTTCTTTCTTCATTCATTAATAAGTAAGATTAAGAAAGGGACGCTTGGTTTGGGCATGTTGAGCGAATGAATGTAATTATATGTATGTGTAATTTATATGTAGATATAGTATATGTAATTAGACATAAAAATCCAATCCAAAGTGGTTTTTATTTATTTTGTGAATAATTTTATAAGAAAGAAAAAAGTTAATCGATGGTAACTGTGACAGATAATTTTAGCCACTAAATTTTATTAAAATGAAAAAAAAACTTTTTTGAAGTTTTCGCTTATAATTTTTATCTAAATAGTGATTGGGCATTAAGATTAGCCGATATAATAACAGAATCACTTCTACATACATACATATATAAACTTACGCTTCACTACAATCTAAACATCGACCCTGAAAATCTAAACATGGACACTATACGAGCAATGCTCTCCGAAATGTTGGCTAAAGAAGGAGGAAGCGCAACACGGCATAAAAACCCAGGTCCAGAGTCTAGGAAAAATTAGGATCATGACATTACCAATTTGGGGTAGGTATGTGACAAAAAAAAACTGAAGAAAGGTAGAAGGGGGGGGGGGTGATCAGAAGAGGAGGATAGAGAGGTAACAACGCGGCTAATTCCATTTCGAGCAACGAATACCGCACAAGTCCCAACAATTGTCTGATATCAGTGAGACAGTGGCATCCCCAATTTGCGTATGTGTGAGCTGACGGTAGTATGGAGGGGAAGTAGACGAGAAAGAGGAAGGTGGGGAAATTTAACATTTAATTTTATAAATATTATAAGGAGCATTGTAATATATTTCCCGCTGAATTTGGAGAACCGACAGAATAATGTTATTCATAATAGGGCATTTACCAAACATAAATAATAATAAAAATACTCACATGGAAATCAATTAAAAATAGGTACCTATTATATAAAAATAGGCGTAGGGGTTGGTTCCAGAGCCGCATTTTAGATTTTATATCTGTTCAAGTGATTTATACAATTTTAGATTTAATCTCAGATCGTCGTTGGTCAGGGCCGTTAAGAAAGACTAACAAATTATCTAGTAAACTAAGATTATATAATAGCTACACAACCTCCACAACATCTTTTCCCCGGTATAAAAGATGAGGTACGTTTTCCACCAAAGTGCTAAGTGAGGGATTGAGCGAAATTTTCGTTCAACTAAAGTCTTTCCAGAAGACGTGCAGAGAGTTCTCAACGTCTTATTTCCCCTGTGAAACTGTGCTTACTTCTTATAAAAGTTCAAACTAAACTGATATTACAAATAACAACGTATTAATCTATTTATATCTAGAATTGTGTCTGTTTCGGTAAGCGTGGATATGATTTTTATATCAAAAACACCCCCATCCCCTTTTCCCACCCGATAAACCAGAATTTTGATACTTCTGATGAAATTTGTTATGAAAATTAAGTTATTTTTGTGATTAATCAAAGTATACAACGCGCGGGAAATTTTGAAAACATTTAAAATATGTTTTTTAAAATAAAACAATAACTTTGTATACACCACTTTTACTTATACAAAGTTATTGTTTTATTTTAAATTATAATGTCACATCACAAAGTAACTGCTTCATACGAACAAATTTAAAATATGTTATTAAATATCTCTTCAAATTGGCCACATTTTGGCCAGCGAGTGCTCGAGGGTGCAAATTGGCTAAAAACGCTCCAATAGTTATCAACTAGTTCTACAGAAAATACTTGGTACTCGTATTTTTTATTAAGTACACTTTATTTCTAGATTTCAATTCCTTTTTTTCTTTTAATTTCTAGATACACAAATAAACAAATTTCAAATGGAAAAAATATATAAACTGAACTATTTTCGCTATTTTGACCTGCCAAGCTAAATCTGGAAGCTTTCCAACAAATTTTTAGATAATAAAATTATGAATTTCCCGAAATGCCATCGCGTGCCTCATATCATTCGTGATCATATCTCGGCCAGAATTAAATCACACAAAGTAGAACAGTTTCTGAAATACATGGACATGGCTTGTAGAATAATAATAATGTGTTCAAAATGTTGCTCACTCCATGATAAGCATTGTTTTGTAAGGCTTCAAAGCTTGTCCGACAAAGTTATCAATTAATTTTAGGTATTTTTTCACCGTTAGGGGTTGAAATATCAAATATATTATTATGTGTGCGTGTCATTTTATTGATATGATAGAGATTAGCCAGCATGGCGGACGCGGGTTCCGAACTGATTTTTATAAACTTATGACAGCACCGGGACTCCTAGCACAGTCGATCGATAAAGATTGACTCGATATCTATAACTTCTGCTAAGTTTTCATCGTTCCCTAGGACAAACAATAGTTGACGTCTAACAGAATACTTTAAGATTAGAGTTTTTTAATTGACCAAACTATTTGTTAATATTCATAATAACAATGCCATCTGCAATTTAAAAACTGGTTTCAGTTTAATTTAATTTTACTTTTTCGCTTTTATTAGATTATAATATTTTTTACTTACTTTTATACCTACCATTTTTATAATGTTCATTGCTATTTAAACATTGTATTACATAATATCACTGTATTATACACTTATTATGTAAAAGCCCATCAGGGCGTTGAAAATCAATAATAAATAAATAAATATTGTTTGTGTACTTCCGCAAACAAAACATTTTTCTTAATATTTCAAAGCGTATAACTTGTATAAGCGTTTATAAGTGAAAATACTATACGCGGGCCATCTACGAAAGGGTAGAATATGAATTCTTTTGACATTATTTTGAAATTTATTAGTTTCAGTAAGTCAGGACAGTCAATAAATAACGTTGTTGCAGGTTTTATACAGAGTCATGAGGTCAAGGTATATTCGCCGGTTAGTTAGAGTGGAGACATTATAATTCGAGAGCATATTTATATACCCCGTTTAGGTGAGTTCTTCTGTAATTGAGGTTCGCTACAAGTAGTTCGCTACATACGGTGACTTAGCAGGGGTGCCTCAACTGTATGACGGGCCGGATCGGAAGAGGACGGTTGAGGGAGAGTTGAGTTGACCTCTCCAACTGGACTATTTGGACCCAAGGCCTTGGCTTGATAGTGGGAGTGATAGATTCATGCGCCTGCCACTCCTGGACACGCTGACTTTTAGATTACTACCCACCACAATAACTTTTAGCTTTCTAGAACTTCGCCTCCTTTAAAGGACCCTCCACTCAGAGATGACGTAGACTCAGAGCCTCCTATGAGGCGTTAATGTAAAAAAAAACATAATATTCCCGAATCTAAATACAATTATAATTTATATTAAGAAATGTTAAGAAATTTTTTTTCATAGAAAAGCTAATAGCTCAGAGCTGCATAAAATAATTTGCAAGGCAGACAGAAATATTTCAACTTTAAATTTATACGACGAGAATGCCAACATTTTTATAAATACCAACCAGGAATTATTAGATTCCTGGTCAAATAAAATTATTCACGCAAAACACTTCAATTATCTCAACCAAACGTATGTTGACAAACTTTCGTCAAACAAATGGTTGAGTATTGGAGAGTTGAGCGCAGAAATAGAAGGTTTTATGCTTGCTATTCAAGATAGAGTAATTAATACCAAAAATTATAGGAAGCATATAATCAAAGATCCAAATCAAATAGATGATTTATGTAGAAAATGTATGGCTTTTCCGGAAACTATAGAACACATTATATCAGGATGTTCTATATTAGCGCCGTCTGAGTATACATTTAGACACAATCAGGTTTTAAAAATAATTCACCAAAGTTTGGTAATTAAACATAACTTGATTGACTGTCATAATATAGTACCATATTATGAATACGAACCAAATTCATTTTTAGAAAATAATTTCTTTAAAATTTACTATGATAAAACTATACTAACAGACAGACCAATTGGTCATAATAGACCTGATATAGTTTTACATGACAAAATTAAAAAAATAACTTATATTATTGACGTAGCTATTCCAAATTCCTGTAATATTCAAAAATCTGTTTCTGAAAAAATAAGAAAGTATACAGATTTAGGAAATGAAATTAAAAGAATTTGGCATTCTCAGACTATAAAAATATTACCTTTTGTTATTTCGGCTACTGGCATTATACCTAGCTCTCTTATTAAAAATTTAGGCATATTAGATTTGTCAAAGAATTTGTATATAAAAATGCAAAAATCAGTCATTTTAAATACATGTAGAATTACGAAAGATTTTTTAAATATTTATATTGAGGGATCAGTAGGATTTATCGGTCAAATTAGGAATTCCACAGAGCCGAACCCTCTGATATGAAAATATCTGGAGACGGTGAATTATATTCCCATTTAATAGTTTGGTAGATTAACGTGTTGTTCTTGTATTGTTTTGTATTAATTATACTTATATAATACACTTGCATAACGTGGATTTACTAGATGATCATTTATATGGAAAAGTGTATGAAAGGGTTTAGTTTTTCCTATGGGAAAAACTAAACCCGTTCCTGTAAATCTGGTGAATAAAAATAAAAATAGGTTGATGCTAATATTAATGGTTAAATGTGAAAGAGTGCGTGTGTATATATGTGTGTGTGTGTGTGTGTGTGTTTGTGTATGTGTGTATGGTAATCGTGTAAATAATGGCCACGTAGTAATTTAAAGCACCTATTAAAAACAGAATAGTAAACATATTACATTCAAATCAGGTCAAATAGATGACCGGTATGGCATTGGATAGTCAACAAACTTACGTAAATGGGAAATCATTAAATCATGTTAACTTACTTAATACAAATAGTTTATAGCATCGTCCAGACACACAATACACATTTTCATCAGGCAAATAAAAAATAAATCCGTCAAAAAGGCAAAATAAAGACATGAAATTATTCATGACTGATGTGATGACTTTTACTTTATTATTAGCTTCACACCTATTGCACTATTGCCATCCGAGGAACGGCTGCGCAATAATACTGTCTTCGATAGCCCTAAGGGCCTATGTCTTTGGGGATACTGTGTGGAGGGTCTCTTAGCGAAAAGAAGAAAAGGAAGGAAAAAGGAATAAGTGACGGTTGTATGAATGTATCCCTCCCACTGCGGTGTAACGCAATGTTCCGAGACAGTCGGGTTGGAGAGTCAAAGGGACTCCCTAAACCATTAGGTGGTGGGCAGACGCATCCGCCGCCAAGACTTCGTCAAACCTCACCCCGTGAACCTGAGCACCTCTGCTAAGCAATCAAACGTAGCGAACCACTTGGGGTGTCCTGTGGCAGAAGTGTTGGTTATCCAATAAATGGTATCCGGGGCGGCAGTACCCATAAATATAGAATACAATTTGGTAAAATCAAAATTAAAGTAATTAAATAAATTTAAAAGGAAGTTTGGTTACATTTAAAATAAATTAAAGGGACAATAATTATTTAAAAAGATCAAACAAAGGTTAGGTTTATCGCCTTTTCATTAAAACTCAAAGATTGAACTATTTTCAGAACCGCAAAAGTCAATCAACGCCGACACACTTAAAGCTGTATTTTAAAGGTTAATTAATTAAATTCGGAAAATGTTGTGATTTGAGGATATAAACGAGAGGCCATTTGAGGAATTAAAACTGAATGGCAAAATAACTCTTGATTGATTTTGTTAAAAGGACGCCGAAAATAGATATTTATTTAGAAAAATATCTACTTTTCGCTACTAGTTTTTTTTATTAATTTTAAGTGATTTTGAGAAAGGGGAAGAAGAAAGGAAAGGGAAAGGCTGGGAGATACCTGGCTATTCAGATCTGGTCACTAAACACGAATAATTTCATTACAAGCGACTTTTCAAGAATGGTGGTCTATATAGATCTTAATTGGTTGTTTTATTTTTAAAAAATAACAACAAATCAATACTAATCCAAATAATTTGAAGAACTTCTAAAAATCGTGCAAAACTAAATCGCAAGAAATTATATCAAGCAATAATTTTTTATTTGATCATCGAGGAAGATAATATCAACAACTCTCAATGAACATGTGAAAGAGACAAAGACATAAAAAAAGTAATGGTTGCAACAAAACTGGGACTCAAACCCAGATCCTTGGTCCTGGTTTTACCGGGACTGGAGTCTACCAATTGAGTATTGCTTGCTTGCATAATTACATTCCTTCATTTTTATCAATCTAAAACTTTTTATTTCATTTTTAATTACATAGGTACCTTCTAACATAATCTTTAAACATTTTTCATATTTTATAATGCCATCTTTTTGATGAGATTGCATCATTCTTCAAGAATTTTTACAGTCTAAAAGGTGTCGTGCATAAACCTACGCAATTTTATTTGTATGGGACATCTTTTGAATGAATAGTATCTATAAGTTTAGAGTGAGTATTCAAATTATTAGGATTAATGAGTCTAGTTTTTTAACTGTTAATTCATGGTGGAATTCCATTGTATTAGATATGAAATTAAACAACATTTTTTTTTCCACTTTTTCAACAAAGTGAAAAAAAAAATTGTTTAATTTCATATCTAATATTAGGATTAACATATTAAAGATTATAATACTCTGCTAATTTTGGATTTGAGGCCAAAATACTTAAACGAACTGAATAATTCAATTTTTTGTATTTCTTGGGCATTAACTATGTAACAATTTCTAGACATTTTGTTTTGAAGAGTTTTAATTTTCAATGTACTATCGTTACTTAAATTTTAATATTTCTGCTACCGGTTTCAACACATCCGTGTCATTCACTAGCAAACTTAAAACTAAACTTAAAATTTAAAACAAGTACAGAAATGAATTAGATGTTATTAGGTGGGGGTGGTGGGAGGGGTGATTTTGGTAACTTAAGTAACGATAGTACATTGAAAATTAAAACTCTTCAAAACAGAATAATTCCATGTTTAACCAATAGTCAAAACAAATATTAAGTATGGATACATATAATATGCTCTTTTTTTATTATCATTTTTTCACGATTTCTAGAGACAACTTTGACAAATTTTATGAAAAAAATAATCTTGACACATCTACCATTTAAATAGGTACAATAAAATATTTAAATACATCATAAAAAAAAAAACGTTTTATTGGTCGAAATATTAAAGTAACATACGACAAAATGGTGTTCTAACGTAAATCGGTCGTTTGTAATTTGAATTTTCGATCACATTTTCGTTAATAATTTTGATATTTTGTATTATATAATTTATCATATTTTTGTAGTAGATTAAAATTATATTTTTAAAAACTATCATTAACTGACACATATTTGAAAAAAACTTACATCTAAAATCATAAAAATTAAATTATTTAATTACCTATATTTTATCACGTAAAAACAAATATAATTAAAAAATATCCACAAAAAAATTTTTTTTTAAACTTTTTCATTGATTATTTATTTATCTTCGATTTCATTAAAATCACGCAGTAACCTTTACAGTAGTAACTCCGTTTAACGGTTCGTAAGCAAGTAATACTGTTCTTGTACACGTTATTATAATACATGCGAGTATAAATATTAAATAATGAACTCTGAATTAAACTAACATTCTCCATGAACTAGATTCTCTAGGCGCGAGTATTACCGACTGACTAACTCCATATTATGAATATGAAGCTAAATCATGTTTGCAAACTGTCATTTAAATTCCATTGATTCATATTGTAATGGACACATATGGAAATGGAGGTACAGCGTCGATACGCAGCACATAAATCCAATGTACTGTAAAACGGGGTGACTTTTTCAAATTTCTACTTTGAAACTAAATTATTTTTATAAAAACATAGGATTGCTTTGAATTTTTTTTAAATATGCTAAATGTTTTTGTATAAATATGGAAACGAAATATATAGAGTGTAGGCAATGTAGTTCAGAGATTTTATCCCATATTTTGTAATATATAATATTATGCACGAGAGAACCGAATAATTAATTTTTAGTAGCTGATGTATCTCGAAATATTTTCACATTAAAAAAAAATAAACATTAGCTCCACATTCGACCTCAGGAAAATAATTTCTCCTCTGGGGGCCTCTGTCATCTCTGGGGATGCTGGGGATGCTCTGGGGATGCTGTGGGGAACTTTTGTAAGGAAGCACTGTCGCCGAGAAATTTGAATAATAGGTACTTTACCAAACTTTTACTGTCTCTGTCGTTGTCCCCCTCGAATGTTGTGAGAAAAGACAACTGCTCCTCAGGCTGATAATGCTTAAATAAAATCGTAAATACCGAAGTTTTGCATTCCCCTGTTTTCTCTTCCAAAACCGGACCTATTATTAAGATTTTATTTACCAATTTCATTACAATAAAATATTCTATGTCTGTATGTTTTGCATTTTCAAAAAAATTCTAGTTTGTATACTGAACACTGAACGTCTGCGTCTGTTGATGGCGTTCAAACCAGACAATTTTAACATTTTTGGAGGGTTCTAACTTTAGTAAAAAGTAATTAACCCAGATAGCCCTAAAACTTGTTTTTGTTTTTTTAATATTTTTTTCTTGGTTTCATCATTAAAAAAATCACAATACTACAAAAATATTTTTAAAAAATATTCTTTTGATTTTGTGGGAGGGGGAGGTATTCCAATTTTGGTACGGTAGAATTATAGGCGTCTTTCAAGTTTCTTTAAATTCTTTTTCAATTGCTTATCAGTGCTCCAAAATCTGACTTTTCTAAGGAAAGCGATGACGAATGCGACCAAATAAGCAAGATTTGCACTACCACCAGTAAATACAAATTCTGACCTCACTATTTTGGTGATGAAAATGTAGTTCGAATTGAAAATTTTCCGGGGCCACTGTTTCAAAACAGTGGCGGCTCATGACTTTTGGTGAGCTAGAGTGCTAATTTTAACAAAAATGGCATTATTGATGTCGTTGTAGCCGAAAAATATTTTCTTTTTCGATTTTTTTTGTATGAAAATTTTCAGGAAATTTCAGTTTTGCTGTGCGCCGCACCGATTTCCTGAAAATCTACATACAAAAATTTTTTTTTGGAAAAAAAATATTTTTCGGCTACAACGACATCAATAATGCCATTTTTGTTAAAATTAGCACTCTAGCTCACCAAAAGTCACGAGCCGCCACTGTTTCAAAATGAAGAAGAATGAAGTTTAACTGATGACGATATTTCATTCTCGTGACCACTTGTCATCATCGAAATATTCCACGAATGCTTCAATTTGAAAATGTGGCCCCGGAAATTTAAAATTCATAACTAATTTTTGTCACCAAAATCTAGATCAGTGAAGTCAGAATTGGCCTCTACTTATTGGTTATGTGCAAATTCTTATTTGATCGCATTTGTCATCACTTCATTCCAGAAAAGACAGTTTTTATTGCACTGACAAGCAACTGATTTATTTTTAATAAATTTTAAATTTTCATAGCCCTACCATACCAAAATTGGAACAGTAAATTATCATACACAAAAGTATTGTTAAATTTCGTTACATATGAAAAAAAACGCAGTTTACATGTTGATATAAAAAATATTTTTTCATAAACTTTTAAAGTATTGTAAGGAACGTATACTTACGTTCTAAAATACATGTTTTTCGATTTTGTGGCGTGCAAACTTGGATAATTTTTTTAGACCAAATAACGACAATAAGTATACTGTTTGATGTTTAAGCCGTAATGGCTAGTACCTACATGTACACGTGTGTTATTTTTTTTTACTTTATGGCTTCTATGGCTGAATGGTACACAGCTACACCACCGGCTGTTGAGCTTGGTCGCTTGTATTGAGAAATGCAATCAAAATTATGAATATAGATTAGCTCTTGATTTTCCATCCATGTTTCGGAATATAATAAAAATATTCTAGTGAAGGCGAGAACCCTTTAAACGTAAAAAAAAAAAACAAACTTAAATGGCAGTAATTGTACCGTTTTAGTAATACCTGTCACAACAGTCAAATAAGTTTTGCTTCAACCGCGCGCTCATATTTTTTTAATATTACAAAATATTTGCACTGGTGTCAAAATCCAGAGAGGAAATTAGGGAATACGTTTGAATCAACAAAACGCCGAGGAAATGTAAGAGAGGAAGTTCTGAAGGAAAGGCGTAAGAGGGGCGTCAGTGTGTCCAGGAGTGACAGACGTATAAATCCATCCCTCAAAATGATGCGCAAGATGTTGGATGGACAGAGTCCGGCTGGAGAGGTAAAAGTGTTTCTCTCAACCGGCCTCTTCCAGTCGGGCCCGCCACGCTGATGGCTAAGTCACGAAACGCAACGTACCAGTTCGGATGACTTAATAACCCGCTTCCGAAATCTAGAAAATGAATATAATATAGTGAATATGATAATTTCCTAGTTAGGATTTTCTCTTTGGGAGTTCTGAGTGATTGATGACCGAGGACGTAAATTGGATGCTGAACGGCGGGAAACCGACCATGAAAAGGTTTGCCGCGAACAAAAACCAAAACAACTTTATCTTTCAATTTCCCGGCCAAACTATTTTCAAAATACACATTGTATTAACTGCGTGATCGAAAATCTAATCATCCACTCCGCTGAACAAAATGTATAGCGATTGGATTTAAGCAACCTGGGATGCTATTCTCCAATAACGATTAAGAAATCGTTATGCGCCATCTACGAATGAAAAATTACTCGTCGTCTCGACGAACTTTAACGAAAGTTTCATTTTACGTAATCTTCAATGTCGAAGGGTTGAAGAGATGATTATATTGGCAGCCCTGTTAAAAATTGTCTATGTTTCTGATGTTTTTGGCGTTTTTTTATGGTGTGAATTTGAAATTCTTCTCCGAAATGGCCGGCGGGTATATTACTCAAAACCAAAAACAGCTGGTAACCATCGTGGAAATGAAATGAAATGCTTCTAACACATTCAAAACGACTCTATAAGAGATTAACCGGTAGGGAGGAGTATATTGCTCCTGAACCAAATCTCCTCCGAGAATGATATATTTGGCGTCGGTAAGGAGAGATTCAAAAGAAAAATTCTTTCGATTCTTGAAAGAGTCTCTCCACATTGACGAAATCATCACCACTGCCTGCGATTTTTTTTTTTTGAAAATTGCTACATTTTGCTACAAAATTGCTAATATATTTATGTGACATTATTTTTGACATGTAATAAATTAAAAATTTTAATTGTGTAAGAAATAAATCAATAAATTTTTTTTTTTTTTTTTAATATTTTTTATTTATTAATTAAGAAGTTAATTTCCATATGCTACCGTATCTACCCTCCGGCGAAATATTCTTGTTGGTCTCAAAGCATCTGCTTCAGTTAGCAGTTATGTATTGCAACCAATATCGCCGATAAATCAGCTGTCGTATGGAACTTAAAAACAACTTGTAAAAATATACGATGCCCGTCAATTAGAGTGCGTGCAGGAAACGGTCTTAGGTTAGTGAATAATACTACATTTTAACAAGTACGTCGAAGATAATTCGATGTCGACAGGCTCGATCCACTCGTTGTTCGAGTGGAATGACTTTTGAAGTTTGATGTCTAACTAAGTATGTAACTTAGACTCGAGAATAACAAAGTCGACCAATGTACGTACTTTCGAAGGCGAATGCAAGTGGCTTTGACTGGAGAATCGAATCCCTTTCTTTTTATGGCGGATTGATTTTGAATGTGTGAATGATATCTCGTACTAAAATTATGAAAGGAAATTCAAAGCGAATTAGTCAGGAAACCTTTTGATGTCGAATTTAGTTCTGTCAACGGATCGATAGAGAGTAATGATGGAAAGCAGATACACTCAACGCTTGGCTTAAGATAAATGGAAAGATAAACAAGTTGGTTGAAAGACATCGTTGGAATTGAGGCAATTAGTGAAGTGCTTGGAATAAATGCAGAAACTCGGGGCCTAGAGGAAAACCAGGCCGTATCAATTATTTTGGTATTTTAAATTTGTGGCGTACTTGAAGCTTTGTAAAGGCTTAGTTATCGACTATGTAAATAAGTAAAAACAACGCTACAACGCAAACAGATAAATTATAAAAACGAATATCTTACGACTTGTTCAACTAACTGACCAGCTTGAATGTTTACACGAGAGTGGATAATAATGAGTTGCAATTTGTAGTTTAAAATCCGCTATTTGATAGATTCTCCTATCTGAACAAACGGCTTGCAATCTTTAGAACTCAAACGTCAGGTGGGAATGCTTGGAATGAAGATGCTCTGAGGAACTAGTTTCAGACCTCATTTATTCCGTCAGCAATGGTGGACAGTCGGGAGACACGTCAGACGCGGGCCCATAATTTGTACACGGTTGTAAAACATACTAAAGGGTCTTTGTATGAATCATTCTTGAGTTCAACAGCTCGACTGTGGAACGATTTGCCGGCTTCCTGTCTCATAGAACATGGGTCTCTTCATGACCCGTGTTCACTCCTTCCTCTCGTTAAAAATACTCTCTACACAGCATCCCCAAAGATGACTCTTTCCATCGGTAGGTACTTATTAATGCTGCGTACATGTTTGCGAACGGAAGCGCGAACCGAACCACATCACGAATTATGGAAAAGGAACGAAACAACCGCAAGCGGCGTTTCGCGCTGTTTGCGCTTGATTCGTTTCTATCCCACAATTCTTTGTTCGACTCCGCAGTTCGGCTCGCGCCTTAGACTATGGAACATAGTATGAAGGTACTTGTTAAAATTTTTTATTTTAATTTCAAAAATCTGTCATTCCTTGTATCTATTTTAATTACATATTAGTTTTCTTTGAAATCGGTAAAGATCACACACTTATGGATTTTCTGTTTAGTGCGTGTTTAATTTGTTTACTTATACATTTTTTTATACGCCCATAGGTCTTTTATTTTGGGTACCTGAAATGGTTCAGTTAATTTTTGTATACAAGTGTTAGGAATAAGACTAAGCAATGGTTGCATGCAATAATGACTAAATAACAATTACAACAATTTACAATTAGATAAAAAAAAAGAATCTAAATTTTATTAACAGAAATAATATTTTGATATGAAAAAAATGTTTATGGGTATTTTAAACATCGAATTAAATATGTTACAAATGTCGATATCATTTTTTGTATATTCGTTTGATATTGAAATAGGTCCTTTCGCCATTTGTGCGAGTTGGTAGGTACTCTTATATTGACCAGACTCTGTAAACTGTATTTCGTGTTTGTATCGGCAATAATAATAAGTGAACAAATTACGGAAATTAGATAGCTTACCTGAGGACTTTCTGCGCTGAAGGTGGGTCCCGCCGAGCAGAACTGTGTCACTCCCAGCACCATCAGGCAGAGCAGTGACACCTGTGCCCATGGCCTGCATGCGCGTCTCGACAGGTTAACACCGTGCCGCAGGCTGGGGCAAGCTGCCCGTAACGGATCCATTTCTGCAGGGACCTTCTGCATCAAACACCGTCAGTCACCGCTCTTTCAAGGCCAGTTTGCTCAATTTTACGCTAACGACCCAACACAAAAATCTTTCTTCCCAAAATGTTCAATTTTAATTCTTCTTCCACAGGGTTGGAATTTTCTTCAAATCACTTGTTTCAATCAGTCTATCAGTTTTTAATTAGTTTCTAGGCATTCGGATCTTTATTAGATTAATTCTTGGTGGTTTAATGGTTTAATTGTTTAATGGTTTAACAGAGTTTTTGGTGCTTGCTTTTTTCACTATTGAGTAATGTCAGTACGAGTTGTTTGTAATGCTAAACTATTATTTAACTATCACAGTTTTCTATGGAAATATTTTCAGTACATACCTGAAAGTTTTAATGTTTATGGAATTAAGCACTTACGAACGAAATTATCCAACGCGAAACGCGACGCAATGCGCTAGTCATGTCGTTATTATTATTTTAGCCTTTAACTGGAGTATTAGTCATGCTCGTAAAAATCAGTTATATCGTGCCTTGTCAGAAATATAATAATATTGCCACTATAGCTTTCGTCCTGACAAAGAAATTATTCTAGTACAACAACTAAGATAAATTTAAAGCTCTAAAACGAAGCATATATTACGGTTTATTAAACTAAACAATTTATACCATTGGAAATTGAACAACGAATTTCCGTGACAGAGAAACTGGTAGTTCTTATGTAGCAGAAACACATACAGATTTATTGAAATTGAAAAACAGATAATAAAGCCTTTGTCAAACATCGAAGAACGTTAGGCTGTGTATACATTAGGGAAACCGAGATGCGAGCAGAACCACGAATTATGCGAAAATAACGAAACAACCGCAAATACCGTGGAAAACGCCGATTTTTTGTGAATGTGAATAACCTCACAAGAGTCCCAACTGCTCCCGTCTGGAGCCAGTGAAACTATGGCATCCCCAATTGGGGTATGTTGTGAGACTGAAGTGAGAAGGGGGATTAGATGGGGAGGAGGAAAGTGGGGAGTGCCTACCTGGCTATTCAGATCTATTCACAAAACACGGCTAAAGCTATTTCAACCCACTTTTCAATTCAGAGTAGTGGTCTTAGACCAGGGCGATACTGAGAGTATCTTAAACTTTGGAACGTGCAGCAAATACACCTTATATTAATTTTAATGATCCAACTGTGAAAACACAAATTAATCAAATAAAATTTATTTGCGCACGCCGGGATTCGACCCAGCGACCTTTGGATTACGAAGAGCCTTACCCCTCGGACGCCCACGGAGGCCGTCAATCTATATATTATATTATTAAGACTGTGTATACCGTTTATGTTCCTAAAATAAATACATAATAATAATACTACAATTCGTTGGTCGGCTCGCGTCTCAGTTCGCAAATGCGTACGCAGCTTTCTTTACCTTTTCAAGAAATAATGTTAAGTTTGACTCGTTCCTTTTAACACGTGTTTTCGGAGGTGAAGTTAGAGATCACTAGAGCATGCCTCATACTTCTATTATATCCTTGCCTGTGATATATTATACAATAGATAGGGCACGAGACGGAAAATAATTTATTGAGTTTACTGATATTGTATTCATTATGATTACGAGTAGGAATGTGCTTTGATAATACGTGAAAAGTTGGATTGATTGATCACTCATCAGGCATAACGATTACCAACATTATTTGAATGCTCATTTTTATATCCTTCAAGAGCTTATATTTTTTATATAAAAAATTCCAGTGTCATTGTACGATCTAATGCCACATTTTATGGTGATTTTCAAAAAAAATTTATACTATTTTCTTATGCTTGTAATTAAACGTGACATACAATTATTGTTTGTGGTAAATTTGAGGCGTGTTGAAGCAAATACGGCAATCTCCAATTATTTTAAGTAGGTAATACGCAAAAAAATGTCCTTTTAGTTCTTTTGCTGAAGCTTTTAGATGAACCACAATTTGTTATTATTAATTGTTTCCATTTGATACACTCTGTGTATATTTTATTTGCAATTAAATGATAAATTATTTCGTTATTATCAATTAATCGATGGAGATCGCCGCTTTGTTCTGTCACTCTCATTGGTCCAAAGGGATACTTCCGTTTTCGTTCCGTACCCTGCATTAGCCTAATGGGGATTGCCGTTATTGCAGAACTAAATACATTTTACCAAATGAAACAAATACCTTAGTTTTAAACCACTTTATTTTTATATTTGTCGACCGGTTTCGATTGGACTCAATCTTCATCAGGACAATAAAATAAAATAAGTTTATTTTATTGTCCTGATGAAGATTGAGTCCAATCGAAACCGGTCGACAATTATAAAAATAAAAATAAAGTGGTTAAAAACTAAGGTATTTGTTTCAGTTGGTATAATGTCAAGCCACAAAGTGTTTGCTTTCTTCCATAATTAAATACATTTATTCAAAAATATTTGGGTTATTGTCATTTATGCTCCTAATAATTTGTATTTTTTTCCCTATCCATCGCCATATCATGTTTGACCAATGGTGGAGATTGACGTTTTTGTTTCAACACGTCTCATTTATAATGCTGACATTAAATAAATAAACTTTCGATTTGGGGTTATTTTTAGTACTGCGAGGGATAATCTTGTTTTAAACACTTCAGTGGTCGATCCGCATCGTTTTATAACGTGTACTTGTAAATAACATGCTGTTATTTCATATGTTTTACATTAACTCATTGTGTATTATTATACAACATCATGTGTGTTGAAAAACAGAAACGATTACAGGCAACTTTTATAGCTGGTAGTCAGTGTATGAGTTTAATACGCAGGCCGGTAACGCTGTTGAATCTTTTTTGATTTTTACGATGAATAAAGACGCAATTTTTCGCCTGCATGCTCAACAGCGACGCAATTCAAAATTGTTGAATTTTATGAATTTATCATTTGTAATTAACAAGTTATAGCAAACTGCTGTAGCATTTTTCCAAACTTATATTGATAGTTCTTTAATTTCGAATACTTTCTCATTTCTGCATCGCTTCGTCTCCTACTAAATAGGGGCGAGGGATTCTATTGGTTCATTTTCACCCCGTTGCTCAGATGTGATGTCACAGCTGGGATGATCAAGATAATGTCGTGTGTTAACTCTAGAAAGATATGTGGCTTCCGGAAAAATCTCTGGCCTGAATCAAAGACACGCGCTGTACACCGTCTGCTTGGTATTTCAGCTAAACGAGAGTGAATACTGTTGAAACCCTTTTGATAAAAGGTTAATCGAACGGTTAAGAGAACAATTGAGTTCCTTTGGGAGTGCACCCATAAAGTTATTGTTAGAGTATATTATCCTGTATTGCTATTATTGAGCAGTGTCATACTAACAAATTGATTGTACCCAAAAATAAAGACTAATTACTTGCAAATTGATTGCACCCAAAAATAAAGACTAATTGTGTTTACGGTATAAATTGTGGAATTTATTTACGTATCACATCACAAAGTCGTAAATTAAAAATGCAATAATTTATTGTGTTAAAATATTTCAGTAAAATACAAAGCTAATTAAAATCAATACAAACATCATTATTCATTATAATGTAAGTAGTTCTATTTCCTGTACAAAGTTTTTTTTTAAATCACCGTGCTTAGTTTTATTGAAGTCTAAAACAATTTGAAATACGCTCATAAAATATTTTAACAAGACGTAAATACGAAGTTTGTTAAATTGTTTTTAAAATATTATATTATAATATTGAACCAAATTTCGTTGTCTGTTATTCTTCAGTTTGGCTTACTTCCAATGTTTACATGAGACAATCGCTAGGACAGTTTGAAATAATATGCTAACTCGGCCACATTATAACAAAAAACATCTTTTTCAAATTGATTGTGCAAAATTTCAAATCAAAACTGATGGTGAAATTGAAATGAAAATTTATTGTTTTCAAGTTTAATTTGAAGAATTCCAATTATTTTTTTTTTTTATATGTATTTAATAAAATTGTTGTCCAATTTTATGTATGAACAAGTTCTGCTGTATAATTATTATTACGCATGACAGCTGTTTGGCCTTCTGATGGCATTATCAAACTGTGGATAGGCCACCTATAGACTATATGTATATTTTTAAGCAATAATTATTAGCCTGAAACACTCATCCATATTGAAAAACCTCCCAAGAAAAGATACATGCCGCCGACGGGACTCGAACCCGCGCCCCTCTGATTGCCGGTCAGGAGCTCTATCCACTAAGCTACGGCGGCTTATCTCTTACCCGCCAAATGATTCAATATATACTAGTGTTTCATTCAACAATTACCGCTTATTACATTTTTTCACCTGCAAGCAACCAACTTGTTATAGTAATTGTTATCCTTTGTGCTATGCATAAAAAGTCATAAACATTAGGTTATCATTTCCGTCAGATCCGACGATCCATCGACGGATCTGCCGGATCTGCCCTGATGATGGACACTGCAACGCTGTCCGAAACGTCGGCTAAAGAAGGAGGTAGCACAACACGGCATAACACCCCAAAAACAAACAACGAAAATGCTTTTGGTCGTGAAAATCTAAAAACGTATTAGGTTATCAATTTAAAAAAAATTATAATTTATATTCTTTCTATATAGATACTGATATTGAGCGACAGAGAAGATCACCGTGTATTAGGGCAAATATGATTTCTCGAAGATTTAATAAGTGTAGCCCAGAAGCAAAAAGGCAACTTTTTAACACATACTGCACGAGCCTATATACCTCGGAGCTGTGGACCAACTACAACAAAGCATCTCTAAAAAGAATGGAAGTACAGTACAACAATTCATACCGAATACTTTTTGGGTTGTCCTGATACTGCAGTGCCACTGAGATGTTTGTAGAAGGGCGTGTTCCTGCATTCCGAGCACTACTCAAAAAACGGATCACCAGCTTTAGAACGCGACTAGCCACGAGTGAAAACGGTCTTGTGATGGCAGCACTGCACTTCTGGCAGGGTCCTATTTACAAGCGATGGAGCCAACTCCCGATGAGTTAAAAAAAAAACTTTATTTTCATGTTTTTTTTTTTTTTTTCTGTATTATTTTTATTTTGTTTTATCTTACTATGTGTGCAGTATCTCACAATATATATGTATATTTTTAATATTAATTTGATAATATGTTCTATGTATAATATGGAGCTCGTGGGATTGCACCACCCTCCCCGAGATCTGGAATAAACAATTAAAAAAAAAAAAAAAAAAAAAAAAAAAAAATAGGGTAGGAATGAAAAACGTAATGTTATTTATTTGTCTAAGCCTTATTGATTTCCGAGTAGGTACCCTTTAGTATTAGTATTACCCTTTAAAGCTTACCCAGTTACGCATTGTTTAAATTTGACTAATATTTCCAAATTATGACTCGGTGGCTTCGACCAAGTATATACTTGGTCGATGCTCGGTGGTTTCTTTTTCCTTGCATAAATAAGTATTACTGTGGTTTCTAACAATTGAACGTGGCTTGAACATATCTAGGAGTGGCGAGCGAATTAAATATTTTTGTTCATTTATCAAACCAGCTACCGGATTATTAGAATTTTTGTTAATTTCCAAATGCTTAACAATTTCGAGAAACGGTACGATATCAAATAAGTCGAGTTTTTTTTAAGATACTTACTACATATGTTGCACGCTCGCAGATTAATTTATTTTTCTATTGTGTTACATTTGCCTAAAAGTTTCCTTGGATAATTAGCCGAGAAACTTCCCTTGCAGCTGCAGCTTGCTATTCAGGCACTAAGAAACAACTTCTTTATTTACACTTTATTTATTATTAATAATCTTCCTTCAGGTGCACGAATCTGAAACAAACAAGAAAAAAAAAACTATTATTACAATGATTAATAATAGTTTTAGAGAAAAAAATGAGCACTTTCTGACCAACACACCTACAACACCACAAGGATAAAATCTCAAATAATAATAACAAAAAGTTTATACGTCCATAGATTTTTACAAATTTATACATCTTGTTTATTTAACATTGATTCTATTGACAAATGGGTCATTGCTCGGCTATACATTCAGGATTTCATCCGGAATAGCTGGTTTCCAGCAGTGCCTCTAATACAACAGAGGTCGTTTTGTTTCGAAAACAAACAATAGTTTGTCATTGAAGAAGAAGATAAAACTAATAATCTAAATTAATATATGAAAATGAACAGGACACAAATAAAAGATAGCGGTCGCAACTTGGACTCGAATCCAGAACCTCTCGTTTTACCGGGACGGGCGCCTTTACCAATTCGGCCATTGCCACCAATATAAAACCGAAATATTTGTGCAAATTTAATTTCAGAATTAACAAAATTATAATATTATTTTCGACAATTTTTTTTCCATATTATCGGCAGCTACCTTTTTCATTGGAAACAAGTGTTGTTACCTAGATAGTTTCTCGGATAAATACTTATATCCGATTTTTATTTATATGTTATCTTTTATTTTTCTGTGTCTTATTCATTTTTATATCTTAATTTAGATTATTAGTGTTATTAAATTAAAATCTTAAATCTTAAAATCAAATTTCAAATTAAAACAGATAATATTAAAAATCTAAATAAATAATATGATCACAAACACAAGTTGGTATTCCTTTCATTGTAAATTTTATCAATTAACAGGAAGCCGAGAAATTTTAACAATAGATATTTTACCATACTGTTGCTGTCACTGTCGCTCTTACTCCTCCGAATACTGATCGAAAGGGACAAATGCAACTCAGGCTGATAATACCTAAACAAAATCGGCAAAATCAAGATTTTTTATTTGCCATTTTTCTCCTCCAAAACTTGATCGATTTTTAAGATTTTTAAACTTACAAAAAGAAATACTTTATGTCTATTAGTTTAGAAAAAAATAATACATTGTCTAATTTGTATACTGAACTTCAAACCAGGCAATTTTAACGATTCTTGCAGTGTTCTAACTCCTATATGAAGTAAAACGTATCGATAAGCTGGTGGTCGATCTTTAAAATGATTTTTATCTGTAACAAACTCTAATTGTAAATCAGGTAAATTGTTGCGGTGAGCTAATTTGTATATATATATATTTTTTCAAATCTAAATCGTGTTTAAAAAAAACAGCCATTATTACAGTGTTTTAGTTTGTATCACAATATAAAATGAATTAGGGATAGCAGAAAAACAAGATATCCTGCCCCAATTGATGCGGAAGTGTCCAGTCATATTTAGTATAGCAGATCATTCGTTGGCATCCTTCAAGTATTGTTGATTAATTCCATGTGGAGTAGATTCATTATCTGATGGATTGACGTTAGATTACAGAACACATCGCGAATAAAAATTCTGGAACAGTTAGTTTAAACATCCGCAAACAACATGTTTAACAGTGAAATGGCTTTTGTATCTGTAATAATCAAATAAACTGTAGTTTATAAAATTGAAATAATATTTGATCATCAATCTACACAGAAAAAAGTTGTGGCAGATATGGACGATGTTTTAAAGTTCGACGTTAGATCTTTTTTTTTTTAAATACACTATTAATTTCATTTTGTGTTCAAGAGTTTTACTTTCAATGTACATTTGTTACTTAAATTTTATTTTTTCTGCTAGCTGCTTCGACACATCCGTATAATTCACTATACTCTTAGTTCAAAAATGCTTGCAACTGTACAGGGAGGTTCCAATGAGAAAGATCGATTATTCCCGGTATCAAAATTTTAAAAATAAAAATTTTACATTCATTTATTTCATTCAAAACTTGCTTTAATATATACCTACATTCAAGTAAGCAATAAAAATGCTCAAAACGCACGATGATTAATTATTAAATGTCGTGTACTTCTTGTAACTATTTTTTGATCATAAGTATTTATGATTTTTAAATAATGTCTAAAAAAAATAAGTGTGTAAAAATTTTTTGAAATATTTTAGTTTGTAAGACCTCAAATAAATAGAAAAACTGAGGTATTTTTGTCACAATTTCTCGGATTTATTTTTTAATGATTTTAATTTAACTAAAATTAAAATTCTTAAAACTGTGTTGACTAGATTATGTATTATTTGAAATTTGTGTTGTTTAATATAATCTATCGTTTGAAAATTGAACAAATCTGCCAACGACCAACGGTATAACCTTAGTATATTATAAATACACAAAGTTTTTAAAAATTTTAAAACTGCATATAAGTACCAGATAAAATAACGATCTTTAAAAATCAATTTATGTTTTTTTGAAAAAAAGAGGCAATACGTCTAGAATTGGATTTAAAAATTACGAGATGATTTTTTTTTTTGGCGTCACCATCGGAGTGTTCTAGGCCATAATTTCGTATTATGTAGGAGGGAAGGTGAATTTAAAAGATAATTTTATTTAAATAGGCAAATTTCATAATTACATATATGGAAGACCGACTTCAGACTTAGAAGAAATGAGATGTTGAATGAAGGGAAAGCAACTGATAAGGCTTGATAGAAGAAATGGTATTGGTTTAGAGAGGGACAGCCAATAAGTATGTGATCTAGATTCCCACTTCTAAGACCAGAGAGGTTAAAATATGTATAACTGCATTAGGTACCTCTCACTTATGTTTTGCAGTGGCCTCGATACGGTTTAACTTGTATAATGTATATGACATGACATATATCCTGAGGAGGCAAGGGTCCTCTACTAAGTTGACACAAACTAAAGCCATCCATCAACCGATTTCAATCTGACTTAGGTCTACAACACACAAACAGGCATGTACACTTATTTGTTGTCTTTGTGTTTAATTCGAAGAACTCAATTTATTTTTATTTTTTAAAAGACGTTAATCAATTTTAATAATGTTATTATTAAGTTCTGTAAGTATTTTAGTTATTACTGTGAAAGCTGTTTCGGCTGACAAGACCACTTTCAAACTGCGGTTAGGGCACTTTGAGAAAACTTATTTATATGACTCTATTTACTCTCGCCCAATTTCAAATTTGTGGTGTTCAAGTTAATTTAATTTAGTCTTAGGTTATCTTTACACTTGTAAGTTTTTTCGTAAGTAAGCGACTTTTGGCCAATGGGCACATTGGATTTTCAAAATGCAATATGCCCATTGGCTAGAAGTTGTAAACATAAGAAAAAACTTACAAGTGTAAAGCTAGCCTTAGATTAATTTTACTTGAACAATTAGAAAGCAATAAAGAACGAATCATCCTGACATAACATTAATTAATAAAGTAAGGAAAATTATTTATTCCCCACTTCTTACTATGTTCACAAGACTTGAACAATTTATAATACCTTCATTTAAATAAGTCAAAGCAGTAACGTAATAGTTGAACAATTGAGAACACCTTTTTGTATTTTATACTTATTTTTCGAGAGTAACGACGTGTTACGCTACCTCCTTATTTAGCCAACGTTTCGGACAGCGTACAGTGTCTATCATCAGGACAGATGTGTGATGTTGACACGCTGTCCGAAACGTTGGCTAAAGAAGGGGGTAGCACAACACGGCATAATACCCGAAAAAAGAATAACAAAGATATATCACAATAAATACTTTTGGTCCAAAAAATATCCAAAAATATCCAAAAAAAATTAATGAAGAAACCCGACATAATAGAGAACCTATTGTCACAATTATTTTCTCAGTAAATCGGTTTAACCGGTAGTAAATCATTTTAGACACCATAAAAATTGAAATTGGGCGGGGGTAAATAAAATCATATAAATAAGTCGTCTAAAGGTGGCCTAACTGCAGTTTGAAAATGGCCCTGTAAGCCGAAACCGATTTAACTAAAATACTTGCAGAACTTAATTTTAACAATATTAAATGATATATTTTTAAATATACTAACATAACGTGTGGCTGTATTACGTATAATCAAAACATATCCTACCTGCAAGGACAACCTTCGCGTTCATATTCACAAGCAAAAATACCACATAAATGATTGTTTGAATAGGGTAGTTACTGCATACATAAAGTAGGTAATTATTAAAACCATCATTAATTCAAATTGTGTTCATTGAAATTGTGGCTATTTATCCTCGAGGCCAACGGGCCGATGACAGATTTGCTCTGCGGACAGATTGAGTAATGGCTAAATGAAATTAGCATGGTTTCATGGAACTCATCGGTCCGGATGTACCCGGAATCTATAATAATATAATAGTGAAGTGACCGCAGGCGGAATGTGACACAGACATCCCGTGATAGGACGATGCCATGACTAATAGTTTTATGTATTCCAATGAAACAATGAGCGATTTAGCACATTGTCCTGCTAATGACAACGTTCATCATTGTTTTGAAATAAAATAAAATTGTAATTCAAGATTTTTTGCATGTTGTCTAAATAAATTACATCGGTGTATTCAAATTCACATTATAATAATATTTTTATTCCCAGCCAAACGAACGTGATATGCAAATCAATTTATCCACATATTGGCACTATAGCAAACTACAGAATATAAAAAAAATTAGACAGGAACAAACTGAATCGACGTATTATCTTAAATACAAAGATAAAAAGGTAAATGGCAAAAACAACATTAAGAAAAAAGGTAAGGTCTGGTAAAAAATTAACACAAAAAGTAAGTTAATTAACAGAAAAGTGGTTAAATTCTTGATCTCCGGTGACTTTTTAGATGTCTTTTTTTGTTAATTTATTTTTCTTAAAAAAAACAATACATCTTTTCACATATCTTCACTGGTCACTCGGCCGAGTAAGAAGCCAACCTCTCACTCCGCCCCTAACTGTCAAATCCTGCTGTTTTATTATGTTTTAAGTTTAAAAAAATACATTAAAAATGTTACCGGAGATCCAAATTCGATATTCATTTTTTACTCCAAATACTGTCAGGCTAAAGTAAGTCAAGTACGTCTTATGTATTATAATATTGTATATTTATAGTATCAAGGAATAACTTAAATGTATGCGAGGCATTATTATATTCAAATAATTTTAAAGAATTCTTCATATTTCTACTAACTAGAGAGACCACCATTAACGATCTAAACGTTTTGATTGAAATTACTTTAAGCGTGTTTGGTGACCAGATCTGAATATCCAAGTACCTACTTCTCACTGGATCTAGGGGGCTGGGAGCAGTTGGGACTCCCGTGCGGTCTCACGTAAAAAAGGTGACAATAAATAAAATCTTGTATAGAAATATATTCGTTTCTAAGTGCATAACATACCGCCTATAACCTAACATACCCCCTATGAATTTTAGCATTTCATCTTCTATCGGAATTCCATTGTACAATCAACTTACTTACTTCCAAGTTACTTTCTAACAATATTATAAAGAGTCACGAGTATGATCGATCGATACGCTCGTTTAGCTCGGAAGATTCGAAGAAAATGTTTAAAAAAATTATAATAAATTTTAAATGGATCTTCCCAAATTTTTCACTAAAACTTCCTGTCTGCTATTTTCGTCACATCCGTTATCTGAGGGTTGGGTGGAAAGTCTGAAAATATACCCAAACCATCCAGAATTCAAAAGCGATCGATAAGGAGAAAATTCCCCCTTTCTCTATCTTCTAGCAATTTACTTCTTTATACGTATATTGTCTTTTTTGGTAGTCAGGATACGCGGGTCACTAATAACATTATTGGTATTTAGAAAACGCGGATTATGAAGAATATTATTGGTAATCAGTATACGCGGGTTATAAATAACATTATCAGTAGTCAGGATATGCGGGTTACGAAGAACATTATTGGTAGTCAGGATATGCGGGTTATAAATAACATTATCGGTAGTCAGGATATGCGGGTTACGAAGAACATTATTGGTAGTCAGGATACGCGGGTTACTAATAACATCATTGGTATTTAGAAAACGTGGGTTATGAAGAATATTATTAGTAATCAGGATACGCGGGTTATAAAAAACATTATCGGTTGTCAGGATTTGCGGGTTACGAAAAAACTTTAGTCAGGATATGCGGGTTACGAAGAACATTATTGGTAGTCAGGATACACGGGTTACGAAGATCATTATTGGTAGTCAGGATACGCGGGTTATAAATAACATTATCGGTTGTCAGGATTTGCGGGTTACGAAGAAACTTTAGTCAGGATATGCGGGTTACGAAGAACATTTTTGGTAGTCAGGATACGCGGGTTACGAAGATCATTATTGGTAGTCAGAATACGCGAGTTATAAATAACATTATCGGTTGTCAGGATTTGCGGGTTACGAAAAACTTTAGTCAGGATATGCGGGTTACGAAGAACATTATTGGTAGTCAGAATACGCGGGTTACGAAGATCATTATTGGTAGTCAAGATTCGCGGGTTACTAATAGCATTATTGGTATTCAGGTGGTATTCAGACAACGCGGGTTATGAAGAATATTATTGGTATTCAAGATATACGGGTCATATATAATCACATTATATTAAAGGCTCCGTCAAACAGGAGGCGTACTTAACGCGCGTCAAGGCGTTCAACTGAAGTCGCGCTATAACGCTGCTTTGTGTTGTACTGAAAACGTCGAAGCCGTTCAAATAGAAAGTACGCGACGTTACGGCGCGCGCTTTAGTACCGACGCCGCGACGCCTTGACGCCACGATAAGTACGCCTACTGTTTGACGAAGCCTTTTATGTCAAGATACGCAGGTTGCTAAAGAGAGCTGGATACAATGTCAAAAGAATCGTCGTAACTGAATATCTGATAATCAAATTCATTTGCAGATAACTCAATTAGGACGGTCATGAACCCAAAATGAAACACGGAACAGAAGGTAGACAATTGAATCTTTGGGCAGGGGATTATTTTCGTCAGGCATTATTTTATTTTTTCAATAATTAAAGCTCAAGTACATTTTGTGTAGAATACAAGACAATTATGCTTCATTATTTTTTTAATGGAATAACTTATCGACTAAAACCGCAAACCGTAATTTTTAATCATTAAAGAAAATATTAACACCTTTTAAACGAAAAATGTGAAGCACGAAAATCAGAAAAAAAGATTCGGTAGCATCTAGGTATTGGACACAGAACCCCAGCCTTACCGGAGCATTTCTCTAAGCCTCCTCAAGGCTGAGGTCCTAGGTTCAATTCCTAGTTGCTACGAAATATTTTTTTATTTTTTTTATTTCCCATTTTTTTGTTTAACGGCCGCTGTTCCCAATCCTACTAATCAATTACTAAGCCAAAATTTTGCCTTAGTATTTGATTAGTGCACAACTACGCTTTTTCCAACAAACAAGTATCGCTTAAGCATATATCTTAACCTAAGGAAGCCGGACTAGTGGATTAAACTCGTTCCGGCCGCCTCAGTTTTGGACTAGTTCTTAAAAGTGTCAACAGGGTAGAAATAATACCGCGAACACAATGTATGGTCGATGAAATATCACTTTGACAGAAGACGCAGTTTCGCGCTCATTTCACTTCTGTTATATTGCGTTTATCAATAATCATTTTAATTAATATGGATTGAGAAGTTCGGATGCGTGCGGAGCAGAGACGAAAAACGGTTAATTTATGCGAAAAACTATGTCGTTTTCTAATATTCGCCAAGCCAAGTGTCAAGTCCAGTACCTACGGTCAAGCTGACACATTATTTTATATACGTTTGTTTAAAAAAATATAAAATGTCAGTTTATGGATAAAAATATTTTAAATAAATTACGTGTATTAATAATAAATCCAACAATTAACTCTATAATATTAATTTAACTTCGAAAGTTCTTACTTTGATGTCATTTTATTGTCTATGAAAGTGGGCGAGGCCAGATAACATAAGATGTTTGGGGACAACATAAATCGAGCGCTACCCTACAAAATGCTTGGCTGATAGCGGCCTCAGATGAATCGATGTAAAAGTTAGAAACAGCGGCCGTCAGAGTTGTTAATATCGGGTGTCCAAAAAGGGTATCGGGTGTTTGATGGTTGAATTAAATAAAAAAAATCAAATAGGTTGTTTATGTGGTATTTACAGACAATGGAATTTTTTTAAGAAAAAAAATGGTGTCTAGATGCCGACCCTCACGCTGCTGGCACCCCTCCAACCTCAAACGAAGATTTGTTTTTTTTTTACACATTACTCCAATAAGGGTAGCGGAATTTTGTTTTTTTTTGTGACGTCATAAATTAGTGGTGCGGAATCGTGGGGTATGGATAGCTCTACTTCGTGGAGATTTAGTAGCAATGGAGTTGTACCTGAGGATGCATCACATTTTTGCGTGTGAGCCTATTTTTTTACCTAAACGGTGATTGTATTCAGCGTTTTTATCGTGCGGATTATCATTCTCGCACTGACGATGGCATTCAAAAGAGGGCACTCACTGTAAACAGTGAAGGTTACTGCGAAATGCTAAGAGGTTTTTTGGCCTAAGAATTTCAAGGATACAGTCCATACTTAGTAATTGCTGCGGTAAATTATTCCCAAAAAAGTGATTTCTCGTAGAGGCATCATTAACTGGCCTCCCAAGAGTCCCGATCTCAATCCTCTTGACTATTTTCTGTGGAGATACCTGAAAGGTAGGGTATACGAGAATAAAACGACGTATATGCCGCAATTGAAGCATAATATCAAATCAGAAATGGCAGCAGTCTCGCGAGTAAAGTGTAAAAAATTACCAAATCTTCGTTTGAGATTGGAGGGGTGCCAGCAGCGCGAGGGTCGGCCACTAGACACCATTTTTTTCTAAAAAAAACCATTTCATCGTCTGTAAATTCAACATAAACAACGTATTTGATTATTTTTATTTTTTTATTTCACTCAACCATCAAACAACCGATACCCCTTTTGGACATCCTTTATATTAGCATGATTAGATAATTATGTGTTTTCCTTAATTTCCGTTTTACCAAGCACGTGGCCGTGTGGTTAATACCCTCTACACAGCATCTCCAAAGATGACGTAGGCCCTGAGATAAATTGTTATTTTCATGGTCTCCTGTGCGGAGATAATGTAAAAATAAGTATGTATACATATTTTTTCGCTGTAATGCCTTGTTCTGACCTGACAAGTAGTAAGTCGAGTAACTCGCCACTAAAAAGTGTTCGCACTGCTGTCAAGTAGAGTAAGCGACGCGACGCGACATGACGGGCTGCAACGCAATGAAGTAAATACGCTACTCAAGCTGATTGTAATGCTTATTTTAGAAGAGGTGGAAGAATAAATTAGTGAGATGAAAATAAATAAACTATGGCCACGAAAATAGATTAATAGCCGCAAAAATAAAGTATTTTAGAATAGCATTTTCGCTTCGGACGACATATTGCGCGTGTCTGCGTCTATGAATGAACTGCGGATGTCAGTGCACAGGGACGCGTGGAAGGGGAAAAATAGAACCAAATGGATTCAATCTACTAAAGAGCTGACTAGCCTACTCTACTAAAATTATGGTGTTCGGACACCTTTAGTTACTAATATATTCGCTACTCGACTAAAATACTCTTCCAGTCAGAACAAGGCATTAGTGCAGTTCGAGTTCTTTAATTTTAATTGGTTCTGAAATACAAAATTGATGATTCTCTTTGTTATGTGAATTAAATAAAGTGCCTCTAACTAAAGTTTGTATATCGTTTTTTTTTCAAATCCGGTATCCGGCCGGATACTGGATTATTATCCGGTTCCCAGCCGGATTTTAAATATAGGCCGGATACCGGATAGTTACCGAATATCCATTTCATTTCTAATTTAAACTGTAAGATTGAGTGATTCTTTTCACAATGGTCAGGGAATATTTTTTCACCAAACTAATTAATTTTATTTGAGTGATTGTTTTATCTGCCAGTGAAAACGAAGCTTAAGGTTGGGCTGGAGTTCTGTGAATCCACTTCAAATATTTAAAGAATTGATAGATCTCACGATAAACAAGGCCAAATATGACACAATACATTAGCATATCCATATTGGACACTCCTAAAAACAGTTCGAAAAGATTCGTCACTTACAAATCTCGCCATGCTCTAGCATGCGATACGAGTGCTAAGCTATTTTAAATAATTATATTGAAGTAAGAACTACCTTTCAATAAACAATCCAGAAATAAGTTATTATTGCTATTATTTTTTTTGAATTGTTGTGAACATGCCCGTGAATACTTTGTTTTTTTTTTAATAATTTAAATATTTTTTTTGAATAATCATAATTTTTAATTTTTCATAAATAATAATTTTTCTTCTTCTATATATATATATATATATATACTGGTGGGCTCTAGCATTATGAAATTTGCATAAAAATTAAATAGGTCACGCGAGTTGTTGGAATATGGGTGTATTTTATGGAGTTAGGCGGCAGGGAAAAAAGGCTGGGAGGAGGGGTATGCGGGAGGGTTGGTTGGGGAATTAAGGAGGGGGAACGAGGAAGAGGGGAAAATAAGTTGTTGAAGATTTGTAAACCAATTAACTCATTGTTTAAAATACACTTTTGAAATATGCAAGTACATTCTCCCGTTATTATACACAATCTAAAGCAGTTTTGTTGGGTGTACAGTACATTATCCATCATCAAGTTTGGAAGATAAACTAATTAAAACTCATTTGTTTTACGCCATAATAAAAATACAATAATTAATTACATGCATAGTGAATTCTACACGTGGTTTTAAATGTTCTACGATGAAGAAGACAAATGGTTCATATAAATTCAATAATATTAGGAAGGTAGGTATACCAAAAAATAATAATTTAATAGCAATAATGATACTAGTAAGTATATATTACTTGAATTCATCACTTTATTTGATTTGACGAATCCACATCAGTAGATATGAAAACAGAATAAAAAATTTGATCAAAATAAAGAATTTGAGTAAAATTTTTTTTTTTTTTCATTGTTTTTATTTCTTGCAAGAGCAATCCCGATGAGTTACAAAACTCATTTTAGGACAGGAGGAACTTACAATTCATAGGTAGGAGGTTGTTGTTACAATTTTACAAAGGTATTTTGATATCATAATATAAGTTTTACATTCAGTACAGCATAAAAATAAAAATAAAGACAGGTTAAGTAGAACAAACAACAAGAGAAAACAAGTAAAGAGAGGGAAAAACTGATACGAGTATATAAGATAGAACAAAAAATGACAAGACGATTACAAATTTTCATTTTTAAATGTAGTTAAAAAATATTCTTTTAAAGCATTGCTTTGCAATTTTTTATTATGCTGGATGTTTTTGTACATATCTGGAAGCGAATTATATAGTGTATAGGCAATATAGTTCAGAGATTTTATCCCATATTTTGTAGTGTGTGTTTGAGGAATGCGGATTTTATTGTTATTTCGAGTATTGTGGTTGTGGATGTCTTGATTGTAAATTGGCTTGATGTTAGTATGAGTTGATTGTTGGGTAATTTGTAGGATGGTGCTTGTGATTTCATGTTTAGGAAGGATTGTGATTGGAAGGATACCGGAAACTGAATATATGTCCCTGACATGAGTGCCCAATGGAAGTCCATGAACATTTTTGAGAGCTCGATTTTAAACTACCTGCAGGTCGGCTTTTGACTTTTAAAAAATATATTCACGTAGATCAAGATCGATTGATCGAACGAAATCTAACGCCAATTGTATTCTGTATTAAGTTTGTACAGGATGGCGCAAAAGTCATCACCCTATCGGAAAATTCTCTATTTTTTGCTAATTGCGGCAAATGTCAGTTCTGCTTTGACATTTGTGAAGTAAATAGATATAAAATACATGTCAACGAGGCTACTATACCCCTCAAGAACGTGGAAAAATTGGAAGAACCGGCTAGTGCAACTCACCAAAACTCTCGTTTGGTGAGTTGCACTAGCCCGTAAGATTGGCCGTTCCAGGCTTCTTTTTGTGGGGTTTCTTGACGTCACAAGTCTATTTCAACAAGTCTCAGTCCTTGAAGCCCTCAAAGAGAATATCCATCAAGAATGCGAGAACCTATCGCCGGAAGAGCGATGGAAAATGCCATAAATCTGGCCCGTATGGTCACAATTCTGGCAGCGGCCAGTTGGTCGATATCATTTTTTCAACTTAATAGAAAAAAAATTAAGACAAGCACAATCCAAAAGCAGAATCATATTTTTATTTCATAAAAAAAATTACAGACAAAGAACATCGGGTAACAACTTTTGCGCCACCTTGTACAATGAATAATTAAATATCTCTGTGCATCTCTTTCTGTTATGTGCGCAATTTTGTCTTTTGTATTTATATATTTTGATCTGAGGTTCTAAGATGAATTGTAGTTTTCTTTTTGTAATTTTATTGTGTAGTGTGCAAGTGTCCATTAATACAGAAAACAATAATTGTAAAATATCAATATAATGTCATGTTTATATAATAATTAGTCATAATCCGGATAACTTATCGCATCTACCATCTTTACCGGACCTTTATATATCTTGGGACGGCGATAAATTGCTTCGTAACGCTTGTATTTTTTACACATATCATAATAATTTATTCACATTATTATCTTCCGACACTTGAGAAGGTTTTGTTAAATTCAAAGCGGTAGAATTGAAGCTATTAACATATTTATAATGCAACTCTAAAATGATAGGAACGCATAGCGCGACCGCGACTAAAATCACCTACAACCCAAAATTAACTTTTTAGTAAAAATAAATAAGTAGTAACTCATTTCAAATTTACGTAAAAATAATGGCAATAACCCCGTTGACGAGTGCACATTGTACCGCCACTGTTAGACTGTCTACGTGTTAAACTGCCAGTTACGTTGGAATATCGTAGACCTCAAAAAAGGAATAAACGTACGTTACTTATCACAATAATGCTGCAGCTTTTTCGTACACATTATTATAATGGTGAGACAAAAGATGAGACTCACAATGCACGTATGTCTGTTCCCTCCGAGGAAAAAAGTAGTACTTTGGTATATTCATATAATTAAATGTTTTCAATAAAACTATAGTACAATCTTATAAGACCACACATTCAGGAACTAAGAACACCCGGTGGCTATACTAGATTTTAATAATATTTGCAAATATCGATCGTTAAGTTGATTCGTCAGACATTTACGAAAAAACAATATTTGAGTATGCAGCTGTATGTATAAGTATACCCTCTACTGGTACAATGCACAAATTACTGAAAAAAATAACCAAATCAATTAATTAAAAAAGTTTTCTGGATCGCTAGTAGGAAATTTTAAAATGTTATACTTATATACCGGACCGTTATACATCCCAGTGCTTTTTCATAGCACGTAAAACACAGAAATTTGTAAGTAATTTTTGATTTATGGTGAGCATTCGAATATTGCATTCCTCATTATCACATTTGGAGATGTCTAACTACTCAACTGGACGATCGATATATCGTCGTTGTTCCTGGTATCGAAAATTCAATTTAATTCACCGCTTCAGAACTCAACTTAACTGTTTATTGTGATTCCTGGCACTTTATTCTAGACAGTGTTGACTAAAGCATCTGTCTGTATATAATTCTGATAAAATCAATTAAATGCTAATTGAATTTCAATTCTTTTTTTTTGATTTTGTAATCGATAAAAAAAATTAAACGTACCGCTATTTTATTGCTTAAAATTACCCAGCACGAACATCATGATGTTAACAATAAAATGTTAACAATCAACATCACTTTTGTTGAAATTCCACCGCTTTTGCTTAAAAATAACGCGAATTTAGCCGAAAAAAACGCAAAATTTTCAAGTCCCTGAGTGATACTGTTTATGATATGCATATTTAGTTCAATATTTTAATGTACTTAGGGCGTACGAATAATAAGGTACTTGTGAATTGTCTCATTGTAAATATGCATTATGATTAGTTAAGGGCTAATATTTAATATTAGAAAAATGCACAGCTTCGATGGAAATCGGAAAACGTGGAAGGAAAATCCGAATTATTTAATTCATTTAATGTGACATCAGAGTCCCCACAACCCAGAGGGAGGTAAGGAATTCCTAATTTGGTTAGTGTTGTGAGGATAAATGATTTATGGGATTTTTTCGTGATAAGAAAACTGCGTGTGAGAACTTTCAAGTAAATTAAAAACCTTTTTTTTCTAAAATGCTAACCACAACGCACAGTATATAGGTATCCACTTAACATAAAGTAAAGTTCGGAAAGCTAAGACTGTGTCATTAGAAATTGATAAATTTTATTTTTTTTATATTCCCTATTTTACTAAATGTATCGATGACGTCACGCGGGAAGCGGTTGTTGCAGGAAAAATAACACGCTCGTGCATTGATCATATTTTTGTAAGATTCAATAATGGTAACAAAATCACTGATATGCTTTCATCATGTGTGTGTGAGATTAATTTAGCCGATCACTTTCTTACGGCGATAAATATTCCATTTCTCAAAAATAATAAGAAATTAACAACGAGTAAAGTGTCAATTTTATCTCAAAAACGGATCGATACAGGCATTAGGCATTGCAATTGGAATGAATTACTTTGTGAAGAAGATTGTATTACGCTTTATAATCGAATTAAATGTAAATTTAACGATATTTATGAAAAAGGCAAGATATTCACAAATTTTCAGCCAAGAAAAAGACCATGGCCTGTAAAACATTGGATGACAAATAAAATATTGGATAGCATTAAAAAAAGAGATAATTTATATAAAATTTGGAAAAATTCACCAAAAAATAAGATTTATGAAAAACAATATAAATCTTTTCGAAATATTGTAACTAAATTAATATTTAAATGTAAATCTAACTTTTTTAATGATAAATTCAAAAATTATTTTGGAAACACAAAGTGTACATGGGATGAGATTAATAAAATATTAGGACGTCGATCTAAGAGTAATTGCGATGAAGTAATCTCGAGGTACTTACTAAAAGATAAATCTGCAGAAATAGTGGCGGACGACTTCGTCAACTACTTTTCGGGCAGTATAAACTCACTAGTACATAAATGTGATCTTAGAGCATCAAATGTTGAACCAACACAGCTACCACACAGTCTTTATATACCACGTGCCACACTTTTGGATATTCAGAAAATTATTAAACTTCTAAAAAATTCAAAATCACCTGGAATAGATAACATCAGAATGTTTGATATTAAAAAACACATAGATATTTTAGGACCGATTTTGACACATTTAATTAACACAATATTAATTCAAGCCGTAATACCAGAAGACCTTAAATGTAGCATCATAAGACCTATATACAAAAGTGGTAGACATACTGATATAGGAAATTACAGACCAATAAGTATATTGCCTGCCATAGAAAAGATACTTGAAAAATACATCTCCATAAAATTAAATAAATACCTCGAGTCTTTTTCAATAATAGATCCACACCAATATGGCTTTCAAAAAAAGAAGAGCTCAGAACTATTACTTCAAGACTTTTCAAATTACATAAATAACGAACTAAACAATAAAAAACAAATATTAGTTTTATTTATAGACAATTCGAAAGCTTTTGATACTATTGATCCAAAAAAATTACTTAAAGTTTTAGAAGCGATAGGAGTGCGAGGACGTTTTCTTGATCTTTTGAAGAACTATCTTAGTGATCGTAAAATTCAGGTCAAAATAAATGGAAAATTGAGTAAAGTGGAAACATTGTCTACTGGGGTGCCACAGGGCTCTATCCTAGGTCCAACACTTTATATAATATTTGTCTCTCTTATGAAGAAAGTCTTTTCTTTTATCAAACATTATGTATATGCGGATGACACGGCACTTGTCATCTCACATAGGGATCTGCTTACGGCTATGAATATGCTACAGCTGGATTTCATATCATTACAAAAATGGTCTCACGACTATGGATTAGTTATAAATGCACAAAAAACAAAATTAATGCACATAAAATCGCCTCATGCCAGATATACAATCGCACCTTCAATAGTATCGCATAACTTTGACTGCATACATAATAATTGTGTACAACCCTGTGCCTGTGGAAGTATTGACCTTGTCAAAGAGTATGTCTACTTAGGGGTAACGGTGGATTGTAATATGAAATGGGATATACATATTGTTAAGCTATGTAAGCGCCTTCGAGCGATCGTAGGCAAACTGTATAAACTTAAATATTATGTGCCCATCAAAACAATGAAATTAATATATTTGTCCCTGGCTGAATCTAATGTGAGATATGGTATAACTTCTTGGGGGCACTCATGTAAGACAAACATCCAACATGTACAGTCAATTCAAAACGCCATGGTCAAATTACTTGTCAGCAAAGCAGTGTATGACCAGCGGCAAAATATCACAATAATGTATAAATCCATAAATGTTTTACCTATTAGAGCTCTTTTTTGGCATAAAATTTGTATGCAACATATCTTAGATAGCCCATACAAAACAATGGTGGATCACGTGTACAATACTAGGCTTACACAAAATGAAGGGTTGATAGTACCTAGATTTTCTAATAAACATGGCCAGAGAACTTTTGAATACATTGTACCACTTATATTTAATATGCTGCCATATGATTTGAAAAAATGTTACTCGACACCTAAATTTGCGCTATTGTTAAAAACATGGCTATTGGAATCAGATTTTCTGTATTGAATGACTGTACCTCTTGCACTTTAAAATTTTTTAGACTTAGTATTCTATTATTTTTTATACTTATTTATGTTTTTATTATGTATTTTATTAAATTGCAATTTTTTTCTTATTGTATTATACTTGAGACATTTAAATTGTACAATGTTTTGTTCACACTGTTTTCCTGCAGACAAGCTACTTGCAGTAGCTTTGCAGGTATATTGTTAACATGAAAAAAAAACTGTTTTTTTTTTTCTCCATGTAACCCCCAGCCTTCCTATACCTCTCCCCGTACCGCTCCTCCTCTCCATCCTCCTATCCCCCCACCAACCAGTCTCTGATGTTCTCTCCCTCTCTCATATGCTCTCTCTTTCTATTATGTTTAACTTCTTCTGCTCTATAATTTAGTTTATATGTTTATTGTTCTGAAGAAGGGAAAGTTCAACCAAAACCGGTCGGCGAATATAAATTAAAATGAAGTTTTTTTAAATAAAGTATTTGTTTTTTTTTTAAACTTTTTTTTTTAAGAAAGACAAACATTCCCGGGTTACGAATAACCCAACAACATTTGAAACTCTCCTACTACCACCACACTAAGCGGAAGATGTTGCTTGTGTTGTGATGGAGGACTTAGCCAGCCGAGAGGAATCGAACACGGAACGCCTGGGTGAGACCCAAACGCGATGCCCACTCAACCACTGACCGGTCATTTTCATGTTTCATTTCGTATAATGTCAAGCCACAAAGTGTTTGCTTTCTTCGATAATTAATTATTTATATAAATGAGAGGAATCATCAAAACTCACTCTTCAGAGGTAATCACTAATCATTAAGTCATTTCAATCAACGATTCTATAATGTATGGCAGTTTCTCACAAGAATGATAAAAACGTAAGAGCGATAAGCAAAAATGGTCAAATCTAACATATTATATTTAAATTATTGTATTTTAAAAATTTAATTTTTTGTATTTATATATATTAAAAAAAAACATTTGCTATTACAGCAGGGTTTGAACCTCTGATTTCTAGGTCCCAAGTTAAAAACACCGTCAACTCTGCCATAGAGGTCTAATGCCAAGTTATGCATAATTGTTTACATCCCATTGTGGAGAGTGAATTGGTAATAATTATGATAAATAATTATTATTTAACGGGGCCGTTTGCGTTTGAAATCATCTCAAGGGCGCTTTACGTTCTAGGTACCATGTAGGTATAATTGTACCCAAACTAAACAACACAAATTACATAATCGCACAGAATCCATACAAATGAGTAAATGACAAAGACCTTGGGGGACACCTCACCTGACGTGGAAGCAATACAAACAATGCTCTTTATTTAGATGAAATTCACAAAATACTTAATTTAAGGGCGCACAATGTCAAATAAACGCAAGGCTACAGGTGTCCACGATAATTTTGTACAACCATTACATTATAATACATTTGATACAGAAAATTAAAGGTTACATAGTTATTGGATATACAATAATATAAGTACGATCTACGGGAACAAGATTCAATTCCACGTGTTAATACATTATGGCCCAGTCAACATTAGTTTCTAACTAGGCAGGGTTTGTTCTAAGAGATAAACTGTAGAAGTGTTGTCGGCGCTAAGTAGAATTAATTTTTGATTACTTGTGAAATTGATTAAAAACATTTTCAAATATCAAGAAAAATAGGTAAAGATTGCCCGCTCAACCCTGCAGGCTAATTTGTTCTCTTTTGGGAACAACTCACATAGGTCCCATAGAAATCGTTGTCTCCCTTACTATCACAGTGAGAAATATGGACGAAACGGCGTTAGAAAGAGAATACACCACGCTATGAATTCAAATCTAAAAGTTAACCACAAAATAATTAAAATGTACACCTTTATGAAACCAATGTTTCCTACCGCAATTTCTAAATAAAATTTATGAAGAAATTTTATGATTTTTTTTATTAATTAATTTTATATACTTACCTATATAAAACCACAAAAAAATGAGGTGACGGAAACGTTTATAAAACACGTCTAACAAAAAGTGTGTGTGTTTTTATACATTTTTTTCTTAACGGTAAATTTTAGTTAAGTAAAAAGTGTAACGTGAGCCATTATTATAATTTTTGTATTGTTTGCACCGGTAACTGGACAACTCAAGACAGTGACAATTCAACCTGAAATGTGATAAAAAGTATTGAAAGTGTTGAACAAAAACTAAGTTAATTCGTTATTTTGTAATTTAAATTTAGCTTTTATTTCGTAAAACTCCATTTTTTAATAATATGTAGGTAAATATATTTAATAATGGTATTATTAAGTTATGCGAGAATTTTATTTTTTTATTATTGTGACAGCTGTTTCGGCGTTGAAGGTCATTTTCAAGCTGTGGTTGGGCCTCGTCGAGAAGGATTATTTATATGATTCTATTTACGCCCGCCCCATTTCAATTTTTTTGGCGCATATGTAGGGGGCCTAATAGGTTAAATAGGTTAGGTTGGGTTCATAAACTAGTTTTTTTTCAACACTTTTAATAACTTATCACTATTCAAAAGCATTTTGAATTGCCACTGCCCTGAACTGCCATTGAATCAATTTATCAAGGTTGATTGCAGCCTCAATACTCAATACCGCCGAAAGATTGGAATTTTAAACGTGTATTGTGTTTGCGAGCAAAATCATAACATTGTAGGTATCAGCTTTATTCGCAAACCAAAAATTATGAATTATTTCAATTCGTAGTTTAGGTTTATGCGGAAAGATGGCGCCTGGCGAGCTGCCAACTAACATATATTATATTCCAACTACATAAATGTCGCAAATCTTTTCAAAATGTAGGAAAATATCGTAAGGATAATACATAACGCATTTTTTTAAAGCTATCACTTATATAAAGGGTGTTAAGCATCGTACTTTACTTACTTTAACCAGTGATTCCTGACATTATTTGGAGGAAAAATTTAAATAAAATGTTGGTGTTCGGTGACTTTTTAGATGTCTTTAAAGTAGTTTAGGGGCTATGCTAGGTTTGTGTAACATGGTTTGTGATACAAAAGGAAGTGCCCCCTTTATAGCGCCTGCTCGCGCCAAGGCAAGAAAACCATCCCAATTTCAAGTATTTCAGCGGCTACGCTAGGTTTGTGTAACAAGGTTTGTGATACAAAAGTGATTGTATTTTTTTATAAAAAAAATTACTAATACTTTAAAGTGTCGATATCTCGAAAACAAAGCAAGATATCAAAAATTTTTATTTTTCATTTTCAATTTATTTTGAGTCGATTTATCGAAATCCATCGTCAAATGGCAGCGCCACGGAAATCGTACTCGCCCCTTATTTCCAGTATTCGCCAAACTAGTGTTAAAAAAAGATTTTTAAGTAAACCTTTTAACATATTTACTGTATTTTATTTCCAGAATTTCGCCAACCTAGTACTTACCTAATTCGTATCTATTGCGTACTAGTGACATTTCTAGCTCCTCGTTATGTAACGGTAATATATCGGGTATACACGGGGTATACCAACATAACAAAATGACAGCGGTTTGACGATGTATCGGTTCGCGAAGTGAAATTTAATTTTACGCAATTGAACATTAAAATGCGTCAACGCAAAAAGTTTTCTTTTATAGTGATTAAGGCGAATCTAAAGTTTTTTTCTAAAAATTATTCGTAATAAGCATGGACACTCATTACGAAAATTTACCATGGATCTATCAACAGATTTGTTAGTTTTTCCGGTGTACATCGAAGGTCGGGTGGCTATAAAACCAAGAAGGATGAACTTGCGACTTCATTAATAATATGATGAAAAATGTGTTATTGTATGTGTTAACAGTGATACTAAATCTAAACAAGGTCCAGAAAAAACTGGATTAAGCTGTTTCTAGAAAACATTTACAGCCGTTGTGTCCAATCGTAATAATCGACTACTGAGTCGAAATCTCGGCTCAACCCTACTCAAATGCATAAATATATTATTTCCAAACCACAATCATTGCCATACACTACTCAACGTAAGGAAGCTACCCTGGTGGATTGGGGTTTCCTGAGGATGCCGTACTTATAAAAACTGCCAACAGAGTCTGACATCTGTCATCTCTATGTCATCTCATTTACACCAATTCACACTCCTGCCGGTTTTTTAGAATTGCGTTTTTTAATTTGAATTATGGACATATTGACTACAGTAGATATTGTGGGATGGACGAAAATGCATGTTGATTATATTATAGGGTCACACAAGAGGCAATAATAGGCAGATATTAATTATATCGAAATATAATGGGAGGATTTTCCAACCGTTTTAAGATGACATAAAACGTGTTTTTTATATGTTTTGCGCCCAATTTTGTCATGAAATCAATTGCTTGTAGCTTTATGATTCTCTGCAACTGGAAATGTTCACATTAGAAATCGAAACTGTTTCAAAATTTGCCCATCCGCGTCCAACAAAATCGTAATAGAACAGCTGTTAAACGTCAGACTATAGTCAAACTGTAAAATAAATAAAAAAGAAAGTCAAGCCAACACTTTATTTTCAACATATTAAATACGTTTGTTTAAAAAATATAAAATGTCAGTTTATGTATTACACTATTTAAAAGAAATAATTTATGTAAATAATAAATACAATTATTAACGTTTTAATATTAATTTAACATGAAAAGTGTTTACTTTGACGTCATTTTATTCTCTATTATAAACAGGAAGGTCCCACACACGAGTAGTCAAAGTTATTACGTTGGACACAGGCAAATAGGAGCGTTTCCTGAGGATCTCTATAGGATCACTTGACTGAGTGGCGCTTCTCGGTATACTGAGATTTATCAATTGAAAAGTTGGTCACAACGGCTGTTACTGCTTTAGTAGCCATAAGCCCTTTTATAAAATACTATTCAATCTCCTCGAGCAGTGGTCACCAACACACAGCCCCGGATCCGGCCCGCGAAAGATGTTCATCCAGCCCTCCAAAAAATTTGTCCGATTTCTGCGTATAAATAATTCATACAGGATATATTAATATTAATCTTATTATTTGGTTGTGAATTCACGGAAGCTATACTTAATAATAATTCATCGATCGGAATATGTTTAGGATGGACTCAAAGTAAAACAAGTTGAGTATTTGAGATAACCAGAGTATTCGGAGAATTCGGTGTTGAAGGTGACCAGGTTCCCTAAGCATACTCGATCGATAAGGATCGATAGGATAGCTTTCGGTAACTTCTCATCGTTCTATAGGACAACTGCAGATCGCTAACGTACAAAAAATAGCTGACGTCGAATATATTAAGAACACTTAGGTAGTCATTAACTGTTACTTATTCGTTGGCAATTTGCAGTCATGCTCGGGAACGATTAGAAGTTACCGAAAGTTATCCTATCAACCCTTAACGATCGACTGTACTAGGAAGCCAGGAATACCTTTATTATTACTTTCTTTCTTTTTAATATGTACGTAGTTTAATCTGTATGGTACACACACGTGAGTATTTCTCTTAATTGTTTTATTTATAACTAAATAGATAAAATAACATCCATACAATGTGTAAAACTACTAAGAAATAAATTTAATAATTGAAAGACCTACATTACTTTATTCAATTTTTAATTAGCCTTAAATTCCTACATTATAAATAAATTATTTGCTATTGTAAAATTTTCACATATAAATTAACATTCTAATTGCATTCTAAGTGGATTCCAATCGGAATAAGAATTTATTTTTCGTTCAGCCCCTTTGGTTTTCAAAAAAAACACTCCGGCCCTTTTCTCAAAAAAGTCGGTGACCACTGTCCTAGAGAATAACAGTGTGAAACGCGCCACTGTTGATTGAATTCAATCAATAATCAATACGAGTTCATTGGTAATAAGAGTGGCGTGCGGTGCACCACCACGAACATTGACTACGTTCATTAAATTAATGAATCTTATAAATTTGTCTGTATGTAAACCTATGAAGGTACTACATTGAGTACAGGATTTTCGAAACAGACAAATTATTATTTCTTGGGCATCCTACTTTTTATTATTTTATACTTTGTTCAGCTTTGAGCCCAAGCGTCATTTTCTACCCCTAAGGCTAATTTTTTCGCTTGCCTCATAGAAATCGTTGTCTCCTTTTTTTTTTACAGAGAAACCTCACAAGAGTCCCAACTGCTCCCTTCTGGAGCCAGTGAGACTATGGCATCCTAAATTGGAGTATGTAGTGAGGCTGAAGGTAAGTGGGGAAGGAAAGGAGATGGGGAAGAGGAAGATGGAAAGTACCTGGCTATTCAGATCTAGTCACTAAACACGGCTAAAGCCATTATTAAGCAACGTTTCAATTCTGAATGGTGGTCTTACACCAGGGCGATACTGAGAGTATCTTCCACTCTGGAATGTGCCGCAAATATAACATATATTATTTTTATTAATTAATTGTGAACCCGCGACCTTCCGAATGGGAGTCAAGTGTCTTACCACTCGACCACGGACGGTCGTCGATATAACAACGTAATAACGTCGGTACAAGTCAGTTAGATATATTATCTAAACAGTGTTAGAAAGAAAAAATACCACGCTTTATATTCAACTTAAAAAATTAACCACAAAAAAAAATCAAATGTACCCTTTATTAATCTTAATATGAATGATGACTCGGTATTAAATTATGATAATCCTGTAAACTACCTCACAAATAAAATTAATTCTAATAGCACCACTAAAATTAAAACAAAACATATAAATAATCCAGACTGGATAACCAAACACCTTATAAAATTAATCAATAAAATAAATAAATTACTACTGAAATTAAAACGACAACCCAACAACACATTATTAAAAACTAAAAAAAAATTAAGTACCATTCATACTAACTACGGCAAGCAATCCATTAGTTACAGGCAGGTTAGTGGCAATTTATATAATTGCCTTTCTGAGATGGATGATATAAAAAACTATCCTAAATGATATAAAAAACGATATATAAACTATAATCCCTAGATGATATAAAAAACGAAACAAGTGTGTGTAAATTAAAAAAAATAATTATTTACTTTTATTCACAAAAACAAAAAAGTGAAAGTCAATAATTCCGTATGGTAATATAATGTAATGTAAATGTACCGTAATGTAATGTAATTTAAGGTAATGAAATGTAAAAAGTATGTAATGTAATTTAAGGCAATGAAATGTAAAAAGTATGTAATGTAATTTAAGGCAATAAAATGTAAAAAGTGATGTAATGTAAAAAGTATATAATTCAAAATTCTAGAAAATGTTATTTTCTTTTTTCTGGAATAAAAACTTATAAAACAAACCTAAGTGAAAATTTTTTATTAAAATTTGGGAATTTTGAATTAATTATTTTTACACGAAACGATAAAAAAACTGAACTGAAGATAAAGGTTATAATACATTTGTCTATTTAAATACATGTGTTTTATTTTTTCCATTGTCAGCCGTTAAACCGTTTTTTAAACTTTTCTATATTTGCATTCAAAAATATTATACTCCAAAAATTATATTTTATTTATAATAATTAAAAATCTGTTTTCGAATACGTTTAGATATATTCTATTTACGGGGATTTTATTACAAGCGGAAATATTCTGATCTGACAGAATAGGCCTGAGGCCTGAGGATTGAGTGGCGATACTTTCGAGTCAGCCTTTAAATGTCATCTTATATCGTATAGATGTAGATCAAATTTGAGCAAATAATGTAAGAATAAAATAAAATAATTGTTTTCACGATAATATAAATGATATGTGAAAATTGTAAAAAAGGATTTTGGCGAGTAGGATTTTAATTTGACGTTTCAAGTATGTATATTGGTCCGTTTTAATTTTAATTTCCATATTTGTGTCATGATGATGTTATCTCACAGCTTGAATTGGAGTGAAACTACAACAGAGAGCACGCCACACGTCGGCCAAAGGGAATTACGGCGCCAAAATTAGGAAAAACCTTGTCTTCAAATTATTCGTAAATATTTTTAAAACGTTCTCCATAAATCAGTTGAAAAATAACCGCAAGAATTTAATTTAAGCATACCCGCAAATGTATCGCGCTGCCGATATTTCGCCTGATTCGTTGATTCGTTCCTACGATCGTCCTGTTTTCCCTATTTAAAAATCAAGAAGTTTTCATCGTTGATATTAAAGCTTCAGGTATGTATTTTAATCTGAAATTATTTTTTAACGTAATATGGATATAATATATGTTTTATAATATAATATTTTGGTTCAAAAATTTCACTTCAACTAGATTTAGAAAAAGTTCCATCGAGATCCACGACATTATTTTACTAGTTCAAAAATATACCTTAGGGAACATACATTAATTACATGAGCAGCTTTTTTTTTAAATTTAGACCCCCCCCCCCCTTGGTGAGTTTAAGTGAGATTTAGTGGGACCCCCTTTATTGACCCCCCCTCGGTATATTGATATTTGGTGAGATTTTACTGGACCCCCCCATTTTTGGCTCACGTAAGCCCATGTAAACCCCCTTATAAGATGTATGAAAACGTATGTATATGCTCTTTTTCCCATTTTTTAAATCGAGCGCATTTTTTCCGCTGTAAAGGATATGAGGCTTAAGAGCTACAAATTTATACTGTTAAAAGTGAACAATTTGACAGATTATCGTCAGATTTATCATATTCATATGCTTTATCTACCTGTATCACTAATTCAAAATACAGAAATAATTCAATAGTAAAATATTTTTTAGTTACAATAAGACTGCCTGACCCAACTAATCCTAATAACATATTTTTTTAAAGATTTTCTTAGGTAATTACCTCATACGCATTTCTGATCAGAATTTCCAATAAAAATACGATTATATTTGGCGTCGTAAAATGATAATTCGGCCTTGTGTGCGCCAATGGGAAGTAGTCGGTGACAGCCAACGGCCGCCATATTTGGAGATGTCGATTGAGATTAATGGCGCTGCATTTACGTGACAACTTGTCACCCCGCTCTACTATCGCATTGAATCAACGTGATTTTAATTGTTATTGATTTGCACTTAACAAATAAAATGACGATAAAGAAATGTTATGTCAAAACTTCTATTGATTTGAACCCAAATACCAATATTATGCATTCCTTATAAGTATAAGTGTGTTGATGAAAATAATTGTCAACTATCTCCCCAAGGATGAGGATGAGGATCGGTTGATCTCGATCAAGGATGCTTCACGATAAAAAAATGTAAAAAATAACAAATAAACTATAATTTATTTAATTTTTTTATGTGAATACCATACCGCACAAGAGTCCCAAGTCCTCCTACCTGGAGCCTGTGAGACTCCATCCGCTATTGGGGTATGTTGTGAGGCTAAAGGTAGTTAGGAAAGGAAGCAGATGGGTTGGGAAGGAGTGAGAGGGTGGGGAAGGAGTGAGAGGGTGGGGAAGTACCTGGCTATTAAAATCTGGTCACCTATCACCAATCATCATACCAAACAAGACTAAAGCCTTTTCAATATATTTTTGTTTTTCCGTCTTGTGCCTCCCCCCCTCCCCCAATCACTTTAAGTAAAAACCTATGCCATTGTAAAACCAAATATATAATAAATAAACACAACTAGCATTTCATTTAAACAAAGTGTTTATTTCATGTTAAATTTACGATTTTATTTCCGTCAGTCCTCGGGACTCAACCAGGTAAATTGTGTATGTATGAAATCACCGGGTAAATCGAGGGTTAAAGCGTCGGCGATGTGCGAATACGGTGCTCGCAGACCTAGATGTCCCCCTGTGACCCCCCCCCCCCCCCCCCCCCCCCGCCATACGAAAGAAGAAGTTCACAGTTTTTTCTCTTACGATTATTACCTATAAAGTTACCAATATTATTTACTTAATTTTTAATAAATATAATGTTACTAATCTAACAACGAATAGCGTATAATTTAATGAATAAATTTTGAAATATATCCATTATGTTGATGGTTATGGTAATATGGTGGCCATTTCGTGGAAACGCAACTGGTATTTTATTGATGTCTCTTCCACAAAACGTTTAATTGAGATGCAAATTATATTCAGATCTAGCTAGTTTGAATAATACTTGATTAGCATGGGACCATTCTGTTACTAAGTATTCAAAGTAAATGTCTTTTAACACTTCTGTAACGGGAACTAGACTTTTTTTAATTATAATTATTAACACAATGTAAGGCGATGACAAGACTTGTTCAAAAGAACGAACTATACTGAAAATATGATCATATATAAAGATAGCACCCAATAAAAATATGCGTTAAAAATGAAGATAATGTTGGTAGTTCTCAGTCGAAGTATGATACAGTTAAATATGACCGAATCGGATAGGGACACATTAGCTCAGTTGGTAGAGCCGCGGCCCGGAAAGCCGAAGGTCCTGGGTTCGAGTAACAGATGTGATCGTACCTTTTTCTGATTCTTCTGTTTCAGATTTTCGATTGAGTTTCGCTAATCTTGTCTTTATTAGTTGAAATATTACAATTTGTTGTTTAACTCATCAAGTTAAACATAAAAATGTTTTTAAGTAGCTTACAATAGCACTCTGCATTACCGACTGAGAGAGAACTGCTTGATCATGATAGCATGTAATTAACATAAATGACAGTAGGTTTTAGTCAAGCTCCGAACCCTCTTACCCTTCAGAGAGCAATGGTAATTAATTTTTAAGCGTTTTGCTTGTTAAACAACTTAAAGGTGATCTTTTCTTCTAAAATAATTTTGAAATTTTAAACCATCCATTGTCTAGTAAGTGTTAAGCGTAATTTGAAGTATCGCATGCCTTCTAATTGGTGGTAATGATCTCGACTTACGCCTTAACGGGAGCGTTGCGTTTTTGTTATGGCGTTCATTAATATTTACATTCTGGCAAAAATTCCCTCTTCGCCGTGGCTTATTGAGTACTCAGTACAGTACATATTACTGTATGTATCACTGGTGTTGCTACTGTTGCTAGCTGACTACTGCCGCATGACAGTGTTGCCACACGCATATTTTTATTTATTTTTTAGTTTTTTTTACTAACTCCACATTATTTATGTTTTTCTGTATATAATTTGATTTTTTGATGAATTATGTGAATCAGGGTACTAGCACTCCATTATGGGCTGCTAGCAACGCTTATCATGATTTCCATCTTGACCTATTGGGTGTTGAAAAATAAGAAGCAAGGCAGAAATACTAACTTGTTTGAACGCAGCCTTACAGAATGCCAAATTTAATATCTTTACATTTTACATCGGTCATTGTCGTAAGACAATATATACCTACCTGTCACTCTAATGATCGCAGACAAATATGGCCCCACATACAAGCGAATAACTATTATAAATAATGGATTAAAAAGGACTTATGTGGGTCCACTTCTAAACTAGATACATTGTACCACTTTACTTCTCAATTAGCGTCGACCCTAAAGTTACCTGGTTATTAGCAGTTTGTAGTAACCCACACATAAGTAACTAACACATAAAAAAGAAAGAGAATACAAAAACAGTGATGTTGAATACTTAGGGCAGGTGGATGAGTTTGAGTATTTGAAAAGTATGTTACGAGAGATGAAAATGGATGGTGAAAGAAGCGCAAATACAGGAAAATCCTTAAGAGGAAATGTATGTATTCCTAGAGTGCCTTATATCGCTACGAATATAGGTAAAAAACATAAAAATCGCTTGAGAAACGGAGTCTAGACATCACGATTTCAAGCGTCAAAGTGGTTTTTATTTATTTTGTGAACAATTTTATAAAAAAGAAAAAGTGCATCAATGGAAATTCTCACAGATAATTTTAGGCATAATTTGATAGTAAGCGCCTCCGCCCACTCAGGCAACTGAAAACTCTCAACTGCCAACTGTCTTTGTATGACAATGTGATGGCCCGCACATACACAATTACACAAAACCCCGTTGTCAATGGTAACGCAAGCGGTGACTTGCGACTTGCTCTACTGGTTGCCCTGGGCGGCCATTGATAGTTGCCAACTGTCAGCTGATTGTTCTTCTTCTATGGTTAACCAAGCTTTTTGACCAATCAAGACAGAGAAACAGCCGGTTTTAGTTGGTTTTCAGTTGCCTCAGTGGGCGGAGCGCCTTAGAGTTATATTTGATTCAAAGAAAAGATCAAACAAATAATTAAGTTGTAAAAATAATTGAAAAGTGGAAACGTTTTTATTTTCGAAAATTGAAAAGTGATCTAAAATTCGAAGGTTACCACCGGCACCGGTTAGACTCTCTTTGAAGTAAATTCTTTATCCGATTTTGTCACTAATTATTGGAAGCAATTCGAATGTCTGAAATGATTTTACGTAGACTAGGAACCACAGTATCATAAATCAACAAACATATTAAAATGTATCGTCAATTATTTTATCCCGATTTCATGAAACACTAAGAAGTTGTGCTGCTTTTGGCAGATAGCCGAGGTCTAGAATATCCAGATCTTAAATAATTAAGATAAATACAACAGACCTTTGACATTCACTTGACGGAACCAACTGTGTTCCGAGTGGCATGACGAAACGAAAACAAACGTTTAACTTTGAAATTAAAGCACGAGCTTTGAAAGTCAGACTCAAGCCTTGAAAGTCCAACACGAGCTTTGAAAGTCAGACGCTAGCCTTAAATATCCGACACGAGGTTTGAAAGATCAAATTAATAAGCTTTTATTGACTACTCATATTGGGGCCAGGATATATATTTTTTTACAAAGAAAGAAAAATGTGGTGTATAGTTTCAATATCCTTCAACAGATGTCGTTAGTATAGGTAGTTAAATGTAGTTTTGAGGTGTATCAACAGATGTCAGTTAAGTAGAACCTTCGAAAAGTGGCAACTGACGCTGTGTGGTTTTGAAATGCAAATATGCATAGTTCCTACCGGTATGACATTTTACCCAGTACCTACCACTCCACATCCCTAAGACCCTTGCTGGAAAAGCATTTTTGAACTTGGAACAAGGAATAGAAAATTGGGTGCATTTGTTTATGGAAGCACAGAGAAAGAAAAACTAGGAATATCTTTGAAGCAAGTTCCCTCCGAGCCGTTGGAGTTTGTTGAAAAAGAAGGTTTTTGACCATATTATTTACTATACTCGTATTTGCGTTGTGTTGTGTGCTTCTAGCGGAAAGTGATTGGTTTTCCTTCTTCCTTGTATCCCTATTTTTCCCAACACACATTATCACCCAATTACAGCAAACACCATTTCGTTTAGTTTTTATTCTTTTTATTTATAGTCCATTTATTCAAGTGCATCTGAAGGTGTAATTCGGAAGCAGTTTCGAATGCAACAGTCGCCTGCACGAACGATTACGGAAATAGCCGATGATATACCACACACTTTAAACCTCAAATCGACATCACCATGGTAAGCAATCAACACTATACATTCTCACTATGGTAAGCAATCCATTGGTTACGAGGACAACTTATTCAAGGTGTCCGGGGATAAAGTGCATAAACTTCGGGAGGTGATACTAGAAGGTATTGTACAAATTAAAAAGATTAATAACTTTTTTCGAAATTCCAACGGTTTAAGGTAGGTTTCGGATAAAAAGGTTGACTTATCTGTATGGAAAAATAATATTCTTCTCTGGAAAAAACATGAGAATTACGAAAACACGTTTTTTTTACTTCTACCATCGTGTAGAATGTAGAATCACCTCCCAAAGTTAGTGCACTTTACCCCCGGACACTGTAGACAACATTAAAAATAAAAAAAAGTCTAGGTAAGTACCTAAATTTTTAAAAAAAATAATGAAGGTAAATAATTATATAATGTAATGTATTTAGGTGTAATGTTATGTAAAATGGATTCGTTTGACCTAATTCTAGTTATTGAATGAAAATGTAATTTTCTTTTTTCTGAAAAAAAAAAGCTTTAAAAAAATCCTGAATTCGTATGAAAAGACAATCCATATGAAAACTAAAAGAAAAAGTAACATGTTAACCGCCAATAAAACTCTGGAACTAGCGATGGGCACAATCGATGAATAATCGATTATTTACTCGATCTTTTTTACCATCGAATGATTTCGATTCATTTCCATAGAAAAATCGATTCTCGCTTCTCGATGTCAAATTCATTCGAATGCCAGTCCGAGACAATCGGTTTGAGACGTCATCGAAAGTCTTTGCTGTGATTGGTCAGAATTAATCGAAGTGAGATAAGCGTTGTCATTGGTTAGAATTAATCGAAATGTTAAACCGAGAGAATCGGGTTTGAAACGTCATCGAACTTGAAATCGATTCTCGCTTCTCGATGTCAGAATCCATTCGAATGCACAGTCCGAGACAATCGGTTTTAAACGTCATCGAATTTGGAATCGATTCTCGCTTCTCGATGTCAGAATTCGAATGCATAGTCTTGAAACGTCATTTATAGGTACATGTTATAAGCAACCTGATGTGTGAATTTTAAATTATGAATGAATACTTTTAGGTAACGATTTACGTTTTCAGTATAGTTTATACGTAAAAGATTGCGATGGTGATAGCTTTCAACAATTTAAAAATGTTTATTATGAGGTTATGTATCATTTATTTGGGTATTGTATATTTAATTTAAAATAAAACAATAACTTAGTATATACCATTTTTATATTTAATTCCGACCGGGTTTCGCTAAAACCGTAGTTTCTTCCGGGCAGTAAATAATACTCTACTAAAATCAGCAAGTAATATGTTTTCATATGGACATATGACCAAATATATTTAATTTATTTGAAATTAACAGGTGTTTCTTAGTTTGTAATAAAAATGAAACGATTTATATAGTAAGAAAACTTTAGTTATATATTTAATGATAATATTTATATATTTAATGATAATAATTGCATACGAAAAGGTGTCCATAACCTACATGTTATTTAGAGGTTATTTTTTTTAACAAAAACGACATAAAATTATTATCTTCGTGTTAAACACAGACACACTGTCAATATTATTAATGGGAATTTGTACCTACCGGCTAAACTAAATATCTTATTAGTAATTTTATTGTTGTGAGATGCCCACATATTTGAAATTCGTGGAAAAAAGGAATAACACTAATGTTGCCATCAAACAAAAAGGAATTTGCCAATTTTCCATTGCCAGGAAAGAAAAACGGTGATTGAAATGTTGTTGCAGTACTTACTTACTAATGTTGCGTTATTTAAACATGTTAATAATTAGAGATTGTTTTTGAACAAAAATGTCATATAATTATAATTATTGACATATTCTTAAACATACATAAATATTTTTAATGGAAATTTTTATTAATAATATATAATACAATATATTATATAATACAATAATTGTTATTTTATGAAATGCATACCAAAAAACAATAAATAAAATTACAACAAAAAATAAGCGTTGCCATACATGATGCACCATAATAATTTTCGGCTTCATAATCATCCCATCGCTATCTGGAACTGCTATTCAGTACGTAATCGACATGATGGCAGTTTCCGAATAATGTCAATTAAACAGTAAAATCGTTCCTAGCGGCTGTCACCAACGGCATTGATTATTTTCTTAACGAGGTTTGAATGAAATATTTGAGCGCGGGCGGGAGAATTTTTAATTCATTTTCCATCTGCTGAGATAAAAACACGAGACAAGAATTCGTCTGCAGGAATTGGTACATAAATGCTATTTCAAATAGTCCAAGTCATTGATACAAAATATAACAGAGTGGCCTCTTTTAATGAAATAGCATCAATTAATTTAATATAAAAGAATATTTAAAACTTGAATCCAATTACTATAATTTTATTGTGATAGTGTAATGTAATAGAGACAAAAAGTATATTATTTTTTAAATGTGTTGATTTTCCAGTTGATTAGTCCAACATCACACAACACGAAAAATCGAAATTAGAGTTGAGCATGCATTTATATGAAAAATACTGCCCTCCCCTCTATCTGGTACAATACTCAGATTACTCATGAACGCCACCAAATCAATTATAATTCAGAAAACTTGTGAGTTAAACAAAATGATGATGTTTTCTGGTTCACTGGTAGGATAGTTCAAAATGTCATACTAATTGTCATACTCACAAGCCACTTTACAGTCAAGACATCCACACCCACAATACTAATAACTAGACATCGAATTATATGCATTTGTATATTTGCATATTTGCGTATGCAAATGCATATAACTCTCTAATTACGGCGTTAATGCATATTTTAGCATTTTTTCCCAATCGTGCATATTTCGTTGATTTCTTTGTCCAATTTGACAGTTCTGAGGCCATGCATTTCAGTCATTTGAAAACGCATCCATTGAACATAATATCGCCCTCATCACAACACATTTCCGCAAGTTACCAGATGCCATAGAATAATTGGAAACAAAAAACCATCCTCTATTTAAATCATTAGAAATACTAGAAACAATTATCGAACTTGCCAACGCCCTTCCTAATTTAATATCAGAAAAGATTTGTAAAAAATTTAGACGCTATTTTGCTTAAAACCCCGAGTCTTGAAGACCTGAAGAACATTGCCTACATCAACGGCACAGGTCCATATCCTGCCTAAACAGGTATCTCCAGAAATGGCGCCAAATTTTAAATTTTGTTCTATAACGTCAGTTGACATCGAAATGTCATTTTCGGCGTACAAATTAATACTGGGTTTCAAATGTCACAAATTTGCGATCGAAAATTAGGAAAAATACTTAATTGTATATTGTCACAAAAACTATGCATAATTTAAAAAATATTTCGCTGTTTTGTACTGTCTTTAATTAAAATACAAAAAAATAAAAACGATTTTTTGATTTTGAATATTGCAAATTTTGGGCATATTAAGAGTTTTTAGTGCGTATTTCGGCCTATTTTGGTGCATATTTTGGCACTTTGTTAGTGCATATAATCCGATGTCTACTAATAACAATAAAATCCGCGTTCCTCAAACACACACTACAAAATATGGGATAAAATCTCTGAACTATATTGCCAATACACTATATAATTCTTTGTTTTTTTATTATTTATTAACCAAAAATACATTTTAAGTGCATTTTTTCACTTCCAGATATATACAAAAACATCCAGCATAATGAAAAAATTGCAAAGCAATGATTCAAAAGGATATTTTTTTAACTACATTTAAAAATGAAAATATGTAATTGTCATTTTTTGTTCTGTCTTATATACTCGGGTCATTGATGTTTCTTTCATTACATGTTTTCTCTTTTTGTTTGTTCTACTTAACCTGTCTTTATTTTTATTTTTTATAATTAACAAAATGTTTAATTAACAATTATTTGATTAATTAACATTGTATAATTAACAAAATAAATAATTTTTCAATCAGTAAATTAGGGTTAGGAATCGTAGAATCGAAACGTTGCTCCTAATGGCTTGGTGGCCGGATCTGAATAGCCAGGTACGAAACGCTCCTAATGGCTTGGTGACCGGATCTGAATAGCCAGGTACTTACCTACCTTCATCGCATCAAGTGATTTAATTTCCCCTTCCAAGATTCTATTCATTCAATCAAGAAAACAAAATCGAAATTCAAGTACAGGTATTTAAAAATGCAAAACTTTTCAATTAATAATTAAATAATTGTAAAAAATACGCGTTTCATATTTGAGTATTACATGTTCAAACTGTTTATCAGTGACGTTTCGCTTCAACTATACCAATACACACTCAACTCTAATTGCACGACCCATAAATACAGCGGATTTTATTCAATGTCTGGTTTAAAGATTTTACGGCCGTCCAAAAATAATTCTCTCAGTTCTATTAATTGTGTCTAGAATATATTTATTTATAATTCTCTCAGCTAGCATGAATGAAGGCGTTGCTAATAATAATAACAGTAATAAATTAGTACTGGTATCTAATAAATACCAATTTAGTAGTGTTTATCCCACGTTTATCCTGAAGTGCTCTGCGCTAAGTTTTATAATTACAATATATATTTACATTGAAAATCTATTCGGGGAATCTGTTCTTATTTTAATCGCTCCCACGGCGATGTTCACAAGATGTATCCCACTGAGCAAATATTTGCAAGAAGTCTGATTTATAATTATACCTATATCAAAGAAAATTGATGGGAGAATTCAAACAAATCCTTTTAATTAAAAATGACGCCACAAAGATTGAAGAATAAATCCTTTTAACCCTATGACATCTTCATGTATGTAGCATTATATATAGTTCACTAATAATGGAGGGCTCCCGTAGAAGATTTGGGGAACCTGCCATTAGTTCGGATTCAAAGTTTCAGTCCAATATTGAGAATAATATTAGTATTCGTCGGCCGCCAGTTTCGCAAACAAGATCCGACGCGCCAACACTTAAAAGCCATTGAGCAGCGGCTGAGAATAAACGTTTAAAAATACTTGAAACTGTACAGGGAGGTTCCGATGAGAAATATCGATTATTCCCTGTATCAATTTTTTTTTAAATTAAAAATTTAATAAGTATCGATTTATTTAATTTAAAACTTGCTTTAATATATACCTACATTCAATAAAAATATATCCTTTTATATCCTTCATCCGATATTCTTTTGGAGATAGTCCGGATAAAAAGGATATAGGAACACTTTCGAGCATGTAAACTCGGCCACCCTGACAAATCGGCAATCGCTGAGCATTTAATCGAAACCGGCCATTACTTTGGATTTGTTCCTGAAGTCCTGGGGAGCCCAAAACTCATAGAGCACGCCTAATTACGGAGGCAATCGAAATCCATAAAAATCCTGAAAATTTTTAAAAAAGAAAAACAAACATTCCCGGGTTACGAATAACCCAACAACATTTGAAAATCTCCTACTACCACCACACTAAGCGGAAGATGTTGCTTGTGTTGTGATGGAGGACTTAGCCAGCCGAGGAATCGAACACGGAACGCCTGGGTAGCACCCAAACGCGATGCCCACTCAACCACTGACATACACTTTAACAATAACACATCTGCCTTGATGGTGGACATTTGTCCGAAACTTTGGCTAAAGAAGGAGATAGCGTAACACGGCAAAACACCCAAAAATAAATAACAAAAATACTTTTGGTCGTTAAAATCTAAAATAATATCTGACATCAATCACTTTGCCAGATAAAATAACAATCTCTCAAAATGCTTTTTTTTTTTAAAAAAGAGTCATTACGTCTAGAATTTGAATTTAAAAGGGACTAATTTCCGGTATTCTCTGGTAAAACACTCTTAAGTTGAGATACATCAATAACGGAGCGCAAATCAGAGGGCTACAGAAACAATTTCTTTAAATACATTTTGCTCAAATTTCTCAGCGTCCACATTCCCTCTTAAGTCGGTTCCTCGTTGCTGAGGATCGTGATCCCAACTCCAATTTCCATCTTAGACAAGGCTCCTCCACTCCTCGCGGTTCTGCTCTACGCGAGAGCTGGGAACACCGGCTTACCGGACCATACTGACATTTGGTCACTCTAGTCCATTGGTGACCTTCCTCTGCTACTTCTGCCGAACATTTCGCCAAGTGACTATTAGCTTCTCCAGTTTGGCGAACAACGTGTACAAATTATCTTAAAATACGTTGTATGCAGGTATTTGAAAGCAAGTTGTTGATGTCTAGCTCTTTCAGAATTCTGAGCATTTTTCTCCAGCACCACATTTCGAGGGATCCGCTTTCATTCACTGGCTCAAAGGCTACTTGTTTGGAATCAACGCCTGGACGAGTCTCATCTTTTGTTCAAACTTCGTTATGCCTCTAAAAATGCAAAATATATGGAGTGACAGAGGGATAACGAAGACCAACTCCAAGACAGGCCAAATTGATCGGCTATTGAAGGAAGAATTTTGCTAACCTATATTTTAATCAATTTCACCAGAAGGAAGGAAAGTTGAGCTTACTTCTGGCACACATACACGCTCACAACGAACTTCTATTGATGTTTCTCTTCAGTGATAACGCAGCAGTGTTTTATGTAAAGGTTGGTATTTATAATATATATAAAATATTATATTGTTTTGTTTTGTTTGTTTTTGAGTTTTTCGGTGTACAGTTGTACCGTACATCTAGCGAATGTTGAAGGTAACCTTTCGTAAGTCAACAAAACAGAGGTTTTTGCTACTTAAGAACGATGGAAGATTAATAAAACATTGAAACAATATAAAACGTACTATTTTTGGTTGTTGGTACATGGGTAAGTAAGTATTTTGAAATATTCGTGCGTAATGCGTAATGTTCATTATTCAAGATCAATGAATTTTTCATTTTTCAATATTTTTGTATGTTGTGGGGTATGTTTTGGGGCTGAAAGTAGTGGGGAGGGGAAGGAGATGGGGAGGAGTAAGTTGGGGAAGTAACCGGCTATTCAGATCTGGCCATCAAAAACGGCTAAAGCCATTTCAAGCAAGGTTTCTATTTTTAATGGTGGTCTTACACAAGGGCCATGCTGAGGGTAGTTTCCACTCTGGAACGTGCATCAAATATACTATATATTATTCTTAATCAATTAAGGGGCCGCTCTCCTAATTTCTACCGGTTTCTTACATGTTTTCCTTGAACGTTTGAAGTTTTTACTCTTAAAAAAATATATGTTATTCTTTAAGATAGTATCTATACATTCCCCACGCCGAAACGGTAATTATTGGAAATTCCGTCGATAGAAATAAATCGAAAAGTATGCTCCGAAAATTATTATTAACACGTTTGTTTCTGTTATTTTACAAGTTATGTGTATGAAAAAAATCACTTTGTTTCTTTAAATGCTACTTGACGCAGCCCCACGAGTTCTTTGCTCTTTTTCAAACGAGTCGTCTTTTATTAAACATTTTCACAATTTTCGCATGAATTTTATGGTTTTTAATGTTAGCGCGCTCGCTCCCACGTTCGTATTGCCGTATCTCTCCATCTTCTTCTTTTTGAGCGGGTTAGCGCAGCCTAAATTGTGAAATAACACAAATTAATTAAATAACATTTATTGCGCACGCCGGGTTCGAATCCGCGACCTTCGGATTAGGAGTTCAGAGCCTTGCCCCTAGACCAAGCCGGCTGTCTATATTGGCCGACCAAACTTAATCCAATCCATACTTAAGGGGCCTGTTCATATACATATTGTATCGATGGCTATTTTTTGTCAAAAACTAACATAAAATGTATCTAAAAACTTTAAATTTATAGAAATAGTGTTATATAGTATAACATCTAAATCATGCAGCCAAAGTTAATCTTTCCACTCGTTAAAGATGCTATAGTTTCATTAGCTTTGGGTGGCTCTGGTAAAAAAAAAATTTGAGAATATATTTAAAATCACGTGTTTTTTATAATGTGAAAAGATCGTACGTTTTGGCCGTTCAAAGCCGGCACGTTCTTTGCTCAAATGTTTGACGACCCTTGGCGCTACGTGTGACCTCAGAAATTATTGCTTTCGCCATTATCAAAGGCTCCACCGCCTGTCCACGTGGCAAACAACGTGGAGAACGTCACGTGGCCGGGAACGTTTACAGCCTTTTACAGCCTATCAACCAATAACCAACCCTTCCCTAGGGTTAGCTGGAACACTGGACAAACAGCCTGTCAAAACATTGCACAATATTATTGTGTATTCAATGAACGATCAAAAGCATTGTTTTGAATAGAAAGCTCATCAAATTCAGGCATTGAGGGTTATGTTTGTATTGAAAACATTACAAGATTACAAGGTTGTTTCGAGGGGTAAACAAATTAACCCTCCCTTGCCTGCGATGTGTATCTACTACACATTGCTTCTTGCACCTTTAATATCTCCGTAAATATGGAAAATTCTGGGTTCAGATTTTAGGTAATCCTCCGTTATACATTTAACCATTAAATAAAAATTAAAAAAAAATAATAATCCGTACCTTTCGGGCACATTAGAGGTATTTTGTGAGAATCGAAAATAAATTCACCAATACAATCAAACGTTGGCAATACGATCAGAGCTGCGGGTAAATACGTACAAATGTGTGATGCGTGCTGCTAGTGCGACACTATGCGCGTCTCACTCTCACCTACTTCGATATAAGTAAGCGCGAGAAAGAGAATCGTGTGGTTACTGGTCAGTCGTCAATCGTGTTTGTTCCTTCGGTTTCCGCCGCGGACAACACAACGCAAGCCGCCAGTCGCCGCCCGGCATCCATTCGGGGTGGTCTCTTCGCATGTTGTATGAGCATCGTTTCTTTGAGCTACCGATGTTTTTTTCATGTTTTCAGCAATTAAATATCAATTAGTATCATTTTTGACTGTTACTATAATGAAATATAGCGATTTGCTATAAACATTCATTTTTTTCGGCTTTTAAATCGACCATTTCTGCTTGTGTAGTGATTACACAGCACCGGAGCGCGCGGATTTTTTCAGCTCAGTAAGGGAAAGGTTAAGAACAGCGAAAATTAATTCGCCCCAAGTTAGGAAAAACAATTTCAATTAAAATGTCCTAATATCTGGGTACCAACACAGAGATAAACGAGATGCTGAATTTTTCTCTCTTTCACGTTCACCGTCACGTGAGAGAGAAAAAACTGTGACCGGACACTTGATCCCCTGACAGTTGGCCCCCGAAATTAAAATGACTATAAAATAATATTTTTTTGTGCAATTTTTACCAACGTCAAATCTAAAATCGAATTCATAAACAACTTCATAATTTTTCAATTTTTGAAACTGATAATTCGTGATGGAATTCCATTATAATAGTATAATAAAAGAAATTTAAAACTTAAAAGTTGTAAATTTGTCTTATTATACATTTAATAATAAGTTGGTATGGATATCAAACGAATTTATTTACAGTGTGAACTTTTGTACTTATACGCCGTTCTTCCATGGAGCTACGTTCAAGCGACGCGATCGCCGCTCGTCTGTGTTTTCCATACTATTATTAGTGTTTGAAAACTCCGCTAGGCGCTACACTAGCAAAATAGTATGACAGGTAGCGGTAGCGTCGCTTGTGAGTAGCTACGTGGAAGAACGGCGTTACGCTGGTAGGTACAGTTGCTTCCTTGATGCATTTGAATGAAATATGTTTTATACTTTTGTTATTTGGCGGTAAATCCTCTGTGTACACCCCTTCGGGCACACTTAGTTGTATGTTATGTAAGTAGATACAGCATGTTTTCCCTAAATCGACTGTATATTGTATAGAAGTATGCCGGGGGCCAACTGTCGGAGATCAATTGTCATGGAACCGCATCAATCCGGGTATCTACAGATAAGCGAGATGCTGGCATTTTCCCTCTTTTAAATTCACTTCAAAGAGAGAAAACATAGAGAAAGAAATAAAAAAAAAATAGTCTACTAATAAAATGGACTGATATCCATTAGTGAAATTGCTATCGCAAGCTTTTATGTTCTGGCAATAGAGATGAAAGCCATGAAAAATCAATAACAATACTATTATGAAACGAATATTTACATTTAAATTTGGCTCACATAATATATGCAAGTTCTGCGTTAGTTCTGCAAGTATCTTAATTCTTATTATTGTCGTTCAAAGCCACTTAAAACTGTGGTTATACCATATTGAGAAGACCGCGTTATAAAACATAAAGATAGCAGCCAAAAAATATGCGTTAAGAAAATGAAGATTTTTTTTTCTTTATTAATCTATAAAAAGTGTAAATACATGCGATTTTTTACGTCAGTATAACCAGGATATTTATTACCTGTGTCGAGACAGACATAGAGGTACATAAATGTACCTGTATAAACATAGTTACATAAATATTAAGGAAAAAAATATTACAGAAATATGTTACATACATACATTATAATTTCTATATAATGTTGGTAGTTCTTAGTCGAAATGGTCGAATCAGGTCAGAGCAATGCCCCATAAAAGCAAAGTCCTGGGTTCAATTTCCAAATGCGACCCAATTATTTTCTGTGTAACATTTTTCATTGAGAGTGGAACCAATAGGATTTACCGAGAACTTGAATATTAACTTTGAAATTTTTTCAGTTCAGTTTCAGTGCCGGCAACCCAGGCATTTATTTAATATAAATTGGATGATTTACAATTTTCAGTTCTTTTACCTGCATCACTAGACAAAGTCTGTTCCGAGGCGGGTAAATAACATAATAAGTATATATATTTAAAAAGGATATCAATCATAAGAGACATGCATTAAAAATATGTATTAATATAGATATGCATTAAAAGAGATATGTGTTAAAAAGATATGTGTAAAAAAGCAAAAAGTAAATATATATAATAAATATTTATATGACTTCTTATTTTGATTTTATTATTTTTTACACTACCATCAAAAGCTTACATATGTTATATAAATAAAAAAATAAAATAAATAAATAATAAAAATAAATAATAAAAATAAAATAAAATAAAACCAAGAATAAAAATAAAAAACTTAAATTTCCAGTTAAGAGAATATAAATAAAGCAGGAGCTTGTTATTTAAATTGCAAACCTGCAGTACCCTATATATTTGTTAATTGTTTAGAATATTTCGAATGTCTGTTCTTCAACCATATCTGAATTCAACCATATTACAAATCTTTTGAACAGCCAATTTGATTTGATTGTTCAAATTCTGTCAAACATTCTGTTTTTAGGAAATCATTTATTATGTAAGGCACTTTAATGGTAGCAGGTTTGTATTAATTGTTTTTTAATAACAAGAATACTATCGTGAAAAAGCATTAAGAGCCATTGACCAGCGGCTGAGAATAAACGCTTAAAAATGCTTGCAAATATACATGGAAGTTTCGATGAGAAAGATCGATTATTCTCTGTATCAATTTTTTTAAATTAAAAATTTAATATCTATTTATTTCATTCAAAACTTGCTTTAATATATACCTACATTTTTGACGGCCGGCGTAGTCCAGCGGTAGGGCGTTGGACTTCCATTCCGGAGGTCGCGGTTTTATTTAATTGAATTGTGTTATTTCACAATTAATTATTTAAAATAATATATAGCATATATGCGGCACGTTCCAGAGTGGAAGATACTTTTAGTATCGCCCTGGTGTAAGACCACCATTCAGAATTGAAACGTTACTTGAAATGGCTTTAGCCGTGTTTAGTGACTAGATCTGAATAGCCAGGTACTTCCCCACGTTCCTCTTCCTCGTCTCCTTCCTTTCCCACTTACCTTCAGCCTCATACCCCAATCGGGGATGCCATAGTCTCACTGGCCCCGGGGACTCTTGTTAGGTATTCACTATAATAAAAAAATTAAGCAATAAAAATGCTCAAAATGCACGATGATGAATTATTAAATATCGTGTACTTCTTGTAAGTATTTTTTGATCATAAGTATTTATGATTTTTCAATAATGTCTAAACAAAATAAGTGTGTAAAAAAAATCTGAAATATTTTAGTTTGTGAGACCTTAAATAAATAGAAAAACTGACGTATTTTCGTCACAAAACATTTATATTGGATGTATTGATTTATTTCACTGTATGATTACATTTTTCAAAATATGTGTTGTATAATACAATATTTCGTTTGAAAATTGAACAAATCTGCCAACGACCAACGGTATAACCTTAGTATATTAAAAATAAACTTAGTTATTCAAAATTTAAAAAATGCGTTTACCGGATAAAATAGCCATCTTTCAAATTAATTTATGTTTTTTGTAAAAAAGAGTTAATACGTCTAGAATTTGATTTAAAAAGGACTAATTTCCAGTATTCTCTGGTTCTGATAATACCCAATGTAGGGTACATTTGAAGTATTTGTTTGTTTGTTGACCTCTATATCAAGTGGCAAATTATTTAAAAAACCGCACAAGAGCAAGTGAAAACAAACGATTGAAAATTATTTGAAAATTATGAAACAATTAACGACCAATTAAAAAAAAAATGAAAAGTAATAAAATTTGGCCAAAACGGTAACTTTTAAAATTGAACAATATTTTGTTTTATCGGTTTGGGTTTTGAGATACACAACTGGTTTCAATAAGAACATTTTTATTAGCAATGGCTAACTAACCTCTCTATGTTAAAAAATCCATACATTTTGGAATTAATTATTCGGGAAAATGTTTAGTCTAAGTCTATTTGATGATTATATTATACCGAATTATAAAAATAATTATTTCGGTGGTGTCTCTGTGTCTATGTGTAACTCGGGTTCAATGAACTCTAGATCTGAAATTTTCTTTAATTTTCAAAATTGGAATTGATTGTGGGAACGATTTAGACAAGCGAAAAAGCAGACTAATAAAACATTTAAAAAAAAATTATGTAATTAATAGTTCTATACTTTTTAAACGTGTATTTCATCTGTATAAATGTCTAACAGATATCATATTTTTTCAAATTTGTTTAGAGTTTTTATTTGAAAGGTAATATTTTGATCATGTTTTGAAAGGCAATTAATGATCCTGAGGTAATTTTTTGTTATAAAAACTTTTAGCTTCACAAATCGTACAATTTATAATATCACGTGATTTTTCACGGTTGAACAATAAAAATAAAATTCTACAATATCGTGTAGGTACTTACAAACGGGAAAACAAGAAAACATAGGCTTTAGAGAAAATAAATCGTCAACTTTTAGTAAAAGTAAAAGAACTGATATACTGGTATCGTTTCTTCTCATCATTGATTATAAATAAATAAGGTGCCAAATCTACCCGGAGACAGTCTGTCTGTCTCTGTTGCCCCCCAGGGAGCAGGGGGGAGGGGATGGGGAAGGCATTGGGGAAGACGCCTCCATTTCAACACAGCAAAATATTCCCGGCGTTTAATGTAATAATATAAGGCACATTTCTCTGCAAATTTCTGGCGATATTTTCAATTTGGAAACGTTTTCCAATAAGCACTGACCTTTGATGTAATAAACGAGGGAATTCATACCTTATTTATGCCGGCGTTTACAACAGCCGTTTACGTCACAGTTATTTGGAGAAAACGGCCCGGAGAAGGAAAGACGAAGGCAACAGATCGCAAAGGTTAGACGCTTGTCAGATCCAAAGGTTCTTTTAAAAGATACCCACATTCTCCGTAAAACGAATGTCCAGGGAATTAAATGCTGTCAGCTGAATGCGATGTGAATTGTTAGTCACTATTTCCGCTTACCCCTATAGCGAAATTCTAACGGCCACTGTTCCCAATCCCACAGATCAATTGTTGAGCCGATATTTTGGCTTAATGCTCCTAAAATACACGAACACGCTATTCCCAACGGTTCCACACAACTCAGAACCATGCAACTTTAACACCCCTTTGAAAAATCATTAAAAGTTATGAAAAAATGAAAAATAGCCCATAACCTAATCTAATGTAACCTATTTAACTTTATTTAATTTTTCCATCACTTTTAATGACTTTTCAAAGGAGGTGTTAAAGTAGCATAATTATGAGTCGTCCGTCATTCTTCCCAGCGCAACTTCCGACCAACAGGCGAATCGACCGATACTGAACAAATCACTAAGCTGATCGGAGACTCAGATTGATCGATCGAAGGTTGGGAACAACGGCTGCAAGGTGGGGGCGCTTGATAGCTGACCAAGATTAGATCAAAAGCTGAAATGGCCTGAGAACCAGCTTTTAATGGTGCCTGTTCAAATGTAAACCAAAACTAAAATGACGCTGATCCATGATTTGAAATAACTTAACCGACATATATGTTGAACCACGAATAATAGGAAAGGAACGAAATTCAAGGGATCGTGGGAAAATGTCGAACATTTCGTGCGACTGTTTTTTTTAAATTCCGTTGCTTAATAATAATAACAATTGACCTTAGTAATGTTAAATATAATCAATTTATCAATCTTACTTGTACGCCTGAGTTGGTTTTAATTGCAGTCGAGTTGTCACGCTTTTCCTATTGGCGATCACGAGACTCTCAAAAATTATTATTTCTAGGACACCAACGCAACGATAGTGAAGTGATCCTAGATTAAAACGATTATAAGATTACCCTTTTGGACCCCTGGAACAACGAAACATGTTCCTTTAAATGAAAAGCGTCGCAACGGTCATCCGCACTTAGACTTAATGTTTTATATATTCACTGAACGATTAACACGTACCATAATTATAAGACTTGCAACGCAATAATTACAACTTGGAGCAATGATGATTTTACGGGAACGTTGGCTGGTCTGGTTTCCTTCTATTGTACAGCTTGACCCAAATATTGTAGTGTATCATAATAGTCTGTGATCTAGTACATATGTTACCATAGTAATCTAATGGGCTCTTCGGGGTCACAAGGTCTCGTTGCCGAGTTGTGCCGAAGGTAGTTTTAAGAAATCATTAGGTTTCAAGAGCTCCCCAGATCAGAACAAGCCTTCAGCCTCACTGGAAGGACGTTTGTCCTTAGAGGTATTATTATATTTACAATACTTCATTAAACAGTAACTATGTTATAAAGAACCTAAGTCTTTCAAAAAGCATCCTGTAATACTGGAGAATACAAGAAATAATATTAAGAGACATTATTTAATACATTATACTAAATAATACATTAATACGAGACATTATACATTACATTTTCAACAGGTCATCTTTAGCAAACTCGGACATTTCCCCGTCCATTTTTCATACAAAACTATATTTTGGGTTTGGGCCAAAATATCCAATTAAACTGAATATTTATTATGAATAAAGTTATTTCAAATATATAGTGCGGATTTGAACTATTTTAAAATTGGGTTTCAAATTATCAATTAAGAATTCAATTTATCGTGATTTTAGATGCAAGATTTATTCGAACAATCTTTGTGAATTGGTGATAAATATTTAAAAATATTATTTTACTCTACCTAATGTGACGAAATATAAAATAAAAAGGATTAATAAATGCAATCTGATGGGCTCAAAATATAAATTACACACGACCGATAAATTTAAATTTCAACCCAAAATTCTTTTTATACAATTTTTTAAAATTTCAATAATCGTAATTTGAAATGCAGTAAAGGACGAAATTATTTAGAAAAGCGTCGAAGAAAAACAATTTTTTTCAAAAAATCATATCGCCTGTTTTTGTAGTCCTAAAATCATTTATGATGAAAAGACAAATAACTTTGTTTAAATCACTTTTATTTATACTCAATCAATAGGTTTCATGAATGATGTTCACACGATCAGGATTAAATGTACACTAAACTTAAAAATTAAATATAGATCACATATGGGAGGAAAGGGTTGAAGGAAGGGGAAGGAGTAAGAGTGGGGGAAGTTTATTACAATTAGGGATTTCAAAGTAATTAGCAGGGAAAGACCGGTTAAGTTGGAAAAGGTTCAAAGGGGGTCTATAAAAATTTGCTGCTTATTAATTATGTCGGCTTTATTATTTACATTTTTCTAATTTCTAAAATCTCTAAATTATTACATACGAGTTACAATTACTTAATTATTATAATAATTTATAATTACGAATTTATTCTTATAAAATAACATTAAATAGATCTTTCAAAACCCATAATATTTTAAGTAAATTTCTTTAATAACAGTATTTAAATTAAATAAAGCACTTATTTTCCTAGAAATATTGAGACGACGCAGATCGAAAGAGAAAAAAACGAAAAATGACATATTTAACTCATTTTTGGAATTATTGTAATAAATTTCCGCCATCGATATATATTTTATAATATTATCATATTTTATCAACATAGGGTAAGGCAAGTTATTATCATAAGGTTGGGCGAGATTTCTTGAAAAGATTTAGGTACTGCTGTTAGTCAAAGTTACCTCTAAAATCAAGGAAAATCAAATTCTTTGTAATTAAAAAAAAATAAAGAAAATATCTTACACACTTTAGCTACCTTTGAATTTAAAAAAAAAATCAGTTCTTTTGGGTGGTATTTAGCCTCAAATAAAGTAATTAGTATATAGTTGGGCAAGATTTCTTGAAAAGAATTAGGTACCATCATTTGTCAAAATTACCTCTAAAATCAGGAAAAACCGTTTTTTTTTAATTATTTAAAAAATAAAGAAAATGGCTTACACACAAATAGCTACAACTTTGAATTTAAAAAAATTGAATTTAAAAAAAATATTCAGTTCGTTTGGATAGTTTAGCCTCAAATTCAATAATAAATTTTGTGTGAAAAGTCCTCGTACACAACACATACCATATCGCAATCTAACTGATAGTTTCTGAATGTATTTATATTATAGTAATGGCACGAGTAATAAGACTAGGGAACTAGATAATTAAAATGAATCCTAAAATAAAATATCCTTATAATATAATAAATCCTTTTGAAGAAGTCAGCCAGCTGTGAAATGAAGAAAACTGCAAGGCGAAACGCTGCATTCATTTCCTCATTAAGGTGAGGTAAGCGCTCAATAATTACCTGTACAGCTCTCAACGCAGACTTACAAGAGTTGCCACTCAGAAAGAACAAATCTTATGGTTTTAGTCGTAGTGCCTGCGCCAGTGATTCTTAAAATGCACCTCGTGTTTCGTGAACCTCTTACAAGTGTTCCGCGAACCCTTTTATAAGTGTCTCGCGAACTCGTTACAAATGTTTCCCGAACCTGTTACAAGTGTTCCGCGACCCTGTTACAAGCGTTCCGCAGCATAATGGAAGAGGTGGATAAGTTTTGAAAACTTTGTATGTAAGCTTTCATAGGACAGTTTTCAACATATACAAAATTCAAGGAAATGTTGAAGGAGTTATAGTATCTTGTCATTCAAACTAATTATTTACTTCAATACTTCATTTTTAATTAACAAAATAAACAATGGACATACAACAAATGTATTTTTGATAAAATGGAAACCTCTAGCAAAACACACACGAGACGAGGAAAAGAAATCAAAAGACTCCTCCTTTAGAAGAAAAAACAGCTGAAAATGAACATTTTAAATTTGTATGAAGATTTTTTTTAAATTTTTGTCGCCGTATTTCCTAGACTAAAAAATCTCCATAAAAAAACTCAATTATGAAAAAAAAAAATCAATTTCAGCCACAACATTAAAAATCTAGGACCGCCCCTAATTCCTGGGTAAGAAGACTTAATCCTCAAGCAAACTTTTTTAAAGTTTTATTTACAATTATTTACATTAGCAGTACGTGTATTGTAGTAAAAAAAATGTATTTTACAGGTAAATTTAAAAAAAAGTTAAAGTCATGAATGTGCATTTATTAACGTTGGTTTAATGGCCTTTTAATTTTTACTAATGAACAAAAAAGGACTTTAGGAAGGTTCAGAACCACTGGTATTGGTGGTAAAACGAAGGAAAACTGCAACACAGAATTGCCGCAGACGTTTCCTCCTATTTTAATTGTTCTCCTCGTGTTTGTTTTTCACGAAAAACCTAACGACCGTAAAGGAGGTATTCGAGCGATGACTCAAGAAAAATGAAGATGCGTTAAGCAGATGAAGGATGCAATTTGATATTTTTGGGATGTATTAACTCACATTAATTCATTATAATATTAATATGAAATAAACTTACTTTAAAATACATTGGCAGTCCGAATAATGATACTAAAAAAGAAGATAATTTAGCAATGAGGTCTTTAGGCATTACTCGTAAACGGATTCAATAATACCAGGATAGCTACCTATATCCAGAGAAATGTTTTTTTTCTCTCTAATGTTATCAAAAAACGAAGATTACATAATTTTTTGAATGATTTCTTTTAAACAATTTACAGATGAAAAGACGATCACATTGAGGATATTATTATAAATTGTACTAGAATACTACCAAACCAGGCTGAAGATCTCATGCTGGCCAAAGAAGCACGTCACAGTTACAACGCTTTGGAGGCAAGTGTTAGAGATGTCAAAATTATTTTGCTGTTTATCCTCAAAAATATATACTATTCAAACTGATTATTAATTACAAACATTAGGATAATTATATGTTTGTCTAATCTCAATTCTAACCAATTAACTACATTTAAGACAGATTCGAACATCCCGTTACTATGATAAGATATATTCATGTGATTACAAAATAACTACTAGTTTTGCTAAACTAAACCGTGTCTTTTATTTCTAATAAACAAACAAAAATGCAATTTTTGAAAAAAAATACATCAGGCCTCACAGAGAAAGGCATATTGAAGATAAAGGCGGTTTTCCATTGCTCACGTTTGACGCATAAATAAACCAACCCGTTTGACCTTTACGATTCTATAGATATTGCCGCTCTGTAGAAAATATTTCTGGTGTTGCCAGCGTATATCGACTTCGTATTCATTGACTTAAATACATCGGTTCAGTTTGAAATCATCAATAATTACGCCTGTCAATTCGATATTTTAAAGTTTTCGATTTCAGTGTGCTAGGAACCCAGGTGTGCCTCAAGGATCTTTATCGGGACCATTACTATTTAATATGTACATCAATGATATAGGCCTATATAAACAAAAGTCACTTTTTCAATGTACTATTTTTTTTAATAAATAAATTATAAATATAAAAACTTTCTTGCCGAAAAGCTCACCGGCGTAATAGATCATTGTTTTGATAAGGAGAGTACTATCAATGGACAATGATGGCTTATCATCTGACTGCTGTCTGTTTATTATACATACAATGTCGTACAACACGGCTGTACCTATTGATTTTTTATCTGATAATGATATAGAGAAGTGAGTGGAAGTGCGATCTCGCGGTTTCAAGCGCAGTAGGGACTAGGCGTGAGCGTTATTTAACGTAACTAGATACAATAACTAGTTTTTTAAATGTAACGGAAATAACTAGTTTCGATAAAATTAAAAGTAGTTATTTTTGTAAACGCGTTACTGTGATTGTTGGTGTTGGGTGTGATGTGAGTACCGGGTAGTTTCGCATCGCGCCTACCAGCCGCGTATTTCCAATCACTTAGCGGTAGTCGGCGGTAGGGATTGTTATGCATAAATCACCTTACAAACACTACCTCGTTTCAGTCGCCTACGCGCTTCATTGCTCTATCTGTTTGTATAAGGGTGACGACCGTAATTAAAGAAGGTTAAGCAGAGAGGATAGACCGTTTTTTTTTGCTTACCATTTTTTTTACATTGAAAATTTATTTTTTAAGTAAAAAAAAAATTTCACTGCTGCAAGTGCCATACCCATATACCACGCATGTATTAATAATTGTATTAAAATCATAGTTTCATAATAAACACTAATTAATCATAAACACATTTAAAACAGTCAGTCCTAAGCCTGAATAAAGTATGAAGGGAAGTTAATTTAATATATATTTATTTCACTGTATAGCTACAAACACTTTTTATTTTCAAAATTTTCAAACATATTATTTTCGTGTGTAACTGTATAGTTTGTGGAGGTATTTATGCAAACAATCACAGTAGCTGAATGAAAATAACTAGTTTAAAAAATAACCTGTTTTGAAACACGTTACGCCGACCAAGAAATTAGTTTCGTTACGTTTCTTTAAAATGATGTAATGACCCACGTCTAGTAGGGACTATAGATAGGATATATGTAGATAGCGACTGAAGGGTGGGGTAGGTAGGAATCTAGGGGTCAATGTGTCCAGGAGTGACGTACGCATAAATTCACACAACCCCCCCCCACCACCCTCCCACTCCGGTGCAGGGCGATGGGCGACGGTTCCTCAACTAGCCTTTCCGATCCGGCCCGCCACGCAGTAGATGAGCCCGTTACCTACCATACTTGCTTCTTCCTAGAAACTATCAATCATGGGTTTCGTATGAATCACATATTACTACAAACATTAGTTATCATCAATGCTTATAAATTCAAATAATTTACTGACAATGATTTAGGCGCTTCGCTGACGAGGCAACTGAAAACAAACTAAAACCGGCTGGTTTCTATGTCTTGATTGGTCAAAAGGCTTGTTTAACCATAGACGAAGAACAATCAGCTGACAGTTGGCAACTAGCAACGGCCGGCTACGGCAATCAGCAGTGCGAGTCGCGAGTCACCGCTTGCGTTACCATTGACAACGGGTTTTTGAGTGATTGTGTAGTGTGCGGCCATCACATTGTCATACAAGACATTTGACAGTTGACAGTTTTCAGTTGCCTCAGTGAGCGGATCGTCTTAAATAAAAATTGTGATCTGATGCACAATTATCTAAAACGAATGCAGAGGTTAAATTGGTTGCAAGGGGATCGGAAAAAAATAGTAAAATATAAATGTGTTGTGGGCAAACTATCTGTGGGTGAACTTCTGGGAATTGACTATTCCGTGTTCCGTCTAAAGTATTCGAAGGCCGATGTCGGTATCCGTCGGGTAAACATTTATACAGAATGAGTACTAAGTAAATAAACAAAACCATCCCGTCTGACAAACTTATCTTTACTTTAACTCAGAAGTTGTAAGACGCAATTCCAACCGCGTCAGAAACACAGTGTGAGTGTAAGTGCGAGAAAGAATAATTCATTCAGGATCTCAAAAATGCTTAAAAAACCCAAAATAATATAAACTCTTTTTGTAACCCAGTGATTTGTGAAGCAAATGCAAAAAAAAAATAAATAAAAGCTTCCATATATCGATGTTTTTGATTGGGAAACTATCAATCATTTTGGGGTTCCCAGGGCTAACGGAATGACTTTATTTGCGACGATGTTCGACGGTGCATGTTCTCAAACATGTTTCGACCACCGTCCAGTTTGAGAAAAAAAATCTAGTGCCCCCCATATTTTTACATTACCATCTGTTGTGTGTCTTAAAAACAGTTATTAGAAATATAATTTTTAAACATGATATAGGATAATAGATAAGTTGTAACCCGTATCCTATTTTTTGTCTTAGTTAAGTTAACCATGGACAACGTACATGAAATATAAAGCTGCATTTACATTATTACATGCGTAAGCGACTCTAATACTGTAACCGTCTTCACGGGACTCCAAGCATTCGAGTAGTAAATCGCTTCTCAAGTGATGTCGTGTCCAGATTCCGTCGGATTTTTATAGATAGAATTTGTCTGCCGTCGCCTATCTACATTTCCTTACGGAATAATTTTCTGAACTAATTTTCTGAACTAATTTTCTTTGAGCCTTCTACTGCCCCCCATAAAGCTTCCATCGCCCACAAGGGGGGGTTATTGCCGCCCACTTTGAGAAAGGCTGGTGTAAAGAGAGCGATATTGTTAAAACAAGCATATTCACTCCTTCCTCTCCTCAAAAATACCCGCCATTTAGCATCTTCAAAGATGACATAGGTTATGAGGAAAATTATTTTCCTTAGTGTAGTTAATGTAAAAAAAAATTAAAGTGTGTATATTGTATAATCGAGTAAACACGTAGCGACACGTTAATATTTTGTAAATCCTTGGGTTTCGTCTCCAACATACTTATCGAGTGTTGATATCGATAAAATAATAATTATTTGAAAGTTTGGAATGTAATTAATGCGATAATCTTACGTGTGCGGGTAATTTTCCATTCCTTGAGTTTTAAATTGATTACGTATTTAAATTGATCACAAGAGCAAAAAGCGCATAGATAAACGCTAGAAAATTACCTAGAGGTAAACATGGCGAGCAGGTGCAAACTATCAGATCCGGTATATTCTGTAATAAATGATGTAATGTCTTTTGGACACGGGTGATGTTTATTTTAAATAAAAATAATAACTAACAACTAATAACATTGCTTTTTATAACGCGAACTGTGGAATACAAGTTGACTAATAAAAGAACACTTATCAGACGAAATGAGAACGAAAAATAAAGTCACAAGAATAAATCAATGACAAAGAGGGCTATAAAATGTCAAGTCAAATCGTAAACTTTGAGTTGAAAAAAATATGAGTGCATCCAACCTTTACGCGTTGTTGAAGTAAAACTTCTTTGACTGTTGTGGCAGGTATTACAATGGTAAAATTACCGCCACCTGTGTTTGTTTTTATTTTTAAAGGGTTCTCACCCTCGCTAGAATACTTTTATTATTTTCCGAAACGAATGATACACAGCTACACCACCGGCTGTTGAGTTTGGTCGCTTGTATTGAGAAATGCAATAAAAATTATGAATATATAGATTCGCTCTAATTCATCCAAGTTTCGAAAAATAATAAAAATGTTCTAGCGAAGGCGAGAACCCTTCAAAAATAAAAACAAACACAGAAGGCAGTATTGGAATGATATCCGAACGTCATTTCCGTTAAAAAATCATCTGAATTGTATTTATTTATATCTTCTCACTATACACATATTATAATATTTTTTTTACATAAAAATTAGGCTCACTAGGACTATTGCCTGTATTGAGGTTAAAATGAATAAATTTGAGCGAAGAGGCACAAGTTAAATACAAATAACAAAAACTATATACAAAACACTAAAATATTACATATTATGAAAGAAATTAAAATATTACATTAGTGGCCAGATTTTTTTAATTTTTTTATAGAGAAACCTCACAAGAGTCCCAACTGCTCCCTTCTGGAGCCAGTGAGACTATGGCATCCCCAATTGGAGTATGTTGTGAGGCTGAAGGTAAGTGGGGAAGGAAAGGAGATGGGGAAGAGGAAGGTGGGAAAGTATGGGTAGAACTTAAGAATGAAATTGTAAAAATATTCAAACCATAAATAAATTATTAATCACTATACCCATGAAGTGAAAGTTCAATACAACTAGGGTGACACTCTAATTTTGGCAAATTACTCGTCATTTCGCGCGTAAAGAAGTTTTACTTCAATAATTCCTTTTAGGGCCCATCCCATGTGATTCTCTGTGGAGGGTCTTTTTGAGGAAAGGAAGGAGTGAAGATGGCTCTTGAAGAGATGAGATGTTGTGTGAGGGAAGAAGTGCAGAGAAAATCAACCGGCAAGTGTCAACTATGTTCAAAAGCTGGGCCTGCGTTTTGCGTGATTCCCGACTATGCAATGAATGCCAAAGGGTTCAATAATCTAGTTCCTCGGAGCATCTTTCATTTAATTACTAGGAGAATAAGGTCAAACCAGAAACTTCGATGATTTAAGTCGTATTTATAGAAAATATTATTTTATATTATTAAGTCTATTTGCGTAACGCATAACAGAAATTATTTTTAGTCTAAGGCCATGGGGCTAATCAAAAAAATACAATGCCTTGATTTGAGTTGACAATTTTCGACATTCTGGATAATGGATGACGGTTGCCAGTATTCATAATAAATAGGTTTATGAAATAAACTGCTGTCGTTAACATTTTCAAATATCGTGATCTCCCGATGACGGTAAAAATCATAGATAGCACACATGTAGACAGTAGTTAGGTTTTTCAAAGAAAAAGAAACACCTTCAAGAAAAATCACAGACAATCCGTGTAATACTGTTGATATTTAGGATTGCTGCCTATATACAAATTATGTTCCAAGCCACGCTAAGCTCGACATTCCACCAAGACGAGCTAAAAATCATCTGGTATACCGGGCCTAGTACGAGGGTCAATCAAAAACTAATGCCTCCTATTTTTTTAAAGTTAGTTAAATGAAAATTTTGAATTATCGCAATTCCTCCTACCTTCTTCTACAACAAGTGGCAGCACTGCAGTCGCTTGCAAAATGGCCGACATTGATGTTTCGTATGAGACAGCGTTCTGTGATTGAATTCTTGAATGCAGAAGGTGAAACGCCCATTTGCAATCATGAACGACTGAAAAATGTGTGCTGTGAAGCAACAGCGGATGTCAGCACTGTTAGATGATGGCTTCGTCGCTGTAACGAAGCTGAAGGACAAACGCCGTTGGCTGACGAAAAGCGGAGCGGCAGGCAGCGACTCCACCCGTGCAACATTCAGCGAGTCGATGACATCATTCGTGGTGACCGCCGGATAACTACAGATGAATTGTGACGCATTTTCGCCCTCAGTAAAGGCAGTGTAATGTGAAAGCTCATGGTGAGATTCACTTTGAAAATGAGGAGGCCCTAGAAACGTGCATGCGGGAATGACTTAGGAAGCAGGACTGTGCTTTTTACACTGGGATACATGCCCTTGTTAAAAGAAGGACCAAAACTGTGGAAAAGGACGGAGATTATATTGTATAGTGACAAATTAATCGTCAATAGAGTGGTGTTCAACCTATGTAATTGCATTTTAATTTCTTGAAAATTTAAAGGAGAAAAAAATAGGAGACATTACTTTTTGACTAATCCTTCTATACAATAAGCTAGTTCTCGTACAGCGCTGGCGTATGTAACTAACAGCGCTCGACATCTCGGCTAAGTTATTACACGTGTCTACGTTTACATTACATTTTCCAACATAGCATCATCAGTATTATCATCATCACAACTCATCATCAGAAAGTCATCAACATCATAATCCTGAGAAAATTCAACGCACAGTTGAATGATATTTCTAAATCAGTTGGGTGAACACACACAATTTGTCACGTGTTTCTAGGCCTATTGTTCGATTGTTATTAGGCGTGACTATTTTTATTACTATTGCAAATGATTATGATTCCCACTCCCCGTGTATTGCTAACCAATGTTTTTTTTATAAATTATCGATAATTGATTTTTTTATTAAATACTTTAAACAAGAGTTACAATTTTTTTTTTCAATTTTTATTGGAATAACTTTTAAAGGTTCTACCCATCAATGTAATACATAATTGAAGAATAAGATAATATTAATAAATCTAAACGAAACACGAAACAGACCAACAAACCGTTATATTTTTTTCTGTGTCCTGTTCTGTTTCAAGTTTTGTTAAGATTTATTCAATTTATTATTATCCCTTTCTTCAATGATACATTAAATTTATGGGTATACCCTTCAAAAGTAGTTCTAATAAAAATTGAAAAAACAACATTTATTAAAATCCAAAAGATGTCTTTTATAAATAAAATCGGATATGTTTATAAGAGACACTATTTAGGTTACAACTAATTAATTAAAGGACTTTGTTATCATTCAAAAATTAGATGAGGATAATATTGTTAATTCTGAAATTGAAATTGAGATCGACAAAAATGACAAAACAAATATAGGTCCCAATGGCCGAATTGGCGCTGTGTCCCGGTACCGTGTTTCCAAAAGCTATACCAGTTCAGACACGGCGGTGATTCAGACAAGGCAAGGCTGCTCTGTCTTCGCGTACACTAGTCTATTTTATATAATTATGATTTCAATCGTGGCATCGATCTGTAATACCATCAGGCCGTTTCTCCGCAGAGGTAGTCAGAGAGGCCGCGGCCTGATGGTATTAGAGTTCGATACCACTGTGACAGGTTGTTTGGCAGTCTATCCTCTCTGACTACCTATGGGGAGAAACGGCCTGATGGTATTACAGATCGATGCTACGACTGAAATCATAATTATATAATGTAGACTAATTAATTTAATTACGAATCAAAATGTGCTGTTACTGTATTAACTTTTGGGAATATAATGCAAGCCAAGTATTTTAAATTACTTTAATATAATATATACACATTAAATGCACCGATAGACGCTACACCATACTTACGTTCGTCACCGTCACAGAAACACAAAGCGTAGACAGAGCAGCGAATGCCTTGTCTAATTCGCCGCCGTGTCTAAACCGGTATAGGCTTTGGAAATACGCGTCCCGGTAAGACGAGAGATCCTGGGTGCGGGTCCTAGTAGCGACCGTTACCTTCTTATTATTAATAATAATTGGATAATTTGTAGAGCACCGTTTTTGTGAGAAATCACCTCAAGGGCGCTGTAATTTTATTATGACTTCTTCGGCTCAAACCAGAACTATTATTTACGAATAGATACATAAAACATACTTACCTGGCAGGTCACTTCATATTGTTATGTGTTGTTAGGGATAAATGTAAATGAGACTAGTTGAAAAGGTTGTTATTTGATGGTGTGTGCCAATGTCAGGCACTGTGGCCCGCAAATTAACTTTGACTTCCGTAATGGGAAGTCTTGGACGCCAAACCCTGACCAAAGTCAGAGTATGTCAATCTGCGGAGAGCACAAGTACTCCATCATCAGAGCATGGGTCATAAATTGCCATGCCATCCCTGTAAAGGTTATTAGGTTTCTCTACAAATAAAACCAAGGTAGGTAAATAATATAGACACTGTATTGTGCTGTTAAAAAACATAATAATGATTATAACGGTAAGGACTCACCCCCGGGACCATAGTACTATTTACCCTATGCTAATTTAACTATAAAATGAGCACGGCGGAAGAACTGCTGGTGAAGAGAGGAGAGGCCCATCTCGCCTCCACGCGGTGACATCATCGCCTCGACATCCGTGGCATCCAGAAGATACGTCCTCTGTCTCGGTCGCCAAGTAGAAAGGGACCCTTGTATCCATCTGCATCCGGGAAGACCATGCAGGCTTCCAGCCGTTTTATAACGGAAGATTTATATGTGAGACTCGTATCATTTTAGCGGCACTTTGTTCGAGCACGGCGGCTCCCGTTTTAAATATAATCCCGACCGGAGATCACTCGCTGCGGATTAATTACTCGCGGCGTGTCGCCGTCTTACATAGAGCGATTCATTCGATTAATGCGGAATAGACTCTTCCACAAAACAAGCCGACCGGCACTATGTTTCGAGTTTCTTTCCGAAACTAAAAATCTCGCTTTACGCGCGGATGTTTACTAGGAAACTTTTAATTGATAACTTGGACATGATTCTACGCCCGTATGATAACAATCCAACCTCAGGATTCCATTATGCCATTTTAAAACTTAGAAATAATTGACCGTTGTTTTCGAAGCGAGTCGCACAATGTCGCTTCCAAAACCAGAGTGAGGAAACGGAAACGCCCCCAGGCTGCCCACGCTCGCGCCGAATAAAATCTACAAGTGCCGCCAACATGATAGACTAACAATAAATAACGATAGTACCTAACTACTCGATAAATAAAATATGAAATAAAATAATAAAATAAAATCGCTTCATAACAGTGTCTTGGTCGGTTTCATGTTTCCTTTAGTTTTTTTTTTGTATTATCGCCTTCAATGATATTTATTTTTATTATCTAGACCTAACGACGTGTTATATACCATATTCCTGTTCTGAGGTCTACATATTACAAGTATTACGGTTTTACGGTATTCCTTTATGGTGATTTGATCTTTTAATATAAAAATAAACAAAGATAGTTAGTGTAATGCTTCTATTAATGTGTTATGTTTATGGTTCATGTATATAGGTAGGATATTCTTTATTTTTCAGTTTACAATGTGGGTATTGAAATATCTTGGTTTTCGAATGATAGAAGAAGTTTGTCACGGTGGAAAAACGTGATGTCACGATGTCTTTCAAAACCGGAAAGTCTCTGTGATGTAGGTACGTAAGTATAAATAACATTTGGATGTAGGCACCTATTGTAACCATAATTTTTTTATTTATAATTTTTTTTTTAAAGAAAAAACTGGAGTTGTAATTAAATGGTTAGCCATTTAAAAATTTGGGTTTGCAAGAAAAACATCTATCATCATTTGGATATCATACTCTGTTTTTGTTGGCAGTGAAAAAATAATACGCCCATTACGTGGTTAGGTTAGGTTAGGAGTTGGCATTGCCTGGTGATCAATTTTGTTCGACTTGCTGTCCACAAGTGACTATACAGGATGTTTTAGCACGTACCCGAAAGATTTTGTTCGACTTGCTGTCCACAAGTGACTATACAGGATGTTTTAGCACTTACCCGAAAGATTTTGTTCGACTTGCTGTCCACAAGTGACTATACAGGATGTTTTAGCACGTACCCGAAAGATGTTGTTCGACTTGCTGTCCACAAGTGACTATACAGGATGTTTTAGCACGTACCCGAAAGATTTTTAGCCCCGCATTCCGAATTTCTACCGATTTATATCATATTTCTCTTCAACACTTCAAGTTTTTAAGTTCCTAAAAAAATATATGTTATTTTTTTAAGATAATATCTATATATTTGTAGAGCCGAAACGGCAATATTAAATTCTCTCTATAGAAAAAAAATCGCAAAGTATGAAAATACTTGCCGTGTATCGTTAAATGCAACTTACGCATTTGTCGAGATTTGTGCCCTATTTTAAACGAGTCGCCTGATATTAAATGTTTTCAGTTTTCGCTTAATTATTATCGTTTTTTAGTATAAGCGCGCTCTCTCCAACATTTGTATTTGCTTATCTCCCTTCTTCTTATTTTTAAATGCTTACTACGGAGTCTTGACCAGCGATTCCTAAGCGTATTTGTAGTAAAAAGCGTAGATTTCATTTTGCGGTCCGATATATTTTTTTCAATTAACAAATAAAAAAATGAAGTATGTCCTGGGTTCGAGTCCCAGATGTGACCGTATCTTTTTCTGATTTTCCTGTTTCAGATTTTCGAATGAGTTTCGCTAATATTGTCTTAATTAATTAAAATAGGTATTACAATTTGAGGTTTTCCCCATAAGGTTAAAAAAAAATGTTTTTAATATATCTATAAACCACGGGAGTCCAGTTCGGTTTGTGTTTGTGAACTGAATGTCTGAAGGTCTAAACGTTTTTACTTACTGCAATAATTAAGATCTGTTTATTTATTAAAAGAATTTTATACATAGTGTACTTATTTATATATTAATATATAGTATACTTATTTCGCCCGCCATGCTAGGGATGTCCCTGTGTTATGGCGGGTGAAGTATGCAGATTATATAATTTAAGGTAATGAAGAATGGTTTATTCCATTCGTTTTTCGCCATAGTCACAAATATGTCAATTTATGAATACATTTTGGTTTATCCCCTAAAAAAGTAAATTGGACTCCAGGGGTTTTGTAATTAGTTAAATGGATTTCATTGTTTTATCCAATAATGTAATGAAATCATAGACATATGAATATTCATAGACCGGAGAATCTGGAAGAGGGGTAAAAACCAACTGTAGCGGGGCGCAGAGGGATGAGTTGACTGTAACGATATGTGATTCGTTAATACTTCAATATGACAGTATATGGGCACCTCGCATTATAATATCACCATTTAGTTCTTAAAAGTAAAATCTGCTTTTAATAGACCTTTTCACATGGGAGCGCGAATTGTTCGCCCGGTTTGAACAAACTTGTGTAATCCATATAAAGAACTTGAGTAATCCATAGGAAGAAAGGTTCGCTTGTTTTGAGAGAGTTGAATATTTTGTTACCGTGTTTAGTTAAGACACCTTTACAAATGTTTCATAATTTACTTATCCCAGTAAACAGCAACGTGCACACGACGGGACCGGGAATTACGGTTGCCAACGCTTCATTTTTCTCGGTGTAATAAAACTGATCATATTATATGATGTGAATAAGCTTAAAATAAAGAAAAATAATGCCTACCTATGAAAGGTAATACGACAATTGGGTTTATACTCTTTTTCACTTCTAATTTTACACGTTTTAATAGCACAAGTTACCATTTTTGCCGTGATATTTCGTAAAATGTACCGATGAGAGCTCGACGCTAGTTCGCACAAGAATGATGACGTCACATTTTCTAGATTCACGCGAATCTGTACGCCAGCCCGGTCGGTTCCATGGAACCCAGAATTAAGAAGGGGGAAATAATACGCTTTTATCACTTAGGGCAGGTCTATACATAATATGTCTATGAATGAAATACAGAAAAAAATTCTGCATATTCAACTAAAAAGCGCCAAAAAGTAGTCTTCCATGGTTTATCCTTTAAGGTACAGATATTAGACGTCAACGGTTGTTTGTACTTTAGCGATCTACAGTTGAGAAGTTACCGAAATAGTTCGATACAATCCTCATCGATAGACCATGGCTAGGGACCTCTCAAAGATTTTTTTTTTTTTTTTTACATTAGGTCCACACAGGAGGCCCTGAGGAAAATAATTTCCCTCAGGGCCTATGTCACCTTTGGGGATGCTGTGTGGAGGGTATTTTTAAGGAAAGGAAGGAGAGGAAGTTCTGGGAAGGAAAAAGGGTTTTTTTTTTTTTAAAATTTTTTTTTTTATTTAACATTCTTTTTTTACATATTTGAACATTAAGTCCCGTTAAACTGATTTATATCAGTTTATCAACGGGTTCTTTTATTATTATTATTATTTATTTATTTTATTTATTTTATTTATTTTATTTATTTTATTTATTTTATTTATTTTATTTATTTTATTTATTTTATTTATTTTATTTATTTTATTTATTTTATTTATTTTATTTATTTTATTTATTTTATTTATTTTATTTATTTTATTTATTTTATTTATTTTATTTATTTTATTTATTTTATTTATTTTATTTATTTTATTTATTTTATTTATTTTATTTATTTTATTTATTTTATTTATTTTATTTATTTTATTTATTTATTTATTTTATATTATTTATTTTATTATTATTATTATCGGGTATGAGGGTTGGGTAGGAATCTGGGGTTCAATGTGTCTAGATCATCCGCCGCCAAGACCTAGACAATAAACCCCATGAACCCGGGCACCCCTGCTAAGTCACCAAACGTAGCGAACCACTTGGGGTGACCTATGGCAGAGGTGTTGGTTATCCAATAAATGGTTCCCGGGGCGGCGGTACCCATTCCCGCCTCCCAAATTGAAAGATGATGTAAACAAAACGTTACTTTGTTAGTTTTATTAATTAGTTTAACTAATTCGGAAAAAAATCGAATTCTGATTATTATTTTGCAAATGTTGTTGAAAGTTAGAAAGAGGAAGCATGTTGGTTGGGTGATTCAAGCCGGGGTCAAGAGTTCAGTGCCCGGCACCGCCACAAACTATACTTTATACTATAAACACATCCGCACTAAACAAGCACTGTTGTTCTGCGCAGACCGATTCTGTTTAGAAATCTGATGGTCGGAATCCGGCGGAGTTTGAACTTCGCTCATTGCGTAATATTATGTCATTCATTACATTAGCAAATAATATTATAAATGAGTAGATGATATCGCACCATGAACAAACACTTCCGTGTATTATGTCAAAAAGTACAGTTGTTACGAATTTCTTTATTAAACACGAAAAATATTATATAAATGATTATAGCATTATTTCTTTTTGTTTTTGACTTAACTACAGTTCTAAAATATATTTTTTTATTATTTTCGGGATGCTGCAATAATAAATAATTTTAGATTAATACGGTAATGCGTTAAAAATATTCACTTTTATACAGTTCCATTGCGGAAAGTGTAAGAGCTTCGTTTGAGTTTAATACTTTAGGATAATTATATATTTTATTTTTATATTATTTCAATATCTGTGCTAAACAAACAACAGTTATTGTATTTAAAACTTTTATTTTCTTTTATTACTATTTTTTTTTAAATTCTTATTTTTTATCTTTTTTATTTTTATTCTTTCTCTTCTTTTCATTTCTTCCATTTATTTTTGTTTGTACAAGACACGTTCCATATGTTCCATCTATCATCCTAATTTGACTGCCCTAAAACGGGATTCTTCCTAGTTGGGCAGCCAAAACATTTTATAAATAATGTATAATGTACGTATAGAAAAAAAATATATATATATTTGACGGCCGACGTGGTCGATGGGTAGGTAAGGGTCTCGACTCCCAATCCGAAGGTAACGGGTTCGAACCCGGCGTGCGCAAATAAATTTTTATTTCTTCAATTTTTGCAAACTCACTTTGTGGCATCATTTTATTTAATTGAAACAAAAAACTTTTGTGTAAACCACTATAATCAATGTTATAATATCTACATGTTTCAAAATCGATGGTTTCTTCGTCAGGATAATAACATGAATAATAACATGATAATAACATGATAAGTTAGATATTATTTGATTATTTTGTATTATTTCACGATTAATTCATTAAAAATAATATATAGTATATTTACGACACGTTCCAGAATGGAAGATACTCTCAGTATCGCCCTGGTGTAAGACCACCATTCAGAATTGAAACGTTGCTTGAAATGGTATTAACCGTGTTTGGTGATCAGATCTTAATAGTCGGTACTTCCCCACCTTCCTCTACCCCATCTCCTTCCCCTCCACACTTCCTTCAACCTCACAACATACCCCAATTGGGGATGCCATAGTCTCAGTGACTCCAGACGGGAGTAGTTGGGACTCTTGGGCGGTATTCCATAAAAAAAATTAAAAATCATCATAATATGGTAAGTCAATTCTTATTAGTAACAAATACTTTAGTCAGGTAACTCAATTTTAACGCATTTCAAGTGTTATTTTAGTAATTATGAAAAAGCAATAAATAAAACAAAAATGTTTCATAAAACAGCATTATTAACCAAATAAACAATAATTTTTGACTTAATACACTAAAGTACTCATGGTGCGATACGTAAGCACTAAACACACCTTATTATACTCGTGGGTTGCGCGGGCTCTGAATGGACAGCTGAGTATCAATATTGATTCTAATCAACTAAAAATGTGAACTTTTTAGAATGACCCACGCCAAATTTATCTTTAGCGAACCAAGTAATAATGCTAATTAGTGTAAAGTTAGATTTGAAAGAAAACCACTGTCGCCAATTTACATAGGACCTTCGTACTTCTAGATTTAAACATGCCAAAGAAATTGATTTATAAGTTATTTTATTCAAAAAAAAAAAAAATTAAATAAATCTAAATAAATTTTTAATACCGCCTGTAAGGCAATTATATAAATTCCTCCCCCCTCGTAGCCAATGGATTGCATGTTACATTCTATACTAGGTGAAGTCCCCGGCGTTGCCCGGGCTCTACGCAGAGCATTATTTTTCTAAAAGCAGATGTATCAACCAATGATTCCTGCATTATTTGGAATAACATTGAAACACAATGAAATTTAAGTCTCCGGTGACTTTTTTTATGTTTTTTTTTAAAACCTACAAATAAAAAATTCTTCCACATGTCATCACTGGTCTCTCAGCCGAGTAACCAAACAAACCCTCACCCGACCCTAACTGTTGATACCCGGTGGTGCAGAAATAGATTTTACTAAAATATTGCTGTCACTGTTGCTCTTACTGCACCGGATATTGAGCGAAAGGGACAATGCACTGACACCTAACTAAAATGGAGGTTTTGTATTCCCCACTTTTCTCCTCCAAAAGTGGACTGATTTTCAATTTTTTTTTTACCAAATACATAAGAAAAAACTATTCTATGTCTGTACGTTTTGCTTTTTTTAAAAAAACATTGTCTGGTTTGTATACTGAACATCTTTTGACGGCGTTTAAACCAGTCAATTTTATTGATTTTTGGAAGGTCATAACTTCTATAAAAAGTAACTTATCAAAAAAAAAACAAAAAGTACCGATACGCTAGTAGTTGATATCTATTTTATGCAAAAACAATATTTTCTCTAGGGTTAAAATCCAGAGAGATAAATAGGGAATACGTTTGTATGGAAAAATCACCGCCGGGTATCCTCTTAAATACCTACTGATTCAATGTTTTAAGTTGAAAAAAAAATCAAATATGTCACCGGCGATCAAAAGTTCATTTACATTTTTTACTCCAAATAATGTCAGGAATCACTGGTTAAAGTAACTCAAGTACGTACCTTAACACCCTGTATAGAAGAAACGAAACCCAGTAGTAAAACCAGTACTTTATAAAAATCGGAATCCCGACCAAGTTTTTGACAACATCCAAAAGACCTTGACTGCTTCACTCGCAGTAGTGTGTAGATCACTAGAGAGATTAATAGCCCGGGCATATTTATTACAATAATATTTCATTAAATAAAAAAACCACAAAAGACAATATTGACCCAGAACACAGTGAAGTGATAGCGACTAGCTACCAGCGAGCCCCTTATCTCCGCAGCACTATACTATTGTCATTTTATTACAACTTCATAATGAAGGCAGCCAACCGAATTATAAATACATAAGATTATAATGAATTATTATTAATGATTGGGGAAAAAAGACCAATTATGAAACCAACAGTTACTAAAAAAAACAATTGTTTAATTATTTTATTTTTTTTATGTTCTCCGTAAAACGGTTATTCCAATGCATCACGCAGAAGATTACAAATTTGGTAAATTTTTGGTATAAACAGGTATGAAAATTTAGTTGCTAAATTGTTATTTGTTGATAGATAGTTGTATGTAATGCCTTGTTCGGACCTGGCAAGTAGTAAGTCGAGTGGCGAGTAACTCGCTACTTGACTCACCAAAAAGGTTTTCATTAGTAAGCGGCGCGTCGCGACATGACGGACTGCAACGCAATAAAGTAGATACGCCAAATAAGCTGATTGTAATGCTTATTTTAGAAGAGGTGGAAGAATAATTTAGTGAGATGAAAATAAATAAACTATGGTCACGAAAATAGATGAATAACCGCAAAAATATAGAATTTTAGAGTAGCATTTTCGCTCCAACGGGACGACATATCGCGCGTGTCTGCGCCTACGAATGAACTACGCATGTCAGTGCACAGGGACGCGTGGGGGGGGATTGCCGAAAAAATATAACCAAATGGATTCAATCTACTAAAGAGCTGACTAGCCTACTCTACTAAAATTGTAGTGTTCGGACACATTTAGTTACTAATATACTCGCTACTCAACTAAAATACTCGTCCAGTCAGAACGGGGCATAAGTGACGTTGAAAATGTCGAAGAGGAAACCCGGTCACCGAAAAATTTTAATAATAGGTATTTTACCAAACTATTCCTGTCCCTGTCACTCTTACTCCCCCGAATACAGAGCGAAAGGGACAACTGCACCTCAGGCTGATAATACCTACATAAAATCATCAAAATCAAGGTTTTGTATTCCCTCATTTTCTCTTCCAAAACTCTACCGATTTTAAATATTTTTATTACACGTGTTAGAAGAAAATACTCTATGTCCGTACGTTTAGCTTTTTTGAAAAACACATTATCTACTTTGTATACTAAACGTCTGTTGACGGCGTTCAAAGCAGGCAATTTAAACAAATTTTTGAGGGTCTTAATTCCTAAAAGAAGGGACTTATCATAACGTTCTCGATAATAGTATACTCGTATTTTTAAAAATACAGTTGTACAAAATCCAGAGAGGAAATTGGGAAGTACGTTATTATGGACAAAACGCCCACCCTGTTTTCCTCTAAAGCAGTTGAGTAGCTCTGTTGATTGGCGCTTGATCTTCTCCTTCTCGCTTTCGGAGCATAAAAAGTGCACGGGATCTCCCACGAGTATATTTGTTAGGGACACTTTTTCTGTTTTAAACCTTAGTATTTGTAGGTATATGTATATCTTCTACGTCTGTCCCGAGATATGTATTTCCCACTGAGACAGGAATTGAAGCATAATTTATAATCACATTATTTTATAAAGATAAATTAGTAAGATAATTTCATAGGAAGACATTGCACGATCAAGTGAATCAGATACTTGAGTCGGGCCATGTCAAGAGTCAGAAAAATAGAAGAGTATGTATGAATGTGAGTGAAGCAAAGAGTGTGTGCCATGACCGAGTTGTCCGTCCTCTCTGCCTACCCCTTCGGAGAAACGGTGTGATGGTTAATTAATTTAATTTGAGAATAATATTAATCTATGGTGTAATTTTTAAGGGATTTTTACTTCACATAACCCATAAGAAACTAATGGACTTTGGAGAAATTCTTAATAAATATTTTGATTATAATTATTTGGCATTTAAAACTGTGATGTTTTGATATATTTTAAATAAAAAGACTGCGGTGGGTATCTTCTACTTGTTTAGTGGGGTACGGTTCTTACGGGCCATGTCAAGAGTCAGAAAAATAGAAGAGTATGTATGAGACGATGTATGAATTAGAATGAGGCAAAGAGTGTGTGCCAAGAAAACGGCGTGATGGTTAGTTAGTTAGGTTCTTACAAAAGAGAGGACAAGACTACCTACCACTCGAATATACACTCTATGCAAGCATCCCATCCCTTTTGCACACATGCCCTTTCATATAGACATTACAAAAACTTCTTAAAAATAAAAAAGTTGTTAAATCGCCTGTTACATAAACACCACATGAAACACCAAGATAATACGAGAAGTCATATTAATTTTTGATAATCATGAAATCACCTACGAGGTAAGCCACCTATAAAATATTAGTTGGGTCATTTTAGCAGCATTTATATAGATACGGATAAAGTTTAATTAAACAAATATTATTTATCACAAATATACGGTTTGCGGTCGGTAATGTATTGATTACGTGGTCTAGTTCAGGTATTATTTAAAGTTGTGTTCATAAGATTTGTAAAAGGCGATAATTTAACGGTAAATTCTTACAAAGAATAAACCTAAACAATTGATAAAAAGTGAAATAATTCATAAACCACAATATCAAAGCGTGAAGTTAGTCTAGGGTTTAAGGGTCAATCATGAAATTGATTTTCCAACTTTCCAAAACACGCATTCCGTGATTTTCGTTGGTAGTTTTTTTTAATATCAAGTTGTCTATGTAAAGTTAAGAATTTTTTAAAGTTATTTCAACGTTTGAATAATATTCTGTGATATAATGTTGAAGGAAATTGTGTAAGTCAAGCCGTTTATTCGCCGTATTATATAGCCGTATATTATAAACGTATATTCTATTAAATTTCGATCCATTAGTTTTGTCGTTAGTTGTTTAGGTAAACATGTAAAGCTATGACACGATATGACGTGAAAAGAATTTAATATTTAACTTTCTTTTATTCAATCCCGAGTCCCGTCGGCGGCATGTACCTTTTCTCGAGAGATTTTTTTACGGATGAGTGTTTCAGTCGTGTAATTAGTGCTTATCAATCTTATCATAATTGTTGCCCTTTGTGCTATGCATAAAAATCTTAAACATTAGTTTATCAATTAAAAAATAATAATTAATATTTGACGAGTTAAAATATTTCACCAAAAAATATAGACATAATATGTCTCGTCGCCACCTAGTGGGAGATTTAGCACTTACAATGCCGTTCTGATATAAAATAAAGTTGGTTGTTTGCAGGTGAAAAAAATGTAATAAGCAGTTATTGTTGGATGAAAAACTAGTATATATTGAATTATTTGGCGGGTAAGAGATAAGCTGGCGTAGCTGAATGGATAGAGCAGTTGACCAGAAATCAGAAGGACACGGGTTCGAGACCCGTCGGCGGCATGTATCTTTTCTCTGGAGATTTTTTTAATGTAGATGAGTATTTCAGGCTAATAATTATTGCTTTATAATAAGCATTTTACAAGTTGTGCTTTAAAATATTAAGTTACATTAATTGTTTGCGCCCATACATATGCAATATGAATGTGAATAAATAGTTTTGTCCTTAAAACAACTAAAATCCTTCAAGAAAGGCTAACAAATATAATATTGCATCGGTGATTCAATCCAATATTGTATCTGTTAGCCTTCCTTGAAAGATTTGAGTTGTTTTATGGACAACTATTTATTCATATTCGTATTGCGCATGTACGGGCGCAAATAATTAATTCATCTTAAAAATTTTAAATCATGACCTGTTGCAAAATTGTTTTAATGGATTTTAATTTATTACAATGAGGTTTTTATAGATTATTCACGCGGTACTGAGAACAATACAACTATAAAAACTGAAATAAACATTATTATTTATTATGCATTTATTTTACGGATTTTTTTTCTTATCAAACTAATAATGCATTATAAAATAACTAACTAAACATCACGCTGTTTTTCTCTGCAGGGATAGGCAGAGAGAACAACTTGGTCTTGCCTCATTCACAATCATACATCGTCGCATACATACTCTTCTATTAATCTGACTCTTGACATGGCCAGACTCTAATATCTGATTCACTTGATCGTGTCACGTTTACCTCGGGCTTCCCGACTTCTCCTACCATTCCTATTTGCGTTATATATTCTCCTTACACTCCTATCTTCGTTAATTCGCTTTATTTTATTTTTTATAAAGTTTTTATTCCAGCAGGACTGGGTGGATAGTGCAATCCCAATCTTCTATACTACTTAAACAACTGTAACGCCGTTCTTCCATGGAGCTACGTTCAAGCGACGCGATCGCTACTCGTCCGTGTTTTCCATACTATTATTAGTGTTTGAAAACTCCGCTAGGCGCTACACTAGCAAAATCGTATGACAGGTAGCGGTAGCGTCGCTTGCAAGTAGCTACGTGGAAGAACGGCGTTAAAGAACAAATTCTAAATTCTAAAATAAAAGAACAAATAAAAAGTGATTACATATTAGATAGGTAACTAATTAAAACAAAACATGAAAATACTATTCGTCACATAAACACTGTCTGTGAACTCTGGTTTGAATTTTGAACGAACATGGATTTGCCTTGTAAGTGTCATTTTCAAAATTTGAACTGGAAACCAACAAACCAACAACAAAGATGAGGAAATCATGATCACCACCATACAACGTATAGTCCGCCTCGGAACAGGAATACCTAGTGAGGAGGACTGAGAGCAAAAAAAATCACTTTATATCCTTATTTTACTTAATAATGTTTTTTTTTAATTCATATTGTCGTTAAATAAAAAAATAATTAAAAAAATGAGGTGATGAATTCAGGCAAGAAATAAAGTACCTGCCTATAATATTATTAACGCATCCGCGCTAATAATATTATAATAATTATTAACCGTTCGCTTTTATGGTAATAAGTAGACATCGGATTTTATGCATTTGCATATTTGCATATGCAAATGCATATAACTCTCTAATTACGGCGGTAATGCATATTTTAGCCTTTTTTCCCAATCGTGCATATTTCGCTGGTCAATTTGACAGTTCTGAGGCCATTGCAATTCAGTCAAGCAAGATAGCATTTTAAGACGCACCCATTAAACATAATATCGCCCTCATCCCAACACATTTCCACAAGTTACCAGATGCCATAGAATAATTGGAAACAAAAAACCTTCCTCTATCAATAGAAATACTGGAGACAATGATCGAACTTGCAACGCCCTTCCTAATCAGAAAAGATTCGTAGAAAGTTAGACGCTATTTTGCTTAAAAACCCGAGTCTTGAAGACATGAAGAACATTGCAAATTTTAAATTTTGTCCAGTGACGTCAGTTGACGGTCGTTTTCTGCGTACAAATTAATACTGGGTGGCAAACGTCACAAATTTGAGATCTAAAAATTAAAAAAAATACTTAATTGTATATTGTCACAAAAACTATGCATAATTTTAAGAATATTTCGCTGTTTTTGTACCGTCTTTAATCAAAATACATAAAAATAAAAATGGTTTTTTTGATTTTGCATTCTGCATATTTTGGGCATATCAAGAGTTTTTAGTACATATTTCGGTATTTTTTAGTGCATATTTGCATGCATATTTTGGCACTTTGTTAGTGCATATAATCCGATGTCTAGTAATAAGTAATAATGAAAGAAAACTAGTTTTTTTTTAGTGTATTTTGGTTGCTTTGTTTTGATTTCTTTGTATTGATCGCATTCCGGTCAGCCTTGAAGTGGCAGCGAATAAGTTGTACCTATGCTGATTTCCTATGAACTATGACTTTACATACATAATCAGCTGTTGAAATAAATAAACATTATTTTTATATATTACCCATCATTTCATTAATATTCATTAGCGGGTTTCAAGCGAGTATTAGTCCGGCGTCTTTAGGAATATCACATGCACATTACACCTAGTATACTATACGCCTAGTATATACCTAATATAGGCATGCGCTCCACAAAAGCTGTAAGTGAAGAATATATTGTATTATTTATCCAAAGAATATTTTTTTGTATTTATAATGTCAACCAATTGGTAGTAAATATTAATCGAAAATAGTTATTAAGCATTAAGTAACTTACTAACAAAAGTAAAGGTTCAAAATTAAAAAAAAAAAATTAAAGTAAAGCTAACCTAACCGAACTAAACACGTTATATTCATTAATTTATCCACTTTTAAGAGTTTCACACAGCCATTTCGGTAGATTCCAGGTTTTACTAGATTTCGAGGTTTACAGTATCAGTTCTGAATACAGGTCAATTTTTTAATCTATGAAACTTTATCAACGTATTGTGTACAGGTCCACACGACTGTGTACGCTACATTATATTTCTAAAAACCGGTGAAATCTGACGATTTGTATTAATTACTAGGGACTTTGACTTGAGACGAAAAAAATTACTTTTAACGATTAACTAACTACTTTAAAAATAAATTTCACTAAACTAGAAATCATTTGAATTATCCAATTCAAATCATTTTGTTTACGGGTCTGTTTTTCCTTTACGCACCAACGGATAAACGATTAATACATTATTGGAATTGTACTTAGACATTATGTATGTCAGTTAACAGTATAGTTATACTGTTCAGATGATACTTGAAGTAGTGAAATCGAAAGGTTTCATCTAAAACAATTAGTAGAGTTAAATATTGTAGTAAAAAAAACTTTTTTACTCTGGATAAAAAAATAAATGTATCTACATAGGTAAAAGCAAATCTTTTTAAATGAGACATGTTTAAATGTATTAGTGCATAGTTTAAAAAAAAATTGAAGTAGTTCGTAACACTTTCCCGCAGTCCCCTCTTACCACATAAATGCCCAAAGACGCTTAGCGACGTTTATCAATTATTTTGTTAACTTTTTACTCACGATTCAATTCAATGCTGTTTTTTGTATGCATTTTTGTTTGTCTTATTTTTAACAAAAACAAAATTATTAAGAAATTGATTTAAATTTTTTGTTATCCACCCATTATATCACTACACATCTTTGAGACTACACAAATGATTAATCAATTGCTTTATTATTATTTCTTCTCTTTCTTTCATTCTTCTCTTTCTATGAACTGTATAATTACTTTGTTTTATATTTTATTTTGTCTATTATTATTTCTGTTATTTCACTAGCAGCATCTCCTCTTAGAACTAAACCTTGATTTACGCATGTTGTTAACATTTCAAATTGGAGTTTTAAAATCTATACACATCCCAGTGGCATTTCATTGTTAAATACTCTGTAAGGGACTGGTATAGTTGCAGATAAGCAGGAGTTTTTACTTGCAAGTTTATTTAATAATAATACAAGTAATAATAATTTAATAATAAGAATTTAATATTATTTAGAGTTTGGGAGGCGGGAATGGGTACCGCCGCCCCGAGAACCATTTTTTGGAAAACCAACACCTCTGCCATAGGTCACCCCAAGTGGTTCGCTACGTTTGGTGACTTAGCAGGGGTGCCCGGGTTCATGGGGTAAGTTTTGTCTAGGTCTTGGCGGCGGATGATCTAGATACACTGAACCCCAGATTCCTACCCAACTCTCATACATGTTTCCTTCCCAGAACTTCCTCTCCTTCAAAATACCCTCCACACAGCATCCCCAAAGATGACATAGGCCCTGAGGGAAATTATTTTCCTCAGGGCCTCCTGTGTGGACCTAATGTAAAAAAAAGCACCACAATTTACATTCTTTTACAATTATTTATTGAGAAGTGGAGAGCGAAACAAGAAGCAATTCGCGAGCTGTTTGATAGGCGGCAATCGGGAACAGAATGAATCTTCTTATTTAAAGCGGCACCCGTCGTCGAGTGCTGCAGAAGATCCGTGTCACTATTGGAGTATAAGCAGCCAATCGCGTTGCAAATTGTAGCGTTGTTCGCTTCCCACACATCAAACAATAAATAAATAACAACCTGTACTGCCGTTTAATCAAAGGCTTGCCAAATTAATTTTATGAACAATGGGAAGGTAGTACTAACGTGTTTAAAGTAGTTTGGGTAATAAAATAGCACAGCTGTAATGTTTAAGTCCTAACTATGATAAGGCCAGCTTTTAGCAAAAAAATTGTCGAGGAAAACATTTATTGGATTAGATTTTGTATTTGCATAGTTCCTACTGAGTGTTTTAGGTCCTATTTATTTGGACCAGTCAAGTGATCCAGTTAAACCAGACAGGAAAATGTGACGCTGATAACTTTAAACCTTTAGATCTGGTGAATTATTTATAACAGTTAAATATTTAACCAGAATATACCGTTTTGAATTAGTTTTGCGAACTGATTCCAAACCAGTGCCTCGAAGCGATGATAGAACAACTAGAAAACTCGGTTAATTTATAAAGCTATTTTTGTGACGTTTCAACCCAAGGAATCTTGACAACGCTATAAAATAACAAAACAAAAAACTGTATAAAAAATTCAGATAGGTACACAAGCTACAGCACTAGCAAACTTGTATTTATTGTTTGAAACCTTTGTGTAAGTGTATTAACAATTATTATTACATTAATGAAGTTTTCATTGAGATGTGCATAGATATTATCACCCCAATTAAAAATGTTCACAGCATGCGTTCATCGAGGTTTATTTGTTACTGTACTAACTAGGTGGCGGTGCTACTAGTGAAATAACAGAAATAATAATAGGCAAAATGAAATACAAAAACATAGTCAGTATACAGTACAGAGAAAGAGAAGAAAGAAAGAAAGAAAGAAAGAAAGGAAGAAAATAAATAAATAATAATAAAGCAATTATATAAAACTAGCATTTTTATAGCATGTCACTGGAAGAGAACAACTTAGGAAAAATAAATACAAGTAGTAGGGAAGCATTTTGATTCAAATAATAATATAGGTAGATAATATAAGGAAGTACCTAGATAATGAATTCAGATTTTAAGACGATAGACTTCGCTTTTCGGCCCATACAAAAAGGACGCCCGGGAAAAAACACTTTTCTACATTGAAAATTGCACAAAATGAATATATTTTTTTATACTGCCTTCTAGAGGGTGAAAACTATGTCGGTATGTTTTCGAATTTTCGATGCGTTTCGTATTGACGTAAACATTCACTGTCAAAAATGTACGATTTATCAAAAAATATTATTTAAGGAAAAAGTGCTGCTAACTCAACTGGAAAAAATTCGGTACTTGGGAAAAATTCCGAAAAAATAAGTTGAATTATTTTTATACTAACTTTGGGCTGGAAAATCCGAATCTGAAGGAATTAGGTTGGGGAGGTCAATATCAACTGAGTTACAGGACTTTAAAGTTTCGTACACAGGAACAAATCCGCAATGCATTTTTGACATATTATACTGACGAGGTCAAAGTGATTCAATGAAGCCAACCTCAGAAAATTGCAAAGTGTTGCCATTAAGCAATAATATCAATGTTATTATGTGAATGTGTCAAAACATAAGATAACAGTAGAATTACCTTATAAATCGGACAAGTCTTCTTCGTCCGTTGAATCCTTGTCAGACTCATGCGCCTCCAAGGGTTCCCGTTGAATACGCGGGTCATATAAGAGCCCCGCTAAACGGTAAAACTCCAGAGTAGGATCCTTCTGGCGTTCTTAAAAACCTAACCTAACCTAACCTAACCTAACCTAACCTAACCTAACCTAACCTAACCTAACACTAGAAAAAAAGCATGATTTTTTACGTCATTTTATTTCCAAAACTCCGGTACCTAAATTAGTGTTTACCTAATACATCCAGATTTATTTTTATCTTTTATTTCTTTTTCTCGTGTTTTGACACATTCTATTCACATAATAACATTGATATTATTGCTTAATGGCAACACTTTGCAATTTTCTGAGGTTGGCGTCATTGAATCACTTTGACCTCGTCAGTATAATATGTCAAAAATGCATTGCGGATTTGTTCCTGTGTACGAAACTTTAAAGTCCTGTAACTCAGTTGATATTGACCTCCCCAACCTAATTCCTTCAGATTCGGATTTTCCAGCCCAAAGTTAGTATAAAAATAATTCAACTTATTTTTTCGGAATTTTTCCCAAGAACCGAACTTTACCCACTCAACTCTCATAAAGAATTATAAAATTATAAAAAGCTACCGACATAGCTTCTTCTTTCTAAAAAATATATTTTTTTTTAAATTTCAATTTCGTCAAAGTTTCGGTGTAGAAAAGTGTATTCTCCATAAACCCCTTTTCGAGCGATTTCTGTAGGTAAATTTGAGCGTTGTCTCATTCGCACATTTCGCATTCGCATGTATTGTAAGTGTGCGTGAGCTTATTGTGAGCGGGACAGAATGACAAACGCGGGTGTTCCGCGTGTCGTTTAAAGTCTAGCCTCTTAACGATAAAAATCGATAATCTTTTAGGATTTCTGACCTTGCTTAATACGAATATTTTTTATTAACACTTTAATTCAACTTTATTACTTACTATAAAAGCTATCTGTTTACATACGATGGAATGAAAAATACCTATGCATTTAAAATGACAAATACATTAAAAGAAAATTTCTTTTGTATGGGAAAGCCATATTGACATTTTGGTAATATTCCATATAGGTTTTTTGTATTAAAATGTAAGTCAGGTTTTTAAGCTTTTTTAGGCTAGGTTTTTTTTAAATATAAAAAATGCTATTATTGTATCCTTTAGAATAAAACTAATTTTGTGTCATCATAAATAAGTTAGATAACAAAAGGCAATATTTTCTTCCCCAAAATATTTAACTGTTAACAAAATATAACGCACACATCGTTCTGATATACCTAGAGACTGTTCTTAAAAAAACAAAACTTTTTATACTTATTAAAAATAATTATAAAATAAATGGGGTGCATTATTGTGGAGTGTAAGGTTAACCTGCCAATAAATTTCCTAACATAAATGTTAATATAGTTTTTTATTTTTTCGTGAAAACCTCACCAGGAAAGTCTCAATGTTAGAACTGGATTCTAGTTTCTAACATTAACACTTTTCTATTAAGTTTTTCACGAAAAATGATAAGATAACCTCCTAAAATAATAAATTCATTCGCATGCTAACATTGCTAACCTCATACTCCACTATAATGCACACCTTTATTATATCATTATTTATAAATTGTATTTGTTTTTTTATGAATTTTGTAAATCTAACCATGTTTATAGGAATAAAAACATAGTGGAAGATATTGTTGGTACAACAGTCAATGTTTTCCCAACAGAACATGTAACAGGCAGCCCCAGTGGCTCTTACAGTGGCTACCTACCCTTGTACTGGGCGGCTACCCTCTCCCCCCCTGTTCAGCACGCCGCGTGGTGGCAATTTTGGGAATAGGTGATTACATAATAATTCTTAACTTTTACACTAATCTATCTAACTCGTCAGTTTACAAAAGTATCGACATATTGTTACTCGAGGAACCTACACGTTTTATTAGACGAAATAAACGCGATAATCCGTCATGTTTTCCAACAAAATCAATGATGTTTGGATAACCGCCCCCGCAAGGAAAAACATTACGTTTCTCGGACGCCGCGATGCGATCTAAGTGATAGGGCAGGGGGTTTTATCGTGCAAGTCAATTTATATGATAGTATTTGATAAAAGTAATGTGTAAGGTACTTTACCTTTCCCGGCTGACAGCTGATTCGATCGCTTTTCACCATACAACACACACCAACCACAAAATAAACGAAAACAAAAAATAACAACGATTCTAAACACGGAAAACTGCTACATGGAGTGGGTTAGTTTCGCGGGAACTGTTTCGGGATTGGGTTGAACCGGTCACGCTTCGGATTCCCGTTTCGACATGCCATTCCGCGGCCCGTTCACAACAAAAACAGTCGGTCACACACAAGGATGGAGGCGACGGCTGGCGAGCGATGGGCGGTATTGATCGCGGGAGCTGCGGTCACCAGGCGTGCGAGCAGAGCCATCACGGACGCTTGACTGAATTGAAATGTTTGGCGTTCGGCCGCTGTGCTGCTGGAGAAAACAGCTGTCGGAAACGCATGCGCACGCGTCCGGCAGCCTTCCCCCGAACGGCGCTCGGCTATTTCCGACAAGCTTTCCGACAAGCTTTCCGACAAAACGAAGCTGAAAACGGGGAAAGCCCGTCTCACATTGACTCTGGAATCTGAAATCAAGATGGCGTTAAAGTTGATTTGTTTTTAACCTAGTACCTATGTATTTTTCTTGAACATCTACTGTTAATACCCTACATGATCAAATTATTATTAGGACATTGTTAAAATTGTAATCGCAGATACATTGAGATCGATAGTCAATGGACTGTAATCATAAAATTATGGTTTTTTTAAATGACACAACAACAGGAATACGTGAAGAGTAAACATTCGTATGGAATCTGACTTACCTTCTTTCCCACGTGGCGTTATTTAGAGGTTCAATATTACGGCACCGAGGGCTCGTGAGTTTAGGCACTGCACAAGTTTCCATGCGAATCGATATAGTGACCGAGGTATCATAAGAGGTGATAACTCACCGAATACGAAAAAAGACCCCGATTACACTTACTGGGAGATCACTGGATTGGTAGGTAATCATTGCGCAGAGGCTTCTTTAAACAACTGATCAGTTGATCATGGATCATGGCACTGGTTCCTTTAACAGACTGATGCCAAAATAACAGCGAAACATGTTATTTTTCGATTTAGAGACACTTATCGATGATTCGTACTGAGGAATGAGAATGCCATTTAGAACTTTTCGTATTTTGACCAATGTTATAATTTTATCCATCAGGAAAAATCAAAACGACTCAACAAGAAAGTCGACATACAAAATTGGAACTTTTAAATCATATCATAGAACAGGACAGAAACAGCTCTAGTGCCTTGTTTTGACTGGGAGAATATTTTAGTCAAGTAGCTAATATATTAGTAACTAAAGTTGTCCGAACACCACAAGTTTAGTAGAGTAGGCTAGTCAGCTCTTTAGTAGATTGGATCCATTTGGTTATATTTTTTCGGCGAGTAGAGTCCCCCTCCACGCGTCCCTGCGCACTGACATGCGCAGTTCATTCGTAGACCCAGACGCGCGCAATAAGTCATTCCGTTGGCGCGAAAATTCTACTCTAAAATTCCTTATTTTTGCGGCTATTAATCAGATTATATTATTCTATTATTCGATATAGATTCTATTTTCGTTACCATAGTTTATTTATTTTCATCTCACTAATTTATTCTTCCACTTCTTCTAAAATCATTACAATCAGCTTTATTCATAATTTAATATCACCCATTGATTGGCGTATTTACTTTATAGCGTTGCAGTCCGTCATGTCGCGACGCGTCGCTTACTAATGAACTCTACCTGACAGCAGTGTGAACACTTTTTGGTGAGGCAAGACTTGCCTTACCAAAAAGTGTTACTTAGTAGCGAGTAACCCGCCACTCGACTTATTACTTTTAAGGTCAGAACAAGGCATAAGCGTTGTAAAAAAGATCAATAATCATTTATAATTAGTTATATTATTATTTAGCGATAGCCCCATAAATTTTACAAAAATCTAAAATCTCACTTTTCTGAACTTCACTTGAATTTAGGTACTTTGCTTCACTTGAATTCACTTGACTTCACTTGACTTCGCTTGACTTCACTTGACTTCACTTGACTTCACGTGACTTCACTTGACTTCACTTGACTTCACTTGACTTCACGTGACTTCACTTGACTTCACTTGACTTCACTTGACTTCATTTGACTTCACTTGACTTCACTTGACTTCACTTGACTTCATTTGACTTCATTGACTTCACTTGACTTCACTTGACTTCACTTGACTTCACTTGACTTCACTTGAGTACACTTGACTTCACTTGACTTCACTTGACATCACTTGACTTCACTTGACTTCACTTGACTTCACTTGACTTCACTTGACTTCACTTGACTTCACTTGACTTCACTTGACTACACTTGCCTACACTTGACTTCACTCGACTTCCCTTTACCCAAACTGTATCGTCTCTTGTTTTTTGTTGTTGTGTTGTTTTACATAGTTATTGTTGTATGTATTATTTTAGAACACCGTTATTGGTGGGTTGGTGTTTAAGCATGGGACAGATGCGAAGTTCACATCAAAAGATACAAAAAACACAATAGCGCTCGTCATACAATCCGATACATACCCGCCACACGTAAAAAGACATGGTTCGGGTCTTCGCTAATGGTCGTTATTCTCCATAACCGCTGCCGACGCTATATTTGAAAAATTATGCGACCCCCTCTCCCCGCTTTAAACAGGAGAGAGGGTCATTTTTAAATATGCAGCTGCCGTGAGTGCCGTGCTCAAGCCGCTGTTTGTTGATAGATAAGGTAGAAAGAAAAGATATTCCGTGGCCGCTCCCGAATTCAACTGGCCTTCTCTCCTGCCATAGGGTACGATCATAAAGAAAGCGGGTTTGGCTTTCAGATTAACGGCGCTCAGTGCCCCAGTCCGTCGACGGCAATTGGCGCCGAGTTGTGGACATATAGAACGCGGATAAAACCTGCGCAACCTGCACGGTAGCCTGACAACGGCTGTCAGCTTGTATTTTGTAATAACAGCAAATGTCATTTTATACTTAATATACATACAAAATATTTAGTATTTATCACCCTCATACAATGCAGACGGTAAAGCAATGATTTTTTATCTTTAAATATTAAAAAAAAAAACTCAGGAGAACGTGATAATATTCTGTACACGCACGCCTAAAAGGAATTTACTTGACATTTGAGGATACTTCAAAATGTTATCAGTTTGCACTTATCGTCTTCGCACTGATTTCTTTCCAGCACTTGTCAACAACATTTCTGTTGCTATAAAATGCATCTCTTTTATCCCAGATTGGCGATTTGTTGAAAACAGCGGCAATTAATAGATCGCGCATTTTGATAATAGACTTCCTTCAAAACAAGAAAAAAGCTTCACCTGTGTTGCCAAAATGAAAAACCATGTTTCAGGGAAAAAAAATACTAAACTGAAGTTTAAGAATAACATTCCTGATTTCAATCAGCAATCCAATCAAAAGTACACACTTTTGTTAGTTAAATACATGTTTGACATAGTTTTTAAATAACCGTGGAGGTGACCATAGAGAAAACCAACTCATAAAATAACCAAAAATCCATGAAAACGTGGTAAAAATCATGAACATAACAACACCGAGTTGCACTGACCGGCGTCACCGGAGAGCAGGAATTAAGAATTCATTCCGGTAAAGCTTCTCGGCGCCGCTTCACGCGGACACAAATCTGAACCTGCCTTCATTGTGTTCGACCTCATACGTTGACATACAAACATTCTCGTCGGCGCGGCCGCGCCAGTCGGCCACCCATGCGCCGACTAACCAGAAAGCCGAAACCCGCTTTCTTTATGGTCGTACCCATAGGGTGTGTACTTTTGTTTGGCTTGCTGATTGAAATCAGGAATGTTATTCTTAAACTTCAGTTTAGTATTTTTTTTCCCCTGAAACATGGTTTTTCATTTTGGCAACACTGGTGAAGCTTGGATACGTTTTTAGATTTTCACGGCCAAAAGCATTTTCGTTGTTTGTTTTTGGGGTGTTATGCCGTGTTGTGCTACCTCCTTCTTTAGCCGACGTTTCGGACAGCGTTGCAGTGTCCATCATCAGGGCAGATCCGGCAGATCCGTCGATGTGATGGATCTGCCGGATCTGCCCTGATGATGGACACTGCAACGCTGTCCGAAACGTCGGCTAAAGAAGGAGGTAGCACAACACGGCATAACACCCCAAAAACAAACAACGAAAAAAAAACTGGTGAAGCTTGTTTCTTATTTTGAAGGAAGTCTATTATCAAAATGCGCGATCTATTAATTGCCGCTGTTTTCAACAAATCGCCAATCTGGGATAAAAGAGATGCATTTCATAGCAACAGAAATGTTGTTGACAAGTGCTGGAAAGAAATCAGTGCGAAGACGATAAGTGCAAACTGATAAAATTTTGAAATAACCTCAAATGTCACAAGTAAATTCCTTTTAGGCGTGCGTGGACAGAATATTATCACGTTCTCCTGAGTTTTTTTTAATATTTAAAGATAAAAAATCATTGCTTTACCGTCTGCATTGTATGAGGGTGATCAATACTAAATATTTTGTATGTATATTAAGTATTAAATGACATTTGCTGTTATTACAAAATACAAGCTGACAGCCGTTGTCAGGCTACCGCGCAGGTTGCGCAGGTTTTATCCGCGTTCTGTATGTCCACAACTCGGCGCCAATTGCCGTCGACGGACTGGGGCACTGAGCGCCGTTAATCTGAAAGCCAAACCCGCTTTCTTTATGGTCGTACCAATAGGAAGAAAGCTTTTATAACGTAGTGTGTCGGTAGAAAAGATATTGTGTTATAAAGTATCTTTTGATGTGAACTTATTATTCTTTGTAATGATAACCCTGCATGCGGTGTATATTGCAATATAATAAAATAAAACTATTATGTAGTATTACGAAGTAAAGTTAATCACTGGATCACATTTTAGATGATGAAGGATAATGTCTCCGTCAACTCAGTAATTCATTTTTAGCTGAATGTTGAAAAAAATGTTGACCTTTACTAGTAGGTAATTGCTTCAAAAACCAATTGTCTTTGCAAGCAGAGGTCGCCACAATCGAAGATTATCACGAAGATTATCAATGGTCCGTCTTACATTTCAAGAGGGTCACAAAATTATATTTCATTCGAGCATTAGGTACCATTTTTACCGGAAAAAAATCTTCTCTGCCGACTGTTTCGCGTTGATTTCACTCTCCATTATATTTACAGAAGACTTTTATTACATATCTGAAGGTTAGAGCAAAGAGTTCTTATCGGTGTTTATTTAATACAAATTTCAATTAACAGGCCATAAAACTGCTATAAATGCAATCAAATAAACGATTATAATTCATTTTGTGATAACAATTTGTTACAGTTTGCATTACTGATTTCATCAAAATAGAATTAACTAACAAAATTGAAAATTTCTTTTATGAATGTTTGTCACACTTGTTTTGATAATGGACAAACACGTGTAAATTTTTATTTTATATTATTTTCAGATGCTGAAGTCTCGGTCCATGTGAGATGGTGTTCCAACCCTCGAATATTTTTCCAGTGTGGCTGTATGGATTGCACGTGCGCCGCTCTGCGGAGAAAAAGCCAACTAAAATACGTCTTTGGAAGGAAAACCGGCTTAAACACATTTACAAAAATGTCACATTCCCTATAAACTTTACCTAAAGCATCAATGAAAAATGTGTTACCCTTTTCATTACAGCATTAATATGATGTTTCTACTCTTATAATGTCTTGTTAGATAAACGAGACTTGTCACATTGTTACATAACCTTAAATGTTAGACTATCAAAGTCAAAGTTTGTAAACTTAAAATGCGTGATATAATTTTATTGATTATTTTTATCGTCGTCTCCGAAGTGACCGATTTGTACCTAAATATAAACATAACGCATAAAAAAACGATATTTTATAAATCATCATTTTATATGTAAGGACTAGCGGAGACCCAAACTCCAGTGAAAAAAAATAGTTTTTTTAAACTTTTTAACTTAATGAGTTAAACCTCAAATTATAATATTTTAAATAATGAAGATAATATTAGCGAAAGTCAATCAACAAAAGTACCTATAGCAATCCGGGCCAACTGGGCAAGCAACTGGGTTCGTGTCTTAGATGTATCCGTATCTTTTTCTGATTTTTCTGTTTCGGATTTTCGATTGACTTTCGCTAATATTATCTTCATTATTTAAAAAATATTATGACTTTAATTTTGTTTTTGTAAGTTAATTAATTGTTTTTAATTATATATATTTACTTTTTGCTTTCTTACACATATCTTTTTAACACATATCTCTTTTAATACATATTTTTAATGCATGTCTCTTATGATTGATATCCTTTTTAAAAATATATACTTGTTATTTACCCGCCTCGGTACACACTTTGTCTAGTGAGGCAGGTAAAGGAACTGAAAATTGTAAACCATTTAATTTAAATTAAATAAACGCCCGGGTTGCCGGCACTGAAACTGACTGAATGTTATTGGTAGGTTCTGCAAGTATTTTATTTTTGTATTATTGTGACAGCTGTTTCGACTTACAAGGCCATTGTCAAACGTTTGAAAATGGCCTGTATGAACTTGAATTTTAAAATGAAGTGTTTTACAGTTTTTTGAAAGAGAACTGTTCACAATTTGAAAACAAAAAGATTTGCAGAAATGAATAACATTATTAAATTTGATTTAAATTAAATTTAAAAAACAATGAATTGAGTTCCTTCTATGAAAGGTAAAACAATTTAAAAAAAAGTTAAACGTTCAAAAAGTTCAACAAAAAAAGGAATAGATATTATTGTTGTACATATAATTTATACATCGTCATTTCAAAACGATAAAAACACACGATCACATCAAAACACACTGGTTGGTACGACTGAGGGGGTTTCTCACCATCCTCCCAATAGCTTACTCATACTACAATGAATATTATTAAAAATAAAAATAAAATACTGCAGTGTTTAGAAAACTCGGCCAACTTATCCAATATATAGCCACTATTCATAGGTTCGAGTACAGAATTATATACTCCAACTTAATAAATAAATAAACCGAAACTCGTAAATCGAAAATATTTGTTATTAGTGTAGATAAGCTATTGGAAGGATGGGATAGAAACCCCCTAAAAATAAAAATAAAATACTTGCAGTGGTCAGAAAACTTGGCCAACTTATCCAATGTATAGCCACTATTCATAGGTTCGAGTACAGAATTATAAACTCCAACTTAATAAATAAATAAAGCGTAAATCGAAAATATTCGTTATTATTAGTGTACATAAGCTATTGGGAGGATGGTGAGAAACCCCCTGAATCTTATCATGCTGACGTCCTGTTACCAATAGATGTCAACATTTGAACCATGTTGGTACCACATGTTTTGTTTAACTGGAATGTATTTAGAAATAAAATTTTACCCACTTGATCTTCAAAACAATTTGAGAGGCGAGTGTGGGTACCACCGCCCCGGGAACCATTTATTGGATAACCAACACCTCTGCCGTAGGTTACTCCAAGTGGTTAGATACGTTTGGTGATTTAACAAAGGTGCCTGGGTTCATGGAGTGAGATTTGTCTAGGCCTTGACAGCGGATGCGTCTGCCCACCTTACTGCGTGGCGGGCCGGCTTCAGAGAGACTGCATGGTTGAGAGAGACCTTTTAACTACTCCATCCGGACTCTCTCGGTCCATCGACTTGAACCGCAGTGGAAGGGATGGATTCATTCGTCCGTCCCTCCTGAATACACTAAACCCCAGATTTTTTAAATTTTTTTTTTACATTATTATATAAACTATTACATATTTATTACATCCCGAAAATAACATGAGTATATAATATAAAATCATATTATTACATAGTAGTATTGGTTACTTTTTATATTTTTCCTTTTTACCTTTTATTTTCTTACTTTTATTTTACACAGTAAAGTTAATAATATATTTTAGTGACAATAACATTCAATTAAAAAGTTAATAACATATTCATTAGTCAGTTAATAACAATAAGATTGTTATAGGAATAATGTTATAATAATTGATGTCACTAGAGCAGTATCTAATAGGAGAAAAAAATAAATATGTATGTAAGAACGGTCATATAGAAATAGAACAATTATAATAAATATATTTGATGTTGTGCATAGCCTGCCTCACTAGGCGAACCTGTATTGAGGCAGAATTTTTAGTAAATTGTTTCTCGCATTTTGTCTACAGTTTACTTATAATGTATTCATATAATGTATGGTTCCTATAGTATAGAGCAATACATTATATTAGTTACGATATTCATATTCACAATACATATTATGTACATGTACACATAATATAGATATTGTCGGTACGTTTTGCTTTTTACTTCTTACAAGAGTCAGGATCCACCGAAAAATCGTTAAAATTGCCGGATTTGAACGCCATCAAAAGCCGTTCAGTATACAAACTGGACAATATATTTTTTTAAATAAGCAAAACGCACAGAGTATTTTCTTCTAAAACAGTTAGTAAAAAATCTTAATCGGTCTTGTTTTGGGGGAGAAAAATGAGGAATGCAAAACCTCGATTTGGACGATTTTATTTAGGTATTATCAGCCTGAGATGCACATTGCACATGTCCCTTTTGCTTAGTATTCGGGGAGTGAGAGCGACAGTGACAGTACCAGTGTGGTAAAAATACATATTGTTTAAATTTATCGGTAACCGGGTTTCCTCTTAAGATGAAGCTATACGACAAATCACTATTCAGATTTATTTTTACTACGAATCGGTTTACATTACGAATATAAAAAAAATGTTATGGATACATTGAAGCTTTTCTAACCTTTTTAATGTAATGGAATTAAAATAAATTTATTAATTACGTTACAAAAAAATATAAGCGCAAAATACAAAGTAATTCATTAGAAAAATATAAAGAAAAAACTTTTTTAAAATACCCCTTTATGGCTAAGATTATTTTTTACTCGATTGATTGACTATTTTTTTTTCGTTCTTGTAAAATTATTCTTAAAAAAAATCACTTTCGCGCTACTTTCCTCGCGCAGATAATACCAAAAATACGCGGAGTCCTAAAGGGGTAAGAAGTCAAATACTTTAATCTGACTGACTTTGACCTATGAATCCTGAGCTGAGGTTACTTAGAGTAAAAAATGTTGTAATTTCTAAAAAAAAAAATTTTCTTTTTTACTTCTACTATCATGTAGAATCAATCACCTCCCGAAGTTTGTGCACTTTACCCCCGGACACCCAGTATAACGAAGATAATTTTTACATTTAGATGCTGAATTTTCAAAATCGGCGATTGTAATACTTTTTAAGATTCTTATAATCCGCAGTTACTTTTTTTATCGAAAACGTAATCGGAGAACGAGCACTAAATAATAGGCTGAGTTTCATGCAAACCGTGACCCGGCCATGACCTCCCGCCCCTGCTGATATTGGGGTGATATGTGCACTGCACCATTGCTGGCAAGTAGGGGTAATTTGATACCCCTCTCCCCCTACCCCCTGCTGCTCCCCCTTATGCAACTGCAGCCCTAATCCCGCGGGTCGGTGTCAACGAACCCGCGGCGACACGTGTAACACAACTACTACACGCGTGATTAAGAGGAAGCTACAAGCTGAAAATGTATATATTCTTTTTCTGCCTTATATCGCCACAAATACAGGTAATAAGCTAAAAAATAATGCTCTGCAAACGGAATCCAGAAACGCAAGTGCAAAAAAGGTTTTCATTAATTTGGGAACAATTTTATGAAAAAGAAAAAAAATGTTTCTTAAAAAAAACTTCTTTCAAAAGTCATTAAGGCGATCCGCTCACTAAGGCAACTGAAAACTGTCAACTGCCAACTGTCTTTGTATGACAATGTGATGGCCCGCACACTTCACAATCACTCAAAAACCCATTGTCAATGGCAACGCAAGAGGTGACTCGCGAGTCGCACTGCTGATTACCGTGGCCGGCCGTTGCTAGTTGCCAGCTGTCAGCTAATTGTTCTTCGTCTATGGTTAAACAAGCTTTTTGACCAATCAAGACATAGAAACCAGCCGGTTATAGTTTGTTTTCAGTTGCTTCGTCAGCGGAGCGCCAAAGTGTTGAAAAAAAAATCTGTTCAAAAGGTTACGTTATCTAAATTCTTCACAAGTTCTAATGATTTTCAAAGAAGTGTTGAAGTTGCATAATTCTGAATAGCCTTGCAACCAAAAAATACGTATTTTAGTAATTTTACTGTAATTCTACTCAAGCGAAACGATATAAAAAGTTTCAGTTTATTTTTTTGATTGTCATAATGTAAACGGATTTGCTGTAAATATTAATCTAAAATGGTGATTTCATGTTGAACTTCACCGTCTTATATATATATTCATATAGATAATTTGAAATCACTCCCATTTTTCCACAAACGAAGAATGTATCAGTGGCAGGTGGCAGGTGGCAGGTGGCAGGTTAGACTATGGAATGCTTTTTTTCGTACAATTTCCATATGGCTCGTCTATCCACAAAGATGCGGTATGAAAAAAGAACTAGTTTTATTTTTATTAAGAATTTTTTTTTACGAAATTTAGATTAAAGATCGAGCCTGTGTTTATGGCTGCCTTTACATACGTAAGTTTTTTCCCATAAGTTGCTTACGTACGTGAATTATGGCCAAATTATTAATGTAAACGACATTTATTAAAGTCATTTACCGTAATTTACATCGAGTTACAGAAGATACTTTTTTAACAGTTCAAATTGCGTCTGCGAGAACCTCCAGCCTTCTCACAGCTTATCAAATCAGTTTGATAAATTGAGACGTTTACCGTAAGAATATGTAGCAAAACGCTAAAATAAAAAATAAAAATACAGTTATTTTTTTCCTATATAAAGTAGAATTTCTATTATTTTAACTAAAACCCGATTAGGTTAAGTGGATAATTAGTCATTTAATTACCTACCATATTATACTCTGAAAACTATTAAAAACAATTCTAGATATAACTCGCATTACCCACAAAAACAAATGTAAACGGAAAGATTCTTTTCTGATTGAAAAACCAAATACCTAGATATTTTGGAAATTTTTTTTCTGAAAATGAGCATCTTTCTATTTATTTTAATCACAATGTTAATGTTTATAACTTATAACATTACGTACCTACTTGAATTCGAAGTCGGTCGTTGTCATCTACTCGTCGTCATTCGAATAAAATTAAAGAATATCATTCAATTTCGCAGTTAACTGAATAATCTCAAGCGAACTTCTATTTCAACACTTTATTTGGGCCCTTTGGTATTTACTGCCACAATCGAGTGAATTTGACAACAGCAAATCGTTGTTGATAGGAAGCCATTTTACGCATAAATTACGTTTGTAGCTTACGTATTTAAATTAAACTTCCACACAACTTCCGTGAGCATCAATGACAATAAGTTTGACGCGAATACTTCTTTAGTAATCTAATCCAATTTTCTTCTTGGCATCGAATAAAACCATTCCAATCATCAGTGTATAAGAATCAATATTGAAGATTAGTTTTTTGGAATGTTACCAATCATCGTGACAAATCAGTCGTTTCGATGCACTGAGTTCGCACACTCTAAACGAAAATTTGATTAATTTTATTTTGGGAATTACGCATAGAATGGGATTGTTGTTCTAATTCTTACAAAGTTTAAAATAAAACTTTTAGAGCGGCGTTTATTCACATTTGCAGCAGGAAATTCAAAAAATTCCAATCGAAAAAGTGCTAGTTATTAGTTAGATTTTAACGTTTAGAATGTGAGAAACAACAACACAACTATTGTCAGCATAAATGTCATGACCCATTCCAAGCGTCATTAGTATCGATATGAATACTGTTGTTACGATTAGATTGTGAGGATTGAACCTCAAAATTAATTTTAATTTATTATCGTTCGCCTCCGTAACGTTCGGAATGCTCGATATTACGCCTCTCGTAACGCTGTAATTTCCGTAACGCATTCGCCAGTTTACCCCTCAAGTCAAGCGAGCGTAAAGAAGTATTTACTTCAAAAAGTATTGTACAAATCTGCTTGTATCATGTCCCGTCCGTGTTCGTTCATGTGTGAAATTACATGTTCATTGACGCAGCGCAACTTGCATCTCACATAGCATTTTTCAGAGTTGTCAGTGGTAGGTATTTGATAATCTCAGTATCATTTGAAAATTGATTTTATATTCAATGTTTGTGTGCGTATGGTGACGACCACTTCCCCGATCTCTCCTTGGCTCGGAGCCAAGAGGCCGCGCAGTTACCCGATTTGCATGAATTTTTTGTGGAATAAAATATGGTGTGTTGGCACCTCTTTATATATAGTTTAAGACCATATAGACAATAGAAATAAAGGGAAATATGGCATGTACTTGGAAGTGTGCCGACTGTCACCAAGCTACGATCGTGTACAAACTGCATGGATTAACAAAGCGACCAAGCCAATGAAAGTTTTGTACCGCTTGAAAAGTGAGTGCCGCTCAGTGTTTCAACTACTGCCCCCAACCATCTGGAATGGTGATCTTTCACCAGGGCTATACTGAGAGCATTTTCCACTCTGGAACAGTATTAAGCCATTCTATTACCATCACAGTGATGGAGGAATTAGCCAGAAGAGGATCTAATTAGGTTAAGTTCCAAGTTAAATTTTCTTTATTACTTAAATACTCTTCTAATGTTACTATATTACAATATGGCCTATCTTCTAATGTTACTAAATTACAATACGGCCACCATGGTCAGGGATAAGGCTGTTGACTATGAATCCGCAGGTCTCAGTTTCGTATTCCGAGATGTTCATGTTAATTTTATTAAATTGTTTGCATTATTTCACAATAATTAATTTAGTAATAGTTAATTAATTCATTAAAAATATATAGAGCGCACATTTATTTTTACTTATTTATTTGACTCAAAAATACATAAACATACATTATGAGGAAGTATAACATACTGTCCAACTAGGAAGGTTATCGTTTAAACGACAGTCAACGTGTCTGGTTTAGTTCACATTAGGTAGGTTTATGCTGATATTTATAGAACTCATTACTAAATTATTACGACGTAAGTGCCATTTACATAATTGTCGGATTTACAGTCGAGTACATGTAATAAAGCAACTAAATAGAGCATTACATACTAGTAAAAAACCTATTGACCTAGTAAAAAAAAATTAAAAACTTTGTACAAATGTTGGTCACGGAAAATTAAAAAAAAAACTTTTTATTTTTTATTTTATTAATTACTCAGGTCCGGGGCATACGTCATTTCCATGTCTTCTTCTTCTTCTTCGATGGCGCTACAGCCCATATCGAGCTTTGGCCTCCCGCAACATTCGCCTCCAACTCCTCCTGTCCTCAGCAGTTGACTTCCAGTTTGTTACTTGGAGAAGCTGTGCCGCATCCCCTCTTACCTCGTCTTCCCACCTCAGTCTGGGTCTTCCCACTTTTCTCTTTCCACCTGGGTGTCCAGTCATAATTCTTTTTGGGATGCGTGTGTCCGGCATTCTCTGTACATGCCCAGCCCATCCCAACCTGAGGAGTCTCATATGGGCTGAGATGTTGGGGGCTGGTATATATCGTATAGTTCTTTGTTGTGCCGGATGCGCCACTGTTCCCCCTCTTTCACGGGACCGCATATTCTCCTCAACACTTTTCTTTCAAAAGCATCCAGCATTTCAGCCATCTTTGCCGTCAGTGTCAGAGCTTCACATCCATATGCCAAAACAGTTCTCACAATGGTCTTATATATGGTTACTTTGGTTTTCATGTGGACGCTACGTGACTTAAACACTTGCAGCAAAGAGAAGTATGTTTTGTTGGCTGCTGTGATTCTCCTTCTGATTTCTGCGGGATCCTCATTGTTCTTTTTCCATGTCTACCTACGTTAAATTGTCGTGAAAACAAGCTTATTTGCCCAAGCGGTTAAAGAAATAAGGTGGATAGGTAAAATGTAGGAATAACATTTTTTATTTTTTATTTTACAATATTTTATAACTAGTCTTCCATGGAAGCATTAAATATCTTGCGGTTGGTTGGTGTACAGTATTTTATTGTAGATATTTAAAAGTAATAATTAATACTATTATAAAATTATTATCTGGTTTCAAAATATTTGTGAATAGAGATGTGATTATTATCAAGAGGTATCTATTTTAAAATAAATCAAATCAAATTTAATTGTGTTTTTAAGACGTGGGGAAGTAATTAAGAACAATGGTAACAGTCAATAATCCACTCTAAAGGTAATACAATTAAATATTTGTCGTTTAATACGCCGGAAACGACTCAAGCGAAGATTCCAACACCGCACTTATACACACACGGGTTGTCATAATAATTTAACATTATAATATAAATAGGGCCGGCTCAGTACTTTTGACGCTCCTTGTATATTTAGAATACCTTCAATAAAATTGATTCGGTGATATACATTTTGAAGAATGAATAACTTATTTACTCAACTCAAATTTCATTTTATTGTATACGTTACCTACATTATAACAGTTTTTTTAAAATTTTTCTTTATTCGTTCAATTGTTAGTAACATGATTTGAGGATTTTTCTACCACCACACACCACTCTGAAGAAAATTCGATTAAGAATATTTTTAGTACGTTTTTGAAGCACCCTAATTTAAATGCCGAATTAGATGGAATAAAAGATTCTAAGTATGAACGTCGCCTTATTATTTGTGTAAAGTTTTAGTTTTCTTTTTTTTTTTCGTAAGAAGCAATCACTTTGTGGTTAGGCATTATATTTTAAATAAAACAAACACTTAGTATTTAACCACGTATATTTATTATTTGATATATCGACCGGTTTCGCTCCGACCGAGCTTCATCAGGATATAATAATAACATAATAGTTATAATAGTTATTATTATATTATTGTATAATAATAGTTGTTATTATTATACATAATAGTTATTATTATATCCTGATGAAGCTCGGTCGGAGCGAAACCGGTCGATATATCAAATAATAAATATACGTGGTTAAATACTAAGTGTTTGTTTTATTTAAAATATAATGCCTAACCACAAAGTGATTGCTTCTTACGAAAAAAAAAAAAGAAAACTAAAACTTTACACAAATAATAAGGCGACGTTCATGCTTAGAAGCTTTTATTCCATCTAATTCGGCATTTAAATTAGGGTGCTTCAAAAACGTACTAAAAATATTCTTAATCGAATTTTCTTCAGAGCACCCTTTTATATGATTCAAAAGGTATAAACAATTTTTTTATCCGATTTTTAATTGGGTTTTAGGGGTTCGCTACCAGCTGTGAAAATGTAGGGATTTGACCAAAAGTATTTTAACACAAGATTAAAAACAATTCAATTATTATATGTATACATACGCTTGTCATTTTAAGTCACAATTGTAAACACGTTTTCTTTTGTTTACAATACTGCGGGGGTCGGGAGAGAGGCAGTGGCGGCTCGTGACTTTTGGTTAGCTAGAGTGCTGATATTAACAAAACGGCATCATTGATGTGTGTGTAGCCGAATTTTTTTTATTTTTTTCGAAAATTTGTATGAAGATTTTCAGGAAATTTCAGTTTTGCCGTGCGCCGCACGGATTTTCTGAAAATCTTGATACAAATTAAGAAAAAAAAATATTATTCGGCTACAACGACTTCAACAATGCCATTTTTGTAAAATATTAGCACTCTAGCTCAACAAAAGTCACGAGCCGCCATTGGAGAGGGGTGCAATGTGTAATGTTAATCTATCCGTGACTTATTTAATTCTGCATTCAGTAACATGTTTAGTGCCCTAAACGTCGCGTATTTTCAAAAGTTTGATCTTACTTAAACTGTATATACATTTTTTAACAATCGTCTATTCATATTACTGACAGACATAGAATAAAGAAGAAAAATAGAAGTGCCTTCCATACAAATTTGAGAGTTGACCTTTTGGTTCTAGACCATTTAGCTCGCGGTCTGTGTCTCTTAACCTTGCCTGACATCATATATCACCATCCTATTTGAGTTTCATACGTATTGGAAACACAGTTTTACATTACAAATATTAGGCCAGGCTTTTAGAACACGAAACACGCGGTGTTATGTGCGCAAATATGGTGTTCTCCTTTATTCTGTGCCGGCAGATTGCAATGTTTTGCGCCCTTTGCGTCTCCCACATGTCCGCGCCCTGTGCGCCGTATTCAATCAAGTCCACTGTCCACGCTACAGCCCTGTCTTTATCACCTGCCATTAGGCCAACAGTGTTCTGGGTAGCCAGCACGTAACAATAATTATTATCATTGTTTGATATAACAACCAATAATTCAACAATCGCATTCTTTAATTTGATCACCTTCTTCAACAAGGTACTTGTTTCTCAGTGTGTAAGGATCCTCCGTCGAATATCGTTACCGAGTTGATTAGTCTTTACATCTGCCTTCTACGTATCGCCAGTGGGCTTGCACGTCGGTAAAACGCGAAAAACGAAACAAGTGTACACAATTATTATATAATTAATAACACCATGTTTTCATACTCATAATCAAGCGACTGTGCAAAAATGACGAAGGCATTTCTATTCGTTGTGACGGTTCCTCGCGCCTCTTACGAAAAGCAGTTGTTAAATGAGCTAAAGAATTCGAAGACTTGTTTATCTTCTAATGCAGAAGATAACGTCTCATTCGGTGTAGAATCAGAAGTCACTAAATCAGATCTCAACAGTGTAAATAATGGTCTGAGAGTGAATACCGATTTGAAATATCTGACTGAAAAGTTCGGGTTGGCAGTTGATGTAAATAAAACGAAAGAAAACGGTAATAAAGTGGTCAGAGATGCTGTCAGTTCTGATGGGAAGTTTTTGCTGTTCAGTCAGGAGTACAAGAATGGTGGGAATGAGAGGAATGGGGATGATGGGAAGGATATTCGACTGACCAAGAAGCCTTGCAGGTCGCTGAAGGAGTATATGGCAGGACTGAAGCAGAATACACAGCAGCACGGCGGGATCACTCCCCCGAGAAGACAGAAGCTAGATTCGGGGGTTGGTGGAAAGAATATGAAGGACCTAGATGCTGATGAAAACAGTGATCATCTTCCCATGGAAAAGGTATGGATTTTTTTTATTTAAGTTTATTTAGGAAACATACAGTTGTATATAAAATCATTGGGCATTAAATAGTGTGAATATAATATAAACCGGTTAAGTTCCATTTATAATATTTTGTTTGGGTTAGGTAATGATTAGGAATCAAGTAATTATTAAAAGTTATAATAGTAATGTAATAGTGTAATAATAGTTTTGATTTATGTACGATGTAAGGTTAATTTGACTTTAAAGCATTTAATGGTACAGTGGTCAATATCTCTTAGGGCATTATAAGATTTTAAGATACACCCGAGCAAGGAATTTTTGTGCGTATTTCATTTGAAATATATAAAATAAGTAATTCGATGTGGTATGCAATACTGGTATGGCAACGAAATGCAATCCTTTCTAACAGGGCGGGGCAGTCAATAAGGTAGTTCACAGTTTTGTACAGAAACAGTTCGTCAAAATTTTTATTAAAGTTTTATTTACGACTATTCACGTGCTCAAAACCCGGCACTCGCTAAAAAATATTCTTAATATAAAACACCAAAAAATTACAAAGGGAAGTTTTTATGTATCAATAATTGTCCCGTTGATTAGTTAGACATCTCTGAAAAATCAAAATTTGAGATTAGACATCTCCGAAAAATCAAAATTTATGCAGTTTTATGTAAAAGTGTATCCCCTATCTGGTACAATGCTCGGATTACTCGTAAAATCAATCTAATCAATATGAATGAAAAAATCAATGTGAATTTAAAAAAAAAATTATGTTGACTGTCATTAGTAGCATATTTCAAAATGTCATACTAATGTACCGGACCGTTTTGCTTCCCGGTGTTATTTTATAGCATATATAAAATATAAAACTCAGACACGTGAAAATATAATATTTGATTTACGGTGAGATTTTGAGTGGATTTTATTTATTAAAAAGTGGTGTGCACAAAGTTATTTATTTTCATTTAAATAATATTTATTACTATTTAATAACGTTCTATTATTGGCTTTTTCAAAGCATTGTTATATTTATTATTTAAATATACAGGGTAAGTAAATATAAGAGTTAAAGTATTTATGTATTTTTCTTTTTTTTTTTTTTTAACACCCCCTTAATTATATTATATCGTGTTATTTAAAACCCCCTTAATTATATTATATCGTGTTAATTAACACTCCCATAATTATATTATAACGTGTTAATTAACACCCCCTTAATTATATTATATCGTGTTAATTGATTGACCGGTCAGTGGTTCAAATGATTTATTTATCTCTAGCTGAATATGTTATAAGGTATGGAATAACAGCTTGGGGATTTTCTTGTAAAACAAATATAGACCACGTTCAATCAGTGCAAAATTCATTGGTTAAATTATTAGCTGAAAAAAACTTATACAAAGAAAGGCATAATATTCCATACTTTTATCAGAGTCTCAAAATTCTTTCAGTAAGAGCAATTCTGTGGTACAAAATTATATTTCAGCACATAAATAAACCTTTATATATAAACAGGCTGGAACACAACCATAATACTCGATTTAACTTTAATGAAGGACCAATTGTACCCAAGCATACAAATAAATATGGACAAAGAACGTTGAATTACATGATTCCCAGTTGTTTAAATAAGTTACCTGCTGAAATTAAAAACTGTGCCAAAAACACACAATTGGTGAATTTACTCAAGACTTGGCTTACGGAAAGAATTTATTTATATTAGCTTACAATGACATATTATTCTAAACACTTTAAAATTGTAACTTATGTTTTTCATCATTTTTCTTCTATCTTTTTATAAAAATATTATATTTCTGTATTATAAAATATTAAATTTTTTTATTTTATTTTATATGTATAATTGTAAAAATGTAACTATTACATCAATATAATAAGATCTTTATTGTAAAGAACCCGTTAGACAAACTACTAAAAAGTAGTTTATCGGGACTTTTTGTCTTATATTTGTAAAATGTATAAAATAAAAAACTAAAAAAAAAAAAAAATGGGCATCGCGTTTGGGCCCACCCAGGCGTTCCGTGTTCGATTCCTCGGCTGACTAAGTCCTCCATCACAACACAAGCAACATCTTCCGCTTAGTGTGGTGGTAGTAGTTGCAAATGTTGTTGGGTTATTCGTAACCTGGGAATGTTTGTCTTTCTTTAAAAAAAAAAATTAACACTACGTTAATTATATTATATCGTGTTAATTATCACCCCCTTAATTATATTATATCGTGTTAATTAACACCATCTTAATTATATTATATCGTGTTAATTAACACAATTTTAATTATATTATATCGTGTTAATTAACACCCCCTTAACTATATTATATTGTGTTAATTAACACCCCCTAATTATATTATATCGTGTTAATTAACACCACCTTAATTATATTATATCGTGTTAATTAACACCACCTTAATTATATTATATCCTATTAATTAACACCCCCTTAATTACACTGGCTCCAGACGTCAGCAGTTGTGCGGTATTCACATAATAAATAAAAATTGGTTGGTACTGAATGGTTATAGAATATAAACAGTGATCATAAGTAGGTACTAAAATTCCGACCAAAAATTTATCACAATACCGAACCAAAAAAAAATCATAAGCCAATTTAGTACATACGCAGAGTAGCATAGTTCCCAAAATAAATGATCGAGATTTAATGGCAGCCCACACGGAACTAAGTGCCGCTGCCAACACGTGATGCCGAGACAATGCCTCGGACTGCCATACGCAGCAAACACACACACACACACACACACACACACACACTCCTTTCATGGGCGGAAACCTGGCCATTGTGACTCAGTCGCTAATTTCATACACTCATTAAATAAACGTCAGTGGCCAGTGACCAATACAAAGTGATACCTTCCTATAAAATTATAAGTATCTGGTGAGGTACCTAACTAATTTTATTTTTCACCAAAGTACGAGGGTCAGTCAAAAACTAATGCCTCCTATTTTTTGCTACTTTTTAATTTGGCGCTATTCCTCCAACCTTCTTCCATGCACAATCTACTGCGGTAGCAACTTTCTGCGTCAACAAGTGGCAGCACTGCAGTCGCTTGCAAAATGGCCGACATCGATGTTCGTATCAGACAGGGTTCTGTGATTTAATACTTGAATACAGAAGGTGAAACGCCCATTCTCAATCACCACAGACTGAAAAATGTGTACGGTGATGCAACTGTGAATGTCAGCATTGTTAGACGATGGGTTCGTCGCTGGAACGAAGCTGAAAGACAAACGCCGTTGGCTGACAAAAAGCGGAGCGGTAGGCAGTTGACTGCAGTAACTCCATGCAACATTCAGCGAGTCGATGACATCATTCGTGGTGACCGCCACATACCTACAGATGAATTCTCTCCCTTAGTAAAGGCAGTGTGGTGTGAAGCTCATCGTGAGATTCACTTTGAAAATGCAGAGGCCGTGAAAACTTTTGTGTGTCAATGGCTTATATAGGACACAGGACTGTGATTTATACCACTCTGGAATATATATCCTTGTTAAAAGATGGACCAAAACTGTGGAAATGGACGGAGATTATATTGAAAAGTGGTAAATTAATCATCAAAGTTGTGGTTTTCAACCTGTGTAATTGCATTTTAAATCATTTTTTATAAGAAAAACTCTCTTTGTTATTCCCATCAATGTAATATATCATTGAAGAAGAAGACAGTAATAAAAATCTGAATTTAAATATGAAAATGAACAAGACACAGAAAAATAATAAAACATAATGGTCGCAACTGGGACACGAACCCAGATCTCACGTCTTACCGGACGATACGAATCAGTAGAGCACCGTCCCGGTAAGACGTGAGATGAGATCTGGGTTATTAATAGGAGGAATTACTTTTTGACTGACCCCCTTGTACATCAACACCATGTAATCATCGAATTGCCTTTGGTTTCGGCACAATTTTTATTTCAGTATATTGAAATATGAATACAGCAATTTATTTTTTTATCAAAATAGGATGCTGTATTTTGGGAATATCAAACAATATAAATTGGCTGCGATAGGGAAATTTCCCTTACCTTCGTAGTTGCTAGGTATTTGACAACTGCGATATTGACTTCAAATTTTGATTTTGATTTCAAAAATTTGACCGGTCAGTGGTTGTGTGGGCATCGCGTTTGGCTCCCACCCGGGCGTTCCGTGTTCGATCCCTCGGCTGGCTAAGTCCTCCATCACAACACAAGCAATATCTTCCGCTTAGTGTGGTGGCAGTAGGAGATTTTAAAATGTTGTTGGGTTATTCGTAACCCGGGAATGTCTGTCTTTCTTTAAAAAAATATATATATATTATTCAATTAAGTCCTTTCTTAGATATGTTTGGACGGCCGGCGTGGTCGAGTGGTAAGACTCTCGTCTCCCAATCTGAAGGTCACGGGTTCGAACCGGGCACTTTATGTTATTTGTATTGTTATTTCACAATTCATTCATTAAAAATAATATATAGCATATTTGTCGCACGTTCCAGAGTGGAAGATACTCTCAGGGTCTCCCTGATGTAAGACCACCATTCAGAATTGAAACGTTGCTTGAAATAGCTTTAGCCGTGTTTGATGACCAGATCTGAATAGCCAGGTACTCATCTTCCTCTTCCCCAACTCCTTCCTCACCCACTACCTTCAGCCTCACAACATACCCCAATTGGGGATGCCATGCATAGTTTCTGGCTCCAGACGGGTGCAGTTTGGGACTCTTGTGCGGTATTCACATAACGAAATTAAAAAAAAAACGTGTACGTCGCGAACGAAGGATATAAAAGGCGAGTTTGCGTGTCGGAGGCTCTATTTCCCTTTTTACCACCACTCGAATGGTTACCAGTTTATATTTTATTGTACCGGTACCGAACGACGGTACACACATAAATATCAGTTATATTGTAATGAAGCAGCTATACACCAATAATGGGGCCAACAGACCTAGCTATAAAAGCTGAAGCGTTATCTGGCTTGGCGTATTTCGGCATATCGGTTGCCGTACATTCCCAATGGGAATGTATGACGAGCAATATGTTGAAGTACGCCAAGCCAAATAGCGCTTTAGCTTTTATAGCTAGGTCTGTTGGCCCCATAATGGACAACCACAAAGTTATAGCTACTTTCAAACTATTATAACTATTATTTTTTTATTTCTATATAATACAGTGTTCACATAAAGTTATTAATATTTATACATAATAATATAATTTATGAACTTTTTATTATGTTGTGTGTAAGGTAGGTTTGTGAATGTGAAACTGTGGTTGGGTAATGTTGTATGTTTCGTGAACACCTCACTAGGAAAACCTGTGCTGAGGTGTTTACGTGGTTATGTTTAAGTGTGACAAGTATGTATGTGTTGTAGTAGAAAGTTTCTTCTTTATTTATTTTTTAAATTAGTGGTTATTTTAAACTGATTGGGTTTTTATTAAAAAAATATATTTTACATTTTTTTATAGTTTGTTTATGTTTGGTTTGGAGTTATTATGTTTTGAATGAACTGAAAATCTTGATTTTTGATCCAGGCTGAGATAAGTTTTTTGTGAATATTTGTAGACGTATTTGCAGTTATTAGTTGCTTCAGAGCATTCTACATTCTAACACTTTCCGAAACTGGTTGGGTTTTATTTAACCCCTCAGGCAAATTTGTTTGCTTTTCGGAACAACTCATATACGCCTCATAGAAGTCGTTGTGTCCCTTCATGGTAAGAAATAAATATGATCTAATCGGCGTAAGAAAGAGAAAACACCACGCTTTACATTCAAATTTAAAAGATAACCACAAAATAATTAAAATGCAAACCTTTATGAAACCAAAGTTTAGGATCGTAATTTGAAAATAAAACTATGAAACTCTGGGAAATTTTTATTAATTATTTTTACATGAAACGACAAAAAGTGAGTTGACTATAACGGTTATAATACATTTGCTTAAAAATATATTTGTCTTTTTATTTTTATTTTTTCGTTATCAGCATCTAATATTTCTTATTATCATCATAATTATAAAATTTGAAAGCGTATTCATTTTACACCACCTTTTAAAAACAGTTTTTAGTTTTCGGTTGCGTTCAGAATATTTCATTTATTTGAATTTTATTGCAAAGCGGGAATGTTTCGACAAAATAGATCCGAGGCCTGAGGGGTCAACACGACAACACAACAACACAACACGGACATTATTTTACTTAGTATGTACATTGTATATATTTTTAAAAATAATATGTATGTACCTCTCTTGGCTAAATTATTATTGACCGTCGTAATTTATTTGAGCTAGAAATTGGGGTCGTAGGAATTTCACATGTCTGGATATATACATATTTTCACACTTAATTAAAACATTTATTAAGCATTTTTTCCGGTTTCTGACCAGTTCGGAGAAAATATATTTATCCGACGTTACCGGCCCCAATTTATAGTAAAAAACCTCACATTTTGTGAATCATAAGATCTTACGTTCACTTTTTATTTATAATGTAAACCGATTCGTATAGTAGGTACCTAAAGAAAAATCTAAATAGTGATTTGGCTTCATCTCAAGAAAAACTCTTGATTTTAGGCAAAAAAGGGTGGTTCGATTGACAAATTACCGCAATCTTTTAGAGCACAGGCGTCAGGTGAGAATGTTGTCCTTGCTCTACCGGTATTTCAATGGAAAATGCATCGACGATTTAGTGTCACATTGATTGCTTCGGCACCGGTGCATAGTCCGGAAAGTGCTAACTCTCTCACTAGGTGGCGTCGAGACATATTATATCTACATTTTTTTTGGTGAAAATACTTTAACTCGTCAAATATTGATTATTTTTTCAATCGAGTCCCGTCGGCGACATATATCATTTCTCGGGAGAGTTTTCAATATTGATGAGTGTTTCAGGCTAATAATTATTGCTTATAATAATTGTTACCCTTTGTGCTATGCATAAAAAACATTAGTTTATCAATTTAAAAAATAATCAATATTTGACGAGTTAAAGTATTTTCACCAAAAAAATGTAGATATAATATGTCTCGACGCCACCTAGTGAGAGAGTTAGCACTTACATGCCTTTCTCATATAAATAAAGTTGGTTGTTTGCAGGTGAAAAAATATAATAAGCGTTGAATGAAACACTAGGTATGTATTGAATCATTTGGCGGGTAGGAGGTATCCCGCCGTAGCTTAATGGTAGAGCTCGTGTCCGGCAAAAAGAGGGGTGCGGGTTCGAGTCCCGTCGGCGACATATATCTTTTCTCGGGAGTGTTTTAAATATTGATATTGAGTGTTTCAGGCTAATTATTATTGCTTATAATAATGATTTCTTAATATTGTAATTTTATCTGGTAAAGTCATTTTTCAAATTGTGAAAAACCATGTTTATTTTTATAGTACGGTTATACCAATGGTCGTTGGAAGATTTGTAAAATTTTCAAACGAAATATTGTATTACACAACACAAATTTCAAATCATATAATCATACAGTAAAATACATCAATGCATAATCTAGTAAAGACACTTTTTAGATAAGTTAGTTAGTATTAAAATCATTAAAAAATAAATCCGAGAACGTGTTTTGTGACGAAAATACCTCAGTTTGTATATTTACAAGGGCTTACAGACTAAAATATTTCAAATTTTGCACACTCTTATTTTGCTTAGACATTATTGAAAAATCATAAATACTTATGATCAAAAAATACTTACAAGAAGTAAACGATATTAAAAAAAAATGTATCATCACGCGTTTGAGCATTTTTATTTCTTACTTGAATGAAGGTACCTATTAGGTATATTAAAGCAAATTTTAAATGAAATAAAGTCGATATTGAGTTATAAGTTAAACTTTTGGGTACCGAGAATAATCAATCTTTCTCATTGGAACCGCCCTGTACAGTTGCAAGGGCACGATCGCAAGTTGAAATTTCAATTCTCGGCCGCTGGTTAATGTGTCTGAAGGTATTGGGGAGGGGTAGGAGAGGGGGAAGTACCTGGCTGTCAGATCTGGTCAAATATGTCCAAAGCTATTTCGCGACCTCCGGCTTGTTAGCCCTCTCGACTAACATCCCTTCTCTTCAAGTTTTCACTGATGTTACTGAATGTACATAATACTTCGTATAATTTGTTATATATTACAACAATTCTGAACAATTTTCAGATGGTCGAGCAGACTTTAGCAACCCTCGGCGTCCCCAACACCGCGTGGTCTGCCAGCGCTCTGGGCACGCACGCGCAACTGGCGTTCGGCGTGCATGGCGGTGCGCGTTGCGAGCGCGCGCTACTGGCGTTGCGCGCGTGCGGTGTGGGCGTGCGTGCCGGCAGCGAGCTGAGCGTGCTTCCGTGCGCGTTGCACTACGGCGGGAGTGCGATAGGGGACTCGGGGGCGGTGGTGGGTGGGGGCAAGTTTGGTGAACAGCAGGAGTAAGTAAAATAATAATTCATACTATTATTTCATCATCATCATCATCGTCGTCATAATCATCGTTCACATCATCGTCATCATCATCGTCATCATCAGCATCATCATCATCATCGTCATCATCAGCATCATCATCATAATCATCATCGTTATCATCGTCATCATCATCACCATCGTCATCATCATCATCATCATCATCGTCATCATCATCATCATCATAATCATCATCGTTTTCATAACTATCATTATCATATCGTCATTATCAGCATCGTCATCGTCATGATCGTCATCATCATCGTTCGTCATCATCATAATTCATCATCATCATCGTCATCATCATCGTCCATTATCATCATCGTCATAATCATCATCATCATCGTCATCATCGTCATCATCATCATCGCCATCAACATCGTCATCATCATCATCATCGTCATCATCGTCATCATCATCATCGTTTCCGTCGTCATCATTAAAATCGTCTTCATCACCATCACCACCACCACCAGCACCATCACCACATCATTCTTGAACAAACTTGACGTAATCTCAAACTACATCTGTACATGGATTTGAACTGAAAAGATCTACAATTACCAAATCTTTTTCTTAAAAGAGATTACTGGGCAAACGAGTAAGACAGATTGATTCCTATTGACATAATATATCTTGGGAAAGCCTTCGATACTTTTCCAACCAAAAGACTGTTGGCTAAACTTAAATATTTGGTCATGAGAGGATGACTTCTCGAATGGAGCAAATCCTTCACTCAGAGAAAAGTACAAGTTCGAATTGACGCCATGTGAAAAGTCTTTACGACGCGAGTGGTCACTGGAGACTGGCATCACCGATGAGTTTACAAAATGTCGGCAACGTGTGCTTGCTCCACGCAAATATACAATGGCTATATATCGGATGCCTATGTATCCCTGGTGTGCTAGCACGGTCGCTCGATATGAAGTTACCGACCGACTGTCGGTAACTTCTCATCGTTCCCCAGGACAACTGCAATATTCGACATCAACTGTTGTTTGTACGTTAGCAATGTGCAGTTGTCCTAGGGAACAATGAGAAGTTACCGATAGTTATCCTACCGATCGTTATAGAGCAAGCGTGCTAGGGCCTCTGGGGATGAAGGGCCTGATGGCTTGACAACCTGGTTTGGAAATTTCCCCTCTGTTTCGCAGTCTTCTTTGCCATTTATAGAGGAGCCAAAGATTATTTCGAATCCCATAAAAGCTTTTTATTATGATCTTTTCCATGTGTGTTTGTTTTTTTTTAGGTTTCCTACAAGACAAATTCCTTAATTTCCATTTTAGAGAAGAAAGGATTTTATCTTGAAAACTAAAAACAATTTTTGAAATTAGCTTCTAATTTATAATGCACTGAAATTTTCAGAATAAAGGACTCTGCCTGGAACACGTTCGTTCGCTCAGTGCGCTGCCGCCTAACTGTAGCACAAGTAGCCGAGCAGGTACGTGCTGGAGCGGCCCTGACCTTCGACTTCTTCTTCTTGCTGATGGTGGCAGCACTCACAGCGGCCATCGGTCTGGTGGAAGACAGTACCGTATTCCTGGTCGCCAGCATGCTTATCTCTCCGCTGATGGTAAGTGGTCACTGTCCACTAGGGTGGAGTGAAATTTTTTTTTTCACCTGACGGTAATGTAATAGTCAAAATTTTGTGCCTTTTAGATTTAATTTAAGCCATGTAAAATATTATTCAATTTTGTTTAGGGTAACTGCCTCCGCAACGGCATTGAATTTATGAAAATAGTCGGTTTTACACTCTAATTGGAAGTCATGTTTATGTACGATATTTTTGAATAAACATACTAATTTTTATCAAGAAAGTTTACTTGTTATAAAATAAATTCGACACAAAATAAAAAGAAGTTCAAATTTGTGTTTTATTATTTAAATAAGGAAAGAGAGGAAACGCGGGAGGTGATACTTAGCTTGTTTGCACTTGTCGCATCGTGCTCTTGTTCGTGGCTCAGATCAGTCGCACGCTCGATTTTTGTCGTTAAAAATACGTTCGATATTCTTTCGTGGCAACTATGCAAATAACTCCGAGTGTATTCAAATGTCCTCTATTTGGTGATGTTTGTAAGATGAAAGAGAACGTTCTACCTACTTACGAAGATGTAGAGAAATACTATGAGTGGACGAGACATCAACTGAAATTGCAATCAGAAACTGCAAAAGAACCAATTTTGGCGAGATAGCAGATATAGTAATGTCGAGAATTGAAAATGTATGGCAAACTGCATCTATTCCTACAGTGATGCGAACAATGATCGTTCAAACGTTGAAAGTATATAATTTAAAGTGCAAAAATCTACTCCAATCTATCAAGACGCTCTCCCTGGACAAGTTAAATAGTTTTCAGCAAAGCAGTAAGATACTTTTTGATATTTCAGCACGCAAGCGCAAAGCATTCGCTCAATATAAAAAGGTTCCTAACTCTAAAAATGAATTATGAACTAGAGAATCGCCGAAACACATCCAAACACTTCAACGTTAGCTGATTTAAATGTTAGTATTTCTTCAGCGACATCATTAGAGTCTAAAAAAATCGACACTTAATTTTCCTACATTATCGAAGACATGTGATAGGTATGGAGTGTCTGATAGAGCAGCAGCAGCAACAGCATCATCTGTTTTGTTCGACATTGGATCTGATGTTGAGGTCATCGATCGGCACAAGTTATGAAGAGAGAAAACTAAAACCAGAGAAAAATAATGGAAAATGCAACAATTACAGAGCTCTTGGTTTTGTACTTTGACGGGAAAATAGAAAAAACTTTGAAAATTGTTAAAAAGGGCGGTAAATGCTACAGGACTATGGTTGTGGAGGAACATATCTCACTGATTCAAAAGCCGGGATCCATTTACATGGGATACGTGGTACCTGATGTTGGTACAGCAAAAGGAATAGAAACCGCGATAACAGGGTTATAAAGAAGTTTTCCAAATAGAATTATGGCAATTGGTTGTGATGGTACGAATGTTAATACTGAAAAGTATGCTAGAATTATAAAACTGCTTGAGAAAAGGCTACAAAAACCACTCCAGTAAATAATTTGTTTGCTCCACATGAACGAACTGCCTTTGAAACATCTGTTTCTTCATCTCAATGGGTGTACTTCGGGACCTAAATCTTATATTGCTCCACTGGGAAAATCACTGGAAACCTGTGAAATGCTACCAGAAATGGCCAAAGATCTGAGTTCAGACCAACAGTACTTGTATAAAATTGCTATCTATCACATGCCCGTTGGATCACGCGTGCCAACCGAATACTACGTTTGTATGCATCAACTGAAGAACCATCTGAAAATTTCAAAACTCTGCCTACTTTTGTGGTCAAAGTTTACGCACCGTCTTGGTTCTCAACCATCATGCAAAGATGGTACGCGTCATCTGTTCAATATTATTAAGGTCTCCAGATACCTGCCAGAAACTCTAAAAAAAATTATAGATCATGTTATCCAAAGAAACGGCTACTTTGCGCATCCTGAAGGGATTCTTCTTGCGATGATAACAGATGATAAAAAACATGTTAGAGAGCGGATACTAAATATTGATAGATTTTAATGCTTCTATATATATTGATTTAATAAATTGGCAGGAAAACTTAACCGAACCATCGATTTAAAAAAACTTATCGGACCAGGAAATTCAGAATATTGTGGAATCTGGTGGTGAAAGCGAACTATTGTTTATAAGGCTTCTCTGCCATACTCAAGCTGTTGAAAGAGCTGTAAAGAATACAACAGAGGCTTCCAATAAATGTGAAGCTGGAATCGAAATAAAATGCCTAAATTTGAAACTAAAAAGGATTTTAAACCTAAATAATAAATGTATAAGTTTGTTTCGAATTTAATTTTTTTTACAGCGATGCCTTAATAAATATCTTAATTATATATTGTTTATCGTTTAACACCGACTTACCACTAAATTAATCACAATGTATCGCCTTACAAACATTAAACTTTTTTGCCCTAATTTTCAATTTTTGGGGTCCCTGCGGAGGCTGAAGATCTTAATCAAATGAAATGAAAAATCCCACGTATTTTTACTTCAACATAAGGCACAAATCCACCCCTCTTAGAAATCTGAATCTTAAAAAAAAAATTTTTCATACATCCGTGCTCCACACTACTGTCCACTGCACAGTTGCCGAGCAAGTACGCGCTGGGCGGGCCTTTTATGTTAAAAAAATTATTTCAGCTTGGTAAAGACAAAGTATTGAATATTTTTTCCTTTTAGATAGTTTTGGGAATATCTGATGGGGATTGTCCCCATTATCCCACGTTAAGAAATGTTACTGATAGCCAGCTGCTTCCCAATCTAACCCCATTTCATTCTCCTACCCCTCTACCACTTATTTCAAACTTCCAACAATTCCACAAATTGGGAAAAAAATAAACAAAGTTTCCATAGTATTTTTCGTTTAATTTCATATTTGTGGCGATTTCGTTATTGTAGATGACATTGTTATTGTAGAAAATGAATGGCTGGTATGGTTAGGAACAATGCAGAATAACTGCTTCTGCATTGTGCTATTGGGCCCATTGTGCTATCTCCCATTTTACCTCAATCCTTTAATAACAACCCAGTCCCTTTAATAAAGTTCACCAGGGGTGTCATTGGATATGTGGCTGGGTCTTCTGGTTCTACTGTATGTCTCCCCAGAGATGGCTAAATCTGAGCCTAGTTCCCACCAGGGCAGGACATTGGCACCATAGGTGAATTGGATCCCTTCATCCTCTTCACATTTTCTGCATATGTTGGTGTTTTCCACTCCCAATATCTGCAAGTGTCTCCTGAGATGGCAGTATCCCGTTAATAGTCCTACCAGTATCGAGTAGTTTCCTGGTTCGTCTAGGGTCCGGTCCTTTTATGAGAACTTTGGATTGTCTCATTGCGGGTGCCATTCTTTACAGTGCTGGGATTTGACCCACCCATCGATATGTAATTTTGTGTGGCAAGCTGCTACTCCTACGGCTGGCTCGGAGTGGTGGTTTCGCCCCTTTCCTTGCTAGTTCGTAAGCCCGCTCATTGCCCTCAATACCTTTATGTCCTGGTACCCAGATCAGGGTTATTTTATTGATGGTAGCGAGTTCTGTAAGAATAGTTCTGCATTCCATCACCAGTCTAGAGTCGCATTGGTTACTTCCCAGTACCATTAGGGCAGCCTGGCTATCAGAACATATACTTATGTTGTTATTCCTGTAACCTTTACGTATATTATACTGTGCGAAGACCAAGATGACTTTCATCTCAGCTTTAAACACAGTACAGTGTGTTCCTAGAGGTATACTGAGTTCCCTCTTGGATCCCTGCAGACAGACCCTGGCCCCTGTTCCTTCCTTAATCTTGGACCCATCTGTGAACCAGATTAGTTCCTGTTTGAAGGTTGGACCTGAAACCGTGTCCCATTCCTCCGTTGTGGGATAGACCACCCCGAACTGCTGAGTGAAGAAATAGTCGACTTGTTTGCCGTCTTGCTTCATTCCAGCTGTCAGGCTAATTGCCCTCAGTGTTGTTCCGATCTCCGTATGACTGTTTTTGGGCAGCTCACCTCTCCATTGACCTTTACATTGTAACCTGTATTCTGCCGCAATCGCCGCCCCTCTACTCGTATTTCTAAATTTACTGGGGGTAAGCACTCCCATGGCTAGTATAGGAGTGGTTCGCATAGCTCATGTGATTCCTCTGCATGCGAGTCCCTGTATGTGGTTGAGTGTGACCATCATTGTTTTCATTTTGTTCTCCTCCACCAGACTAGGGCTGCATTCATGATCCTTGCTTTTACAACGGCTGTGTACAGTCATTGCATCATTTTAGGGTTGAGTCCCCACGTTCTGCCACAGATCCGCTTAGTTGCCCACATTAGTGCGCATGCCTTTCTGCCCACAGTTTCCAGCTGGTTTTTCCAGCTCAGTTTGGCATCTATGATGACTCCGAGGTACTTAACCGCATCTGAGGGTTCTACCTCCTTTCCATAGACGGTTGGATTGTTCCATCCCTCTAGTTTTCTTTTACGTGTGAAGATTACTAGTTCTGTCTTGTCTGGATTGACCGACAGCCCTGTTTCTTCACTATTCTTCCACTGTTGCCAGTGTTGATTGTATGAGGCCTCTGGCACTTTTAAGAACTAGTCCTTTACTGAGAGGGCCGAGACGAGTTTAATCCACTAGTCCGGCTTCCTTAGATGTGATGCTTGTGTGTTGGGAAGAACGTAGTTGTGCATTTGAGCAGTGTTGAGCCAAAATTTTAGCTTAGCAATTGATTAGTAGGATTGGGAACAACGGCCGTAAGCTAGCTAAGTGATTTTTAATTTTTAATTTAATTTTATTATTTTATAAATTTTTACAAGTTTTACAGTTTTTTTGTCATTTTTTTTAACTACCACACTAGGCTAATGCCCGTGTTGTGGTAGTCCGCTTTGTTTAGTAACGTTCGATTCGCCTGTTGGTCGGAGAGTTGGGAAGAGCGAATCTGTGCATTTGAGGAGGAGTCTTAGATCTTTGTGTATTTGAAGCAGCGTATGTTTATATCCAAATGTATTTTTAGAGGTGGGACTTGAAAGTCCTCTATTTTGATTATCATATATATCCTGTTTGTTTTGTATTCAGGGTCCTATAATGGCTGGCACTTTCGGGACTGCTATCCAGGACCGAGAAATGCAGCGGATGGGGGTGGTTCACGAGATAATCGGTCTGCTGTTGGCGCTCGTTGTGGGCTTCGTCTTTGGCCTGGTCATCTGCGGCATCAATGAGAACTATGGAGTCGGAGAGTGGCCCACCTATGAAATCACATCGAGGTATCGGAACTCATTTATTTTATAAACATAATTTACCTACCCTGATGTATGGCAGTGAGGTATGGAACAGGCAGAGGAAAGATGATGAATAGTGTTGAAATGAGATCCCTGAGGCGTATGTGAGATAAAACCATGTATGATCGTGTGAAAAATGTGGAGATCCTCAAAGAATGCAAGGCTGATGTAAGCGTAATGAGTAAAATTAAGAAACCCTCAGGAAAAGGAACCCTCAGATGGTTTGGGCATGTAGAGCGAATGTACGAAGAAAGGAGCGTAAGGAGAATTTGTAAATGGTATAAGAAGTAGGGGACGCCCGAGGAAGACATGACACGATCAAGTGAATCAAATACTTGAGTCGGGCCATGACAGGAGTCAGAAAAATAGAAGAGCTTGTATGAGACGATGTATTAATGAGGCAAAGAGTGTGTGCCAAGGCCGAGTTGTTTGGCAGTCCGTCCTCTCTGCCTACCCCTGTGGGAAAACCGCATGGTTAGTTAGTTGATTTACCTACATTGCATTTTGGTACCCTTCTATCAATATCCATAAGCCTTTCCATACTTCATAACACACCTATCATTCACAGTATATTTGTGTAGTACAGTAACAGTATATTTGATTAATGTTAATATCGATCACGGAAAATTAAAATGCCGTAAAGGAAGTCCTTTTTTCTTAATAACTTTAACATTTCTGTTTCTCAATTCATTAATTAACTCCTTGATACTCCAGCCACCAGTTTTATCAATCAACCATTTAAAAAAGCTTTTAAAAATAAAAGTATTACAAAGCTGTCATGAAACGACCTCCAACCACGCCATCTGTTTCGAGCTTTCCAGATTACCTGACAATAATCCATATCTGCTTTAATTTCAGATGTGAATTAAGATCCTTGTGGATAGGCGCGCTGGTAGCGGTGCCGTCCGGCGCTGCGGTGGCCATTGCGGTGTTGGCCGGTAACACCACATCGCTGGTCGGTGTCGCCATTTCTGCATCATTGCTGCCACCTGCCGTCAATGCTGTAAGTTCATTTTTTTTTTAAAATAATTGAGTGCATCTAACCTTCACTTTGACTAAAAATTTAAAAAAACTTAAATTTTTTTCGGCGGCGGAACATGATTAGATTGTTTATTTTTCGTTTATAATTATTTATAGACGAATTTGTAAAATTTTCCTGCGATACAGCAATTTGAATTATAAACAACATTATTTTTATTGTCACACTACTGCCCTTTTTACTTTAATAGCTAGAATTCACAAGAATCAGAGAGAAAGAAGGGTTAAGGGTCAGCGCCCTTGAGGTGATTTCTCACAAAAACGGCGCTCTACAAATTATCCAATTATTATTATTATTATTAAACCGTGACTTTTAACATTCTTCAAACTTAACTTGAGTTATTATTATAATACTTGATGCTGAAGAATTGAATTGAATTTATACTGGTGAACAATATTCATTAGGATTTCGCACTTGTCTTTATCGAAAATCGGGCACCAATCTCCGTTTTTCATCGTAAAAAATAAGACAAACCAATATGTTCAACTAAAAATCATATAATAATCAACAAAATATAACAAAAACCTGTCGAACTTACCTTAAATTAGTAAACAAAATAAGCGGATGACGTCTCTGACGATTGAGTTTGCTTTGACGTTTTGTAATTTGCTGAAAAAAGGTGAATAAAAAACTTCGATTTTATTTTATTTTATTAAGGTATAGCTGGGGTACTCGGCTTCGCCCAGGACAACATTGGAAAGTGGAAGCGAAGTTATGGAATGTTCCACAATGATGTTCCTGATTCCCTATTTCCAAACATTCCACAACATTCCTGAATGTCCCGGGATGTTCTGTAATGTTGTGGAATGCTCTCAAACACTCAAGCTGGGGTACCCGGCTTCGCTCAGGACAACATTCGAAAGTGTTATGGAATGTTCCACAATGATGTTGAACAGTGAGTACCTACCTACTCGACACAATCTAATATTGTATTGTTTAAATAAATTAGAAAACTAAAATTATGGATAAAAAGAAGAAACCCAGAAGAAGCTAGGAAAAAATTGTAAATATAATTGTTATTTAGTCAGTTTGTAGGCCCGACCTTTATATAATAAACCCTTGAATCTTCTCTATTTCGTTTTATTAGCCAAACCTACACCAAGTATTAATTGTAATTTATGTTGTTACTGTTTAATATTTTTATTACCTGCCCTGCAGTGCACAAAAAAGAGCTTAAGTAGCTTAGCATTTTTAAATTATTTGTATATTTCATATTTTTATTTGATAAAACCTAATCAGTCTAATCACTAATCAGTTTACATAGCAGTGGGGCCCCATTTTTTAATTTGCCCCAGGGCCCTTGGTTACCTAGCTACGCCACTGATTCCAAGTATTAAAAAAAATGTAATAAGCGGTAATTGTTGAATGAAACACTAGGTATATATTGAATCATTTGTCGGGTAGGAGGTGACCCGCCGTAGCTTAATGGTAGAGCTCCTGACTGGCAATCAGAGGGGTGCGGGTTCGAGTCCTGTCGGCGACATGTATCTTTTCTCGGGAGATTTTTCAATATGGATGAGTGTTTCAGGCTAATAATTATTGCTTATAATATGTAATAAAAACACTTGTTTATAAACAACATTTTTCATTTTGTTATCCACATTATGCACAAATTTTTTGAATTTCCTACTCGAGAGCAAGCTACATAGCTGACCGTTCTTTGAGGTTGATGACGCAATGTTATAAAGTTTGTTCTTGCGCTTTGTTAAAACTATAGGCTAATTTGATTGGAAATTGCAGTCTTTTAAATTGGCATTGCAGTTCAGTAGAGATCAGTGGTATTCTGGGAATAAATGTATGTCCTTTGTCCTTTCCTATCATAAGTTCGGCTTCGATGATGTTATTCGACAGCTGTTTGACAACCATCCTTGTTCCATTACACAGTTTTTGAGTAGTATGATCGGAGATCGAATTTTCAGTCAAATCAGAAGTTGACACTTTCTTCAACGTTTACCGATTTGTATATTTTCTCTTCACCGGGAATTTACTTTTGAATATTAAAATTGATCGTCGACGATATTATTTCTAGTTGCCAAAATTGCCCTTTGAAATAGTTACGCCGGATTAGTATAGTTGTGAACAATGTTTGGATAAATTTGGTCGATGAGTTCGTTTTCAGTAGTGGCTATGTGCAGAAATCACTGTTGAGTTCAATGAGGCCAGTCGTCTGGTCAGTAGATATGTGCCTTTCCTATTTGTAAAAGTTTTTGAGCAAAATGTGATGTTGCTTCGTCTATCGATAGTTAAATTCTCATATTTTTTGTTAGTCGCAGTATTTGTATATGGGGCCAGAGATGTGATTTTTTTAAACATGCATTGATTTCGTCTGGTGTTGACTTGGGTATAACTGGAAGTCTTTGTCGAAAATCTCATGAGAGTATGAGTAGAGCTCCTCCCATCACTTCATAGTTCCCTCGAAAGTTTTGTAATGTTCTGTCTACGGCTTCGAGTGATTTTTTATGTGCCATTGTGCATTCGTCCCAGAAGATAATTTTAGCTTGTTTTAGAAGTTCACCCCGATTTTTTGTTTGTTTCTATATCTGTTTCTGGTTGGATTTGTTTCATTTAAGTGATATCAGTCCTCTCCGTCTAGAAATATTACTTGATATTGGAGGGCATCATATGAACGGTGTGTCTCTGCAATACGTTGCAGTCCTTCTTTTCTCCGTTGTACAATTATGTCACGGCTTGTATTTTCATTGTCCACAATTACGATGGCTACTTCACCTATGTGAGGTGCATTAAATCGACTTTCGTGTTCTTTATGTGGTCTCTTGTCGGCTTGAATTATAACTTTGTAGTCATCAGAAATCATTCTGTCTAGTGCTGTTTTGAATAAGTTGATTGTATTTGTGTAAGATCCTCTGTACATCTTGGATCAATTTGATCAACTTGCATTGTTGATCAATTTCACTTTCTTCATTTCTGATAAAACATACTGGCAGAAATTTATAGTCTTCGTTGGGTAGTGGTAGTATTGATCCCAATTTGTCCTTGATGGAAAAAAACATATTCTATTTTATCTCTTTGTTGGTGTTGATCGAAGTGACACAAAAATAAGTTATTTGGAAGCAGGCGTTGTATGCTTTTATATTTTGAAGAAAGTTTTTTTGATTCTGAAGTTTCTCAATTCATGCAACTGATTCCTGGTGAATCTCTACTGAATTTTTTGGCGTTATTATCCATTTTCGGCAGATGATATTATCCATTTTTCCTATTACGACGTGTTTGTGTTTGTTATATTCATTCGTCGGGTCGTAGTGGAATGCTTCATTTGTTAGGTTGTACTGTTTACTTGATCTCGTCCTTCTCAACTTAAACGTGTTTCGCGCTCTACAACGGTTTCGTTTTTCGCTGTTCTTTTTTTTTCGCCGTTTGATTTAGAACTGGCAAGATCTACTCCTCTTTTACGTCTGGGCATTGTGTAACATATAAATCAAAATCAAATAATTTTTTTATTAACAAACACACTCTGTACTCTTTACATACTTTTCACATATTACTTTCGATTTATATTCAATTTGACTACTAACACTTCATTGTTTGTTTTCATTCACTCACCACACTTCACTGATAATAACTGACGTTCGAACCCACGATCTTGCTTTATATACAGGGTGTTAAGGTACGTACTTGAGTTACTTTAACCAGTGATTCCTAACATTATTTGGAGTAAAAAATGTAAATGAAATTTTGGTCTCCGGTGACATTTTTGATATATTTTTTTTTTTCTACAAAAACATAAAAATTAGTAGGTGTTGGGTAGTTGGGGGAGGGGTAAGTGGTGGGGAGGAAACTCGGCTGAGTGACCAATAAGGTCATGTGAAAGAATTCTTTTTTTGTTTCATTTTAAAGAAAAAAAATTTTGAAAAAAATTAAAATTTTCATAAAAAAGTCACCGGAGACCAAAATCTCATTTACATTTTTTACTCCAAATAATGTCAGGAATCACTGGTTAAAGTAACTCAAATACGCACCTTAACACCCTGTATATACCCTACTAATGGGTAGCCCCACCCATATAAAAAAAGGTTTGAGTGGTCCACAATGTTCCAGAATATTTCACATGATGTTCTCGATTCCCTAATCCCGAACATTTCACAACATTCCAGAATGTTCCTGGATGTTCTGGAATGTTGTGCAATGCTATCGAATACTTTGTTTTATAATATATATTGATTAAAATTAAAATGATGTAACCTTTTAGAACTTCATTGACAACTTAAAAACACGAAATGTCTTTTTTCACCGAAACTTGCAACAGTTCCTAACATAGCGGTCGAGAACTTTCTACAGCTTTATCGATCCTCCTAGAACTTTCCGGAATCTTCTAGACCCATCAATTTGACGGCCGGCGTAGTCCAGCGGTAGGGCGTTGGACTGTCATTCCGAAGGTCGCGGGTTCAAACCCGGCGTGCGCAAATAAATTTTATTTAATTGATTTGTGTTATTTCACAATTAATAATTTAAAATAGTATATAGTATATTTGCGGCACGTTCCAAAGTGGAAGATACTCTTAGTATTGCCCTGGTGTAAGACCACCATTCAGAATTGAAACGTTGTTTGAAATGGCTTTAGCCGTGTTTAGTGACTAGATCTGAATAGCCAGGTACTTTCCCACCTTCCTCTTCCTCGTCTCCTTCCCTTTCCCACTTACCTTCAGCCTCAAAACATACCCTAATTGGGGATGCCATAGTCTCACTGGCTCCAGACGGGAGAAGTTGGGACTCTTGTGAGGTATTCACTATATAAAAAAAAAATTACAACGTCACTTTCTTCTAAAAGTTTCTAGAATTTTCTCCTTCTATAACTATCTAGAGCATTAGCAAACCATCCAGAACGTTCTCGTAACTTTTAGACTCACCGACATACTCGCCACTTCTTCCAGAATTTTCTAGAGTTTTATCGAACCTTCCAGAACTTTCCGAAAGACTGTTCTTGAAATTTCTAGAGGGCAAAACTTCCAACCCTTATATCTTCAAAAGCACACCCTTTAAGAAAAGGACCCCTTATTCCCTAGGGGGGATAGAGATCTACCACACCATATAACTCGCTTGATCGTACCGGGACACGTTTCTGAGTTTTTGCGGTCCTCACGTTTTTTTGGACTTTCTTTTTTTAATATAGATTGATATTGATTATCAGCCTGAGGTGCAGTTCTTCCTTTCACTCAATGTTCGGGGTAGTAAGAGCTGCAATGACAGCAACAGTTTGATAAAATACCTATTTTTTAAATTTCTCGGTGATCGGATTTCTTCCATTCCAATTTATATTACGCAACCTTGAATATCCCTGCTATTGATCACAGTCCAAAATAAAACTAACAGTGCCTATACCTTTGGGAAATAAAAACAATTTTTTCCGATTTATGAGATTTTTTATTGGCTATCTTCAACTCCTCATACCTACTGTAAAAAAAATACCACGCCTACCTAACTACCTACGAATACCTGGCAAGTTATTTTTTAAAAATTGTATTACTGTAATTTTTTAAATTTATAACTTTTTGTTATGTTTTACTTTAGAAAAGAAAGATATATATGTATATATATATTTTTTATATTGCTACATATTTTAGACATTATCATGAAAATCGCATAGAAAGAAGTCAAAGTTTATCTTTATTTTTATTTTTAACTTAATAGGAAAAACATTTATAAATAACATTTTAATTAATGAAGACAATTTTAGCAAAATTCAATCTAAATCTGAAACAGAAAAATCAGAAAATGATCGGGTCACATTTGGGACTCGAAACCAGGACCTTCGGCCATCATACATGAAGAAAACCGCCAATAAAATATGCTGTCCGAAACGTCGGCTAAAGAAGGAGGTAGCACAACACGGCATAACACCCCAAAAACAAACAACGAAAATAAAATATGCGTTTAGAAAAAGAAGATAATGTTGGTTTTTCTCAGTCGAAGTATCATACAGTTAAATATGACCGAATCGGATAGGGATACATTAGCTCAGTGGATAGAGCATCTGCCCGGAAAGCCGAAATCCCAGATGTGACCCGATCTTTTTCTGATTTTTCTGTTTCAGATTTAGATTGAGTTTCACTAATATTGTCTTCATTAATTAAAATGTTATAATTTGAGGTTTTACCTATTAGTTAAAAATAAAAATAAAAATTCATTCTATACTTTCAGAAAAGTTAATAGATGTCGCATATTTAAAAAAAATTGATAATTTATGTTGACACTATCTAGATGGCATTTAGTTCGAGTTAAATCTTGCCATCATACATAAAAATAGCAGCCATAAAATATGCCTGATAATGTTGGTAGTTCTCAGTCGAAGGATACAATTAAATATGACTGAATCGGATAGATGTGACCCGATCTTTTTCTGATTTTTCTGTTTCAGATTAAGTTTCGCTTATATTGTCACCATTAAAATGTCAAAATTAATCAATAATTGTTACCTAGCCATTGCCATCTAGCGGATAAACCAAAAACTAACTAATCTGTCAGAAGTTCAGATCAGTGTTTACTCGTTTGCTACTCAGATGTCAGATGTCAGTAATGCTGTGATTTTCTGATTTGCTGCAGGGTCTGCTCTGGGCCATGTCTCTGGTGCATCTAATCTTCCTGAATGATGACACCAGGTTCACCACGGTGGTAAAGACTCGCGACTACTCCGACAATCCTGTCATAGAATTGGCCGTCAATGGTTCCATCAGTCTGCTCTTAACCATTGTCAATATCGTCTGCATCTTCTTCGCTGGGATCTTGGTTTACACTGTAAGTTCAAGTTGTACAATGTGTTTAAATATCACCATCATTCATTGAGGTTATGTTACCCTAGCTTCTTCTTTATGCAACTGGAAATATTAGTTTAATTTAATTGGGGAGTTTTTATGTTTAATTTATTTGGAAAATATCTCATATTGTAGGACAATTATTTTATTGATATTTTCTTTGTATTGTTGACTGTTTCTATTTCTTTAGTGAAGTTTTATTTCAGTCTGCATATTATTTTAGCTTCTTTAATGGCGTAATACATTTCTATATCTAGTAATAATAGTACTTATGCAAAATATTATAACGCTTATGTCCATTGTTTCCAATCCTATTGCTCAACTGTTGAACTGAAATTTTTTCTCAACACTCCTCAAATACAGAAGTACGCTCCTCCAATCACTTAGTTGATCGGAGACTCGAATTAATCAATCGAAAAGTTGGAAACAACGGCCTTTAAGGTGAATGTCAAAAGAATTCATATTCTACGCTTTCGTTTTCCTAGATGGCGCGCCTATAGTATTTTTTTTACTTATAAACGCTTTTTACAAGTTTTGCTTTGAAATATAAAGAAATAATTATAGTATTCAAGCAATATGATGACCGGTCAGTGGTTGAGTGGGGTCCCAGCGTTTGGGTCCCACCTAAGCGTTCCGTGTTCGATTCCTCGGCTGGCTTAGTCCTCCATTACAACACAAGCAACATCTTCCGCTTAGGGGGTTTCTCACCAACCTCCCAATAGCTTATCTACCCTAATAACGAATATTTTCGATTTACGATTTACGGTTTATTTATTTATTAAGTTGGAGTTTATAATTCGGTACTCGAACCTATATATTGGATAAGTTGGCCGAGTTTTCTAACCACTGCGAGTATTTTATTTTTATTTTTAATAATATTCGTTATTAGGGTAGATAAGCTAACGGTAGGATGGTGAGAAACCCCATTAGTGTAGTGGTAGTAGGAGATTTTCAAATGTTGTTGGGTTATTCGTAACTCGGGAATGTTTGTCTTTCTTAAAAAAAAAATATTTGAATATTAATAAATAGTTTTGTCAATTAAAAAACTCAAATCATTCAAGAACGGCTAACAAATACAATATTTCATCGGTGATTCAATCCAACATTGTATTTGTTAGCCTTTCTTGAAAGATTAGAGTTTTTTAATTGACAAAACTATCTATTGATATCTTCGACCAAAGAAATTAATATTCATATTACAAGCATTTATAAGTAAAAATACTATACGAGCGCCATCTACGAAAGGGTAGAATATGAATTCTTTTGACATTCACCTTAAGGTGAATGTCAAAAGAATTCATATTCTACGCTTTCGTAGATGGCGCTCGTATAGTATTTTTACTTATAAACGCTTTTTAGAAGTTATTCTTTGAAATATTAAGAAAAATTTATGGTTCGCGAAAGTAGACAATCAATATGAATATTAACAAATAGTTTTGTTAATTAAAAAACATTAATCCTCCAAGAAAGGCTAACAAATACAATATTTCATCGGTGATTCAATCCAATATTGTATTTGTTAGCCTTTCTTGGAAGATTAAAGTTTTTTAATTAACAAAACTATTTGTTAATATTCATATTGATTGTCTACTTTCGCGAACCATAAATTTTTCTTAATATTTCAAAGCATAACTTCTAAAAAGCGTTTATAAGTAAAAATACTATACGAGCGCCATCTACGAAAGCGTAGAATATGAATTCTTTTGACATTCACCTTAAGGTGTTACTTAGAGAATTCAAAAATCTACTCTTTCGCAGATGGCGCTAATTTAATTATTTTAAGAAAAATACTTTTTGCAAGTTATGCTATAAAATATTAAAATGAATTAATTGTTTGCGCCCAATCATACACAATATGGATATGAATACATAGTTTTCTCCATTAATCAACTTAATTCTTTCGAGAAAGGCTAACAAATACCTACAATATTGCGTTAGTGATTCAATTCAAATACAACATTGTCATCAAATGATGCCTAAGCAGCGCCATCTTGTTTATCCTTTCAAACGCTGATTCTATTAATATTTTATATCCCTTTCATTATTTTATTTTAATTTTTCCATATTAGTAAAAATTGAATTTTCATTTAGACTTTTACAAAAAGGTCAATAAATGTTCCATATAAATAAAACGGATATATTTATCCAAGACACTATCTAGGTAACCAATTATCCAGTTCATAGAACACTTGTTTCTAATTAAAAAGGTAGCTGCCAATAAAATGGAAAAAAATTAGTGGAAGATTAAAAAGATTAAAATATTATTGTAAATTTTGAAATTAGAAATATGAGATTGACAAATAAGTGGTGGCAGTAGCCTAATTGGTATGGCCTTTGTCCCGGAAAGACGTGAGGTTCTGGGTTCTAGTTCCAGTTGCGAACGTTATCTTTAATTTTAATTTTTCTGTGTCTTGTTCCTTTTCATATTTTTGTTTAGATTAATTAGTGTTATCTTCTTGTTCAATTAATCGATGAGAATAACCTTCAAAAGTTATAAAAAGAGAGTTGTTCTAATAAAATAAAATATAATTTCAGATAAAGAAGGTTGCCCCATCAGATTCCAAGGAGGAGCAGTATTGGCGTGGTGATCTGCAGAGCGCTCCGCACTACAGCAACACGAGGCAGGGGGGCCGAGGAGTGGAGGGAAGGGAGGAAGGTGAGGGGGAGGAGGGCCCCCTCTCTGACCCGGCGAGCCTCAAGGCTGCGCTGGCTCAGGCTGTGGCCTGGGAGACTTTCCGGTATGAACATCATTTTTCACTGTTTTAATTTTGATCCACAAGATTTATAAAGTACATTTTACTTCAACAGACTTATTATCCCAAGCAATAGGAAACGTGAAGAGTATTCCTCAAGCCATTTTATTTTTTTAATGTTTCTTTATTCTTTGCATAGTAAATATAAAATTTGTGGATTTTATGGCCACCATATTAGGCCCGTGTTATGATGGCCGATGATTACAATGTAATGTGATGTCATTTATTTATAGTATACTTTTATGTTATGATTTTCATTTTCTTTTTTATAACATTTCTTTCCTCTTTTGTTTTATTTATTTATTTAAGGAACATAAACAGTCTTAATATTATAACATACATAGAATGATGGCAAAAAAACAGACCAATTATTAATGTTCACAGATGGGTATTTAAAAATATAAAAATGAATGTAAACTAGAAAAATATAACAGAATTAAGCAGAAATTAATATAATTATATCTCATGTACGAGTAATATGGCAGACTGGGATTACAGTGTCCTCCTAGTCCTGCTGGATTGAACACTAGTAGATAGGAATATATACATAGTTTCAATGCCCAACAATAGATGTCGTTAGTAAAGGTAGTAATATGTAGTTTTGAGGTGTCGTTCGTGTCTAATACCAAAATAGTTACGATGATATCCTTTTTCGTTGTTTGTTTTTGGGGTGTTATGCCGTGTTGCACTACCTTTTTCTTTAGCCGACGTTTCGGACAGCGTTGCAGAGTCCATCATCAGGGCAGATCTGGCAGATCCGGCAGATCCGACGATGTGTTATCTGCCGGATCTGTTCTGATGATGGACACTGCAACGCTGTCCGAAACATCGGCTAAAGAAGGAGGTAGCGCAACACGGCATAACACCCCAAAAACAAACAACGAAAATGCTTTTGGCCGTGAAAATCTAAAAACGTACAATGATATCCGATTAACAGGCGGGAACCGTGAGTTCCCCTGCTTCAGAATTACACAGAGCTTGCGTTAGAACATATGTTTGGTCCAGTTAAATATTCATTGTAAACCACTTGGTAATGTAAAAAACAAGATTTGTAATCTCAGCGTACCACAAGCTTTATTGAAGATTCTCCAACATATATCAAGTAATCCCAATCACTGGAACTGAAGAACATTACAAATACTTATGTACAGTAAGCATGCTGTTGGGGCCTTTGGAGAACCAAAGGGGAGTGGACTCTCCGTCGTGGAACCTTCAGGGAACCAAGGAGTAGAGGAGAGATATTAGATCCTCTTCCTTCATGGGGCCAACAGGGAACCAAGGTGGGGTGGACACTTCCCTTTGGGGAATCAAAGGGGAGTGGACTCGTGGAGTCTTCCGGGAACTAAGGAGTGGAGAGGAAATATTAGGTACTCTTCCCTCATGGGGCCTTTAGGCAACCAAGGTGGGGGGACTCTTCCCATGTGGAGCCTTCAGGGAACCAAGGGGGAGTGGAGAGGAGAGATGAGACCTGGGAAACACATTGTGGAACCAGAGGATATGGCCTCCTATCCAATGACAACCCAGGTGAACTTTATAAAAGCGATTAAGTTATTGTGAAAAAATGAGGTAAAATGGGAGATAGCATAATGGGCCTATGACCCAAGTGCTCACGGGAACTACAAGTAAACCGTCGCCGCTCTTAAAAAAAAAGCATTCTGTTAGCACCACCTTATAGGGGTTAGAATGGGAAATAAATGTTTACTCTACATGTGCAATGCCTGTGGATCTCGATGTGGTATGTTTTGCTGAACCAAAAAGCAAGGTATTTCACAAAGGGTGGGTACTCATGGCAGGTTATGTTTCTTCCAGTAAGTTGGGACCAATCTTGGTCGGTATTCGACTATCTTCTGGATTAACCACAGACAATCGCAGTAGGTTTGGTTATGATTTAGTCATAATGGCAATATTTTCAATTAGTGAGTCAAATAGCTTGTCACGATACAAGAACAATTAGAAATTACACAGCGATGGGTACGATAAACACTTTCAGACTGACTGAAGGCACTTGTAGGCGGGCGGGTATCGGCCAGGGTAGGTACCCAATGTGCGAATTTAACCAACAAGTTGGAATTCCAATCAGACCATCGGGGTGGCAGACAGAGGCAGCCCGTGACTGAACTTGACAGCAGTGCATTTCACTTAAAAAATTATAACATGTATGTAATACAGGTAAATTTCAATTTGGTAGGCGGGTATGAGTACCGCTGCCCCGGGAATCATTTATTGAATAACCAACACCTCTGCCATAGGTCACCCTAAGTGGTTTGCTACGTTTGGTGACTTAGTAGGGGTGCCCGGGTTCATGGGGTGAGGTTTGTCCGGGTCTTGGCGGCGGATGCTTCTGCCCACCAATTGCGTGGCAGGCCAGATCGGGAGAGATTGGTTGAGGGAGGCCTTTCGACTTCTCCAGCAGGGTTCTCTCGAAACATCACCTTGCACCGTATTGGGAGGGATGGAACCATTCGTCCGTCACTCCTGGATGCACTGACCACCAGATTCCTGCCCACCCTTCATACCCTTTTCCTTCCCAGAACATCCTCTCCCTCCTTTCCTAAAGATAACCCCCAACATAGCATCCCCAAAGATGACATAGGCCCTGAGGAAATTATTATCTTCAGAGCCTCTTACGTGGAGCTATTGTAAAAAAATTAAAATTAAACGATAACGGGAGCTGCACACCTGTAACTTCCATGTTTTTCAATAAAATAAGCAATATCCTTCACTCCACGATACATCGACTACAAAAATTGTACTCAGAACACAAACGATCTCGTCAACAAAACCATGATACTTTCGAATAAAGCTATTTTTTATTTACCCTACTCACAGTTTTTTCCTTAACCTTACAAACTTATTATAGGTATAGTTAACATTGGTTTTGGCGTGTCATTATTTTTCAAAAACTATCACAATGTTTTGATTGCCCACCTTTCATTTTTAACTGTTTTTTAAAGAAGAAAACTCTGTGAATACTCAATACTGGATACATATACTGTCAAGTAGCGCAAAAACATCTAACATTGTTAATTAGTTACAAATACGTTAATCCTAACTAATTTGTTACAAACGTACGCACGTAAATGCACGCTCGTCCCATATGACTTCACTGCTGTCTCCCATATATCACGGTTTTTAGCCACTTGATAGAATGCCCACAGTAAGAACGCGACATGTGACATCACCTTCGGCATATCGGAATACGCACGACAGTAGGATGCGTGGGTTTCTAGTACAGAGGTGCTATGGATATAATATGGATAGTCGTTTCCTGCACTGTAAATATTGTTATATATATGTAAAAGCCTTACTAGGCGTAAATAGGCAATTCTCAAATTCTCATTACTATTATGCTATTATACATTTTTTTCTATTACTGTTCTTATATACATATCTAATGTTACCTTGAATTCGCGGCAGTGCATTGCACATATGACTGCGGCAGGGACCGCCCCTGGTAGCAGAACAAACCTGTCTAGATCCAATTCGACGTTACAAAACAACTTATTTAAAAAAAAATAGAATTATAACTGGTTTCAGCATCAGCCAAGGAGACTTCCTGTCCCGCCTGAAGGTCAGCAGCAGCCACATGACCTGGTCTCCGGCCGCCACCACTCGCCGCCCCAAGGCCCAGGAACTGTACGCCAGGTAAACAAACCACTTCACCAGTAGTCACTTCATCAAGCTGGCCTATCTCAATTCCTTTTCATTTTTATATTTACCTCACACAGGAAACCCTGAGGGAATCATTACGTCATCTTCGGAGACAAAAGTATACAACTTCTAACCCTGAACAAATTGCAAGTGCGCCTTACGGTTTAATTTGGCACATGGCTCTGGTCTGGAGCCCCAAATTACCTAAAAAAACCCTCAACTCTGTGCAGAAACAGCCAGTCCAATTGATAGATTCTCCCATCTTAACAAACGGTATGCAATCTTTAGATCACAGGCGTCGGGTGGGGATGCTGTCCTTGTTCTACCGGTATTTCAATGGAAGATGCTCCGATGAACTAGCATCATTGAACCCCTTGGCACTGGTGCATAGTCACGGTTGACAATTGTCATATGAGAACAGGTCGTTTCTTCGACGTTTTTGAGTTCAACATCTCGGCTGTGAAACGATTTGCCGCCCTCTGTGTTTCCTCCCTCCTACAACGTGGGTCTCTTCAAGACACATGTTCACTCCTTACACTCCTCAAAAAGACACTCCCCACAGCCAGTGGCGGCCGGTGGTCAAAATATTTGGGGGTTCACCAGAGTCATTAAGTCAGACAAATAAATTTAGTAAAGGTACATACCTATTTATAAAGAAGTTCTATTCTCCGTTCCTTTTGTTTAGCGAAGACCTCTATGACCTTCTTGTTAAAATCAGGAATTGACTGAATTAACCTTTTTTCGATGCTTAACACTGATAGAGCATTCAGTCTATCCTGGCTCATCGTGTTTCTTAAAAAGGATTTTATTCGTTTTAACGTTGAAAAACATCTTTCGCTTTCGACTGAGGTCATTGGAATGGTGCACACAAGTTTTAGTAACTTCACAGTCTCGGAAAAGTCTTCTAATAAACAAGTATTATAAAAAAGTTGTAAAATTGACAAAGCGCCTTCGGCATTAGAAAAATCGTCGCGGGCGTAAATTGCACAGAGTTCACCTTTTAACTGAACTTTATTTAGGAAGTCATACGTTTTTATCGTCACACTAAAATCATGTTCTGGGAAATTTGACCTGTACTCGCTGAATTTTTCGCAATCGAGTAATGTTGCTGCAGAAAGATGTTTATTGAATTCGAAGCGTTGTTTCTTTTCAGACAGAATTGTATCGCAAACCTCTTTACAAATAATTGATTTCGTGGTTTTTATTCGTTTAGTAGGTGGCTCAGGAAAATTGTCTGTGGAATTGCGTACATTTTGAACGGATTTTTCAAACTCATTGAGGTTATTTCGGATTACAACGGGATCTAAGCTTTTTAACTGCAATTGTCTGAATAAAATATCACAATGCGGCATAATTTTTTGAAAAAAATTCAACCAATATAAAAAAGTTTCATCATTGAGATAGCGTAATAGCATATCAGCTTGATTGATAGTGTTGCTATCATTGTCGGATTCTAAAATCGTTTCCATGCACTCAATGAGGGAATCGCGATTCGTAGCAACGGTTTTAATTGTTCTTATATTAAAATTCCATCTCGTTTGTGAAACAGAGGGAATTTTGCGTTTCACTATTTCACTTAAAACGTCTGTTCGCTTTGACGACCGCGAAAAAAACTTGGGGAATGTATGCAAATTCGAGAAAAACATTTTTACTTTACTTTGGGATACACTTTTTTCCACAATTAAATTTAGTTGATGGGCATAACAGTGGACATAATGTGCATAAGGAAACACATTTTGAATTTTAGCTTTTACACCTCCAATTTTCCCACTCATTACTGACGCCCCATCGTAACACTGAGCGATTAATTGCTTCGAAGATATATTTAAAATGTCAAGTTCTTGAAACAGTGAATCGGATAATCCATCGGCACAATGGGATTTTGGTGTTAAATACTTCCAAAAACGTTCATAGATTTTTCCATTCCGTTCGTACCGAATGATCATGACCATTTGCATAACAGTGGATACATCAGTTGTTTCATCCGCTTGTATCGCTATAAAATCACAATGCAAAATTTGTGATTTTACTTCGTTGTAATACACTTCCAAAATTGCATCTAATATTTCATTTTGTATTGTCTTTGAAGTACCCTTGAATAAAGAGTTTGATTCCAAATGTTGCTTCATTGCCATATCAATTTCTACCACAAAATCAATTAAACCACGATATACTCCGGGATTAACCGAGTCACTTTTCTCATCGTGTCCACGCATAGCTAATTCAAATGCACCACAAAATTTTACACAATCAATAAGTTTGGACAGAATGTATCGATTTTTATCAACTAGCTCATTATGATGTTTAACGTGTGCACGGTAACCTGAATCTAATTGCATTCTGATATCAACTTTTCCTAAAACTTTTAGGTTCAAAACGTTTTGTAAATGTATTTGACAAGAATTATGTTTTTTAATTTTTTCAGAAAGGTGATTTAAATCAGTTACACCGCTGATTGTCCACACCGAATCTGCACCATAAATTAAACAAGGGAAACAAAATAGACTATTAGATTTTTCAGATCCACAGAGCCAGGAAGCTTTATTATACATTGTTTTGTTAAATGATCGAGTAAACTTTTTAGATCCAGATTTACATTCTTGTTTTATTATGAGTTCAGGTTGAGGCGGACCGGCATTTTTTATTTTCACTTTGTTTTCAAAACTCGACCGATTGATCTTAATATAATCTACATTAAAACTCATTTTGAATGTATACAATGAACAAACACAAAAGTAAACACAGATTGACGTAACCTGCAATTAAACTCGGAAGAAATGGTCAGAATTCGACAGACAAGGGCCGACCCGGCCAACTACGCACGGCGACAAATAAATGAACTAATTCGATAATCTCAGCTATCACTCATCTCATCCCATTGTCCCGTAGTTTATGTTTATCATGTTTTGACTTGCGATCTAAGAGTTCGTTCAAAATAGTAGCTCTGCTGTTAAATTGAAGACAAAATATCGGAAAAAACATTACACATTAGCGTTCTTGTTTAACACGCGACTGTGCAAACCGCTCCTTTCGACGTGGGGGTAAAACCCGGAACTGCGTTCGAAGCGAGCAAAAATTTGCAAAGAATCATATGTTTTCACGCTTTCAACTGTTCAGTGAATGGCGAACAAAGTTAATAAAATATTGGAACGCAACCGAAAACGAACTGACATGAAGTTAGTCCTAGTCTCGTCGCCCTTCGAGATGGCGCGCATAATAGGTACCTACCTACCTACTGTACGAGATCTTCAGAAAATATTATAAATTATAACCGAACCGAGTTTCGTATTTATGATCTTTTTTTGTGGGTTGTTTGTTGTTCTTTTTTCGTATTTATGATCAGTTTTTGTGGGTTGTTCGGCGCACGGGAGCTCTTATTAACTGGCCGCCACTGCCCACAGCAACTTCATAGATGAAATATGCCCAGAGCGAAATTATTTTCCTCAGTGCCTCCTGTGCGGAGTTAATTTAAAAAGTTAATTTATTCCCTTACTTCAATGTATTATCTATGTTAAAAGTAGAAATATACTCGTATTTTGGTATTGTCTTTCAATAACATATTTTTTTTCCTAAATTGTATAGTATGTATTTATTTCATGTCTTTTTTGATTGTTGTTTACATATTTAATTAGAACATTATTTTGTGCATGTAAATACACCTCCCATAAACATGAGCTCCTAGAGCTCAACTTATGGAGTAGTAGAATAACAATGAATAATTGTATAACTTTGCATAATATAACCACTTGTAATGTAAAAAAATTTTCTTATAAAAAAAAAAAAGTATTGATTTCGGCTGAAAATCTAGTTTGGGTTGGTCAATTCCTGCCAATATCTGCATGGCTATTCCATTTAGATTTATCTCTTCCATGGATATTTAAACCCGCCCTTGAGGTGATTTCTCACAAAAACAGTTTTCTACAAATTATCCAATTATTATTTTAATTGAGAATTAAATAAATGCAAATATTTGAATAATTCGAAACTGTTAAACCAGTTTTAAGTGTCACTTCTATTAGAAACGTAGTAAGATTACTTTAATTCTTCATTGCAGAAGTATCCCGGTTAGTGATCTGTCCGACTTCCCCACACTAGATGATCTCAAAAACCAGTCATCGACACCTGACCTGACATCGGGTTCTGCTGCTGAAAACATCATTCCTGTGGATTCCACGGCACCCGTCCGCAATACTGCCAAATTCATTATTACACCGGTCAACGATCCCGTTTACCACACTGGCTTCAAGAGGGATAACAGTTTAAATCATAGATAATAGAGATGATAGAGCGAGACGGGTTATTAACCATTATTAATATAAAACCACGCGCTTGATATGTGTCACCAATATCGTTTAAAGGTGCAAACTGCAACTATAACAACGGTATCCTACCTATATCAAATGCATAACTTCCTTTGGCTCTGCCACGTTTATAGTCAGCACATTTCGTCATATCCCTTGGTTTCTGTTATCTCTGGTTCAAAAATAAATAGAATGTTTGAATGTGGAAGACATTTATCAAGGAGTTATTGAAGGCCTTTTAGTCAAGGTTTCCTTCCTCAATAATGCCAACCATTTTAGTGATTGACATCATTTTTTTTACTCCTGTCAAAATGCGGCTAAAAGGATTTTAAGAAAGTGATTAATGAACATAATAGATTGTAGTGGCAATTACTAGGACTCGGATACTCCATTTCAAAAGCAGTTTATCCATAGGAGAACGTATATAGATAGAAAACTCGGCTAACTTATCCGATACATTACCTCTATTCATAGGTTGGAGTACCGAATAGTAAACTAAGACTATATAAAAACATAAATCGAAAATAATCGAAATACCCTCCATTAGTCTTTTTAAAATGAAGTTTTGCTTTGTTAAATCCTCTATACATAATGTAATATGTAGGTACCGTCTAATTTTAATAGTTTATTTTTTAATTATAAAAACCTCGAAGCGTTTTCTCCAACACCTATTTATTGTACCTATATATACAAAAAAACAGCTCGGTCCTGAGCTTGTAATGGGCATTCCTGTTGCCAAAATGTCTATAATATATAATAAATACTATGTAATAAAAATAATTAAAAATTAGAATATAAGAATTGATGAATTGATTAATTTGGGAACAAGAAATTAGTAGGTACCTATCTACATAATTAATATTTAAATAATATTCTGTAAGTACCTGCCAATCATTGTTATAATAATATTCACAATGATTATTCTAAAAATGTTAAAACACATAATTTTAATATTGTTGCTTACAAACCAAAGTTCTTTCGAAGAGTAATATTTTATTATTTTACAATAATACCATTTTACTTGTACATATTTGTTTCTTTTTATTGTTTCCAACATAAGTGCTCACAATAATTTTTTTCTACACAAGTGCATACATTTAAAAAACAGTTACATGGTATAAATTATAAAACAAATGTATGCATTATATATATGCAAAGGCATTGCCTGAGTGTGTATAACAAGAAAATAAATTAAATAAGCTTTTTAAATACAATAAAATATTTAAATAACAATATCAATTAAGTTTTAATGTAAGTTTATATACATAAGTAAGTATATAATGTTAGTTTCGTTGAAGTGAAAAGTGAAACTAAGGTTTACAAATTGTTAATAAGAAAAGCGTTTTCATATCTGAGTCATTCAACCATCATTTTAATACTTTTACCTAATTGAAATTATTTATAACATTTGAAGTATTATAAAATGTATTTATATTATATTACGAATAATGATTTTGGTTTGTTTTAAAAATTGTATCAAATACAAAGGCAATATGTTTTTATTTATGATTATTATGCCTGTGATAAATTTATTTTATTTTGGAATGGATTTAAAAAATCGCATAAAATTATTAATGATTATAATTTTTCAAAAATATAACGATTTTATGATTATATATCAATTAATGTATAGTAGTTTTTTGGAAAAGGTTTATAATCTCATGTACCTAATTAATGATTATTTGTCTCAAATACAAAATAAGATATAATTGATATAATTAAAATTTTTAATATTATTACTGATTTTATTTTGAATGTCAACGTTGAAAATTCTCAGTACTGTCGAATAAAGATGAAATCATTATTTTATTTAAAAATGTATTATTTAATTCGTTGTAGTTTCAAAGTAGTCCTCTTGAAGGCAATACCCCCGTTATAAAATGAATACTACGGTGGAACCTCTCATAACGAGCACCTCCCATAAAGAGTAATTCGCATAACGAGCAAAACAGATCGTGAAAAATGCTCCCCTAACGAGCGACATTTCGCATAAAGAGTGACGCAAGGGGAAGTCTTTTCTTCACGTTACTCACTTGTGAGCCGGGATTTCCGCGCCAGGGCGTCAGTTTCAGGTTGCTAGTACGTTAGTGTCGCATGTGATCACACATTTTTCCAAACTTGAGTTCAGACATTATTTGTTATTTTTTTCATTATATTTAAAATTTTGGAACATGAAAAAGGTTCTCTTCACTGTAACGCCGTGCGTTCATGGAGCTACTACTTACAAGCGACTTGATCCCCCCTCATCAGTACCCTCCATACTATTTTGCTACACGCGTGTTTGTGCACGCCGCGCGCGCCGCACTAGCAAAATAGTATGCCGGGTACCGACGAGCGGCGATCGGGTGCTTGTAAGTAGCGCCATGAATCGACGGCGTAAGTCATGTAAATTTTGAATGGTCCCTTTGGAGAGAAGTCTCCTTTCTAGCACACGAATGATTGCAATCGGAACATACAAAAGGTTTTTCCCCTCTGTGAGATAGATTGTGGGATTTTAAATGATCTTTTGTATAACATGAATAATGCACCAGTTATTTGAATAAAAGTTAAAAATTGTATTTTTTGGCATGGAACGCATTATCGTATTTTACATTGATTTATATGGGAAAAATTATTTCGCTTAACGAGTGTTCCACATAACGAGTAAAGACTCCGGAACGAATTCTGCTCGTTATAAGAGGTTCCACTGTATGTGAATATCGCACAACTGTTCCCAACCGCCTGGAGCCACTGATTTGAGCAGGGATATGAACCCGTGACCTCCGGATCGCTAGACAAGAGACCTACCATGGCTACGGAGGCCATCTACTACATACCAGTAAAACAAACTTAGCATTTTTTCCACTAAGAAAGTTTTCATATTTGTTTATTGTTTATTGAGGCATTTTAAGTAGGTACATAGTTATCTATGTCCTAATACAATCCTTATATATATATACATAATTAAAGCAATACATTTACAACACATCAATCACATATTTACGTAACTTAATTTTAAATGTTTTTATGTTTTCTTCTAATTTTATTTCTTCTGGTAATTCTCCAAATATCTTCAACGCTCCGTACATCAACGAATTTTGACTTTGTGTTTTTTTCCTGAAGGGGAGTCTCAGTTCATTTCTTTTCCTCGTCTCATATCTGTGTGTGTACTGAAGTTTATCGATTTTTCTTAGAAATTCAATAGATGTATGGCCATTGATGATCTTGTAGATTAATGAAATAGTATTGAAGTAAATTATTTGTTTGAAAGACAAGATATTTAACTCCTTCAACATTTTCTTAATTTTTGTGTACCTATTTTTCTTCAATATAGTTCTCATAGCTCTATTTTGTAGAATGGTCATCTGTTTCATTAAACCTTCGTTGGCTAAGAATAGAATACTGCTACAGTAATTTATGTGTGGTACAATGATTGCATTGTACACATTTTTACTGGATACTGTGTTAAGGAATCTTCTTATTCTTCCCAACAGCGAGATTTTTTTGGCAATCTTTTTAATAATTAGTTTTGTATTTTGAGCAAAAGTCAATTTGGAGTCAATTATTACTCCCAAATATTTCATTTCGGACACTTCTTTCAAAGCTTCACCGTCGATCAAAATGTCTTTTTTTGTTTGCATTGCACGTTTTCCGATGTTCATAAATTTTGTTTTCTTTACATTTAATTTAAGTTTATTTTTTTTTAACCATATTGATATATTATGTAGGTCTTCATTTAAGTGATTCATTAAGAGTTCATAATTATCTCCTGCTATATATATCAACGCGTCGTCTGCAAATAATCTTATTTTACAATGTTTCAATACTTTTACCATATCATTAATGTACATTATAAAAAGAATAGGTCCGAGAACAGACCCTTGTGGTACTCCCAATGTAATCTTCACTGGTTCGGATATTATCTCACCCACTTTTGTAGTTTGAAATCTATTGGTTAAGTAATCCTTGAACCATTTCAATGCTTTTCCTTTAATTCCATTTTTAGATAGTTTTTTAATAATTATATCTCTATCTATCGTTTCAAAAGCTCTCTGAAAGTCTAGGAAAACCGCAATCACATGTTTATTTTTATCTGAATCTTGTTTCCAGTCCTCCAGAACGAGATTGAGAGCCATTTCACATGATTGGTTATTTCTAAATCCACACTGTTCTTCACATAATATATCCCATTTTTCTATAAAATCAACAAGTTGTTTTTTTATTATATGTTCAAGTATTTGTTCATACTTAGGGAGCGTGTTTACTGGTCTATATTCTTCACACTTTTTTGTATTTTTAATTTTCGGTATTGGGATGACTCTTGATATTTTCCATGTTTGAGGGAATTTTCCTGAGGTGATAGATTCATTTATAATATTTAATAAGTAATTCTCAATTATTGGTAGTGATTGAATTATTAATTGTATTGTAATTCCATCAGGACTGGGTTTTGATTTCATTTGTTTCAGAATATCTTTTAATTCCTCCTTTGTTATTTTTTTAAATTCAAATTCTATATTTCTTTCTTTAATTTCTTCCTGAACATTATAGACAATTTTCGGAATACTCTCGTTAATAGTTTCAATACTTTTTATAAAATAATTATTGAATTTATTGGCTATATTTAACCCATCTGTTCCCGGGGGGAATATAATGTCTTCATATACTATACTGTTATTTTCGCTTTTCAGTAACGATTTTATTGTTTTCCACATTTTCTTCTGATCTCCCCTTTCTTCGTCTATTTTAGTTCTGTAGTATTCATTTTTTCTGTTTTTTAATTGAGTGGTATATCTGTTTCTGTATATTTTGAAGTTTTCCCAGTTATCCGAGTTCCTCGTTATTTTTGCTATTTTATACAATTTGTCTCTTTCCCTTTGCATGCTTCTAAGGTTATTGTTGTACCATTTATTTTTTGATGGGTTCTTAGTTTGTTTTTCTGGTATAATTTTATCAATTGAATTTTTTTATATTTTTTATGAATGTTTCTACCTTCATATCAAAATCTAATTCCATTATTCCATTCCAATTTTGTGCTCTGAGTTGTAATCTTAGTTCTTCTTCATCATATTTTGCATAGTTTCGATAAACTTTGGTGTTTATAAAATGTTTTTTCGTATTTCGATTTTGCTCTATAATTTGAATTATGGAGTGATCTGTGATTCTGGGTGAATCTAATAGATTTACCTGTAGTTCAAAAACATTTGTAATCACCAGATCAATTAATGTACTTGATGTTAGAGTTACTCTAGTAGGTTCTTTTACCAGTTGTTTCATCCCATTGAATTCAATGATATTTTTTAGCTTTTTTGTATAAGTGTCTGCATTTTTATTCATGTTTATATTGAAATCTCCAACTATAATATTAGGTTGTCTTTCGTTGACGTTCTCTGTACACCATTTTTCGAAGTACATTAAGAAATCCCCCACACTCGAATTAGGTGAACGGTATACAATACAGTATACCCCCTTTTTTAAGCCGTTTTTTACTTTTATCGCCAAAATCCATGATGTGTTTTCATGTTGTTCGTTTGTAATTATTTCAAATTTTATATTTTGTTTGATTAATAGAATTACACCACCCGTATGTCTGCTGTATGAGTTACATCTTATAGTATTGTAATGCGGAAAGTTGATTTCATTATCTTCTATGTTTTCCGTCACATGTGTTTCACTTAACATAACCATTTGTGGCTTTCTCTCCTCTATTAATATTTGGAGCTCTTCATGGTGTGCTATAAGGCTTTGTATGTTTAGGTATAAGATCTGTTCCTTCAGCCTAAAAAATCGATTTTATTCCTTTCTATTTCAACTTTTCTTTTATATACTGGACATTCCTTACTTGTAGCTGAATGATTTGTATTAAGTTTAAGTCCCAATCTTTTGCCGGTCATTATGCAGTTTATGCACTGCATATCTTCATCATCTGTGCATTCTTTTATATCATGTTGTTTTGCACATTTAGAGCAGGATTTTAGATTTTTGCATTCTAATGCCTTGTGGTTATATCCATTGCATTTGAAGCACCTCATAATATTTAAGTTGTCAAAAATCCTGCACCTATCCCATCCAAGATTTAATTTTTCTGCATTTATCATTCTGTGGTAAGTCTCCCCGTCGACGTCAGCGTATACAGTAAAACTTGTTTGTTTTCTTTGGTTTTTTATTTCTTTTACGTATGTCACTTTGATTTTTGTGTTTTGTTCACAAATGTACTGATTTTGAGTTTTTAGTTTTCTCTCTATTTCTTCAAAGCTGTATTTTTCTGATAAACCAACTATTTTGACAGAAGGTTTTTTGGTTTGAGGAATTTTCACGTCATATTTATCTCCCATTTTGGAAATCATCTCATCATGAACCTTATTAATATCGGTGGCATTTTTAAATTCTACTATAACCCCTCCATCCCTAAAATTTCTCATGCCGGTAACTCCAAAATTTGCTGGGTCAATATTAACTTTTATTTCATTCTTTGTTTCACTATTTTCCTGATCTTTCTTTTTTGGTTTTATGATGACCACCGGCTCGTGTTTTTTTACCTTCTCCGCGTAGGTTTCAGGTACCATTATTTTTCTAATATCTTTTTTAATTTCTTCATTTTTACTATACATGTTATTAACAAGCGATTTATTTTCCTGTATTATTTTTTTCACTTCATTGAGATTATGGGTAACTTCTTTTGTTAGCGGCCGTAGGATTTTTAATTGGCCCTTCATTTCACTGTTTTCTGCCACTAGATGCGCTATAATAGCAAACAACTCATCCACCTCTTCGATAATTTTTTCTTTTTGAGCCGTGGATATTTTTCCTTTGTTTTCGTTAATTGTTGTTTTAATAGAATTTATTTTACTTCTTGAGTTAGTTAGTGCCCTTGTTATTTTATGGGTTCGTAATGTAGATCCTTCTTCTTCTTCGTCCATATTACTCTCATCAGATTCTTCATGCTCTTCCGGATTCATATTTATTTTTAATTTATACTTCTATTCCCATGTACAAATCCTTTTTTAAACTTGCTGCAACATTGCACTGCCACTATTAAAAGCGTTTTATATCGTATAAATCAGTTTTTGAACTAAATATCACTATTTTAAATGGAGCAACATAAAATGTGACACCTGTCAGTTGACACGTAGAATTAACTTGACAAATATTAATTTGACAAATATGACGTTTAAATAAGAGGTGGCAGTAGACTAATTGGTAATACGTTTGTCCCGGTAAGACGAGAGGTTCTGGGTTCTAGTCCCAGGTGCGACCGTTATCTTTTTATTTTTCTGCATCTTGTTCTTATGCAAGTTTATAGTAGTTTCATATTTTAGTTTAGATTATTAGTGTGATCTTCTTCTTTAACCGCTTGGGCACATAAGCTTGTTTTCTCGACAATTTAACGTAGGAATGACGTATGCCCCCGTCCTGAGTTATTAATATCATTTATTACCTCTTCATATAGGTAAACTGAATAATACTTATATAAACTGAATCATTTTGAATGTAATGCCAATTTTGTATAGCTGTTTATACAGAATATTTGGTATGTGTTTGAATTGGTATGCCAAGTCCTTCTCTCAGGGTATTTATTATATTTGGTTATTGGGCTACACCAGCAATTTTGAACAAAAACATGATAAATAAAAAAAGTAATTGCCAGTATTTTAAATGTCGAATGAACTGGTGACAGGGACACTTGTTCCGTGATCGAGGCGGTGATCAGGCTTTGTACCGGTAGATAACGCAAGATGTTTTCTTGGGCCCAGAATATTTTGAAAGCCGCACTCAAGGAGCATAAAGTGTCATGACAATATATCTGAATACCGTAACCTAAAGGTCTAAGACGGGGGCCACTTCTACAGAGTATGGGGAGTGTTTTTCAAAATAGGGCACTGAGAATAATACTTCGCCGAAATAGATATTCAAAAGTAAATAAAATGTTGAAGGATCTAAATTGGCAGTGAAACAGATGCTAACCTTAAACAAGATGATATTTATTCATAAAATAGTAAACAACCTATTACCGAAATACTTCTCAAATAAAATCATATACAACAAGGACGATACAAATGTTGGAGGGAGCGCGCTAATATTGAAAACGATAAAATTCGAAGGAAAATTGTGAAAATGTTTAATAAAACACGACTCGTTTAAAAAATAGCAAAAATCTCATGGGGGTTGTGTTAGCATTTAAAGAAACATTGTGAATTTTTTCATACATATAACTTGTAAAATAACAGAAACAAACATGCAAATAATAATTTTTGGAGCACACTTTGCTATTTATTTCTATCGAGGAAATTTCAACTAATTACCGTTTCGGCGTGGGGGTGGGGAATGTACAGATACTATCTTAAAGAATAACGTTTATGGAAAATATGTAAGAAATCGGTAGAAATTCGGGATGCCGCCTCTTAAGTACTCTCTGAGCTCGATCCACTGAGAAGTTTAACAATGTGCTCATTCTTTTCAAGTTTTGCAATCAGGAGGGCAGTCTCATTCTCTTGATTTACAAACTCGACGCTGGCAATGTTTTCTCGGCACAATTCTTTAGAGTTTAATTCAAGCTCATTTATTTCAGCATTCATAAACCATCTGATTGCCTTGTAGTCTGGGAGCAGCAGTATTTTGGGCACAAGTATTTCTTTGATCAGGGAAACAGAGAAATCGGACTTTTGTTGTTTGAGAAAATGGACTATCATGTATGCACAGCAATACTCTGCATTGGCTTGATAGACAAATTGAAATTCTCCATTTTGTTTTGATTGCAACAAGCCATGTCTGTTTAAATTCGTTAGTCGCTCGATCTTAATGTCGGGTTCAAAGTCTTCATGGTCATCATAAAATTTCGGAAAATATGTTTTGAAACCGAGTTTTCTGTGATTCTTGGTTAGTTTTTTTTTTAGATTTTCTTTATAATTATCTTCTATCGATAGCAGTATTTTCTCATGAAAGTAGGTTTCATATCTTAGATTCATAAATGTTTCAAACAGGTTTGGCGCACTGATGAGATCAGCATGCCGTTCATGTTGCGGACTGAAGTGCTCAGCCAGCATCTGCATATGCAGAGGGACTCCCATGAAGCAGTCATTATCTGGACTGAGCACTCTCTTCACTTCTGGGAGCAACTTTCCGGCAAGAGCCTCGAGTCGCCTCTTTTCTTCCTCCCCTTTATTTCTCAGCTCGAGGTTGGCACGAGAAAGCCAAAACTTTACTAACAGATCAACTTGCTGTTGTTTGCTGATTCCTTTGAAAAATGTAGAGATTTGCCCCAATTCCAATTCCAGGAATTCTTGTACATACTTCCGCGCTGTCAAGAATATTTGAACTGCTGGTTTATTTTTCAAGAAACGTAAGAGGCTAATGATTTTTTCTTTAGCGATGCCTTTTTCTGTGTCTTTGTAATCATCTAATTCATCGAACCCGGCAAACATCACAACAATTCGCCTGGAACACACGTTTCTTTCTAGCAAATATTCTAACAATTTTTTATCCAAACCATTGTCAGCATGAGTGCACTCACTCAACAAAAAGCATGCCACATTTTTAGAATTGAGCTGGTAATCATTCGGTAAACTTTCTATGTGGGTTTTGAAGTATTTAAATCTAATGTAAATGACCCACTCTGATTCCAATTGCCTCGACAATCTTTCCAGAGTTGTTGTTTTCCCCGTTCCTGGATCGTCTGCTAAAATAACGATGTTACGTTCGGTGAGTGCAAAGGTTGCTTCATCTATCGGCTCACTGGTGTCCATTGTCATGCAAGGGCGCAGTTTCTCCGCAGACCCGTGGGAATATCGCCACTCTAAAAGAAGTTCATTTTCGTTGCCAATCTTGTTAATCTTTACAAAATGAATATTTTTATGAATGTTTTTTTTAATAATTTGTGCCTCTTCTTCTTTCGTGGCAATTTCCGTGAGTATTTTTGTTTCGGTACAATTCTTCACGAGTAATGCATTTCCTTCCTTGTTGCAAGTTACAAACAGGTCATCAGCAAAATTAATTTTGACAAACTTTTGCAGGTCAATAAATGCTTTATGAAAAAATATCCTTGGTAAATAAAAATCTGGATTAAATACCATTTTGCAGTGTATATCTTCCCCTGATACAGCGAGCAGATAAACTGATTTATCCGGGTTCTTGATACACATTCTGTAAAAGGACAGTTCTGCGTCCTTATGAGATTGGTGGAGGATGTCCTTCCCGATGAGCGCGAGCTCCTCCCAGCCTGATCTGCTGCCTCCAGGTCCTGTCTCCAGCTCCTCGTAGTTCACCCCGCTCACCACTATCAGGATGTTAGTGTCGAGTGACTGTACACAACTTAGGATAAACTCCTTGCTAGTTTTAATGTTAGTTTTGTACAATGGCATTTGAGGGGGTAAATCAAGGGTGGGACGCGTCCCTTTTAAAAGAATCACATAGTCTTCATTGAAGGCGATATTCTTCAACAAATCCGAACTTAATAACTCATTAACATCTTCAACAGAACTATTTTCTCCCATAAACTCTTGAAAGCTATACCCTTTGTTGCCCGTGAATATCAACTTCTTTTTTTGAAACACAGTGTTTTGTGATTCTTTCAAGAGGTTCTTGAGATTAATGTTTCCTACTCTGTTTATAAGAAGATTCTTTCCAATTGAGTCAAATATATTATTATTTGTAGGCTTTGATAAAATAAAGACTAGTTTTTTCAAAGAGGATTTGATTAGTGGTTTGACATCTTCTTCACTTATAGTTTTATCTTGAGATGAACTACCATCAATTATCATCAGGTCATTTTGGTTAATAGGTGAACCGAAAATTTTAAGTTTCTGTAACTTTTGCCAATTTAAGAATGTGTAATGATTATCCCCGGTGTACTTCTGAATTTGGGGAGGTAAGTTTTTGCTGTTTTTGATTTGGGAGAATATATTCTGAAGTCTAAGCATCTCAAACTCACCGTCCTGACTATACACTTGGAGAACTTGGAGGGTTTCCGAACTCAAGAATTTCCAGAGGCCAATGGAATCAGCAAAGTTTAGGGTGCTTCTTGGCGATGAACCAAGAAAGCTCAGCCCCTCAGCGCGGTAGATCAAGTCTGCAGCTTTAAGAAACTTCTTAATCTGCTTCTCCACTTCTGCTCTGAACTGTGCCTCCAGATAACGCATTAACTGCTTTAAACAGTTCGTGAGTTCATCCAATAATTTTCTAGACTTGCAAAGTATCATTCGTTTATACGAATCTATTTCAAACATGGGAAAACAAATTTTCATTTCTTTAATAAGAATTTCAACTAATAAGAGTGTTTGTTCTTGAATTATGTGCAACTTATAAAGCATTATTAATTCATCTTCTGCAAAATTTTTGAAATGGCTCGAAATATTTTTATCGTTTAGTTGGGATTTAGCCTGCCGATGAGATTTTTCAGATAAGGAGTTTGGTTTTTTTGAATCGTCTTTTGGATCATTTTTGGATTTATTTTTATTGTTGGAAAATTCCTTTTCGTTCTTTGGCCAATCCACAATTTCACATATTTCCAGAGCATCTTTTTTTAAGGCATCAATAAAAAAATTCATTCCTTCTTCATCATTATTACCAGACATGGAATAAACTTTTCCGAGGTGTAAGCCGCATATGTTAATTTCATTTTGTATCGACACGTAGACTGTAATGTTCAATCCATCTAAAACGTTTGTCCTGTGCCTGTACCTCTCATAATAAATATCCAGTACTGTCTTCAATGGGTCTCTGGCCCCTGGACTATCAAAAACAACCGTTTTTGGGTGGAGTTTACCATTGAAATCCTTTTTTAAGAATTTTTCCGTTTCCGATAAATACTTAACGGTGAATGCCGTTATTTGTGCAAGCCAGCCCCCGAGGCGGTAGCCCGTTATATTGAGGTTATAACCAGCACTCTTCATTACAACTTCCCTTATGTAATTCATGAATGTCGTAGCTGAATTAATGTAGTCTTCATGTGCACTAATATTTTTTGTAGAATCATTGTTGATCTCATGGTGGGCTACCACCACCTGCCGCTCCTTGTGGTGGACGAATGCTGCACCAAAATACATTTTGTTCTTCTTTTTAATTTTTGGGCTAGAACCTGTGGCTAGCAGAACCCAGTCCTTGGGGAGTTTGTAGTCTTCTGTCTTCTGCGATTTCACCACATCTGCAAATTGTGCCAGGATTAGGTCGCTGGGGTTAGCCGCTGCATACAGGATGTCCGACATTGATTCTGAATCCAAAACAAAGGGCTCTTTCATCCGTTTTTCATTTTCTATTTCATCTTTCCATTCCACCTCCAACTCTTCATCGATTTTTAACTCGAACATGGCGGAAGGTGCGCGTTGTGAATTAAATCCTGAAACAAAGGTACAGCATGTAGTCAAATAGTGCCAGATATGATATATATACCTTACATGATCAAGGGCGGATCCAGGGGGGGCGGTCATAAGGGGTCATGACCCCCCCCCCTGGCCTGGGTCCAGGACCTCAGTGGACCACTAATTAAAATTGTTTAACATAATGTTTTTATAAATTTTTTGTCACAATATAGATTTTATTTAAGTGCTTTCAATGTTTAATTAATTTACCTACTTTTTACTTGAATCTATAATTATCAACATTAAATTATAACGTCTTCTGACTTGACCACGACTATGTGACCCCCTCCCCTGGATCCGCCCTTGTACATAATACCTCCCGATGCAACATGATATAATATTGAATGACGCCTCACAGTTCACAGTGCCACATGACATCACAGATGCCACCACATGATGCCACACGATGCCACATCATGATATAATATTGAATGACGCCTCACAGTTCACAGTGCCACATGACATCACAGATGCCACCACATGATACCACACGATGCCACATCATGATATAATATTGAATGACGCCTCACAGTTCACAGTGCCACATGACATCACAGATGCCACCACATGATACCACACGATGCCACATCATGATATAATATTGAATGACGCCTCTCAGTTCACAGTGCCACTTGACATCACAGATGCCACCACATGATACCACACGATGCCACATCATGATATAATATTGAATGACGCCTCACAATTCACAGTGCCACTTGACATCGCAGATGCCAACACGTATGTGTGCTAAAACCATGTATGAGCGTGTGAGAAATGTGGATATCCGCAAAGAATGCAAGGCTGATGTAAGCGTTATAAGTAAAATTAAGAAAGGGACCCTCAGATGGTTTGGGCATGTAGAGCGAATGAACGAAGAAATGAGTGTAAGGAGAATATATGACGCAAAAGTGAATGGAAGAAGAAGTTGTGGACGCCAGAGGAAGACATGGCACGATCAAGTGAACCAGATACTTGAGTCGGGCGATGTCAGTAGTCGGAATAATAGAAGATCACGTATCAGAAGATATGAATGAAAGCGGTCCGTCCTCTCTGCCTACCCCAGCGGAAAATGGCGTGATGGTTAGTTAATTAATTTTATAATTATTATAATTTCGGGGGCCATCAACTGTCGGGTCACCGGCATAAATAACCTAATAACGTCTCAGTTTTTGTCCTTTTCCTCTGTTGCAATATCTATTTTTAAAAATGTTAGTGCGGCTTTGCTCTCCGGAAACGTTTTTTTTTCAATAAAAAAAAAAATTCCACACTCCGTCACTGTCCACAACTCCGCGCTACCCGCCGCGATGCTCTCGCTTGAATAGGTGCGGGTAGCGAGGAGGGGGTATCGCGGAGTTGGGGACGGTGACGGAGTGTGGATTTTATTTTTTAAATTGAAAAAAAAAACGTTACCGGAGTGCAAAGCCACCATTAATGTATTCAGGAAACTGTATAATGTTATTTGGAGCCGGTTTATTTGCTGTCACTGAGACCGTCGATATTATTTCTCTGGGGAACCGGTTATTTTTGTATACTTTGATATATTTATCAAAATTTAAAAAAAAAATTAGAAATGTTGGAGGACGAGATAACAAAATACGAGATTTACAGAATTTACGAGGACACAACGCTCGTAGGATGGGAAAATTCTCTAGCAAATGCCCCCCTGAAATTCTTAGATGGTACATTTAGATCGTGTGCTAATCGATATTAGCCAGAAATCTTTCCTTGTAATTTAATATCTATTAAAATTTCGAGCTACCTAGACTATAGAGGGTATTACTTGAAATTTGTGCTTTCTCCCTGATACTTTTCCTCTTGAAGTCATCGTATTTATTGACATCGGTGTAATTATTTAAGGCAAACGTCAAGTGTGCAGTGTGTAGATCCGTATTTACCGCAGATCATAACAATACGTGTATAGCCACACCTACCGCGCCCCAAATGTTAAAAAGCAAACGCAGGAGACCACAATGTGAAAAAAATGTTTAAGGCAAAGTTTAAGCAAGGACCGGCTTTACACAAATGTGGAATAATGGTAGGGACAGACACGAAGCTCACATCAAAAGATACTGTGTTATAAAGTATATTTTCTGCCGACACACTACGTTATAAAAGATTTCTTCCTACGGCAGGACAGGGGGTCAAATGAATTCGGAAGCGGTCGAGGGAATATCATTTCTTTGTACTGGATATGTCAATTTGCCGGCGCTCCGTGACACTCCATGTATTAAAAATGACCCCTCTCCTGTTTACGGCGGAGGGGGAGTCGAATAACTTTTCTGATATAGCGCCGGTAGCGGTTCCGGAAAATAACGCCGATTAGCGAAGATTCGAACGCGCTCATAACACATGATCTTTTTACGTCTGGCGGGTCTGTATGGGATTGTATGGCGAGCGCTATTGTGTTATAAGTATCTTTTTGATGTGAGCTGCGTGTCTGTCGCTACCCTAAATAATAATAATAATTTTAATAAAAAGACAAATGACTTTACTTACATCACTTTATTTATTTATACACAATTTACACGTTTAATGTACACTCCTTAATCCTGATGATGTTCATGAAACATGGAGATTGTGGATAAATAAATAAAGTGATGTAAGCAAAGTTAATTGTCTTTTTATTTAAATTAATAATGCCATCACAAATTAAAAACCTCTCAGCAGAAGTTTACTTCGAAAAAAAAAATTATAAACGGACAAATTAATAATAAACAATTAATAATAGACTTTTATAAAAAGTCAAATTTAAAATAGGTCTTCCATAAAAATAAAATCGGATATATTTATCCGAGACACTATCTAGGTAACAAATACATTCTTTGAATACTTGTTTCCAATAATAAAGGTAGCTGCCAATAATATGGAAAACATTAGTCGAAGATAATATTAAATTAAATTAAAAAAATAACTTTATATCAACCACTATTATATAATCACAATTACCTACATGTTTCGAAACCGATGGTTTCTTCGTCAGGGTAGTAATGACATTAAATAACAAAAGAAACAAACAAGTATAGACTAAAAAGAACAGACTAAAAATAACTATGGACACAAATATTATAGAGAGAGGTGATTAATTAATGAAAAAATATCTTAAAAAACAATTATTTAAAACTAAATATAAAAAATATTTTAGAATATGAAAAAATTACATTATATAAATTATCAAAACATAATAAAGATGTTTAAACAACAAAAATAAATGATTTTAAATATAAGTATTAATAAGAAAATAAATTTTAGAGATGGCTATTTTAAAAAAATATTTGAATATTAATAATATTTAATTTACTATTAACACTTTTTCTAATTTCTAAAATTTCTAAGTTTGCTAATTGTAAATCTGTTGTGTTTGTGTGTAAATTTTTTAACCCTTTATTTATATCAAAAGAATGATTTGTTTCTAAAATGTGGTTGGCAAATTCAGAATAATAATTATTATTCAAACACCTTAGATGTTCCTTAAATCTAATATTAAAATTTCTAGAAGTCTTTCCAATATAAAAAAGTTACAATCGTTACAAATTAATTTATAAACTCCAGATTTGTTAAAAAAATCACCCTTATCCTTGTTATTCAATATATAATTTTTTAATTTGTTATTTGTGTAAAAGGCTGGGTTAATATTATCTGGCTTGTTTTAATAATATATCTATTAGATAATATTGTTAATTCTGAAATTTGAAATATGAAGTTGACAATTACGACAGTCTCATAATAGATCGCAGTGGCCCAATTGGTAGAGGTGTATGTCCCGGTAAGACGTAAGGTTCTGGGTTCGAGTCCTAGTTGCGACCATTATCGTTTATTTTTTTCTGTGTCTTGTTCATTTTCATATTTAAAAAAATTAGATTATTATTGTTCTTCTTCAATAATAATAAAGTGGTTCACCTCTTACCTCAAATAACTTCACAGACGGTTACCGTGATTTATTTTATGCCGTGTTGCGCTACCTCCTCCTTCACTGTAGTCAGGGTAGATGTGTAATGGTGATCAGATCACTAATCACAAACGGTGATAAAACAATCAAAGGATTCCTCACAAAACTTGCTAATATTTATTTACCAACGGAAATCACAATAAATATTGAAGGGTGCTTTGGATATATATTTTAATTCTCACAGAAACAAAACACAGAAATTCTCAATTTAACAGTGAAATCGATGATTTCTGCCTCGTAACAACTAAGTACTTGTGAAAGAGATAATAAGGTATTTGAAAAGTAGAGAAAGGTCTGTGATAACTGGAGCTTATCTATAGGCGGTAAAGAAGGATTGATATGTCAATAAAAAGTTGGTTTTGATAACGATAAGAATTTAGGATGGCCATAATTTTGGAACAATTTTTTTTACTTCTATTCTTGCACATTCAGTTTACAGATGTTTACAGTTTACATAATAAGCATCAGTATCTGATATTAAAAAAAAATAATCAGTAACTGTATGTAAATGGGCTAGTAGAATTATGTTGTGAACACCTCACTAGGAGAACTTGTGCTGAGGTGTTCGCATGTTTTAGATATAGTGTTATTTGCCGTCATATACACAACATTGTCTGTGGTTCCACCCATAGCGGTAGTATTGCATATTAGGTTAGGTTCCATGATAGTTGATCGGGCGAAAATTGGCCCGTCGACAATTGGCCCGACGACAATTGGCCCGACGACAATTGGCCCGACGACGCGACGGTTGGTCCCCAGGTCAGTTCATCCGCCGGATAGTTGATACCCCGGATAGTTGATCCTTCTATCAATTGATCCCCTAAAGATTTTTTTCCCTGTGTACGTCCTCATTTTTAAAGTAAGTATACACGGAGAAAAATGTTATTCTAAAATACGATACTTTTATTCGTAAAAACGGGACTGAAGTTCTTACGAACAAATTAACAGGGTTTCAATGTTCCCGCCAATAAACATAATTTGTTGGTATACGTAATTTCGTACACATTATTCTTACATTTTCCCGCCAATAGACATTGAAACCCTGTTTATTTGTTCGTAAGAACTTCAGTCCCGTTTTTAACCGTTTTTACGAATAAAATGATCGCATTTTAGAATAACATTTTTCTCCGCGTACAGAGGGGATATGCTGCCATATAACTAAAGTCGACATACCTTATATATAAAACTTAGTTATAACAAAAGTCGATATACGATATATTATCTGCAGGCATTTTGAGCAGAAACCCTCTACACATTTTTTTTACTAATAATAATGCCGAGTTCCCGAAGAAGCAGCCCTCTGCCTATCCTATCAAATATTGATTCCAATCAACTGTCCGGGATATCAACGGTCCGGCGGATCGACTGTCGGCGGACCAACTGTCGGCGGACCAACTGTCGGCGGGCCAATTGTCGCCGGATCAACTGTCGGGTCACCATTAGGTTAGTAGCAGTTAAAATATATCATAATACTATTATTATGATTGTGTCGATACAATGTAGTAACAGTGTAGTGAAAAGAAAGGAAAACATTAATAATTGTTATCCAAATCAATATTTACTTGACGGCCGGCGTAGTCCAGCGGTAGAGAGTTGGACTGCCATTCCGAAGGTCGCGGGTTCGAACCCGGCGTGCGCAAATAAATTTTATTTAATTTAATAATTTAAAATAATATATAGTATATTTGCGGCACGTTTCTGAGAGGAAGATACTCTTAGTATCGCTCTGGTGTAAGACCACCATTCAGAATTGAACCGTTGCTTGAAATGGCTTTAGCCGTGTTTAGTGACTAGATCTGAATAGTGACTAATCTGAACTTCCCCACCTTCCTCTTCCTCATCTCCTTCCCTTTCCCACTTACCTTCAGCCTCATAATATACCCCAATTGGGGATACCATAGTCTCACTGGATCCAGACGGGAGCAGTTGGGACTCTTGTGAGGTATTCACTATAAAAATAAAAAAATTATCCTAATGATGATATATATCAAGTGAAAATTTTTATAGCGTGACCTAGATGAAATGATGTTAGAATTCTAATCATGTATTAAAATAATGGTAAAAATAGATAAATAAACACCTTGTAAAGCCGGGAGGTGTATAAATCTTCTGAGTAATGCCCCTGCGTAAAATATAAGATTAAAAAAAAACTAGTCTTTACCCATCAATAACTTGATTGGTTTAAGAACCCTTTAGGTGATTTTATCACGAAAACGGCGCTAAAGAAATCATCCAAACATTTTGTTCTTACGAACTTATGTCCGGGTAAAATCTTCCCCACAGGAAAAACTAAATCCTTCCACACACTTTTCCACAAATGATCTTCTAGTCAATCCTTGCTATGCAATTAATTGTACTATTTAAGTATAATAAATACAAAACAATACAAGAACAAGACGTTAACTAACCGGAGACCAAATGGGAAAATAATTCACCGACTCCAGATATTTTCATATCAGAGGGTTCGGCTCGGTAGAATTCCTAACTGGACCGATACATCCTACTGATCTCTCAATATAAATATTTTAAAAATCTTTCGTAATCCTACATGTATTTAAAATGACTGATTTTTGTATTTTTATGTATAAATTCTTTGACAAATCTAATAAGCCTAAATTTTAAATGAGAGAGCTAGGTATAATGCCAGTAGCCGAAATAACAAAAGGTTATATTTTTATAGTCTGAGAATGCCAAATTCTTTTAATTTCATTTCCTAAATCTGTATACTTTCTTATTTTTTCAGAAACAGATTTTTCAATATTACAGGAATTTGAAATAGCTACATCAATGATATAAGTATTTTTTTTTAAATTTTGTTATGTAAAACTATAATCGGGTCTCTTATGACTATATGGTCTGTCTGTTAGTATAGTTTTATCGTAGTATATTTTAAATAAATTATTTTCTAAAAATGAATTGGGTTCGTATTCATAATATGGTATTACATTATGATAGTCAATCAAGTTATGTTTAATTACCAAACTTTGGTGAATTATTTTTAAAACCTGATTGTGTCTAAATGTATACTCGGACGGCGCTAATATAGAACATCCCGATATATAATATGTTCTATAGTTTCCGGAAAAGCCATACATTTTCTACATAAATCATCAATTTGATTTGATATCTTTGATTATATGCTTCCCATAATTTTTAGTATTAATGATTCTATCTTGAATAGCAAGCTTAAATCCTGCCTAGAAAGGCTAGATAAGCGCTCTTGAGATTAAAATACGATAATAAATAAATACGAAATGAGATTAAAATAGATACAAAATACATTTTAGCCACAACTGAACTTATATTATATTTTTTCTCATCTACTAAATGACCCTTATCATATGAAACCATTCCCGTTCGTGTACTTTTTGAAAAAAATGCCTCACTATTTTCATGATTGCGCGGAACCTGCTAAGAGGCGCACCGGCAGACCAGCCTTTAACCTTATAGCGGCTTACCTATCGATATCTACGCCGCACTAATTGGCACTGTCCGGCGCCGCACCTACCTGCTACTTCGCTAGGCAATTCAATTTCGACCACCTTCTGGAAAGAGCTCGGACCTGTCATACATTACATACAGCGCTGCCTAGCCTTATCGAGAAACTTCTCGCGTGTGCATGTTTGACCTACCTTCCGAGTACCTTTGTCCCAGCCTATATAAGGACTCGAGCAATCCAAGTAGTCAGTCGTTCTTCAGCAGTCTTCACTCAACGCAGTGCTCGCGCGGCAAGCGGCCGAGTAACACAACTACGCAATCTGCGGTTCGGTCGGGATAATATAACTTACGCGATTTGTAAATACGGTGCATTTGTAAACTACTGTACATTCTGTAAATATGTAAATATATCATCATCTCATCATCAATCATCCTTGCGTTTATTATCCCGACCTACAGCACGTGGAGATATCACGACACACCGTTATCTCCTCTTCCATCCGGAGGCCCATTTATCTCCTCAACATTGGAGATACGCATCTGCCTCTAAAGTGGTGACACACCCTACGTGATGTGAACACGCGACCCGACTCGTCTCCTTCTCATCACCACGTCGCTCGCAATCACCCTCCAAAGTGGTGACCAACGACGTGAGTTCACGTGCTACGGACTGCAGATTTTTTTGTATACGGACATGATGGGGGCTCAACATCCAGCACCGGCTCAACACCCAGCCCCGGATCAACACCCAGCCCTGGCTCAACACCCAGCCCTTGGTCAACACCCAGCACCGACCCAAACCCATCACCGGCCCAAGACTCAAGACGACTCATTTTAACCTCAACACTAGGACTCCGCCCATCGCGCGTCGAGCCATTACATCCCACCGCGATGTAACCAGCATGCATCCCACCGTGATGCATCGCCGTCAGAAGCCTGGGGGACCTGGAAGATCCGTGATCTTCACCACCAGCTGACATCAACATCAAAATCTCCGCCCACATGGCGTCGAGCAACAACAACAAACCTCCGCCCACATGGCGTCGAGCACCAACGCGAGCACCAACACTCCGCCCTCATGGCGTTGAGCATCAACACACCTCTCCGCCCATCGTGCATCGAGCATCAACCCCAACACTCCGCCCACCGTGCGTCGAGCATTAACCTTAACCTCCGCCCATCGTGCGTCGAGCAACATCTTCAACACCACACTCCGCCCATCGTGCGTCGAGCTCCACATCCCACCGTGATGTGGCCAACCCGCATCCCACCGTGATGCATACCAGCCTGGGGAAACGGAAGATCCGTGATCTTCATCACCAGCGCCAGCACCAGCTCAGCTCGCACCAGCTGACAACAATCACAATTTCAACACTCCGCCCATCGTGCGTTGAGTTTCACCTTCCACCGCGGACCTGCATAATTCAACCTGCCTTCCTTCGTCACATTTTCCCCTTACGCTACTCGCTGGGAAGGGGGTATATAGCGGCTTACCTATCGATATCTACGCCGCACTAATTGGCACTGTCCGGCGCCGCACCTACCTGCTACTTCGCTAGGCAATTCAATTTCGACCACCTTCTGGAAAGAGCTCGGACCTGTCATACATTACATACAGCGCTGCCTAGCCTTATCGAGAAACTTCTCGCGTGTGCATGTTTGACCTACCTTCCGAGTACCTTTGTCCCAGCCTATATAAGGACTCGAGCAATCCAAGTAGTCAGTCGTTCTCGCTCAGTCTACGCGGCAACAAGCCGGCGGCCCAGCAACTCAACCTCGCAATCTGCGGTTCTCGGTCGGGAATAATATTACGCGATTTATAAATACGGTGCAATTGTAAAATACTGTACATTCTGTAAATATGTAAATACATCATCTTATCATCAACAATCATCCTCGCATTTATTATCCCGACCTACAGCACACGGAGATATCACGACTCACAGATATCTCCTCTTCCAACTGGAGGCCCACACATCTCCTCACATAGGAGACTCTCATTTTCCCCTCCAAAACCTCTTGAATGCCAGGTGTTTTTGGAAAAAATCGCGCGAAATTATCTTCCCGGCTTTTGCTCAAATATCGTATAAAAACAAAGAAATTGTTTTTTTTTGTGATTGTTTTCTGTTTGCCAGATAATGTACCTTATTATTCATATATATTTCATGATAATATCGTTACAAGTTTTCCCAGAATAGCTATTTTTAACAAAAAAATGTGAAAATATTTCCCATTCGACAAAACAATGTAAATAAAATATATTTATACGAAAATGATATTTTTTTTTTTATTTCTCTACAAACCTGAATAGACACCCTACATGAAAAAAACCAATTCAAAGGTGTTTTCGAAGAAGTAATGACATAAATACTTGTTTGAAAATGAAATGACAGTTGAAAACCGTTTGTAAAAGTGACGCCAAGTTGACCATAGACATTTATTATAAATTATTCAGATGGGTTGGCGCTATGCGGATTTTTGCTATGTCAAGACCGAGAACGGCGCAAGCGATTCTGACGTTGTTCTTCATACAAATTCTTTATATATAAGGAACAAAATCCCTTCAAAATGATTTTTTTTTAAATTTCGACCCGCGGCCACCGGTGGGCGAACGGCAGTCGAGAGGTAAACGTCCTTTATCACTACAAAGTAGTTTCATCCGCGAACTCGATGATGTAGGGTTTATGTTTCTCGGCTCCCGTACTAATAGTGTTTATTTATTTATTTACTTATTTACTTATTAACTTATTAACTTATTAACTTATTAACTTATTAACTTATTAACTTATTAACTTATTAACTTATTAACTTATTAACTTATTAACTTATTAACTTATTAACTTATTAACTTATTAACTTATTAACTTATTAACTTATTAACTTATTAACTTATTAACTTATTAACTTATTAACTTATTAACTTATTAACTTATTAACTTATTAACTTATTAACTTATTAACTTATTAACTTATTAACTTATTAACTTATTAACTTATTAACTTATTAACTTATTAACTTATTAACTTATTAACTTATTAACTTATTAACATATTAACTTATTAACTAATTAACTTATTAACTTATTAACTTATTAACTTATTAACTTATTAACTTATTAACTTATTAACTTATTAACTTATTAACTTATTAACTTATTAACTTATTAACTTATTAACGTATTAACTTATTAACTTATTAACTTATTAACTTATTGACTTATTGACTTATTGACTTATTGACTTATTGACTTATTGACTTATTGACTTATTAACTTATTAACTTATTAACTTATTAACTTATTAACTTATTAACTTATTAACTTATTAACTTATTAACTTATTAACTTATTAACTTATTAACTTGTTAACTTGTTAACTTGTTAACTTGTTTACTTGTTTACTTGTTAACTTGTTAACTTGTTAACTTATTAACTTATTAACTTATTAACTTATTAACTTATTAACTTATTAACTTATTAACTTATTAACTTATTAACTTATTAACTTATTAACTTATTAACTTATTAACTTATTAACTTATTAACTTATTAACTTATTAACTTATTAACTTATTAACTTATTAACGTATTAACTTATTAACTTATTAACTTATTAACTTATTGACTTATTGACTTATTTACTTATTGACTTATTGACTTATTGACTTATTGACTTATTGACTTATTGACTTATTAACTTATTAACTTATTAACTTATTAACTTATTAACTTATTAACTTATTAACTTATTAACTTATTAACTTGTTAACTTATTAACTTGTTAACTTGTTAACTTGTTAACTTGTTTACTTGTTTACTTGTTAACTTGTTAACTTATTAACTTATTAACTTATTAACTTATTAACTTATTAACTTATTAACTTATTAACTTATTAACTTATTAACTTATTTACTTATTAACTTATTAACTTATTAACTTATTAACTTATTAACTTATTAACTTATTAACTTATTAACTTATTAACTTATTAACATATTAACTTATTAACTTATTAACTTATTAACTTATTAACTTATTAACTTATTAACTTATTAACTTATTAACTTATTAACTTATTAACTTATTAACTTATTAACTTATTAACTTATTAACTTATTAACTTATTAACTTATTAACTTATTAACTTATTAACTTATTAACTTATTAACTTATTAACTTATTAACTTATTAACTTATTAACTTATTAACTTATTAACTTATTAACTTATTAACTTATTAACTTATTAACTTATTAACTTATTAACTTATTAACTTATTAACTTATTAACTTATTAACTTATTAACTTATTAACATATTAACTTATTAACTAATTAACTTATTAACTTATTAACTTATTAACTTATTAACATATTAACTTATTAACTTATTAACTTATTAACTTATTAACTTATTAACTTATTAACTTATTAACTTATTAACTTATTAACTTATTAACTTATTAACGTATTAACTTATTAACTTATTAACTTATTAACTTATTGACTTATTGACTTATTGACTTATTGACTTATTGACTTATTGACTTATTGACTTATTGACTTATTGACTTATTAACTTATTAACTTATTAACTTATTAACTTATTAACTTATTAACTTTTTAACTTATTAACTTATTAACTTATTAACTTGTTAACTTGTTAACTTGTTAACTTGTTTACTTGTTTACTTGTTAACTTATTAACTTATTAACTTATTAACTTATTAACTTATTAACTTATTAACTTATTAACTTATTAACTTATTAACTTATTAACTTATTAACTTATTAACTTATTAACTTATTAACGTATTAACTTATTAACTTATTAACTTATTGACTTATTGACTTATTGACTTATTGACTTATTGACTTATTGACTTATTGACTTATTGACTTATTAACTTATTAACTTATTAACTTATTAACTTATTAACTTACTAACTTACTAACTTACTAACTTATTAACTTATTAACTTATTAACTTATTAACTTGTTAACTTGTTAACTTGTTAACTTGTTTACTTGTTTACTTGTTAACTTATTAACTTATTAACTTATTAACTTATTAACTTATTAACTTATTAACTTATTAACTTATTAACTTATTAACTTATTAACTTATTAACTTATTAACTTATTAACTTATTAACTTATTAACTTATTAACTTATTAACTTATTAACTTATTAACTTATTAACTTATTAACTTATTAACTTATTAACTTATTAACTTATTAACTTATTAACTTATTAACTTATTAACTTATTAACTTATTAACTTATTAACTTATTAACTTATTAACTTATTAACTTATTAACTTATTAACTTATTAACTTGTTAACTTGTTTACTTATTTACTTATTAACTTATTTACTTATTTACTTATTAACAGACTAGCTGAAGTCTTTACCCGGGCTTTACCCAGAGTTTTCCGAAATCAGATGTAGACAGTGACCTTCTTTTGTTTTAAAGATCAGGTATGCAAAATTTCACCTGCCAATTGCACGGAATAAAAATGTTGATTTGTATATAAATCAAAGTTACAGGCTACAGTCCGCCGCAGACACTGCTCTATGGATATAGAAAACTACTGTACAATTGTGAAATACATTTATCATCAAATGATAAAAATTGAAGATACAGAAAAGTGGAGTACATACACAATAAATAAATGAAGCAAAAGTAGGACATACATACATTAGAGCAGAGGTTCCCAACCCTGAGCCCGCGGGCACCATGGCACCCGCAGGACGATTCGTATGTGCCCACCACTATTCGACAGGGACAGAATTTTTTTTACAAACATTAATTAAAAATGTGAATTATTTTTATTTGTTTGTTAGAGTTATTTTTTTGAGTGCCTATGTTTATTAAATACGTTCGTATGTTTGCTATATTGTATGTATGAGTGGTTGATCTCGAACAATTTTAAAGTTATAACATTAAACCTTTATATTTTTTTGATGTATAAAGCTAATTGACTCTTGTCGGCCGCTTAAAAAAAAGTGAAACTGACATTTGTAGCACCCCCCCCCCACCGTGGTGCTCGCCACCCTACCGATATCCTACCTAAGGTTGGGAACCCCTGCATTAGAGAGACAAGGCAAATCCTGTACACGTTGGTAGACTTTTTTTACATTTAGAGCCATTGACCAGCGGATGAGAATAAAAGTTTAAAAATGCTCGCAACTGTACAGGGAGGATCCGATGAGAAAGATCGGTTATTCCTCGAATCAAATTTTTTAAAGTAAAAATTTAATATCGATTTATTTCATTAAAAACTTGCTTTAATATATACCTACATTCACGCAAGCAATAAAAATGCTCAAAACGCACGATGATAAATTATTAAATATCGCGTACTTTTTAAGTAGTTTTTGATCATAAGTATTTATGATTTTTCAATAATGTCTAAACAAAATAAGTGTGTAAAAAAAATCTGAAATATTTTAGTTTGTAAGACCTTAAATAAATAGACAAACTGAGGTATTTTCGTTACAATACACGTTCTCGGATTTATTTTTTAATGGTTTTAATTTAACTAATATTAAAATTCCGAAAAATGTGTTTACTAGATTATGTATTGATTTATTTTGTTGTATGATTATATGATTTGAAATGTGTGTTGTATGTATAATACAATATGTCGTTTGAAAATTGAACAAATCTGCCAACGACAAATCTGCCAACAATGGTATAACCTCAGTATATTAAAAATAAACTTAGATTTTCAAAATTTAAAAAATGCGTTTACTAGATAAAATAACAATATTTAAAAATTATTATGTTTTTTTGTAAAAAAAAGTAAATACGTCTAGAATTTGATTTAATAAGGACTAATTTCCGGTATTCTCTGTTAATACCCTCTGAACACCACACAGGAGGATTAGAGGAAAGCAATGTCCCTCAGGGTTTATAACATCTTTGAAGATGCTGTGTAGAGGGTCTTTTTGAGGAGAGGAAGGAGTCACCATGGGCCTTGAAGAGAGCTATGTTGTAGGAAGGAGGAAACACAGAGGCCGGCAAACCATTCCACAGTCGAGCTGTTGAACTTAAGAACGAGTCGTAGAAGCGACCCGTTCTCATATGACAAATTTAAACCATGTACATATGTTAGGCGCGCGTTTGGCGTGTTTCCCGACTATGCACCGGTGTCGAGGGATCAATAACGCCAGTTCCTCGGAGCATTTTCCATTGAAATACCGCTAGAACAAGGGTAGCATTCCTACCCGACGCCTGTGCCCTAAAGAGAATCTATCAAACGGATCGCCCGTTTCTGCACAGGGGTTTCTGAGTCGAGGGTTTTGTCAGGTACTTTGGGGCTCCTGACCAAAGGTGGCTGCCAAATTCAACCGTGGGGCGCACTGAGTCAATGATTTCGAATATAATTATTTCGTAAAGATCAAAAAAAAAATTAAGAAACATTTTTTTGGAGTGTATAAATTATTTATGTATTTGGGCAAAATAAGTATTTGTACACAAGGTCCTGTATGTTAAAGTGTAGTATAAATGATTTTCAGTCATGAATGATTATTAATCTCTTTCATTTATGATTTGTACAATTGACTTTTTTACAAATAAATTTTTAAATGTGATTCTTTGAATTCTTCAAATACGCATATTATATATTCATTTAGCTATTTTGCTCCTACTTTATGCACGGGACAGACGCGAAAATCACATCAAAACATACTTTATAAAACAATATATTTTCTACCGACACACTACATAAATAAAATATTTCTTCCCAGAGGGGGTCAGTTGAATTCGCGAGCGGCCGTGAAACACCATTTATTTGTATTGGATCTGTCAACTAGACGGCTGACAGCTGCTTGGTCGCATAAATATCGCATCGGGAGCGGTTACGGCGAATAACGCCGAAGACCCGAACCGCACTTATAACAAACACATCATCTTATTTACGTGTGGCGGGTCTCTATTGGCGCGTTCTGACGCTTCGATTTTTGTTGATCAACTCGACACTTACAGCCGTTGTGTCCAATCGTAATAATCAACTACTGAGTCGAAATCTCGGCTCAACCCTACTCAAATGCATAAATATATTCTTTCCAAACCACAATCATTGCCATACACTACTCAACGTAAGGAAGCTACCCTGGTGGATTGGGGTTTCCTGAGGATGCCGTACTTATAAAAACTGCCAACAGAGTCTGACATCTGTCATCTCTATGTCATCTCATTTACGCCAATTCACACTCCTGCCGGTTTTTTAGAATTGCGTTTTTTAATTTGAATTATGGACATATTGACTACAGTAGATATTGTGGGATGGACGAAAATGCATGTTGATTATATTATAGGGTCACACAAGAGGCAATAATAGGCAGATATTAATTATATCGAAATAAATAATGGGAGGATTTTCCAACCGTTTTAAGATGACATAAAATGTGTTTTTTATATGTTTTGCGCCCAATTTTGTCATGAAATCAATTGCTTGTAGCTTTATGATTCTCTGCAACTGGAAATGTTCACATTAGAAATCGAAACTGTTTCAAAATTTGCCCATCCGCATCCAACAAAATCGTAATAGAACAGCTGTTAAACGTCAGACTATGGTCAAACTGTAAAATAAATAAAAAAGAAAGTCAAGCCAACACTTTATTTTCAACATATTAAATAGGTTTGTTTAAAAAATATAAAATGTCAGTTTATGTATTACACTATTTAAAAGAAATAATTTATGTAAATAATAAATACAATTATTAACGTTTTAATATTAATTTAACATGAAAAGTGTTTACTTTGACGTCATTTTATTCTCTATTATAAACAGAAGGTCCCACACACGAGTAGTCAAAGTTATTACGTTGGACACAGGCAAATAGGAGAGTTTCCTGACGATCACTATAGGATCACTTGACTGAGTGGCGCTTCTCGGTATACTCAGATTTATCAATTGAAAAGTTGGTCACAACGGCTGTTAAAGGCGCATCGACACGTGTGAACCTTCTTTCAACGAACTTGAACAAGTTTTTTCAAACAATTTTTCACGTTCAATCAAAGTTGATCAACAAAAATCGCATCGTGTGAACCGGCTATATGGGATTGTATTGAAGCGCTATTGTATTGTATCTTTTGATCTGAACTTTGCGACCATTTTAGATTGGTAGATACAAGCGACTTGTGATAAATCACAGGAAATTATAATTCGTGTAGCATTTGTGAAGCTGAAAATATTTGCCTATCAAAAACAAATATTGTCAATTTTTTTTTGATAAATAAATAAACACTGTTAGAAAAATCTTGATTAAATCAGATTAAGTTAAATTAAATTAAATTGTATTCAGATATATATTTGTCAAATTTTAAACCTGTCAAACGATTAAATTTGGGAGGAACTTTCAATTTTGTTTGCTAGTGTGGGTACCACCGCCCCAGGAACCATTTATTGGATACCCAACACCTCTGCCCTAGGGAACCCCAAGCGATTCGCTACGTTTGGTGACTTATCAGGGGTGCCAGGGTTCATGGGGATGAGGTTTGTCCGGATCTTGGCGGTGTATGCATAGGCAGGATCGGGAGAGACTGGTTGAGGGAAACCTTTTGATCCCTCCAGCCGGACATCGAAACATCGCCTTGCACCGCAGTGGGAGGGATGGATTCAAACGTCCGTCACTCCTGGACAAATTGACCCCCAGAATCCTACCCACCCCTCATACCTTTTTCCTTCCCAGAACTTCCTCTCCTTTCTTTCCTAAAAGACCACCCGCACAGCATCCCCAAAGATGACATAGACCCTGAGGGGAAATATTTTCCTCCGGGCCTCCCGTAGCTAATGTAAAATGACCTCTGAGAAAACATTCTGCACTCCTCACGGAGCTGGGCTTTGGCAAGAAATTAAATTTCGTCATGAGGTAACAGTAAATATTTTAATAAATAGATTAGATATATAATTATCAGTTCCAATTTTGAAAACTGAAAGATCATTGAACTTAGAAAATTGAACGTATTACGTCGGAACACAATTTCAAATCACATATGTACCCACGAACAGAAATGAGTATGTTTAATTATTATATTGTAATTAAAAGAAACGTATGTTGCACTCAGTTAAATCGACAAGGTTATACCATAAAATTTCAAATATCACAGACAGTTTTTTCTTGACATTCCATCCTCTCCGCCTATCTACACAATGACACAGAATTCACGATGAAAAGTAGCGCACACAGTATTTTAAATGTTGCATTAGTGCAGCTCTGTACACATACCTTGCAGTACACCCGTGATTGATGCCAATGTGATAATTGATCCGGTTAAATTTTCACTGGACTTGTTAATTATTTGTGTTGGAAAGATTTTAATTTAATTTCAATGTCAGCCCGCGCTGATCATAAGTTAGTTAGTCTCGCAGCATCTTTCAAGACATAGTAGCAAAATGTCCGGCGTGGTTTTCGTGGTTTGTGTACCAACTGCAAACTTTGAGCAGGCCCTGCACTATGGATGTGGAACGTCCTTTCCTCAAGAGGACAGCGGGAAGTTCAATTTTAACAATTCTCCCAACTTGTATTCTGTGGAAGTGGAATTGAGAGACAAACGAATTGATAGAATTCCAATAACAGTCCAAACCGTGCAAAATCAAGGCTACACAAACCAGGGCTTCATGGATCAGAGGATTTCTGTCCATGACAGAAGACCTGGCAGTGTGGAGGTTGTGCCAATGGAAAAGGTATGTTACGAAAATACCACCTTCTTCATTGACTCCTTCATGTTCTTTTTTGTTTCCCTTTCTTCATTTTCTTTATCCCCTTCATTATCTTCTTTACCACCTTCTTTACCTCCTTCTTCATCTCTTTCTTTATCCTCTTATTATCTTCTTGATTTCCTTCTTCATCTCGTTTTTAACCCACCTATATTTTTTTCCCTTCTTCATGCTATCCTTTATTTATTTATCTCCTTCATCGTCTCATTCTTTACCCTCTTATCATGTTATTTTTAACCTTCTGTATCTCGTTCTTTACCCCCCTAATTATCTTCTTTGTCTCTTTTTTCATCGCCTTCATTAACCTCTTGATTATCTCCTTTAACTTCTTCTTCATATCTTTCTTTATCCCCTATATATTCATAATCGCCTTCTTCACGTTATCTCTTATTAATTTATCTCCTTCATTATATAGTTCGTTACATTTACTTATTCATCTCACTCTTTATTCCCTTATTATCTTCTTCATTTCCTACTTCACCACCTTCTTCATTTAGTTCTTTACCCCCTTATTATTTTATTTATTTCCTTCTTCATCTCAATCTTTACCCCCTTATTATCTTATTTATCACCTTTTTCACCTCCTTCTTTATCCCCTTCATTATCTTCTATACCTTTTCCTCCTCCCACTGGCTTTAGTCATATGAGAGTTCCCAAATTAGGGATGTCATAATTCCACTGGCCTTCACCCTTGACTTGCACCTTTTTTAACGTGATCAGATTATCATACTGAACAAATTAGAGCAGTCATGGTTCTATCTGCTGAAAATAAGGGAATGAATCTTTTGTCAAATTGAAATTTGATCAAGTAAACGTAATCGCAAATAAATGGTTTAGTGAATTCCAGTTTTCCACCCAGAATACCTGTTAACAAAACTGACTCTCAGATGATGTCTGAGGGTCAGTTTGACGTTGCTTTTGATATTGAATGAATGATCTTATCCTCCATCACTACCTTTTTATAACACAACAATATACCTATAGGTTATACTAATACTGAAAAGTCTGTCGAGAACTCGTTCAAAACGTTTTTAAATCACTTTAAAAAAATTAAATGTCGAGGTTACATTCTGATTGCCGGTCCCTCCCACTCGACCGAGGTATGTAATGAGTGACTGAATGCTGTTTGAAGATACTGGACGAGGTGCTGAAGAAGTTGGAGGTGGAGCACGTGGTGTGGTGCGGGGACAAGCTGGGGAACTACTACGAGGTCATCTTCCCCGTCCCAGCTGGAGACCCCTGTGAGAACATCCTGCACTGCCTCACCGAGCTGGGCATTGGCAAGAAACTTAACTCCGTCGTGAGGTAACAGTACTTGCTGCATAATAAAATACATATACCTTCTCCCAAAGACCTCTGAGAAAACATCCTGCACTCCTCACGGAGCTGGGCTTTGGCAAGAAACTAAAGTTCGTCGTGAGGTAACAGTACTTGCTGCATAATAAAATACACATATCTTCTCCGTAATTACCAAAGACCTCTGAGAAAACATCATGCACTCCTCACGGAGTTGGGCATTGGCAAGAAACTTATCTTCGTCGGGAGATGACAGTACTTGCTGCATAAGGGTCGAAACACGTAGAACGCGGATAAAGCAGTCGGCGCATGGGCGGCCGACGGCCGACAATAATATTTGTATCTAAACGTAAGCGCAAGCCGTGAAGCCAGATTCAGATGTCCGCAACTCGGTACAAAATACCGCCGCACAGTGGGCTGAAAATCGCCTTTCATAGACATAGAGACTTGAATTTTCAAGGGTCTTTTTTTGGCTGGAAATGGATTCTGCTGATCATTACTATGCTATAAAATTTCGTATGAAGCAATTGCGTGTACAAATGAAGGAGTTATAATTTTTTAAAGAAAAAATTGTATGGCACTGACATTAAAAATGAGGCTATCTCTGAAATCATAAGGTTGGCCATTACATCCTTACACACAGATATACTACTATTTATTTGTATTTTTTGACATACTTCGTATTGTGGCGCAACTTGCGCTTTTTTTTTAAATCCTCAAAGTTGAAAAAAAAACTTTTTTATGTTGATGATTCATTTTAAATGAATTAATGCTTAAATGCTTTACATATGAGTATGCTTTGTCTAGTTTAAAATATTTTATTGACACTATAAACCAAAATTTTGCATTAAAATGAATCATCAACATAAAAAAGTTTTTTTTTCAACATTGAGGATTTAAAAAAAACGCGCAACTTCGCCACAATACGAAGTATGTCAAAAAAAAATACAAATAAATAGTAGTATATCTGTGTGTAAGGATGTAATGGCCAACCCTGTGATTCCAGAGATAGCCTCATTTTTAATGTCAGTGCCATACAAATTTTTCTTTAAAAAATTATTACTCCTTCTTTTGTACACGCAATTGCTTCATACGAAATTGTATAGCATAGTAATGATCAGCAGAATCCATTTCTAGCCAAAAAAAGACCCATGAAAATTCAAGTTTCTATGTCTATGAACGGCGATTTTCAGCCCACTGTGCGTCGGCGCGCTCGGGCGCTGGGCGCGGGTAGTCCGAAATACGAAACACGCTTTCTACGTGTTTAAACCCTAATTACAATACCACGGAGAAAACCTTGCGAGAACATCGTGTAGATTTTATTTTAAGATGAAACTGATTTTTGGAAGGTCATAACTTCTATAAAAAAGTAACTTATCAAAAAAACCAAAAGTACCGACACGCTAGTAGTTGATATATATTTTATGTAAAAACAATATTTTCTCTAGGGTCCTCTAAGTCCAGAGAGATAAATAGGGAATACGTTTGTATGGAAAAATCACCGCCGGGTATTCGCTTAAGGGCCGGTCTTAGAACTAATATTAACTAACCGATATTGTTAATAGGCGCGACCATGCTGTAAAAATCTTATCATGATAAATCATAAGTGATTCTGTATTCATGATATTGTTGGTTACCTGATAAAGTAGTGTTCATGGAGGATCTTAAACCAAATCTACCTAATTCTTGATTATATTTTTACAGTGTAATGCCATGCAGTGTGGTTTACTCGGGATTGCAAACTGAAGCAGAGAAGGAAGAAATCATTCTGTAAGTTTATTTTATTTATTTATGTCTTTTTACAAAGCACCTCAATAAAAAGCTAGTCTAACCTTTACGCGTGGTTGAAGTAAAACTTCTTTGACTAAAAACTTAAAACTAAAAACTAGATAAAAACTTATTTTTTAGGCGGCGGAACATGATAAGGTTGTTGATTTTTACGGTTATTATTAAGAATAGACGAAAGGGTAAAAATTTTCCTGCGATTCAGCCATTTGAATTCTAAACAACACTGTTTTTATTATCACACTACTGCCACTTTTTACTTTAAAAGCTAGAAAAGAATATTCATCCTAAAAAATAATAAAAATCCAAAGGTTCAACTAAAATCTTTAGTTAAATCATATAATAATCAACAAGACATAATAAAAACCTATTGAACATTAGTAAACAAAAATAAACGTCTGACGTTTGAGTTTGCTTTGACGTTTTGTTTTTCGTTTTCATCTCACTCATTGTTGCCGTACCTATCTACAACGTTTTTTTCTTTATTAAGGAGAAAATACAGACACAGATGTCAATTCACAATTCATAAAAACAACAACTAGAGAACTCACGCATCCAAACTATTTCTCACCAATTGCTCAAACAGCAGATAAAAACAGATATAAATATTTTAAATTATAAATAATAGAGAAAAAATATATAAATGAAAATATTATTTCACAATTAGAGAAATGCGCAATATCCTTATAAAAGTTTACAAATATTAACGATATTTTGAAAAAATTTTGGAGGGTAAAAAAAAATATAAAGTTAGATAAAAAAAACGATGTCATACAGAAATTACAAAAAAAAAAGGAAAGGACTTAAAAATTATAAACTTAGTCAGCCTTAAGGTTCGATTCCGTACCACGCGGCAGTCGGCAGACGGCAGCAGCAGACGTCGACTGCAGTGACGCCGACGGCAGACGGCACTAATTAATGCTGTCGCGTAGGTTCCGAAGTCGACGGCAGTGACGGCAGTTGGCACTGTAGTTGCTTCGCTGCATCACTGCCGACGGTTGTGTCTTCCACACAAAATTATGAATAATAAAATGCTGCAAGTATTATTGCAAGAAGAAGAATACGATGATGATTTATTATTGTATTATTACTCAAGTAGAAATCCTATACTGCCAACGTACTTAAATAGACTGGAAGAAGGCGCTTATGAAACGTTGATAAAAAGACACCTAAATGAGAGTGAACATCAGTTTAATTTGGTAATCTCTTTATCTATAGATTGGTTATCTTATTTTATCCTTTCTTTTCTCTTTCCAGTTCTTATTTACACAAAATATAAACGGACGTATGTACGATTATAATATGCAATGCAAATACCAAATCGCTTTTTTTTTTTAATCCTTTTATACCTTTTATTTTGTTATTATTATTAATTAAAAAAACGTTGGTTATCTTTATGTTTTAAGTGGGTTTTTTTCATTTTATTTTATTCTGTCTTCTTTTTTTTCTTCTTATTTTATACAACAGGACTATAATATGCAATACACATATTAGTTTGTTTTAATGTTTGTCTGTTATAATTTGTTGTCTCCTATTATTTTAACATCTGTGCAAACAACGGTTATTATGCTATAAACTTTTAGTTTTTCTTATTCTTACTTTTTTTGTATTTTTTCTTTTTGCATTTTATATTTTTGTTGTTGTATTCTTTCTTTTCTTTTTATTTCCTTCATTTCTTTTTGTTTGTACAAAACATGCTCTGTTCAAGAGGTTTTGCTAATGTTGGAGGTTTAGCGATCCGAGACACACTAAAATATAATTTTTGTTCCCAAGTAGGTGAAGTATCTTGGCAAAGAAGGGTTGTAAATTGTACACAATAGTCAGTAAAAGTTTAAAATAAGTAAAAATAAAATAAAAACCTACTGGTTTTATTGAGGTCTTGAGCGATCTCTTTCCAAACATTTTCTCTTATTCTTTGATATTTATAATTAATATTCTTGCAATTAAATAAGCACGGATTTTTGGACACTAAATTAATAAGACTTTCGCTTTCTCCGTCTTTCAACACGTCCATTATGTCTGAAGTCGACGGCAGTACTATGCTTGCACTCGAGTGCCGTCTGCCGCTACGCGTCAGTCGTCGACTGCAAGTGCCGCGCGGCATTTGCAGTCGTGTGTCGGAAACGGTCCAATACAAATACATACAGTTAAGTAGTGCCGTCTGCCGTCGGCGGCAATTCAGTCGACGTCTGCCGCTGCCGTCTGCCGTCTGCCGCGTGGCACGGAATCGCACCTTTACTAAAAAATAACACTCCGCGGCCGTTAAACGGTGTTTCTGTAGCACGTTGTGTAAAGTCTGTACATTTCGTTTTTCAAATTCTTACTAAACAAAATATATGGTTTTGATCTGACAACGTCGCTATTTTACCAGCCTTACTAATAAACTTTCTGAAAAATTTGTACAATGGTCAAACAACCATGTATGAAGAATCCTTACTAACTAAGAACTGATTAAAAATTGTTCATGGAAAGATATGTACATTGCTTACACGGCCAAGGAGGGTAGTTTATCTGTTATATATATTTGTTCCATTTGTAATTTTCAACGAATTTCGATTTTTTTTTTAATGTCCTATATATTTATTATTTTTTGAGATGTCGTAAAAACAAATACCATTTTAGAACCAAAATTTAATTACCTTTAAGATTTTCATATCTTAAAGGTAATTAAATAATATACATACATATAATATACTAAGTGTTTAAAAACTGTAGTATTTTAAGCTTCAAACATCAAGTTGAAAAAAAAACTCACTTACCCCAAACACTTTCTATTAAAACATTGAAATATTGGGAAAAATTCAAAAAACACAGTCCTTTTATTTAATGATTTTGAAATAAAATTATCACCTCACTTTTTACTCCTTCAAACAATAAAAAAATATAAAAAAATCTTGAAATTCGCTTTTCATTCCCAAAAATTTACAATAAAAAAACTCACGTTTGAATACATTGCTTGCACATCTTAAGACATTAATTTCTTTGATACGTTTACTAAAATATGTATTAGACATTTAAGTCACCAAAAAACATCACTTTCAAGAATTTATAATAAAATGAAGATCTTAAAATGCAAATTATTTCTGAATTTAACCTATAGAACCATTTTCTGACAGTTTAATTTAGAACACACGATTTTAGTGCCACAATTTGACTTAAACTAACAAAAAACAACACAAATTAATAGCAAATATATTGAGTACATGAATATACAGGGTGTTAAGGTACGTACTTGAGTTACTTTAACCAGTGATTCCTGACATTATTTGGAGTAAAAAATGTAAATGAAATTTTGGTCTCCGGTGACTTTTTTTATGTCAATTTTTTTTTTTTCAAAATATTTTTTCATCAAAATCAAACAAAAAAAAAATTCTTTCACATGATCTTATTGGTCTCTCAGCCGAGTTACCGCCCCGCCACTTACCCCGCCCCCAACTACCCAACACCTACTATTATTTATGTTTTTGGAGAAAAAAAAAAAAAAAAAAACATCAAAAATGTCACCGGAGACCAAAATTTCATTTAAATTTTTTACTCCAAATAATGTCAGGAATAACTGGTTAAAGTAACTCAAGTACGTACCTTAACACCCTGTATAAGTGCGAATTAGTCATAAAGATTGAAATCATTAACTAAAAGATCATATTAATCAGACACACATTACGCGACCGACTTTTTTTCGTAGAGTTTGCGTACGCGGCTATATTTTCGGCAATGCGCAGGCGCATCAATCACACCACCTAGCGGATTATTATGAAAACTCCAATTTAAACAAGTAAAATCCAGCGTTGTCAAATGTAAAGATTCACAAAAACACCGTTTAACGGCCGCGGAGTCTTTTTTTTTACTAAGGCCGAGTATGTCTAAATTGTTTACTTTGTACTTAAATTGAACGTCATTTCCGTTTTAAAATGTCATTTCCGTCCAAAAAAGATTTGAGTAACCCGTCGGAATGCCCCTAAAGAAGTCTTACTTCAAAAATGAAAACATTTATTTCAGAAGAAACTCTGAGGATACTAAGAAGTGGAAGAGTTTTGTGGAGTCCGTGAGATCAAAGTTGACTGTGAAGCAAGTTGTGGACGGAGTTAGAAGCGGAGGTCAGCTCTCCTTCGACTATCTGCTACTCATTATAACAGCTGAGTAAGTACACTTATCTACTGGATTTTCAATGTGGCCACCTCTGGCCCGGAGACACAACAGACCTAAACCTCTCTGCAGAAATTGTGATAGGTAACTTTTGTCTTTGGTTTTGACAGAATTAGGCGCTCCGCTCACCGGAGAAACTGAAACCAAACTAAAACTGGTTTTTGCTATAGTTACAACCATAAATAAACCAGTTGCAACCGCGCGTTGCTATGGTTGCCAGCCAATCTTCTCTCACTGCGTATGTCACTTCTACGATTTCAGTAATTATCTCAGCTTGTTTCACCATAGACGACGAACACTTCAACTGTCATCTCGAAAACTGATAACAAAACTGGTGTATACTTAGCAACTAGGGATTGGCGCGTTGCCGTCGGCGGCAACTAGCATGGCGAGTTGCGAGTCACTGCGTGCGTTGCCATTGACAACGGGTTTTTGAGAAGTTGTTTAGTGCGCGGACCATCATTATTAACATACACAGGATAGCGAATTGAGTTACAAACTGTTTTTTTTTTTCACCCTAGGGTCTAGATTAATTTTTCAAAATTGCTTCGTTAAGAGGATACCCGGCGGTGATTTTTCCATACAAACGTATTCCCTATTTATCTCTCTGGATTTTAACCCTAGAGAAAATATTATTTTTGCATAAAATAGATATCAACTACTAGCGTGTCGATACTTTTTGTTTTTTTTTGATAAGTTACTTTTTATAGAAGTTATGACCTTCCAAAAATCAATAAAATTGACTGGTTTAAACGCCGTCAAAAGATGTTCAGTATACAAACCATACAATGTTTTTTTAAAAAAAGCAAAACGTACAGACATAGAATAGTTTTTTCTTATGTAATTGGTAAAAAAAAATTGAAAATCAGTCCATTTTTGGAGGAGAAAAGTGGGGAATACAAAACCTCCATTTTAGTTAGGTGTCAGTGCATTGTCCCTTTCGCTCAATATCCGGTGGAGTAAGAGCAACAGTGACAGCAATATTTTAGTAAAATCTATTTCTGCACCACCGGGTATCATCTTAATGTGGGAGGAACACAATTTTTTTCTTGCAACGCCGCGCTCTGGTAACCTATTGTGTGCAGAAACTGCACTAACTCTGAGGATACGCTCCGGGAAGGGCTATGGTCTGTCAATCAGGATCAAATCAACAGAGGTTGTTTATGCCCCTGCATTTCGAATTGGTTCCGCTGGATTATCTTTACATGTTATTATACGTACTCCAGTATGTCAGGAAAAGAGGAGAAGCTAAAAAGAAAAAGTCTTGAAGAGATCCATGTTGTAGGAAGGAGGAAACACAGAGGCCGGCAAATCGTTCCACAGCTGAGCTGTTGAACTCAAGAACGAGTCGTAGAAGCGACTTGTTCTCATGTGATCAATGTAAACCGTGTACATACGTTGAGCGCGCGATTGGCGTGTTTCCCGACAACGCACCGGTGCCGGGGTATCAATGACACTAGTTTCTCGGAGCATCTTCCATAGAAATACCGGTATAACAAGGATAGCATTCCCACCCGATGCCTGTGCTCTAAAGATTGCAATACGTTTGTTAAGACCGGAGAATCTATCAAACGGATCGCCCCAAAGTGGCCCCTCTGTATATCATAGCCATAAAATATTGATGTCATCATTATAAGGTGTTTATTATACGTAAGTCTTGCCTAATCACCAAACTAACTGCAGGTAAACATATAATCTCGGTTCGCCAAAGATTTCATTAGTATTTCGGCTTCGAAAGTGATCTGATTGCTGGAAGCGCTAATTTACTATTATCAGAGCCCTTATTAGTCACCGTGTGTCCGTTGCTAGTTTGTTGGAATTTTTTATTTGTGAGTGTTGTTTTATAATGGAATTTCAAGTTGAAGGTATGTTAAATTATTTTTAATTTTATAAATCTATAAGCTTTTGAATTGCACGCCTGCTACGTGCGTATACATTTCTTGGTTAAATTTTAATTTGTATTTGTGTTTCCATAAACTTTTAACTACTTTGCAGAATGATTCCGCTAGTGTTATTCAATGAAAAATGTTCCTTAGAATTAGCAGTTTATGAGCCATAATTTTTTGCCGCGCATTCATGCTATCTTATAAATTATGCGGCATCTACGCTGTTCGTATTCCGTCGTAGAAGTTACGGTCTACGAAAAAACATGCGTATGGTTGGTAATCGGTTTACGTACGCATCACGGTTTACGATGGTCTATGTACAAATCATATGTACATATAGTTTGGTGATAATGTTTTAAATTTTATTTTAGGTCCCTTTTACAAGAAGTGTTTCTTTACGCGGATGCACATGTTTGACATTTGGTTTCTCTTCTTAATTAAAAATCTCTCAATTTTATCAAACCACCAAACTCATTACCAAATTAAACATCTCTATTACAATAAATTTTTAAATATAATTTAATTTAATTTATTTTTATACTTGTATATACTTTTAAAAAATAATTACAATGGTTTACAATGTTTACATAGTAGTACAAATAAAGTTCATATTCAGTAACAGGATGTAAAAAGGTATGTAAAACGGTTAATAGTAGCATTTTGTGAACACCTCACTGGGAGAACCTGTGCTGAGGTGTTCACATGTTTTGGATTAAGAGATATTCTGCCGACATAAGTAAAAACACAGTATCCTCCTTGATATTGTCAAGAAGGGCACCGTGGATCGACCCATGTCGGCAGTATCGTAGACATAAAATTGGTAGCAGTTAAAGTTATACAAATAATTGTCTTGAAAAGCGGACAGGTATATTTTTGATTTTGAACCACACGCCACTGATTAAATAATATTAAGGTAATATTTTCTGTCCAGAAGCAAAGTTTTTAGTTTTATTTGTTTGGGTAGGTGTTATAATGTTTTGAGTAAAGTGAATACCTTGTTTTTTGATCCAGTCAGTGATATGTTTTTTGTGAATATTTGTAGAAGCATTTGTAGTTAAGTAGTTGTTTCAGTTATATAGCTTAATTGCATAGTACTTAAAGTTTCTCTGCCCGTGTGAGGTATGTGTTATCGGTATATCTAGTGTTTTTTTTTGTAGAGGCCCTGGTTTTAATTGTTGGTCGAGGTTCCTGCACAAATGCAATAAACACTCAATAGTACTTGAAAATTGTTTAAGTAATTAGTAATTGGTTTACGTACTAAATAATTCCAAAAATATCAATTAACCATTACTTGAGAAATGAGACAATAAGTATCACCTAGTGCTTTGGCATATATCACATTATTAATATAAATTAATACCTGGAAAATAACATTAAGAAACAATGTATATTATTAAGGGAAAAACACAATATACTAATAATGAGTGTTATTCCCAATTGTAATTAGTAAAATAAATCGAAATTTTAACAAGTCATTGGAAACAAATAATAATGCTAGTATCTACCAAACAATTTGAAATTTAAGTCCTGGAGTCCTCAAGGTGGAAAAATTTTTTGGAAAAACCGCTATCTAGCAGTTTAACGGGACGTTTTTGTGATTTTGTAATTCATACAAATAAAAAAATATACATATAATTATATTATTAGCATTCCCCAACTATTTAAAATAGATAAACTCTTTGTAAAATCAATTACAATCAATTGAACCCACTGTTATAGTTTTAAATAATAAATAAAGCCTTATATGTATGTATAGTTAACTAACTAATTGTATTTATCAACAAAACGCATTTTAAAATACAATAGCATATGATTTCGACCACCGTTACACGGGCATGTGCCTAGCATGGTGGTCAAAATTCTCAATTGTAACTATACCATGAATAATAAACTATACCATGAATAAATTAACATTAAAAAAAAAATGTTTATCACAACCTCAACATGCTATAACCACCCTTCCTTGAGCGCTGGCCCGCTGTGGCGCCCGTTTCGACACAGAGTCGAGGGTTTTTTAGGTACTTTGGGGCTTCAGGCCAGAGGTGGCTGCCAAATTCAACCGTGGGGCGCACTTGCGATTTGTACAAAGCCAGATTTCAGGGACATTTTAAAAAGCTTTGTCAAAATCGGAGCTACATATTTCTGCAACGCACCTCTGCAATACCAAGGTGGGGATTCCAACAAATGTTGTCGTCAGCTGATAGTAAATCTTTACTATAATCTCACAGATCTTGCAATGTTCCTCTTGGCTGATGCTGGACGCCATGCCGGCGGAGGCTCCTTCAGGTTCGGGGTCACATTGTGGGTTCTGTAATAACCTCCTGTTAGTTCCCTAGCCGCCTTGGGTTTGGTGGAGAACAACTCCCCGAACATCGTGGCCGCGATGCTGGTGTCTCCACTCATGGGCCCCGTCATGTCCATCACCTTCGGGGTGATCATCGCGGACCGCAACCTGCAATGGGTGGGGCTGCAGAGTCTGGTAGTGGGAATGCTGCTTTCCTGCCTGTTTGGGTTCATCTTCGGGCTGATCCTGGGCACCACGGACATGCCTTGGGGCTTCGGGGATTGGCCTACTGAAGAGATGAAATCAAGGTAATCTTCAAGGGTTACCCATGCCTTACTATATACCTACTTATTTAGTTGCCTAGATGCTAACAGCTGATGCTAACAACTCTAACAACAGATAGTATAATAGACATAATAATAGACAAATATATAAATAGATAAATAGTAACAAAGACGTTTTCTTCAGAAAATCACCTCAAGGGTTCTTTACAAATGAATTTATATAGTATGCAGGGAACAGATAACAGATTTTAACCAGCGATTTCTTAGCATATTTATTTTTTTATTATGAACCAAATTTTTAGTTTTTTTTTTTATGAACAAAAAAAAATTATTGAAGAAGAAGATAACAATAAAAATCAAATTTTTTTAAATATGAAAATTAACAAGACACAGAAAAATAATAAAATATAATGGCTTCAACTTAAGATTATTATTGTAATCTTCTTCTTCAATGATATATTACATTGATGGGAATAACCTTCAAAATGTTAAAAAGAGAGTTTTTCTTATACAAAAAAAAATCATTTCACTTCGCCTAATTCACAATATAATTTTGTTAATAAGCGGGGGATTGATTCTCAATTGAGGGGTATGAAAGCAAAAATGCCACTCTACAAAAGTACTGTTTTCGATAAATCACAAAGAAAACCGAACCAAAGAATACTGAGCATTTTTCGTGTGATTTTTAAGTAATTACTTAATTAGTATAATCCAAAGTGAATTATTATAATCAAAATATAATGTTATAATAATGTGTTTATTGGTCATGTTGAATTTATTTCGAATTCAGCTTACAATTTGGTAGGCGGGTATGGGTAACGCCGCCCCGAGAACCATTTATTGGATAACCAACACCTCTGCCTTAGATCACCCCAAGTGGTTCGCTACGTTTTTAGACTTAGCAGGGGTGCCCGGGTTAGGTTTGTCCGGGTCTTGGCGGCGAATGTGTCTGCCAATCTATTGCGTGGCAGGCCAGATCCGGAGAGACTGGTTGAGAGATACCTTTTGACTTCTCCAGTAGGGCTCTCTCGGAACATCGATTGCAACGCCTGGATGGAATCATTCCTCCGTCTCTCGACCCACTGACCCCAGATTCCTACCCACCCATCATACATTTTTCCTTCCAGAACATCCTCTCGTGCTTCTTACAACATACATCATACAACATCCACTGAAGTGGCGAGATTCCAGACATATTTAGCGATAGCCCCTAGAGTTTTATCATTACATTTTTTTTTACACCGCTATTGGACGGTTGGTATTTATTCTTTGTTATTATTTCTTGGAATTTTTTAAAATGTTGACCTTCTATCTGTTTTCTCTACATTAAAAATGAGAAGTAATTTGTGTAAAAGGCATTGATTGACTGGTTTATAATTGTCTGATTGTTTCATTAGAGGAAAAATGCTTGCCTTGTGATGGGATTGATTCATGAGATCACTAGCGGTTCGTGTTATGAGTAGGGTTGCCAGATGGTCCGGATAAAAAAACTGAACATTTTTTATCAAAGGGTTCCTTTGATTTTTATTGATAGGTAAAATTTGTCAAATAATCAAAGGGTCCCCCCTTTGATTTTGGCCAGATTAAACAAAAAATTACAGAGGGTGAATACAATGAAACACTTAAACATTAAAAATTATATTTATTATTGCTATTGATAAGCAAAAAATCACCTTGTAACATTTTTTTTTAACATATCTGGCAGTAGATGTTAATGCTTTTAATACTCGTTTATTGCCTGAAATTGTCTTTAAATTCAGTGCAACTGATATTTAAATTGAAGAAAACACATAATTTTTACGGTATACACCCAGTCGATTTCTTTCGTCAGTACATAAATTACTCATTAGTCTCATTACACTAAAAACTCTTTCTACGAATGCATTGGATACGGGAACACTGCACATTTTCAATAGATTTGGTGCTGATTCATCGTTGAAAAACCTATAACACATATCAATGGATTTTCCTTCAAGTGAAAGAAAAATACTTTGAAGTGCATCCAGTTCGACATAAATATTTTCAGGAGGAGATTGCTGCTTCCATGGGGACAGTGACCCTATTTCAATTAGTTCATCTAGCGTAGGTTATCTTCCGCTTTCAATATCCAAGCAACTGAAAGTTTTGTGGGTTTGTTTTCAAAAGGGTACCACTTTTCAATTTAGGCCAGTGATCTTATATATATATATATATACCTCACTCAGAAAGTTTTAGGAAGTTTTAGGACGCTGTTCTTTCCTCAACAATAGAGAAGAAAATAGAAAAAAGATACATACATCAAAAATAAAGTAAAAATTTAATTTAAATATTATCAATGTATAAATGTGTGCTTCAAAGTTACTTTAATTGAATCATTAGTATTATTACCCACACTGACCAATTTTGTTTTTCATTAGGACTGTTTTATTATGTAACACTTCAAGCCAGTGCAAAATGGCTGACCACTCTCTTATTTCCGAATAAATCTATATCATATAGTATTAATCAATAAACAAATTTTAATATACCATTAAGGCATTGATTGAATGGTTTATAAGTATCCGATTGATAGATTAAATGCAATGTTCATTTAAATGGGATTGATTCATATATATAAATAAGGCATTGATTGATTGGTCCATAAGTGTTTGATTAGAAGTAATGTGCGTTCCTTCTAATGGAATTGATTCATATTTATAAATAAGGCATTGATTGATTGGTTCATAAGTGTTTGATTGTTTGATTAGAGGTAATGTGCGTTCATTGTGGATGGGAGTGCTGTGGGCCCTGACCTCTGGATCCGGCGTGGCGGTGGCCCTACTGCAGGGCAGTGCGGGACCTCTTATCGGAGTGGCCATCTCTGCCTCACTACTGCCACCTGTCGTCAATTGTGTAAGCTATTACCTTTCTTTTTCCATTAATAGTGTAATTTTCCAAGTCTACCGTTTCGTATCAATTATTAGATACTAGTAGTTCTGTGAATAGTAGACTTCGCGTAACATTGATTAGTAAGTCTAAGTCTTGAAGACTCCTCCGTGCAACTTTGAATGGGTGTTTGGTTCTACCAACCTTATTATTACAAAACATTAAATAATTGCATAATATTAAATTAATTATCTATAAAATCCTTCCATCGATTTTATTACGCCAACTAAATGGTAATATTTTTTTAAATGCGAATTTCGGTTATGATTTTTCTTTGATCGATAAATAGTGACTTCAATGATTAAATATTAAGATTTGAGGATTTACTCATTAAGTTATTCCATAAATTAAAAAATATATATATTCATACATAACTTTAGGAAAAGTCGATAGATGTCGCACATTAAAAAAAAAAAAATAAAAAAAATAAATAAAAAATATATATATATATATTTATCCAAGACACCTATCTAGATTGCATTTAGTTTGGGAAGAATCTTGCAGTCATACATAAAGGCATGAGTTAATAAAAATATGCGTTATTGGTAGTTCTTAGTTGACGTATGCTACAAATAATATGACCGTAGGGTCGAGTTAGCTCAGTTGTTAGAACAGGGCCCTGAGAAGGCTAAAGTCCTGGGTTCAATTCATAGATCCGTATCTTTTTTCAATCTTTCTGTTTCAAATTTTCGTTTGGGAGTAGCTAATATTTGTCTTCAATGATTAAATATTACAATGATTATTATTAAGTCGCAGGCCTCGACCATATTTTGTCAGAGGATCAAAATATTTCCGCTTCGCAATAAAATCCAAATAATGGAATATTTCTGAACGTATTTAAAAACTAAAAAAACTGTTTTTGAAAGGTTATAAAATACCCTTTAGAAATTGAGATCGATACAAATAGAAATCAAAAAGAATAAAGTTTTTAAAATGGCTCACGATGTTTTATCTAACTAAAATTACTGATAACGAAAAAAAATTAAAACACATTCTTTTAGAAGAATGTTTTATAAACTTTTTTGTCACCCTTTTTGCCTTTCCATGTAAATATGATTAACAAAACAAAGCTTCATAAATATTTTTTAAATTATCCGAATCTTTGGTTTCATAAAAGTGTACATTTTACTTCTTTTGTGGTTAACTTTTATATTTTAATATAAAGCATGGTGTTTTTCTTCTTCCTAACACCGTTTATATCATATTTTTCACTACGATGGTGAGGGGGACACACATTTCTATGAGACCTATATAAAGAGAACCAATTAGGTTAGTAAGAAATATACTAACCTAATACTAACCTAGGCTTGAAGAAATATCCATAGTTCATCATCTTATTTCCACCAATCATACTTTTAATAAGGACACAGGGGTTAAAATTCTTCACCGTAATAATAAAAGCAAAAAGTTAGATAACCTGGAAGCACTTGAAATTAAAAAATCCCTAAATAATAACGCTAATATATTGAATAACCAAATTAATTTATCGTTTAGTCCCATTCTAGATATTTATCCAATAAACCGCTCTGTTATTGCTGGATTTCCCGCAACTACCCCCCTCCCCCTTTGACCTCCCACTCCAGCACCTAAATGTTTGGTATATATCTATCAATATTTTGTATCATAGGTTAGTTTTAATATTCTCCTGACGAAGGAAGGGTTCTTCCGAAACCGGTAGAGTGTAATTAAAATTAAAGTGGTCTAAAACAAATGTATATATTTTATTGTAAATTATGGCGAGCCACAAAGTTAATGCTTATTACGAACATGAAATATCCATAGATCCATCAAATTTGCTAATCAAGCTATGTTTTTTATTTGTAGGGATTGTATTGGGCTCTGGCTTGTATCTGGTTGAGATACGACGGAGTGAAAATTCCCCATATCAAAGGAGAAGAATACTTTGGAAACACATCTTATGTCCCCCTCTATTCTGATTACATTCCGATTGAATTTGCTATTAACGGTAAGTTTATTCAATTTTATTGGAATAATTTTTTTTTAGTTGTGTGGCGATGTATTTATAGCTACATATCACCGTTCCAGGCGTCGCCTGGCACCGACATCTCCCTTCGTTGAATTATTATTACCACTTGCTGGAAAGGTCTGGGAGCTGCTATTAGCAATACACAGCGCCACGCGCGTCGTGTCCATATTTCGCGAAGGTTCTCGTGTGTGCCTACCGATCGAGTAGTTGCTGTACCACGGCTATATAAATCGAGTCTGCAGCCAGCCAGTCAGCAAGTAACTAAACGTACACCTTATCAGTTGTATTTTTACGCTTCTGTTTTTATTGTTTTATTTGGTAAAATATTATACTATCCATTATTTAAGTGTTTTAACTGCCCAACTAGGAGGAATCCCGTTTTAGGGCAGTTTACGTTGAATTTTAATCTAAAACAAATAACTCAGTAACTAATCATCAAACGATTATTATTATTATAGAATACGCCAAGGCATTTTAATCACGACACCACCAAATTTGCTTTGAAGATTTATTTATTTAAAAAAATATTTTTAATACCAATAAATGCAATATCATTGAAGAAGAAGATAATACTAATAAATCTAAATGAAACATGAAACAACAAGATACACCTAGACCCCTGACAAACCTTACCCATGAACCCGGGCACTCTTGCTAAGTCACCAAACGTAGAAAACCACTCAGTGTGACCTAAGGCAGGGATGTTGGTTATCCAATATATATTTTTTTTATTAACTCCACAGGAAGAAAATAATTTTCCTCAGGGTCTATGGCACTTTGAAGATGCTGGGTGGAGGGTCTTTTTGAGGAGAGGAAGGAGTGAACATGGGTCTTAAAGAGACTCATGTTGTAGGAAGGAAGAAACACAGAGGTCGGCAAATCGTTGAACCCAGCCGATCTGTTGAACTCAAGAACGAGTCGTAGAAGCAACCCGTTCTCATGTGATAAATGTCAACCATGTACATATGTTGGGCGCGCGTTTGGCGTGGCGTGTTTCCGGATTATGCACCGTTATCGAGGGGATTAATGACGCTAATTCCTCGGAGCATCTTCCATTGAAATACCGGTAGAACAAGGATATCTTTCCCACACGACGCCTGTAATCTACCGACCGTTATGGTTAATAATAGTAAATGTTAACATTATTATTTCTCTACGCATTGAAAATGCCGAAGTTGAGAGCAGCAACCAGATCACCAGATTATTCACGACTGTGGAACACTTACAGAAGTTCTAAAATGCGTGTTTTTAATCAATTATATAATTTTATTTAATTCTCCAGGAATTGTAAGTGCCTGTCTTACGGTGATCAATGTGATCTGCATCTTCATAACGGCCATCATGGTGCTGAAGATCAAAGAAGTGGCCGCCCCATACACTTCCAGCCCCGAGCTGCGCAGGTTCTGGCAACAGGATCTGCGTATGGCCCGGGAGGAGAACCGCGCCAGCAGCATGCGGAGCAAGGAGGATGCGGAGAGGAAAGAGTATGTATATCTTCAAAATAGCAAAGATCCAGCTCGAGCAGCACAGGTTATTGACCAAATTCGTCATCCATGGTCAGTTATCAATATTTGCGATCACGGTCTACGATTTTTAATACATATTCCGACCGTCGATTGACTAAACTCCCGTTTATTGTCAAAATGTGAATGTGGACTGCCAATGCATATTTAGGTTAGTATTTCAATTCAACATTGCCAATTTATCAATATTTTTACGTAATTGATTGGCGTAAAAATTATAGTGTTAAATCACAGAAAAAACCTTCAGTGTTGCTAGCGTACATCAATTTCTTATTTATTCCCTGTCACAATATCGGTTCGGCTGTCAACAGTAAAAGCGTGCTCGGGACATCGATATAAAATCATCGGAAGTTAAGCGTATTGATCCGATACCGCAAAGTTATCGATTTCACCGTGTAGCTTCGACCAAGTATATCCCGTGTAGAGATCCTGTACAGAAAAAATTGGATCATTGGTTTATTGATTACAAAATATACAATTTGTATCTATTATGGATACCTTCTTGCTTTTCAGATATATGGAAGACATAGCAACAGATGAACTGAGCGACAAGTTGGACGAGGCAGTGAGGGAGGCCATTGACGATGATACCTTTCGGAAGGTGCAGAGGGTGAGCTACCAAACTCATGGACCTGAAAATGTAAGACGATAATAACCTCAAACATGTTTGTTTAATTTTATCAATAAAAAATCGATAAAAAACTCCGTTCAAAATAAGTATTTTAGTTTTTTCTCTGAAATAACATTTTAAACACAGTTATGTAAAATACACGGCTCAGTCCCCCATTTTATTTATAAATACATTTGAAGGAACTAATACTAGTAAAAAAGACACAGCTTTCAGAGTATGTTAAAAACAAATAAATATAATGCACCTCATCACCAACTTAGCAAGGGAAAAATTGACCATTATATTACAGAGCATTGTTCCGGTAAAATAAAATTATTGTAATTATCTTCTGATGATGGAATAAAAAATAGCCACGCATTCCATCACTAGAAGGTACCTCCCCCTACACGAAATATAACTATCCATTCAATACAAATAATGATTAATAACTTTCCAGGTAGCTCGTCAGTTCCTCAACCCTACAGTTCACCACCCCCCTCTCAGTCGATCTGCGTCCTTCAAAACCAGCAACACCCAGCGGCACAGTACTGCATCAGCCGACCTGGCCGCCCTCGACAAGCTGGTGAGCGCGCTGCTTGGAACCCAGTCCCGAGAAGCCCCGAGAGAGGTACCCAGCCGACACAACATGCACCAGAACAAATCGTTCAGGTCCAAGAGAGCATCCTCCGTGTCCAATGCCAGCTCTATAGGACTAGCGACCATCATGGAAGCAGGGAACTGTGACAATAACAGAGAGTCGCAAGGCACGGAGAGGTCCTCTTCTTGGTCAGAGAAGGTGTTCAACCATCCTGTGGTCAGCAACGCGCTGGGGAACTTGAAACCTGAATCCAGGATGAATATTCAAGCGCACGATCCGTTGATCAACCCGACAGAGATCGGGACAGATATTGAATATGAAGATGCGAGGGAGGTTCAGAAGTAGTTTGTTCCTATCAGGGAGGCATGTCTGTAGCGCTGCAATGATGGTTCGCTAGATTTGGGGTATGAGTGGTCCAGGTCTTGACGGATGCGTCTGATCACCAACTGCGTCGCTGCTCGGATCGGGAGATGCCGGATGAGGGAGACCCTTTGACCTCTCCAGCTGAATTCTCGATCCATGGTCTTGCACCGCAGAGTAAGGGATGAATACGTCCGTCACTCCCGGACTCACAGACATATTTTATTCATATATTTTTTCCATTTCAGAACTTCCTCTCCTTACGTTTCTTAAAAAATACTCACTTAAAAAGAGTTAATAATGTTAAACATATATAGGTGGAAGAGTTAGCGAAATATTATAGATGTCCTTCTGTTTATATACCATTAGGATGCAATTTTGCTCCATAGTTCAAGATGTATTTAACGGGCTTTTTTCTTTTGATTTTGTTCTGCAAAGGCAAGAAAATAATATATATTATAATATTAATAAACAAAAAAGTTTAAATAATAATTATTTTAGGTTGGCTTTCGTTGCCCAGGTACGTTGTTCGATAGGAATATAATAGTAAGCGGATATAATAGTATAATATAAGTAATATAAACATCAAAAAGTATGTGTCTAAATAAGTGTTTTTTCTCAATACGATAATTCTACGAATTAAACACAAAAACAAAAAATATTTATCAATAAAACCACGATTTATTAAAAATGAGCTTTTATTTTTAAAGAAGCCAAAATTATTAACATAAGTATGTGATATCTAATAAATTTAGCATCAACATTTTAAAGTTCTATATAGTTCGTTTAATAAAATGGCAAACAACACTCCATTAACAAACAAATCCGTGTCGATACAGAAAAAGAACTGTATCTAGTATGTTACGGGTAATTCTAGAAGAAGAGATAAACAAGTTGATCCGGGTTAACTCAGCATTACCCAATCCTGTTGGGTAATGTTCGAAAACTGACAAAAATATAGTTGAATTCGCAGTTTACCCGTGAACACCTAGGTCTATCCAACACTGGCCGGATAATGTTTGCCAGTTTTTGAAGTTTACCCAACAGCATTGGGTTAACAGCTATGTTAACCCGGATAAACCTAGGTTTACTTTAGCATTACCCGTAACATCTATTACATTGAAAAAATATTGTTTGTAATAAAAATATAAAATTCAAATGATTAAATTGTTTAACAGAGACAGCACAAACATTTGCAATCCAATCAATTGTGGATTTTTTTATCAGATCAACTCTAGTTTCCAACAAAAAGTCAATTATCTTATTTTTGATCAGATCAAGAAATCATTTGATAAAAGTGAATCAACAGAATACTATCTCTAATGCGATATTTTTAGAATTCTTGTATAATGCATATCAGTGCAGAAGATTTCACTTATTAAGTAGAATAAATACCATTAAATATACGACACGGTGTTACAAATATTTACAGTGTAGTTAATGCAGATTTAGAATAAATAATACAATATGAACATTTATTACGTCGATAAATATGTTTCTGTGCATCACTTTGTTTATATGAAATACGTTATTATCAAATAATCGATAATGGGTTTTTAAAAGGTGTCAACAGGCTGAGTTGAAACATTAAAATTTGACTAAAGGGATTATTTTCACAGAAGCCAGGCTCCAAAACGGCCTATTCAAAGACTGTTTAACTCAAAAATATCTATTTCCTACTAAAATTTCTATTTTAAAAAGCGGAGCTTCAAACCAATTCAGTTCTACAAAACTGAAGTTTTTAGAATTGAACATAATAGTTCCGTATCATCCCCATTCAAACCATTCTACTTTTAACAAAAATATACTTACTGCATTTCGGGCATTTAGGTGCATTATTCAAAATAGTGTATTGTGTATACTAAAATATAGAGAAAAAACCCTTAATTTATTAACATCTTCGGTTCCTAAAGAGGAAAGAGATTCACATGCAACATTATAATATGAAAATAGTCAGTAACGCTGGCACTGGCGTCGCTAATACGAATATTTCCTAATGACTTCAAAAATAAATTACTAAGGACATTATTTAGGAAGTGACTACAGATCAAAAACATCGATCTAGAGTTAAGAGTATAAATCAAAACCATCGATCTAGAGTTAAGAGTATAAACAAAACCATTTCCTTCTTTTCTAATAATAATTATTACATGTTGAACTATTGCTTTACTATTGCTCAGCAGAGAACGTGTTTATACTAATTATATTTTACGACATCTAATTATTCTCACTGAGCGCTGTCATATTTAAGAAGTTTATTATTACAATGTTTTTTTCTCTCGATTTCATCAATAACGTTGTTTTTTTCAAGACCATGTTGAATGGTTTTTCAAAATGATTTCTGAAGACATATTCTGTTGCGACGGCGTAACGCGTGTTATATCGGCTATATGATTTCTGAAGACATATTCTGTTGCGACGGCGTAACGCGTGTTATATCGGCTATATGATTTCTGAAGACATATTCTGTTGCGACGGTGTAACGCGTGTTATATCGGCTATATGATTTCTGAAGCATATTCTGTTGCGACGGTGTAACGCGTGTTATGTCGGCTATATACGACACATTTTGACAGTTTTCTTATAGGTACACGATTTTCCGGATCACACTAACGTGCTAAATACTTTTGCCGCGTAATCCTCGTTAAAAGATGCCAGTCGCGGGAAAATATGCGAATCGAATGTCATCGCATACATTAAAATAATACGACAAACGGATTATCATTAATGAACGCCTGTTAGGCTTGCCTGTAAGTCGTTTTAATAAGTAATAAATAGTAGTTCGTGTTTTTAAATAGGTGATTAATCCATTTACTCACGATGGGCATAGACGAGCCCTTGAAAGCCTTAAAGACAGTCAATTACGCATGATGGACGCCTTCCGATATTCAATAATAAATGTTGCCTTTTTGTCTCAATTATGCGAACACAAAATGATTCTACATCCAAAGATAAATTCCAAAGTTAGATTCCAAAATACTACTTCTTTTACTTAATGATATGGATATGTCGATTACAAATCAAAACCCACAAATAGCCAATATTTTAAATAATTTCAACACAACGAATAAAATTTTAATTAACAATTTTGGGCGGCTGATTAAAATATTTTCCTCTTCTAGATCAATTACGAAATAGCTAATTGAAAGTAATATCATTGCAGAACAGCAGTCTTCTTCTTTGGATTTTAGAATATCTAATCAACAATACATATGGCTATACAGGGTGTATCGGCACGTACCCGACAAACTTTAACCAGTGACTCCTGACATTATTTGAAGAAATAATAATAATAATTGGATGACTTGTATAGCGCCGTTTTTGTGAAAAATTACCTCAAGGGCGCTTGAAGTAAAAAATGTATATAAAATTTTGGGATCCAGTGACATTTTTGATGTTTTTTTTTTCTACAAAAACATAAAAAGTAGTAGGTTTTGGATAGTTGAGGGCGGGATAAGAGTTCGGTCGGTTATTCGGCTGAGTGGCCAGTGACGACATGCAGAAGAATTTTTTTTGGTGGATCAATAATCAATAAAAAAAAAAATTGAAAAAAATAAACGTCATCGCAAAAGTCACCGGAGACCAAAATTTCATGACATTTTTTACTCCAAATAATGTCAGGAATCACTGGCTAAAGTTTGTCGGATACGTGCCGATACACTCCGTATAACTGGGCGGATGTCCGACTCATATTTTTTGTAATTTTTGCAGGATTTTATTTAAATTATAACTTCTTAAAAATGAAAACGCCCAGCAGGGAAATCAATGTAACTAAAGAGACAGTACACAGTAGTAGGTATACATTCTTCAATTCCTTTATGCACCAAATTATGTAGGTACTTTTATATAACTCTTCCACAAACAAAGGACATCGTCATTATTGAACTATGTTTTTCATGTTAACATAACTTTTCAGTAAATTAGTAACAAAGAATTTTATTATTTTTCCAATTCAAACTTTCAAAACATTCTAAGATGACAATTCAGATTTAAGATCACAACAGTTTTATTACATCTACGTGATGTGTGTTTACATCTTGTGTGGGAAATATTACGAAACCGGTGGCATCTATTTTATATTTACACACCGGGAATTCCTTACATTATTATAGGTTAACTACTTCTCTATGAATAAGCTTTTAATTTCCCCAAAGCTTGTAAAATAAACTAAGTAAACAATATTTTAGATACGCGTACAAAAGACATGTCTAGAGATTTGAATAAAACAAATCAAGTACTCAGGCTGCTCCATAAGAAAGCTCCTTTCCTACATTCTCAGTAGAATACATAGACATCAAAATTGATAGACTAGTCTTAACATAAAATCTGGATATCATTTCGACAAGCTGGAGGCAAAACACGTGACCTAAGTTTTGGAACCAGGAGGGTTTGAGAGTGCTTCGAATAAACTACACAATTAGTCCTAAGTTGACTGCCGAAGAGCGTACATTGAAATAACCAGACCTTAGGCAGAAAAGTAAAGTTCGTTAGTAAGGCAGCAGTTTACAGCGCAGACCATTATGGGACATTTCTACCCAGGATCTGAATACGCTACGCTACGGCGACGCAAAAAAATATTGAGGTAGATAAATAATAACATTTGTAAAAGTGTCTAACTAAATAGTGTAACAAAATATTCAAATTTCGGAACAAGTCCGAACTTTTGTTTATCCGATTTGGAAATTATAATAAATTATTGGTAATTTGTGAGCAAATTTTATTTGGAGGATTAAATAATGATTATTACAATGCGATGCCTGTATGCAGATTAATTTATTAAAAAAATCACGGAAATGCAGACGGTCACGCCGGCTCATTGTGTTGTGCCCTTTCCCTGCTTGGCTGGTCCATAAATTTGAATTTCTATGATAGAATACTTGAACTAGTAGGTTAGTATATTGCAATTAGAGCTGAATTCGAAGAACGGTGCCTTGTAAGACTTTTAAAAATTAAAATAGTTTTCAGGAAAGTTGACACGACAGTAATATTAAGACATTTACTTAGAATGTAGAAGATCAGTCTCAGATAACAGGCCATTATTATTCTTTTTTTATATATTTGTTTAATTCAAATGCAATAATTTAATCGCTCGACATTTATAGGTTCTTATAGAGTTAGAGCATTAGTCGCTAATAAACATTATAATATATTCTAAAAGTAGTTTAAAGTAAGAAGACACTATGACTGACATTTAGTTATTGCGAAGGATAAGTATCCTTATTTGCAGTTTCTTTAGTTAGAGAACCAACGCACCACCGAATCAATAGACATTGGTAGCACCGTTTTCCAATTACATTATAGAATAGATCCACAGGCACAGCTTATCATTCATTTTCTAACTTTCATTGAAAATATTCAAAGAGCAAGTCTCTTTATTTCTCGACAATAACCCGTAGTATAACCCTTGATTTGTTCACCTCAACAATAAATTCATTCAAATTCATTGGAATAACTTTTGAAGGTTATAACAATCAATCCAATATTAATCAATTAAGTCGAAGATAAATACTAAGAAATCTAAACGAAACTTGAAAGAGAAGACATAAGAAGAAAAAAGGTAACGGTCGCTACTGAGAATCTAAACAGGGATCTCTGTCATTCAAAAATTTTGCAGCCCAAAAAATATGGGAAAAAATTAGTTGATGATAATATATTTACGAATTTGAAATATGACAGCGAAAAAATATGGAGATAATGTAAATAAAATATTTCGCTTAGATTATTAGTACCTATTATCGTCTTCAATATTAATACATTAATTGTTAATGCAATTATAACAAATAATTGAAAGCCTGATTTCAATATATTTATTTTGTATTAATAATTTATTTTTACCAGGAAGGCCTCGGCAATGTGTTTTTAAAGTTATATTGCAAAAATGTTTTCTTTTCATTTTCCCCTCCCTTGAATCGAATAAAGGATGAATACAACACAATTCAAATAAATGGATAGTTTACATTAAAAACTCGATAGGTGGACCCGTTTACGTATTCTCAAAAATATTTGAAATATTTTATTAGGAAGGAAAAAATTTGCACCGAAGCAAAGATTTTTCTAATAAAATTAATAAGAAGTTAGAAAAGTTCGCTTAAGAAGAATCATATAATAAATTTGATAAAAGTAATTCGTTTTAGTTCAAATATAATACAATTTACACGAGCGACGTTCTTAGTTAGTTAGTTAGTTATTCTTATTGTTACAATTCTTAAATTTAAGTGCGTAGTAATTGACTAAAAAATTACGGACAAGCATTTTGTTCAAAATTTGATTGAATAAAGCATTAATAGTATCTAATAGTACATAGTAATATCATAATTATTTCAATATTTGTAAAGTAAGAGTCTAGAATGAATTCATTTAAAACATTTAATCATTTTATTTTCGAATTTTCATAATTACATGATCCATATGTTATGAAATGGAAATACCTTAAAAATGAATGTTATTTTTATAAAGATGTACACAACCCCTAAAATCGTCCTCAGTCGCTTTAAAATTTAATATGTACAATAAACATTTACATAGTAACCTATTATAAATGTTCGATTTTTATTTACAAAATAATTAACTAAAATAATAACCATATGCATATGTTTCAGACCTTGCACGAAAGAGACAAGGTTAAAAAAATACTTATTACGTTGGACAAAATGACATGTTAAAATATGTTATATTTTTTTCGTTTTTAATGTTTTAATCATTTTTTTAACAACTCCACCACATCCCCCCATTGTGATGCCTTCTCTAACACCCTCGGCGAAGTTTTCTCTTGTATGGCGCAGTTGTTGCTTGGGTCGTGATTGGATGTATAGTATCTGCGTGCCCTCATTATCGGTAGGTGCTTATTCCACAGATATGATTTGCATCGAGCCCTTTCACCCGGAATACAAAAAACTATTAAAAAACTAACGGACCATTCTCACACTCCATTAGTCTCGCCAAGTGTGAAGAGAAGGCATATCGATTGAGTTAAAGTGATAGAAATATGTACCAAATTACGCCACCAGACTTGCTATAACCAGTTCTTGAGCTTATTTGGATTAAATAATGTTGGCGACAATTTGATCTTCGGCGACTTTTCATTCCGTATTTTCACTAAAATCAGTATGCATTGGACAGTTAGTCGGGAGGGGGTTGGACGATTATTCGGCTGAGTGCCAAAATGCCACTTACATTAATTTTTAACTGCAAATAAGGACAGGAATCGATGGTCTAAATTTGTCAGGTACATTATTTAACACTTTGTATGGATGTATACTATTGTAAAATGCACCACGGCAAGCGGAAATAGCGCAGGTGGCAGCAGAATCTTGTTTGGAGTAGACACTAAGACGATTGTTAATGTTTATTACTATTTGACGCAAACAATTTTGTGCTATGATTTTATGAATGCTGTGATGACGTGTCAAGATGCTTGCATTACATTAAGCTTGAAGATATAAGATATATATATGCTAGAACGATAGGTATATGGCGCTCTCTGCCCGACAAGCTATAACAAGAAAATAATCGCGAGTAATCACACGAGATACCATATTATCCTAAATCCAAGAGAATAATCCCAGATACAAAACAATGTTCAATCAGAGATGTCGTTAGGTCCCGCCATGCCGAGGTTGCCTCTCCAGCCGCCCTCCACGGCGGAGTGGCGCGCGACCTTCTGCCTGGGCGGGGCTGGCTGCAGGGCCGCGAGAGCGGGGGCGGGCGCGGCCTGCAGGCGGCCGATGCTCTGAGACTTCTTGATGAGGGGGCGGGGAGCGCGACTCTGCTGCAGCAGGGGAGAGGTGACGCTGGAAGATTCGTCTCCTTCCTCGTCCGAGTTCCCCGCGCCAGTGAAGCGCTCGCGCTGTTTCAGACTCTGCTCCAACCGACGGAGAAATCTAAACACAGAACAAAGAAGATAACTATAAGTACCTTCCATACAAATTTGAATGGATGCAAGTGTTTCATTTAGCCTAATAGCCCAGCACTCTGTTTCGTTGACACCTTGCTGAAATTGAAGATTTCCATTTTTTTTAAATTTCGTAAATACTGTTTTGGATTGGAAATTTAATATCGATTGGGCAAATACTTGGATGACAAAACATGTCCTCAAGGCATTTATTGTGTTCTTCTGTATTCGATGACTTCTGAAAGAAGACTGTCTCTCCAAGGTTATCAAGTGCAGTCAACTGTCAAATATGATTGAAAATTGGACTTAACGGTTTAGTGTGCATAAAATACAGAACTCAATTCAATTTATTATTTTAAAAACGTTACAAAATTGTGACTTAAAACCCACAATATTATACAGTATATATATATGTATCTATACAATATTATACGTTTTTAAAGCGTTTTAAAATAAATTTATAAAGCAAAATTATATACTTAAATATAGAAATATTAAAAAGTATGTTCCAACTATTCCAACGGCAACAAAGCTTGCCATTTTAAAGCAGCTTCATTGATACTAAATATGTCGATATCCAAATTGATTCTGTTCCCCACTGACATTACATTGGAATATTAGGTCCGGCAGGTCGGGAGATAAAACAGTCCATGCTGTCGGTGACGGAGATAACCATCGGGAACAGAGGAATGATAGCCGAGTTTTCAGACCATCCACGAATCAGTCTGAAGAAACGTGTAGCAATGTGCACATCTCTGTTGACCTGTAGACGATTCATTCCAAGTGCACCCATAAGAAAGTTAGGTAAAAAAATCACAGAAATTTCTTCTGAACTCTCTACAAATGAGGGAATACTTTACCTAAATTACTCCAAATTATCCAACCACTTTTAAGTAAGGAATAATATCGTAGAAGAATGTTCACTAGTTTAAAAGGTATGTCTACTGAATCAAGTGGCTCCGGTGCTGTTGACTGGTTAACCTCAGCATCCCACTTCGACTTCTCCAGGATACTAATAAGAACAATAAAATACATAATAACTACTAGAAAAAGAATGTTCTATAAAATATGTAATTTACCTAATTTGATGTCCTATGGTCCTCATTCGACTAATCTTCCTCACTGGCTTCTGCGCTTCCTCCGGGACGGGACTCTTCGGCAGCATTCGGGCAGACACGTCCTTCAAAGGGTTATACAAATAGACGATTATATTATTTTATTTACTTTCGTTAATCATCCATCTCACGAATTACAAAAGTTATATATTAGGTATTAAAACGTCCTACACCTAACATATTGTAAATATTCCCCTATGTAAATAAAGTTATGAGATTATTGGCGTAGACGATGTGGCAACACTGGTGACTTCTCATTGAGGAAGCAGACCAACATTTGATGCGCCTTTAGTGCAATATAGAACTTGCTAGTCGTTTGATGGTCAATTTGTAACCAAACACGCTTAGTTAAAACTGTGCCAGTCGGCGTGGTTTGATATGTGTAGATAGAACTACATCTTTTGATCGGTACCAAAATATCGGTTCATAAATATCTTTTGTCCTCGAACCAGATTTTGATGCCACCACCTTTTTGTTATTTTTATTAGTATAGGGTAGGTTGTTCATTTTATTGACAACTGATTATTTGCTTGGGGCTTTATTTCTTTAAATTTAATAAAATTAATATCTTGTAAGCTGCTTCTCTTTTAGTTCTTTTGTGGTAACCTTTGCGTTTTATCCTGCAAATACCCGAATGACATAACTGCGCAGTTATTAGTTTAGAAACGGTGCGCAGTCCCAACTGTACAGTTTTATCTTATTGATTCATGAATAGATCTCAGTTCGACTGTACAGTTAAAAAAACTACACAGTATTTGTCACACACAATATCTAACTCTATAGTTAAAATTGACTGTGTGTAGCACCCTTGCATCGATGACACGGGGCTAGTTTACAAGCTACTAGTCGGCGAATTCACTATCTGCTAGTCAATTTCGTATTGTTGAGAATCTGCTAGTTAGCTAGTAAATATGATTACATTAATGAATTTGCCGGCTAGTAGCTTGTAAACTCGCTCAATGTGATCGAGGCAAGTCGGAAAGAAAACTTGTCTGTCGAAATTATTATCGCAAATTTTCAGAACGAACTAGAAAAAACCGGTTCACGGAAATAATCGCTACTCTGTCGAGTGATCAGCAATTTCAAACTTTCACTGAAAGTGGATTGTGAATAGGAAGTCCTCTAAACGGAAAGCCACCAACGTTGCCTCTCATCGAAAGATATGCTACCACTCTCATTACTTTGTTTACATATGTGTAATAATTCACTCATTTAAATATTTAAAATCGATGCGATTTCTTGAAAATACAAAATTACTTTACTTTTGATATAAATGTGCACTGATATTGGTATTTGAGAAAAATATTTTGAATTTAATTTTGTTTATGTAAAAATTGCAATTTTATTAAAAACAACTTTGAAAATCAAATTCAGTGTCGCAGTGTGACATGCCTCTCATTATTTTGTGCTTAGCGGTTTTACAAAAGTATAAAAAACTTCTTCGAAATACCTAAATAATACGATACTGATGCAAATGTATCTATATATAATTTACTTCTATAATAATAACATATCTACTGGAAGATTTCTAAAGCTAATCCGTAATAATTATCTACTAACTTGGTAGTGACTTTATTAAAAAAATGGCAAAAATATTTTTAAAGCCACAACTTCAAAATATGGAAATTCTTTAGAATCATTAATATTTCCAAGAATCTTGCATATTATCTAGATAATGTTAGGAATATCAACTACCTACAAACTTTCTACCAAGAGCGCGATCTTTATAACCTACAAACTCGTTTACAAGTACAAAAGTCAATCTCTAAAATAATATCCAAAATGATGTTTGCATTCCGAACTAAAAATATGAATAACTTTTTAAATGACTAACTACAAAAGCCAAGAGAGAACTGGAGCACAATGAAAATAATTAATTAAAAATATAATTCCTTGACGGAAAACGAAAGCAATCAAAACAAGTCGAAGTTACGATTCCATTGGCTCAAACTTCCTCTTCAAGCGATGGAAATGAATTCAGGTACAAAGACTACTTCAATTATTTTACTTCCAATGTTTAAAAAAGCGGAATGACTTTATAAAACGGAATATTCACTTTTCAGTGCTGTCCATTGTCCTGAACACAGATACCATGCCCCTTTTGTAGTCAAACCTAAATATTGTTAACTCGTTAAAGTCAGATTTTATCAATTTGGTACATTAGTGATGAACATGATTTGATTTACAGAATGTGTAAAACTAAATAAAGTGTTAATGGCTGATGTTTTTACTAAAATGAATGCATTTAACATTGTAATGGAAGAAATCTGCAGTATGAATAAGTTTGAAATTTTGACAAACAAGGAAAACTATGTGGCATCTATGCTCTAGTTTATACAACATTGATCACATTCTATATTGTTTAAATTGGTTTTTATAAAATAATAATACTCTATACATTGAAATAAGTACCAAAGTCTCGTTTATGAAAGTTGGTTGTCCTTAGTAAAAAATTGTTAGGAATGAAAATGTATTTTACCTCGCCGGTTTCTTCTCCCGAGGCTTCTGCCGCCCACTCTTGTTTGGGCCAAGCCCCCGCTGATCCTTCTGCAGCCTGCGGTGACTTGGCGTCGGGAGACAACCGAATAGTCACTTCCCGAGCTGAGTTAATGCTCTCGGATGAAGAGGACGAGCTCACTGGCTGCTGGGATCTAGATCTCCTCTTGGGACTCAGCTTCCGAGGAGCTGGCGTGCGGAAGTAAACATCCTTCCCGGGAACATCCAACAGATTCTGCATGGAGTGAGGTAATTGCGCTTTAGTAGGACTGGGAGTCTTGCTTCCTGTGTTGTTCCTGGCGGTCTTTCTTTCTCGCCGGCGTCCGTTAGATTTCCTGTGAGGCTGAGCAGTGAGCACCATGTTGATCTTGTTACTGCTACCGCTGCTGTTTTGGTGAACGCAATCTGAACTGGGAAAATCGTATAAGCCGTCGGAATCAGTAAACGGCAACTGATCCTTGTGGCGACCGTAGAAGTGAGGAGAAAATCGCCCGACACCCGTAGTTCTATCACTGAGTGGACTTTCGCTACGCGAACTTACAGGACTCAAGAGCTTGTCACATATTGTGCTCGAGTCAGACTGGATGACTATGGACGGTAGTTGTAAAGACATTTTTGCCACAGAAGTCGGAATCATTAATCTGTCGACTCCCTTTTCATCACATTTAGCGGTGCACTTCGATGGAACAAGTGATGGAACTAGTAGTACTGGTGAAGTAGTCTTGTCTGAATCAACCATTTCGTTTTTTAAAAACACTTCTAATTCTTTAGCACTCTTCAAATCCACGTCTTCTATTCTCTCCTCTAGATGATCGGTACTGATTCCTTCATCGTTTGATTCTAAGAGCGGGTCGTCGGATAATGTTTCGGAATCTGAACGGCCACGGCAATGTCTCTTTTGCTCGGATGGATTGCTAGTCACCGAAGTGCCTGGAGAAGGATTTGAATTGGTTTTAAGTAATGGTGAAGGTCTACGATGTATCAGAGCAGGATGAAGACTTGTAGGTCCTGCTCCAGGGTCCTCCATTTCAGAGGGACATAATGGATTATTAGAACCACATCTTGATGGACCCGGACTTGCCATCGAGCTGTATCCGGAGGAACTGAGATTGGAGTCAGATATAGTCCGATCACCGCGAGTACAGATAGAAAAGGGGCTCAAATAACACATCGTAGAAGGACCCGGTGGTGCTAACGATTGCCGAGGAGCTCTAGTAGCAGGTGAAACAGAGTCAGCATCGGATTCCGCTTCGCTCATATTGCAAGTGATTGTTATAAGTGGAGGAGCCATTGCGAGATCTAGAGATGATGGTTTTTCAAATTCTTTTAGGAGGCGTTTCTGTTGTTGCTTGTTTGGGAAGTGAAAGCTTGTTTCTCCTATTGAGGCACGCTGGGGGGGTGGTGAACCGGCGAACATGAGACCAGTGGGGTAGTGACGGGTTGGGGAGGGTTGCTCTACAATGAGGAGAGGTATGACGAGCTTGGGATGAGAGGGGCTGAGGTCACGAGGAGACGCCGTGGCTCGCCCACAACTACTGCTCAGTTCCCTGTCACTGTCGTGGCTCTGAGTCAGGGGACTCGGGGAGTCGTCTGTCATTTGTGTGGAAGGCGTCGGTGTATCTCGACCAATGGGTGATAGCCTCACCTAAAATAAAACAAAAATAATAGTTTAGTTCAGTGGGTATCGTGGAGTCGACGCGCCCTTCGCAAATACTCCTACTTTATCTGCAAATCAGTATGTTCACAAAAGCAGCTACTTAAGGTGAACTATCTCAAAACTGCGCAGTATAAATTAACTGTTATTATTTGGGAATTAAATATTCCACTCCAAAAAATGGATGCTATTTTAAATAAATTGATGTACAGTATACAGTAACTTACGCAAGGCTCGTCGAAGTACATATGTCAGAATCAAAATGATTATGTACAATTACCTTAAGTTTGAGTGCATTTCCGTTTGCAGTGGTTTGTGAGAATTCTGCTGGTCCACCGAGAATCCCTTCCTGGCCCAAGACAGATATATTCTGACTAGGAACTTCATCGTCCTCGTCTTCAGACTGACTCAGTGGTATTTCCAGTGAAATATGATCATCGCTCACGTCCATACCCAAGTCTTCGTAATCAGCGGTGGATGGTTGGCTTCTATGCATTATGGGCGTTAAAGCTGGCGATGGTAAAGGAGTAGGCAGTTCTCTTATGGGAGAGAGGCACTTGTTGATTGAACTGGGTATTTCCAGTAGAATAGTTGGCGGATGTAATAGGTTACATCCCGATATGTTGGCTTTGTGGGCAGTCAATACATCAAGAACGGGAACTTCGATCGTCGTGCTTTGTGAATTGGATTGCCTGTAGTAGACGGGAGAGTCAGGAGCACCGCTAGATAGTGAAACGGGAGTGTGTATCGACGACGATGAAGAATCATCGTCCCCAGCGATGTCGTCTTGCGGACTAGAAGCAGATGGCGTTGTTGACGGGCTGACAATGATCGACGCGGGCATACTTAAGCCGGTGGAGGTGGATGAAAAGTTTCTAAACATTGCCAATATTGAATCAGCGCTAGATATTTTGTTAGCGCGTCCTGCGAATTTACGCAAACCCATCCCGGGTAAGGCAGTTTCCAGGCTAGACATGGAGTCACTTCCCTGGTTGCTGGAGTTGCTGTGCGGCGAGCGCATGTCCGCGGCGGGCGATGGTGGAGTGCTGGCGGACTTCGTTCTTGTATTCTGAAGAACTGATAAACCTCCACTCATTTCTATTTCTGAGCCAGAACTCATTTCGGCCGATACTTTATTGAGAAGCCTCGCGAAGGTAACTTTCTTCTCCAACTTGGGATCGTTGAGCTGGCGCATATCCGTGGAGGTGCTGGGTACAGACACGTCGCCATTGCCAAAACTGGTTTCCTGACGCTCTAATCCGGCCAAGTCCAACTTGCCATCTTCACTGTCCTTGACTCTCCTCTCACTCATCTGTATGAGCTCTCCCATGCTAACTTTGCGTGCATGATTTTGACTTGACGATGGGTTTATTAATTGCTGGAGTATTTGCTTCTTTTCCGCGGCATTTTTCTTTGTTGGTGTTGAGTTGTTTCTTTTCTTCCGTGGTGATGGAGTACCTAAACGTTTAGACAATCTGTATAACTTGGCAGTAAGACAAATGGGTCTAAACAAATTGTGTGGGTTTTTTTTAACAACCATACAGGTTTTTGATCTGATTTTAAGATAGAGTTAAAGAGCGTTTTGAAAGTTAATAGTTGGAGCACGATTATTATCTGAAGAGTATACTAGAATTTGTTAATAAAACTTCAAGTAAAATCATGAATCACACAAAGAAAGAAATATGTAAACACAAGTTGAAAGTGCTGAAGCAAGAGGAAGAAAAACGTTTGATGAAATTGAATAAAGTAATTGAAAATATTTTATTTTACAAACCACATAAAACAAAATTATTCCACTCTTTCAAATACAAATATTATATGTTAAAATATTTGTCATAACGAAAGTTTCCAAAATATCATTAGAAAGTCAAAAAATAATTACAATTACGATGCATTCCTTATTTTATTTTATGCATTCTATTTAATTTGACTAAATTTATTTACAAGAATACTGAAACAGGATACAACAAATTGACCATGCGTTGATATTAAAATAAGGATATTTAAGGGATTTCTTACTATTTTATAAAATGCACAAAATTACAAACGAAGGAATCCAAAAAGAATGACGTGCTCACAAACACAGACAAAAATATTATGTTGTACAATATAAGCAATAGAAAGAAGAGTGGGCGGAAAGTGGCTCCAAATTTTTTAAAGATTTTTCATAACGTTGTCTTCCCCAAATAATAATCTTTTATAAGACCGTGAAAACTTCAGATGTAACATTTGCTAAGCCAATTATTTTTTATATTTCTACTAAAACATACCTGTTTTCAGTTACATTGAGATTTGTGCTGCCTCTATTTTCCAATGATTTTTAAATTAAAATATCTTCTAGTACTACTGTCATATTCAAAAAATCTACTAACTTACCTGCATTTTAAAGGATGACTGTGGACAAGGAGAGAGCTACCTTCTGATGCAGAAGGTAAAATTAATATTTTTCAGTAGCCTATAAAATAAACTGACAAGAGCTCCCAGATCTAGGGTAATTATATTACTTGTCTTTTAAACAGTAAATTATGTTATCTTTTAAGAACAATGGTTTCTTTGTAAAAAATGGAGATCTAATATAAAGATCTCCATTGAAATTTAAAAAAAATGTTACTTGGTTTGAAACCAATCTAACAAAGTGATTGTTATCAGAAGTGTTTCTGTTGGATTTATTAAGGGTCATGAAAAAAGAAGTCACCACGAGCCGCCAGGAAGGGGAAAATAAAAGAGAAGAAGACAGAGTTAGTAGAAGGGCACGTATAGCATTCCACATCAAGTGATAAAGCCAATCAGGGTGGTGCAGCGCGACAGTAGTGATTGATGCAAGACTTTACAGAACCTACACTTTGCTTGGTTCTGGCTATTTTTTGATGTTGAAGTCCTTTGATATAGATCAATTTGGATCATTTTCTTTTCCAATGGTTGTATTTTCTGCCAATATCTATCTTTCACTCAATAGTGCTTTTGTTTAAGAGATGGTCGGAAAGTATAAACGGTCAGATCTTAGGAGAAGTAAAGTAAAAAAACTTAATATTTGGAAGAGAAAGTGGAAGAAGTAGAATCATAAGAAAACAGTGCAATTTACATCTATTTTTATATCATAGGAACATGTTGGATCTTCAAATCCTGAAACAGTGGAATGGAAAATTAAAAGTGGGTGACTAGGTTCCCAGAATATTGTACCCAGAATACGGCTCCAATAAAAAATGTCGCTTACACGAAATGTGGTAATGTGGTGACAATACACCTCACACCTACAATCTCACTACGTCAAAATATTTGTAGTAATACAAAACCTTTTGTAGTAATTTAAAAACAAATGAAGTAGTACAAAGAAAAATAGTTGAGTCAAATTTATTTTGTGAGGTGAGGGGAGATTTTAGGTTTTTGTATGTAACATTTGTAGTGCGTCCGGTATTAGGTACTCAACATTAGTTGAATGATTTGAAGAATATCTCCGTAAATCCATTTTCATTATAACAAACGTGGTCAAGGAGATAATGCCAAGATAGACCTCGATTGGATTAAGAAATGGGAAAGTTTTTTAAGAAAATAACATCAAAAAGCGAACAAGAACCAAGCAAAGGACGTCCGTGAGAGTCAGTGAATACTGAAGAGTGGACATCTAGTGGTTGCCGCCGATTGTGGTGGTGCCTGGCTTGATCTTACGTCTGGGCGGGGGTCGCAGCAGGTCGTCCAAGCTGAAGGTGCGCGCGGCGGGCACGGGGCCCGGACTGAGGCTCAGAATGGAGGGCTTGCGGATACCGAGGCGGTTGAAGAGGGAGGCACGGGCGGGGCCCGCGGGGCCGGCTCCGGTGCTGCTGGGAGTACTGACTGCGAGCGCCGCGGCTCCCTGGCACAGCGCGGCCTCGCGCGCCGACTGCCGCAGCGACAGGTGATTGGCTAAAAAACACCACACAAATAATGCTTCAGTTCAAACATAAGCACGAACACACGTTACTCAAAACCGGTGATTCCGACAGAGAATACATTAGCATGACGCGCATAACCTTGACATAACATAACCATAACAGAAAAATGATAATTCGCATTTATTTTGATTAAAAAAATCAAATAAGTGATTTGTTGTGCTTGAAAACAACATTTCGATTTTTTCATAGATTCAGAAAGATTAAAAAAATTGACATTGATTGAAACCAGGGTTCATTTGCAAGGAAGAGAGCAAACGAGGCCATCCCAGACCATCGCATTGCGCCATAAGCCATCCGACGCATATTCCCTGCACATGATGACCCATAACAGTGAGCCATCGTGAAGTCGGCCTTCATTAGTGTAAAAAGTTTTATAACGTCTTAGGTCTGTGAAATTTGTAATGTTATAAATTACATACAAATTTTATGTTGTTTGATTTTTGGGATTGATAGTGTTGCTCGTCCCTCTTTTACTTGAGCCTTCTTGTCTGTCCTGCTTAGTCTGCTATTAGGATATATCTGAGAAAAGTTAGCCCAAGAAGGTGCAATACGACTTAGTATACCAAAGTCACACATGAATGACTCTGAAAATATGAATGACAATGACAAGAATGAATAATAGTTATCTCACGTCGGTTCCGATCAGCTTCCTCGGTGAGCAACTTCTCGATCTTCTCGGGGAAGTGTCGCTTGGCGCACCAGACCAGGCCGATGATGGCGAGAACCACGAATACGGTGATGAGGCCGAGCCAGAAGGGCTCCTGCAGCATGCGCTCCGATAGCGGCCGGTACGGGATGTTCATCATGCGCCGCTCGCATCTGCAACAGATTAAAAATCTTCAATTGAACCTTCGATTCAAACTTTGATAGAATCATCGATTGAATCTTTGATGGAATCTTCGATTGAATATTCAATTAAATATTCGATTGAATCTTTGATTGAGTTTTCGAAGGAATCTTCGATTGGATCTTCGATGAATCTTCGATTGAATGTACGAGGGAATCTTCGATAAAATCTTCAAAGGATTCTTCGATTGCATTGTAGATTGCACTGAACAACCAAAAACATTTATAACTTATAACACTGGATAAGTAACCTAGCGACAGCTGATATAACAAAATACAACGATCGGAACGCCGTTCTGTTGTGCGCGTCTCCTTGGTTGGTTGTGTTTTATTTGTCTACTCATTTATCCTTCTGAATAGTTTCTGATAATTAACTTGATTATCAAATGTAAAATAATCATTTAAATAAAAAAAGTGAAATCAATGATGTTGTATCATTAAAATAGTGTAGATTGCACTGAACAACCAAAAACATTTATAACTTACAACACTGGATAAGTAACCTAGCGACAGCTGATATAACAAAAGACAACGATCGGAACGCCGTTCTGTTGTGCGCGTCTCCTTGGTTGGCTGTGTTTTATTTGTCTACTCATTTATCCTTCTGAATAGTTTCTGATAATTAACTTGATTATCAAATGTAAAAATATCATTTAAATAAAAAAGTGAAATCAATGATGTTGTATCATTAAAGCATCTTCGATTGAACCTACGATTAAATCTTCGAAGGAATCTTCGATAGAATCTTCGAAGGAATCTTCGATGGATTCATCGATGGATTCATCGATTGAATCTTCAATTGAATCTTCGAGTGGATCTTCCATGGATTCCACGATGGAATGTTCGATTGAATCTTCAATTGAATCTTCGATTGAATCTTCGATTGATTCTCCGATTGAATCTTCGTATGAATCTTCGATTGTATTTTCGATTGAATCTTCGGGGGAATCTTAGAAATGTAACTTACTGTTGAAATCCATAAACTTTGTTTAAGAATAATTGATGTATGTGTGTCGGTTGTATGTTAAATACCTGGTTCCCTCCCACCAGGCATAGCAGTTGCAGTGGAAGCCGTGCGCGCGTTCCGTGCAGCGACCGCGGCCCTCGCACGGGCGCGCCTCGCACGGTCGCACGCGCGTCTCGCACGCTGCACCCGTGTAGCCCGCGCGGCACGTGCACCGGTGTCCTCCGGCCGTCAGCGTGCACGCGCCGAACACGCACGGCTCCAGCTCGCAGGCGGTCAACGCGCAGAACAAACCTGAACAATGACCATATTATTATGTACGAGAATATAGCCTGTTACTAAGAAAAAACAACACAATTTTGTTACCAAAAATGAAAATAATGTTGATAAGTGCAGAAAAAATCAGACCCGGTTAAAAATAAAATTCTCAGTCAATGTTAGTGTGGGATCTTGCATTTTCGCCGGGTGTTCTTTCAAAGGTATCAAACGTTGTATCTATCTAACACTCGATTTTTTTGCTCATATCCTCCTTGAAAGTTCCCCCTTATCAACTTGGCAGTTGTCCTCTTCTGCTATCACAATTTGTTTAAAGCTGAAACAGAATATTAACAAATATTCTCACGTTAAATAATCTAAAAAACTTCTATTACGCATCAGTCCAATCATTAATTCAGTATGGAATCATTGGATGGGGAAGTGCATATGAAAAAAATGTAAGTTCTGTAAAGGTGGTACAATAACTAATTATTAAAGTAATTTTGAAAACAACCAACATTCCCTTCAGCAACATAAAAAAAAATTTCCAAGTACCAAAAAGTAAAGACGGAAATTAAAATCTATAAAAAAGATTCAATATTACAAATATTCAAAGAAAATGTAATCAAAAAATTTATAATTAAATTAAAACAAATAACTTTCTTTAAACCACTAATATAATCACAATTACCTACATGTTTAAAATAATTTTTATAGTTAATTTAAATTAATTGTTTTTTACGATATTTTTTAATTAATTAATCACCTCTCTCTATAATATTTTTGTCGTTAGTTCTTTTTAATCTGTTCTTTTTAGTCTATACTTGTTTGTTTATTTTGTTATTAATGTCATTACTACCCTGACGAAGAAACCATCGGTATTGAAACATGTAGGTAATTGTGATTATATTAGTGGTTTAAACAAAGATATTTGTTTTAATTTAATTAAAAATGACGCCACAAAGTGATTTTGCAAAGTTTGAAGAAATAAAAAAAAATTTAAAAAAATTATACTTAAGTCATCACTAAGGCAACATAACATCCAAATTACTCATTTTCAACACAACAAATGCACAATAATTATTATATCTGCAAAAGCATAAAATATTTCAACAGTCTTCCCGAAGAAGTAAAAAAATAACAGATTTGGTATCATTTAAGAAAAAGATCAAATAATTCTTAAAAAATTAACACCCATAACATCACTAATCAAAATGCTGTAACTTCATTTCACGCCATATTATAATTTTTAATCTTACAACATCCTAGTAGGTACTTAAGATTATATTTATTGTACACTCTATTATATAAATTATGAAATAACTCCTACACCAAGCTCAAGAGCAATCTCTCTTAATTGGCGTAGAATCCTTCAAAATGTGTATTTCATTATTTTGTCTTTACTAACTGTAGCAGTGTTATAATTTAATCAATGATGAAAAAATAAAATAACGGGAACCTTTCTAATGTAAAAAAAAACTAACGTAAAAAAGAAACAAATGACTATTAAATTTAATGACAATGTTACTTTTAAAATTGCCTGAAATGAGCGTTAAGGTGGTACTGAATTATATGTATAGCAGGTATTACAATAACAACTTCATATATAACCTACTATCCTATTCAAATCGTACATAAAAAAAACGCAAACGGTAAACGTGAACGCTTTCCCCATATTACAGGCGCAGTTCCGTGTTCACTAAAATGAAAGTAGGCCAATTTGAAAGTGATAATTCATTCTTTTACATTTGAACGGTTGCCAGAGCTTATGAAAAGCAATTTCTGAGAAAAGTGTTTATCTACTCCCCTCGCATACCCCACTGCGGTTGGGGTGTTGGGTGGAGGGGTGGGGAGGGGCGAGCAGATAATCCCCCCCACCAATAATGAAGGTTGCACACAGAAAAAGATAAAGCGATTTGGCTCAGTAATGTTAAACGAAATTTGGTTTAAATTTTTTGCATTTTTCGTTTTAAAAAATTTAAAGCGAATTATTTACAATATTTTATTAAAAAAATATAAACGAACCGTAAAGAATGCTAATATATTTTATTTTTATAATTTCAACTCCACACAGGAGGTCCTGAGGAAAATGATTTTCCCCAGTGCCTCTGTCATCTTTAGGGATGCTGTGACGGGATCTTTTTGTGGAAGGAACCTGTTGTAGGAGGAAGGAAACATAGAGGCCAGCAAATCGTTCCATAGCCGCGACGTTGAATTTAAAAATGAGTCCTGAACATGGGGTGCACGCATTTGTACACAGCTAGCAGTTGTACTATTAAAGTATCTGCGACCCTGTATAGTACACTCAGTTTCTGAGAGGCTAATGCTTCGATAAAGCCCCCGTACCTGAGCTGGTCACATAGAGTTACACAAAGCACATCTTTGGAGGGCCTCTTCGGAAGATTGCTTACGTTAAAGGAGACTAGATTTTCATTTCATTATTATTTTGTAATACGTGCAGAACCAAGTTTTTAAAAGCAGAATAGGAGGAGCATAAGCCAATTTATTGTTTGGTCTCAAGAGCTAGAAAAAAACAAGCAGCCATGAAAACCGAAAGACTTTTAGTAACATTCCATTAGATGGTTGTCAAGTAAATCGCAAGAAGATGCTAAATCCATATTTGGCTCCCCATATTTCAAAACTAATTAACCAATGCATTACAGGGGAAACTTTTCCAGATTGCTTTAAAATTGCGAAGGTAATACCAATATACACATCTGGATCAAAAACGGATACCTCAAATTATCGGCCTACCTCAATTTTACCAATTCCATAAAAAATTTTCGAACATGTAATTTATGAAAGACTAAACAAATTTATTTTAAATAAATCACTGCTATACAATAAACAATACGGTTTCAGAAAAAAATCAAATACTCCTCGGCAACAGTGGATTGCATAGACAACTGGAGACATCTCTAAACGAATGTATTTTTAGTGCATGATTGATTGATAGCTGACTAAACGTTAGATATTTCATTTTAGTTATGTTCAACGTGAGTAGATTATCATCTAACCACGTTTAATAATTTGCAATATTAGATCTGCTCTATTTAACGTTTCTTCCCATGTCTTACTTTTTAGTACTAGGGCAGTATCATCGGGGAAAGTGATTATATTGCCATCAATATATAGTTTACATAAGTCATTGATATAAATGAGAAAAAGTATAGGATCGAGTACACTGCCCTGTGGTGCACCAAAATTAATGCTGGTTGGATGGATGGGATGATTTATGTGATGGTAGCTTAACACATTGCTTTCTGTCTGTGAGGTATGATTTGAACCAATCAAACGCCTTATTCTTTATTCCGATTTTTTGGAGTGATTGAATGGGATACTGTATTAAATGCCTTGGCTAAATCCAGAAATATTGCCAAACATTTATCACGTTTGTCTAGGGCTTGTGTAATAATATGTGATGTTAGTTCTAAAATAATCTAATATTTTGTAAGATGGTCGATAAGTCGTTTTTTACTATTTTTTCAATAATTTTTGATAATGATGATAATATAGAAATAGGTCTGTAGTTTGTTATGTCAGTAGGAGTTCCGCTCTTAAAAATACTATCTCCAAGGTATGTATCCCTCATTTTCCGGAGTTTGCTAATAATTTATAGGAGACGAACCGTACTTTTTTTATTAGAATAATGTTACACTGTAAAAATAATGGTATCTATCCGTTCAGATGAAATTAGAAAGAGTGTAAAAAAGAGTTTAAATGTTACCAATGTTCAACATTTAAAAAAAAGATCCTTTGTTATATTAGTTCGCATTGTAAATTACGTCCTATTGATCTCCTCTTCCTTCTGTCTCCCGCCCATCCATATACATAGATTAGTCTATTTTTGTAATTTAGTATTAAGTAAACCCCGAAGAGATAAGCTTTCCTCATTGTGGTTTTTTTTTTACAATAAAAGTGTTGATTAATTTTCAATAAAAATGATGCCTAAAAATAAGCTTGATGTGTTGGAAGAAGGTTAATAATTGGTCGATAACCGGTAAACCGGTAAACTGGTTTCAGTTTGTAAGCCCTTATTTCTCATAATGTGGGAGGTTGAGAGCTTACGAGGGCTTTTAGCCGCATCAATAATAGCGGTCTGTAGCGTCGCGCCAGTAAGTAAAGTACCCTCATCTCTAATATTTATTGGTCAAGCGCTGAAGGATTTATTCGGACACTTATTGTATCGGCTCTTTGGAAATACCTGTATCATTATTTTCTAGGCAAAACGACTACTAATTGATCGCTTTCAGAAATGTATTTTTTCATTATAGCTACCACACATTATCAGTTACACGTAAACACGAAAAGACATATTATTGTGAAACAAATATTTGTGAAAGAGGTATTTGGGAAAGATATATTTTTAATGTGATGCATCCGGACAAACATTCTTATAGGGTTGTGGTCGAAAATATTGACCGCGAATCAATTTGTGAACTGAAATCATTATATAATCAAATCGTTTCAAGTTGACACAAATGTGGGAGTCGGTAAAGATTGGGATTTTTGTAAAGGACTGATTTACCCCTTTCTTCAGTAATGCTCATTTCTTGTTAATATTAATCATTCTTATGGCCTTGAGGGATACTGGTCGATATTAAATTGCACCGAGAAATCAATATGTTGTTAATTTATTTACACCCTAATGGGCTTTACATGAATTTTTTAAAACATTGATTACAGTAATTAAGTATAAACAAGATAATTTTTTTTTTTTTTGTTTTTTTTATTGGCAAAATTTTTTGATACATACATTTACAAGTAGATACATACATAATAACATAAATGAAAAGGTAACAAAAAAATCCCACAAAGGCGAAGCCTGTGCGTGGGCATTATTATATGTGGGTATAAAACAGTGGTGGTTAAAATAAAAAGATTAAGAATTAAAAATGTAGTACATATATGTGCAGAGGTAATTGATGTTGCAGGAATTTCTGTGATTGTATTTTTATATTTAGATGTGGATATATATACATATATATACATATATATATATGTACACACATGTACATACACATATACACATGTATACATACTCATACTCATACATATATACACATGTATACATACTCACATACATGTATACATACTCACACACATGAATACATACACATACACGCAATTTTATATATATATATTTTTTAAATCTAACGATTCGGAAAGACATGGCATATTTTAGTTATTTAAAATGTAAACAGTACAAAATTATAGGAAAAAATTATTTACTTCCTTATTTTTTAACCAACTTTTAGTATATTTTTTATATAAGTTCAAGTTTTGGCATGTGTTGATGGAATTGGGTAAGGAATTGAACAATTTTGGGGCAATACAGTTAATGTGCCTTTGGGCCAGCCTGGTTTTGCAATGAGGCACTGTGTACATGCAAGTGGTGAGTCTTTGACTAGAGCGATTTGGGTTTTTATCGAAATTGTTAGGACGAGTAAATATAAATTTGAGACATTGTAAACAGTAGATCTGCCTTAGTTCCATAATTTCAGTTTCCTGAAATAACTGATTAGTGGGATAAGTTTTGGTCTTCTGGTACATTATTTTAATGATGGACTTCTGGGCAGTTTCTAGAGGTTTCACATGGTTATTGTATGTTCCTCCCCAGGCGATTATTCCATAGGTAATGGATGAAAGCACCAATGCATCATAAACAATTTTCATGGTTCTTATATTGACAATATTGCTCATCCGTTTGAATATGTAACTTAGGTATCTCAGTTTATTGACTGTTTTCTCTAAATGGTAGGTCCATTTGAGTTGGCAGTCTATAGTTACACCTAAGTACTTAGTATATTTTCCTAATTTCACATCTTCGCAGTTTGGGCATGTAGCAGGGTTACAATTTATATTATGGAACTTCAGGTTAAGATTATTTTTAGGGGATGACTTTAGGGAATTATAGAAGGGAATACAAATGGTTTTATCAAAATTTAGACTGAGAAGGTTTCTATCCAGCCAATCTTTGACTATTGCAATGCATTTGTTGGCTTTAGTGGTTGTTTCTTCCCACGTTTTACCTTGTACTGTTATTGCAGTATCATCTGCAAAGGAGAGAATTTTACCGGGTATTGCAATATTGCATAGGTCATTGATGTAGATTAGAAAGAGAATTGGCCCTAAGACAGTTCCTTGAGGAATGCCATGTTTTGCTAGATCATAAGTGCTTAAGCTTAACCCTATTTTTGTGCATTGTTGGCGATTTAATATATAGCTTTTTAATAGCATGAGACTTTTGTTTTTAATACCAACGTTTGATATTTTCTTTAATAGGATTCTATGGTTGACTGTGTCAAACGCTTTCTTTAAGTCCAAGAAAATGGTTAGAGTTTTAGTGCTATGGTCTAGATTTGAGTATATGTTTTTAGTTAAACTAAAGACAGCATCGTCGGTGGACAGGTTACTTCTAAACCCATATTGATTAGCTGAGAGTATTGAATTAGAATCTAGAAAGTTCATAATTTGTCCCTTTAAGCACTTTTCAAAGATCTTGGATAATTGTGAAGTTAAGGTTATTGGTCTGTAGTTGTCTGTTTTACTTTGGGATCCGGATTTATGTATTGGAATAATGTGAGCGAGTTTAAAATAATTAGGGTAAATACCGAGCCTGATGGAGTTGTTGAAGATGTGACATAATGGGATGATTATATGTTTTTTAATTGATTTAATTGTGATGTTGCTTAAGTTATCGGGGCCATTTGCAGATTTCTCTTTAAGGTTTTCAATTTGTTTAGAAATTTCAAGTTCTGTTATTTCTTTGAATGTAGATAGCTCAGGGGTGGGGTCATTAGACTCTGGAAGGCCGGGAAGTATTTGATTTGAGTGAATAGAAAGACTGGGATTATTATCTATGAGGGTTGAGGCGATGTTTGTAAAGAAGTTATTGAAATTGTTTGCAATGCTCTCAGCGTCTTCTATAGTTGTATTGTTGTCAGTGATGATTTTTTGAGGAATTTTGTTAACCTTTTGATTTCTATTTGAAATTTCGTTTATGACATGCCATGTTTTTTTTGAGTCGTTTTGAGCATTAAGTAGTTGTGTAGAGTAGTATTCCTGTTTTCGTTTTTTTATGATTGTGTTTAAGTAGTTTCTAAATAAGATGTATTCTTGCCGTTTGGTGTGAGTCTGCGTTTCGTTGTTTAATGTGCAATGTTTTTCCTGATTTTTATAGATTTTAAAAAGTTTGTTTCTATGCTGAATTGAGATTATTAGTCCGCGCGTGATCCATGGTTTTATGTGTTTATGTTTACTTTTTGGTGGTGCTATTTGTTCTTGACTTTTAAGAATATATTCATGGAGTAGTTTGTAGAAGGTATTCAAAGCTGAATCCGGATTATCATTAGATAGAACTGCGATCCACGATTCTTCGGTAAGTAAGTTATTTAAAGTAGAATAATTGATTTTAGTAATTATTTTGTTAGAGTTATTTGGGTCAGTAGAGATGGGTGAAATTGGAGTATGATGTCCGTAGAAAGTGGGATAGTGGTCAGTTATGTCAATTTTTAGTGTAGCGGATTTATGTTGGTAATTTTTATTTGATTTTATAAATATGTGATCGAGACATGTATCGTTAGGATGGTTAGGTCTGGTGGTATTGTTTATGTAGGATAGGTATCCCGAGGAATACAAAACATTTAGATATTCGTTCGCGATCGGATTTAGTATGGCGTTTTGTATATTTATATTAATGTCACCCATAAAAAATGAAAAATCAAAATGGTTTGAGCTATTATTGTTAATAAAAGTTTTAATTTCGTTTGCAAACGGAATTGTGGATAGAGAAGGAGAGCGGTATACTGTCAAAATAGAGTATTTTTTTCCTTTGGAGGTGAAAGTTACATGGACAGCATTTGAATATTTGAAGTTTGGGTTTTCAATGTTTATGTTAGATAATGAGTGTTTATTGTAAAATATGGTGATGCCATCATGAGAGGTATGTCTAGCCGGAATTGAAAAAGAAATATAGTTTGGTAAGTTGAACGGGATACATTCGCGCATTTGCGTTTCAGTGAGTGCTATAAAATCAATTTGGAAAGATAACGAATTTAAAAGGATACAGAATTCATCAAAATGTTTCCTGATGCTTCTGATGTTCATGTTTAATATATTAAAAGATGTTTCGTGAAAAAATGTGTTTACATCTTCACTATTATCACATTCATGAGTTTCAGGGATGCAGTATTCTTCTGACGGGGCCATTTTGATTAAATCCGGGTGATTTTCTTTGAATTTCCAAAGTGAGACTATTGAAGAGGTATGTCACTCGCGTCTCTAACAAATATTATTGGCGAATCCTTGTTCTTGCGGAGAAGGACGTTCCCGTTCTTCGTCCACGCATATTGGTATCCCATAGATTTTGTTGATCTCGCAAGCCAGAGCAATTGCTTGCTTTGTGGCGTCAGTTTTTCGTTAATATAGATTGGGTTTACTGAATTGGAGTGGTTGATATCTTTGGCGGAAAAATATCCTGCTTTCTTTTTTTGTAAAATTATCTTGTCTTTTAAATCTTTTGTTGCCATTTTTAGAGTAATAGTTTTCTTTAGGGGGTTGGTATATACATTAATTATAGAATTATTATTTAGTAACTCTTCACACCCAATTTTTTTGAAGATACATTCTACCGGTATTTTCGGATTTTCTTCTTTTTTAGTTACTATTCCATTTATTTCCAGCGATGTTTCTAGACAGTTTTGAAGAGATTGGTTTACAATGAATTTTAAATTTTTGTTTTCAGTTTGAATTTCTTTTATTTTTTGGTACATGTTTTTCTTTTCTTCCTCGTAGTCATCAATTTTTTTTGAGAAGAAATCAATTGCTTTGCTTATATCAGTTAATTCACACTTAAGCAGTTTTTTCATTTCAAAGCTCAGCTCTATTAGTTGTAGTAATTGTAATTGCACAGGCTTCATTATTGTACTGATTTTACCACAATGTATCGTTGTAAATGTCACAAACGTTGGTATGTTGGCCATAGAATGTCAGATAGGGACAGGAATTGGATAAAAGATTGGGTGGAGAAAGAAGATGCATACAGTTGCGTCAACAGTGGTTTTATTCGATTGTATTTGTCCATCCAATCTGCATATTGGTCGTCTTTTCACATGGATTCGGGATGAAAAAAGGACGTGTTCTACGAGTATATTTGTTTAATGCCCGATTGGCAATTTAAGTGGACTGTAAAACACTTCAACAAAACAAAATAATATATTTATTTATTGTTTTCGTGTTTGATTCGTAGAAGTCCATTTAATTTTTTAAAAATTTAATTAAAATTAATTTAATAATGTTTATTATTAAGTTCTGCAAGTATTTAAGTTTTTTATTATTGAGACAGCTGTTTCGGCTTACAAGGACATTTTCAAACTGTGGTTGTTCCACAATTAGACGACTTATTCATACGATTGTAAATGTCAATTTTGAAAGTGAGTAAATTGATCTATTTAAACTAATTCTAATCTAGATAAGAAAAACTGAAGACGATAAATGTCTAATAAAAGCGATTAAAGAGCAATTCAATGTAAAAACAAATGAATGGTGAATTTATCTTCATAATTAACAAATCTAACTGTCTATTTATCTACTTATTTTAAAGTTCAAAATTCCTTAAATCATATTTAATTGTAGGTACAAAATATTTTTCATTCTGACACTCGCTTCTCTTCTCTACACCCTCGCGTCCGCTTCTATAGAAGAGAAACATCAAAAATAAAAAAAATCTGTGTAAACTTATTTTGTAATTTATGGTTATCAACATTGTTATTATCTTGAAAACTTACAAATTAATAAAAAATTATAATAATCTTTTTTTATTTTATTTATTTATTTCTTTTATATATTCAATAATTTTATTATTTTAATGAATAAATTCCCAAATTGCATTGGGAATTTACAATTAGGGAAATAATAACCATTAATAATTTCAGTCATTTTACTCAGAAATTAGAAATTAGTCATCGTAAATATCTATCTAGATTTATTATAAATTCATTGTCTGGAAGTGGCTCTGACCACAGTTTGATAATGCCTTCAGAGGCGAAACAGCTGTAACGCATAATATAACTTGTTATAACTTGTTTATAACAAACTGTTTTTATACATTAAATAATAAAATTATTGAATATGTAAAAGAAATAAAAAAATTAAAATTGAGTTCTACAAAATAAACTTAATAACAATAAATGATCTATTATCGGTTAAACCGATTTCCGGGGAAAATAATGACAAACGAATGACTCTAATTTAATATTAATCAATAAAGTAAGGAAATAATCTATTCACTTCTTATAAGTATATTCACAAAACCTAAGCAATATTCACAGCAGCAACGTCATTATTAAACAATTAAGAACACATTAATAAATTGCAAAATAGCCCTGGGGGAGAATCAAATTTTTTAAAAAGAGAATTTAAATTAAATAAAAAAAATTAAAAAACATACGATAGCGTATTGCGTTCGGCTCGAAGGACCAAAATGTTTAATGTCCGATGGCAATGTAAGGGGATTATGAACTGCGTACTACTACTTTAACAAAACAAAATATCATTCGTTTGCGTTTTTACCACAGAGAAAAGGAGAGATGGGAGAAAGCCCTACCGTCATATGGTTGATGTTCTAGTCTTCCATCCATTGGTGACTTGCCACAGTTAAACCCGATGATTAACAGAAGGTTCATCATATAAAAAATATAATTCATTTTTGCGAGATTAAATAATTGGTGTGTTCAAGATCGCGAAAATATTGATGAATTTTTTTTACGTCGAAATGATTGTAGAATAATATGTTGAACTGGCATTTTTAGATAGGATTTTGTAAAATTCTTCTTTCTTCTGATTCTCAAATAGGAAAGGAGAGGAATCAAAGGAGAAAACAATATTTCGAACACGACCTTGGGGTATATGGATAAAGTCCCAAATCTGTTTCAATGCTAAACAATATTGGTACCTAATTACCGAAAGTTTAAGATGGCGTGAGCTGCATATAATGGATGGATGTGTGTTGTTACCTGTGAAGTGCCCGAAGCATTGGCACGAGCTCTTGCCGCCATTGGAAAGACAGCGGCCACCGTTGAGGCAGGGATTCGGGCGACAACTCTCTACCGGAGCGTCTTGCGCTACCTGCATCAGCTTGGTACGGTAGCTCACATCTGCAACAAAACATTTATTTGTTAACCATTATTCTTACTCTAAAAATTATTCACATATTTTACCTAGAGCAGAGCTGAGCCTCGGCAAGGCTAGGGTCAAGGGTTTATTTTTTTGTTTAGTTTATTGAATGATACAAATAAATATGGCCGAAGGGTACAGGGTCGAATTAGTTAAGAGAAGAGCCCCAGCGGCGAATATAAGGTTCTGGGTTTAATTCCCAGATTCACCGTTATCTTTTTATGATTTTTCTGTTTCAAATTTTAAATTGAGTATAATATATAACAATATTATCTTCAGATATTAAAAAAAATATATGTTTGGTTATCATTGATTTTGAACCTGAATTACTGTTCGATTTTGTGAATTTACATGAATTTTCAACATTTTATTATAGGACAGCAATGACAAAGGCAAATGACAGATGCTTTCATGAGATCTATGGTTATGTTGAAGGTATTGTAGGACAGCAATGGCAAAGGCAAATGACAGATGCTTTCATGTGATCTATGGTTATGTTGAAGGTATTGTAGGACAGCAATGGCAAAGGCAAATGACAGATGCTTTCATGTGATCTATGGTTACGTTGAAGGTATTGTAGGACAGCAATGGCAAAGGCAAATGACAGATGCTTTCATGTGATCTATGGTTACGTTGAAGGTATTGTAGGACAGCAATGGCAAAGGCAAATGACAGATGCTTTCATGTGATCTATGGTTATGTTGAAGGTATTGTAGGACAGCAATGGCAAAGGCAAATGACAGATGCTTTCATGTGATCTATGGTTATGTTGAAGGTATTGTAGGACAGCAATGGCAAAGGCAAATGACAGATGCTTTCATGTGATCTATGGTTATGTTGAAGGTATTGTAGGACAGCAATGGCAAAGGCAAATGACAGATGCTTTCATGTGATCTATGGTTATGTTGAAGGTATTGTAGGACAGCAATGGCAAAGGCAAATGACAGATGCTTTCATGTGATCTATGGTTATGTTGAAGGTATTGTAGGACAGCAATGGCAAAGGCAAATGATAGATGCTTTCATGTGATCTATGGTTATGTTGAAGGTATTGTAGGACAGCAATGGCAAAGGCAAATGACAGATGCTTTCATGTGATCTATGGTTATGTTGAAGGTATTGTAGGACAGCAATGGCAAAGGCAAATGACAGATGCTTTCATGTGATCTATGGTTATGTTGAAGGTATTGTAGGACAGCAATGGCAAAGGCAAATGACAGATGCTTTCATGTGATCTATGGTTATGTTGAAGGTATTGTAGGACAGCAATGGCAAAGGCAATTGACAGATGCTTTCATGTGATCTATGGTTATGTTAAAGGTATTGGAATGTATGAATACGTAGTATTGTTGAAATGATTTTGTTAATTTATTCCTAGAAGGCTTAAAGCCCGGTAGTAAGCGTTTAAAAATAAGAAAGGGAGATATATAAATACGAATATATGATGGAGCGCGCTAATATTAAAAAGCGATTATATTTAAGCGAAAATAGTGAAAATTTTAATAAAACACGACTTGTTTAAAATAGAGCAAAAATCTCTCGACAATACCTTAAGTTGGATTTATAGATAGGCTATGAATTTTTTCATAGCCATAACATGTCAAATAACAGAACCATATGTGTTTTTAATAATTTTCGGGGAATACTTCGCGATTTTTTTTCTATCGAGTGAATTTTATATAATTTCCATTTCGCCCCGACAGTATACGGATATTATCCTCAAACTAACATATTTTTTTTAAGAACTTAAAAACTGAAAGTGTTCAAGAAAGTGAAAAACTGAAAATGTTATAAATTGGTAGAAATGTGGAATACAGCGGCTCAATTCCATGAAGTTTGCGGCCCTTTGCTGGTTATGGGGGTTATGTATTTCACCTTTAATGACTGATGACAGGTGAGTGAACCAGCGCCAGCGTGAGCCTAGCTTAAGCCACTAATTAGGAAAGTTGAGTATTGATTTCCATGACCTTTACGTCTTAGAGTGCCTCGAAGCTCCACCCTAACTACTATACTACATGTCTGCTATTCCACTGTCCCAATTGAACTAAGCCCACTCAGAAATTGGTTAATAATGCAGACCTATTTAGGCTCTGTATTTATCTATTCAGGCCCTTATTTAGGATGTGTAGACCTGAGGCGGAACTTGTGAAAATCGAATTTCAGATCAATTATCAAACCGTTCTAAAAAAACCGTAATATAGTGTATTCTGAAATTTTCCAAAAAATTTCCAATTCTTTCATTTTTATCTCATTGAATTTTAGAAATTTTTTTAATATTAGCGCCGCAAGAGGCCCTGGGGAAAACAATTTTCCCTGGGGCCTTTGTCATCTTGGAGGATTCTTTGTGGAGGATTTTTTAAGAAAAGGAAGGAGAGGGAGTTCTGGAAAGGAAAAAAGAATGGGGGGTGGGTAGAAATCTGGGGTCCGTGTATCCAAGAGTGACGGATATATGAAACCATTTCTCAGTTTTCTGAGTTCAGCTGTTCAGGTCAAAAGGTCTCCCTTAACCAGCCTCACCCGATCCGGTCAGCCACGCAGAAGGTGGGCAAAAGCATCTGCCACCAAAACCTAGATAAACCTTACCCCTCAAACCCGGACATCCCTGCTAAGTCACCAAACGTAGCGAACCACTAGGGTTGACCTAACCTATACTTGCCTTCCAATTTGAAAGACTTTGATTCAGTGATAAGATATAATTGAAAGAATTGAAAACCATATTGCTGGAAATAGTGCCACACGTACGTCGCCCGCGCCGGTCGCTTGCGGCAATGTATAGACGAATGAATGAAGAGCTGTAGTAATCGCTAGGCGCTGCATACGAGGACCATCGGTCCAGCTCGTCAGAGCAACGTGTCGTCGGTCGATCGACGGTGTGTGCTTCTATTTCCAGCCTTAAGGTTTACACCACGTTTTATTTATATTGCATGAACAACAATAATAGAAAGAGAACATTCAGATTCTCTCCCCTCCTTATTTTCCTTATAATGTTTCTCGAATTCACCCTTCAAGAGTGTTCTAGGCCATCATTTCAAATTACGGAGAGAGTAAAGGTGAATTTACACATACATTTTTGTCAAATAATGGTCAAATTTCAAAATGATATGGAAGATTGGAGCCGAGTTTAGACTTAGAAGAGACGAGATGTTGAATGGGGGAGGTAAATTTTGACAAGGGCTGATAGAAGAGATGATATTTTTTATATTTCTTCGGCTTTAACTAAGTAACAATTTATAGACATTTTGTTTTGAAAAGTTTTATTTTATATGTACTATGTTAGTTAAATTTTTATATATGTGCTACCGGTTTCGACACATCCGTACCATTCACTAGCAAACTTCAAACTAACTTTAAATTTAAACAAATACAGAAATAATAAGATGTTAGGCGGTGATAATGGGTTAGGTGTAATTAGGTGGGGGTAGTGGGAGGGGTGATTTTGGGGGAGGGGGAGTACAAATACATTTGAGCGCTTTATACAACAATTTTTATTTTGAACTAGCTAAAGTTCCCGGCGTTGCTCTGACTGTTTCCCTTTTTGAAGAATCTTGCAATCAATTTAAGATCAGTAAATAAATTTTATTTGCTATATTTTTAAAAACGCGTTAAGAAAAAGAAGACAATGTCGGTAGCTCTTACTGGAAGTATTTTGATACAGTTGAATATGACCGGGGGATAGGGTCGTCAGTGGTTAGAGCAGAGCTTCGGCAAGGCTAAGGTTCTGGGTTCAATTCCTAGACGCGATCAATTCTTTTACTGAATTTTCAGTTTCAAATTTTCGTTAGAAGATCGCAAATATTGACATCAATGATTAAACAATATCAGCCTTACTAAAAAGGTGGTAAATAATTTATACAACTGATAAACAATCGTTTATGGAAAACCTTACTTATTAGAAACCAACCAAAATAACACAAGTAAGTTGTAACTGTATTGAATTATACGAATAGAATTATAAATTGTTAGTAAAGTTAAATAGGTTTAGTTACCAATCTGGGTGGAGACGGTGGCGTTGAGGGTGACTCCGATGGAGTCACTGCGCTGGCGGACTCTGAGGGAGTTGAAGTAGGAAGTGATGGACACGGAGGCGGAGGAGTCCTCTTCGCAGAGCCCCCACCAGGTACCGTTCACGTCGGCGTAGCTGTCGAACACCTGCACAGAACAATATTTACTAGCATTAGACATTATTTTACTTCATAAAACTATTGAGGACATGTGCGGTGCACGTGTACCATTAAAGGGCAAACATTATGCAGAGCAATAGCTTTAAAGATCTCGGTATCGTCTTTGATCCTAAACTAACGTTCTCGGACAACATATCACGTCTCACTCCAGCAACTCCTGGGATGTATTATCAGAACAATTATACAATTGTATGACCCTGATGCAATGATAGCCATATTTGATAAATGAAAAGAAAAACATTAAGTGGAAGATAATCTTTAAAAACACGGATTGAAGTATGTAGATCACGGAGATTGAGAAGAGATAATGTGAAATTTAATCATATAAAAATAATGCAAATATTTAATTAAAAAAAGACCAAACATTTATCACAATGCGTAATAAAATTTTATATGTCCCATAATTGCCAATAATATTAATTGGACCAATCGTCTAAACGAGGTATAAAAACATTTCTGTGTTTTTAAGCATTCCGAAGTAGAACGAACTATTGTCAGTGATATTTTAGCAGGAAAGCAATTTGCGCTCCATTCCACAAAATGTCAACAGTCAGAGTGTTTTATCGGTTTCTACTTTTCAGAGATTAATCAGGGCTGTCCGTCACTGAACACCACACACCACACGTCAAACTCACACCCCACAAACTCCTTCAATTCCCAATACTGATACCAAGCGATATATTGAATCAAAAAATTAACTGTAAACGTTTTGATGCAGTACTAAAGAGTGGGCAGGAATAGTCGTATGTCATATGGCTTCGAATCTGTACACTGTAGAGCAACTTAAGGGGGGAGTCTGGTCCAGCCAAGCTTTTATTTCAAGCGTTTTTTTGAAAGTTAAAATTTATTTTCGCTCACGAAACTTTTGTTAAAATGTTAAGGTACATTTTGACAAGAAAAAAGACTATTGATACTTTGACTTGAATATCTAAATATACATATACATAGATACAGCTGCGGTAAACGGAGAGAGTTGATTCCACACATAGCGGAGGTAAAATGAAAATTGACGAAAAAAATCGGCCAAATTTTGCAATAACTTTGTCCTATAATAATATTTTTGAAGTAAATACTTCTTCACGCACGCTTGACTTGCGGGGTAAACTGGCGAACGTGTAACGAAAAGTGAAATGCGTGGCGAGGCGAACGGGCTCACTGTAGAAGCAAAAGAGAGCAGTGCACATTTTCTTTCTCTCTTCTTCGCATGAAATATTTCAGTCAGTATTTTGAAATACCAGTGACGCGCTAAACACGGGGGGAACTTAAAAGAAAACAATAGATTATAATAATTAGGTTACAACCCAATAACAAATGTTCACATAATGCCCAAATAATAAATAAAAAAGCCAATAATTATTAATTATTAACTATTAACCGAGATGAGAATATTACAACAATTATTAACAGGAGTCGCTAATTTCGTTAGCTCCAGTTTTTGAAGAATAATAACATGATAAAGTGTCTAAATTGAATCAAATTTGCTACTAGAGTGCAGTGTTTTTTTCGGGCTATCACCCGGTGTGTCTGTCTTCCGGTATTCTACCGAGATATGCTTATAAAGCGAGTTTTACCAAAAAAAAATTACACACAATCTACCTAGAATTTTATCACCTAGAAATGTTTTGAGAATCCGTACTAAAAGTGTTTAAGAAACTGAAATTTTGTGTGTAAAATAAAACTCGGTGCAGAATTTATATCCTCGTGTGTCTGTTCTATCGATATTAGAACGGGGAGTGCCTCAAAAGTGATATCAAAACTGAAATTCTAAACTCTAATCGTGCTTAAATGAACTAAAAGAAAGTCTTAACTCTAATAAGTGAACTAAATAAAACAATAAACATCCCAGAATAAGATATCGGACAATTAGTGAATCCTTAACAAATTTGAATTGTGAATTAAACAATAAAAGTAGTGTTTTATGTCAAAAACAACTAAAATACACTCTAGTACATTTTGTTGACGGTTGTTTAAATTGACTTTAATCTCGCTGACACCCAACAGTGAATTGGCGCGAGTGCAAAGTGTTTGGCTCCGGTTTCTGTGGAGAAGGGTTCAATCCTCGAACAAAGCATAATCTTTTTATTTTATTATTATATTTATAAAATACCTGTTCATAGATGGCGGCAAATAGGTACACACACTAAACCAAAAATCATTCTAACGAGATATCCTACCAGTCAATAAATGGCAGTAAATGCGTAATCTGAAAATTAAATAAAACTGCAAACAGGCGTAAGTACGGAAAGTTCTTACAGGTGTGCCAAAATTTTGCCCAACAACAGGCGCAAATAAAAATAAACATAAATCGAACAATATACCCTATCTGAACAATTTTATAGAGCACAAACAAAATGGACAAAAACATGGAATTATTTTTATTTAAACTTGACGAGAAATTGGAAAAACAAGCCGAAATAATAACTCATTCGGTAACTAGATATGTGATGGAAGCGCTAGATGAGAAGATGAAAACAATTATTGAGGAAAACAATATCCTTAAAAATAAAGTATCAGAACTAGAACAAAAACTCAAATCAGTAGATAGAGAAAAACGTAAAAATAACCTGGTGTTCTTCGGAATACAAGAGAAGGGAAAATCTGAAGGAAACCTAGTAGACTACATTAAAGACCTCATAGTAGATACGGGAGTACACTTGGACAGCCAAGAAATTAGCAACGTGTATAAAATAGGAAAACAAAGCGAAAACAAGAATCGTCCGGTTATAGCCTCTATCACGACCCAGTGGAAAAAACACCTTATACTCAAGAACAAGACAAACCTTCCGTCAGGTATTAATGTAAAAGAAGATTACTCGAAGGAAATCCTGGAAAAACGAAAACAGCTACAACCTCAACTAGAAGAAGAGAAAAAGAAGGGAAATATTGCTTACATAAAATATGACAAACTGATAGCGTTATAACCGAACGACAACATTAGCGAAAAGAGAAAAAGAGGAACTTCGGATTCTCCAAAGTCATCAGCACAGAAGAAAGTAAATACAAACAAAATATTAAGCAATCCTTCACAACCTCTACCCAAAACTAGCACGAAAGAGACCACCAGACCTAACATACTGAACTATGTCAACCGGGCAAGTTCTGACTCACAACTAAATGCTCCAAAAAACTAACGATTGTCTCGGAAAAACGGAAACAAAGAATATTTATACCAACCAAAATTAACGAACAAAAACAATTTACAAAAATTCTCCCAATTCGGCTGGTCCCCGCGGGAGCAATAGACCACCACCCTCTAACAGCAAAAACAAACAAAGTACTCAATATTGCAACTTTAAATACGAGAACCCTTAGAACCGAAGAAAGCCTACATGAGCTAGAAAAAGCTCTCGAAGAAATAAAATGGGATATACTGGGCATAAGTGAGATGCGAAGACTAGGAGAAAAGATTGAGGAACGCACTGACTACATACTATTCCACAAAGGCGAAACAGCCGGTCAAAAAGGAGTAGGATTCATAATCAAACGGTCAATGAAACAATACATACAAGACTTAATTGGAATCTCTGATCGAATAGCCATTCTTAACATTGACATACCGGGATACCAAAAAGTATGGTCAGTTTTACAAATTTATGCTCCAACAGAGCAAGCAACGAAAACAGAAATCAAATTTTTCTATAAAGAACTAACACAGACATTAACTAGGTATCAAAACAACCATATTATTTTAATGGGCGACTTTAATGCTCAAGTCGGGGCGAAGCAATGCGAGGAAGAATATATCTTGGGAAAGTTCAGCCAAGGTAGAAGAAGTCCACATGGTGAATTTTTGGTTGAATTCTTATTACAACACAACCTAACCCTCTTGAACAGTTTATATATGAAAAACCAAAAGAATAAATGGACATGGATCTCCCCCGACGGCAACACCAAAAACGAAATAGACTACATAACAACAAACTATCCAAAAGCCTTCACGGATACGTCGGTCCTAACTAAATTCAACTTCAATACAGATCATCGTATGGTCAGAAGCAACATAAGAATTGAACCTCCAAAGAAATCTAGAAAACATTTTGTTTCACTCACTATAAAACACCACAGCGATGAAACCTTAAAGATAATAACACAATCTCTAATTAAATCAGCTGACGAATTAACTACGAATAACATTGATGCTCATACGAAATATGGAAAGCTAGAAAATCTACTAACTAAAGTAAAAGCTGAAAATGGCAGAAGAAATAAGTACAAGCTAAGTGATACAACGCTGCAACTTATAGAAAAAAGAAAAAATCTACTTTCAAAACATCCAACAAAAGATAACATAAAAACTATAACGAAATTAAGTAAGGAAATCAGAGAGAACATCTGGAAAATAGGAAGACCAAGAGGCTTCAAACATTAGAAAAGCACATAGTGAAAACAGGAGGAGTGAAAAAAGCGCTTAAAGAATTGAAGGAATCAAATAAAGAATGGATACCAAAACTAAACAAAAAGGGGACTACTTCTACAAATAGAAAAAAAATCAACGAAATAGCCACAAAATTTTACCAGGACCTCTATTCAAGCCCAGACGACAAACAAAAACACGATCCGAAGACAGACGTCTATAAAGAGCAGGAAAACGTTATAATTGAACCAAAAATACTTTCCAGAGAAGTAGAGAAAGCCATATACAGTCAGAAGATGGAAAAAGCTCCAGGCCCAGACAAAGTAACAAACGAACTTCTTAAAGGCACCTTGGAAGAACTACTACCAATACTCACTTCAATATTCAATGAAATACTAACAACTGGTCTAATCCCTACACAGTGGAAAACATCAAACATTATTCTTATATTTAAGAAAGGACAAAAAGAAGATATAGGGAACTACAGACCTATAAGTTTGATGTCAAATATCTACAAAGTATTTTCCAAAGTTATCCTGGAAAGAATAAGTAAAAAGTTAGACGAAAACCAACCACGGGAGCAAGCCGGCTTTAGACAAAAATACTCTACCCTGGATCACATACACACAGTGAAACAAATAGTAGAAAAATATAATGAGTATAATAAGAAACTATACATGGCATTCATCGATTACTCCAAAGCTTTCGACAGCATAAAACACACAGCTATATGGGATAGCCTTGAAGAGCAAGGGATACCTTTAAACTACATTAATATTATAAAGAACATATACTTGAATTGCGAAGCGAGGATCCAACTAGAAACCTTGGGAAAAAAGTTTAAGATCCAGAGAGGAGTAAGACAGGGAGACCCTCTATCACCAAAATTGTTCTCGGCTGCTCTGGAAAGTATCTTCCGCCAACTAGACTGGGAAAAATATGGTATCAACGTGCAAGGTGCAAAACTGAACCACCTAAGATTTGCAGACGATATAGTCCTATTCGAGGAAAACCCAACGAACCTAAATATAATGATAGAATCACTAATCGAGGAAAGTGTGAAAGTCGGCCTAAACATGAACAAAGATAAAACAAAATTGCTTACAAACTCCGAACCAGTAACTATAAAAATTGACAACCAACCACTCGAATATGTCTCTGATTACATCTATTTAGGACAATTAATATCCCACAAAGATCAAACCACTAAAGAAATCGAGCGAAGAGTAGCGAATGGATGGAAGAAATACTGGTCTTTGAAAGAAGTCTTGAAATCCAAAGAACTAAGCATGCAAATAAAAAGGAAAGTTTTCAACACGTGTGTACTTCCAGTCATAACCTATGGATGTGAAACTTGGGCACTCACCAAACGCCACAGAGAAAAGTTGGAACGCTGCCAGAGAGCCATGGAGAGAAGTTTGACAGGAATAAGGAAACAGGACAGGGTGAGATGTAACATAATAAGGGAGAAAACTAAAGTTGCCGATATAGTTACCCGAATAGACCAACAAAAGTGGAGATGGACAGGTCACATGATCCGCGATCCACAAGAGAAATGGTGCAAAAATGTCACTGACTGGTATCCCAGAGATGGCAAGAGAAGTAGAGGACGTCAACACATAAGATGGGAAGACGACCTAAAACTCACGGCTGGACATCAATGGAGAAGAGTAGCGCGTGACAGGTCCCAATGGAAAATGTTAGAGGAGGCCTATGCCAAGAGGCAAACTGAGCTTCGGGACATATTATAACAAACATATTATAAAAAACAAAAAATGTCTAAATTCATGTACCTAACCGAAGTCCAGAATAAAGGGCAAATAATAATAATAAAGAATAAATAATAATAATAATAAATTATTATTATTATTAACTATTAACCATTTTTTTAAGCATTTAATTAGTAAAATAAATAATTAATATTAATAATATGTATATGGTTATCAATTTAATAATTTCTTACGGGTTCCATTTAAGAGATATTTTAAAGCCAAAATACGAGTTCCGAAATACGTACTGTCCGTGCACATTGTGGGGGAGTAAGTCATTGTCCTGCGGAGATAGCCTGCACGTCTGTCAGAATGTATTGTCCTATCCTCTAAACTTCTGTTTACACTAGAAACTTGGACATTGGGGGTTGCTTACCATTATCCCTCTGCGTACTAAGGAAACATATGGTTTCCTCCTTCACCGTGCACCTCAAGACTTTAATTTTTATTTATAAAGGAAGATACTTATTTTTTTAAATAACTCTAGACCTAAATATGGTGCATTGCACCAGCATGCGAGTGTGTACATGGTGTTAGTTATACGTAAAGCTTGAATCACTTCTTATGTCAGCTACTGGACTGTTTTCTGGAAGAGAAGAAAGGTTTTAATTCGAAAGAGGGGTTGGACAGCACAATATTGTCCTGTCCTCGTGTGAACTACGCTTTAGAATTTATCTGGTTTTGTGATGTCGGTTAAAAATTGGTTATAATTGAGTTGTTTAATTTAGTTTAATTTGTTAATATGTGGAAGACGAAGCACGAGGGTGAATACTAACTATCAAAAAATAAGACAATTTAAAACGATTAAAAATGCAATTTTACTGCATGAAACGTGGATAAATAATACATACTATAACAATAAATGTCTTATTTCGTCTGAGAAGTTTAACAAGACCCATTGAAGATAATGTGCAGCATTTTTAATAACCGTAAGAGAACCATTGCGCAGAGACGAAGAACAATTCTCGTGAAAAGTTTCCAGGAACTCCGAAGTTGTTCAGCGGCGACCGTTTTAACACAAAACAAATAATCATACAGCACAATTTCTTTTTCATTTTTAAATTTCAAAGGCTGACACGTACTAAAATATTAAAAACAACATAACTCTTTTAAAAAACACGGTTTCAAGTAAACAAACTGTATTATAACGTTGAAGAAAAAAATGTATAACATTTTTTTTATGTAAACCAAATTTAATAATGTTATTATTAAGTTCTGAAAGTATTATATATATTTTTTAAATAATTGTGATAGCTGATTTCGGCTTACAAGGCTATTTTAAAACTGAAGTTAGGCCACTTTGAGACGACTAATTAATATGATTCTATTTACCCCCGTCTAATTCAATTTTTATGGTGCCTAAAATAATATATTACCTGTTAAACCAATTTACTTAGAACATAATTGTGACAATAGATTCTCAATTATGTGGGGTACTTTGGAATCTGTTTTCCCCAAATTAAATTTGTTCTTAACTAAAAATAAAATAATAGTTAATCGTTAATAATTAATAATTATTGACTTTTTTATATATTATTTAGGCATGATGTGAACATTTATTATTGGGTTGTAACCTAATTATTATTATCTATTGTTTTCTTTTATGTATGTAATGTTATTAATCTGTAAATGTTCCTATTAAAATAAAGTAAATAAATAAAAATAAAAATATACATTTTGTTTTCATCAAAGTTTAAATTAAGGAAAATTAAATTAAAATGCGGATGAGTTAATAACGACCCCAATTTGCAGAAAATACGTCAAAATGTGTTTACGAATATTTTCAATATATGAGATGTACCATTATATAAAGCTAAGCTTGTGTGTATTGGGGATGTGTTATTATTCTCGTTATTTATTTATTGACATGTTAAAGTATTCAATTTAATCAAAATTAATGACCTATTTTAGGTTCTTAGTTTGAGAAAAAAGAAGAAAAAAACTAACCTAAAAATCTTTTTCATAATATGTCATATCAATAGCAATGGAAATTAAAGATGGCCGCCAAGTAAACACGAGGAAATGATGAGTTTTAATTTTAACGAAATAGTAAAGTAAAAAAGTAGAGTTTGTAAAAGCTTTTGACAAAGTTAACCACAAAATTCTTCTCAATAAGCTTAGAAAAATCGGAATAGAGGGTAAACTATTGGAATGGATAAAGAGCTACTTAGCTAATAAAATTCTTCAAGTAAAAAATAATTCTAACTTGTCATACAAATTCATGGCTACTAGCGGTGTACCTCAAGGGTCACATTTAGGCTCAATACTTTTCCTACTTTTTATAAACGATATTGTCAATGTTTTTGGTGATAATGTTGAAGTGTTACTTTTCGTCTATGACCTAAAACTATTTAAACTTATAAAAACAATAAATTACTGTATTCACATTCAAATAAACTACTAGATTGGTGCAAAATTAACAAACTTTATCTAAATATTAGTAAATGCCACATAATAAGATTTTCAGAACAAAACAACCACCTAACTTACAACATAAAATTAACAATGTTTCCCTCATCTCTGTAAGTAAAATTAACGATCTCGGCATTATTTTCGATTCCAAATTTAACCTTTTTTCACATATAAATACAGTTACCAATAAAGGATTAAAATGCTCGGCTTCATTCTCCGCAATGGCAGAGTTTTCAAAATATTTCAATAATAAAAATCTCATATTCCTCTCTTGTTCGAATTCAAGTCGAACATAATTCTACTATTTGGTGCCCTCATTTTAAAATCCACTCCGATTCCATTGAAAAAATTCAGCATAAGTTTCTAAGATTCATCATCTTTAAACTCGGTCTAGCTATAGAATCAGTAAATTATAATCATTTTGATGAAATAATTAAACTTACTAAAACTCTCAGATAGAAGACTCATTTCCGACTTGACTTTTGTTTATAAAATTGTTAATGGTATTATAGACAGCCCTGATTTATTAAACCTAATTACCTTCCATGCACCCACAAAAACTACACGATCCAAAATTATTTTTAATTGCAACAATAATATCAGGGCTGAGTCATTTACATACTCGGTTATACCTGGATTGCATGCAGTTGGCAATGCTTTCTCAAAAGTAATATATGTATTCAACTGCACGGAATATAGTTATAAGAAGGCTATAATAACACACCTCAATCAAAAGAACCATTGTTAGGCATGATACCATTCTTCTGCATGGCTTCTAATTTATATTTTACTGCAGATTTTATAAACTATCAGACAGAAGAGTGGTAGCTAATAAATGAATAACCTTTTTCAAAATTATAATTTTTTATAATAATTAATATATTTTATTATTTATAAAATATTAATTATTGTAAATGACAGCCCTGTTTCAACAGGACCTAATTCTAAGTACTTACAGTACCATTTCAAACAAATATAATTTTGAAGGTAACAATAAACACATAATAGCCAATTCCCAGAATCCAGTGAATTGCAAATAAAACTACGAAGTACTTGATGTTATTTTTAAAGATATTTCTATATTACATCAGAATACCTTATTGTGCTACAATAATACTGTTTCCCTCCTGCATACCACTGTAAACTTTAAAACCCATGTTCACCTTGTTGTAAAAGCCATAACGGGGTTTAAATAAATAAATAACATTTTTTGCTCCTCCATAGAATGAAATAAACGCTCCTCATCGTAAATGAACCGTTAAAAAGTGTAATTTTAAAGTGAAAGTTCGCATGAGTAAAAAATCAGGGTATCTAGCACGGTCAATCGATAAAACCCTATATCAATTAATACGATATTGACTAAATTCGTGAGTTAGCAATATTTGCGAGCACAGTTAATAATAAATTATTAATATATAATGTTTTAACGACCGACAGACTAATTTAAGCGCTGCTTTTACGCAATATTAGTGTCATGATGCAAATCTGCACATCTTTTTGAATAATGTCATTGGTTGTGTAAAATTACTGGCTTATTATTGAAAGGAGGTGAACTAACGAAGCTCTTAGAATTGAAAGAAGTCATAAACGTGGTCAATTGAATTCGTTCGGGCCAATAATATTACATTGGTTCGGGCTTGGAGAAATGAAAGTGGTTGAAAGATAACAAGTTGTCGCTAAGACCCCAGTAACTAATTCTCTCCTACTAAAATAATATCTAAATGCGAACTGCCAGTGCATAATGGATAAAGTTATATGTCAATTCAACATTGTTAATTTATCCCTATTTTTAAGCTGACGTTTGATGTTTATGAATGTCAATCCACAGACAGATCCTCCGGTGTTGCCATAGTGAAACGATTTCTTATTTATTTCGTATCAATACCGATTTGGCTATCGACAGCGCAAACGTGCTCGAGATATCGTTATTTTTTTTTTTTTTACATTAGATCCACACAGGAGGCCGTGAGGAAAATAATTTCCCCCAGGGCCTATGTCATCTTTAAGGATGCTGTGTGGAGGGTATTTTTAAAGAAAGGAAGGAGAGGAAGTTCTAGGAAGGAAGAAGGTGTGAGGGTTGGGTAGGAATCTGGGGTTCAGTGTATCTAGATCAACCGCCGCCAAGACCTAGACAAACCTTACCCCATGAACCCGGGCACCCCTGCTAAGTCACCAAACGTAGCGAACCACTTGGGGTGACCTATGGCAGAGGTGTTGGTTATCCAAAAAATGGTTCCGGGGGCCGCGGTACCCATTCCCGCCTCCCAAATTAAAATCGCATGAATTTATTTCTATCGATCCGATATTGTTAGGACCCTTCAAACAGCATCCACAAAGATGACATAGCCCCGGAGAGAAATTATTTTCATCAGGGCCTCTTGTGTCGAGTGAATGTAAAATTATATAGATACAAAAAAAGTTTAATTTCGTCATGTGATAAATGGCATACACCTACATACAATGTATTATTATTATTTTAAAAAAAAACTTATTTGGTAAAATAATTTTAAATATTTTTAAACATTATTTGATAATAAAGACAAATTTGGTCTCACTAGGTGCTTTCTTCGTACTGAGGCTCCTATTTTACAATTTATTAAAATTTATTGAAATGTCAAATAATTAATTTTAATATAATAAAATATATTAATGTATAACTTATAGTTATGTAGTAGATAGAAACGGAGGCACACAGACTGGTAGGTCCTATCGAAGCATAAAGGGAGAGCGGAGAGGCCCCCAAATAGCCTGATTGTGATAATTTCCAACCGGTCTGATGAAATTCAAATTAATTTAGTCGGGTGATAATGCTGATAACGGCTCCCGGCTAAATAACCACGCTGCTTTGTGGACCACTACCAGAGGGAAACCCGACCTCGTTAACTCTCTAAAGAAAATACCGTTTTTAAGGTTTCGCTTCGGTTAGGGCGCTTTTCGTGCTGGTGACCATAACTAACAAAGGGTGATTTGTTTTGTAAGGAAAATGAGAATATTCGATCATGTTTTATTCAGTTGTGATAAAGACTAGCGTAAGCTTGTTAAAAATCACTTTATATTATAATTGTAAGAATGAATATCATTTTTTTTTTAAATGTTATATTCAAATGAATGAATAAATAATATAATTATTTTGCCACTTGTAGATATGTTTTAGTTGAGTTCAATTATAAACCAAGAAAATAACATAGGGGTAAAAAAACCACAGTGAGTTAATCAAATGATTATTTCGAAAACACTTCCCTTTAACGATCGCTAGTCAAATTTATACAAAACAATTACTAGGGATACTTTATATCGGAATAGACATTAAAAAATTCCGATAATATACTCGGAAATTAATAATGGCATTCTTAATAAAATTAAAAGCAATTTGGTTTTTATTATAAGTACCTAACTGGTATAGAAGTAATGTAAATATATCGCGGGTAAGTGGTCTCACCACATGCATTGCCTTCAGAAGGCGAAACAGCTGCCACTCGTAATAATAATAATTACGCAGCAGGACTTGTTTATAAATAAACCACTGTTTTTTTTATAAACTAAATAATAATATAAATTAAATAAATAAAAGAAAAACTTTAAATTGAAATAGAGTTCTAGAAATTAAACTTGATTATAAATAATAATAAAGTAGGTACTTGTATAAAATTTGTTAAAATATCTTTATAATATAACACCACAATTTTAATTTTGCACACATGGTGGTCGAAAATCCTCAAAACATGTCATTTACAATTTATTGGATAAAGAAAAAAAAAATTCTATAAATTACAGAGAAGATCAGAAATTAATTTTTCAATAGTTTGTATTCTTTGTAATGTCATCGCCTAACGATTGAACACCGTTAGTGATCTTTAAAAATCACGAAACCTATAAAAAATTTAAACAAAAGGAATATGTAGATACACATTTCCATTTCCAAAAGAATTTTTTTTTCTTTCATTTAATTTATTTTTTTTATTAAAAAAAAAGAAATACTATCATTTAGAAAGAAATAATAAAACAAAGAGAACAGTCCCAATAAAGTATTTTCTAGTAATTTGTCAAAGGGTGATTTTAAGTTTGAAAAACTTATTATTATTACTTAATTTAAGGTCATTCATATATGTATAGCATGCACGTATTATGTAAATAAACACAGGTAGATACCAGTGGCGGTCCGTGAGTTTTCAGTGAGTTAGGGTGCTAAGATTGAAAAACACGACGTTACTGATGTTGTTGTAGCTGAAAATGAATTTTATTTTTTTTCAAAATTATAATTTTTTGTATGAAGATCTTCAGGATTCTTTCAGTTTGGGAATACGCCGCATCCATAAACAAGAAAGATCTTCGTACAAAAAGATGAAATTTTGAAAAAAAATTAAATTCATTTTTAGCTACAATAACATCAGTAACGTTTTTTTTTTTTTTTTAATTTTGGCAATCTAGCTCACTGAAAACTCACGGACCGCCGAGACTTCTCGTCGTTCCCTAGGACAACTGCACATCGCTAACGTACAAACAACCGTTGATATCGAATATGTTAAGGACATTTAGTCATTGTGAACTGTCACTTATTCGTTAGCGATCTGTAGTTATGCTAGGGAATAATGAGAAGTTACTGATAGTTATCCTATCGATCGTTATCGAGCGAGTGTGCTAGGGCCTCTGTTCCAATTTTGAAAAAAAATCATTGAAAATGAAAATTTCACGCACAGAAAACCGCTGAGTTAATCAATGCACAAAACGAAAATGAATATTTTTGATGTTCATTATTGTTGCAATGAAACATATTTTTAATTCGTGTGACTCTATTAGGAACATACAATGAAATCGATTGCAATAATGGAATTAATTATTTCAACAAAAATGCCAATCTTCTGACATTTTTAAAATTTTTAGATTTTTCATTAAACGGTTATAGTTTATTTTATCAATAGAAGAATTAAATTCATAATATTTATTATACAGTTTTTTCGTAAACTGGGCCTCTCAAAATATATATTTGTTTGAACCATCCATAAGTAATTATACCTCTAATTACTCATAAGTACGTCAGACGCTTGTAACAAGGTAAATGTGTGACTCTTGTGATTGGGTGCATCAGGGCTGATGGCACCTGCATCCAATTACCATGTGCACTTCGGCGAGTGATTATTGACTAACAATTACCATCAAAGTAGGCATAATCATCCCCCCAACACCCCTCCATAACCACCCCCCACCTGCTTCAGAATGATCAGGAACCACAAAGCTATTGAACATTGGACGCATGGACACAGGGCAGATCTGGCATTGTTGGACTTTACGAAGTAGATTTTCTAATGTAATTTAAAGGTAATTGTCAAAAGAATGCATCGGTGATTCAATCCAATATTGTATTTGTTAGACTTTCTTGAAAGATTTGAGTTGTTTTATGGACAAAACTATTTATTCATATTCGTACGGAGTAACAATTAATTAATCTTACTATTTTAAATCAACATTTTAAATAACGTGTAAAAAGCGTTTTTACGTAAAATAATTAAGACGATAGACTTCGCTTTTCGGCCCATACAAAAAGGACGCCCGGGAAAAAACACTTTTCTACATCTAAAATTGCACAAAATGAATATATTTTTTTTATACTGCCTTCTAGAGGGTGAAAACTATGTCGGTTTGTTTTCGAATTTTCGATGCGTTTCGTATTAAAGTAAACATTCACTGACAAACATGTACGATTTATCAAAAAATATTATTTAAGGAAAAAGTGCTGCTAACTCAACTCTCATAAAGAATTATAAAAAACTACCGACGTAGCTTCTTCTTTCTAAAAAATATATATTTTTTAAAATTTCAATTTAGTGAAAGTTTCGATGTCGAAAAGTGTATTCTCCATAAACCCCTTTTCGAGCGATTTCTGTGGGTAAATTTGAGCATTGTCTCATTCGCACATTTCGCATTCGCACGTATTGTAAGTGTGCGTGAGCTTATTGTGAGCGGGACAGAATGACAGACGCGGATGTTCCGCGTGTCGTTCAAAGTCTAGCCTCTTAAAGGCGCGCTATCTGTGAAAGACTAAAATATGAATTCTTTGGACAATCACCTTAAGAGGAACCAAAAGCCAAAAATGTATAGTCTAGAGTCTAGAGGTCACGGTTTCAAGCGCGAAAGTTTTATTTAATTATTTAGTGCATAATTTTGTAAGAAAGAACAAAGTTAATCAATGGAAACTGTCGTAGAAAATTTTAGCCATAAAATTATATTTAAAAAGTTATTTCTAATATACGTTCATACATTTTTTAAATATTAATATCTACCGCAAAATGAAAATATTCTTTTTTCATTTCAAATTTGACACGCAATCTTCGTCTCTATTTTCGTTGAAATTTCTTCTGACGGAGGATGAAACAACCCAATTTTTCGGTGAATGACGATTTGAAGGAAATTCAAAGGTGAAATTTTCCGAAACAACTGGTCCTTAATCTAAGAGAGTGATTTAGCATTAAGCCTCACTTTAATGAATGAGGGGCACTATCAATAGTGAGGTATTTTCACTCGTTCTTCAGTGATTCTGTTCAAAATACTTGTACTATAATTAAACTCTTGACCCTCGATTTTATAAAAATTTTGTTATGTTGGAAATGTTTATAATTGATTGCTTAACTATTTTCATTATCAAATTATTTTATTATTTTAATTTTAAAGTATTCCACTATAGAATATTCAGAATCTAATTACGCTTGATTAACATCAAAAGCGTAATAGCGTTGAAATAGTTCAAATTGTTTTAATATTTTTGATTTAAAAAAATTATTGTTAGCACAAGTGGTTCTCCACGTTTGGTGACTTAACAGGAGTGCCCGGATTCACGGGTGAGGTTTGTCTAGGTTTCGGCGGCGGATGCGTTTGCCGGTTTGTGGGCCGGATCCGGAAAGACTGATTGAGGGAGACCTATTGACCTCTCCTGTCGGACTCTCTCGGCTCGTCGCCTTGCATCGCTTTGGGAGGGATGGATTAAAGCGACCGTCACTCATCTGGGCAAGTTGAGTCTCAATTACCCACTCCTCATTTTTTTCTTCCCTTCCTCTCCTTCATTTACCTAAAAAGACCCTCCACCCAGCATCACAAAAAATAACATAGGCCCTGGGGAATTTTATTTCATCAAAGTTTTCAAAAAAAAAATTTTGTGTTCCACTGAAAAGAATCAATTCTTCCATGAAAAAAGTTTTACGGTGTTGAAATGTTCAAATATATTTCAACTGTAATTGTTATTTATTTTTCATGATGTCCTTAAAACAGTAGTTAAACACTTATATTGATACAATATTCTGACGAAGGAAGGGTTCTTCCGAAACCGAGTTTAATTAAAATTTAAAAGTGGTCTAAAACAAATGTATTTATTTTTATTGTAATATTTACTTGACTTGAAGGGCCCAATGTCAGTGGCGTATTAATAATAAAAGGCCCCTTGGCCCTGCCGAGCACTCCATACCGGAAAGTCCACCCCCCTTAATCTGAAGAAGTCCTTTTATTTTATTATGACTATTGAATAGATTTCTCCTTTAGAATTCAATTATTTGTCCAAACCTTCTTGGAATATTGTTGATTAAAGGAATTCTATTTTCAATTCAGATGAAAAAAATCAATGATGAAATCTTACAGAAATCCTTGAATCAACTTTTGCAAATAAATTATTCAACTTTTTAGAATGATTGAATCTGGATTCTATATCAAATGTAAGAACAAAGGCTTTTTGAATTCTTTATTTACTTTGACGTTACGTTAACATCTATTTTCTATATTATATCTATTTTTTCTAACTATGTATGTATAACGTAGAGTGTATATGGCGGCGTGGCTTATATATGGAGTATATTTTTACACAATTCTACTTTTTAGTTTTATCATGAGAAGGTTGAAAAATTTTTGCACACTTGACCTTCAAAAATAATAAGAAAATTACAGTTGCATGAGATTTCGAAAAATCCCATCCCCTTATCCCATCTCAGCAAAATGTTGACATGTTGAAAATTATTACTGTCTACATCAGATTTTGAAAAACTCTGTGTAAAGCCCGCTCAATGCCGGGGGTTTAATTTGAGTTATACAAAAATGAACTTTCTAATTTAGACCGGTAACATTTTTCTGCCTAGTGTGTTTGCTAGTACTCAACTTCAACCGGAAAATGCGCAAAATATTTTTTCCTGAGAATTCGGAGGTGTTTATAAATTTACAAAAATAATATGCAGAAAATAATAAAACAGAAATTAACTATTCACATATATGTTTTTAGATTTTCACGGCCAAAAGCATTTTCGTTGTTTGTTTTTGGGGTGTTATGCCGTGTTGTGCTACCTCCTTCTTTAGCCGACGTTTCGGACAGCGTTGCAGTGTCCATCATCAGGGCAGATCCGGCAGATCATCGACGGATCTGCCGGATCTGCCCTGATGATGGACACTGCAACGCTGTCCGAAACGTCGGCTAAAGAAGGAGGTAGCACAACACGGCATAACACCCCAAAAACAAACAACAAAAAAAACTATTCACATGTCTAAATTATGAAAATTTCACATACTGAGCTATGGTATAATGAAATTTGGACAATTTTTTTTTTGTGTAACTGCATTTTCGCCAAAGTTTGTACATTGCGTTTTTGACTAGATTTTTCATAGTTAAGGATTATAGAATATTGGAAAGTTATATATTTTTTACATAAAAATTTATTAACTTACTTTATTTAGTCAGGTAATACAACGGCCTCTCTTTTTACCTCATTCCTATATTAAATGAAACAAAGTTGGATTTAGAAATTAATTTTAGATGCTTAACATTAATTTTGTGGTGTCTTAAATAGCTCACATAACTTAAATTTCTACGTAAATTTGAACCAACATTGCAAAAGTCTGTTATAGAAACCGTTGGTTCCATTACATAAGCATATCATTTTTATAGCCGTTTTTAGGGGTTTTTACATTGGAAAAGTTTATTATAAACAAATATAAAACTTGCACAAAGTTTTAAAAAAAATATTTTTCTGTGCATAACTGAACTGCCTCAGTAACGATCTTTTACATTTATTAAATGATGAATTGAAGGTGTCCGCTGAAGGATCCACATTAATATCCTCCATTAGTATTTGGGGCAATGAGTAGAACATTATGGTTAGTTCCAGAATTTTAGCAATAGTAAAAGTAAGGAAATGGAAAGCATAAACATCATGAAAACGTGATTTATTTTTGGGGTATTTTGCCGTGTTGCGCCAACTCTTTCTTTAGCCAACGTTCATCATCTGGGAAGATGTGGACAGGTAGAGGAGGTCGAGGCAGGGCAGGAAGCATCTGCCCTGATGATGGACACTATAATGCTGTCCAAAATGCGGAGGTAGCAAAACACGACATAATATCCCAAAATAAATTAGGATAAATACTATTGTCCGTGAAAATCTCAAAGCATTGTAAAAATGTGTACAAACTTTAGCGAAAACAGCGTCATTGCCATTATGAGTTAAAGAGCTTTTTAATATATATTCGAACCCGAAAACTCCCCACTCAGTGTCGTCAGCCGGCAAGTAAATAGGAATATTACCCCTCATCACACAGACATTTATTACAATAATATTACAAGCGCTGTCTACAATTCTAAATGACGGACAATCAAATAGTAAGACAGGCTTTATAATGAAGGCTTTGTCTTGTGGTCTGAATGGGGCCAAATTGGGAAATAAATTTAAATAAATTAACATTTTGTTTACAGTTTGGCTATTAATTTTATTGTTTCCAGTAAAGACAGACTGATCTGACTGAAATGGAACTATAATAATTATAAATGTTAAATACTTTATCATACAAATTGAGGATTTTATATTCTCTAATTTATAAGGTCATTCAATGAAAGTGGGATTAGTTTGCTTAGAACTAGACTAGGTATTAAGGGATGTGCATTCCGTGAGTTTGCGTACTTATTGTATCATCGCATAACTGTCATGTGAGCCAGGCGTATTTGGAAAAATCGCGTGGAAATTACCATCCTGACTTTTTGTCAAATATCCATGTAAAAACCAAGGAATTGTTTTTTTGCGATTGTTTTCAGGGTAAATGTTTACTACTCCGCTTACCGGATAATACGGAATTCGAATTTCGATACACGAATACGCACGGATAATACGGAGCGGAATATTTCCTTTGCCGCCATTTCTTTGGATTTGATATTTGCGATTTTTTTCAATCTAAATACGCACGAATTACTTAGGTTACCCAGCCTAAGAACCTAATAACCTATTTTGTGCACGTAAATAGTTGTATATTGTAGTAATTGAAGTTGTATAAGTCCCGTTTCACTTGGCCAAACGTGGCTGTCAAATACTTCGCGTAAGTGAAATAATCTTATAAAATTGAAATATAAAATACATGTTTTTTCGTCTCCCCCGACATAAATACTCAATTTTCGTAATAATAAATCAAAATCTAACTGTTTGAATAAAAAATATTCCGTATTAACCAGTAGGCGGAGTATGAAACTATTAATGTTTTCAGATATCAGATTATGTATCTTATTATTCATATACATTACATAATAACATCGTTATCTTAATATTCATATACATTACATAATAACAAGTTTTCCAAGAATAGCTAACTTTAGCGAAAAACAAAAAAATCTCCCATTCGGCAAACAAATATCAAAAAAATATATATTCACACAAATATGAACTGATTTTATTGTTTCTACACAAACCTGAATATACACCCTACACGAAAACCAACAATTCAAAGGTGTTTTCGAATAATTAATTACATTTATACTTCTTTAAAAAGTTGACAGCTGGTAAAGCGGGAAAAAAATACAACAACTGAATGTCATAGATAATTACTTAAAAAAATATTCAGAGGATCTAGATCAATCAAATTAACTGTTATGTCAAGAAAGATATTGGCGCAAGCGATTCTGGTCTTCTTCTTCGTACAGTTTCTTTATACATAAGGGTTAAAATCGCATTAAAAAAATGTTATTGGCGCGTATATGGCACAGGACTGGAATCGAGGGTGCCAGCAGCATTATGGCACCCGCTTACTTGATGTAGTTACACCCTTGTCCGCAGAAATGGCAATCAATACGTGAATCGTTGATATATTAACTATTAAACAAACAAATTATTTAAAACTTATTCGCGTTTGCTGGGCATCCAATCTGCGTCATCTTAATGATGAAATAACATTACCAATTGCATTAATTCAAAATTTCAAAATAATAACGAGCGATGTAAATATTGATACATACCAGTTTCTGTTATAATCGACACGTGGAGAGCCACCGTCATAATCAAACAAGCATCCATCGCATTGCCTGCAAATAGCGCCAATGAATGGCAAACACCCGCTGTGTATGCGCTCAACAAACACATGTGGCTTAACCCCTAGTCTGCCAATAAATCCACTGTGGATTTCCTAGCAGCTTTATTTTATACATTGGTATTATTGTAATTTCAATATAATAAGTCCCAACTTCTTCCGTCTTGAGACAGTGAGAGTATGGCATCCCCAATTGAGTTATGTTGTGAGGGTGAAGGTAGTAGGGAGGGAAAGGAGATGGGCTGGCTATTCAGATCTGGTCACCAAACACGGCTAAGGCCATTTCAAGCAACGTTTCAATTCTGAATGGTAGTCTTACATACTGATAAATCTTCCACTCTGGAACGTGCCACAAATATAGTATATATTATTTTTAACTAATTAATTGTGAAATAACACAAAATGATCAAATAAAATTTATTTGCACACGCCGGGATTCGATACCGCGACCTCCAGTTGGCGAGTCTAGAGCCTTACCCCTCGACCGCGGATGTGATCTCAGAATAAAGGTCAATTTTGTAGTTTCAGCATCCGTCAATATATGTCGCTAGTATAGTTAGTAAAACGAAGTTTTGCTGTATCACAACTTGCAAATAATGTTTATCTGTGAAAAAACTCGTCAAGAAAATCCATGCCACGTGTCATAATTCCACCGTTCAAAAGTCAATTTTCATAGCACTGAATTATTTGAATTACAGGAAATTCTCATACTTTTGAAAGAATGCTTTTATATGGAAAATATAAAAAAAACTCAAGAATATTTTCGTATGTCTTCGTCAAATATTTTTTTAGGACATTAGAAAAAAGAACATTTCCCTGAATATGAGGATCCATTCTGGGAAAACTACACAGGATAGATATACACAAAAAAGTACAAATAGTTAAACACAATATTATCTGGTAAGACAGCAGAATTAAAAAAAAATAATTATGCATAAAACAAGGAAGTTATTACGAAAAAGATGTCAGCCGGCATACAGCTGGCGAGTGGCAGTTTACATCTGGCATTCCATGGGTTAAAGCTCACGGCTCGCATTAATGATTTCAAACACATAAGGCTTTATTGCAGACTGTTTACTGTATGGTGCATTCATTGATCTATAAACCTCCATACAGCACCAATGGGTGCATCGCCGCCTGCTGCTTTATCCCTTGCAAATGTAACACGAATATTGCATAAAGGATTATCGTAGTGTTGACGATAATGTCGTTATATCACTTTCGTGGTTTTATTCGACACATGCATTCAATTTCAGCAATAATTGCAGGTCTATCCTTAACTATATGCCTATTTAAAGCAGATAATTATAAGTGATTGTTGATAGCTGAAATCTCAAACCAAGAACATTGTATTGTGAAATGTGCACAAATTGGTCTGAAAACTACGTTTCGCATCGCAAAGTTATTTGTGCCATGAGTCATGAGCTATGTGGTCCCAAATTTAAACATCTTATCTTGCATCAAATGGGATGGTTATGATTTTCTGGTTTATTGTACATGACGAAAATCCAATTAAAAAAGTTTTCAAAGAAAATCCAGTTAAAAGTATTTGATATCTTTTCCATTTTTACCAATTTTCAGCCGAACGTCTAATATTTCAGCAAATAATGGTCAAGAAGTATATAAAATTTTGTATAATTTAGGATCAAGAAAATTAGTTAAGATAAAATATTAGCGAAAGTCAAACGAAAAATTGAAACAGAAATATCGGAAAAAAGATACCGATATGATTGAATCAGAAAGGGATACATTAGCTCAGTGGTGAGAGCATCTGCCTGGAAAACCAACGGTCCTGGGTTAAAGTCCCAGATGTATCCGTATCTTTTTCTGATTTTTCTGTTTCAGATTTTCGATTGACTTTCGCTAAAATTATCTTCATTAATTAAAAGAATATAATTTGAGATTTAACTCATTAAGTTAAAACTAAAAAAAAATAAAAAATAAATGATTTGTCAGGATGGCTGATTTTGTACGCTCGAATGGGTTCTGAGATATTAAAGAGGATTTCAACCGTACAGACGCTAGCGTATTAATACTATCAGATCAGATTCCAACCGTACAGACGCCAGCGTATTAATACTATCAGATCAGATGATGACAAACCTCTATCTTGCCGCGTCCCTTGGGACAGTCGCCGTCGCTGAATCGCACGGCGTGCAGTCGCAGCAGCACGCTGTAGCCCTGCGGGGACAGCAGACGCACGCTGAGGTCGGCCTGTGGTGGGGGCGCGCGCGGGTAGTTCACGTGAAGCACGCTGCCGGCGCTCGCGTTGCCCAGTTGGATCACTCGCTCGCACTCCGCAAAACCGACTACAACCACAAAATAACACACATGAATCATCTAAATCCTAATGATGATCAATAAAAACTTCAATCAACAAAGTTGAACAGGTTTTTTTTTTAAAACAATTTTTGACGATCAAAGTTGATCAACTAAAATTGAATCGTCTGAACCATCCGCTATTAGCGGCGAGCATTTCTGTAAGCATGTCTGCCGGATAGATTCACACGTACATGTCTTGCTCGTTCGAACAACGTGAATACAAGGCTTTGGCTATTATTTTTGGAGATCCGTTAATTATTGATCTAAAGCTCAGTCAGTAATAGATCAGGTATCGCTTATCATAATTGTACTTACCGATCTTATAGACAGCCGTGAATCCCTTGCCTTCGGGGTGGTCCCCCGTGCGTAGTCTCAGAGATAGTGCCTCCCCCAGAGAGAGGAAGGCTCCGTCTGCCAGCTGCTCAGGCGCCAGGAAGGGGCGCAGCGGGGCCCCTGCGCCGATAGACACCTCGAGGGCGGAGCCCGCGCCCAGCGAGTGCTCCGTGATTTCCAGCCACACTCTTTTACCTGCACCAAAAATAAAAGAAAAAAATTAAAATGTTGTGATCTTTATGGGATATGATTTTAGATTTTCACCGGCAAAAGTATTATTATTATTTATTTTTGGGGTATTACGCCGTGTTGCGTTACCTCCTTCATTAGCCAACGTTTCAGACAGCGCTACATTGGCAGGATTAAGTCAATGTGTGTCAGGTGATACATTTTTTATTTTAAATCTCCCATAATTAATAAAATGCACAATTGAATTCCTTTTAACTTTCCGCCATCATAATTGTACGAGTTTTACAAGTTCACTGTAAATTATGTGACAGGGAATTGGCTGAACAGATGATGTTTATAGTTGTAATACTGAGAGCAAAACCTCCTGTCTGTTGTATCTAGCAGTAAGTACACCTACACAATCCACACCACAAATTACACGGAAAGCAACAAGTTTCTACAACTATTACGCTCGTTAATAGTTGAATAATATCATATTATGGATGGTTCAGTGTTCATGAATAATAATACTGTGGAGTTGTTTAATGTATATTTCTGTTTGTCTACTCACCATTAATTTTACATTCTAATCGAGCTTGTTGTAATATGAAGCTGTTTGGAACAGTAGTATTGTTTGAATCAGTACTAATTTTTTAAGCCGAAACAGCTATCACAATAATAAAAACAAAAACACTTACAGAACTTAATAATAAACATTATTAAATTTAAATTTAAAAAAAATTATATTGTGTTCTACGAATTAAACACAAACAGCCTTACTAAAAAAAACACTCCGCGGCCGTTAAACGGTGTTTTTGTAGACATTTTCAGACTGGTCCGTATGTCAGTAGGATGAAACCGGCCCTGGTGAAAATAAATAAGTGGAACAAAGTGCAAAAATTGTTTAATTGCAAATCTAATACAATTGAATTTCACCACGAATTAAAAGTCCAAAAACTAGACTCATTAAAATTGCTTCCCCTACAATCAACTTCTCATCTCTGAACTAAGTCTGAACTCGACTCTAATCTTCTATATATTTTTGAAAATTTCCCATTTAAATAAAATTAATATATACTTACTTATTCCTTAGTACCTAGAAATGCTTAAGATCCCTTTGTGTTAAAAAAAACTTATTCCTGCCCCCATACCAGAAGAAAATGAAGAGTAGAAAGAGGAAAATGGTATTAAAAGAAGCGAAAATCTCCAGAGAAATTTTCTAACCCTAGGGGGAGATGTAAGGGAATAAGTACCTAGAAATGCCTAGGATCCCTTTGTGTTTGAATTATGAATTTTAATTTTATTTTATTCTATGCGCTTTTCAAATGTCATTTGTAGTTTTGGTTACACATTAAACAGCATTATTTTTTACTCGCTATGTGGCTGACATTTGACTGATTGAAATATTATAAAAATAATTTAATTTGCTTAATATAAAAAGATCGACAAATAAAGTTTAAATGTCGTTTCTTTGTATTTCAGGTATTGTTTGTAACGTTACTATAATGTAATTAGTGTTTTTCTAAATGTGAAAGTAAAAATAAAAACTTTGTATTTCAGAGAAACGCATGGTTTAATTTTGTCATTATAAATTGAAAAGACAACAAATAGACAAATTGTCTTTTAAAACGACTTTTTAGTGAAGAGAAATTGGGTAAAAATTTACGAGCCCGCCTCACGGACAATACGGAATATTTCTTGTCAAAGTTCGATACATGGATAATACGGAGCGTTCCCGTTTTAATGAACAGACCAATAGACAATCAAACACAATCAAATATGAAATTTGCCAAAAGTACCAGCCTTATAAAATAAATTCTTGTCAACGGGTGTAGGTACGGTGCCTACCTACTTTCTGGTTGAGGGAATTAATACAATATAATCCCAATAACACTTATAACAGGGATACAAAAAAGTGCCCCTTGTATGGCGCCTGTTCGCGTCAAAGCAAGAGAAACTTTTCAGTTTTCAAGTAGTTTAGGGCTACGCTAGGTTTGTGTAACATCGTTTGTGATACAAAAGAGACCCCTCTATAGCGCCTGCTCGCGTCAAGGCAAGAAAAGCATCCCAGTTTTCAAGTAGTTTATATCTAAAATTATACAATAATATCTATTCATCTTTATATCTACGAATTTATTATGTTCAGTTTTTAAACTAATATTTTTTTGTTGTGTTAAGCCCATCAGAACGTTTAAAATTAATAAAAAAATCATATTAATTATAATAAAGTTCCTGTAATATACCTGGTGGAGCGATAATTGTAAAGGTGCAATCCAGCTTAGCCAGCAGGAAGTAGGGCCAGTTGGGGCTCGCGATGATACCGTGCCTCGCGGTTAGCGTCTGCCCCGGGCACGCCGACACGTCCACCGCCCTCCACAGCGCGCTGAAGCCCCCGCCCGACAGCGAGTAGTCCGACCTCACCGCCACCAGCGCCGCGCGCCCCAGCGACACGAAGTCGAACCGCCGCATGTCCGTGTCGTGACTGCCGCACGTGCGCAGGGGGTCGGTCTGAACCACCCCGTTGATGAGGCTTCGAATCTGTAATTACGTGTATATCTGTAATTACATGTATCTACACCTTTAATGTTATATCTGTAATTGAGGTGTGTTATAACAAAGGTGGCAATCTCCACTTTGTTTCATTTTGATTAATATGAAATAAATGTTTTTATTTTTTATTTTCCCCATACTTTAATTAGACAGTAATACATTTATTAACAAAAAAAAATGTACTTTATAGTGCTGTATAGCTTTAACTGTATAATTAAAGTATGAGGAAAATACAAAAAAAAAACAACATTTATTTCATATTACTCAATATGAAAGGAAGTGGCAAATGCCGCCTTTTTTATAACACGCCTCAATTATATGTATATTTTTTTGATTATTATATCTTCAATTATATGTATTGTTCTATCTGTAAGAAAATGTTTCGTTCTATGTGTAATTAAATGGATTGTTCCATCTATAATTACATGTATATCTGTAATTAATTATATGTATTGTTCTAACTGTAATTATATGTATAGCTGTAATAGATATTCCAGTAATTATATATATTATATGTATATCTGTAATTGTTATATCTGTAATTGTATGTATAGTTCTCTATGTAATCATCTGAATATGTGTAATTTTTTTTTTTAATTGTTAGTTACATGTTTATTTTACGACCACCATGCTAAGCATATGTCCGTGTTGTGATGATCGATTTTCTATACAGTGCATTAACATAAATACGAAATACAAAATAATGTGAATGAATATAAAAAACATATAAAATAACATAATATTAAAGAAAACAAAATAATATAAAAGAACGTATATGACTGTAAAGTAATATAAAAGAGTATGGAAGAATATAGTACATAAGATAATATAGTACACACAGGAAGAATATGTATTGTTCTATCTGTAACTATATGTAAATATGTAATGGTAAATCTGTAATTATATGTATATTTGTAACTGTTCCATGACAACTCAACAAAATGTGATTTAAATACCCCTTTGAGAAGTCATTAAGAGTTATAATTTTTATTTTGAAAAAAAATAGCCCATAACTTAACCTAACGTGACCTAATTCACCAATTTTTATTTAATTTTTCAACAAATTTAATTACAATATTTGTTTTTGAAAGATATGAACCCTGAGATTTTTAATACAAATCATCCCCCACTATTGTGATTAGCAGTCATGCGATGCTATGCAAAAGCACAACACGTTGTTATTCTGAAAATTCATTACAACTATGTGGAAAGTTATACAAGCAGAAACAGGAGTTAAGCAAACTCCGTGGAATTTTCGGTGCATGCATGTAAATAATGTGACAATGTGCACAAAATTAGTTAACTATTTGATAATGTCCGAAATCCTAGGAAACAGGTTCTATTATGGACAATCAATATCCGTATCTCATTTTATCTACGGGTCTCTGGACAATATGAGTGAAACAATATGATTAACAGAGTAACAGAGAGTCTCTGGACAATATGAGAGAGACAATATGAGTAACAGAGAGCTCGCGTTTTTAGTTGGAGATTTTGAAACGCTTTCTTGCTTTCAAGATTCAACAAAATCAAATCAAAATAGTTTTATAATAGTATAAATATACAAAGAGTTATACCTCAACAGGTAATAAATTATTCAACGTGGTATTGATTACTTACTTCGACATAATCATAGAGGCAGTCTTTTTGAAATTCCATGTCAATCTTTGAAAACTGGATCACCAATCTCGTACTCTCTGGTCCAACGAGTTTCACAAAATACTGCAAGTTATTCGGATACGTCCCTGGATAATTTGGAGATACCAGTCTTCCTTCTGTGTCGTTGATGGTCTTGTTAAGCTTTAAATTTGGTTCGTGAAGCTGGTTCTTTCTCTTGCAGACGTAGCCCCCGACGTGAGCACATTTCTGAGTTGTCCAGTATAATCCGCTGGGAAGCATCGGCGTTGGTGAAGTCATCCACTGGATACCGAGACACGTCGGATTCTCAGAGTCTGGTAGTTCCAGGACGTCCATTTCTTCTGGACTTCTACCAGGCAACCAGCCAGAGAAGGTGACCCTCGTGCCATCGCTCCAATCGTAAGTTCCAAGCCCGGAGATCTTGGCTCCGAGCCAATAGATGGCACTGTTGGAGTATTCAGCGCTGTTTCTGATGGTCGCAGTGAGGAACTTTTCTTCTTCTGCAGACAGGATGGAAGCGAGTTCAGCTCTGGCTCCTCTGCATATTTGCTGGGCAGTTGACCAGGTGACTTCAGGATAACTGACGATCAGGTAGCAAGATTCGTTGAAAAGCTTTTGTCGGTCATCTGAACATTCCATAACTGAAACAAAAATTAAACAATACATTTTTTTAATATTCCAACTCGGCTTTAATATTCAAATTCAGTCGTCGCCCGGCGTACCGCTCGAGGCTATGTGTGTAGGTACACGTTAAATAATGGCCCTTTGAAAAGGACGATCTCAATTTACGAAGCGCAAAAAATGTACCATCAGATACAATTTTCATGGGATAAGGGTCGCACATAATTTCATTATGCTCTTCGAAGGAAAATTATTTTTGAACTCCAACTCCAGTAATTCAATTAGGTACTTTATCCATTCGGAATATAATAACATGTCTGTCACAGTGAAAATTCATTTACATTCGAATTGATGTAAAAGAAACGTTAATTGAGAAACTTGAGAATATTCTAGCAACTCCCACACTAGTAATGAATTTGCAGCATGGCTGGAGGTGGTTATTGAAAATTCTAAGTGATTTAGTTAATAAAAATTAGGCAGCAGAGTTTCACGTAAATAACACGTTAACGCTGATTAAAGATCACTAAGAAAGATGAGTATTTTCTAACACGCACAGACAACGGATCACGGGGGTGGTACCTAATTGATAAAACAAAGATAATAACGTTGGATATTTTGAAAATGTATTTTCGAGAAAGGTCAGCATTGGCGGCCTACGTAATCTTGGGGTAATGATCTAGTATATTTACGGCACGTACAAGAACTAAAGATATTCTCAGTATCGTCCTGGTGAAAACTAGCAATTCAGATTTTAAATATTACTTGAAATGGCTTAAGCCATGTTTGGCGGCTAGATCTGAATAGTCAAGTACTTTCTCACCTTCCTCCTTCCCATCTCCTTCCCACTACCTTTAGCCTCACAACATACCCCTGTCAACCACTCGAGCGCTTTTTGCCACATTATTGCACTATTTCCAAAACCTCTTTTTTTGCCAAATTTGTTGCCAAAATGTGGCAAATTTAAAAATAATATAATTAAAACGACTCTATAAATATATTGTACATTCAAAATATAACAAAATAAATATTCTCTAGATTGTTTAAAATGTTTTAAGGTTAAAGATTTAATTATAGTTTTTTTATAAATCCTACAAATATGTGATAATAGACAAAAAAGGGGAATTCTTTGGCTAGAGAACTATAATCAGTTTGTATGTCTCCATATTCAAATTCGGAGGTATGATTTTTTTTAATGTGGGCGGAAAAAATTCCTTTAGCAATCCGAGAAAAACTATTTTAATTGCTCTGTCGCTCCAGTGGTTAAGGATGCCATGGGACAAACAAAAAAAGCAATACTTTTTTTAAGCTTTTCTCTGTTGATAAAATTATATCTATCTATAAGAAGAGTGTCTGTGGTTAATTTTTTTTTTATACAAATCTACTTTTTTTCTCCAGATTGATGAAATTTTGCAGACTTGACATTCGAAACAAGAAGAAGAAAAAAAAACCACACACACACGAGATTTCGAAAAACTACCCTCATCCCCCATTCCCATCCCTTTAACCAGAATAAAGCCCGAGCGATGCCGGGAACTTTAGTTAGTGCTTTAGCACAGCGCAATATTACGTTGCAACAATTCCTACAATAATAATTTGCAGTATTTACGTCAGAGATCAAAATAATTTCGAAAGTATTTCCTAACGATAAGCATTGTCGAAGCAAGCACAACTTGATTTCAACAAAATATTATAATTTTGTGTCCTAGTTCGCCCGGCAGAGGAGCGCAAAGGATAAATTAAATCTTCGATTTTACCGGGAGTTTAACGCGAAGGAATTCTAAACTTTATAAGTTGCAGCCATTCGAATAATCGAGTTCGTATTGTAGAGATATTTCAGATAATTCATCTTTAGTCTGTCTGTTAGAGCAGTGTTCCGTAACCGGTGTGCCGTGAGCCAGATACATGTCAAATTCATAATGAAAATTATTTAGTTATAATATTGTTTATTCTTCAAAAATATACAAAATATACAGATGTAGTATAGAATTATAAATAATTTTTCAACGGTCACGTTGTCTGTCTAGAATCTGGTTCCAACTGGTGACAACTGCGTACTATGATTTGTACACGCCCACGTCCAGACCGAATGAGCCACAGAACAGAGAATAATGACCCTTCGGTACCAAAGGACCAACGATTAGTAGATACGATTGAAAAAAATCTGTTAATTGTGGATCTGGCCCAAAAATATTTAAGTATGCTTCATCAGAAATTTGAACACTATTTTTATTCCATGGAACAATACGGTTGGATCGAAATCCTGATGCAACAATGCAATAAATTCTACGGAAGCACTGTCTTACCAATTCAATAGGAATTTATAGAATTAAGTAATAAATTAATAGAATTAAGTAACAAATTAATAGAATTAATAAATAAATAAATAAATAGAATTAATAAATTTATAGAATTAATAAATTTATAGAATTAATAAATTAATAGAATTAATAAATTAATAGAATTAATAAATTAATAGAATTAATAAATTAATAGAATTAATAAATTCATAGATCTTTTACTACAGACAAGCTACTTGCAGTAGCTTTGCAGGTATAATGTTAACATGAAAAAAAAATCTGTTTTTCTGTAATAAAAAAATAAAACATTAATAGAATTAATAAATTTATAGAATTAAGTAATGAAAGGACGTTAAAACTTCACTTCGCCGAGTTTCCATTGGATGTTTTCTGGATTTAAACAAGATTGTATAAAACTTCAACTGAAGTGGGCCACGAAAATATTATCATTTTTTTTATTGTTTTTTTTTTTATCTTCTTATGTATGTACTTTTAATATGTAAATGCGTCATAATCCTAGACACAAGTTATGGATTTTACAATAACACTTTATTATTTTCATTGTTCATTTTTTATCTTTTGATGTATGTGCTTTTATTATGTAAATGCTTCATAATCCTCGACAAAAGTTATGGATTTTACAATACAACTTTATCATTTTCATTGTTCAATTTTGATTTTCTGAGATATGTGCTTTTAATATGTAAATGCTTCATAATCCTAGACAAAAGTTATGGATTTTACAATACAACTTTATCATTTTCATTGTTCATTTTTTATTTTCTGAGATATGTGCTTTTAATATGTAAATGCTTCATAATCCTAGGCAAAAGTTATGGATTTTACAATAACACTATATTATCTTTATTGTTTACTTTTTATCTTCTCATGTATCTAATATTAGTGTATAATTGCTTCTTAATTCCAGATGCAAGCAACGGATATTATAAAAACTGCATATCATTATTTTTATGGATAATTTTGTATCTTGTGTTTTTAATGCGTAATTGCTTCATTATTCTAGGTTTAAATTGTGGGTATTATAATTACTTCATAATTCTAAGTTCAAGTTACAATTACTATAACAGCAGGGCGTTAATTTTAATTTCATTGATAATTTTTTATCTTAAGTATGTGCTCCTAATGCCTGTATTTATGTTTGACCTACATGTTCCATACAAATGTTTATTATCGGTGATTTGAATATTTATTATCAAAATGTTAGAGGTCTCCGAACGAAATCTTATGTATTCCTTTCCGGTGTTTTGAATGCCAATTATGACGTGATATGCCTGACTGAGACTTGGCTCTTAACAAGTATATTTGACTCGGAATTATTTGATGAACGCTATGTAGTGTATCGTTGTGATCGTGATTATATCTTGTTAGACCAGGCACTCGGAGGCGGTTCACTTATTGCAGGGCGCCGCGAACTGCCGGCGTGCCCCTCACCCCCTCTCCCGCCCATTAAGCGTGCAGAGATAGCCACCGCTGCTCTTTCACTAGGTTCTGGAGCGCGTGCTTCTAAACTACGTATATACTGCTCGTATTTCGTGCAAGGCGCGGAGCAGATTAAATCATTAAGTGACTTTTTTGAATTTATATCTACGATGCATACCAATTTCCCCAATGATGAATTCCTTCTATTGGGAGATTTCAACATACGGCATGCCCCATGGCTTCTGCCTCCAACCACGGACGGTTCCCTGGTGCTTAATCGGTCCTCAATCGATGCACTATCTTCAACTCTTTCTGATTTTTTAGACTATACCGGCTTTCGTCAATTCAACAACCAGCTTAATGTAAACGAGCGTGTTCTGGACCTAGTGATATCGAGTCGCGCGTGCACTGTTATTGGGTGTGACACACCGCTAGTGCCGGAGGATGCACACCACCGCTCTCTGGAGGTGTCGCTGCGCTTGTCCTATGAACCAACCCTCCAAACGCCGCGCTCTCGCACCGTCCGCTCCTATCATAACGCTGACTACGGGCAGATTAATAGCGCCTTAGCAGCCGTCAACTGGACAACGACTCTAAACAGCAGCAATGTAGACTCAATGACTGCGCGTTTCTATTCCGAATTAAATAAGATAATCGTCACGCATGTACCATCTAGATCAATTAACATAGACTCAAGGTACCCTCCATGGTACAGCACCGCATTAAAAAAAGTTATTAAAGATAAACTTAAATTTCACAAAAAATACAAAATTTATAACCGCAACTCCGACTATCAAATTTTCTCTCTTCTCCGAGAACGTCAAAAGTGTATGGAGAAAGTGTGCTATGATAATTACATTAATATGGCTGAAATTAATATTAATACTGATCCCAAACACTTTTGGACCTTTGTTAAATCCAAGCAAAAAAACTCTGAAATTCCTAACAATATGTTTCTTAACTCTCAGCATGTATCGGGTGGGGAAGATATAAGTAACTTATTTAACACGCACTTCCAATCCTCCTTCGAATCCCCCACCCCGTCTACCTCGGCTACAACTCAAATATATAATCCAAACACCTCAACTCTTAATCTTAATAATGTTAATATAGACCCTCAACTAGTTTGTAAATATCTTAAATCATTAGACCCTACCAAAGGCAGTGGGCCTGATGGTATACACCCTGTATTTTTAAAGAATTGCGCTAATGTTTTATGTTATCCGCTAAGTCAAATATTCAAAACTTCATTGTCTTCTGGCAGTTTTCCACAGGAATGGAAAAGTTCATATATTGTACCAATATTCAAAAAAGGAGACAAGCACAATATTGAAAATTACAGACCGATCTCTAAGTTAAATGTAATGGGTAAACTTTTTGAAAAAATTGTTTTTGACATCATTTTTCCATGTATACGACCACACATCATTTCAAATCAACACGGCTTTGTCACCAAAAAATCAACAGAAACCAATCTATGTGAGTTTGTTGATACAGTCCTTGTTGCTATGGATAATGGATATCAAGTCGATGTAGTCTACACAGACTACTCCAAAGCCTTTGATAAAATCCCACACAGCATCTTGATAGAGAAAGTCGAAGCAATGGGTATACATGGTGACCTCCTTCGTTGGTTAGCCTCTTATCTCAACAATCGTACGCAAGCTGTAACTGTACAAGGGTTCTGCTCTAGTTTCGTCCCCGTAACCTCAGGAGTTCCCCAAGGATCTCACCTTGGTCCCCTCTTATTTAATATTTTTATGAATGATGTTAACAAAATTATCCGCAACTCTCAGTTGTACCTATATGCAGACGACAAAAAGATTGTCAAAATCATTAAGTCTGAGATGGATTGTATAGAGCTCCAGAATGACCTGGACTCTCTGGTTAATGTGTATTGTCTAGAAAATCGCCTCCTTTTGAATGCAGATAAATGTAGCGTCATATCTTATTCTCGAAAGAAACACACAGTATTGTATCCATACACAATTAAGAACAATATTTTAAACAGGGTAAATGTAGTAAGGGATCTTGGAGTTCTATTAGACAGTAAGCTTCTTTTTCAATCTCACGTCGAGCATATCACGTCGAAGGCTTTGAAAATGTTGGGATTTATACTTAGAGTAAGTTCAGCTTTCAAAAATCCACAAACATTTAAAATTCTCTACATATCCTATGTCAGAAGCCACCTAGAGTACGCTTCAACTGTGTGGAACCCCCATTGTTCTACGTATAAAGCAAATCTAGAAAGAGTTCAGAAAAAGTTTGTTAATTATGTCTCTTTTCGCGTACGAAATTATGTAAACTATGTCCCCGTAAACCTTAAATCTCTTGATCAACGCCGAGACACCAGAGACCTATTAATGCTCTATAAGATAATTCATAACTATATTGACAGCCCATACTTACTACAAAATATTCATTTTAGATGTCCAAAAAGAGTTACTCGATCTATGGATACCTTTTATATTCCTAAGAGCAAAACGAATTACCTTGAAAATGTATTTATAAGAAGAAGCTGTAGCACATTTAATAGATTATGCCCAAACATCGATGTGTTTAACACGAACCTTGCTAAATTCACAACATTCATAAAAAAATGACATTCCATCGAATGCCATATGTTTAACCAAAAACTTAATTTCATTGATTGCTTTTTTTTTTTTTTTATGAATTCCTCACATTTTCTCTTTTACTTTTAGTAGTTTGTATTTTAATGAAATCTTTTCCTCAAAGATTTTATTGATATCCTTTAAAATTTAAGTGCAAACCTTAGAAATGTGTATATATTTTATGTATCACTTTGTAAATTGAAGATGCACTTAATCAGAATTGTTTGTATTAGGTATATTGTTGCATATTTTTTTTTTATTATGGTCCTATATTTAAATGTCGTTATTTTATTGGTCAATGACATAAACATATTATTCACTGTCATATATAAATGTATAGACTGTTTATAACGCAAATAAATAAAAAAATAAAATAAAATTTATGTTAAGAAAGAATATACTCGCATTTCGCAGGCAATGTCTACGGAGCTTATTTGACAGTCATTCAGAGGTAGACCAAAGAAACCCAGGATTATTCAATGCTCCAAAATTCTACAGAGAAACGGCCTGGATGTAAGCGATATTCAGAATCGAAGAAACTACAGCATGAGAACAAGACGAGCCGACCCCAACAGCCTACCTAGGCAATGAGTTGGGACAGTGCAAGGAAGAAGAAGAAAGAATGTACTCGCATTTTCGACTATGCCGTCCCAACACTACTTCCATTTTCACGACGTATTAATGTGAGCAAAGTTTTTGAACTCTTATATAAATTAAAAATATTAAGCTGTCATGCTTAAAATGTCTTGACCAAGAACTTTGGGTTGCGCTGATAACCCGAAGTTCGAAGTTTGTGTTCATTGAAAGAAGCGCAGGTATTACAATTAATTAGTCTTTATTTATACTAATTATTAAGATTGCATAAAAGAAAATATTGTATAGTTTTATGTTTGTATACTGTTCAAATAAAAAACGATTTTCTTTTGGTAAAATTTGTTTATCTATTAATTATCTATATATTTTAGATTTGACGCGCCGCGGAATTCTAGGAAGAGCTTGTGTGAGTCGTGGGTGATAAAAGGTTGCGGAGCACTGTGGAGTGTGCAGTTTCCGTAGTTTTGTAAATTGAGCGTGGCGGATATTTCCAATTCAGGTGCGAACTTTGTAATTTACGGTTTGCGGAAAACTACTTTGAACTTATTCAAAATATTGGGATTGAGTTTATCTAGGGGATACTACTAGCACCGATTTCAATTTAGTTTGCTAATGTTTGAGGGGTAGATTCATATTATATTTATTTATCATAGAATAAAAAATAACGACGCGATAGACCTGATTGCTTCAGGAGGGGTCTGTTGCGTTGTACGCAGAATTTTTTTGTTCTCCCTTCGTGATTGTTTTTTGAATGCTAGTGCGTTTTCAGTCCTGAGGGTTTCAAAATGCGACAAATTACTTCCAAATTGCTGACAGTGAGGTTTTCTGCTGACGAGGATGAACGTTTAGTTGAGTTTGTACAGAATCATGTGGATACTCTTTGATTTGAAAGATGAAGATTGAAAAGTGAAAAAGGAAAGGTGAAAAAAATAAGGAAAAGCGAAAAAATAAGAAAGAAAGAGAGAAAAAAAATGAAGAGAACCTTTCACGTTTTAATCTGAAGTACCTTTGAAACTTCTCTTCTTGATAAAGTAGATGGCTCTTGATAAAACTGTCGAAAATTTTTCTGATTTGTGAACACATCGCTTACTTCTTTCCTGACTTTCATATACATATTGTCTTATTATGATCAACCATAATTTATTTTGTAACCTTGCGAAAATCTTCCTCTTCCTGCAGATAGTCTACATTCTGTGAATGTGAAACTGATGCGCTGTCCGTATGCCGACTGAATCCACTAGAAAAACACTTTCATGCCGCGTAATATATTTCACGTTCCTGCCGACGTAATAAAGCGAATTCGGTTCCCGCTACGCAAAAAACCTATCACTAGGAAAACATACATTTAAGTACGATATCAGAATATTACCATCCTTCGTGTTTCGTGTCTTGTGTACGATCGGTTACGATGATTGCCGAAAGCATGTGTGAGTTGGGCAAGTCCCTTCAGTCCGCCGGCTGGCAGCCTCAGAACCGTTATTGGTTTATTTATGCTCAGAATCTCTCAGAACCTACTCAAGGAAGGGCGTCAAGTCCAGTTTAAAAGTCATTATTATCTTTACAATAGCTTAATACATTAACTAGTAATCACACGAACCTGAAACTTATTTGGAAGTTACCCAACATATTTAAACTTGTAAACATTAGAAACTGACGATACAACAACAATATATTATATACTTATTATTATAATCGGTTGTTATCTTTGTAAGTATAATAGACAAGTAAAATCTGTTAAAAAATTATGCTTTTCTAATGGGCTTTCCAAGTAAATTTAATCCTGGAGAAATGGTAAAGTCAAAGAACGTCATTATAACAGTTTTCTATAAGGAAATTGCAACGAAAAATTAATTTTCTTGTCTCTTAAAACTAGATTTCTTTTTCAGATACTTGTACCTTCAATTGAATTATATTAATATCTATTCAGATTTCTATTTACTGAGACTCGCATTTTAATTGAGTTAATAAGAATTTCCTAGGGCTGAAAAGGTCGCATTAAAACCAGGTGGTTCTGGGATCAGTCAGACGAAAAACATGGAAATAATAAATAATCTCCAATGTAACATAATAATTCATGTTGATGGAACTATACACATCTCCCTTCCTCCACCCAACCTGATATCCAAGTACCTATCCCTATTTGACAGTGTATGGCCAATTTACCGTTGTGTGTGACATTTGCAACAATAAATCATGATACAGTCTATTAAAGTAGAACGTGCAATGAACAACGTATTGATATCTCGGTGCAATTTAATATGGACTCTTGTTGAAAAATCTGGGCAGTGACCATTAGGTACTCACACACACTATTATTACCGTATTAGGATTATTATCAGTGACAACCGGCGGAAACGGCACGGCGACGGTCAACTTGAAACGTATTTAACATTATTGATTAAAGTCCACAGATCGATTCGCAATCAACATATTTGCGACTACAATACATTTTAAAAAATTAACATACTAGTGTTAAAAGCTTCGGAAAACATTTTTGCCTTGCACTTCTTACGATGATGATCATTAGATTCAGATAAAAAGAGCTTAAGAAAAAAACAACCTGTTTTTAGTATTATATTTTTCAAAAAATAACATATCTCCAGCATCAATATCAATAGTACGATAGTAGGCTTTACTTTAAAAATGTGGTTCATTCAGCATATTTTAGGCTCACACCGCAAAACTTTGGGAGCAAAAATGTGTGTTTTTTTTTAATTAGTGCCCAATTGATAATGGTAGTGTAGACCACCCTAATTTAATTAACCTAATTGAATTTCGTATACCACCGGAAACTACTCGTTCCCAAATCCTTTTTAAATGTAACAATACCAGACTGAGTCTTTCAAATACCTGCTTGTACCTAGGTTGCATGAAGTTAGTAATAGAAACGCAAAAGTGACGGATCTATTTAACTGCACGGAAGGTAGATACAAGAAGGCTATACTTTCAAATCTTTTTAATAAATATTAATTTAATCCAAGTCTATTTTACTTGTACGTTATAATATTGTAGTAACTGTATCTTTTACTTTTATATCCATCAAAGCTTCTATTTATTTTATACTCTCTGATGTAGTTTTACGATCAAATGCCACATTTAATTGATATTCTTTGTAGGTATATTAAAATCGTGGATATTAAATTAGGTGTGTAAAAGCAAAGGCAGCAATCTTCATTATGGCCAGATTGCTTTTAAATTGACAAGGAGATTGCTATCTTTGCTTTTTATAAGTGTATACAATATTTGTATGAGACATAAAGAAAAAAAAGTATGATAAATTTCTCATTTTTGTGTGGTTTATAAAGCGTTCGTATTAACACATCTTTATAATATTATTATATCTTCCCACTCAGTCGGTTATTCTAATTAAGATTAGAAATGTGAGGGTGGCTATTTCGTTACCCAGCTACCCGCATTACTGGACAATTTTAATAACCATGTTTAACGATATTAGAAGAACTGCTTTCTTTAAAATATTTATTAGAATTTTTTCGTAGATTATCGTGAATAACCCTCCCAAAGTTTCGCGGTATATGCATGGAAAACGGTATATAATATTGATTCATAAAATAATACTTTTCTACGATGTGGTCTATTTTATATAGTGGCGGATCTAGCTAGACTTCACTACGATTACTTATCCCCTTTCTAGAACTTAGTCAAAATGGGTAGTATAAATCTTGGAGGAAAATGCGATAACCCTGTGAAATTTTCTAGTCAATTTAGTTAAAGATCGTGACATCGCAAGATAAGCACTCTCTTCCCAACAATTCCAACACAAAGTGCACTTTCTGGGCAAAGCTTTAGAGTTGGCTGTAATTTATCATAAGCTAAACTCTAACCGCTAACCGCTAACCGCTAACTGGCTAGAGACGTTTATAAGAAACTTTCATATTCTTTCATAAAAGTTGATAGTGTTTGAGGGCGCCTTTATAAGCTGCGAGGAAAGCTAATATTCCGAAGAAATGAGAATAGTTGTTTTTCTTGTACCTTAAGCGGAACTTGGGAGGTAGCGGGGGATAGAGATAAGCCTTTACATAAATATTCATTCCCCGGAATCTACGTCACATTATATTTTATTTGATTCTATATCATTATATATGAAAGGTAGGAGGCACTTATTAGTTATTGTCAATTCTTTCGTCTTTGAGTGTTCTGTTGTTTCCTCTGATGATGTTCGGGTTATCGGGAGTTTCAATGGTACTCGGTTTTGTCAGGTTACGAGTCGTGTTCATTTTTGTCTTGTTTACAAATAATATTTAACTGGACTTAACTGCTTCCGCAATCTTCGCAAAATCGCGTGGCGTGATTTTTAATTTAATGAAAGAAATAGCTTGGTGTATACCACTTATTGACATTCTTATTATCCTGACAAAGAAACCTTCGGTTTAGAAACATGTCGGTGATTGTTTGTATATACGTGGTGTACACCAAGTGATTTGTTTAATTGAATTAACTACTTCCGTTTAACTTCCGTTCTAATTGATGCTTTGTGTTAATCTGAAGCAGGAGAACTGGTCACTAAAGGTACTCAGCTGTCGATCGGATATATTCGGCTATTTCCGTAACCGTTCGGATATTATTTATTTATTAATCCCTTGAAGGTTCTAACATACAGGGTGTCCGGAGGTAAAGTGCATTAACTTCGGGAGGTGATTCTACATGATGGTAGGAGTAAAAAAGATTATTCATTTATATATCATTATTATTTAATAATAATATATAAACTATATAAACTAAATCATAATTCAGAGAAACAATATCAGGTCAACATGGCAGAGAGAGATTATAATTCTAAATATTAGAATTAAAGAACGTGTCAGGTGTTTAACAGGCACAGGTTTCTAAAAATACTGAAGTCCAAATAATCCATAAAAATAGAATCGGAATATGCCTGAATAATTTAGAAGCTTTAGAAATTTCAAAGTCACAGAAAAATAATTGCCAAATTAAAAAAAACAATAATTGCCAAGTTAAATAACAAGTTAAGTTAAAACAATAATAATTGCCAAGTTAAACAAACAGCTAGAATTAACCAACAGTCCGATTTTACTTTCCCTTACTCCCTATGTAACTCTCACCCTTCCTTTACCCTGCCCCCTGCCCCTCTTCCCACCCCTCCACCAACCAGTCCATGATGTTATCTTCCTATCCCAAATGCTTTCTCTCTCTACTTTGTTTACCTGATATTGTTTCTCTGTATTATGATTTAGTTTATACAGGGTGTTAAGGTACGTACTTGAGTTACTTTAACCAGTGATTCCTGACATTATTTGGAGTAAAAAATGTAAAATTAAATTTTGGTCTCCGGTGACATTTTTGATGTATTTTTTTTTTCTACAAAAACATAAAAAATAGTAGGTGTTGGGTAGTTGGGGGCGGGGGTAAGTGGGTAAGCGGTAACTCGGCTGAGTGACCAATAAGGTCATGTGAAAGATTTTTTTTTCAATTTTGAAGAAAAAAAATTTTGATAAAAAAAATTATCATTAAAAAAAAAGTCACCGGAGACCAAAATTTCATTTACATTTTTTACTCCAAATAATGTCAGGAATCACTGGTTAAAGTAACTCAAGTACGTACCTTAACACCCTGTATATTATTGTCCTGAGGAAGGTTCAGTTCAACCGAAACCGGTCGACCAATATAGATAAAATAAAGTGGTTTAATTTGGTATTTGTTTTATTTGGTATAATGTCAATCCACAAAGTGTTTGCTTTCTTCGATAATTTAATAATAATTGTTAGTTTGGCCTGTCTGAATAGCAGAATATTACTCGAAATTTTGTGACAAATTGACGCATTATTTTTTGGTGCGGCCACACCATAAATTAAATTTGAAAATCAGTACAACCGTCAAAATATCCGGATGTATTTTGTTTTGGGTCGTAGGATCCGACAGCTTTGTTCCTATAAATTATATTTGTACAAATATTAAAAAAAATAAAGGACGACCTAAAAAAATAATATATTATAAATAAAGAAAAAAAATACTTTTGAGTTGTAATATTACAAATTCGACATGCGATACTGCACCAAAAATTCGGGATCGTCCCAAATAATCATATTATTAACACGGAGTCAAACTATTTTTGGTTTTCGCTGCAAGACATATTGGATGGGTTATTAATCATCACTATAATCATATTCTTAAATATTAATTATTATTAATAATCAATGTAGAAGCACGTAGTTTCGTACCTTACCTTTAACAGAACTGGCAAATACATCAACTCTGAGTAATTCTAGAATAATTATCGGTTTTCGGAAAGTAAAAGCAAAAGTTAAAAGTGACGTAAAACAGTTAGAATTGATTAAAAAAAATGCATTTTTGTGGTATTTAACTTAAGCAATTTATTTTACTTTAGCAACCGTTGAAACAGAGGGCCTTTAAAATCTTTCCATTTACCAAACTCCGCTACGGTTGGCTCAGTTCTTACTAATTAGTACGACAAACCGTCAGGATAGTCTTCGGAGTTTTAACTCGGCTTCGCCACTCATTGCATTACGTGTGAAAAAAAAGGAAATTGCAATTTATTTCGACTTCCCGGACAAGAGGAATACGCCCCGCAACAGCTGGCGCTTCCGTTCGCCTTCCTTTCACTGCAAGGCATTGCATACAATTAACAGATACTCCCTGGATTATAGAGAAAAAAGGCTTCAACATTTATATGAATGAATTCATTTTTGTTATTTATTTATTATTCGACTTGGATCCTAAGACCAGGTCTTTAACTCTTTTTGATGATAACAATTTTTTAACGCTTTCTACATCAGTGAGACGAGATACATCCATCGACAAAGTATTGCCTAGACAGGGCGTGTGGACCTCTCAGGCTAATTTAGTTCGCTTTTGGAAACAACTAATATAGGTCTCATAGAAATATTTGTGTCTCCCTTTCTATCACGGTGAGAAATATGATCTAAACGGTACTAGAAAGAGAAGACACTGCGCTTTATTTTTAAACATAAAAGTTAATCACAAAATATTTAAAATGAATACTTTTATGAAACTATAATTTCAGACCGCAATTTGAATAAAAAATTTTGAGCTTTGGGAATTTTTTAATAATTATTTTTACATGAAACGACATAAAAGTAAAGTGACGTTAACGTTTATTACACATGTTTATTTTTTCTTTATCAGTAATTTTAGTTAAAAAAACGTAAAGTGAGCCATTTTTAAAACTATTTTATGTTTGTATTCAAAATGCTTCTATTTAAAAAAATATATGTTTATTTCTAATTATAATATTTGAAAGCGTATTTCATCACCTTTTAAAAATAGATTTTAGTTTTCGGATACGTTTAGAAATATTCATATTTGTATAAAGTGTCATATAAAGTGGAAATATTTTGAGCTTCTGACAAATTATGACCGAGGCTCGAAGGGGCAAAATTAACCCGGATACTAAACATTTATTTTTTGTTTATTGTTTATTCACATATTACACTAGGACAAGCCTACGTTGAGGTTAACGATTATTCAAAGTAACAAAAATAACACAAAATAATATAGGTAAACCAAAATAATACTTCATGGAAAAATATTGTTACATAAACATTTCTTACAGATAATGGGTACCCACTAAAGCATAGCTGAAGGCGCCTATCGCATTACAATGTAAACAATATAGGGTGACCATAAATGATATTCATTTAAAAAGTACTAAAATTGAAAAGAAAAAAAAAATCTTTTAATTTAAAAAGGACTTATATGAAATAATAAATATACTTGTATGTATATAACATATTTTGCTATTAATTTAGCAGGACAAAGACAAAAAATGATTTACTCTTAATTTATAAAGGACAAAGATGAAAAAAATAATTGGCAATCCTCGATTTTAGAAACAAAACATTGATTTAAGAAAAAGAGTATCAAAAAGAAAGTGCATTATCTCGCAGTCGATAGAGCGGAAGAAACATCTCTCTTTACTTTTTGTTGGTCTGAACGGAGCTTATTTGCAGTCCAGCAAGGTCATCCCAACTCTAGCTGTGAAGATCATTTTTAAAACACGAATTAACTTTCAATTTTTGACATGCAGGTACCACAACCATTTTGCATTTCATGTCCGTGATTTTTATGGAAAATTTAAAAAGTTTTTGCGATATTGTATGATTCGGGACAACCATTATTAGGGATGTATATTACAATACAAAATCATGTTTTTAAATCGTAAGAAGCAGAAAGATCATTATTTTTTTTCCAGTGTGTAATCTGAAGTGTCATTGAGGGACATAAAGTTTCAGTTGATTTTAATAGATGTCGTTAGGCTTAGAACTTATGTCAAGTTCCGACAGATGTCCAGTAGTAAGAGCAGTACACCCCGGACGACGATCACCAACGAGCTCATATTCAATTCGTAGACAATTAGAGTCGGTCGTATGATCCAGAAGTATAATATATTGCAAACACGTAAAGATAATTACTAAACCAGTTTGTGCAAGGACCTTATTATTCCTGAAGAGCCCCAAAACAAATAGTAATGTCTGAATGTGGATAAAACAGACGTAAAAAAATTCCAAGGTGATTAGATATCTTATTTAATTTTACATTTTTAATTTATTCTCTCTTTTCAAAAGAATACCTACGTAAATATCAATTATTGAAATATAAAATAAGACATTACAAATAACAAAGTGACATATTCTCAGTAGATACTGTATCACAGTATTTTAATGCTAGCTTGCTTCTGAGCGTTAACGAGAATAAAAACACGGGAAGCTTGTCGCCCGATTTGCAAATGATACTATTCGGTTACTATTTGAATTTAGAAGCTTATTAGCAAACATTTTATTTCTTTTGTTTTATCTCAAAGCTTTCGTCCAGCTTCTCATTGAAACCACTTTCAGAATATATATTGCACATTTCGTAAAAAGTCTTGTAAGTCAAAAAAGGAAATTTTACAGGAGAGAGAAAACAAATGAATGAAAAATAAACAAGCGGTCCCATCGAAAAGAAATACTAGTGACTCTTGTGATAAATATAATTTCTCGTGGGGCATAGATAATCACACAATCACTCATAGACATATGAATATTCATAGACTAGAGAATCAGGGAGAGGGGTAAAAACCAACTGTAGCGGGGCGCAGAGGGATGAGTTGACTGTAACGATATGTGATTCGTTAATACTTCAATATGACAGTATATAGGCATCACGCATTATAATATCACCATTTAGTTCTTGAAAGTAAAATCTGCTTTTGAATGAATATAGACCTTTTTACATGGAAGTGCGAATTGTTCGCCCGGTTTGAACAAACTTGTGTAATCCATAAAAAACGAAGAAAGGTTCGCTTGTTTTGAGAGTCGAATATTTTGTTACCGTGGTTAGTTAAAACAACAGTTGATGTCGAATATATTAAGGACACTTACGCCGTTCTTCCACGGAGCTACCTTCAAGCGACGCGATCGCCGCTCGTCTGTGTTTTCCATACTATTATTAGTGTTTGAAAACGCCGCTAGGTGCTACACTAGCAAATTTGTTTGACAGGTAGCGGTAGCGTCGCTTGTGAATAGCTACGTGGAAGAACGGCGTTAGTCATTGTGAACTGTCGCGTATTTGTTGACGATCTGCTTTCATGCTAGGGAACGATGAGAAGTTACCGAAAGTTATCGATACAATCCTTATCGATCGAGTGTGCTAGGGGCTCTGGTGCTTGATTTTTAATTGAAATTTGACTTTTTAAATTTTTTTTTATTATTTATTAACCAAGATAATATTACAATATATACAAATACATTTGTGAGGATGAAAGAGGAGGGGAGGGGTGGGAGATAGCGAATATGAAAGTCGGGAAGTATCTGGCTATTCAGAACTGGTCACCAAATACAGTTAAAAGCCATTTCAAGTAACGTTTCAATTCTGAATGGTGGTCTTCACTAGACTCCTAAAACGGTCGAATCGATAACTTTCGGTAATTTCTCATCGTCTCCTGGCATGACTGCAGATCGCCAACGAATAAATAACCTAAAACGGTCGAATCGATAACTTTCGGTAATTTCTCATCGTCTCCTGGCATGACTGCAGATCGCCAACGAATAAATAACAGTTCGCAATGGCAAAGTGTTCTTGATATATTCGATGTCAATTGTTGTTTGTATGTTAGCGATCAGTTGTCTTTAGGAACTATGAGAAGTTACCGAAAGTTATCGATACAATCTGTCGACCTTGATATGGGTCCTGGATGATACTGAGAGTATCTTCCACTTTGGAACGTGCCGCAAATCTATATTTTTTTTTATTTTAAATGGTCAAAATTGTATAATCAAATAAATAAAATTTACTTGAATGAATCCATAATGTTCGGGTTGTTAGTCGAGAGCAGTATACCCCTCGACCACGGAGGCCGTCAATTCAATCTTTAGATTAATTAACAAGTAAGCAGTAATTATACCGTTTGATGGACATTTATTGAAATAGCCGTGCTCTAGTTAAACTGCAAGTGAATCAGATATTGCTGGGAAATTAGTTAGCGCATTTCGGATAACCGATTAATTAACTTACCAATGAGTTATTATGCTCTGTGGAATTGAATGAGCGCAAGGCGAACATCACGATTTTTATTAATATCTACATACCTACTAGCTGGGCGTTGATCATACTTTGTAAAAGTAAACGTCAAAGGCATTGAGGATTATTTCAACCGATTTATTATAACCGATTATTATAACCGATTATTATAACCGATTATTATAACCGAGTATTATAACCGATTATTTTAACCGATTATTATAACCGATTATTATAACCGATTTTTATAACCGATTTATCATGTTTTTCCAAAGGACCGTATTATGTACGCTCATACCGTGAAACTTTTAGTAGCGATTATTCATAAAAAGCTTTGCAATTTATTTTTTTTGATTAGAACTATTTTTTTTTTTTACATTAGCTTTACACAGAAGAGACCCCGCGGAAAAAAATCCCTTAGGGCCTTGTCATCTTTGGGGATGCTGTGTGGCTGGTCTTTTGGAGTGCACGTGTAGTTGTGTATGTTATATGTGTATTTGATGGTGTACGTGTGTGAGGGAGTCAAAGGTTTATACAGAACAACACGTTCGTCCATAAGATAGTTCGTTTTTTGAGCGCCCCGAACGGGCTAGGGCTACATTATGAGCAATGATATTAGGTGGGGGGATCGAGCCGTGACGTAACCGCCATAGACTTTTAAGGAAGGGAAAAGGAGGAAGTTATGGAAGGAAAAGGGGTTGTGGGTGGGTAAGAATCTGGGGGTGAATTGGTGTTTAGGAGTGACGGACGTATGAATCCATCCCACTCCTACTGCTGAGAGAGTCCAGCTGAAGAGGTCTAGGTTAAGTCTCCCTCAACCAATCTCTTCCAATCTAGCCCGCCTCGCAGTAGGTGGGCAAACGCATTTGCTGCCATGCCCTAGACATACCTTATCCCATGAACCTAGGCACCCTTGCTAAGTCACCAAACGCAGCGAACCACTTGGAGTGACCTATGGCAGGGGTGTTGGTTATCCAATAATTGGTTAATAACTCTTTCATTCACGTGGATGAACGAGATTTATATTGGGGCGAAGAGTGTTGCGCGGTATTTATATGCAGAATGTCTACTATTATTTATACCTGGGATTTTATGGTTGTGCGCCCCTTCATACTTTTGCACAGAGTAGGTAAATCACTGCGTCGTATCATGCACGCACACACTAGACTAGCTGTGTGAAACTTGGTACCTTACAGCGGTGATTATTTATAATAAATATACATAACACAGCATGTATGACGTACGAAGCAATGCAACAATTTCACAATATCTTTACCAAAGTAGCTCTAAATCAGGTACTATTTATTTGTATTCATAGTTTCTGTTTATATTCTATATTTATAGTTATTGTTTTTATATTTCAGCATGAGTTGTTCAAGACATGAGCGCGATGTATACTCGTATTGTCGTATAATATATTTTGTACTGAAAACATGTTTTAAATTAGTGAAAATAATCATGCTTATATCTATATGTATTATAAGTTCACACTTCTCAACACATTTCTATATCTTTATATTGTAAATCTTATTGTTATTCCTCTATCTTGTTATCAGATACCTTGTTTACACTTTTCAACACTCCCAACTTACATACTTATCCCATACTCTGTAACTCTGTAATTCTGAATATAATATTTGTTACCAGGTTAATTCGGTAAATCCGAATAGCTAATATGCTAACAGATTACTTTTTTGCATAGTCACAAAAAAAAATGTATGTATCTTTTTTATATATTTCTTCATAACACAACTCAATTTAAAAAAAATGAATTTTCTTGTTTTTGTCTTTGTTTTTATTTTTGTTTGCAATTATGTACTTAAGGAATAATATGAACTAAACCTGTCAATTTGTCTGTCCTGGAACGGGAAACTTTCCTAGTTGGACAGGCAAAGCTTCCTAATGTGTAACTTGTACTTCTTTTGTATCTATATATAAATAAATAAAATAAATAAAATAAATAAAATAAATAAAATAAATAAAATAAATAAAATAAATAAAATAAATAAAATAAATAAAATAAATAAAATAAATAAAATAAATAAAATAAATAAAATAAATAAAATAAATAAAATAAATAAAATAAATAAAATAAATAAAATAAATAAAATAAATAAAATAAATAAAATAAATAAAATAAATAAAATAAATAAAATAAATAAAATAAATAAAATAAATAAAATAAATAAAATAAATAAAATAAATAAAATAAATAAAATAAATAAAATAAATAAAATAAATAAAATAAATAAAATAAATAAAATATATAAAATAAATAAAATAAATAAAATAAATAAAATAAATAAAATAAATAAAATAAATAAAATAAATAAAATAAATAAAATAAATAAAATAAATAAAATAAATAAAATAAATAAAATAAATAAAATAAATAAAATAAATAAAATAAATAAAATAAATAAAATAAATAAAATAAATAAAATAAATAAAATAAATAAAATAAATAAAATAAATAAAATAAATAAAATAAATAAAATAAATAAAATAAATAAAATAAATAAAATAAATAAAATAAATAAAATAAATAAAATAAATAAAATAAATAAAATAAATAAAATAAATAAAATAAATAAAATAAATAAAATAAATAAAATAAATAAAATAAATAAAATAAATAAAATATATAAAATAAATAAAATAAATAAAATAAATAAAATAAATAAAATAAATAAAATAAATAAAATAAATAAAATAAATAAAATAAATAAAATAAATAAAATAAATAAAATAAATAAAATAAATAAAATAAATAAAATAAATAAAATAAATAAAATAAATAAAATAAATAAAATAAATAAAATAAATAAAATAAATAAAATAAATAAAATAAATAAAATAAATAAAATAAATAAAATAAATAAAATAAATAAAATAAATAAAATAAATAAAATAAATAAAATAAATAAAATAAATAAAATAAATAAAATAAATAAAATAAATAAAATAAATAAAATAAATAAAATAAATAAAATAAATAAAATAAATAAAATAAATAAAATAAATAAAATAAATAAAATAAATAAAATAAATAAAATAAATAAAATAAATAAAATAAATAAATAAATATGATTAAATTATATATATATCTACATATTCAGTGTAAGCGTTCTATAGTTTTATGTTCACAGTTGATAGTTATACAAAAGTGTGAAGCCTTTTAAATGGTCACCAACTTCCAAGTCACTTACGGGCGAAGCCGTAACAAAATCCACCTGCAGGGCCTAGCAGCAAAGACCCGCGGAGCGGGTTAGTAACTTCTAGTGTGCACTATTATTACTAGCAAACTAAAGTTAAGATGATTATACTGGATTTTTTTAAAAATTTATTAGGACTGATTTGTTTAAGAAACTTAAGCTATCAGATTTTTCTTAGGTTTTACCTCCCAAAGTTTCGCAGTATGAGCGTGAAACACGGTATATACCTATTATAGTTGTTATTGTGTTGTGTATTCAAGGTGCATGGAAAATGTTGGTATGCTCCGTTTCCATAAAGTTTTTGGTTAAGATCTCATCAGAGTTATAAAGTTGCAAATTTTTTACGTCGAGTCGGGTCGCTACGGTAGTTAATTTCGCAGAAAAGCCAAACTTTCTGGAAGTCGAACGTCGCAGGAATGAAAAATATTATAGAGAAAAAATCTCATGAATACAAGAGCAGTAGGGTGCAGTAAAAAAACACAGTGCAGAAATGTTGCTACGTTATAGAAATATGAGCAGCAAATATGCAATTAGACCATTTTCTGCCATATATGTATAATCACCTCCCGAAGTTACTGCACTTTCCCTTCGGACACCCTGCATATATTAAATAATAATAATAATGAAAATAATTTTTTTTTATTATATGAATTATGTACTATATTCCGTAAATCTAAACTTAAGGCTCATAAAAATAACTAATAATAATAATCTTCAATCTAACCAGCGGCCGGGAATTCAAATTTCAACTTGCGATCCTGCCCTTACAACTGTAAGCGGTTGCGATGAGAAAGATTGATTATTCTCTGTACCAAATTTTTTAACTAATAACTCAATATCCACTTTATTTCGTTCAATATTTGTTTTAATATAATATACCTGCATTCAAGTAAGCATGATTAATTTCTTAATATCGTGTATTTTTTTTTAAAGTTTTGATAAATTGCTGGAAAAATTTTCCGATTTTTTAAATTCAGAGCTTAATTCTAAAAAGCACACGGAGAAAAATGTTATTGGAAAAAACAATGATTTTAATAGTAAAAACGGTTAAAAACGGGACTAAAGTTCTTACGAACAAATTAACAGGGTTTCAATTTTTATTGGCGGGAAACTGTAAGAATAATTGGTTGGTATACGTACGAAATTACGTATACCAACAATTATTCTTTCATGTTCCCGCCAATAAACATTGAAACCCTGTTAATTTGTTCTAAAGTTAAGTTCAATCCCGTTTTTAACCGTTTTTACTATTAAAATGATCATTTTTTCGAATAACATTTTTCTCCGTGCATGTACTGGTGCTTTTTATTGACTACTCAAAAGCTTTTGATACACTCAGCCATATACAAATAATTAGGGTACTTGAAAACATAAGAATCCGCGGTAAACACCCCTCATTTTTTTAAACTACTTATCAAATAGAAAAATGAGTGTAAAGATATTAAATGAAATCAGTAAAGCAAGATATATTAAATCAGAAGTATATAAATTGTACATTATATACCCATATTATTGCTATGTCTAAACTCTTTAAAAATACCTTTAGATTCATTTTTGCTGCCGATACTGCACTTGTAGTATTTAAAAAAACCAAATGTATGTATATACGATCACCAAGCCTAGAAACGTAGAATATACCCAAAATAATTGCTCGTAATTTTGAATTTATTCATAAAAATATTGATAATATTTTCTAATGTGAAACAATTGATTTTACAAATGAATATACTTATCTGGGACTAATAGTTGATAATAAATTCAAATGGGATAAACAGGTGGCTAAAATTTGTAACCAGCTCCGATATTTAGCAAATAATTTTTATAAATTGAAATTTTGAAAATTGTTATTTTTCATGTGTGAATAAAAGCATATATATATTTTTTTTTGATGACAAGTATTCATGATTTTTCAATAATCTAAGCAAAATAAGTGTGTAAAAAAAATCTGAAATATTTTAGTAATAAATAGATAAACTGAGGTATTGCGTCACAAAACACATTCTCGGATTTTTTAATGATTTTATTTGAACAAAAACTAAAATTCTGAAAAGTGGCTTTACTAGATTATTGATGTATTGATTTATTTTACCGTATGATTATATGATTTGAAATGTGTATTGTATAATATAATATTTCGTTTGAAAAGTTACAATTACTTAAGGAACTTAGGTACAATTACTTAATGGAACTTAATTGATCTAGACCTCTAGAACATAGGAATGTTTCTTGTTTATAGTTATATGTACGACTGATACGTTTTTAGATTTTCACGGCCAAAAGCATTTTCGTAGTTTGTTTTTGGGGTGTTATGCCGTGTTGTGCTACCTCCTTCTTTAGCCGACGTTTCGGACAGCATTGCAGTGTCCATCATCAGGGCAGATCCGGCAGATCCGTCGATGTGAATTTCATGTGAATCAAATTCACATCGACGGATCTGCCGGATCTGCCCTGATGATGGACACTGCAACGCTGTCCGAAACGTCGGCTAAAGAAGGAGGTAGCACAACACGGCATAACACCCCAAAAACAAACAACGAAAATATGTACGACTGTTTATTTCCTAAATAAATATTACTACTTTAAAAAAAATATCTGGGCCCGAAGTACAAACGTTTGAAATTAGGAGCAGAAAACTTGCACAGTCATTCGCTAGCAAATCGTGCCCAATTGTCAAATCGGTAACATTTATAGGTAATAGGTGTTTGAAATTGTTTTTACCGGCTTTGCCCGACTTTCAGCGTCCTTTTAACGGACACTGAAATTGGTGTTGTTTAATAGAATCCATGGTTTGAAAAAAAATGAATTTTGTTTAACGAATTCAGAAGCAAAATATGGTGTCCTGTCTTATATTTTGTTAAAAAGAAATTAAATTGATCGTTTTAGTACATGTTATTGGAACAAATATAAAAATTAATATATGGCAGTATGTAACAATAAATCGCTCAGAGACAAAGTACTACAAATTATAAGTAGGTATTTTACAAATTACTATGGTAACTATGATATAAAACGAAGTTGCTAATTGGATAAATCTAACCAGAGAAACAGAGTTTGCGTTGAACTTTCAGTTTGAATAATGTTAGAAAATGATAATCACAGAGCTCACTCAGTTTTTAATGAAAAAAATGACCTGATTTCCGGCTTCATAAATAATTCAACATTACTGAAGTTCCCAACATTTCTGTCCTTCATCTCAGGGGTCATTCAGAAAACTCTGTTAAAGTAGTAGTAATAAATAATCATTTTGTCTGGATTGTGAATTAAAGTGGGTACCCCTTGGTCCAGTCGCTAGCGTGCTTAGAATATATCGCGTGCAAGGATGCTCCTCTCCTGTGCATTAGAAATGAGTACCTACTATTATACCCGAGTCCTGCGCGGGCGTGAGCCAACATCGTGTGTGCCAACATCTCCTTCTGAAGAGGACTGTATTAGTATTTATTGCGAAGGATGTCTGCTGTCTGCTGTCTGCCGCTACTCTCACCGTGAAATATGTGTGCGGGACTTTTGCTGCTGAACAAACAACAACTAGCAACAAACAATGGACAACTTTACTACTTTATCACGGAAAGCAACACGCTAGTTACGGCCAGTCCCGGAGGATACACTGCCACATTACATTACCATTACACATAATACACACGGATATCTGCAGCTTTCGAATTACATTTAATATATTTTCATAATACAATTATATATAAATAAACATTAACATTCCCGGGATACGAATAACCTAATAATAAATTGAAAATCTCCTTCTATCACTGTTTGGTTTTAAAATGAGAATTTGCTTAGTTAATTCCGAAATGTCATGTAATGAATTTTATTTTCATTTTTTGTTTTAATTAGATACATACCTAATATGTAATCTCATTTTAATTCTTTTTTTTTAGAACTTTTTTATTCTTAATTTACGCGTTGCTGTGGCTAATCAAACACAACGCCATCTACTGGATGGTTACCTAACCTAGATAACCAAGTGTTGTGTCAATAAATTAACTCAAACCGCCATCTGTCAGAAACTTAAAAAACTTACAAATAATTTCAAATCATTGTCCCATAACGTTTTAATGAACATTTAATTCGCAAAAATAAATACTGAGGTCAATAATCGAGATAAAAACTATTCTATCTTGTATGGTGGAAAAAATTACATACAGTAAGCCAAGTTTTATCAAAATCGGTTTAGTAGTTTCAGTGTTTATACTGGACGAAAATTGTGACGCGAGATTTTTATACATAAAGATATCACACTGGGATAGCACTATCCTCTCGGTCATGCTGGAAGTGAGCATAGTGTAAATTCGACTACATTTGTTTGGAAAAACAGAAGAAGTTTTGCAACTATATTGGAAGCAAATTGGTGGTGTTTTTCGTGGACACAATCGCGTTTTTAAGTAAAAATAAGTAATTTGACCATCTCAGAAGTACGTAATATCGTTTTGTGTTTAATTGTGGCGATAAGTACCTCAAAATGTCGAGGTGGAACTATTTTGTAGTTGTGTCGTTTGCTCCTTCACAGAGGAACAGTGGTAAGTGATTGGTTATCCCTTTTCTTTACATACCTTGTTTTTTCTGCACATATTCACCCAATTCCAGCTATCACCTTGTCTTGTGTCGTTTTTAGTATTTACAGTTTATTACGTGGGCACCCCCCCCCCCATCTGAAGCTGTAGTTCGTAAGAGCGGAAAATGTTGCTTGTGTTATTGTGGTGGAGGACCGGAAGGACTAGCCGAAGAATTGAACTCATGAGTGGACTCAGACGCGATGCCTACTCAATCAGTGATCGGTCATATACCTATGTCATTTGTCTAGATTTTATAAGTTCGGCACATCATATACAGGGTGTTAAGGTACGTACTTGAGTTACTTTAACCAGTGATTCCTGACATTATTTGGAGTAAAAAATGTAAATGAAATTTTGGTCTCCGGTGACTTTTTTATGACAATTTATTTTTTTTTCATTTTTTTTTTCTTTAAAATCAAACAAAAAAAAATCTTTCACATGACCTTATTGGTCACTCAGCTGAGTTACCGCCCCACCACTTACCCCGCTCCCAACTACCCAACACCTACTATTTTTTATGTTTTTGTAGAAAAAAAAAAAAAACATCAAAAATGTCACCGGAGACCAAAATTTAATTGATATTTTTTACTCCAAATAATGTCAGGAATCACTGGTTAAAGTAACTCAAGTACGTACCTTAACACCCTGTATGTGTCTCCTTATACTTACACTTAATACGGTGCATAATTCTATTGATAGCTCATTCATCTTGGAGTGCTTTGGCTTTTACGTGCCTGAAAACTTCAGACGTAGTCAAGTATTTATTGTGAGACTTATTTAAGATATCACACATCCGAACAGATGTTCTTGCACGGGATATCCTGACAATAGGAATGGTGCTATTGAATGAAATTTCCACAACAGTCGAGTAATCGTAATAGTTTTTGTCTATAAGGCATTCACCACACAATTTCACAAGAATTATTCTTACATTTTCCCGCCAATAAACATTGAAACCGTGTTAATTTGTTAGTTAGAACTTCATCCCATTTGTAACCGTTTTACGAATAAAATGATCGTATTTTAGAATAACATTTTTCTCCGGGTAGATCTGATACTCAACTCAGTAACACCAAGAGCCTCGAAAATGTTAGAATTCATTCTTAAAACATGTAACAAATTCAATAACCTTAAAACAATGGAAATCCTATATTTTGCGTAGGTCCGCAACTTACTAAAATATGCTTCACAAGTATGGAACCCACAATACAAATTACATGTAGGTACATAATCTAGAACACGTTCCAAATCGTTTTCTGCGATTTTTAGATTTCCGTAGCTATCGTATCCACTTAAATCACTAAGATTCGGCCGCGTACTTCAATATGCTATCATTGGAAGATCGAAGAAGCTCGGCAGATGTCCTCTTGTACAGAAAATATCCAGGTCCGTCGTAGATTGTCCGGAACTCTTAATAATAATAATAATGATTGGATGATTTGGAGAGCGCCGTTTTTGTGAGAAATCACCTCTTACAACGAATTCAACTACGAGTTCCCAACAAACGAACCAGATCAGACAATTTTTTTAGCCTCCCTCAATGCAATACCAATTATAAGCAAAACTCCTTCATTTATCGTGCATCACACATTTTCAATACATACTATCCACAATTTGACATTTTTAATTCTGCCCCACACTCCTTAAAGTCACGATAATTTAACAGACTACATACATACTTTACAATCTTTACATTCACGCTACTAATTACACAGAATAGATCCACCTCTTTTCCTTCCCTCTCAGCCTCTCATCATCCCATCCCCATAGGCTAATTTTCACGAAATAATTAAGATACTTCAGTGAAAACCTATTATTAGTTAAATAATTTACACATATTTTATCATATATGGGTTTAAAAGTTTTTTATAAGTGTTGGTTTTCCAAATAAAATAAAATAGCCAGGTTATTCCCCCACCTTCCTCTTTTCCATATCCTCCCCCTCTCTACTACCTTCAGCCTCACAACATACCGCAATTGGGGATGCCATAGTTTTACTGGATTCCGGCGGTTGGGAGCAGCTATTTGTTTTCGAGCAATGTTCTTTCCAACAACTTATTTTCTTTTATTTATTTAAGTGGGTTTAAGAACGTACGAAACGTTATTTAAATTAACGGTGCATATTTAAAGTGCAGTTTAATTTCTAAAGTAAGAGATCCTCTTGCATATTAATGATATGGGGTGCAATTGCGCACGCTGAAGTAGAATGCAATACACCTTGCTATAGAACCATTCTCTCGCGGTGGAAATTCTCTCCAGAAAGTTCCTATAAATAATGTTCCAGTTTCACAGATGTTTTGTAGTTATTATTCTTGTCTCAGAGATAGAATGTTCACAAACTCAAATATAACAAAAAGCAAGATAATATATTATAATACACTGAATAGGTCATACAATCAGAAATGCTCTACCATGTAAATATTATATATGAATGGAAACCAATTATAATTTTTAACATTTGCCACTTCATAAATAAATTTATTATTTGGGAGACGGATATGAGTACCGCCACTCCGGGAAACCACCCCTGCCGTAGGTGCCCCCAAGAGGTTCGCTACGTTTGGTGACTTTGGTGCCCGAGTCCATTGGTTGAGGTTTGTATGGGTTTTGGTGGCGAATGCGTTTGCCCAACTACTGCGTGGTGGGCCAGATTGGGAGATTTGTAGAGGGATACCTAACCTAGACCTCTCCCGCCGCACTTTTTCGACCCATCGCCTTGCACTGCAGTGGGAGGGATTGATACACATTTCTCGCCACTCCTGTACACATTGACCCCAAGATTCTTACTCGCCCCTCACACCTTTTTCCTTCGCACAGTACCACCAAAGATGATAGGCCCTGAGTGATGTTTTTCCCTCAGGACTTCCTGAGTGAAGCTATTGCAAAAAAACTCTATACATCGCGCGTTTGGCGGCTGTTATTATTAAATGATTTTAAAATAATTTTGAATGTTCTAAAATAAAATTATTTTGCAGTAATTCAAATTTTGGCAGGTAAATTGATAACATCAGAGAGATGCGACTTCTGAAATATTAAACTAAGCATACTGCTTGCTATATCGCTGTGCAGGGACATTGGAGGGTCTAAGAGTCATTAAAATAAAACTATATAGATCCATTGAATTAAAAAATTAGAGACTTGACGTGAGGGGCACAGGAGGAAACCATAAGTTTCCTTATAACTCCGTTGGAAATGTGGCGGGGTCCCTTCCAATGATACATCAGCCAAATTTACCAGTCAAAAGATTAGGTGAATTTATGAAAATGTTATATCGTAAAACTTCGGTTCTACCTGTTTGGAGGTAACGACTGGAAGAGATAAAATAAGAATTGCTCCTTCAGCCTTTCTTCTGATTTTGGCAGCCGACCTTCGCGAATATTTTTGATTTATGGATTTATAGATTTTTCCGTGTCTGTCCATAAAGCAGGTACTAAGATCTGTATACGTGTATGTACATTACTCTATTTCTATACGAATAACGACTGAACTCGTACGTAGGACATTAGCCCCTCGAATGCACCAAAATACGATAGCAGTGCAAGGGAATGATGGCTTATAATTATTGCGACGCATAATATTTCAGAATATAGACGGCTTTTATAAAAAAAATATTTTTTTATTACAAAAAATGTAACATTTCAAATTGCAACAATATGCAAAATATGTTTTTTTCCTAATTATTCTACTAGTCCATAAGTGGAGCTCCAGTAGCTCGTGGTTATGGGAGAAGTATTTACGTACAAAAAGAAAATAATGCTTAAAAGGCGATTGCAAACAATAATCAGACTTATTTAATAACTAATTAAACCAAAAAAATAACCTAATAAACTTATTTTATATTATTTTATTTATTTATTTACGCCGTTGGGGCTTTTACAAGAATCATAAAACAAGAATAATAGAAAAAGAAACAATAATACAAATTATGTTATATCATTGTTTCTCATCCCGGGAAACAGATTTTTTGAAATTTCAGAAACAAATTTTGGTAATGAATAAACGAAAATATCAACTGAACTAAATTTATTTCCGAGCCTATGTAGTCTTTGGATTGGGGAGTTAATGAAATAGTTAGTTTTCGAAGGATAAACAAAGAACAGCTCTGGAAGCCTCGTGTTACGATTAATAATTTATAATTCATATGCATATAAAATCGACCACCCCAACAAACTTTTACAAAAACTTTTTTGGACAGGACAGTTTTGAAATCCTTGCATTGAAATATAAAAGTTTTTTTTACGATATGAATTATTAATACATTCGTCTTCAAACTATACTTTTTAATGATAATTTTTAGAATTTTTTTAATAAACTAAATTTTAAATGTGACATAGCTTTACTGTTCATTATGGAACTAAATTCAAAGCCTTTGTTTAGTCCTTTTGCCTAGTAGTCCTGTTGCCTAGCAGTCCTGTGGCCTAGTAGCATGGTGGTCGTAAAATCCACAAATTATATAATTACAAAGCAATAAATTAAGAAAAAATAAATAATAAAATATTTACAATAAACCACACAAAATAATGTAATTTATCATTCAAAATTCAACAAACACAATTTTATTATTTTTAAATTATCAATTAGTAGGTACAAATAAATCAAATAAAATGTACTTGCCCACGCCGATATTTGAACCCGCGACTCCCGGATCGCTAGTCCAGAACTTAACCCCTCTGCCAAGAAATCGGGGATACCCGAGGAAGACATGACACGATCAAGTAAAACAAATACTTATTTCAGGCTGAAATCCAGAACAACAAAACGATATGAATGAGACTATGTATGACTGTGAACGAAACAAAGAGTATGTGCCAATACCAAGTTGTTTGGTCAACACTCTCTGCCTACCCTTCCGGAGAAACAGTGTAATGGTTAGAAAGTTAATAGGTAAGTTAGTGGGAGGTACTAAGTACTCAGTATCGCCCTGGTGTAAGACCACCATTCAGAATTGAAACGTTGCTTGAAATAGCTTTAGCCGTGTTTCGTGACTAGATCTGAATAGCCAGGTACTTCCCCACTTTCCTCTTCCACATCCCCTTTCCTTCCCCACTTACCTTCAGCCTCACAACATACCCCAATTGGGGATGCCATAGTCTCACTGGCTCCAGAAGGGAGCAGTTAGGACTCTTGTAAGGTATTCTCTACAAAAAAACGGTATATATTGAACGCCATTTTAAGAATGTTTGTATGTTTTGTCATAAATATTTTTTAACGAATGCGACAATATTAATTTATATTTCTTAGCTAAAATAATCGTATTTTACCGACTTTATATGAAGGAGGCGTCCAAAATGTTAGCCGTCCACTTTATCTGCATCTTCTTTATTATATCTGCGGAGCTATGTTGTTACGCAGGCTGCTAATAGTGAACTCTATAAAAAATAAATGGTTTGCCAAAATGTCAACACTTAAAAAAGGTGTATTGTACACGTGATACAAGAGTATAAAAAATGACTGGTTTGAAACTGTGAAGTAATAATACCTTACGTAATAGTTGCGCAACGATAGATAAAACCCTATATCGATACGATATTGACTAAATCCGTCATTTGGCGTCATTTGCGAGCACGTTCAACAAATGATAAGAAATATTCCGACCGACGATTGTAAAATTTTAGCGCGGCCTCCAAAGTATCAGATAAGCTTTGGTAAACTGTCAATAAACACATATTTTTAATGATGCCGTTCTTTATGCAAAATTACCGGCTTATAAATTGATCTATCGAAGCTCTTAGAGTTAAAAGAAATTGTATATGCAGTGAGTTGAATCCGTTCGGACCAATGACGTTACCTTGGTTCAGGCTTTGTGGAACGAAAGTTGTTCACAAAACAAGTTGGGAATAAAAACCTCACTAACAAATTAACTCATTTTTTAGTGTCACAAATTAAATGCGAACCGCCAATCCACGTTTGGTATTTCAATTCAAAATCACCAATTTATTAATAGTTTTACATTATTGCTTGGCGTTTGACGTTACGGTGACATTAATTAAACACCCGGAGGTGTACGTGTTTTGCCAGCCTATATCGGTTTCTTATTTATTGGTATCAATATCGACACGCTACCGATAGTGTAGCCGTGCTCAGGAAATATGCATAAAATTATCAGTATCCTACGACTCGATATGGTACAGTTATCGATGTGTTAGATCCCCGTAATTGCATTTTTCTTTATTTTTATGTTACGTATTTCAGAATAATTATTCCACGGGCTTCAACTCTCAGTTCTCTTTTGTATTATGTAATGGAAGTACTTGCATACTGCTAACTATCCCCATATGCATGTACTTTGCATGCACGACTCTAAAGTCATATAAATGTAGCTTCGTTCGATAAAAATAGTGTCTTCACGTGTGCGGTGAAGGAGGAAACCATATGTTTCCTTATAACGCCAATGTGCTAGACTCCCAAAGATCATCGGTGAAATGCGTGAGTTTCCTTCTAGCATTCGTGTATTTTAGTGCCTACGCTTCCAAGTATAAAGTTATGATTGATGGCACATTTATAGTGAGATATGTTCTCTTGGAAAGTTAATTCCGTCTACTAGGTACTTGGTGTGCGTTGGTATGTACCTACTTCACTATATATATCTCAATGCTTCACGATTACTTTGTATCAATTCTTGAAATTCAGAAGAGTTTACCGTTTTGTAAGAAAGGAAAAGCAGGGTTTGAAAAGCTGATCAATAGGATGATGTTTTAAATGCTAGTTGCTAGTGTGTCTACTGAATAGTGATAGTTGTGATTTATGAATACTTGGAGCAAGTGGATGAATACGTTTTATAAAGATGCAGAGGATTATAGGGTTATTGAAAGAAGGATAAATGATGCCGCAAACTCCATTAATCGAGAACTGAATGCGTTATCTTTTATATATAAAAATCCCGCGTCACGATCTTTGTCCGAGATAAACTCCGAAACTATTTAACCGATTTTACTGAAAATTGGCTTACTGTGTGTAATTTAGTCCAACTTAAAGGTAGGATAGTTTTATCTTGATTATTGACTTCAATATTTATTATTGCGAATTATATGTTCATTAAATATTACATTTAATCTTCTACCTAAACGTACATTTATTCTTCTACCTAAACACATTCAAATGACAGATAAAATATCACTTTACATAAAATAATTAAAATTATGGCTGAATGATACAGATGTGGACACATTTTTCCTATGAATTCTTTTGTAACTTCAAGACTAACTTTATTTACTTTCTTGAAACTATAACAAAATAATCAATTAAATTTTATGTTGCTTTGTTTTACTACAATATTTTCATAGATTCACATATTTCTGAACCTACTTAAAAATTTACTCAAATTTATTTCTATGTTTCACTGTTTTACTATAGTACTTTCACAGATACTTATATTTCTAAACCTCTACTTCAAAAAATACATTTTTTACTTGTACTTATTGATGTAATTTAGCTTTTTGTTTATATTACCCACACAAAGGCAGTGCCTTAGTAGGTTCCCATTACCTACTATTTATTATTATTTTTAATTGATAAATAATTTTTGGTTACCTAGGTAATGGCGTCGGTTACCTAGGTAATGGCGTAGTGTTTCGATTTCACGTCAGTCTATTCCACGTCTAGCGTTGGGTTTCGTTAGCCACAGCAACGCGTGGCTGTTTCATCTAGTATATATATAACTCGCAGTGAGATCTATCCTAAACGTCAGGAGTTAAAAGGTCCTTCTAAGGACTACGTTACGCGCCGGGTAAGGGAGAAAATTATTCTACATCCGTGAAAACCTTAAGCATAAAATGTATACATTTATATGAAGAAAATAATTCCATACATATGTATAACTACAAGGGATGTGCGAGATTGCACTGTCCTCCCCAAATCCTGGAATAAAACATCATTAGTATTATTTTTTAATAGCACAACGATAACTGTAGTTCCTCGTGTCATCACATTCACGCAAAACTCGCACTGTGAAAATAATATGATAAACAAAAGAACGTAACACGTTGAGAATTCTTTAGAAGTAAATAAAATCTTCCACTCTGGAAGAACCAGATTTGGTGATAATTTCCACGAAGTATTTGTTTTGGATATGTTTCGTCACTCACGTTCGATTATTTTCCTTTAAAAACGCAATAATTTAAAGTCAACATTAAAGACTTTTCCAAACGGCGAAGTAAAGCTTTTCCCTTAGTGCGGTGGCTAACCTAGAATAACAACCCGATAGCAAACACATCTCCAGAAATCCCCCGAGGCAGGCTCGGCAGAAGGCAGGAGTTCTTAACCAGTGGGCCACGTAATACTTCAGTAAAAAAAACTACTGAATTGAAACGCGCTGCGGCCGCTTGAAATGACATATCCCATAGTAACTTTTTTTAAATTCACTCTACGAAAAAGGCCATCTTCTTCTTCTCTGCACTGTCCCACCTCATTGCATAAGTAGGCTGTTGGGGTTCTTTCATTCTCTGGTTATAACTTCTTCGGTTCTGGGTATCGCTTTCAACCAGGCCGTTTCTCTTTGGTATTTTGGAGCATTGAGTCATCTAGGAGTTCTTTGGTCTTCCTTTGAGAGACTGTCGATGAAGCTCCATGGACATTGCCTGTTTCACCGTGTGGTCTGGTAGTCTCCATCTCATGTGACCATACCATCTCAACTGTAGTTCCTCCAGCTTACTGTTTATGTCCGTGACACCCAGGCTAACATGAATGTGTGGACTTTTAGTCTTATCTTTTAGTGATACTCCTGCCGACCATCTAAGCATTCGCATTTCTAATGTTTCGAGTTGCCTAGAGTAGGAGTTGTACATAGTACATCATTCGGAGCCACAAATTATCACGGGTCTAACAATAGTCTTGTATCTTTCCTGAGGAGAAAATAAGTCCGTGTTATCTTTGGAGTTGAAGACGCGTATGCCAAAACTAGGACAAACAAACGAACCCGGGCACCCCTGCTACGTCATCAGACATTGCGAACTTCTTAGGGTATCCTATGGCAGAAGGGTTGCTTGTGATTTATATATATATATATATATATATATATATATATATATATATATATATATATATATATATATATATTTACATCATGATACAAATTATTCTAAGTAATGTACGACCCATGCAGAAGAATATTAGGTATTGTGCTAAAATTGATTTAATCAGATATGTTACTATAAACTGTTTGTAACTATATTCCGTGCAGTTGAACACATATACTACTTTTGAGAAAGCATTTCCAACTGCATGCAATCTAGGTACAAGCGAGTATCTAAATGAATCAGTCCTGATATCGTTGTTGCAATTAAAAAAAAAATTTCAAATCAAGTAGTTTTTTTGATGTATGGAAAGTAATTAAGCTTATTAAATCACGGCTGTCTATATATTATTAACAATTTAAAAAATAAAAGTCGAGTCGGAAATAAGTCTTCTATCTGAGAGTTTTAATAATTTCATTCTTGCATCAAGTGGTTATAATTTATTGTTTTTATAGGTAGACCGAGTTTATAATTTATGCTGAATTTTGTGGTATAATTTATAAAGTAAGGGGACCAAATAGGAGAGTTATATTCGACGTATTATTTAAGAAGTTATGCAGGGGTAGCACCATGCAAAACGTTTTATAAAAAACAAAGAATATAATGCAACAAACAGAAACAGCTTAATAGTTTGGTGGCTTTCATCTGACCAACAAAAGAGTTCATTTGACTAAAAAAGGTTTAGAATCCCCTGGGTAGAAAGAAGGAAGCTGAAGCCATGATGTATAATTATTGGTCTAAGTGACTTTCCTAATAGTAACACACGCCCGCCACTCCCCGAACCCCTGGGGTGGATACTGTATTATGCTTATGCCACTGAGAGTTTCGTTGTGACCTCTCTTTCCGATACATGCGTCGTTTACTAGAAAGAGGTAACAACGGAACTTTCGACGATATTGGGCTATTATTATTGGAAATTGCATTTAATTTACAGATTAAATTAGTCATTCTAGCCATAGGTGGAGAGAGAGTTAAGGGGGGAGTCTGGTCCAGCCGAGTGTTATTTCCAATGCGTTTTTTTAAAAAAAATATAATTAATTTTCTTTCACAAAACTTTTGTTATAAAGGTAAATTTGAACAAGAGAAAACACCACTGAAAATAAGACTTTAATATATATATCACCACCGTCAAATCACCTTCTACCCGTGTTCTTCGTTCACGACATAAGATTTGAAATGCATTCACTTAAGTCTTGACTTTTGGACTGAACAGACATGCGCAAGCGATCAGTTTGATACAAAACTCAAGACATAAGGCATCTGAAGATGGATAGTGAGATCTGTCCGAAACGCCAGGAGTTAAAAAGTCCTTTTAAGGACAACGCTACGCGAGTAAACCGAGAAAATTATTCTATATCTTACACCCGTGAAAACCTTAATCATAACATATATATATATATATGTCTCCCACTAACCTATGTTTTCCTTTCCTCCACCCATCCAAGTACCTATCCTTATTTGACAGTGTGTGGCAAATTTACCTACGTGTGATATTTGCAAAAAAAATCATTAAACAATCAGTCTATTAAAGGAGTCCGTGAATGATCAATTTCAATGGTGATCACTCAAACAATTTAATGACAATTTAAATCTTTATCGGATAAACTCCTCCCTCGGTGTATAATATCGAATCTATTGTGTGTTCTTGTTATTGTAGGACTACGTTACGCGGGTAAACCGAGAAAATTATTCTACATAGATATAGAAATAGCGGCCGCAAGCGGAGTGTCTGACCAATTCGGTTGGAATCTTGGAGTCCTTAGAAAGTAATACAAAACATAAAACCTCATTTTGGAAAAAAAAATGTTGATTGCAAAAATGAAAGGAAATAAAATGAAAATTGACGAAAATTGGCTAACCAGATTTTCCCTCAAATGAGCGATTTCCGTGACCATCGTCACGATTGGAATTATTTTTTTGGTATTGTAAATAATGAACTCTTTTTTAATGGAATGCTCGTGCCTTTAAGTGGACTCAACACTGTTTCAAACCATTACGGCACATCCAATATCCAATGCATTGTAGTCTTTGTGTGAGGTATATGATTGCTCTTAATTAGATACAGCGTATGCAAAGTACGATTTAATCATCTGTATAGTCAGTTGTTCGATTTCAGATGATGATACCTTATTATCACATAACACATGATAGAGGAGTAACTATTGATCGATTGTTTTGTGTGTGTTTTCCTTGACGTGTATTTTTTTCAGGAGAGCCTAGGGTGCGTCCAAGTACATATCTTATTAGAATTGTCCGAGCCATGTTTCAAGTTGGTTTTATAGAAATAAGCTTTAACTTTCCATAGTCATCGACCAGAGTGCAGTTGAACGCTAAATGTAAAAGAAAACGCGCCAGAAGACTTTGATATTATGAGAGCTGTGACTTGAGCATATCACTTGAGTGCATCGTAAATAGTAAAAGACCTAAGAGCGAGCCTTGTGGGACTCCGGGTATTTTCTACAGAAATAGTTATTCGTCAGTTTACTTGAAATAAGATGTCAAAATGACTTTGATCCCATGGTGGAGGGGTGAACATGAAGAAAGGGGAGGGGTGGTAATTTTATTTGAAAGTTTTTGGGACCAACTTAACATTGATAAAAGAGATGTTTTTTTTACGAATACCGCACAGGAGTCCAAACAGTTTCCGTCTGGAGCCAGTGAGACTATGGCGTTCCCAATCGGGGTATGTTGTGAGGCTGAAGGTAGTGGGGGGGAGAAGGAGATGCAAAAGAGTAAGGTGGGGAAGTACTTGGCTATTCAGATCTGATCACCGAACACGGCTAAGCAAAGTTTCAATTCTGAATGTTGGTCTTATACCAGGACGATACTGAGAGTATCTTCCACTCTGGAACATGCCACAAATATACTATACAGGGTATTATGGGATGTAATTGACTAACTTTAACCAGTGATTCCTGAAATTATTTGAAGTAAAAAAGATAAATAAAATTTCGGTCTCCGGTGAATTTTTTTTTTTTTACCTACAAAAACATAAAAATCAGTAGGTATTGGGAAATTAGGAGTGTGAGGAGTTGGACGGTTACTTGGCTTAGTGACCAGTGATGACATGTGGAAGAATTTTTTTGTTGTTTGATTTTGAAGACAAATTATTGAAAAAAAGTAAAGTCTAAAAAGTTACCGGACACCCAAATCTCATTTACATTTTTTACTCCAAATAATGTCAGGAATCACAGGTTAAAGTAAGTCAAGTACGTCCCTTAAAACCCTTTAGGTATACGTTTTTTTGTGAATTAATTGTGAAATAACACAAAGTTATCCAATAAAAATTATTTGGTCACGCCGGGTTCGATCCAGCGATCTTCAGATTGGGAGTCGAGAGCCAACCCCTCGACTTATATAGTTATTTTATTATATAATATAGTTATTTTTTCCAGGAATGCAATCTACGAGTAGGTACTATAATCTTTTTTACTAATATACAATAAATACTAAGGCCTCTGGGCTTCTGAGATTTCTTAGAGTAACATGGGACAGTAAGTTTTAGGCATTCAGTGAAGAGAATTTCATGCCAAGTATCCTTGTGATTCCTTATACATATTCAAATAATCTTCCATATTCGGTGTAGTAGCACATATTGCAACAAGATTAGACACCGTTTCAGCGGACTCGGAGGCAGCGAGGCGAGGCGAGGCGAGGCGAGGCGGTGTAATACGCGGTGATTTAAGGCCGCGGAAGTAAGCGGAGTTTCCACCGAGTAGCGGGTGTTTAAAAACAAATTGCTAACATCCGATATGTATTGCGCTTTAAGTGAGCAAGCGGCCTGTGAATACTGATTCCAGAGGAAAACGCTAAGAGGTGTTCGAACACCGTGGATGTAAATAAACAGTGGATGCCATTCTCTTGCTACTTAAAAGACTATTAGAAGTAGTTTGTACACAACTGTCAGTCGATTCAATCGATACTAGACGAAAACGATAGCAAGCTGATATGGCTTCTTACATTCCAAATAGCTATCGTCACTTTTAATATTCGAGAAAAGAATGGCTTCTTCCCGGTTCTTACAAAGTAGATCTAATAATTTGAATTAAATATATGAAAACTAATACCCTTTAAATTTTACCCTCCATTTCAGTGCATGTATAAATTTGGGAGGCAGATATAGGTGCCGCCGTTTCGATAACTAACACCATTGCTACAGGTCACCCCGGGTGGTTAGATTTGTTCGGTGACTTAGCAGGGGTTCACGGGTTGAGGTTTGTCTAGGTCTTGACAGCGGATTCATCTGCCCACCTTTTGCGTGGCGGGCCGGATCCAAAGAGAGTGGCCTCTCGATCTCTTAATTTAGCAGTTTAAGGGATGAATTCATACGTTTATCACTCCTGGACACATTAATCCCCAGATTCCTACCCACATACCTTTTTCCTTCTCAGAACTTCCTCTCCCTCCTTTCCTTAAAAAGACCATCCACACAGCATCTCCTAAGATGATATAGGCCTTGTAGGATTTTTTTATACTCAGGGTCTCCTGTCTGGAGAGTCTAAAAAAAGTGTTATGATGTCCTCGTGCTTTCGTAGAATCATATTAATAATTATAAAACTCATATCACATCTAGGTGAAAAAAATTCTATTGCGCCTCGTCCCGACAGAAATGTATTTATTATTTTATTAATTCATGCCGTATTTGGGCTTTGCATTTTATTACTTTACATTTTACATGGGCGATAGGCGGTAATGTAATATAAAGACAAAATTGTGATATAAGATAAAACACTCATGATATTAGTATTTTTTTTCTTCCAATAACGGGCAAAGAAGACAATTTTTGCCTCACATTTTTGACATATTTTTGTCTGTACCTATAAATATCCGATTCTAAATTACTCAACGATATTCAATTTTTTAAAAATTCAAACTTTATAAAACATACCGAAAACAAATGATCTAATCTCTTTAATACAATTATTAACACTGGAGCGACAGAGCTATTAAAATATTTTTTCTCGGATTGCCAAAGGAATTTTTTCCGCCCACATTAAAAAAAAATCAAACCTCCGATTATAGTTCTATGTAGCCAACGAATTCCCCTATATTTTGTTTATTATCACATATTTGTAGGATTTATAAAAAAACATATAATTAAATCTTTAACCTTAAAACATTTTAAAGAATTTAGAGAATGTTTATTTTGTTATATTTTGAATGTACAATATATTATATAGTCGGTTAAATAATTTTTTTTTTAAATTTGCCACATTTTGGCAACAAAGCAATTTGGGATTTTTTTTTTTTTTTTTTTTTTTTTTTTTAAATTTTATTATTTATTTTTTTTTTCTTTTATAGAGAATACCTCACAAGAGTCCCAACTGCTCCCGTCTGGAGCCAGTGAGACTATGGCATCCCCAATTGGGGTATGTTGTGAGGCTGAAGGAAAGTGGGGAAGGGAAGGAGATGAGGAAGAGGAAGGTAGGAAAGTACCTGGCTATTCAGATCTAGTCACTAAACACGGCTAAAGCCATTATTAAGCAACGTCTCAATTCTGAATGGTGGTCTTACACCAGGGCGATACTGACAGTATCTTCCACTCTGGAACGTGCCGCAAATGTAGTATATATTATTTTTATTAATTAATTGTGAAATAACACAAATTAATCAAATAAAATTTATTTGCGCACGCCGGGTTCGAACCCGCAACCTTCCGATTGGGAGTCAAGTATTGTTACCACTCGACCACGGACGGTCGTAGTGCCAAAATGTGGCAAAAAGCGCTCGAGTGGTTGGGGGTGGTAAAAAAACATATTATTTTCTTCAGGGCCTCCTGTGTGGAGATAATAGTGAATAAAAAAAAATGATTAATATTCCTTTTTCAGGTCATCACATAATAATTTAAAAAAATTATGTTTCTTTATGACTTCCTTTTAGCATGTAATACAAATATCATCGGATGCGTCTGTCCACTTACTGCGTGGAGGGCTAGATCGGGAGAGACTGGTTCAGGAAAACCATTTGAACTTTCCAGTAGGTCTCTTCCGACCCATCGCCTTGCACCGCAGTAGGAGGGATGGATTCATACATCCGTCACTCCTGGGCCCACTGACCCCTAGATCCTTTCCACCCTTCATATTTTTTTAATTCCCACAACTTCCTTACATTCCTTCATAAGAACCTCGACATAGTAACCCCAAAGATGACATAGACCCTGAGGGAAACTATTTTCTGCATAGCCTTCTTTGTAAAGCTATTGTGAAAAAAAATATTAAATACAAAATCCAGTCTGAAACACTTAGTAAATTTTACGTATAAACACTGGATCTTCTGCTTTATAATTTAAGTTCTCCATGGAATTGTAGCCCTTTTTTGTTCCACATGATGGGTGATTTATGAGTCTGTGAGCTGGTGAACTTATGCGATGGCTTATGTTCAATTTAAAACTTATGAAGTATTTTCAAATGGGATAACACTTATGTATGAAAAATAATTATTTATTCGAGGGATTAAATTCGCCCATACTTGTGGTGAATACTAAGCTGTTTTGTTTTATAAGAAAGAAAAATCAAGTTTAAATTGGATTTTGACTGCCAATGGCTTCTGGTTTTATTGATGTAATAAATATTCTCTGGGAAAGTTTTATTGCCACTTAAGTTCAGTGAAAAAATCAGAAAAATATTTTTTTTATTGGAAAAAATATTTTCGGGTACTTATATTTAAAGAGAATTAACTTTTTTTTTCATTTTCAAGACACCTTTTTTTCATGAAGTGGTATATCATTTAAAATACTGATTTTAGAGTTAGGCTGGGTTAGATCACAGAAGTTCAAATTTAAAAGTGAATTTAATTTATAAGGTCAATATCAATCAAAAAGCTGAAACTGAAAAATCATTCAAAGTTACAGTCACATCTAGGAATCGAACCGAGAACCCTTGCCTTACCGGGGCGGAGCTCTACCACTGTGTGACCTGTATTAATGTGACCCTATCCGATTCGGTCATATTTAACCGTATTCTTCGACTAAGAACTAACATCATTATCTTCATTTTCTTAACGCATATTGGATGCAGTTATGTGTACGTCATTCAAGTTCTGTTACTATCCACCTACTGTGAAACAAACGGCCAATGATAAAATATAACAGAACTTGAATAGAATGTACACAGAATTTGAATTTTAACTTTGAAATTTCATGATTTAATCAAATTCTCCAAACAACCCATCTTCCTGGTTAAGTTATGTATATAATTAAACCATTTTTTAAGGAGAAAAAACAAATGCAAATCGTGATTAACGGGACAATATAAAACATTAACAGGATAATTCGGCTTAATCATAACTATTTCTCACGATTAACTTTAAAATCAAAATAATATTTTCGTTATTTATTTTTGGGGTGTTATGCCGTGTTGCACTACCTTCTTTTTAGCCAAGACACTGTAACGCTGTCCGAAACTTTGGCAAGAGAGAGGTATCGCAACACGGCATAACACCCCAAAAATAAATAAGAAAATAATCATATCTCAATAGAATATGTTCTTAATATATGTAGATAGAACAGTGTCATACGCGCCAAACCAGAAGGTTGGAGTAAAAAACAGTTAGGTACTCAAGATATTCGTTCAATAAAAATATTATACACGCATTAAGTCTTCCGTAACTACAAAATATTTTAGTTATACCTGAAATAAAAAAAGTCATCAAATCTACACCAAATTATTGGTTTTGAGATAAAGAGGTTAGAAAATTCGTTGAAATATGTGGGTACTGACTTAATTTGATTGATTTAATTTTTTCAGTTTTTTACCTTCTGCAAGTATCAATTTTATCCTTGTAAATGCAATTAATTACGGGTAGCTGAGCCATAAATTATATATTTATGCATAAATACACATAATAAACTGGATATTAAAGTAATATAACAAATTATGGCAGATTATATAGGCACGTTTATCTGAAAAGTTTTTAACTAGAAATACCAAAACAAAGTTCTAATGATTGGAGTATTGGGCTCCGAGGGCGAACAGGGGATTCCCGCCAGTCCTACCACCCCCCGCCCCACGATCCCACCTCACTGGCCCGCCCTACAGGAGTTTCCCGATTCCTCGGTGCAAAGTTTGTGGTAACTCTATCTGATTGTGATTTATAGCGAGAGGATCTTCAGGCTTAGTTTTTGACCCAATTTATATCAGTGATATAACACTGTATAAAATGGTCGCATAAACGTGTGTATAACAATGTATAAACGTGTTGTCGCATACATTCTGCGAATCAGTTTGTGGAATTTAATTAATAATTTAAAATACGTTTTAAGTTGTCACAACTGTGGGAGTTGGTAAATATTAGGATTGTAAAGGACTGACTTAACCTTGTCTTCTGATTTAGACATGGTTTTTTGTGGTTAGCTTTGGTGTAGCCGTCAATTACCGGATACCAAAAGCTGTTGAGCTTAGCTCCGTCGTCTCTATTAATAATCTCTATTTGAAGAAGTGGCACTAGACCCAGCTTCGGCTGTTCCCAAGGTATGGTGGCGTTATGTCGATGATGTCTTCGCCATTTGGCCTCATGGAACAGAGAAATTGTACGAATTTTTGGATCATCTAAATTCACTCCATAGTAAAATTAAGTTCACAATGGAGCTGGAAAACGACGATAAAATCCTGCCTTTTCTAGATGTGGAGGTGACGCGAAAAGAAAATGGTAATCTAAGACACACAGTATATAGAAAACCACCGCACACAAATCGGTATCTACATGCCGATTCGCATCACCACCCAGCGCAGAAGAGAGGTCTTATCCATACTTTGGTGACCTGAGCGACCAGAATATGCGAAGAAACAAAACTCGGAACAGAACTTATAAAGCTGACCGATGCACTGGAGCGCAACGGTTACCCGACAAAGCAGACAAGGCAAATTATAAGAGCCAAATCTACACCGAAGGAAGACAGAGTTGAACAAGAGTCAAAAGGCTGTGCTTTCCTTCCTTCACAATGTGACAGACAGAATTGCCAGGATGTTGAGAAAAAGAAAGCATCAAGACTGTCTTCGGAACCACAACCAAAATCCAAGACCTACTGAGGTCTGCAAAAACTAAGTTTCCTCTGGAAGCAGACGGAGTGTATAAACTCAGCTGTTCCGGATGTGACAAGGTTTATGTAGGCCAAACAGAGCGGACTATTTCCAAGAGGATAGCAGAACACTTTCGTGCTTGTAAACTTGGCCATCCTGATAAATCGGCAATCACCGAGCACTTAATTGAAACCGGCCATTACTTTGGATTTGTTCCTGAGGTCCTGGGAAGACCCAAAACTTATAGATCACGCCTGATTACGGAGGCAATTGAAATCTACAAAAATCCAATTAATATTAATAGAGACGACGGAGCTAAGCTCAACAGCTCTTGATATCCTAGCTTGTCTTCTGATATTCTTTTTGATAAGAATCGGTCTTATGGCCTTGAGGGATCCTGGTAGCGTTAACTGCACAAGCACACACAAGAGATTCGATATTATACACCGAGAGAGTTGCTTATCCGATATAGATTTAAATTGTCGATATTAAATTGTCTGAGTGATCACCATTGAAATTGATCATTCACGGGCTTCTTTAATAGATTGATTGTTTATTGATTTTTGGTTGCAAATATCACACGTAGATAAATTGGCCACACACTATCAGATAAGGATTGGTACTTGGATAGGTGGAGGAAGGGAAAACATAGGTTAGTGGGAGATATATTATTATTATTTTTTTTTATTGTTTATTCCAGATCTCGGGGAGGGTGGTGCAATCCCATGAGCTCCATATGATTTGTCTTTTAATGCTATCAACGCGCAGAAAGAAATAGGTTTGGAAACTTGGTAAATGTGACAATGGGGCAACTGCAACATAGTAAAAAGTTCCATCCAAAAAAAAATCATTGAAAAAAAAACTCCGTTTTTCGTACACTTGACGAAATTTTCAATGTTATTTTGTAGATTTAATGAATATCCTTAGCTCATTAGTACATGCAACATACACGGAGGAAAATGCTATTCTAAAATACGATCATTTTATTCGTAAAAACTGTTAAAAACATGTAAGAATAATTTGTTGGTATACCTAATTTCGTACGTATACCAACAAATTATTCTTATATTTTCCCGCCAATAAATATTGAAACACTGTTAATTTGTTCGTAAGAACTTCAGTCCCGTAGACATAGGGCCTCTGAAGATGGACAGTGAGATCTGTCCGAAACGTCAGGAGTTAAAAATTCCTTCTCAGGACTACGTTACGCGGGTAAACCGAGAAAATTATACTACATATATATATATATAGTTGCATCAACATACCGCTCTCGTGGTTAAGGAAATCAGGAAAGGAAATTATTTATTGTAGACAGGGAAAATGCAATACCTAATAAAACAGGCTGGTTTCTGTATAATTTACTTCATTTTCCCCCCACTTTCTTTGACACTTAGGTTTTTGCGATATTATTTAGTCTCTAACCAAATTAGCTATATTAGCTAAATAATTATTACAGTTTTTCCGTTATTAATATCAGTATAATTCATTCTGTGAACATTAAATCTTATCCGAAAGGATATATTTCTAATTTTCTCTTATTTAATTAAATATATTTTGAAATTCTTCTTTGTAAAAATAAACAGCCCTCTAGTCAAAATACGAAACAGTTTCCCCGGTAAATAATAATAAATAAAAAAAAATTACAGCAAATCCGGTGTAAAAATTGTTTGCTAATTACAAACTTGTTTCACAGCACCTTACTTTTTTTAAACTCTTATCACACTTATGCTTATAGAACTCCTCTGTACAACATTACATAAAAATTAATCTACTTGTATTGTACTTATTTATATCCCTTAAATTCTGTTTATTATATTATTATTATGTAATAGGTTTTCACATATTATCACACTATTGAACAACTTACTTATCATAATGTTATAATGTAAAAGCCTCAAAGGCGTTAATAAATAAAGAATTAAAATAAATAAATTCACATTTTCTCTTAACTTCTTTCGCCACCGGATATTAGAGAAATAAGCAATAAGGGTAGAAAAAGCAGCCCGGGTCGATAACAAAGGGTTCGCTGGCTTCGGATCTCACCCCGGGTCCGGGTCGCTGGTTCTGAAAGGCTCCGCTGCACCATCAAATAATAATACTGTATCGAATGACATTTCCCAGGAATTTCCAATGATCCTTTCAACATCAGTTTGAGGGTATTTAGGCCGCTATTGAATGACGTTTTCTATTGTGCGAGATTTTAAGTCGGGTATAAATCGAAATGTTTTTTCAAACTTTTTTGTTTGTTTTAGTTCGCTGTTTTTTTCACTGTTTCTGTTAACATTTTAAACAGCGATTGATTGAATAGAATAAGGTTTTATATGTTTTTGAAAAGAAAAAACACACAATATTATCGCAACCTTTGGGAATATATTTATATAAACTACTAGCTGATACCCGACATGCGTTGCAATGCCACTTAAATAAATAAATTGTTTCTCCCTGCATGTCCTTTCCCATCGGTCCTGTTCCCCTTCCGCTAATCCATCCCCTCCCGCGTTCCACGTTCATTCTTTTCCTACTCCGCTCTCCCGCTGACCCCTTCTCGCTACCCCCTTACGCATTCTCCTTCCGCCTTTTCCCTCTTTCCCTCTTTCCCTCTTTCCCTCTTTCCCTCTTTCCCTCTTTCCCTCTCTGTTGACCCCCCTCCCGCAAACAACGCTCCTTATTTCCTCTCCACCCCTCCCAAATTCCCTTCCCCCTCACGACTTTTTCCCTGCCGTTAAACCTCGAACATCTTATTTTATCATTTTTCAAAAATCATTTCTAATTTTTGAATGCGTTCAGAAATATTTATTTATTTGAATTTTATCGCGGAACGGAGATATTTTGACCTTCCGACAAAATAGGTCCGAGGCCTATTATAGGCTGTTATGGAACGCCCTATAGTTAGTGGGATCATACCTAGCAACAGTCCGGTTGGAACTTGTCACAACGGTCCCGTTCCCCACCGTTTCCTGCATCCCCTACTCCTACTCCCCGCGGCATCCCGGCCGGCAGTCGAAAGCTGCACCCGGCCTCGGACGCACGCACACCAGTTGAAGGTTGCTCACTGGCTCAGACGCACGTAAACACGGTCGAGAACCACGCTCTGTTTCGGGCTCCCGCAAAATGAGCCGAATTGATTTCTAAGCCACGATGTTACTATTAGTCCGCATTGGAATGTAGAATCGGTTTTGTCAAACATCGGTGTTATAATGGTTCGCGGACCCCAGGAAGGCTGCCGAACGTGCTGGAAGCGGAGGCCTTCGCCCCCACACATGTAAGCTGAACACCAGATTTCCCATTCTTTCAATGTGTCTGTAAAAATACGATAGGGTCCCGCGTAAAACCATAACTCAGAGAGTTTCGATGCAGAGATCACGAGGTATAAACACTTTAGCTAGGTTTGTGTAACATGCATTCTTGTATAGCCCTGTACTGAAATAACCTGTATACTGTGTTCTGAATTGTCAATATATGAATCTATTTAAACATATCTTGTTGTCAATCTGCTCCGGCAGGAGAATCTCGTAGAGTATTGGTTCCCCAGGTGATCGAGGAGGAAAGAGTTCTGGAAGCATTCTGTTGCAACCCACGCCTGAGATTGAGGGTGCCCTTTGCTCCCGTTTGAGCTGGCTTTGGGGCTTGTTTTGGGGTAGCTGGAGCTGACAATTGGCGACCAGAGAAACCCCGTAACAATTGGCGCACATAACGTGGGGCTCCGAATTTTTTTTTCTATCCCGGTCGCTATGCGGAATGAAAGCTTGTCGAGGTCCTCCCCGCATAGGAATTGTTTTGTAAACATTAATTATGCTCTTGTTGCTCTACACCCAGTGAACAGTAATTCTGTGAAAAAAACCACAGAAATCTATGTGTAAATCGGATACATACATCGCAGTTGGAATAACGGCCATTTTGAACGCCCAAAAAACACCAACCGTTTTGACCGCGAAATTAACTGCGCATGCGTAACCCCTTGTTTACCGAGCCACGGTCAACTTCGCGCCAAAACCCAACGGAAAAAACCGGTCGAACAAAACAATTACTTGTTGCTATGCGTTTTTTATAACCAAAACGTTTCTTATAACCAAATCGAATTTGGCAATGAAAATGATTTTTATAAACTTGATTCTGGAACTACAATCATTTTGTGAATCCTTTGATTAGAAATCTCAAACCTACGTTTTTTCTGCACAATACACCAATAGGCCCACTTGTCTGTCAAACCGATACAGTTTATATCCCACCAAATGGACAAAATAATGATTTTTCTTCCCCATTCTATGTTGTAGGTACCGTAAATTTTTTTCAGCATAAGTGAATAGTGAATTGTGTTTTTTCCTTACATAAGTGAAAAGTGAAATAATAAAACCCATGATTGGTCCCATGAATAAATAAAATAATTTTAATATGGTTAACGTATCAAATTCCATATTCAGTTATTTTCTTCCGGAAGTTTATCCCCTATTTGCCAGAAAAGTGCCTTTTATGAATTTTAGTGCCTTTTGTGAATTGTAGTGCCTTTCTCAGTTCAAAGTGATTTGTGGAAAATAAAAAACCCATTTTCTAAGGGTCAGTCCTGGCCATATTTTCAAAAATAAACAAATACTTGTGAATTTCACAATTTTCCCAAAAGTGGTCAGTGAAACAAAAAACCTCTACCACTAAGGTCTGTCCACGCAAAATTTTTTTTTCTCACTTCCTTTTTCCTTCAACAAGAATTCTGGTATCATGTATACTAAATTGTAGTGTGAAACACAGTTTTCTATAACTATTTTGGAAGTGCCAATTAGTGATTACCAAGTGAAAAGTGCCTCACAAAAATTAATTTTGCGTTTTCTAAAGGAAACCCCTGGCCAAATTTTTTTCACCACCCGGGAAACTCACAATGGATAATAACCAAGCTATTGCGTCATCCAACCTGGGCATAATTCCCAACGTGCACAGCTTATCCAAGGCACTCCTACAAACTGCTTTAAAGGATAGAGGACTCTCGCCATCAAGCAAATCCAAATCTACATTAAAAGCATATGCACTTTTATTCAACAAAAAGTACATTAGGAGAGTAAACCTCGCTCCCGCAAGCGAAAATAATTCGTGTTCAGCCACGCAAATGTTGGATAATCTTGCCCCTAACAAAGAACCTATGCCGCAAGTATTGATAAAACAGGACGTCACACCCACCTTGAAACAAGATAAAACTTACGATTTATCATCCTGGAAAGTCAAATATAATGGCGTCTCCGATGTGCTGGATTTCATAGACCGTATTGAAGAAACGGCTACAATTAAAAATATCCCATTCGAGATTCTACGGAAAAACTTTATAGAACTCATCTCCCCAGAATTAATACCCTGGCACCACATTCAAAAAACTAAATGCAAGGACTGGAATAAACTCAGATCTGCCCTAATCTCCAGCTTCGGAAAGACGGAGGCCCAGCACCGGATCAAATTATCTTTACTATCTATCAAACAGCTAGTAAATGAACCCGTGGCATCATTCATAGAAAGGGCTGAATCCATTAACATCAAACTTTCACATCCTGTTTCGGAAGCTGAACTATTACCAGTCATAACCGATGGCCTTTTAAGCAAATACGAGAACATCATTACCTCACAAAAAATTGCATCCCTGGCCCAATTAAACGAAGTCTGTCTCCTTCTGGAATCGTACCAGGACAGAAAAAACATAAAGAATATGCCTAATAATATAGTGGTGCCAAGCCGCTCGTCTGGTTTGAAGCCAGAATTTGACAACAAAAAAGTGTGCTCTTTTTGCAAAAAAGTGGGCCATCTGGCCACTACTTGTTTCAAGCAGGCGAGGCTGTTGGAATCCAAGGAACCCCGAACTTTCAAGAGGCATCACTCTAGGGACCGCTCTCCTCCGCGCGACGAACTGCGCAACATTTTCAAAAAATCAAGGCACAACACTGAAAGGTTACAAAACCCAAGCGATGTTAGACCTCAGGTGGACTTCTCCAAGCCCCCACCAAATTTCTACATGAAGAGGCCAAAAAACTAAATAATAACCTCTCAGGCACCCATTCTGAACCAAGGTCTAAAGAATGGACTGATTGGTTATCACACATTAAATATTTTAACCAGACCTTAAATGTTTCTTCGGTTTGTTGCAAACAAGCTAAAGATGGGAGACCCTATGCTTTTTTCTCTGTTAACAATGTACCCTTTTCCGGTTTACTTGATAGTGGTGCATCTGTCAGCTGCCTGGGCAACAATGCTCACCTGCCGTTTGTTAACAGTGATTTTAGAATTTCGCCACAATCGACACACCTGACGACTGCGGATAATGTTTCCCAGCAAGTCATCGGTGCCCTTGCCCTACCAATTAATTGTAACGATAAAATAGTTACAATCAATTTTCTAATAGTGCCCTCCATATCCCAGAATTTCATCCTTGGCGTTGACTTCTGGAAGGCTTTTAACGTTGCTCCCCAAGTATTTAATACCTCTGGCGAAACCTCCACTGCTGCTCAAATTAGTGAAATCCGCACAATAATACCTCACGAAAATTTAAGCACGGACCAAGCTCTCCAACTAAAGGAAATGGTCAACAAATTCGAATCAATATCTTTCGAAAAATGTGGATTAGGTTTGACAAATTTGGTTGAACACCATATTAAAACCAATGGCCCACCCATAAAGCAACGTTATTACAACTTAGCCCCCCAAAAACTTAAACTTCTAGAAAATGAACTTGATGAAATGTTAAAAATGGGTGTGGTGGTTCCCAGCAGAAGTGCATGGACCAACCCAACCCTTTTGGTTTCTAAAAAAGACGGCTCTGCACGTTTCTGTCTCGACAGTAGACGTTTAAACTCTTGCACGGAAGCCGACGCGTACCCCTTACCTTACGTCCACGCAACCTTAGACAAGCTGCGTAATGCCAAGATCATCTCCTCTGTTGATCTAAGCAAAGCTTTTTGGCAAATACCCTTGGACGCAGAATCGTGCGAAAAAACTGCTTTCGTTGTACCCGGTAGGGGAATGTTCCATTTTAAAAGATTACCCTTTGGTCTAAAGAACAGCCCCGCCGAGTTGCAAAGACTTATGGACAAACTTTTCGGTCCTGAAGTCGATAACAGCCTGTTTTGTTACCTTGACGACCTTATCATCGTCAGCGATACCTTTGAAAAACACCTATTAATGCTGGAGAAGGTTTTTCAACAACTCAAGTTCGCTGGTTTAACCATCAACTTGAAGAAGTCAGAATTCTGTAAGTCTCGTCTACGTTATTTGGGATTCATTGTCGACGAAAAAGGTCTAAGAACAGACCCGGCTAAGGTGGAAGCCATGGCAAACTTTCCCCGACCCAAAAACGCGAAGGAAGTCAAAGGTTTCCTTGGACTTGCAGGTTATTACAGGAGATTCATCAAAGACTTTTCCACTATTGCAGCCCCCTTAAATAAAATTACCAGCATCCGTAAAGGTGTCAGCAATTTCCGTTGGTCTGTTGAAGCGGAAGAAGCGTTTACAACTTTAAAAAATGCTCTTCAAAAAGCTCCCGTTCTGAATTGCCCGGATTTCGCACTCTCTTTTACCCTCCACACGGATGCCTCCAATGTAGGAATCGGTGGAGTCCTTACTCAAGAGTTCCCTGACGGCGAACACCCCGTAGCGTATTTTTCCCGTACATTAAATAAAAACGAGAAAAACTACGGCATTACCGAAAAAGAGTTATTGGCTGTATTGGATTCTGTTCACCATTTCCGCGGTTACATAGAAATTTACTGTAGTCACAGACCATAGTAGTTTGAAATGGTTGATCTCTTTAAGCAATCCCTCCGGTAGACTCGCTCGTTGGGCCTCCCGTTTGTCTCAGTACAATTTTGATGTTGTTCACCGTAAAGGCGCGGACAATATTGTCCCTGACGCTCTTTCAAGAATTGAACTGGCCTCATTAAATGTTGACACAATTGCCCCCCCCCCCATCTACAAAAGATGAATGGTACTTGAAAATCTTTGAAGGTTGTAAAAATAATCAACAAAAGTTTCCTAATTTTATCATAAAAGAAGGACAGCTATACCGTAATTGCAAGGTACCACTATCCATCCTCGAAGATTACTCGTGGAAGCTTGTTGTTCCCCTCGAAGGTAGAGAACAAATAATTATTGACAATCATAGTGCTCCCGACACCATACACCCAGGAAATTTCAAGACGTATAAAAAGATTTCCTTGAAGTATTACTGGCCTGGTCTCTTTAAGCAAGTTCGCAATTACATCTCTAAATGTGAAATTTGCAAAGCTTATAAACATAGCACGGCAGCACCTGCCGGCCTAATGGGTAATCCCAAACGTGCCGACAGACCCTTACAGTCATTGTCAATGGGCCTCGTCGGACCTTTTCCTCGAAGTTATGCCGGACACATGCACATACTTAGTGTAGTGGATGTTTTCACTAAATTCTGTTGGATCTTCCCTTTAAAAAGAGCCAACGCGTCCGCCATCATCAAACTTCTGGAAAAACACATCTGTATACCTTACGGAACACCCAGGACCGTAATTGTTGATAACGGAAAACAGTTTATTGCCCAGGAATTCAAAGAATTTCTTGCCAAATACGGAATCAAGGACATTTACTATAATACCTTGTACACTCCCCAAAATAACACTGTCGAACGTTATAACCAGACAATCAACACAGCTCTGGCTATTCTAGTTGATAAAGATCAACGTACTTGGTGTAAAAACCTAGATAAAATTCAGGCAGCTATGAACAACACTGTCAATCTGGCCACTGGCTACACACCTTTCTTCTTAAAACACGGCATGGAACAAGTTGTCCATGGCTCTCTACATAGGGACACTAACTTTCCGACGTCAATTGCCACCACAAGCAACCCCACCGCGGACTATGCCCACCGTCTGGAAGAACTGTCGGCCATTTACAGTGAAGTCACTGATGCTCTGCTCCTGGCTCATCAAAAGAGTGCGGACAGATATAACCTACGTAGGAAACATGTCACCTTCAATACAGGAGACATAGTTTGGAGAAAGAACAACACACTTTCCCAAGGAGCCATGTATTTCTCTGCCAAGCTGGCACCACGTTTCGTGAAGGCCAAAGTTCTAAGAAAAATATCAGATCTAGTGTACTCCCTGTCTGACTCGTCTGGTAAACACATTGGTAATTACCATATTAAGGATATTGTAAAGTCTGGAAGTGAGGAGCCAAGTAAAACTGCCCCACCATCTCAGCAAACTTAAAATAATCCAGTGTGTATCACCACAACCTTTTGTAAGCACATCAAGTCTTGCAATGGCTGGCGTGTAAAGTGTCAATTACATGTCCACCCTTTCGTTGATAAAACGAATATTGTTTAAAAAATCACTTTTGTAAATTTATGTACACTCCACGGTGTAGTTTGCTCCCGTTCATGTTCTTGAGTTGGCAACCACCGTAATTTTGTTTCACACGTCCTTTTTTTTTTTTCTCTTTTCTCACCTGTTCTAAAATTGATCACTTTAGAGCAGAGACACCCTTCGAGTCACAATGTTTGGGAAGTCATGAACCCAATCATTGCCTCTCAACCCCTCACACTACGCAACGTTCATGCCATGGCACGCTTTGCTATGTCATGTAATATTGTAATTTTCACCATTTTTGTTTGTTGTTTTTCATCATATCGGAAGGAATCTCTTCAATTTTTTCTTTTTCCATGAAAATTATGTTCTGCAAGTACTGGAGCGTCGTTCTAAAATCGGATTTGGTAAACTCCAAAGTGTTAAATCACGAACCAGGACTAGTTAACCATTTTAACACGCTCCATATTTTTACCTATCATGGTAAAGATAAGTGGTTACTCACATAATCACATTCCTTGTGCATAGTAGTTTTCAATTTTTCTTAAAAATTGATGGCGTCCTACCCGAGCTCTTTGCTAACAAATTGGATTTTGACACGTCCATTTTGAAATCACATGTATATAAATAAAGGAAAAACCTTTAAATTGGTCTTTCCACCCTTAGGCAAATCCTCATGGGCTCATTTCAACTAAAGTACGTAAAACCAAATACTCGGTCTTTTGTTGTTATAAGAAGTCCTCGATTTGTCTTTTCTCTACTATTATAACATGTATGTCTTGTATTACATGCTTCAACCCGAAAAAGGTTAATAACGGCAACCCTGATTTCCGTACATAAATAACTACAGTTTAACGTAAATCATCAATGTTTTGTTTGATCATCGTTTTACAAACATTGGCACTCATCTCCAGTTCCGCCATAACCTGGTAGGTTTGTAACTGCACAAAGGGTATGTAAAACCATATTTGGTCCCTTTCCTTGGTCTTCCTCACTGTAGGTTGCCACAACAAAGAGTGTGTAAAACTATAAGTCCGTTCTCGTTGTTGTCACATGGTGTAAACAGGAATGTACCCTGTCATCACCCCGCCCTTATAACATATGAAGTAACATAAATTGCTTACCTCCTTGTTATTCTATCGTACGCTCTTGGGCTACGGAGTTAGTTAATCTAACAAATCTTTATAAATTGTGTCAAAACGACCATTGTTAACGTTTATTGTGTTGTATTTAAACGTAACCATGTTACATTATAGGAGAGATCCTTAGAACATCCACCATTATAGGAGGGATCCTTAAAATACCTGCCGCGATACGAGAAGTTCGTCATAATCACTTTTGCTCATAGCTAAATGTTATTGAGTTGGTCGTGTGACATATTTGTCATGAGTACCGTTTTGTATAATCTGTTTTGGTCGTGTGTCATTTATTTGTCATGAGTACCGTTTTATGTATAATTGTGTACAACCCTTGCACACGAGACGTGGAGACGTTAAAATACTTACCGCGATTCGTGCGAACGACATAATATCGGCTTTGCCATCTTCTTTAAGAGGCATTGTATAAACTCTTTGACTTCTGTCTACAATTGAGTTATATCTTGCATGTATTTGCATATTTTGTACACTATACGTGGAGACGTCAAAATACTTACCATGAGTCGTGCGAACGAAATAATATCAAACCCTTTGTGTGCGATCTACGAGATGTAGTCCACAACCCTTTGTTGTTATTCAACGCCAATGCCCGTGGACTTCCTGTTTTTTACTTCTTTGCAAAAAGGAAAGAAGCCCAGGAATATCTACTATCCCAAAAGGACTAGTTAGTAGCTTCACCGCTAACTATGGGGCATAGTGCTGTGGGAGTTAATCGATTGAGCACAAAACCACCTAACTCGTTGTCTGGGGAACGAATAAGAAAACCCCCAGGATTGTGAAATTGGAGCGAGGGTCTGTCTTTTCTCACAATCATGTAGAAGTTTTTAAAATGACTCCTAATCTTTTGCCCAATACACGCGAAAGATTAGCCTCTTTGATATAAGGTGTATTCAAATTTCTCCTCATCCTTTTTTTAAAATGTAAAGAGTCAGGAAATCTGCTGGTTGATTATGTTTCATCCTCACATAGAGTTTGAATTGGAAATTAGTCCAGTCTCTAGCAAATTTCGTAACTCGCCTCCTTTCTCCACTCCTCCCTCCCATCCCCCATGTTCTCAGACTTATGTTATGAAGTGAAAAATCTGTCGTTGACCATATTTCGCCCTCACTTGGAGTTCGAATAGGTAATTGTCCGGTTATCTACAGGTTTTCCCCCTCAATCTCTGCATACGTCTCACCATTTTTTGTTTTTCTCTCTTCTCAATTCTACGAAACACATTCATGAATGTTGGATATGTACGATATGCACTTGGCGTACCGTCTGTCTCCTGTTGACAACCTTTATTCATGAATTGGTTTCCCTTTGCCGTGACTAGTTCACGATTCCTTGTCTTGTTCTTTGAAATTCTACGAAAATGTTACCATCTCATGTTAACATAGGCCATAGAGGGCCGGTTGTTTTTTAACCAAGACATATTGTCACTCGGCAAGCGCCAAGCCATCCTGGTAAAGGATAATGTTCATGTAATCACAATTTAGTTAGGAATCTCTCTCTTCGTTACTCTCTGGGTCGGTTGGTTAAAACCTCGTTTATTTCTTTATTTGGACACATTTTGTTTCTCTCCAAACCTTTTCTTCATTGGTCCCTAGGCAGGTAAACTTCAAGAATTTTGCTCTAATAATAATTTCTCCCGGATTTAAAAAGAAGCCCAGGCGGATGTCATCACCAACAGCCAAGCTGAGCTTCACTTCCTGACAGCACGCGCTGTGGTTACAAGGTCCCTCCTACTGCCATTTTCTACGCATTTGTTTCTGAAAGCACAAACCATACCGCCCATATGTATGTTGTTTTGTCATGCCACAGCAAGCTGAGTTGTCCCACTATACATTATGACACTCTGAACCACCTTTTGGGCACGCTAGCTCCTAGGTTTGTTCTTACTCTTGCTATCAATGCCAACTTTGTCGTCTCTTGCCTGTCATGCAGTGACGCAAATATCGTCTTGTGTAAACCATTATTACCTTGACCCTCCAGTATTCGCTGAATGCGTCCCAATACAAGTTACCTTGAGCTACATTATGCTTCAATAACTATTATATACGATCCGTGTGTACCATAATAACACTTAGGATTCGTACTGGCATGCCTGCAGATACTGGACTCTTCTCTTCAATGACCTCTGTAACCATAGTCGCGACACAGCAACCACAGTCTCCATTTCGTGAACTTCAACGTCGTCGACAAAATCTAGTGTTTTCTAAGGCCTAAGTGTACTCCTGAGTGTTATCTCAAATGGGTCTAATTGCAGTGATAATGTAATCCTTAGAATCTGTGAAATCACGTCCTTCCCTTCGAAATTCTCCGAAACCAAACAAATCCACGCTTCGCAAACTTAGCTCCCAGACCAATGAAACCTTAGAGTCACATTTTTTCTCTGCTCTTGTACAAATGTATTGTTTTTCTTTTCAATTGCATAACCATGTACTGTTGTTCTTTCCAATTGCATAACCATGTATTGTTGTTTTTCAATTGCATATCCTTGTATGTTGTTCTACACCATGTACTTTTCCCAAAGTTGTCTTTTCCAAACATTGTATGTACCCCCACCCTTTCCCTACAAACATTGTGACCTAAACTGTATGTTCTAGCTAGGCAACTCTCAAGCAACGAACCTCTCAAATCCCCGATGGAAGCATAAGAGGATATTTTTTCCCTACAGCTCCATTGCCACGTCACTTTTTTTCCAAGCGCGGGGGGAAGTGTTATGGAACGCCCTATAGTTAGTGGGGTCATACCTAGCAACAGTCCGGTTGGAACGTTGGAGGAGGAAAGAGTTCTGGAAGCATTCTGTTGCAACCCACGCCTGAGATTGAGGGTGCCCTTTGCTCCCGTTTGAGCTGGCTTTGGGGCTTGTTTTGGGGTAGCTGGAGCTGACAATTGGCGACCAGAGAAACCCCGTAACAAGGCCTAGACAGTATCTCGGATAAATATATCCGATTTTATTTACATGGAACACGTATTGACTTTTTATAAAAGTCTAATGAATATTATTTTTTTTATAAGAAAAACTCTCTTTTTAACTTTTGAAGGTTATTCCCGTCAATGTAATATATCACTGAAGAAGAAGAAAACAATAATAATCTAAATTAAAATATGAAAATGCACAAGACACAGCAAAATAATAAAAAATAATGGTCGCAATTGAGACACTATCTAGATAACTAATACGTTCTTTGAACACTTGTTTCCAATGAAAAGGGTAGCTGCCGATAATATGGAAAAATAAAAACATAAGTAGAAGATAATATTGATAATTCTGAAATTTTAAATATGAATTTGACAATTATGGCGGTTTTATAATCGGACGCAGTGGATGAATCAGTAGAGCGCCGTCCCGGTAAGACGTGAGATCTGGGTTCGTGTCCCAGTTGCGACCATTATGTTTTAATATTTTTCTGTATCTTGTTCATTTTCATATTTTCATATTTTAATTTAGATTATTATTGTTTTCTTCTTCTTCAATGCACTTACAGTTTTTTTATTTATCGAATATTTTAAAATTTAATAGAAAACTTTCAGTAATGTTTAAAAAATAATTATTTTCTTAAGAATTAAGACGAAACAAAAAAAAAACCTTTGGAATTGTACATCAGAGAAGCAAAATATTATTTTTCCATTCCCCCTCTTGTTTTTCTAGCGCACGGAGAAAATTTTCACGAAAACAGATCTTCCTAATTGAATGAAAATGAGATTATCGCTTTCCAAATCTTCTTTGAAAGATTTTCCGCACCTTCAACGAGAAAACAACACAGAACACGAAGCGGAAATAATGTGCGGAAAGATTTCTATGATATTGTTTTTACGGCTGCACTCGGTAGACATTGGAAAATGAAGAAACAACTATTTCTTCCTTTCGAATTTTCTTACTTTTTTAATAATAATAATAATTGGATAATTTTTAACTTAAGGGCTAAGTACAATTTATTTTGAATTCTTAGGCTCTATCTAAGTTTATTATTTATAAAAATATATGGAAACTTAAACTTCCTGGCAGGTCAACACACTTTATTTAGAAGGTTTATGCTTGGAGAAGATACAAATTTGCACGCGGAGGACATTATAATTAAAACAATGAACATTGCATGATTTTACATTTGCTGCCCCCATTACCAACAGTAATGGGGGCAGAATTTATAAGAAGATTAATGCGAAAGTTCAATTAATATTTATTTTGAAATACTACGAATTTAGGACTCTTCACGATTGGAGAATTTTCAGGAAGTGACCTTTACAAAGCTTACAAATAAGAATTTGCTTATATTTTAGGCAATTAGTTATTTACAATGTCGCGGGCAGTGAAGGTAAAAATTTTTTAATTTTTTGGAGATGACTGTTTTTTAAAAGGTGAGTTTTAAGTTTAGCTCTAAATTCCGCCCATTCTGTGATCATTCTTATCTCATGTGGCAGTCCATTCCAGGCTTTAGGACCTGCCACGTGTGGTTTTTATATTTGTTTATTAGCATTATCACACACGCAGCAGAGTTTGGAGCTAAACTTTTTTAGAAACACCTTTTCAGAGAGTCGTATCTACAAAGTCAAAAACCTTTCACCTTCACCTTCACAGCCACATTGTAAATAACTAATTGTGTAAAATGTAAGTAAATAAGAACTTGTAAGCTTCGTAAGGTAATTTTATAAATAAAATATCAGTCCTAAAGAGTCCTAAATTCTCCAGCCTTCAAATAAATATCACTACTTTTTCCACTAACCTTCTCATAATTGCAAGATCAATAGTAATGGTATGTAGCAAATTTAAAATCATGCAATGTTCAGTGTTTTGAATATAGTGTTCTCTGCGTGCAAATTAGTATTTTCTCCAAGCAAAAACTTTCTAATAAAAGTATGTATTCTATATCTGTTTGTAAATAATAAAATTAGGTGGAGCCTAAGAACTCACAATAATTTGTAACGTACTGCTTTTGAGATGATATTTCACAAAAACGGCACTTAACTAATTATCGAATTATTATTCTTTTAGTATGTATATTATAGTACACTAGCTGATAACCGCAATGCGTTGAATGCCACTTAAATAAATAAATTGTTTCTCCCTTCATGACCTTTCCCATTCATCCCCGTTCCCCTTCCGCCTCTTCTTCCCGTTTCGTGGCCCCTTCCCCTCCCGGGTTCTTCTTTCTCTTTTCTCCCTCCCACTTCCCTCTCCCGCTGTCGCCCTCCCTTAATTCCCCCCCCCCTCCTTCCGCATTCCCTTCCCCATCCATCCTGCTTTCCCCGTCGCTAAACTCTATGAATAATAATAAAAAAAAAAAATTTCAAAATTACTTAATTAATTAATTTTTCAAAATTACAAAATTACCATTTCAGCTATTACCGGCATTATACCTAGCTCCCTCATTAAAAATTTAGTCATATTACATTTGTCAAAGAATTTGTATATAAAAATGCAACATCAGTCATTTTAAATACAAGTAGGATTACTAAAGATTTTTTAAATATTTATATTGAGGAATCAGTAGGATTTATCGGTCAAATTAGGAGTTCCATCCAACCCAACCCTCTGATATGAAAATATCTGGAGTCGGTGAATTATTTTCCCATTTAATAGTCTGGTAGGTTAACATGTTGTTCTTGTATTGTTTTGTATTAATTATACTTATATAATACACTTGCATAACGTGGATTTACGAGATGATCATTTTTATGGAAAAGTGTGTGAAAGGGTTTAGTTTTTCCTATGGGGAAAACTGAACCCGGACCTAGAAGTCTGGTGCGTTATTAGTAAAATTATTTTAATACATTATGTAATGTTAACATATTCTTAAACATTTTTTTGATATTTCATTTTATATAATTGTTTTTATGATATTTTTAAGTAAATAATCACCTCTCTCGGTAATACTTTTGTCTATTGTTCTTTTTGTCTAGGTATACTTGTTTGTTTCTTTTGTTATTTTTATTCATGTTATTATCCTGACGAAGAAACCATCGGTTTTGAAGCATGTAGATATTACAACATTGATTACAGTGGTTTACACAAAAGTAATTTGTTTCATTGGAATAAATTACATATTTGAGTTTGTTACATCTAAGAAATACCGCAATAAATATTTTAAATTTTTTTTTTTACATTTTGAGTTTATTACATAAAAGAAATTTCAAGAAATATAGCAATTTCAAAAAATCTCAGGCAGTGACGATGATTTCGTCAATGTGGAGAGATTCTTTCAAGAATCGAAAGAATTTCCCTTTTGAATCTCTCCTCACTGACGCCAAATATATCAATATCGGAGGAGATTTGGTCCTCTCTACCGGGAGAACTATTGGCAGGTTAGTTTTACAGGCAGGAAGATAGAATAATCTAAGATAGTAATCTGGAACATAGAGACTCACGCGCTCCAAAATGGCTGAGTTCTCAATATCGCCTCGCAGCAGTCTGTATAGGTGGGTGGCGGCATATCCCTCTTTTCTGAGCTGCAGGGAGTAAAGTCCCAGCATGCCAGAAGAAAGTTATAGTGGTCGTACTCCCTCATGTAGAGAAATCTTAGAAACATTTTTTGAACCCTCTCCAACATGCAGGAGCACTCTCCGGCCTACTGCGGACCAGAGAGAAGTATACAATCTTCAGAGCACGGGTATCCCGAAAAACTCTGACGGTTCGGAGAACAAACCCTAACATTTTAAGGCCGACTGGCAAACTCCTTCGATATGAGGACGAAATGTCATCTTACTTTCATGCACAATCCCAAGATCCTTTATATTTGAAACTCGCTTGAGATCATGACCGAGCATAGTGGTAGGCAAGACTACGCATTTCAAGACATTGAAATGAAGCTGGTTTCGTTGACTCCATTCTGAAATATTATCAACATCAGATTGAAGGCGCAGGCAATCCTCAATATTTCTTATTAGAAAAAATAATTTTAAATGGTCGCCGACCAACAAAAAGCGGGAAAAACGGATAAGTGAGATGAAAAGCGGATGACTCCAGCAATGTCATTAATGAAAATGGAAAACAGAAGAGGCCCTAGGATCGATCCTTGGGGAAGCACAGAAAAAACAAGAAATTCAGCATATTGGAAGATTTCGTGGTTGACAAATTGCTTTCTGTTCTTGAGGTAACTTTAAAAACTTTAACATTCAAAAGGAAAAACCCATCTGGGCAAGTTTTGTGAGTAAGATATCGTGATTCATAGTATCTATCAATATACAATACACCCATTTTTCAAACAAATCATGTGTGAACCTTTTTTAATTTTTTTTTGTTGCAAAGTTCATAACGCCAGAGCTCACCAGTATGTATAGAAACCTTCGCGGGCATGTCACAACAATTAAAAAAAAATAATCGCAATCGGATGAAAAGTACCTACAGGAAACAATTTCTTAACGCCAGAGCTCACTATCCTATAAACATCACGGGCAAGCGCATATCAAATCCACCAAGTTTCATCGCAATGGACGGTATGACAGGGTATAGAATACGAACAAACAAAAAACAAGCACACATTCATTTTATAAACACAACATTGCCCAACCGTGTGTTGACTTATTGAAAGGTTGCAAAATCTTCCAACCAATCCTGTTTTTAATAAATAAATCATTTAGCGTTCTCAACAAATTAATGTGAGCAACAACAATTATTTGTGTATTTATTATATTTAATATGTATTTTAATGCAAATAACAAACTTCGTTTACACCACAATTTTTAAAAAGAATTATCAATATGTTTCAAAACAAAAGATTTCTTCACCGGGATACGAAGTATCAAAAATAAAACAATCAAGAATTTGTAAAAGTTTTTGTTTTATTAATATAATAATTATTTTATAATAATTGGATTTTTTTATATATTTAATTTTTTACAATAATAATTAAATATTTATTTCTCCCATAGGGTCAATAGTTACTTACACGTCCATTTACATAATATTCATTTTCATCATACTTTATATCGTGATGAAAAACCTTTGGTCTTGAAACATGTTGATAGTTTTTATAAAAAAATAGTGGTTAAAAAAATATATTATTTCAAGTGGTAAAGGGATGGAAAAAAGGAATGAAGGTAAGTGGATTTTCACAACGTTGCAGGCGGAAATAGAAATGGGTTTTTTAAGCATTCACATGGCCTTTGAAAACGTTCCTCGTATGTCAGAGAGCAGCTGGTTCGAGAGATGGAATGCTTGATTTTTTTGTGAAAGAGTTTGTATGATTTTGAGCGTTGGATGGGGAATTCAAGGATTCCCTCATCGCTTGGAAAAAATAAAGCTCTCTTCAATTTGGGGAAAAATATGCTCTTTGGCAAATTTTTATAACTTAGTTAAACGTCATGATATAGTACATTAAAAAAACAAGTTTCAACTGCTGGAGCCAGTTGGGCTATGATATCCCTATTATAAATGTCGTGGGTCTGAATAAAGTTGGGAGGGAATGAGAAGTGGTAGAAGAAGATTAGGGGCTACCTGGAAATTTAAATTATGTAACTAAACATAACTTAACCAAACGTGAAATTAAGAAAAACTTCGCAACGTAAAATTTCTGGTACTTTAAATTATTAACCGGACGATACTGAGAATACCTTCTACATCAAATAGAGTGACAAAAAACCAAAGAATTATTATTTTTGACTCATATTCTGAATCCGGAATCAATTAGTTTATCAATTTCTCACGGATTTTATAAACATTTATTTTAAAAATATTGGTTGAATGAATTTTACATTTCATTAGCAGTCACAGTACTAGTCCCAGTGAAGTGGGAGAGATATATCTTTGAACTACTAAATGAACTATACCAGCTTCCACTGAACTAGAGGTGAAGCCAATAATATATCGCACCTATCATTTAATTTTATATTGCGCACGACTTATTTGGATTTGAAATTTTGCTAAATCGATTCTCGAGCTAGTTGAAAATTCTAGAAAAACTAAGAAAATAATCTACTACCGCTAAAAATTTGGCAAAGTAATCCAATATTTGGAATTATTCCTAAAGTCTAGGGAAAACCCAAAACGCGTAGAGCACCTAATTACGGGGATTTTTGAGCAAGTTTTAGGCAAATTGACAAAAATCAAATTAATATTAATAAAGACGACGGACAAAGCTCTTGGTAACTGTAAAACTAAACACAGAAAAGCTAACTAGTATAAGTAGAGACACTTCATCACAATCGATTTTACATCCACCTTGATAATGAAGACCGTAACGCTATCCGAAACATTGGCGAAATAAGAAGGTAGCGCAACACGGCGTAATACTCCAAAAATAAATCATAAATATATTTTTAAATCGGGAAAATACACAGATTTACCAAAGGTTAAGTGCCCCAATCGACCGTCCAGTTGATTATTTAGATATCTTCATATACTAAGTTTTGAAATAATGATGAAAGCTATACTCGAATGCTCACAATAATTTAAATATAATTTGCACTTGTCTGTGTTTTACAAATTAAATATGCTAGAAAAAACTACCGGGAGGCATAATGGTCAAGTATATAAGACATTTTGAAATGTCGTACTAGTGAACCAGAGAACATCAGCATTTTATTTAATTCGCTACAAGTTTTTGTGCATTATGATTGATTTGGTGGTAGTAATTTGAGTATTGTACCAGAGAGAGGGTACAAGTTTACCTATATAACTGCATACTCAATTCAAATTTTGATTTGTCGGAGATGTTTGATTAATCATCTATGGACTATCGATATGTTGCATAACAACGTTCGTCTAAATACTCTACACGAAATACTTGTTAACCTGACCCAAAGGTATTTAAAAAACTTACTCATTACATTCGTATTTTTTAAAATTTAGATATCATGAATCTTTTGGTGTTTCGGGGTCAGAACACAATACACGTCGAAGCATGTAGGTACCCATAATTTATTTCGTAGAATTTCATTTGGTTCAATTATTTTCCATGGAATCTAAAAGCACTTTGCGCATCATCGAAATTTTACATATTTTATAAATACTTCTCGCCTCTTACTCCGAGCTTTTTCAAATTAGGCCACGTCATAAATAAGTACTCGTTTTCACCGTCATAGCATTAACTTATAAATAATTCAACTAGGGTGTCGATATTTGGGGGAAGTCCCCCGTACTATTAAATAAATAAATCACGCGAAATCGCAAATCGTTTTTGATTTGAGGGGAACATTGCCCTAGTCCGAGTCAATCGAGAGGTGTAAATTCGGTTTAACTCCCTCGGGGGCTATTTTCAAATCCACAGGTAAAAAAAGTTAGTTCGTTAAAATCTTTATTTTTCATTTACTTTCTTTGTCAATTTTTTGAAACATTTGTTCTCTTCTTACAATAGCTCCACACGCAAGGTCCTGAGGAAAAAACTCCATCAGGGCCTACGCCATTTTTAGGGATGCTGTGTGGAGTGTTTTTTTAGGGGTAAGAAGGAGAGGAAGTTCTGGGAAGGAAAAAATGTATAAGGTGTGGGTAGAAATTTTAAGGTCAATGTCCACTGTGGTGCAAGGCGATGCGATGGGTCGAGAGTCCGGCTGCAGAGGTCTGGGTTAGATCTCCCTCAGTCGGAACGCAATTGGAGGGATGGATTCATACGTCCTTCTCTCTCCTGGACACATTGACCCCAGATTCCTACCCACCCCTCATACATCTTTCTTTCCCGAACTTCTTCCACTTCCTTTCCCAAAAAAGCAGCAACCCCAAAGATGACGTAGGCCCTGAGTGAAATTATTTTCCTCGGGGCCTACTGTGTGGAGCTAACGTAAACAAAAAAAATAAATTTGCATTCAATAATCAACACAACATTTTGTATATGCAAAAATGACTATATAAGTATATCTTAATATCCTAAAATAATATCTGTAGTAAGAAATAGATTTATTTATTTTTTGTATTTCTTGGGCATTAACTATATAACAATTTCTGGACATTTTGTTTTAAAGAGTTTTAATTTTCAATGTACTATCGTTACTTAAATTTTATTTTTTCTGCTACCGGTTTAGTGAATGGCACGGATGTGTCGAAACGGTAGCAGAAAAGTTAAAATTTAAGTAACGATAGTACATTGAAAATTAAAACTCTTCAAAGCAAAATGTCTAGATTTATTTAAGCTGGCGATTTCTTCTAAGTTTTTTAATAATTCTTTTAATAAAATGTATGTTTTTCACGAGTTTTTCAATTCATTAAAATGTGATATTTTCCTTCAATAATTTTAAATATGCATTTTCGACACGGTATGGAAAAAATTTGCGGTTGCATATGCATAAAATCCTTATTCATTTATGCAATTTCGGTCTCCTACTTATAATATTGTGTGAATTAATTATCTGATAACGGTTGAATTAATACAATATAATACTGCGATTCGCGCATAACGATGCAATTACCTACTGCGGAGTTTCCTACATAATGGATAAACTGCGTATTCCCCTGGGGATAATAATATTTCCCTAGAACAATGCGACACATAGCAACTATTGAAAACAATGGTTCCGAAATATTGGTTATGCTAAATTACAGTATTTTCTCTCAAACTTACTTTCCCAAAAGGGAAATTACTGAAAAAGCTAACAAAAGTTACTGAAAAACCTACTACATGGCGGGCCGCATCGGGAGGGACTGGTTGAGGGAGAACTTAGGAAGACTTTTTCGGATGGACTCTCGATCCATCGCATTGCCTTGCAGTGCGGAGGAATGGAGTTATTGACAGCTGCCACGCGTAATAATTTTTTAAATATTTATTTATATTTTTTATGTAAACATGCTTAGATTTACAATATTTACAACTTAATATAACATAACATTTGATTCACTCTCCTAATAAAGCAGTTGCCTGTGTTTAGGAGAGGACAAATATATATTTTTACATCTATTTAAATTACAAATATTATTTAAAAAACTATTAATAATTTATAAGAAAATTCACCGAAAGTAATAAAAACATAGGTGAGTTATAAATGATACAAGACAGGAAAATACAATAAAACGGTAAGTTATAAATGATACAAGGAAATAATAAGCAAAACATAATATCAATAATACTGACATAGTACAGAACTTGTTAATAAATGAGCTGTGTTTATAAATTTAATAATAATATTTGTTAACCGCTTGGACACATAAGCTTGTTTTCACGATAATTTAACGTAGGTAGACATAGGAATGACGTATGTCCCGTATCTGAGTTAATGTATAAAAGAAATAAATATTAACACGCAGTTCTACAAATTAAACTTGATAACAATAAATAATAAATAGAAAAATACTATGAAGTGGAATACTGTTTAAGATAACATATTGAATTTGGGTATTAAATCGTATAAACTTATTATCGTTGTATTAATATTATATAGCTATGAATTATGTAGTTAGTAAGAAAGCGAAATGTGTATATTTCATTTACTAAAAAAAATAATAAAAAAGAAATAAAACAAGAACTTTATGTTCTAAAGCTTAAAAAACCTTTTCTCGCAGTGAAAATAAATTATATTCTAAAATGACCAGAAAACGTTTCTGAGAAAACAGACTGTAAAAGCAAATAAATAAAATAAAGTCCCACGTCTTTTACAGAGACAATAGCGGTTGAAGACGATGATAATATAAAGCAGATTGTATAATAACGGATGCAGGTTTTATAAAAGCGTTTCTTCGTTCAGTTTGGTAGTGAGGTTGCAATTTCTCCTCCAGTACCAGTCGGATATTTTTTCCTTTGGGAATTACGAACATGATGCATTATTTTATTGCATTTCAGCGCGGAACGGGGATCGGCTGCGCCAGTGTGGAATTACATGGAACGGGAAAATACTGCACTCTGCCTCTGCCAATACATCCCATAGAGCCCGCTGGGGTGGTTTTACAGGGCTTTTTGTATTGGGTAAAATGTGGGTCAGCCATAGAAACGTATTAAATAATTATCAAATTTGATAACAAGCAGCAAATTAAACGTCAAATATTTCAATGCTTTTATTACTATGGAAAATGTGGTAAATTAAAATAACGTGTTTTACGTTCATGCCGCGAAATTTCATGAGAATTTTCGCAATGTTATTAGTTATTATATTTAATATCAAAGGTGAATTTAATGAATATGATAAAAATTAATATTAGGTGGGTAGACACAAAGATTTGTGATGTTTTTCTTTAATAATAGTAAGAATTAGATCGTTTTTAGAGCACCGTTTTTGTAAAACATCACAAAATGTTTCACAGTACTAAAATTTCTGCGGTAAATGTTCAGACATTCAAAAGATTTCAGACGGTTAGGAGTAGATGGGACTCTTGTGCCTGGCCAGGAGAGGGGAAGGAGAACCCGACACTTTGGACTACTCAGCTACTAACCGAACAAGTTTATAAATACTTGATGGAATTAAATTACAATTTGCAAGGTGGAATGGGTACTGCCTCCCCGGGAACTATTTAGTGGGTAACCAATACATCTCCCATAGATCACCCGAAGTGATTATCCGGGTCTGGGCGGCAGAAGCGTCTGCCCACCAATTGCATGGCACGTCAGATCGGGAGAGACTGATTGAGGGAGACTTTTGACTTCTCTCTCTATTACCCACCCATCATACCTTTTTCCTTCCCTGAACATCCCCTTCTTCCTTTCCTAAAAAGACCCTCCACACAGCATAAGAGCAAATATAACCTAGGCCATGAGAGGAATTATTTTCTTCAGGGCCTTCTGTGTGGAACTCTTGTAAAAATAGCACGATCATGTGAAAAGTCGGTATAACAGAAAAGAATACTAACAAATCATAAGAATTTTAAGCCAATAAAGTATTTAAAATAAAGGAGATATTGCGCATTTTGGTAAATTTATCTTTCTTGTCACCATGAAATAATGGAAAGCTACTTGTAAAAATAAAATAAACCCTTACAACCTAAGTCCATTAAATCACGCAAAATTATTATGCCGATTTGAAAGCGGTATCCGTGTAATGCCGGCACGCCTGCTTCGAGCTATGGCTACGCGCTGTACGAGCTACGAGCTACGAGCTACGAGCTATGGCTACGCGCTGTACGAGCTACGAGCTACGATCCCCGCTCCGAGACGGGCTACGCCACGAGCGGTCCCTCGATATAAAGACAAATTTTATTACCGTCTCCGTTACATTCGCGAAACGTGTCTTGTTAGTCGCAGGGATGAAATAGATTAATAGTCGCTGTAACTCTCTCTATACGACAAGTTTTCTAAGATGGACCCTTTATGTGATAACTTATTCGTACTTTAAATTTCCTAATTAACGGGAGATTGCAATTAGCGAAATGTCTGGTGAAATTGTAGAATTTTTCTACAGTGGAAGACATGACAAATGAATGCCCAAATCTTGAAAACAGTAAACTCGTTTTTTAGTTTAACTAAAACATTTGCAGAATTTATAAATAATAACATTATTAAATTTAATTTAGGTAAAAAAAATAAATAAAAAATTAAATGGCGTTCTACGAATTAAGCAAAAAAACAATAAATAGGTAAACTCGTTATTGACAGTAGAATTATTTGTCAGCTTTTGTGTTTCCTCTTTTCTACAACACTTCGTGGCTTGTTTACGCTTTATTTTCTTTAAAAATACTATTTTCTTAGTATACTTAATTAATTAATTAGTGGTGCAGAATTTCTGGAATAATGCATCTAGGGGGGGGGGGGCGGGAGACTTTTAAAAAAATTACAAAATTTATGTTATACCTAGTTGATAATTGTAATTGATTATTTACAGACTGATTCCGATTATTTCACTGATTATAAACGGATTTTCACTGGAATTTTTAAACTTGCTCACGCGGGCCTGGGGTTGCGCAGCTTTGTGATAGAGGGACTAATTAAAAATAAACATTTTTACATTAACATTTTAGAATTAGCCAGCCGAGGTATTGAATGCACTATGGGACGGAAACGCGATGCCATATTGGGATATTAAATACGATGGGCTATTCGTTTTTTTCCATCGCTTTTAATGACTTTATATTACTTTTCAAAGGTGTATTGAGTTATTATGGATCCCTCCACAGTATATAGTTGTCGGTAGTATACAGGACCCGTGGTGGGTACCGTGATATGGCAAGCCGAGAGATTTCGAGAGGAAGAGAGATTTTAAGAGCATAATAGATAGTTAGCTCCCAGGCTGTCTTACACACTCGTTTCTTAATTATTATAAGAGTTTTAAGTCTCAATAAGTGTATTGTTGTGAATAAAGAGTTATTATTTGAAAAAGCATTCACAAGAATCACAAATCTGAGAGAACGTTAGTCTGGAATAAGAGAAACAAAAAAAAAACAGAAAGGGAAGCTTCAAATAATCTTGCATGTATCTATATACTGTTAACCCGAAATAAAGGGACATGTACAACAACAGTCTCAAATTGTAAAATAAAGTCATTAATTTGTCGACTTGGAATACTTTTCATATATTGACGAATAAAAGATTAGAACCCATAAATTATAAAGCATCTGAACGAAATGATATTTTTGTAAAAACTCACATACGAAAACCTTAGGGATCTGATTTATACTGCATTCAACCTACTGCGTATGTTGTTTAACTGCCAGTTTTGATAAAAAGTAAAAGTTTACCACTGGAGCGACCAGACGAAATAAAAAAATTGTCTCGATTGCTCCAGATTTAAAGACGATCATTTTTTAAATCATACCTTCTAATTTTAACATTGAGACAAAAAACTTATTAAAGTGCTATATATATAAGCCAATGAATTAACCTGTATTTTACCGTTTATCTTATATTTGTAGGAATTATAAAAAAAATATTTAAAAATAATCGTTAAGTTTATTACCGCTACTTTAAAACTGCCATGAGAGGTACTTATTCGAATCAACATAGAAAATTTACGATTTCTGTATGTTGTCTGTGGTATGCTTGAGAATGAAAGGTACACAACTATGGAAAAAAGACTTTATTAATTAATAAAGACTATATTAATTAACCGTAAACAGCTGATCAGAAATTCTGCGCGAAAAAAAACATATTTTTAACATCATTCTAAAATAGTCTACGAAGTTCGGATTTGCAACATCTATGGTCATAATGGATAAAGCATTTCAATAGCTTCGTTTTAAGATTATATAACAAACGTGGGAACTACAAATATTAAAAAAAAAAATTGCGAATCCAGAGATTATTGGCTTTTTTATCCGAAAAGCAATCGGATACATTTAAAATAGCTCCAGTGGATGGTTTGTTGCATCTAAAACTGTTTACGAATTACAGCTGTAAATACTAACAACGAAACGAGACAAAATGGTGTTTGTTGGAATTGGGTGATAGTACTTATGTGTACGAAAGAACAAGGCAAGAAAGGAAATGAAAATGAAAGGATGTCATATATGTTGGTTATTTCAAATACTATTTTTCATTTAGCTGTCCTCTCGAGTTATAAGCTCTTTTGGAGAGAGTGGTCTTTGTAACGACATCGTTAACGTTACAACGTTAGCCAGACATCACGTAAATACGACTTTGTAGTCCGTTTCTTTGTACGCTTTACGATTTCGTACGTTGCTCGTGACAATCTGAATAAAAGTAACATTTGTTGAGGACGGGATCGTCATGTTCCTGTTTTACGATCTCGGAATCTTGATAATTACTTTACTGCTGCTAGCTTTTAACGTTAATCTTGGTTAATTTTTATAGCACCATTACCACAACCACAACAAGCTAAGATGGCTAGGATAAGTGCAGTGTTAATGCAAAATATAAAAGATGTATCTATCTTCACTTGAGGCGTGTTATTAAAAAAATGCATGGGTAACTGTCATTTATGCTCCAAACCCTTTTTAGCTGCCGATATTATTTTTGTTTCTCTATCCATCGCCATATCTAACTCATTGTAGACAAATCGTGGAGATTCCCGTTTTCGTTTTAACACCGTTCACTTTTTTTTTATTCACCAGATTTACAGGAACGGGTTTAGTTTTTCCCATAGGAAAAACTAAACCCTTTCATACACTTTCCCATATAAATGATCATCTAGTAAATCCACGTTATGCAAGTGTATTATATAAGTATAATTAATACAAAACAATACACGAACAACACGTTAATCTACCAAACTATTAAATGGGAATATAATTCACCGTCTCCAGATATTTTCATATCAGAGGGTTCGGCTCTGTGGAATTCCTAATTTGACCGATAAATCCTACTGATCCCTCAATATAAATATTTAAAAAATCTTTCGTAATTCTACATGTATTTAAAATGACTGATTTTTGCATTTTTATATACAAATTCTTTGACAAATCTAATATGCCTAAATTTTTAATAAGAGAGCTAGGTATAATGCCAGTAGCCGAAATAACAAAAGGTAATATTTTTATAGTCTGAGAATGCCAAATTATTTTAATTTCATTTCCTAAATCTGTATACTTTCTTATTTTTTCAGAAACAGATTTTTGAATATTACAGGAATTTGGAATAGCTACATCAATAATATAAGTTTTTTTTTTTTTTTTTTTTTTTATTTGTGATAATATATTACAAAATTATACATAATATTTATAATACATTATTCCCATTGAGTTTAATAAAACTCATTTCGGGAAGGACAACATTATACAATTATGAAAATTATTTTTACAAAAGAACACGAATTTAAAGGGCATTTAAAGGAAAATACACAGATGTTAAAACAGACTAGGCACACTTGATACAGTTAGTTGAATATTTCATAAATACATTTAGAAAGATATACAACAGTTAAATAAAAATCGTTAAATATGTCACTGGTTAATAAAGCTGCTAAAGATATATAAGCATTACAAATAAAAATTGCTAAATAAGTCACTGGTTAATAAAGCTGCTAAAGATAAACAAGCGTTACAAATAAGGATTGCTCAATATGTCACGGGTTAATAAAGCTGTTGAGAAAATATACTTTTAGATTTTTTGCCAATGTTTTTTTGTTTGATACGGGAAGTTTTAGGTTATTAGGTAATGCGTTATATTGCGTATGTGCGACGTATTGTAAGGAATTAATTCCAAATTTAGTCGTGTGAGTAGATGACGATAAGTGTATTTGATTTTGAGATCGTGTTTTGTGCTGGTGTATATCAGAATTAAATGTTGGTTTAGTGTTGGTGTGTGAGGAGTGTTGGATTATTTGTAAAATGGCAGTTGCGATGCTATATTTTGGCAGAATCGTAAAGGGTAGTATTTGTGTCAGTGAATATATATCTTTGACATGTATATCCCGTGGTAGATGATATATATTCCTTATGGCTCTATTTTGGATGACTTGTATTTCAGAAATTTGTTTCTTTGTAATGATACCCCAGATACTAACCAGATAACTTAGATGGGAGTGAATCATAGAATAATATGTGGCACGCAGTAGAGATATGGGGAGCACATCTTGAAGTCGATAGAGTACACCAGTTATTGGGGAAATTTTGGATTTTACATAATCAACATGGGAGTTCCACGACAGGTTAGAGTCTATGAATAACCCCAAATATTTCGTTACTTGCACATTTTGAAGCTTTTCAGTTCCAATAATAATTTTCATGCTCGTGTAATCTTTTTTCCCGAAAGTGAGGTAGTGGGTTTTTTTGACATTGAGGCTTAATTTATTTATTCGCAGCCATTTAGCTAGCTTTGCGAGATCTTTATTCATTAGAAATTCAAGTTCCCTCAGATTTTTGCAACGGTAGTAGATCACAGTATCATCGGCGTAAAGTTGAAGTTTTCCCGAGATTCCGCATTTAGTTATATCATTGATGTATAGTAAGAAAAGTAGGGGTCCTAGAATCGAGCCCTGTGGCACTCCACATGTTATTTTTCCAAAGCCGCTTAGGTTCCCTTCGACATCGACAAGGCAATATCTATCAGATAGGTAGCTTCGGATGAGCTTTAAAGATTTCCCGACTATACCCAAATGTTCCATTTTCTGTAGAAGTATTTCATGATCTACAGTATCAAAGGCTTTTTTTAAGTCTATAAATATAGCTGCTACATATTCGCCCTGGTCTATGTACTGCTGGATGTTGGAGATAAAATCGAAGGTGGCACATTGGGTACTGGAGTTTTTTCGAAAACCATATTGCTGTGGAGTTAGGATATTGTTGTTAGATATATATTTTAGAAGTCTATCTTTGATAATTGTCTCGAACACCTTTGAAAATACCGATAAAACCGATATTGGACGATAGTTAGAAATACACTTTTTACAGTCTTCTTTATAAATCGGTATAATTTTCGCTAGCTTTAATTGATCTGGGAATACTCCCGAGTCTATAGAAGAATTGATAAGATGCACTAGGTGCCCGGCTAGTTCTTCTTTACAGGTTTTAAGGATGCATGGGGTTACTCCATCAATTCCTGCAGCTGCATTCGATCTAAGTTTTGAGATGATCCTTAATACCTCACCCTTATTAGTCCTAGCCATATATAAGGATTGACGTGCCTTTGGTTCTACGTAGATAGTATTACAGTCGTCCGAAAATGATGGAATGGCAGCTGCCAACTTTTCTCCAATCGACAAGAAAAATTCATTAAATTCTGATGCTATTTGACCGGGTTCCCTAATTTCACAATTATTTATGATAAGAGATTCGATTGTGTTGGTGGGTTTATATGCACGGTTAGACAGAATTGAGTTAATGGTTTTCCATGTTTTTCTGGGGTTAGTAAGGCTTTGTTGAAATCTATTGATGTAATATTTATGTTTCAAACTTCTCCTATAATTAGTAATTATATTTCTTAGTTTATTTTTACGTAATGCAAGATTTATATTACCTGGGTCTCGTTTCCATTGCTTATGAAGTTGGTTTCGTTCCTTGATTAGCGATTTCAATTTAGAATCAAACCACGGTGTATTTAGATGTTGTCTATTTCCTATTTTCACTTTTGGTGTAGTTTTACCTGCTTCTATTGCATTTTTGATATAATCGTTAAAATCTTTATAACTGTCTTCTTGTTTGGTTGAGTTGATGGCGAACTTGTTAGCTGCGAGATAAGATTTTACTGCCATAACGTTGATGATAGGTTTTGAAAAGCGCGGTTTGTTCCTATTATTAAAGCATTTTTTAAGGTTATTCTTAAAGTCAACGATGAGAATATTGTGGTCACTAAGTGGGTCATCTATATTTGTTATGGTAGTTGGAATGTTTTGTGTGTTTGATATGACGTGATCTATAATAGTGCTACTTGTGTCAGTGACTCTAGTGGGAAATGATTTGTTTTGTATTGAAAAATTGTACGTTTCTAAGGTGTTTGAATAATTTGAAGAAGAAGGTGTGTTTATGGAAGTGTCAATGTTGAAATCTCCGAGTATTAATGTATCTTGTCTGCTTTTGTCTAGTATTTTTTCTAAATGTGTTAGGAAATCGTGTGTGTTTGGGTTAGGTTTTCGATAGATGGCATAAATGTTGACCGGTTTCCTATCACTGCTACAAATACTCACACCTAAAAATGAATTTTCATTAGAAAATTTTTCAATAATGGAGCATTTCATGGTATCCAGCACATATACCGCAACACCGCCTCCTCCCTCATTTGGGCGAGAAGCAAATGTACTGGTGTAACCATCTAAGCCAAAAAACTTTTCTTCTCCGACATCAAGCCATGTTTCAGTTATGACAATGACATGAACAGTATCACGTAGGCCTCTGACCTTTTCTTCAATTTCATCAAACTTGTTCCGTATGCTTCTTGCATTCATGTACATGATTCGCAAACAATTCTTCACAGGAGTATATTCGTCGATAGTCAGGCACTTATGTTCATATCTATTATACTCCATAATCTATTGTAGCGAGGTCTTTCTTGAGGGCAGCTATGTAGGCCGGGCAGTTGTCCCTGTCTCCAGTTGAGTGATCAGCAGGCTTTCCAAATCTGGTACATGTCGCGCAAACTGGTTTGATGGTGGAATTTGGGCAGGATTCACCGATATGATTCTGTTGAGCACAATGTCCACATGTAGGTTTGGTATCTCTGCAATATTTGTATGAGTGACCAATCATGTGGCATTTGGCGCAGACAGTAAGGCCAATAAAATCTCTGACGCGGCAAATAGTCCAGCTTATAAATACTTTTTCTTGTTCCACTAGAAATTTGCGCACGGTAGCGGGTACTGCATAGATACGGTGACAAGCGTTTCCTGTACGAGCACCAGCCAAGTGACTTAGTTTACAGTGTGCAATAGTTTCTTTAATGTCATCAACGTTGGGAATACCAGTTAGAGCCATCCTTAAAAAATCTTCGTCAGTCAGGTCCCGGGGAACATTAAAGAATATTAGTCTTGGTAAACGCTTTGACGGAAGTCGGGCCTTAAGTTTGCTGGAGTTGTCGAAGCAAGGTGCATTTAATAGTCTTTGTTGTTCGCCCGCGGTTGCCGTGTTTATCAGGATACCTTTATTTCTTATTTTTTTTATTCCTGTGACCCGAACGCCTAGTTCAGATGGCCGAATTATATCTTCAATTATTTTTTTTGTATCATCACTGTCCTTGGTGGCGTCCGCATCCGTTGGAAAGATGCAAACGGCAGGTCTTGGTGGTCCGACGCGATGTCCTTGTTGGGTGATTGGTGGGGGTTGGAGAGCATCATTAGGTTTAGGCTGTTTGCGGGCCATGTCAGCAAAAGAGAGGGTAGCCTCCGTTGCCACTGCCACTCTCCGCATTACAGGTCCTAGATCAGACTCCAATTGTATGATTTTTTGCTCTAGGTGCATTTTTTCCCTCTTCTCGTGGCGTATTTTTATTTCCGCCATTCGCAGTTGAGCGGTCACTGTAGCTAGATCCGCACGTATGGTCTCGCGCTCCAACAACAGCTGAGATACGGATCTGAAGACTTCCGATACGTTTTTTGCGATTCTCAGCTGCTGGTCTTTTGAGACCTTGGATTGCTTCTCTGCTAGCACGAGTTGAAGAGCTGTCAGATGGGCTTGAGTCTCATTAAGTACATCTACTCCTGAAGCGCAAGGATAGTCCGAGCCTTTGGATGACGTAATTGAGCTATTATCATCCGCATCCTCGATCATCTCGCACTTTCCTCCAATGTCCTCTTGACTAGGAGACACCATGATGTTCAGGGGTCGTTTTTTAGGACGATTCATTTTTGAATGCCAACTTATAAGGACACATAAAAAATAAAAATAAAATCTTAGCGCCTGAAAACTCGGATGTAGGCAATCGGTCTGGCTCAACTCGATTTGGAATGAAAACAAGTCACCGTATCGAGTTTTTATGTCACGATTTTTTGTATATTTGCACTAATTGAACGCAGATAATTTAAAATAGTTTTTCACTGTGATTGTATCTATGAAATTCACTATTATCTTTAGCGAAAAGTTTATTGTTTATTAACGAGATTATCAGATAATTTTTGGTTGGTTTTGGATAATATTGTTTGAACCATAAAATACACTAAAGTTCACTAAAAAGTATTTTGCGAGATGATAGTAATCTCATTCGACGCACAAATGTCACTTTAAAACGATTTGAAACAGAGAGTTTAGATATTTTCGATTATAAACAAGGGGTCACAAATTCATAACACCATTAAAGTTTCTAATTATTATTTGATATCGGTTAGATTTATTTAAGTATATTAAAAAGTTACTACGACCAAAAAATGTATATTAATAAAAATAAAATAAAATTAAGTTATTTTTTTAATTTTATATAATTTTATATAATTTATATTAATAAAATAAAATAAAGTTATTTTTTTAATTTTGTCATGTAAAACTATATCAGGTCTATTAACACCATTAAAGTTTCTAATTATTATTTGATATCGGTTAGATTTATTTAAGTATATTAAAAAGTTACTACGACCAAAAAATGTATATTAATAAAAATAAAATAAAATTAAGTTATTTTTTTAATTTTTTTAATTTTATATAATTTTATATAATTTATATTAATAAAATAAAATAAAGTTATTTTTTTAATTTTGTCATGTAAAACTATATCAGGTCTATTATGACCAATTGGTCTGTCTGTTAGTATAGTTTTATCATAGTAAATTTTAAAGAAATTATTTTCTAAAAATGATTTTGGTTCGTATTCATAATATGGTACTATATTATGACAGTCAATCAAGTTATGTTTAATTACCAAACTTTGGTGAATTATTTTTAAAACCTGATTGTGCCTAAATGTATACTCAGACGGCGCTAATATAGAACATCCTGATATAATGTGTTCTATAGTTTAATAATTTTAATGCATTTTAATTATCTGAGTAAGATGTTTATCATTGTCGCAACCTCACTCTTACAAGATACATTGCACAAATCGGATAAGTCTGGTTTATTTGGCTTCCAAGAAACTTGGCATCTTGACAGTACGCGCGAAATTTAAATGCCGACTGTAAGTTGATACGATCCATTCTCGCGCACGTACAGTCACTTTATTGACTTTACAACGACCGTAGACGAAATAGAAAGATGCGTAAAACATACGAGGAACAGATAAAGGTATGGGCGAGGAGGCATGCCACTTTTTGGACCTTAAACACTATTTCTACGCTTTCTTTATGAACGTCGGGTCGGCACAGTTTGGCGTTTACTATACAGGGCTAGCAGATTCTTCAATAGTGACCAGTTGCTTACTTTGTGCAAATCTCAAGTAGAGCCCCGAAATACTTGATTAACCTGCTTGATTCTGTGCAAAAGAGGGCGGCCTGTCTAATTGACAATCCCTTTGTCATCTCTGTGAAATGTACAGACACAGTGTAGGCATACTGAGTCTCTTCTACAGATATTTTATGGAGCCTGCTCTAAGGAGCTAGCAGAATTGATCCTCAGTGCACCGGTGCACGTGAGTGAAACTCGAAAGTCACGAGCGGAACACCAGTTAATAGTTGATGATGGCGTCATCAGAACGGGTCATTTATTCGACTTGTTTTTGTGTAAATTGGCTCGGATGTGGAACATTCTACCGGCATCTGTTTTTCCTTCTTCATATAATCCGGGCCTCTTCAAGTCCCGCATTTGTAAATTCCTTCCTACAGACCTTCCCTTAACCCGCTTCACTATGCTGCCCTACCGGATGGCGACATAGTTCTCCTGTCTTTACACTGCACAGACACTGTTATGATGTGCTATCACATCGTCGAATTTGCCGAAGCAGGAGGTGGCGCAATACGGCATAACACCCCAAAAACAAACAACGAAAATGCTTTTGGCCGTTAAAATCTTAAACGTATCCAATATATTCAATATCTAATTTATTTCATTCAAAGTGTGCTTTCAATATCTGCATTCATGTAAGAAATATAAATGCTCAAACGTGTTGTGATTAATATCAATATGGTGTACTTCTTGTAAGTATTTTTTGATGGTAAGTATTTATGATTTTTCATTAACGTCTAAGCAAAATAAGTGTGTAAAAAAAATCTGAAATATTTTAGTTTGTAAGACCGTAAATAAATAGACAAACCGCGGTACTTTCGTCACGAAACACATACTCGATTTTTTTAAATGATTTTAATTGAACTAAAATTAAAATTCCGAATAGTGACTTTACTAGAAAATGTATTGATTTATTTTACTGTATGATTATATTATTAGAAATGTGTGTTGTATAATAATACAATATTTCGGTTGAAAAGTTAACAAATCTGCCAACGACCAACGGTATAACCTTACTGTATTGAAAATAAAATCGGTTTTTCAAATTTAAAAAAAATGGCTTTACCAGATAAAATAACAATCTTTCGAGTCAATACGTCTAAAATTTAATTTAAAAGGGTTACATTTCCGGTATTCTCTGATTATACCCTCTTAACATAATTTTTATTTAAGTGTCTGTCTTTGAAATTTCATTTCACAGAGAAATTTTTGGACATTCATTAACTACTTTATTTCACTGGGATTGAGAAGGATAGGTGAATGCTGAATACAATATACATGGTGTATTCATATGGTAGGTGTAAATGATAGATTCGAAGTGGCTTTATCACGATAACCACTGTAGAATTAATTTTAAGTGAGCAGAGCACCCCTTAAGAGCTTATCTAAGTACTCGTAATGTAGAGTAAGGGACAGTGGTGTAATGGCGAACAACGGGTAAATCCGAACGATCGAGTTCTAGAAGGTTCCAATACCTAGACAGGTATACCGACTGGGCCATGCGAAAGCCGATTCGCTCTTTGGCGCCTTTCTGCTTTTCGTAGAGGGAGTTGCGTACGTCGTTGGAGGTAAGAACAGATGTAAAATGAGGAAATATTTGCGACGTTCTTCTTCTTCTCATGTCGGTTCCACATTTCTGAGGATCGTGACCCCTACTTCAATATCCATAGTGGACAAGGCGCCTCCACTCCTCGGAGAGCTGTGGATACCGACCTTCCAGACGCCAGCGATACCTGGTCACTCCAGCACATTGGTGATCTTCCTCTGCTTCTTCTGCCTTCCACATTGCCAGTGACTATGAGTTTTTCCAAGTTGGAGCCCTCAGTTTGGCGAACAACGTATCCAAATAATCTCAAGATACGTTGTAGGCAGATAGTTGAAAGCATATTGTGAATGCCTAGCTCTTCCAGAATGGACACATTTGTGCGTCTGGCTGTCCATGGAATCCTTAGCATTTTTCTCCAGCAAGACATTTTGAGGGTGTCTATCCGTTTTCTTTCGTTATTAATGTAATGCGACATTCTGAAATGGTGGTATCTCTGTTCTTAATATAGTATGTGTTTATTTATTATTTATTTATTGTGTATCTTAATACTGATTCATTTTATAGGGGTACTTATGACTTACCTGCATATATCCAAAGAGAACAGTTAAACTTCTTGGCGTTAATCTAGACTCGGACTTTTCGCTTAAAAGTCAAATAAATAGGACTGTAAGCACCGGATTTTTTCACATAAGACAACTTAAATCAGTTCGAAGAAACCTTCCTACAGAGGCAACAAAATTACTCATCAACTCATACGTAGTCTCACGTCTCGATTACTGTAACGGTATTTATGCTAGCCTTCCGAAATGTCAAATCGACAAACTTCAATCCGTGTTTAATGCAGCGGCACGGCTCATAACCGGGGTCTCTAAATATTCGCACATTTCAGAACACCTTCGCAACCTTCACTGGCTTAAGTGCCCTGAAAGAATCCAGTACAAACTGTGCTGGATGGTGTTTAAATCCATCAATGAAATGGCCCCACATTACATCTCTGAACTATGCGTCCCGGAAAACATTGGTCCAAGGCAGTCAACCCTGAGATCAGCAACATAATCAGCTCTAGGTAGACTGATAGAACCTAAACGAAAGCCAAATACTAAGTTTGGAGATCGTGCATTCGAAGTATCTGGGCCTAAGGCTTGGAACAAACTCCCTCCGGAACTAAGGTGCATAACAAGCCCAACAGAATTTAGGTCAAAACTAAAAACCTACTTATTTAGGCTCTCATACCCTTAAATTTAATAAATCTATTTGTATTGTGTATTGCCTATAATTTATCTTAATCTATTTTCTTATTAGATTAACATCATTCGAAGCCTTCACAGCAAACCGTCGCTTAACGAGAGACTGAGACTTCATTTAAGAAAATAAATAAAATTCATGTACTACTCTGTACCGTCCATTATTAATTTTGCTTTTCCCAAACACGTTCATTAAATAACATAATATATATTAGTATTAAAAATATACCAGGATCAAATAATTACTTTTCCAACAACATGTGTTCGCTATTATGTCCTCTGCGCGCAAACTGTATATAAATAAACATCTTTTAACTTTAATCTCAAGTGACCTACCAGGTAAGTATGGTCCTGTACATTTTCATTGAAAAAAAAATATATATATATATAATAATAATTAAAAAAAAAAAATAAAATAAAAAAAAAAAAAATAAAAAAAAAAAAAAAATAAAATAAAATAAAATAAAAAAATAAAAAAATACATGTAGGTACATTTACATTTTTGGGCAGCACCGCGCTGGTTGTTCAGATGCATTGTACATATAGTTTTGTATCGCTGATCAAAGAACCGGTGGATTTGCATCCATTGTTTTAGCCATAGGTTTTTTATATTTTCTAGTGTGTAGTTAGAAGTAAGATTGTAGAAATTATCGAAATTTGTACAACGCCCTTGTGGTGATTTTTCACAAAAACGGCGCTATACAAGTCATCCAAGTATTATTATTATTATTATTATTATATGCATACAATGTGAAACGAAAACTTTATACGAAATATTTATTAAAGGGCGGTTGAGATTTTTGCAGAATACGTCGATGTTTACCCCTATGCGCTTCGGGTAATTCCGAACAGCAATCATATTCATTGAAGAAGAAGATAACACTAATAGAATAATCTAATCAAAAAATTTCAAAAAGAACAAGACACAGAAAAATAAAAGATAACGCTGATGAAATATTTGCTCTTTTCTTTTCGTTTTGCAATTATATTTTTTATTATTTAATTTTGACTATTATTTATTTTTGTAATTAAATAATAATAATAATTTGTGTGTTTCATGGAAAATAGCGGTAGTTTTTAGAAAATGCATTTTAATTTGTACCTAATATATGTACTTAATATTTTTTTTAGTTTTCCCACGGGTGTTCGCCATTGCCCCACTATTCCTTACCTACTAATAGGCTAAGCTTTTAGTATAACGAGCACTTGGGGTGAAATGTAACTTAATGGTTCTACATATAATATTAATATTAATGTAAATGATGATGCACCCATTGGTATTAATTATTATTATCATTTAGATTACAGTAATGGCGGCTTGTCCATGTAAATATAGTTGGCCCGTTTTACAACACTAGACCCCATATTCCATTTAATGTAGTCTAATTTTATGTACAAAACTTTTTCACAGAGATTCAGGAGGAATGAAACTTGCTCTGTCGACATATTTAATTTTAATATAGGTACTGTATCCATTTATTGTTATGGTTTTGATGATTATAAGAGTTATATATGATTGTAAGATTATTATAACTATTATATTATATATAATTTTTTTATTTTTTGATCTTTGTCTATAAAAGCCCGATGAGGGTTTAAATACAACTAATTAAATGACGCCACAAAGTGATTTTGCGAAGATTGAAGAAATTAATAATTATTTGAAAATCTTGAACACGTTTCCCGATAATATCTTGTTAGTGGTCCTTGCGTTGTAAAATAAATATAATAATACCACTACATTATACATTATTAACAATACTACATTATTTTGTAATTCCTCAAAAAAAGATAATAAAATTATATCTTAAAAGTTTTCCTTTCATTAATGAAGTCTAATTTGTCAATTTGGAAGGTGGGTTTGGGTACCCCGGAAACCACTTTTTGAATAACCAATACCCGTGCTATAGGTCACCCCAGGTGGTTCGCTACGTTTAGTTACTTAGAAGGGATGCACGGGTTCAAAGGGTGAGGTTTGTCAAGATCGTGGTGGCGAATGCCTTTGCCCATCTACTGATGGATTCATACGTCCGTCACTCCTTGACTCATTGACCCCCAGATTCGTACCCACCCCTCATACCTATTCTTACCCAAAAGTTCCTTTTCTTCATTTCCCTTAAAAGACCCTCCACACAACCTCCTCAAATTAATACTTCTTTATTTTATGGCTTCAAGGGACATCCTATAATTATTAATACGAAAAAAATATGCCTATATTCATCGCATGCTTAACAACGTACGATCGAAAATAAATGACGTTTTGGATAATATATATTGAGGTCGTGTTGTGCATTTTTGTTGTTGATACAAATTCGGACAATAAAAGCAACAAATGTCACCAATTATGTCATTTGTATGGACGCCATTGCAAAGTTGAAAGCACGTTCCCAATGCTTTTCGCTGTTCGCTAACGGCACTCGTCCCTTTTACTTCAGCTCTAATGGCGTTTGATTCTATGTGTTTTATTTTATCTCCGCCCCAAAACTATACGTAGGAGTAATATGTTATAACATATGATATGCACAAATGGAGAATTTCGTATTGCAGTACCAAAAAGTAATATTAATGCGGTTCAGTTTTTATTCCAGCGCTGTTGTGTAATACATTTTATTTTCATTTTTAAAAAACATTCACATGATGCAATGTATACAATTATCTCTCGTTATTTTTACTATTGTAGGTAAATGGGTTGGTCAGGCATTATAATAATGTAATTAAAAGTGTTGAATTTTCTGGAAGCTTTTACGTGTATTTATTCACAAGGCGAAACTTAATGTAAAATCGCTACTATAGAATAATCTACTACGAATCGGTTTGCATACGTTATAATTAGAAATGTTTTTCATAATTTACCAATTTGAAGCTTTTCTATCGTTTCCATTGGGTAGAATTGAAATAAAGATATCAATTAATTTATAAAAAATGTAAGCGTAAACTCGTAAAAAATAGTACGAACTATTAAAAAATTGAAACGTATACATTTTTGTGGCAAAAATTTTCTGTGACCATTTGCATTCATTATCTTTTTTTTTTGTTATAAAATTATATACAAAATAAATTAAAACTAGACTAGACTCCGTTTGCTAAGCAATGTTTAAGCCTTCGTGGCGATATAAGGCACACTAAGAATACATACATTTGGCTTCTTCTTAATTCGTAGAACTACTTATTTATTTATTTATTAAATTGAGCTTCTTGGTATTTTAAATGAATAATTTTGCAATAAACAGTTTTAAATTCATTTTCATAACCGGGTAACAAGAAAGGCTATTTACTTAAATGGTATTCACGTCAATATATATAACATTAATTAAGAAAAAAACTGTCATCATGGAAGGGAGGAAAAGCAAATGTAGATAAAATTGTATAAACAAGTCATCTGAACGGTTTGATAATGGCTTTGAAACAGCTAATAAAAAACTAAAATACTTGCAGAATTATGAATATGAATAAATTTAATTTGCTTATTTTTATTAATAAAATACGTCATAAAGGATTTTTTGACAAGGGAAGGGCTTATTATTTGGCTTGCGCTTTGGTTTCTTAAATTTAATATTACCTACAGTAAAGTCATTTTGACCAGAAATCAATGTCCTAATAAATTTTGATACAACATGGTCCAGAAGAGGTACTTGTTTTTGGACCAAACTTAAGGGCCCATTTTACGCGAACGTCGAAAGTAGGCGACGCGCGATGCCGACGTCTCTCGGTGAAATATTCCACTAAAGCGACGCACGGTGATTCAAGTTAAGAGCGATCTCCACATTTCACATAAAATGTTTTTTTACGTAGTGATGCATGATTTAAAAAATAGCGGAAAGGTTCAGTTTTTATAACTCGTTTATGGAGAAAAAAACATTTTTATATTATGTGATAGAAGGTACTCACTAGTTTTTAGTACTTACCCGTGTCCGCCCATGAATTTATATGTTCTTTGGAGAATTTATCACTCGTTTTATCAAAGGAATGACAGTAATGAATCAAATAATACAAACTTGTCTTCTGAATACTTGAACGCTCCATAATCCAATGATGGCAATTACTTCGCGTGTTATGGCTAATTTATAAATTACATTTTTTTAAATTTCTTGGGCATTAACTTCGTAAAAAAAATTGTTTTAAAGAGTTATTGAATAATTTTATTCCCTTATACACACAGTGATGTACTGTTTTAGTTTGTACGAGTGGTACCGTTAGTCCACCAGCAGAGTTATTTTTTTTTGCTAATATTTAATGCTGGGATATTATTTTTATTAAAGAAATCTTTATGTAACTGAAGCAGGTAGTGCAATTTTATTGTAAAGTGGGGGAACCATGAAATCTCGGAATAAATGTTATTGTTGGATAGTAATATGGTTTTATTGACAACGTATATTTGGCACATAATTTTATTTATTTGCTACCGGCTTCGATACATCCGTTTACGAAATAATAAGCATTCCGAGTCTGCTAATCATATAGGGACGGTCCATTGCTTCAATAAGGAAAAAAAACAAAGTTTAAGCGTTCAAATATTAATAACCACTCGAACGCTATTTGCCACATTATGGCACTAATTCCAAAGCCTCGGATTGCTTTGCTGCCACAATGTGGCAAGTATTCTCTAGATTCTTTGAAATATTTTAAAGTTAACGATTTTACAATATTTTTTTTATAAATCCTATGAATATGTGATAATAGACAAAATATAGGTGAATTCATTGGCTATATAGAACTATAATCAGTTTGTATGTCTCCATATTCAAATTCGGAGATATGATTTTATAATGTGGGCGGAAAAATTTCCTTCAGCAATCCGAGAAAAAGTTGTAAATTGCTCGGTCGCTCCAGTGGATAGAAACCTTAGAAATAAACAAAAAAAAAATCAAAAATTAATTTAGTAAAAAAAAAAAATAGCAACCTGTAAGATACCTTTGTTGACCATGTATCCTTGTTATTTTAACTCCTACCACTATTCTTCTCCGCCTCCCAAATTACCACTCCTACAACCTTCACCTAATAATATGTAACCATTTCTGTACTTTTATAATTATTAAGTTAGTTTTAAGAACGCTAGTGAATGACATGGATGTATTGAAACCGGTAGATAATAAATATAATTATGTAATAAGTGTACTTATTTTTTAAATTTATATCTATTCCTTAACATACATTTTACAAATTAGTGGTTTACATAGAAGTACAAAAAATACTATTCTTTAGCTGTATGTAAAAATGTTAGTACTTAGTAGCACTTTGTGAACACCTCACTGGGGGAACCTGTGCTGAGGTGTTCGCGTATTTTGGATTGAGTATTATTCAATTAACTTATTCAATTACCCCAGGTAAGTCACCAAACGTAAAGAACCGAGGTGCTGGTTATCCAATAAATGGTTCCGAGGCGGCGTTGCCCATATCCGTCTCCCAAATTTATTTATAGTTTGTGTATAGTATTGATAAATAATGTTATCAAACGTTATGTTTCCTCCTTAATTAATATTTTATCAAACAAAGTTAAACCAACACTGATAATAATAATAAAAACTAATATACTTTTCTTATTCAGATAATAATTCAAGATTTCAGACAGTAAATTTTTCAAAATAATAGAAAAGATAAAGATTTTTTCTAGGAAAATACATAAAATATATTGGTAAATTCATTTGATCGATTTACCAACGTAGATAAGAGATCGAAACATGGAAAATGGGTTTCGTGATAGGATACAGAAAAACTGAGATTTATTTGATTACAACCCATCACTACTAGGTACTTAAATTACTAAATTTCCTACAAAAACAACGAATATAAAAGCAAATTTCTTATAGTCTATTTATTTTGATCGGTGGTTCCGAAATGTACTAATAAATATGGTGAAAGAACCCTAAACTATATTTTACCCAAAATATTTAATAAACTGTATACATGGTATTATTAAATAATTAATAATACCATTTATAAATATTGCTGAAGTCAAATATAATCTAAGAAATTGGCTATTAGATACATATAATTTACATGTATGTCCCACTGAAGCCCTTGGATTGCTTATTGGAATTCACTTTAGGACTTATAATTTTAAAATACATCACATACTTATTATCTATATCTATACTAATGATGTGACTGTTCAATTATACCTTTTTGTTGTGTTGTGTTATTTATGTTTACTGCTATTTATATATTATTTATATTTGTACTAATCTATTAATTTAACGATGTAGTAACATTAAATGTTACCTCCATGTACTACACAACAGGTATTTCAATTATTTTTATTTTTTATTTAGTCTAAAAACTTTAATCTGCTGTCAACGCATTGTCCATTGCTTCACGAGAAACATTAAATCATTTTGGCACGTCCTTATCGTAAAAGCTGTTTGTAAAGGGACAAGGGATTTGAGTCAAAGCTCTAACAACCTTTCGTCCTTGTCATGTATTTTTTTAATAGTTAAGTACTGAACCATTTCATCCTTTGTTTAATATTTAATAGAATATACATTTATTTAACATTTGACTCATCTATTTATTTGCAGGATACATAACAAAGGGCGACTTTGCGAACTTAACCGAAAGCTCGATTTTCATGGTTCTGTTCATTTATACATTATCTAAACTTTATCTAAATGTCAATTTTACATTCCGCGAAATATATGTTTTCTCCTATAAATTTCAAGCATTTTCAACTTAATAATCAGCTGTTGAACTTTTAAAAGAAAACATATTAAATATTAAAAGATAAACATATTAAAACATTTTTTATATTTACACTCAGGGCCGGCCGGGCAGGCGAAATTGGAGCCGCTTGCTCCGGTCGCGGACTTTCCAAGGAGCCAAGATGCTGATATTATTTCAAACTTAAACAGGGAAGTTTAGGAATGATAAAATAAGGAGGACCTGGAAATAAATGTTTCAGGTCCTCCTTATTTCATCTCCGGGGATTCTGTTAGGAGGGTTTTTTTTAAGAAAAGTAAGGAGGGGAAATTCTGGGATAGAAAAAGGTATGAGGGGTGGGTAGAAATTTGGGTTTGTTCGGGAGTGATGGATGTATGAATCCATCCCTCCAATTGTTGTGCAAAGCAATGGATCGAGAGTGTCCTGCTGGAGAGGTCAAAGGATCCCCCGATTCAGATTACCACGCAGTAGATGGGTAGGCGCATTCGTTACTTAGAAAAGACAAGACTTAGAAAATTTTCACCCCATAAACCCGGGCACCCCTGCTAAGTCATCAAACCACTGTTCTTGCAATAAAGACCCCAACTGATTTCGTTACAATAATAATGTGATAAAACGCCTGCTAATAATAATTAGAATTAAACGCTGTCGGCAAGTACTCGAGCTTCCATTATTTTACAAAGAATAGCAGAAATTCCTTTATGACGTCAAATGGCCATTTCCTTTCATGTTTATCTCTCCCTCTCACTGTTTTGTTCTTTGTGCTGAAATATTTACAAGTTACTGAAACACGCGCATGCGCAGGACCCTCCCATCGCTTTAAATGTCAAAAGTCTACCTGTTGCCCTACAGTCTGTACCGCTAGAATCCAGCCTGAACGAATTTTAACAATAAAGTTTTACCCTTTGGTAGAGATTATACTAGATTAGACTTATTATGTAGTCCTTCATTGCTTTTATTATAAAATAAAAACATAGAGAAATCAAGTTCGGGAGTGCGAGATGAACTGACCCGAATAAGAAAAGGAAAATAAGTTTTTAGGGAAAAAACGTTTTTTTTAAATTCAAAATTTATTTATATGATAAATATTACACTAATAAAAAAAAAACGGTTTTTTATTAACATTGTATAAAATCTAGGAATTGTATACAACTCCTATGAAATGTATAAAATTTACATTACATACATTTCCGTCAACATATACACCAATTATTTAATCAAAATTATCAACATGTTAAGAAACCAATGATTCCTCTGAAAAGAACATTAGGAAAGTTAAGATTGAAAGACGCGACTGAAAAAGTCGACACAATATTGATATTAAAATATTTAGTAAACCGCAATGACCAACCTTGCCAACTTCATTTCAATGCACAACCTCGCTTTTTGTACCATCTTTCATCAAACTTAATTTAATTGGGATTTGATCTAAGAAATATTATTAAATTAATTTATTATAGAGTGGTTAAAACTGCTGGAGATAAATGAACATTGTTCAATTTAATACGAAACTTCCAAATGTATTCATTGAAAATATTTTATAGACCAAAAATTTATCTGGTGTAAAATCTTTTTCTCGGAGATGAAGCATGTAATAATTGACCAAATCTCTTTCGGCACGTTTTTATGAAAAGTCACTGAAATACTGAAATATCGTGGAACAAAAAGGCCAATTTATTTTTATGACTACGTGCTTGTAATACTCTGCGAATCCATCACTGCTCGGATAGGCGATGTTATATTTTCTGACAATCGTCTCGGAATTATTTTGCAAGTCACATATTTTCTTGAAAACTTATTCAGCAACATATTACAAAGCATTTTCATTGTGAGCTATAAAATCAGAATAATAATTGAAAACGAAAGATATTCTGGCCAATTATGGAGAACGGTTCTCTTATACTTCGTCGCTCTAGTTCGTTTTTGTCCAACAGACCATTTTTCGTGAAATTGGGTTAAGTATACAAATGTTCTCAAAAAGCCTTTATTTATGCGATACTCGTTAAAAAAAATATTAACAATTATTTAAGGGGTTTTCAAAACGCACTTTGTCTTACGTCCTCCAAATGTATGTGCTTCTATCGTAAAAAAAAGTTTAAAGTGCCATTTCTCCCGATTCGCGTTTTGGTTTTTGGATAAAACGAACTGAAGCGACGACTTGTCCATGGTTTGTTGAGAATTGAAATAAATCTAGTGTGTATAATGATGTCCAACCTCTGGCATGAAAGGTATTAGAAGAATAATCAAATATTCAACTGGACCTAAAAAAACATCTGTCCTATTGGATACTCTTAAGTATTTTGAAGCTAGAGAAACCGGTAGCGTGGGAGCCCAGCTGTCTATCGTGCATCATCGGATGTTTCCGTATTCGTAAGGTATTCGTGCATTTGATACGAACGACGATATGCTACACTCTTCTGAGCCACAACTTAACAGACATATGTTGAGACATCTCAAAACTACATATAAATAACTATATTTACGACGTTTGTTATATGATGTTGGAACTACATGTATAATAGTATATTCCACAGTATTCTTAACGGCGCGATTGCTTCCGAATGTGTTAAAGGTATGTAAAAATTTATTGTAATTTTTTATTAGAGTTAGGGTCATACAATGTGATGGAGTTTGAAACACCGTAACGGGCCGGTACTAAGCGTTCAAAGAGAAGAAGAAAGGGAAATATTTAAACACGAATGTAAGAGGGAGCGCGCAAATATTAAATAACGATCATAATCAGGCGAAAATGGTGAAATTTTTTAATAAAACACCCATCGTTTAAAATAGAGCAAAAATCTCTCGACAAATGCTTAAGTCTTAAGTAAAGATACACTGGGATTTTTTTCATAGCTATTTTCATAGTCAAACAACAGAACGGAGTGTGTTTTTAATAATTTTCGGAACACACTTCGCGATTTTTTTCTATCGAGTGAATTTTATGTAATAACCGTTTCAGCTCGACAATATACAGATATAGGTAATCTTCAAAATTAACATATAAATTTTTCGGAACTTAAAAACTGAAAGGTGTTAAAGAGAAATACGTTTTACATCGGTAGAAATGCGGAATGCAGCGGCTTAAAGGTATGTAAAAAATTATTATGAATTATTAGGGTTAGGGTAATGATAATTAAAAGTGATGGAATTTGAAACACGTCAATATAAATATATTCTTACAAGTAAACGAGAGACAAGATATTTGGTAGGGATTTTTATAAAGAGTACTTACCGTTTTCCATGGTCAGCGTGGCCTTGAAGCCAGTGTAATGGTGAGAGTAGTCGGACTCGAACCTCAGCTGCAGCCGGGGCCCCCTGGACACGTGTCTCAGCAGCTTGAGGCGAGAGCTCCAGTCCCCGCAGAGCCTGCGCTTGTCGGGGGGCTCACCACCCTGGCTCTGGTTGGAGAAGGCGGGCTCCCAGATCTCCAGGAAGTCGTAACTGCAACTGTCGGATAAAATAAATACACAATTTTAATATAATTACTTAATTTAATAATTTCATTTCATCAATTAATTTATTGATTTTGAGTTCTGATTTATATAGCGCCGTTTTTGTAAAAAAATCACATTTTTAACAACTGCTACCGTCTGGCGCCAGTGAGACCATGGCACCCCAATTGGGGTAGATATGTTGTGAGGCTGAAGGTAAGTGGGGAGGGGAGGGAGATTTAGGAGGGGAAGGTGGGGAAGTACCTGGCTATACAGATCTAGTCACTAAACACGGCTGAAGCCATTATTAAGCCACGTTTTAATTATGAATGGTGGTCTTACACCAGGGAGATTCTGAGAGCATTTTCCGCTCTGAAAATCAACCTCACCTTAATATATTTTTTATGTACGAGTTTACTTGTATTTTTGATTAAAAAAAATATATATTTAAAAAAATATTTTTATTTCAGAATTAAATTTTAATTTATTTATTTAATTATATTTACTAGCTTAATTAAATAACTTTATATAATTTACTTTTTTATGAATTACTAATGTCGATATTCAATTATCATTCACTTCGGTTGGATAGTGTCACAAGAGTCCTAACGAGGGCAGATTGGTAATTTGAATTTTTCCATAAACAAGCAAATGCTTCTAATAGAAGATTAGTAGATAAATGTAAAATTATCATCATCTATCATGTCAAACATATTGTTAAAAAAATTGTGTTGAACTGTGAGATTAAAAACAATAGTAAAAATGAAATTAAATATATGACTAGACAGATCTTGTCATTAAACACAATTAAACACAGACAAAACCCACATAAAGAAACTTATTGAATAGCTAGAGTGAAAATTATTATTTTTGCCGAGTGCCGAATTTAAAATTAACTTAAACATTTAAGTTTTGTTTATAGAATGCAAAAATTCTGAAAAATCTTAATACATATATCAGAGTTACGAAAAAATCTTTCAATATTTAAAAAAATACAGTAGTTTAGAGTTAAGATTGAAATGAATGTTTTCTTAAAGTGGTCATTTTGTGCCGGTTATTTTCATCCATACATTATTGAATCTGCATCCAAGTAGAGTGAAGCCATGCTGCGATATTTTCCCGATCTCTTTCTTAATAATGACATCAGTGTACAGTCCAGTCTAGTGCTCTCTACACTCTATCTATACTAATACATTCATGCTCGCATCGTGCTTCTTCATTCTAAATTCCATTTTGGGGGGACCCATTCCAAACGTCTTCGCCGCAAGACCTTCCAGCCACCATCTTCCAACCTACCAAGTACCCATTTACCAAGGTACCAAGTACCTAGTACCCACATACCAAGTACTGGCAATCCCAACCTGCGGCCTATTTGAAGATTTTTTGCAGCCCAAAATGAAGTTATCAGTATTATTTGTTTTGGATTTTGGCATTCATATAAAAAAAAACAGAATCATTCTAGTAAATTTATCATTTTATCACATTTACTTCTTCAATTTTAGTAAATATACTTTTCGGTGTCATTTTTAACTGTGTAAATGGTGTATATGAAGTGATTTATTTTATTATGAAAGGAATGGGGATGATTTGTAACAAAGCAGATGTGCCAGTAATACTGTTGATAATATTGAACATTCATGGACGGATCTAACGGCCAGCACTCCCGTGTGTGGCCCACCTAGGATCGGTAATTTTGCTCACCAAATGATTTGGGTTCGGCAACCCTGACCTCTAGTATCTTTCTTAGTGCGCTACGTAGGGCTGGCATATAGACACGGACTTAAGAGCAAATGGAAAGAGAATTTTAGATTTGAAGTATGCATCCCTTATTATTCAGGGTCCATTGAATCCCAAATAAAATTATTCGAAAGATTTTTTATTATTACCTTCACCTTTTACCCTTCAGATGTTCTTAGCCCCCGATTGGGGGTTCGGAGTTCAAAGATAGTCTAAATTATATTGTATTTTAGATTTTATAATATCTCAAATTTAATATAAGCAGAAAATCTGAATGCTCAAACATCAAAAACTCTAGAACAAAGAGATCTATTTGGTTTGCAGAGCTTTTTTATTTGTAATTTCTCGGTCAAAGCTTTTAATACTATTTGAAACTTGCAACGTTATTTCGGTAACAAGCTGTGAAGTTTTAAAATATTGTGGAAGGCGAAGTACTCCAATAGTGACACGGATATTTTTCAATTCCCGACGACGCGACGGGTGCCGCTCTAAATAAGAAGATTCATTCTGTTCCCGATTGCCGCTGATCTAACAGTTCGCGAATTTCTTCATGCTCGTTCTCCACGATAAATATTATTGTATAAAAATGTAAATTATGGTGCTTGAATTATTGTTAAATAAACTTGTAAGTAAAGAGTGTTGTTTATCTTTATTACGATCGCAACCAATACCAGTTCACCATAATAAGTTCAACATTTTATTGTTAGACAAGAAAAAGTGTTTTGGCATTTGGGTGAAATCGGAAATTTTTCGTAGAAAGCAAACACTCTATTTTGATAATTTTCTTTTTAATAAAACAATAACTTTCTAAACACCACTTTTATTATTTACATACATTGTGCCAACCGGGTTTCGCTACTAACGTAGCTTCTTCAGGGCAGTATAAACTCTACTAAACAGTACTAAACAGTACCAACAGTAGAGTTTATACTGCCCTAAAGAATCTACGTTAGTAGGTCGGCAGTAGTTGGTAGTAACCCGGTCGGCACAAAGTATATAAATAATAAAAGTGGTGTTTACAAAGTTATTGTTTTATTTAAATTATAATGTCACATCACAAAGTAACTGCTTCATATGAACAAAAATGATAATTTTCTTTTCAGTGTTGTGTAATATTGACAAGGTACCTACTTGTAATTATGTGACAGCAAAAATACAAAGTAACGCAGAAGGAGAGAGAATACCAGTTCAGGAGGTAAGTAAATAACGGGAAGGTAATTCATTGAATTCTCAAAACGTAACGTACGAGTATTAATTGGATGCATAAATATAGCACACTAAGCTTAAAATATTATTTTTCTTTAATTCTATAACATATTCTATAACTGTCGTTTTACAATTGGTTTCTCCCGTTTGCGTTCCGAGATGGTGGCTATTTTAATGCTTCAGTAAAGACTCTTTTTACAAATGTGAAATCGTCGTGTTGTTTGCATTTTATTTTCAATATTATGTTACCCATAAATAATCCAATAACATGTTACCAACCATGTTTGAAGAAATAATTATTAATGATATAGTGACGTTTGACAAATTCAACTACCAGTCTGAAAATGTCCGTAGTAGGACGAAACTGGTCCTGGTGTAAATAAACAAGTGGAACAAAGTGAAAAAATTGTTTAATTTCATATCTAATAAATTTGACAAATTGTATAACTAATTATTTGAAATAAAAAAATATTTATTTGGTTTATAATTAATAAGGTGAGTATTTAAGTAGTCACCTACAAATATTATGATTCCAACGAAAATTTGGGTTATAATTTTTCAAATTAGAGAATATTAGAAACATTTTTTGGACGCTGGGTTTACGTACTTCTAAATACGTAAGTGGGCTCCCCGCAGTTTGATAATGCCTTCAGAAAGTGAACCAGCTGTCACGCGTAATAATAATTACATAGCAGAACTTGTTTAAAAATAAACTGTTTTTATTTTTTTTTTCACCAGATTTACAGGAACGGGTTTAGTTTTTCCCATAGGAAAAACTAAACCCTTTCATACACTTTTCCATATAAATGATCATCTAGTAAATCCACGTTATGCAAGTGTATTATATAAGTATAATTAATACAAAACAATACAAGAACAACACGTTAATCTACCAAACTATTAAATGGGAATATAATTCACCGTCTCCAGATATTTTCATATCAGAGGGTTCGGCTCTGTGGAATTCCTAATTTGACCGATAAATCCTACTGATCCCTCAATATAAATATTTAAAAAATCTTTCGTAATTCTACATGTATTTAAAATGACTGATTTTTGCATTTTTATATACAAATTCTTTGACAAATCTAATATGCCTACATTTTTAATAAGAGAGCTAGGTATAATGCCAGTAGCCGAAATAACAAAAGGTAATAATAATAATATTATTTATAAAAAAATTAAAATTAAAATGGAGTTCAACAAATTAAACTTGACAACAATATCTAAATACTTCTTTAGTGATTGGTTCCCAAATTCTGAACTGCTAATATATACATGTTGGGGCGGTGAACATCTAATGTCGGGAATATTGCTTGTAGGATGGTTTTCGTTACGGCAGAGTAGCCAAATATGAAAATGATAAAGTTTAAAGTATATTATTCACAGATAGGTTGTGTATGTATGTATTTGTCCGCCATGGTAGACTCTGTCACTCACTGAATGTTGCAGGCATAATTTAATATGAATGCTTAGACGTCTGGGGAAATTTATAATCGTCGTCTATTTTTGTAATAACTATTTTTGTAATACAAGCATTGTTTCATAAATGTCTTGTTTTGTGTCTAGTAGATACAGTAAGAATTGTGCAAAAAATACCTCCAATTAAATAATAATTTGTACGCTTAGAAAATTTTTGATAAAACTCCATTTATAATGCAGTGTAATAATCCGAAGTGTCCCACGGAAAGAGGGGGGTAGAAAGTGGTTTTTGGAAGTGAAAAATTAGTTTCTCAAATTCCCAGACTCCTCACCCCCAAAACCACTTTACAACCCCCATTCATTATATATATATATAGGAGTTATAATTTTTGTATAAATTTTTATAAGTTTTACTAAGTAAGTTTTGTGAACGTATCAACTATTTAGTTATTTTGTACTAATGTCTAAGAAAGAAAGAAATAAATAATTGTAAGTTATTTCCCTTGGATAATTCGGAAAAAAACATTTCCATTTAAACATATTAAAATATTTTCTTTGAACCTACAGACTATTTTTGCGTGTAACTTTGTTAAAGAAAATACACATTTTAAAACGAGTAACAAAGGAACCAAGTTATATCTAACGAGAGTCAAGGTCACCCTTATTGAATAAAGTCTCAATTCAATTCCATTAAAGGAAAAGTTGAGAAGACGAAGGGAACGAAGAAAAGTTGACATTATCCTCCATGTAACTTAACGACTATAATTTCCGCTGTCGTTAAATCGTATCAATAGATTGATTGAGTAAGGAGAGCAAAAGTGGAGGACAAGTTGTATGAATATTGGGAAATCGCAATAAATATATTTTTTTTTTTTTTTTTTTTTTTTTTTATTTATCAAAAAAAAAATACATTTTTACAAAATAAGGGTAGTCCCACAAAGCTGTCAAATGGCAGCTTGTCTGTAGGTTCTACAATTTATCACTCTTAATATTATACATAAGGAAATATTGTTAATACATATTATATAGTTTTAAGGACACATTAGGATAGATCACATAATAATATTAGATTATTTGAATTACATCTATAAGATATTTCAATGTACATGCCTAATAATAAAATATATAGGCAGCTACATTAAGATAATCAATTCAACATATTTAAAGATACATGGAGTTTTCGTTAATTAACCACATTTTTATCATTTTAGGGCATAATCTGTCATTTTTTTCAAATTTTAAGTTTTTATTTATTTTATTGAAAATCACTGGTATTTGGTATTCAAGAGTACGGCTTCCAATAACTAAATAATAAATAATAAAAAAAATTTTGATAAAAAAATAAAAATAATTTTACGTTCACAAAACTAAATAATAGATAACTAGATTTATTTTGGATCTACCTACTATTGGAAAATGAAAATAAAACACATGTATTCAACTCAGTCCAGCAGTTCTTCAGTACTAGTTTGTTCCACAAAAAGTAAGAAAACTTTACCTGGAGGACTGCCACGGACGATCGATAAAACTCTTCGTCAACAGAATATTGACTTAAACCGTTATCTATGGTCAGTTGGCATTATTTGGGAGCACGAAATTGATTAAATATTGCAAAAATTAGAAATGACTAATTTTTGCGCGGCTTCCGTAGTATCAGATAAGCTTTCGTCATAATCTGTGGATTCACATATTTATGAATAATTTCGTTCGTTGTGCAAAATTACTAATGAAGGGAGTTGAATTGACGAAGTACTCAGAATTGAAATAAGTCGTATATGCAGTGATTCCGTTCGTGCCAATTACGCTAATTGGTTCGGGTTTGGAGAAATGAAAGTAGTTCCCATAAGAAGTTCTGAATAAAGACCTCATTAACTAATTAACTCCCTTTTTAGTGTCACAAAGTAAATGTGACCGTCAATGCATAATTAGGTGAGTATTTCAATTCAACATTGCCAATTTTTAAGTAATTGTTTGGCATTTGACGGTTCAGAAAGTCAATTCATGAAAGAAAAAAACTCCATGGCAGTCAGAGTATATCGATTTCATATTTATTGCTTTATCAATATCTGTCTGGCTATCGACAGCATGACGGTAAATCGATATAGAATCATCGTTAGTTATGCCTCTATATAAGTATACATTGTATAAACAATATCACATCCCGTCCAGTTAAAATATCTTAGGTTAAAGTTGAACTAACCCAAATGGAGCGATCCGCCAAAGAAAGCATGAAAATTTAATAGAAACCGTCGCGACTTGTCTGTTCCAATTGATGTGGGGAATTTAAATCTAGTCGCAGCGTTAAGGATAGGGGGAGGACGAAGGAGGTCGTGATAAAGATGTGTGATGTTATTGATTTAATCCGATTGATGCCCCGTTATTGTTCTAAGTGAAGATGGTTTATCAAGTAGTCTTACTTATTCTCACTTAATTCAGAAAGGAACGATTTCAAAGGTCCCGCAGAACAAAGTCGATCTGCTAAAAATTGAAAATAGTTTTGTAGATTTAAAAGTCAGCGTTTTCGGAATTGTTAATGAAATTAAATGAAATGCGAAATATCTAAACAAGACTGTATTTTTCTCATTATATATCTCAAAATAGTAAAAATGAAGAAACGAGACTTTAAGCAGTTCAATTGCAACACTGAAAAAATCGCACATCCGACATTGTTCTTCGGGTCCGTCAATTTATTATAATGGTTTTGTTTTGAAAAGTTTTATTTTCTATGTACCATGTTACTTAATTTTTAATAACAAGGATGTTTCTAATAAATTCGAATAAACGGGATATACAATTTGGAATGTACCTAATGCTTGCGACGCGTACGCGCACAGTACGTAGGTAAGACTACCTACTAGAAATTTTAGAACTAAAATCAGGGAACATGAACTCTGTTTACATTCATTTTTAAATTTATACTTGATTGTGCGCTTTAGAAACTTAAAAAAAAAAACAAAAACTAATTTTGGCTAATAAAATAATAGCACCCTGCAAATTTCCCCTTTTAACTATGTTCTCATGTGATATTGACTACTCCCACTGTTCTAACCCTCCCCCAAAATCACCTCTCCCCCTACCCCCACCTAATAACATGTAATAATTTCTGTACTTGTTTAAATTTTAAGTTAGTTTTAAGTTTGCTAGTGAATGGCACGGATGTGATGAAACCGGTAGCAGATATATTAAAAATTAAGTAACATAGTAGGTACGGCACATAGAAAATAAAAGTTTTCAAATAAAAATGTCTAGAAATTGTTACATAGTTAATGCCGAAGAAATACAAAAAATATTATAATGGTATTTATTTAGAATATTTTTTTATTTTATAACGCAAGTCCACGTAGGAGGTCTTGAGGAAAGTAATTTTAAGGTCATGTCATCTTTGGGGATGTTGCGTTGAGGGGCTTTTTGGGTAAAGGAAAGGGAGGATGTTCTGGGATGGAAAATGTAAGAAATGTATGTAGGAAAGGATAAGAATTTTTCAGACGAAATTCTGGTTTTTATTTATAAAATGAGAAAAAAATAGAAACATACTGCTATTTTGGACGCCATTTTTTTTTACTTGAAAACCGGCTATACAAGTATTAACGCGCTCAACGTGGAATTACTTAAGCGGCGCTCCTCCGACGAAAATGTTTGACCCCCGACTTAACTATCCACTAAGTGTTGGTGAAATAATATATATTTTTTATTTATTTTCTATATTGGTAGGAATGCCTACATCTATGTGTGTCTATGTACAATAGATCAGAAGAGTGATTCTGTTTATTTTGAGTTATATAAAAAGGAAAAATCTCTCGGATATTGGAAGGCGTCCGTCGTGCGTTTTCGTCTGTCGAAATTTCTGTGGTTTTCTATGGCTTTTAATGGCACATCCTATGCCTATCGTTTGTAACCGTGCTCTTCATACATTCAATAATATTTGCCTAAATTCTAACATTGACATTTTCTCCGATTCACTGCCCAAGTTTAAAAAGAGCATCATGTCAATGATATAAACTATTCAATGCGCATACACTTCTCACACCTACCAACATACTCACACATACACTCACGCACATATACACTACGCACATCTCCCGGTAATTACAAATAAGACATTCAAAGAAACATATCATAGGTACCCACCATGAAATATTATTTAATATATGTAAACTGTCTCATCACTGTAACCAATGTACTGTTTGTTTCTGTAATATTAAAAAAAAAAAAAAAAACAGATTAATTGTCCACTTAAAACACGAATTACAATTTATTAGTCATTAAAACTACTTATATAAGCCTAATGGGCGTTAATCAATAACTATCCGTTTGCCATATTATTTGGATGTTTGTACGCGATAATTTTCCCGCGTCTGACATCTCTTAACGGGGATTACGAGGCACAACGCGCCCCATCTCTAGCGTTAGCGTAACTGTTTGTAAGAGTTGATGTCTTGACACAAGCGCTGTATTTAGCTCGATAACACCATACGGAATATGGCATTTAAGAAAATAATCAAAATGTGTCATATACGGCCAATTGAATACTAAAGCTTCAGAATCACTCATCTGCTAACCTCAGACCGTAAATTTATGAAACATACACTTAAAAAATAACTCCGAAGTTCAGAGGCAACTTCAAGTTGGTTAAGTTTATGTAAAGAACTCTGTATTGGGCTGTAAATATGGATTTGAGTGGTTAGGTGTACTTGTAAATCACTTTCCTCATGAAAATTTCGAGGAAAATTTTAACGAAAAATCGAGTAAAACGAAAATCTGTCTTCAGGGCAGACATTATTATTATTTTTTGACTGAAATCTGAAACTTAAGAGTAATTATAATGGATGGCGTCCATTAGGCCTCGGCGCGGGCTGAGGGTAGGAACGCTTAAGAGGAAACCGGGCGGCCCTTTGTCGATACAAACGTATTTCCCAATTTTATGAATGATTGAGGATTTTGACTGAATACTTTTTAATATTATAAAATAGAAATCGACCACTATGGTATCTGTACGTTTTGCTTTTTTTGATAAGTTATTTCTTATAGGAGTTAGTCTTAGTCTAGTTGGTATTTTTTTGGCAATATATCTTATAAATGCAATATGAACAGTAATGGAGGTCACAAATGTAAAATCATGCAATGTCCAATGTTTTAAACATAGTGTCCTCCGCATGCAAAGTCGTATATTCTTCAAGCATAAACTTTGTAATTCATTATAATTTTTTCTTCTACAACTTTTCCAATTTTCAAGCATGTTTATATACTAAATCCATATATGTTTACACTAGAGTTCATAAAGTAACCAATTAAACTTATATATAATTGGTCGCCATAAAACAGGCAGCCGCCTAGTATGGTGATTTAATATGTCATTTATATGTAAATGTTTTAATGTATATCATGTATTTGTATCATATTTATATCATTTATATCATATTTGTAAAATGTATAAAACAAATATTAAAAAATCGTAAAGTTTATAACCGCGCGGTTCCTGCGTGTTTGATATTTTGAATCTGCCGTCAGAGGTACTTATTCGAATCAATATAGAATATTTTCGATTTCTGCATGTTCTCTGTGGTATACTTGATGATGAAAGGTACATATCTTTGAAAAAGGGACTTAATTTTAACCGTAAACAGCTGATCATAAATTTTTCGGGAAAAACATATTTAAAAAAAGTAATTTTAACATCGTTCTAAAATAATCAACAAAGTTTGAATTTGCAACATCTACGGCTATAATAGATAAAGCATTTCAATAGCTTCGTTTTAAGACCAAAATAACGAACGTGGAAGCTACAAATATTTTTTAAATCTTTTTTTGCCGAATCAAGAGATAATTGGCTTTTTAAAGCCGTAAAGCAATCTTAGACATTTAAAAAGGCGCATAAATAAGCCACAAATCGCTCCAGTGGATATACGCCAAATATAAATAAAAAACCTTATAAGTATATTTTTTATTTAATTAAATTAAAACTAATTATTACAAATTATTAAAATTATTAAACTAAAATAAATAGTCTAGTTATAGACAAGCGTATACACAAAATATAAAAACTCCGCCAACAGGCTCAAGGTTAGGACAAAGACGCCACAAATATCTCAGTATCGCCGTATATACAGGCTCTTGTTACCAGGTTTCCTCTTAGGAATAGCAAGCCGACAAGAAAGTGGGCGTTCTGGCAACGAATCTTACATTATTTGGCTCCTTTTGGACAATAAAAAAAAATCTACTACTAATCATATTATTGTCAGACACTTCTAAATGTACATGGGCTTGGTCTAAGCGTTTTATACGATGCTTTTATCATACCGATCCCCATATGGAAAATGTATCGGGACCCATATGAAAAATTATGCTTTGTACCCCAAGTCCCAACTGTTCCCGTCTGGAGGCAGTGAGACTATGGCATCGCTAACTGGGTGTGTTGTTAGTCTGAATGTAGTGGGGAGGGGAAGGTGATGGGGAGGAGGATGGTAGGGAGGTATCTGGCTATTCGGCATTTCTTCAGGTGTGCTGGCGTGGTCGATCGATATGAAGTTACCGACCGATTGTCGGTAACTTCTCATCGTTCCCTAGGACAACTGTAGATCGCAAACGAATAGGTGACAGTTAATATCGAATATATTAAGGACACTTAGTCATTGTGAACTCTCACCTATTCGTTTGCGATCTGCAGTTGTCCTAGGGAACGATGAGAAGTTACCGACAATTGGTCGGTAACTTCATATCGATCGACCTTGCTAGCACACAGGCCCTAGCACGCTCGCTCTATAACGATCGATAGGATAACTATCGGTAACTTCTCATCATTCCCTAGCATGACTACAGATCGCCAACGAATAAGTTCAGAGTGACTAAGTGTCCTTAACATATTCGACATCAACTGTTGTTTGTACGTTAGCGATGTGCAGTTGACCTAGGGAACGATGAGAAGTTACCGATAGATATCCTACCGATCGATATAGAGCAAGCGTGCTAGGACCTCTGATCTAGATTGGTATAAACTCATTATAAAACACCACCGTTCAGAACGGAAACGTTGCTTGAAATAGTTTTAGCCATATTTGGTGACCAAATTTGGATAGACAGCTACTTCCCCACCTTTATCTTCCTTATCTGCTTTCCCTTTCCATGCGTTTCATCCTCACAATATACCCCAGGTAGGAGGGAGAAGTAGGAACTCTTGTGCGGTATTCACATGAAAAGGCGATATAAAACATATTTATTCTGGCATTCTAAGACAATATAAAAGCTTGAAAAAAAAACAGTAAGATATTACTAAAGAAGTGTATTTTGCGTTTCATTTTTGGCACGAAATATAAGATCAATCACCGCCCGTTGAGATATGTGTGTTGGCAGGAATACTGCGGCTAATATGAATTTTATATTCACTGCGTAATTTGGCTTCATGAATATCTGATTGGCTTTAGCTTTGTATTTCGGACTTTGGGAATACACCACCCACTGCCCGCTTCATTCTGCACACTACATTGTACACTTCTGCTGTATTATATGATATAAGGCAGAGGTATGGAACTCCGGAACCAGTTGTTATAATAAGTTAAAACTTTAAAAACATAGAATGACTAACACAGACCAAATATTTAACATAGCTGACGTAAAAGACATGTATATACCAAATATACATTAAAAACCCTAATAAGTGTATTTTTGATTAAGAAAAAAACAAATTTCAATTAACACAAACATAAATAATCTAGTTAGACAAGCGTATACACAAAATATAAAAATGCCGCCGACAGGCTCAAGGTTTCGACAAAGACACCACTAATATCTCAGTATCTCCCTGGTGTAAGACCACCATTCAGAATTGAAATGTTGCTTGGAATGGCTATAGCCGTGTTTGGTGACCAGATCTGAACAGCCAGTTATTTTCCCACCTTCCTCTTCCCATCTCCTTCCGCTCCTCACTACTTTACAACCTCACAACATACCCCATTTGGAGATGCCATATTCTCACTGGCTCCAGACGGGAGCAGCTGGGATTTTTGTGCGGTATTCATATAAAAAAAAACTACAAAAAAACTAATGGTGATGTTATCTTCATAATTATTTTTCCCGTGGTTTTTTCCGATGTTTTAATAGTTATTCTGTTTTTTGTATTTCTTGGGCATTAACTATGTAACAATTTCTAGACATTTTGTTTTGAAGAGTTTTAATTTTCAAAGTACTATCGTTACTTAAATTTTAATTTTTATGCTACCGGTTTCGACACATCCGTGCCATTCACTAGCAAACTTAAAACTAAACTTAAAAATTAAATCAAGTATAGAAATGAATTAGATGTTATTAGTTGGGGGTGGTGGGAGGGGTGATTTTGGGGGAAGGGGAGAACAGTGGGCGGGGTCAATATCACACGGGAACATAGTCAGAAGGGGAGATTTGCAGGGTGCTATTATTTTGTTAACTAAATTAATTTTTGATTTAATTTTTTTGTTTATTTCTAAAGTTTCTAAAGCGCACAAGTTAAAGTATGAATTTATATTTATATGTTTAAATTTGGTTTTTTCCTTGTTGAAGCTATGGCCTGTCTTTATTAAATGATTGGCGAATTCAGAATAGTTATTATTTCGTAAACAGAGTACATGTTCCCTGATTCTAGTTCTAAAATTTCTAGTAGTCATTCCTACGTACTGGGCGTCGCAATCATTACATTCTAAAGTGTATATCCCGTTTTTTTCGAATTTATTAGAAACATCCTTGTTATTAATTAATTTTTTTATTTTAGAATTAGTATAGAAGGCTGGAGAAATGTGATCTGGTAATATGCGGGATATTTTTAAAGATAAGTCGCCTGTAAAAACTTAATATATAAAAAAACTTATTTTTTTTGAGTTATAAATGGTGTAACTAACCCGACTTTGTCTTATATATTAAGATTTAATATGGAAAACGCAGATACGAGTAAATAATTTTTGATTTATGCTGAGCATTCGAATGTTCCTTTCCTCATAATCTCAAACCTTACGCCGTTCTTCCACGTAGCTATTCACAAGCGACGCTACCGCTACCTGTCAAACAAATTTGCTAGTGTAGCACCTAGCGGCGTTTTCAAACACTAATAATAATATGGAAAACACAGACGAGCGGCGATCGCGTCGCTTGAAGGTAGCTCCATGGAAGAACGGCGTTAGTATTTGGAGATGTTTAAAAATACAACTAAACTATCGAAGTCAATAGTAGATTGTAGTATTGCTATGTTCAGAGCAATTTTTAGTGCTGAATCTTAAAAATACTTACACGTTAAATAAATAAAGTAATCGAAATATACCTACCATACACATCTAATTCTCACAATAATATACACAATAACGAAATTCTCACTGATGTCAAAATCATGGCTATTGGGGATATCCTACCTTATGTGCGGGGTGGCGCAAAAGTTATCACCTGATGTTCTTTGATTGAATTTTTTTTAAGAAATAAAAAAAAATTCTTCTGCTTTTGGGATTACGTTTAATTAATGTCTTAATTTTTTTTCATTAAGTCGAAAAAATTGTATCGGCCGCCGCCAGAATTGTGACCACATGGGCCCGATTTATGGCATTTTCCATCACCCTTCCGGCGATAGGTTCTCGCATTCCTTACAGATAGAACCCCTTTGAGGGCTTCAAGAGTCTGAGTCTTGTTGTCATAGACTCATGATTTCACAAAACTCTAACAAAAATAAGTCTGGAACGGTAAAATCGGGTGATCTTAGTACAACTCACCAAACAAGAGTTTTTTGGTGATTTGAACTGGCCGGCGCACAGTGGGCTGAAAATCGCCTTTCATAGTCATAGAGACTTGAATTTTCATGGCTATTTTTTGGCTAGAAATGGATTCTGCTGATCATTACTATACTATAAAATTTCGTATGAAGCAATTGCGTGTACAAATAAAGGAGTTATACTTTTTTAAAGAAAAAATTGTATGGCACTGACATTAAAAATGAGGCTATCTCTGGAATCATAAGGTTGGCCATTACATCCTTACACACAGATATACTACTATTTATTTGTATTTTTTTGACATACTTCGTATTGTGGCGCAACTTGCGCGTTTTTTTTAAATCCTCAAAGTTGAAAAAAAAAAATTTTTATGTTGATGATTCATTTTAATGCTTAAATGCTTTACATATGATATTTACGAGTATGCTTTGTCTAGTTTACAATATTTTATTGACACTATAAACCAAAATTTTGCATTAAAATGAATCATAAAAAAAGTTATTTTTATGGCCAACCTTATAATTCCAGAGATAGCCTCATTTTTAATGTGTCATAAATTTTTTTCTTTAAAAAATGATAACTCCTTCATTTGTACACGCAATTGCTTCATACGAAATTTTATAGCATAGTAATGATCAGCAGAATCCATTTCTAGCCAAAAAAAGAGCCATGAAAATTCAAGTCTCTATGTCTATGAAAGGCGATTTTCAGCCCACTGTGCGGCGTCGACCAAAAAAACATTTTTCCGCGTTCTTGAGGGATATAGAGATTCTTCTCTTATTGACGTGTATTTTGTATCTGTTAACTTCACAAATTTTAAAGCAGAACCATTTGCCAAAATTATGTCATTTTCCCATAGAGTGATTGATGACTTTTGGGCCACCTTTTATTAAAATGATATTGTGCTCGCTCTTATATTATTTTTTAAATAAATACAATGGTCTTCCCGATTGTCTGATATCTGCGTACATACACAGTTATATTATTTGCTCTCGCCATGAACTTAATATTGTGTCTACTGATATTTAAAAAAATATTTTCCTATTTTACACTGTTTTTCACCACAACAATACTGTTGCTGTATTATTTTCAACTTGAGTATAGCATTATGTTTGTAAATATGTATGTATATATTGCGCTATTGCCTTTATGATTATTTCATTTATTGTTGTAAAATTATTTTCCGTGTAACTAATATCCTGCTTGCAAGCCACTTAGCGGATATAAATTCCCATTGCATGCCATTTTTATACAATACTTAAATAAAAAAAAATTGGATACCGTGATCTAACTTCTAGCATGTTTCCAACTGTTTACGATATCTGATATAAAGGATACACGTCGGATACGAGTGGCAACACCACTGCAGTGAGCAGTGAGTACTGAGTAAGAGTATGGGGTAGGGGGAGGTGGCGAGTGGTGAGAGGATGTTTGGAACGGTGCCAAAATGATATAAAAGCAGCCAATATTTGGACAAACAAAGGATTTCTGACAGCTACGGACACGCTTATGAATTCGATGTTTTTGCAAAGAATGCATAAGATAAATAAATAAACGGAATATGTCTTTGTGCTCTCTGCGGCATCCAAGGCGTGGGCACAGGATAATATATGAGTTTGTCATGTCATCTCAGTGACCATACGTAGAATTCATTAACTAGCGAATATATTTTATTATAGTGAATACCTCACAAGAGTCCCAACTGCTCTCATCTGGAGCCAGTCCCATTTGGCATCCCCAAATTGGGGTATGTTGTGAGGCTGAAGGTAAACAGGGAAGGGAAGAAGATGGGGATGAGGAAGATGGGGAAGTCCCTGGATATTCAGATCTAGTCACTAAACACGGCTAAAGTCATTTAGAGCAACGTTTCAATTCTGAATGGTGGTCTTACACCAGGGCGATACTGAGAGTATCTTCCACTCTGGAATGTGCCGCAAATATAGTAGATATTATTTTTAATTAATTAATTGTGAAAAAACAGAAATTAATCAAATAAAATTTTATTTGCGCACGAAGGGTTCAAACCCACGACTTTCGAAATGGGAGTCCAAAGCCTTGCCCCTGGACTACGTCTGTCGTGATATATAACCTCTAGTAGTAAATAAATTTTAGGTAACCCAGAAAATTTGCTGAAAAATAATAAAATGAAACTTATTTGTGTGCAGCTTCAATTCAATTCCTTTCTCCTTCTCCTATATTTTATTCTATTAGTTATTGCATGGTTTCACTTTGTCAAAACCATTTTTCTTACTGAGAATGAAAAAAATTATCTCTCTACTAAGCAAAGTCTCTTATTATTGTCCATAAGACATACAAAATGGCTTTACAAAGAAACTAAAAAAAAACATTAGACATAAAATTAAAAAAATATTTTAAAGAATACAAAAAATAAATTAGCTTCTCTCATAAAAAACAGTAAAGAAAAATATTATAAACATAAACTTGATGACTCCGAAAACGACAGTAAGAGAGTTTGGATTATAATATAATAAATGAAATCCTGGAAAATAAACAGAAAATTAAAAATAATACCATAAAATGATAATACAAAACAATATTATAATAAACTGTATCGAGGAACCTAAAAAAGGAGTAAATGCATTTAATGATTTCTTCGCAAATTTGCGAAATACTTAAGAGGTAATAATATCCAGCAATCCATTATTATTATTCCGTTTATGTTAACAGCGCTGCGCGCGGATGTTTTTACAGTCATGGAGGTAGAGGGTATTAGTTTTAAATTTAAAGCAAAATGTAGTCATTATGAGCGTCGCGAACACAGGACCTCGTACGGCCGAATCTCAGCGGCTAATGAATCGGAGAATTTATACCTTGAACTGCCATAAAAATGATCAAACGGATGATGATAAATTAATGAAAATTATATACTTCTTAAAATTAATTTTTGATCAAAATAATTTATAATTTTTCAATAATGTCTAAACAAAATTAGTGTGTAAAAAAAATCTGAAATATTTTAGATTGTAAGACCTTAAATAAATAGAAAAACTGAGGTATTTTTGTCACAAAACACGTTCTCGGATTTATTTTTTAATGATTTTAATTTGTCTAAAATTTAAATTTTGAAAACTGTGTTGACTAGATTATATATTGATTTATTTTGTTGTATGATTTTATGATTTGAAATTTGTGTTGTTTAATAGAATCTATCGTTTGAAAATTGAACAAATCTGCCAACGACCAACGGTATAACCTTAGTATATTACAAGTACATTTAGTTTTTCAAAATTTTAAAACTGCGTTTACCACATAAAATAACAATCTTTCAAAATAAATTTATTTTTTTTTGTAAAAAAGAGATAATACGTCTAGAATTTCATTTAAAAATGACTAATTTCCGGTATTCTCTGGTAAAACACTCTTAAAAAAAATCTACCTTCTCAACAGAATCACTTTTTAAATTATTTCCAGTACCAAACGTCGATGGCATATTTAAGCAAGCTTCTATTATCAAAATGTGTAAAGAAATAAATAATAAAGAATATCAAGAATTTTGCACTCTAATGAGAAATGGAAATCAATTTATTACACCTAATTTTAAAACAACACAAACGCAAAACCATTATATTTATTTATATATTATTTATAACCATAAGAAACTACAATAACCTCCCTTCTGAATTGCGCTGTATTTTCAACCAATCAGAACAAATAAATAAAATTAAACATCTTTTAAAAAAAACTTAACCTATGTTTTATATTAAATAATTTTTTTTTGCAATAATAATATCTAGCTCTGACGATTATATTTTTTTATTTCAATCAATTCCTCTGTGTTTCCTACAACATGGATCTCTTTAAGACCCACGTTAACTCCTTCCTCTCCTCAAAAAACCCTCCACACAGCATCCCCAAACATAATCCCCGAGCAAAATTACCAACCTCAAGATTTCCTGTGAGGAGGTATGGTAAAAAACTTTTCTTTTTTCAGCAAATTATTGCTTTTTTACTAATTTGCTATCCAAACGGTCATTTCCACAAATGTTAGATGTTTTGTCAATAATTTTAATGGAAAAAAACATGTTTCTGTGCAAAATTAAACATTCACGGTGTTTATTTTATGCGGGTTTAATTTACAAGTTGATTTTTGATAAAGTTTTCTACTCCAATAATCATGGTAGGACTAAACCTAACTGTGAAATTATTATGAATAGAGTACCCACTTGTTTTGATGGAATCAGTTCACTATTTATTAAATTACGACCAACTGAATGTGAAGAACAACTGTTCTTCTCACTTTGGAACTTTTAAAATCCCTCTGAATCTTACCAGACTTTATCCTTTCATTCCTCATCGCTCGATGAATCATTGAAGTCCACGCTGATAAAAGCAGGTAATTTACGTAAATTTCCGGGAGACGAAAGTAAACATTTACGTAAATGAAATTCCAAATACCTAAAGTATCTGACGAATTCACTGTTAGCCCGCAAGCAGCAGCGTTTAAACAGGGAACTAGTTCCGAGCTTATGGCAGGGATTGAGAGGAAACGTGGTCCCGGAGTAATTTGAACAATTGGTATTTTACAAAACTGTCGCCGTCACTGTCGCTTTCACTCCCCCGAATACTGAGCGAAAGGGACAACTGCACCGCCGGGCGATAATACCTAAATAAAATCATCAAAATCGTGGTTTTGAATTCCTCATTTTTCTCCTCCAAACTTGACTGATTTTATAGATTTTTTTACTAACTGAATAAGAAGAAAATACTGTAATTTCTGTACTTTTTTTAATACATTTTTGTCAGTATACTGAACGTCTGTTGATGGCGTTGAAACCAGTCAATTTTAACGAGTTTTGCAAAGTCCTAACACCTATAAGAAGTAACTGATTCTGATCTGGGAGATATATTTCACATTAAAAACAATCAGTATAAACATTTTTTATTTCAATTCTTTCTTATATTTAGACATAAATAGACGTCTATAATCTCTACAATTTTTGTCTATATTGAATATCTTTTTTTGTGAAACTTCTTATATTTTTTACCCATGTATCTAATTTTATTAAATGCATTTATTGTTATATTTTGTTGTAAATATATGCTTTTGTTTTACTTTTATTTTCACTGTATTATGCTTTCTTTATTGTTTTAATTTAGAATTTTTTTTAAATAACTGTTATACTCATCTATTTAACTTAAATGTAAAAGCCCATAAGGGCGTTTAATAAATTAATTTATCAAAAAAGAAAAATGTAACGACACGCTAGTTGTCGATATCTATATTGTGTTTTAAAATATTTACACTAGTGTCAAAATAGAGAGAGGAAATTGGAGAATACGTTTTTATGGAAAAAAGGCTGACTGGTTTCCTTTTAAGCGGCCGAATTAGCACGCTTACATTCAAGCAAGGATTGACGTACTTAGCAACAAAAGAGCAACTTGTACTTTGGCCCTATGTGGAACGAGCAATAGTTATGAAATAGTTGTTAGTAACTTTCACCCTTTATCAGATGCCCGGGACTTGGATCAGATTCCAGTTATGTGCGGAGTTTCCTAGGCGAATCAACTAGTTTTAAAGCGCCATCTACAATCTAGCTCCATATCTACACGATGTTACTGGAGATGCTAAACTACATAACTCGCTTTAACTCCTCGGAGTCTACCCTTTACCCTATTCCCTCTACTTCTACAGAGTGACTTGCCTTTTCCCCTGAACTTGATGAAACTCCCTGTGATGAGGATGCGATCAAAAGCAACTAAACTTTATTTGATCCGAGGGTTAGCACATTTCAGTAAGTCGGGTGTTATTTATTACATTATTGAAGTAAATACTTATTTACGCACACTTGACTGGGGGGGTAAGCTAGCGAATGTGTAACGGAAATTGAAATGCGTTGAAAAGAGAGAGCAGTGCGCGCGCACATTTTCTTTCTCTCTTCCTCTCATAGCCAGTGCATGAAATATTCAGTCAGTATTTTGAAATACCAGTTACCAGTGACGCGCCAAACGCGGAGGGGAGCGGACATCGATGCGCACGGCTTGAACGGACGGTGCAAATGATAATAAATCGAAATAAATATTTGTAGAAAATTAAAATATGTATATACATGTATATATTTTATACATATAAACATATATATGGACGTACGTCGTACATATAAACATATATATGGACATACATATAGATGGAGCTAAATAACTATTTACTTCAGTCGTGTGGTCTAAAGCACACTCGTTTTTTTTTTATACATTTTAAATTCTTCATTATAAACACCCGCTAAATTGCCAAAGCATTTTGTCGGCAGATCAATTTCACAGTATTTATTATAACCCTAATAGTACGGGAACCGACCAAAGTAAACCTCACGTCACCGAGTACACGGATGAAACTACTTTTTAGTGATAAAGGACGTTTATTAAGCCTTAAAAAACTGGTCTGCCTGTGCGCCTCTTGGCAGGTTTGGCGCAGTCATAGAAATAGTGAAGCATTTTTTTCGAAAAAATTAATTAAGACGAACGGGAATGGTTCCATATGATAAAGGTCATTTAGTAGGTGAGAAAAAAAGCAGGTCTGCCAGCCGGCATCCTGGCAGTTCGTAGGCAGCCGGTGCTAAAGTGGGAAAAAAATAGTAAATTTTACGTCATCGAGTACACGAATGAAACCAACGAATAACTGTTGTCTAGAGCAGTGTTTTCCAACCTTTTTAGTCCTACGGACCGGCAAAATAAAATGTGTTCTTTCGCGGACCGGTTGCCGCCTAAAACTTACAAGCGCATACTTTAACTTTGAACCTTTTCTATCTTATGTAGTCGATTCAGCTATTCAAGAAGGAATCATTCCTCGGACCATTCAAATGTTCTGGTTATAATTTTAAATTACACGAAATACAGATTAAGACGGCACCCTATATATCAGGGGTGGCGATCGCAGCTATTAGTCCAGTCGATTAGACGCACGGTCCGGCCAAGGACTCGAACTCAATAGAACCCGAATCCGCACAAGAGTTGCTGAAAGAAAAGACCTGCTGAAAGTACCACATTACACTGAGAAAGCGAGAACGGTTTTCTTTCGCGGTGTTTCAAATACATTTTAATATATACTAATAGAAATTTATACTTAATATATACTATACTCTGTGTAAAGCTCGGGCAACTCACGGGACTTCAACAAGTACATAATTATGTAAGTAAATTGTGGCACCGGAAATTTACCTACTACGTAATCAGTACTTTTTTCCAGAAGTCTTAAACTACAAAGCTATCTTTTATTTACGATTGAGTAAGGTGTCACTAATGATCTGGAACCACTAAATAGTATAATACTTACTAAGCCACTCGTATTTTTAAAACAAATACAAAAAGGAATCTCATAGACCTTAAAATATCACGTTATAATAACTGATAACTTTTACACTGCGTCATTAGTGAGTTTGTACCATATCTGTATATCGGTACTAACTAAATGTGCATACGATCTGAAATCAGCTTTGAAGCAGAAATTCTGCTTGCTCATGGTTATACAGGATGTTAAGGTATGTACTTGACTTACTTTAACCAGTGATTCCTGACATTATTTGGAGTAAAAAATGTAAATAAAATTTTGGTCTCTGGTGATATTTTTGGTGTTTTTTTTTATACAAAAACATAAAAAATAGTAGGAGTTGAACAATTGGGGGCGGGGTAAGTGGTGGGGCGGATGCTCGGCTGAGTGACCAGTAACGTCATGTGGAAGAATTTTTATTAGGTGATTTTGAAGAAAAAAAAATCAAATAAAAAATCTCATCAAAAAAGTCACCGGAGACCAAAATTTCATTTACATTTTTTACTCCAAATAATGTCAGGAATCACTGGTTAAAGTGAGTAAGAGCCTTTTGACCAGCGGCTGAGAATAAAAGTTTAAAAATGCTTGCAACTCTACAGGGAGGTTCCAATGAGAAAGATCGATTATTCCCCTTATCAATTTTTTTAATTAAAAATTTAATATCGATTTATTACATTCAAGTAAGCAGTAAAAATGCTCAAAACGCACGATGATAAATTATTAAATATCGTGTACTTCTTGAAAGTATTTTATGATTATAAGTATTTATGATTTTTCAATAATGTCTAAACAAAATAAATGTGTATAAATCTGAAATATTTTAGTTTGTAAGACCTTAAATAAATAGAAAAACTGAGGTATTTTCGTCACAAAACACGTTCTCGGATTTATTTTTTAATGATATTAATTTAACTAAAATTAAAATTCTGAAAAACTAGATTATGTATTGATTTATTTTGTTGTTGTTGTATAATACAATATTTCGTTTTAAAATTGAACAAATCTGCCAACGACTAACGGTATAACCTTAGTATATTAAAAATAAACTTAGTTTTGGAAAATTAAAAAAATGAGTTCACCAGATAAAATAACAATCTATCAATTTATGTTTTTTTGTAGAAAAGAGTCAATACGTCTAGAGTTTGATTTATAAACGACTAATTTCCGGTATTCTCTGGTAATACCCTCTTAACATCCTGTATATTTATAATGTTTACATTTACGGTTTCAACCAGGCTTTGTTTATACCTAAGCTTCATCAGGATTGTACGCGAAAAAATACAACTCGGGTGAAGCCGGGTATTATAATAAGATAAGATAGATCGGTTTCATGGCAAGAATTTTCAAAGACTTTTGTTTTATATCTACTAATAAATATTTTGTATACTTCGTTAGTCCACAGCCAAATTAAGTATAACTCATCTATTTGGTCACCGCATTATAAGATTCATTCTATCAGAACTTATTGAAATGTTTTTAAGACAAATTTTAAACGGAATATTCCCATTGAAAATATAAACTTTATCCGTCTTATGAAAAATCTAAAAATAATAAAGCTATCCAGACGATATCGGTATCTGATTTCATTTTTATTTTTAATATCATCAATTCCCTTAGCTCTGCATTATAGCATTTAATTTCATTTCATGTTCCTAATAAAGTAACAATATCTACTACATAAAAATATCTTTCACTGCAACAATCATGTCAAAACCAATACATTTATGTACTCCCTTATGCCAAACGTACACAGCTTAGGTAACCAATATAGCGTCCATATAGCCAATAGATTTTTTCAATAGCACCTAAAAAATTTACAATTACAATGGAAATTTTAATTGTGTATTTAAAGTTTTTTATACTGTAAATATTTTGGCCTAGAACACCCTTGGAGGGAGAAGGCCACAAATAATAAAAAATATGTATATATATACTACGTATATAAATAAAAAAATTCTGGAACACGCCATCTGCGTATAAGTTAGTTTGTAAATATAACACTTTCAACCTAATTTCAACAACTCGAGCAAGTTATGAAGCAAGTTTAGTCCCACAAATCACTGCACCGTACTGTACAAGTGTACAGTGTATACCTACTGCAACGGACAAGTTTAGTGTGCAGAGTGTAGATGGTTCGGATTAGATTAAGGGATGGCCTGAAGGTATTCCAAGGCATGAAGGAACGAGCTTCCAAAGATGTTCTTGTAGAACACGTTACGGTCTGTTCATTACTTGGGGAACATCGGGCGCGGACTTCGCCTTGCTTTTGAATAGTAAAAATTTATTATGTATTTCTAGTAAGCTGCATTCAAAGATAACCATACTATTCAGTAAGCATTGAAAACGTTATTTTGTAGCTTGCTAAAATATTTTTTCTAATTTCGTCTCAAAAGCATTTCGCGTCGTTCAAATTAAAACAAATCAAAACTCGAAATTCAATTTTGATGAGAAAAACTCTCTTCTTATAATTTTTTCAGGTTATTCCCATCAATGTAATATATCATTGAAGTAGAAGATAACACTAATAATCTAAATGAAAATATGAAAATGAACAAGACACAGAAAAATAAAAGATAACGGTCGCAACTGGGACTCGAACCAAGAACGGACGGCGCTTGCACTAATAATTATTAATAATTACTAGTCCAAGATAATATAGTTAATTCTGAAATTTGAAATATGAGATTGACAAATATGACGGTTTTATAATAGGTGGCAATGGCTGAATTGGATAAAGCGCCATCCTGGTATGACGAGAGGTTCTGGGTTCGAGTCCCAGTTGTGACCGTTATCTTTTGTTTTTCTGTGCCTTGTTCATTTTCATATTTTCATTTAGATTATTACTGTTACCTTCTTCAATGATACAAAACTCTAAAATCTAAATATGCAAAGTTTAGTATCCCGGTGTAGGTTTGTTTAAAAAAAAATCAATAGTTTTATTCCGAGATTGATGAAATAATGAACTGACCTTCTAAACAGGAGAAAGGTCACTATCTAGATGAGATTAAAAAAAAAACTCCCAAACCCTTTTTTCCACCCTTAGAGCAAAATTTTGATACTCCTTGATGAAATATTACATACTTTACCATTAAAACAAAAGATTTTTTTTGTCCACCCTTGATTTTGAAAAACTCTATGTAAACCCGGAGCAACGTAGAGGAATTCAGCTAGATATGTGTATATAAACAAGTTATTAAAGTTTTAAAGTTCCCTCTGCAGCATCTTCATGGATGACATAGGCCCTGAGGGAAATTATTTTTCTCAGGGCCTCCTCCGTGAAGTTAATGTAAAAAAGAGGAGCTTGGTTTTATGACGAGCTTTTAATGTTTAAACAAAAACTGGGAATTTACAGAAGTCGTACATACGTACGAGTATTTATTACCCAACATTATACATTGCAGTATTTTTTATTCGTAATTCATCGCAATTTTGTTCAAAATATCAGGTTTCTAATGATCAATGTAAAAGTTATCGTGTTCTTAAATTAACCTCTTGACCTCACATGATATTTGGATATTGTAAATGTGAAAGTCTGTGTGTGAAGCTCAAATTACCGTTATTGTATATAAATAATGAGTCGTATTTTGACCCCCAGGATAAGGTTATTGAATAATGAGTTCATTATAATATTAAAAATAAAAACGTTAACACATATAATAAAACTTACCAAAGCAGAAAAACAAAGATTCCCATTTAAAGTTCTTCTCTTGTATTGCTGAGTAAATTTCTGAGACTGAATTATCTGTTCAGAACGCCACATCTTTCAAAACCTCAACGAGGCTGGTTGTAAAATTATTCGCCCTCTTAAGCATGGGCTCTTTTTTATTACCTACTGGAAAACTAAACTAGGTAGTCGTTTATTACTGTGTTAGCATGTTATGTAGGCTACAGGCTACAGGCATACAGGGACTAATAAACGTAAACTTTAACCGAGTATTTTTAACAATCATTTCTACTAGCAACGAATCACAATATTTATTTATTCATTATTTATTAACACCGATTGACGGCTTTTACATTACATGACGGAATTACAATAATTTGAAATATGGATACAGAATTTACATAGTTAAGAAAAATATAAGTAGGTATAAAAAATATACCTAAATGAGAAAAATACAAATTGCATGAGAGATAGATTAAAAAATTTAGAAAGTAAGTATCGCGGTAAAAACATAAAAGTGCAAAGAGAAAGCTATTATAATTTCAAGTATGAAGAAAAAAAGAAAAGTAAACTAAAAATGCCTTCACCACGGGTACATTTTGAAAAGTACTTTGAAAGTACAAAAATAGCTTTGTAAAGTACGTAGATAATAAGTAAATAAAATTTAAATCCCGGAAGTAAACTGTATTTGAAGAATATAAACATTTAAAGTATGTTTGATTATAATTGAACTGAGAAGCGCCGACAAACAGCTTTATTTAAATAATGTTTGTATGTTGATATTCTTTCTATATTTATAGCATCATCTACAACATATTTGTTACAAAGTATATGCAGGCGATTCATTGTGGAATTTAGTTGCAATGATAAGGTAATTTGTAGCGAATTGATCTGCTCGGTACAAGAAAATATATTAACGTAAGAAGTTCAGGGGAGTTGTTAACAATTTAAATAAATAAAATAAGTCTAAATAAATTCTTTTTTAGTCCCATTAGTTGTAAAAGAGAGAAGTCATTTATGTTTTCAATGAATATTCCCAATTTTAAATTAATTTAACGTAAGAAAAAGTATTTGATTACGATCGATGCTAGCAAATGAATCTAGTCAGCAACTAACTTACAATAGATATGTAAAAGAATTTTATTTAATGAAGCATAATAACTCAACATTAGTCAAATGAAACGAATGAAAAGGAACGTAATATTAAATGCAAATTTCTCCCTTAAACCATCCCCTAAAGAACGAGCTATCGTTATTAAGTATAATTTACGACCATTGGCATCAGCGTAAGGAAATTTCCTGTGCGCCGCGGCCGTTAGATTGCGGGCGCAGGGCTCGTTGCTCGTTCAGCGTCTGTCGTTAGAGGAGAGTGTTGTACGTTCTAGAACCTTTGGTCGTTAGCGTTACCGTTATAGAAGTAGCGGCGCACAGTGTATCAATTCAAACAAGCCAGATGGAAAAGACTGACCAACATGCCAATAGAGTACTTTTAACGCACCAAAATTACGTTTAGTCGTATACCTATTGTATATACAAGTTATCGGAAAAAATAAATTATATGATTGAATTAAGTCCACCTACACTTTTTCTTTGTTTTCCACCACGTATACTGATCTTTTCAAGTTTAAATATACTTAAAATAATATTTTAATTAATGAAGACAGTATTAGCGAAACCAATAGAAAATCTGAAATAGAAAAATCTGAAAAAGATATGGTCACAGACGTGAATGTATATATCTTTTTCTGATTTTTCCATTTCAGATTTTCGATTAAGTTCCGCTAATATTGTCTTCATTAGTTAAAATATTAAAATTTTACCTTTGAAGTTCAGAAAGAAAAATAATATTATTCATTTCCTGAAGCCTTTCTTTTTTCGGCGAACTGGGAAAACTTCTCCAAGTAACGAAATTTCTGCCTGGAAATGTAATGTAATATGGAAGAAAATATCGATACTGCTGTAAATAAAAGAAATTGTTGCTCTATTTAAATAAAATGAAAATTATCGTACGATTTTACTTTACTATTATTTTTATATCTTTTTTACGTTTCATATCTATAAAATATTTATGCTTTTCAATATTATATGTACATATACTATCTATGGGATGTGTGGGATTGCACTCACTTCCCCACATTCTGGAATAAAGAACGAAAGAAGTTATTTCTTATTTTAAAAAAAAAACATAGTTTTAACATAAAAATATTACAAAAAAACCCTGTACCACATACTTTCCAAAGTAAGTTCTTTTTTATTTTATTTCTATTAAACAGCATACTGACTTTGCGGCTCTGGTCAACCCATGCATTAATTAACCCAATTAAAAATGCATTTGTCACACTGACTACCTGGTAACACCCCTATGACGTCATCGTTCAAGAATTCCAAAGTGATTTGTATTGGACGGTACACAGTGCGGCTAAGCATAACGGCGCGGCGTAGCGGGCTGAGGACACGATGTAGCTTCTTTGTCACCGGACCCTATTCATAAGTAAGCTTTCATCGGCTATTTCTGTAGCTCGGGATTGAATAAAATACACTATTGAATAGCCAAAAGATAACCTCGTTCAGACATATTTGAGTTCCTATCATATTTACTGTCAATTCCCATTCATCCGAAAAACATTATATGAATTCGAAAATACTGCACGATCCGTAGACTTAATTCGGTTCTGATCCCTGTGAGATTTTTAGTATTAAGGTCAATTTTATTAAACTGAGATAGCCGTAGAGGCATTTTTTCAAATATAATATAGTATTTAGTACTAATATGTGCTAATTTATTTATTTGTGTTGAAAATTATAAAATATAGGCTATTAAAAGATTCGATTTTCATGATTTTGGAAACAACTTTGAACATTGTTTGTAAGTTAATAGTAATTAAAAAAAGCATTTTTTGTGTCCAAATTTTAAATCTAATTTTTAAATTAAATCTAAATATTAAATTATTTATGTACGACAAATTTGTTATTACAAAGTAAATAGATCGTTTGTAATTTAAATTTAGGCCAATCTCATTGATTTATTTAATTATTTCTATATATTTATTTTTTTAATCATTCATTAACTCACAAATATTTTCCAAAGTTGCCTCTGAAATTGTGAAAAATCGATTTCTTTAATGTCAAATATTTTATAATTTGAGTCACAAAGAAATAAAATTGCACATATCCGCACTAGATATTTGTTATGAATTTTTGTATAATTTTTTAAAATTCAGATTGGATGGGTAATTTGGCCTCAAATCAAAATTAAGTTTCATATGAAGAAGTTTAAAGACAGTGAAGTTTACTTAGCGACAGCATTGACTTCATAATTTGCCCAGTTCTGCAATCTAGCCGGCAATATGGTCAGCAATAATCTTATTCCAGTGAATGGCTAATTTGCATATTGCAATAGGCTTAAATCAGACCTGTAATAGGGGCACACGACAGAGCTAGATTTTATACTACACACGTAGTAGGCGACTCCCATAGTCCCGATATCTCCCTCCCGTCCTGTGATATCCCAGAATAGTCCCAATAACGGATGCTGCGGTGGGGATTAATTCTACAGGAGACTGATTATCGGCTCGTTATCGGTGACTGCCTTTAACTGGGTGTCAATTAATTACAATCAGCACTTCGTAATCGTTTCTGCGAAATGCAATCAAGGAACAATGTAAGTACTAAGGAGCATTATAATACGTACGTTTCTATGATCACCCAATCAGACATTTTAAACATTTGCCAATTACAAACAGGCTTTACAAAAAACTTGCATGTTTAAATTGTAATTAATGAAGACAATATAAGCGTAATTCAATCGATAATACGAAAGAGATAAATCAGAAAAATATACAGTCACATATGGGACTCGAACTCAGGATTTTCAGCTTTACGACTCTACCAACTGAGCTAATGTGTCCCTACCTACTTAGACTGAGAACTACTAACATTATCTTCATTTTCTTAACGCATAATTTTATTGGCTGCTATCTTTATGTACGATTGCAAGATTCAACTTGAACTAAAAAATGTCTGGATAGTAACTTGGATAAATTTATCAATTTTTATCACAAATGCGATCACCCAGGACCTTTCCGGGCCGCGACTCTACCAACTGAGTTAATCTATTCTTAATCCACGATAAGATCAACCCGTGAACGCGCATGTCTCCGCCCCCTTCTCCCCACCGCTACTAGGACGAACGCCAACACATTCAATCCCACTATTTAAATACATTTAATTATTTTATTAAAGTTTATTTATTTGTCTACTGACAAACAAAAAATGGAATTTCTTTATATACTTAAATAATAGTGGTGACAGTATTACAAAATACATACTGTATTTTATGTGGCATGAAATTTATTAAATTGGCTGAGGAATTAATCCGAAGTTTTGAACATTATCATTCCCATTAAAAAAAATCTCAGATCATTCACTTGAAACCAATGAATAATCATTGTTATCCTCGAGTTCATCAACAATAAGATGACATTACAATTTTTTTGCTGAATACCAATAATATGTCAAATTATATTACTCCAATACCTTCGCTAGCAGTGACACCTACCATATACTTATCATATAACCTCCTGTAAGAGTTGTCCTCTTTAGTTCTTTGTAATTATGTATTTGGACATATCGGCTGAATATCCGTTTTATCACTGGGTCTGAATGGGTTAATTTCTCGCAGCGCAGGCCACAGGACAACGGTCAGCGGCATACTGAATTTTGGGCGTAGCGATTTGCAGTAGCCGTGCGGCGGTGAAGGGACCGTAGTGGGGGGGCTGGTATGCGCGGTAAAAACCAAATTTCGTACTGCCGCAGGTTGATCTAATCCTGGATACAGAATATACATGAATGTTTATTTGTCTGTCTCTTATATCCTTAGTCCGATTACGTTGAAACTTTGTTAATTCTTATACAGGGTGTTAAGGTACGTACTTGACTTACTTTAACCATTTATTCCTGACATTATTTTGAGTAAAAAATGTTAATGAAATTTTGGTCTCCAGCGACTTTTGTGACAATTTTTTTATTTCAATTTTTTTTCTTCAAAATCAAATTTTAAAAAAATCTTTTACATGACGTCACTGGTCACTCAGCCGAGTTACCGCTCCACCACTTACTCCGCCACCAACTGTCCAACACCAAGTATTTTTACTAAAACCACCACCGGAGTCCACTCAATTCATTTACACTTTTAATTCAAATAATGTCAGGAATCACTGGTTAAAGTAAGTCAAGTACGTACCTTAAAACCCTATATAAATATATTGGTGAGTTCTAGCGTTACGAAATTTAAATAAAACAAATACAATGGGTGTCGCGTGAGTTGTTTGAAAAATGTGTGTACTTCATATAGTTTAGTGGCAGGGAGGAAAGGAGAGAGGGTGAAGGAATCGTGGAGGAGGGAAGGGGAGGGAAAAGAAGGAGAGGGGTGCGTGGAAGGGGTAACGAGAGAGAGAGAAAGGTGGGGAACGTGGAATTTCATGTTTGTCTAAATGAATACCATAAACATTACAGCAGTGTAGCAACTCTTTTAATATTATAATATAATACATCATGGAAATTATGTAACTAATGTGCTCCTTTATCTTAATTTCAATGATGCATAATAATTATATATATTTAATTTGATGAATTTAACATTGCTGAACACTTTTGGCGAAAATACACCAATAATGTTAAAAAACCAATTGAATTAAAAAAATAATATACATTTTGTATTACACGAACTAACGGAACTGTGTCCGTTGGAGAAATCATGTTTATGATTACTTTCCATTAAAACACTCAACGAATGAACACGCCGCTAGATTTAAAGATAAATCCTAAATAAACACAAAACAATTTCTCTGAAAGAACTTTCTTTTAAACATCTGCTAGAAACAACAATCAAAAGAAACTTAGGTTTGTGGATTTAAAACTCAAAATGAAAATATTTCTAATGTCTTGAAAACCAACTGTTTTAATAAATTCTACGGTGTAAGAGATTTAGAACTTTTATTGGAATAATAATATGTTGTTTGTAAATCTTAAGTGAATAAGCTATTTTTATTAAGAGGATTACGCAGACCGTTTCATAGAAATCTTATTTTTGGATTTGAGGCCAAAATACCCAACCAAACTGAAAAATTATTTATGTAATCAAAAGGTACATCAAATACGAGTATCTATCTAGGATAGGTGCTACATTATTTATTTTTGCTTTAAATTGTAAAATATAGGCCATTAAACTGATAATTCGTGGTGGAATTCCATTATAATAGTATAATAAAACAAATTGAAAACTTTTTCCACTTTTAATTTATTGACCGTAACCGGTTTCAGCTTGTCAAAGCCATCTTCAGACTGGTGAAAAATATTCTTAACCTAGAATTTTATACAAAACATATTAGGGAGGGGGGAAGGAGGGGGGGGGGGAGGGAGGGGTGGTCTACTACTACTAGGTACCTACTCCAACGTATCCCCCTTTATAAAATCAATTGGTTAAACCAAAAATTCCATAACATCATAAATATAATAAAGATTGTAATTAATAATAGACTTGACAACAATAAAATTAGGTGCTAATAATTCACATTACTTATAAGGTATTTCCCAAACAATACTAAAGTATGTAAGCTACCAACCCTATGTAATTAGCCTACTGGGAATAACCAAAAAAATAATTAGATAGTTGGACACTCAAGACCACTTAACAACAAATGTAATAAAATCCATAATTGAATAAAATCCCTGTAGACCACCCCTCCCCCCTCCTTCCCCCTTCCCTAATATGTTTTGTATAAAATCCCTAGGTTAAGAATATTTTTCACCAGTCTGAAGATGGCTTTGACAAGCTGAAACCGGTTACGGTCAATAAATTAAAAGTGGAAAAAGTTTTAAATTTGTTTTATTATACTATTAATATTTCATGATTTTTGAGGCAACTTGGACAATTATTTGCGATTTTGCGGACGTTTACATTTAAAACAATTATTTTACTTTATTTTTTGTAGAAAAATTATGAAATATAAAATAAAAAAAATAAAAATTTAAAGAAAGAATTTAAATTACAAATTACCTATTTAGATCGGAACAAAAATTTGTCGTTTACTACCTAAAGAAAATGCTTTCTTGATGATTTTTTATTTTCATTATATTAACGCCGAGGATTTTCATTATATTAATGAAATGAGGATATTATTTTTAATAATTACAAATAACTCACAAAAAATTACAAAAGTGCTTAAAAAACTAACCAAAACTGATTTATTTAATTACCTGTAATAATGTAGCACCTATCTTTATGTACCTTTTAATTAAATTTTTTCAGTTTGGTTGTATGAAAAGGACCGCGCAAACGTTCCTCTTGTTAAATCCACGCAGGAGGCCCTGATGAATGTAATTTTCCTCAGAGCCCGTGTCATATTTAGGGATGCTATGATGTCCTTTTTAATGATATGAGGAAGAGAAAATTCTGGGAAGGTTACAGGTATGGGGTGTGGGCAGGCATCTAGGGATCAGTGTGTCCAGGAGTGACAGACATATATGAACCGACAGAATATGAGAGGTCAGAATGTCTCCCTCGACCAGCGACTCCAGATCTAACCCGCCAAACAGTCGGTGGAAAGATGCTACCGCCGCAAAGACCTGGACTTACATCACCCCATGTTCTAAGTCACCAAACGTAGCGAACCACTTGCGGTGACCTATGTCAGAGAAGTTGGTTATCCAAATGGTTCTTGGGGCGGCGCGGGCGGTATGTATATCCACCACCCAAAATGGATTCTGAAAAATATAGCTAAATAACATAATATATAAACAAATATCCGATCTACAGACGGGCAGCTTCGGTGAGAGGTTCCCCCACCGCAAATTAAGAAAAACATCTATTAGAACGGACGATAAAAAATAAGACTCGTAATCTCTGACGAAACGAAGTATTATTGAAACTTCCGATCAACAGAATTGTATTATTATGTATTAGGAAATAACATAAGTACACTAGATAAGTGTGACTGATATTCGTTCGCAAACGCATATATTCAAATGAGGCGTGTTGAAACAAAAACGCCAATCTCCACCATTGGTCTAAAATTTGTTAGATATGACGATGGATATAGAAACAAAAATACTATTGACAGCTACAAAGGGTTGGGAGCATAAATGACAGTAACCTTACACATTTGAATAAATGTAATTTTTTAGTTCTGCAACAAAAACGGCAATCTCCATTAAAAAATGCAGGGTACGGAACAAAAACGGCAGTATCCTTTTGGGCCAATCGGAGAGACAGAATAAAGCGGCATTCTCCATCTATTAATTGAACAAAATTTAATAATTTTCCTTTTCCTCGCAATAAAATATACGCAGAGTGTAACTTATGGAAACAATTATTGATAACCATAATTATGCTTTGTTGTTCATGGCACGGCAATAGAACTAAAAATACATTTTTGCGTTTTACTCAAAATGATAATAATTGGAGATTGCCGTATTTGTTTCAACAGCCTCAAATGTACGTCAATCAATACTTGATAGTATAGTAGTCGGATTAAGGCTCCACTAACATTCTGCACTATGTCACCGTCATTTTTGTTTGCGTGGCCCGAATGCAAGGGCACTGACTTATATGTAGTCGTGTCAGTGATAGTTTGATGGTTTGTTAGTTTGTTAGTAAGGGTATAGGAGTGTTTGTATGCAAGCTTGTTAGTCTGTCGGTGTGTTAGTTTGTTTGTCGTCCGCTCCGTCGGGCATGTTTTGGTGGTATCACGCCATTCGAAGGGATGAAAACTGAAGTAACCGGATTACATGGTGACACGATCCTTCACACAACGATTTACATTTTCATTGGCGTCGTATGGTGTACTGCTGCTGTTTACTGGTTTATTTATTTTTTGGCTTATCATGAGTGAATGGACGTGTGGTGAATGCGGGAATTAATTTAATTCTAGATAAATGCAGAGTAGTCACTAAAAAAAATGTGACATTTTGCGGGTATTGATCTATATAAAAAATATATATTTTACGTGAGCTCCACACAAGCCCTGAGGAAAAAAAAATCTTTCGGGGCCTATGTCAGCTTTGGGATGCTGTGTGGAGGGTCTTTTTAGAGAGAGGTAGGAGAGAAAGTTCAAGGAAGAAAAAAGGAATGAGGAGCATTTGGGAATCTGGTGGTCAATGCGTTTAGGAGGAATGGACGTATGAATCCATCCCACTCACTGCGGAACAGGCAATTGGTCGAGAAGGTTCGATTGGAGAGGTCTAGGTTAGGTCTGCCTCTACCAGTCTCTTCCGATCCGGCCAACCGGGGTGACGTCAGGGATGATGGTTATCCAAGAATCCGCCGCCCAAACTGATGGTATTGGAAGTACTCTGAGAAAAGAAATTGCTGAGGCTTGTGTGTAGCAAAACCATGTAGGATGTAGGTATATCTGTATAATTTTAAAATAATTTATATATATAATTTATCTTTGACTTGTAATTGTACTTTTATATCTTTTTTTTGTACTTTTATATTATTCTGTTATATGTGCTCTCCCTTCACTGTCATATTTGTTTCTGATTCGTGTTATTACTACATTGTTAATGGACTATTTGTCCTTAAATAACGAACGTATTTATTATATGTAGAAGATTATAAATTACAAAGTACACAATGGCACTTTTACTACTTAGTGACGTGTGTTAAAAGATAGTTGCTGAACTGTCTGTAAGTGACGTTTAAAATGTCGATGGTCAATGCAGAATCGTTAAGCAGTTGAGTCACTCTGTTTATTTGCGCGTTCTGATAGGCAGAAGTCCTCACTTTCGGAGCATAAAAAGTGCGTGGGATCTCCCACGAGTACACTTGTTAGGGACATAAAAATTAACCTCTTTTAACATAGGCGGATTGAGTACCAGAGATTAGCTTAAAAAAGTGTTTACGTAAAAATATTTTTCTGCGGGCTTCTAAGGTGTTGAAATCGAGCAAAGGATGGATACTGGAATGGATAGTACGTATGTTCCCTCATATACAGGTAACGCATAAAGGTTTTTTGTACTTTTTCTTTTTCTAGGATATGGTTTGGTTCAGAAGGGGCCCAAATAATGGAGCTATATTCCAGGATGCTACGAACAAATGCTTCATTTGTTCTACGTATTGCAATTAAATATAAATATTATATTAAATATAACATCAAACGAATGGAGAATAGCAGAGATGAACGAGAGCACATAAGCATTAAGACGGTATTACCAGAGAAACCGGAAATTTGTCTTTTTTAAATCAAAATTCTTGACGTATTGACCCTTTTTTACAAAAAACATAAATTGATTTCGAAAGATTGTTATTTTATCTAGTAAAATTACGTTTTAAATGTCGAAAAACCAAGTTTATTTTTAATATAGTAAGGTTATATCGTTGGTCGTTGGCAGATTTGTTAAATTTTCAAACGAAAAATTGTATTATACAATATTTCAAATCACACAGCAAAATAAATCAATACCTAATCTAGTAAAAATACTATTCAGATGTTTAAATTTAGTTCAATTAAAATCATTAAAAAATAAATCTTAATTCGTGTTTTGTGACGAACACATCTCAATTTGTATATTTATTTAAGGTCTTACAAACTAAAATATTTTTAAAAATTTACACATTTATTTTGCTTAGATAGATTATTGAAAAATCATAAATACTTATGATAAAAGAAGTTCACGATTTAAAAAAATGTATCATTACGCGTTTGTGCATTTTTATTGCTTACTTGAATGTAGGTATATATTAAAGCAAATTTTGAATGAAATAAAGTCGATAATGAGTTATTAGCCCTGCAAGGGCACGATCGCATGTTGAAATTTTGAATTCTCGGCCGCTGGTAAATAGTAATGACAATGACCTTAGGGTAATGATAAAAATATATTAAATACTTAATAGTAATGACAAAAATTTACATATAGAAAAGATGATATCAAATCAAGTCTTGAATAATAGGGTAGTCAAAAATTAAGCAAAAATTACGATTATTGCGGAATTTTATTTTTATGTTGACGATTTTTGTAATACCGCCAAATCGATATTTTTTATCGTGTGACGTCAAAGCGTTAGCCGGCTTTGAAAACTTTCTGACAGTAGTTTTTTGTTGTTTGTTTGTATTTGGCGCCGTTGCCAACCACGGGCCGTTTTGGTGTTATCGGTTGTTGATCGTTTTTTAAATGAATAAATTTGAAAGAAAACATAAAAAACAAACATTTTTAGTAGGATGATTAAAATCAGAAAAATGATCTTAAATAAATAGAATAGTCCATACATTTTCAACAGAATCCCTCGTTTGTGAAAATACCCTATTGATAAGACCTATAAAATCTACATTATAATTGAACTCAAGAACGAATCGTAGAAACGACCCGTTTTAATGTAAAAAGTTTCCCGACTATGCACCGGTGCCGAAGGGATCAATGACGCTAGTTCCTCGGAGCATCTTCCATTGTAATATTTCTAGAACAAGGACAGCACTCCCACCTGACGCCTGTGCACGAAAGATTGCAACGAACCAAAAATGTATGTATGCTTAGTGTATCTTATATCGCAATGAACATAGAACGGAATATAGATGTCACGATTTCAAGCGCAAGGGTAGTTTTATTTATTTTGTTAATAATTTCGTGAGAAAGAATAAAGCTAATCAATGGAAACTGTTACAGATAGTTTTAGCCAAAACTTAGGTTTAAACAGTTGTTTCCCATGTGCGTTTATACATTTCTTTGGAAAAAATACACCTTTTAGTAGTTAACACATATTTTTTATAAACTAATTAACAATTTATTTTTTACTTGATGGAAATGGTAGGAAAAACTTAAATTCAACCAAATCATAATTTCTTGTATTTATAAAGTAAAACGATTTACGTGAGTGATTTGTGTTTTCACAAATTAATCATTTAAAAAAAAGGAATATTTGCGGCACGTCCCAAAGTGGAAGATACTTTTAGTATCGCCCTGTTGTTAGACCACGGACTTTACAGAATCGAAACGTTGCTTAAAAATGGCTTTAGCCGTATTTTTTACTAGACCTGAATAGCCAGTTACTTCCCCACCTTCTTCTTCCCCATCTCCTTCCCCTCCCCACTTACCTCCAGCCTCACAACATATCCCAAATGGGGATTCCACGGTCTCAGTGGCACCAGATGGTAGCAGTTGGGTCTCTTGTGAGGTATTCACATAAAATAAAACGTTTCTTAGTATTATAAACATTAATCGAAAATTATGATTTAGCATTAACCTCCACCACCCGTTTAAATTTGTATTAAAGTATTTTAATTTTTTTTTTCATTTCAATTTCATTTTTAGTGCCGGCAACCCGGGCATTTATTAAGGTAAAATAGTATTTTATAAACAAATAAGTTACCCGCCTAACTAGACGTTGTCTGTTCTGAGACGGGAACTTGGTTGAGCCCTTACACAATACACAGCTATTCTTATCTCTCACCTGCAATACACATCTGTACCGATGTACTTGGTAATTGTATTGAAACATTTCATAACCTACCATCCTCCTGTAGACCTTTCATTTTTATTATCCACATTCAGTTTCAAATTGATCCTCACCGCTTAAACATCTCCGCTACAATATCCCGTAATTCACTCGCTGCCGGTGTAAATTCGCCGCTGCTAAAGAAAGTACCGATACTAATATACAAATAAGTACAGTGTAATATAAACCAGCTCGACAGAAGAAAGTGTTCCGTAGTATATAAGTCATTTCTTTCCTGTCCTTTACCTGTACGTACGTATTTTTTCCAAGTGCAGTGGTTTCATCATAAATATACATTTCAAAGTTCCTTTGATTACAAAATTACACAAAAATACACCCAAGTATTGTTTTAATTCATGCAATTAATTTGAACAAACACCCTCCTCGCACACGCTTGTTGTAAATTGAACGCCTATGATTGTTAAGAACATTATCATTAAATCTCTGCTAAGTGTTGGTACCCTGACACGTCAACTAGCATTAAAGTTTCGTACTTAGTACTTAGTCGACAAACACATGCTATTACTTACATAAGATGAGCCTAAATGTACGCAATGTAACTTATGCTTATATGATTTATGAGACTTGCATCGTGTCAGGCATGAGACGCCAGACACGAGAGACAAACAGGCGGCCCGACCAGAATGATTCCTTAATCCGCGAAACTTGGCACAAATTGGATAACTTTTAGTCATACGTTTTCCTTGAATTTGCATAACTAACGGGGCGTGGCAGTGTGGCCCAATTAGCCGACATTTGCTGATTGGGTAAACCCTAGTTAGCGGATGTTGTTACACCTCCGCGCCGCAGTCAGGCTTCTATTCAAATAATTCGTCGGTTCCAGCCGCCACTAAACGAGTGCTTATGATTACACGACTAATTAAAAATATAGAACGGCCAATCGAGGTGAAAAACTGTACATTTTGAATTTATAATGCCATAACGTTGAATTGAACTGTTGAGTTACTAGTTACTATTTAACGGGAGTCAGGAGTAACTAGTTAATCAAACAAAATTCTTGACATTTTTTTAATTTTAATTTTTCACTTAACGAGTAAAACGTCAAATTAATTGTAATATTTGAAGACAATATTTAGTGACACTCAATCGAAAATTTGAAACAGAGAAATCAGAAAAAGAAACGGTCACAGCAGATTTTCGTTTTTAGATTGAGTGTCGCAAAATATTGTCTTCATTAATTAAATATAACAATTTGAGGTTTTACTCATAAAGTTAAAAAAAAGTATAAATATTTATCTTGGACTTGCAGAAAAGTCAACGGATGTCGCATATTAAATAAAAAAATGATAAATTTATCCAACACACGAGAAACATGAAAAAACGGAGTTAGAAAAAGAAATTAAAATATCCATCTTTATGAATTCAAAGTTTCCCGCCGAAATTTGTAAAAAATTATGAAACTTTGGGGATTGTTTTTACATGAAAAGACAAAAAATTGAGTTAATGGTAACGGTTATAATACATTTTCCTAAAAAAATATGTGTGCGTTTTTATTTTTTTCGTTATCAGTTTATACGTGAGAAAGTTTATAAAAAACGTGAGGTAAGCCATTTTTAAAACTTTTTTAAGATTGCATTTAAATTTTTTATATTTCAAAAATTATATGTTTATTTTAAATTATACATTTTGGTAGCATATTTCATCACCTTCAAAAAAAAGTTTTTAGTTTTCAGAAGCGTTCAGAAATACTCATTTGGATTTATTATTTATTTGGATTTTATTGCAATGCTGAATTTTGATATTCTGACAAAATTTTACTCCACTGTACTTTTGTATCTCTTTCTCTCTGATGTCATTTCACAATAAAATGCCACAATTAAATGTTATTATTTTTTTAAAATTATTTATAATATTTTCTTTCGATTTTAACTGTAACATGTAATCATTGTTTATGTTATATATATACCTTAAAACCACTCGAACGCTTTTTGCCACAATATGGCACTATTTTCAAAACCACGGAATGTTTCGCTGCCAGATATGGCAAATACTCCCTAAATTCTTTCTAAAGTTTTAAAGTTTTAAAGTTTACGATTTTATACATTTTTTTTTATAAATCTTACGAATATGTGATAATTGACAAAAGATAGGTGAATTTATTGGCTATATGGAACTATAAAGATTATATTTTTTAATGTTGGACGGAAAAATTTCAAAATGTTTTTAAAAAATTGTTCTGTCGCTCCAGTGGTTAGATATCAAATAAATAAATAAAATAGGCCCGAGGCCTGAGTGATTAAGTAGAATACTCACTCTGGTTCCTGCTCCAGTACTAGCTCCTCGAAGTCCAGTACGATGCGGTATCCGGGGGGCGCCGTGACAGCCGTGTCGCAGTGCGCCCCATCAGGGTATGCCCGCGGAAAGCCCGGGGAGGTGAGCTGGGCACGGGGGCGCGCGCGGGACAAGGCCAGCGCCCCCTCGCACAGGGGGCCCCCCTGGATCTCCGTGGGCTCTGCAACAACACCATTAACACATAAAAAACTGGTTCAAAACAATACATATTTTTTAGGGTTAAAAAGGGGGTGAAGATGATTTTTAAAATTTATAATATGAAACTGCACAAGAGTCCCAACTGCTCCCGTTTGAAGCCAGTGAGACTATGGCATCCCCGATTGGGGTATGTTGTGATGCCGAGGGGAGTGGGGAGGGGAAGGAAACGGGGGGGGGGGGGGGGGGGGGGGGGGGGAGGAAGGTGGGGAAGAAATTAGCTATTCAGGTTTGGTCACCAAATACGGCTAAAGTCATTTCAAGCAAAGTTATAATTCTAAATGGTGGTTTTACACCAGGGCGATACTGAGAGAATCTTCCACTCTGAAATTTGCCGCAAATTTTACGAATCACGTCATTGCATTACCTCCACACAGGAGGCCCTGAAGAAAATAATTTCCCTCAGGGCCCATGTCATATCGGCTACCATAACACGGTAATATGCCTAGCATTGTGGTCGTAAAATCAACAAATTTTATAATTACTAAGCAAACAATAAAGACAATTAAAATATATATATATTTGAGGATGCTGTGGGTAGGGACTTTTTCGAGAGATGAAAGAATGAACATTGGTCTTAAGAGACCCCCATTGTAGGAGGGAGTAAACACAGAGGTCGGTTAATTGTTCCACAGCCGAGCTATTGAACGAGTAGTAGAAACGCCTCATTCTGTTTGTTTGGGTGCGCTTTGGCTTCTTTCCCAACTATGCACAGGTGTCGGAGACCAGTGACAAGTTTTCCTCGGAGCATCTTCCGTTGTAACACCGGCAGTACAATAACAGCATTCCTACCTGTGCCTGTGATCTAAAGATTGCAACCCGTTTGTTAAGATACTCTATTTAACAGACCCTCCGTTTCTGCACAGAGTTAAATTTTTTTTCGTTTATTTGGGGATATTTGAAGTAGATACTTTTGATGTATCTATTTTAAAGTTAATTTGATGTATTTTGTATTGAAATTAACATTTTTATTAATTATATATTTTTATGTAATTTTTAATTAAAATGATGCCACAAAGCAATTTTGCAAATATTGAAGAAATAATTTTTTAATGATTTTTAAAGGAATCCTTTCCGAACATTTATTTACATAGATACATTTTATTAACATATTTTTTATTTGCAGTAAATTTTTAATTTTTCTGTTTATTGTAGTAATTTTTATGTTAGTTAATTATTGTTATGTAGTTCCAACACTATTTTTATGCAAATATATTTTTTCCTTTACCCGTCTCAGAGCAGACACTTCTCGCGAGGCGAGTAACGACATGCATTTGTAACTATATTCCATCATATTAATAAACTAACAGGTTTCCTGCTATTTTTCATTAATTAATTCCAGCACATAGTTTTTCACATGTCCATGAATGGAGTAAGTCGGTTTATAATTATTTAGGATTTGATCTAAGTAGGTTCGGATTGATCTAAATTCCAGATTGACCCGATAGCAAACGAAGCCAGCGAGCACCTCATACTCTAGGAACGTTTCTAAAGTTAATTAGAACCTGTTATTGCCAAGTCTAGGCCGAGCCAAATAAATTTTCCCTGGCGGAGAATCAAGGAAATGATTTAATGAAAAACGTCCATCAAGATTCGAGGAGATCGCTGCTGGCAACTTATACTGTTATCTTTATTTTTCTCAGTATTTGTTGCTGGCTTTACATTTTCTTTACCCACAACAACTATAAATTGTGTCAACTTATCATCAAGCATACTAATTTTAGTTGACAGTACTACTAGACTCAGGTTCAATGAACTCAAATTTACAATTTAATATTTGATTTTAGTTATTACGTTTAACCAAAAAAAATTGATTTAAAAATGATTGGTTTTGTCGTTCATTTTTATTTAATTTTTATAACAACTTGAAAGATATACAATTAGATAAATTAAATGCTTCCAGGAGGTTACAAAAAAGCAGGTATTCATTCTTGGAAAAATTTTATAAAAGTATTTATTTATTTTAAGTTGCTATCTATATCTTGCTAGGCGAAAGGTTTCGTCTAACGAATTTTCAGGTCGCAAATTACGGTCGTGATGACATGAATTATTAATTTAGTTAACTATTGGGAAAGCTAGAGTTGAATCCAGATAAGTTTGTAGTCAAAATATTTGACCAAACAGAATAATTATATTTTTAATAAAAAGTTGTAGCATATATCTTGTACGCATATGAGCTACTTTATTTATTTGTGTTTCAATTTTAAAATATGGCCAATAAAGAAACTTATTTATATTCAGGCAATTATTTGTGAGTTGATGATTATATTTTATAAAATATGTTTCCCTATCTACTATGTCAATATACGGAAATATAAAACAAATAATAAAAACGATTTTTTTAAATATTATTTTAAAGGCTTAAATTTAAATTAAAAAAACTGATTTAGGTTTGAACACAGATTTATCGCACGTAAATTTAAAATTAAGACCAGAAAACGCTTCTTTTGATGTTATTTTTATAGTTTTTACTTAATTATATTATCGTGGAGGTTTGGTAAGATTTTTTTTAATAATTGCTATTAGCTCACAAAAGTATGTCAAATTGGCGTCTAAAATAATGAAACATTGAATTCTTTAATTACCTTTATTTTACAATTTAAAACATAGAGTATCACATATCAGTACCAGATATTTACTCGTATACCTTTTGAGCACCCTTGAGGTGATTTTCACAAAAACGGCGCTATATAAATCGGCCTAATATTATTATTATTTGAGCTAAAGAAGAATTACTCAGTTTAGATGAGTATTCTGGTCGCAAATCCAAATTTAAGATTTGTATGAAAATTGTCGTGCAGCTCTTCCCCCAAACCTGAGCCAGTGTGCGACAATGAAAAACGTTTTAACTTTTACCGATCAGAATCGTTTCCAGTTGAAATAAAAAAGGACCACAATGAGGTGAAATGAAGCGATTTCATCTAAAACAACGTCGATTTGAACTTTTCCTTGGGGGGTTCTCGATTATGCTGGGGGGGAGTCTTCTAAGTGAACTTTGCGGTAGAGAGATACTTCTTCTAGTTGACATTCGAAGCAACCGCTCGAATGTCTCGACTGTATAGGATATACCGTTGTGTTGTGGCGTTGTGGCTTCTTCTTGTACTCGAAGAAGTTTGTAATATGTGTGTAATATTATGTGAAGCTTTTCTGAACTTTAGGGATTTATAACGTGACTCCATCACCGCCTAACTATCTAATGGGAGTAATTAGGAATAGTATGCACTTTCAGAAAGCCATGTTTATTTATTTATTATTATTTAATCTATACATATATTATAATTACATGTTATTTTTTCAATGCCTGTCTCACTAGGGTAAACCTGTGTCGAGACAGACGTAGAGTTACATAAATTGTATACAAACATGGTTATTTGAATATGAAGGTTAATTACATTTTAGGTTCAATACAATAAAAGGCAGTTGATTGGAAGTGTGAATTAATTCTCTAAAGAGTTTCATCTTACAAATCACAGGAAAGGTTATTAAACATATATTACATACATAAATTAAAATGATATTACAGTAAAATGAATTGGAAATGGAATAAATTGATAGAAATATACATGATATTACATACATATATTAAAATGATATTATAGTAAAATGAATTGGAAATGGAATAAATGGATAGAAATATATATTAAAATGATAATTATGTTAGTTTATTTGACGGGATTCTATTGTTTTTTATTTTATTTATTTTTAATTAGGTCGTACGTAATTGGGTATTTTTGTCTATTTTGTAAATTTACCCTTTACCTATCATGATTGGACCTTAGTAATTTTCATGTTTAAGAAAGGAGTTTTTTTACGATTACTTGAGGAAAATAATTTATTTCGTGGCCTTTGTCTTTGGGTATGCTATGTGGAGGGTTTCAAACAATTATGTGAATAACTTACAGGAGTCCCAACTGTTCCCAACTGGAGCCAGTGAGACTATGGCATCCACAATTGGGGTATGTTTTGAGGCTGAAGGTAAGTGAGGAGGGGAAGGAGATGGATAGGAGAAAGATGGAGAAGTATATGGCTATTCAGATCTAGTTACCTAACACGGCGAATGCCATTTCAAGTAACATTCGATTCAGAATGGTGATCATAAACCAGGGATACAGAGAACTTATGCCACTCTGGAACTTGCCGCAAATATACCTTATATTATTTTATATGATTAAATTAAATAAAAAGTATCTGCGCAGGCAGGGATTTTAGCTCGACCACGGAGACCGTCCGGGTATTTTCATTAAATAAAGAAGAGGGAATTCTAGGCAGGAATATAAGAATAAGAGGTGGGTAGGAATCTGGAGTGACATATGAATCCATTCCTATACGGTGCAAGACGTTTGGTTGAGAGAATCTGGTTCGAGAGGTCAAATATCAAAGTATCCCTCAACCGGCCGCTTCGCTGTGCCACCAGGCCCTGGACAAACCTCACCACATAAACCTTGGCACCCCTGGTAAGTCATCAAACGTAGCGAACCGCATAAGGTGACTTATCGCAGAGGCGTTGGTTTACCAGTGAATACACCCTGGGCCGGCGGTACTCATAACTGTCTCCCGAACAAAAAAAAAACTATTAGTGTAGCTTGACAATTTAATTTAGGTGCACTGGTAAAAATGTGTTCAATTTTCTCCCACGATGATAAAACAGAGAAATATTCATTCCGTTGAATAAAGTGATATTCAATGTATTTTTCTAATAAAAGTCTCATGTCAAAGAAAAGGAATCATTATTTCTCACCAGTGATTTATTTACCTGCAATAATTCTTTAAATAAATCATAAAAGAATTCAAAATATTTCCCGCGAGTAATTTCACTTTCCGTAAGACTTTTACTTTGAAATTCTGCTGATAAAATATTTTGTGACATTGAGGCAGATTGTTAATTCCAAACAAACAAGAACTTTAAAGCAATTCCGTAAAATCAACTCTCGGATCGAATTTCAAAGACACGAAGTAATCCGTACAATAAATAAACCAACATTCTTTCGTGTAAAATAATTGATGGAAAATTATAAATCCTATTTGAGCCCAAACAAAAACCAAAGTTTGTTTAATTTATATTAGGAACACTTCGGATTTGTTCATATTTAATTCATTACTTTACGAACTCAAGTTATGGGTTGAGTTTTCAGAATTTATGGAAATTGTTCTTTTATTGTTTTTCAGAATCTAAAGTTCTATTATAATACTTTTTGTTTAAAAAAAGACAAACATTCTCCTGTTACGAATAACATGAAAATATTTGAAAATCTCCTATCTCCATCAACACACTAAAAACAACAACTTAAAAGGTAGTAAATAATATTAAAAAATACATAAATAATTCTATTCGTAATAAAGTCATGAAATGATTTCTTGGATTATGTACAAGTACATGTACATTTGGGAGGCGTGTATGGATACCGCCGCTCCAGGAACCATTTAATGGATATCAACACCTCTGCCACAAGTCACTACAAGTGGTTCGCTACGTTTATTTACTTAGTAGGGGTGTCCGGGTTCACGGGGAGAGGTTTGTCCAGGTCTTGGCGGCGGATGCGCCTGCCCACTAACTTCCTGGCAGGTCGGATCGGGAGAGACTGGGTGAGGGAGACCTTTTGACCTCTCCAGAAGGATTCTCTCGAAACATCACCTTGCACCACAATGTAAGGGATAGATCCATCGTACATCAAAAACTAACGTTACGTTGATTATTTTACTATACATATTGTGAAGGCGATAACTAATAATTTTCGTTAAACACTTATTGTGATCCTAGAAAGAAGTATATTTTACTTGGAAAAGTTAACAATTTACTTATCTAAGAAATTAATTGTATAATACTTGATGGAATTCGAGTAATCAAATTATCTGGTTCGTTCCATTAAACGCTAGTTCGTTTCAGAAATTGCCTCTGGTATTTTATCTTCACGATTTTTTAAAAATGTACATCCATTGGCCGCTCCAACTGACTGCATCCATTTGCTAAATGGAAACCCATTAAGTGGTGGTCACTTTGTTCGTTTTGTTAAAGGAGAAAGCGGTAACCAGTGACAGTTAGTTAGAAGCCTCTCACGAGAACGGAATACTCTTATTTCTGCATCCTACTTGTATATAACATCTCAGATCTCACGTTTCACATAAACCAACTAAAGGTAGAAGTCGCTAGGGGTCCGGGAGCTCTAGCACGGTAAAATCGATAACTTTACGGAACTTCCGATGATTTAATATGGATGTCCCTAATACAGTCTGGCTGTCAAAGCCAGGCCGATATTGACAGAGAATAAATAATAAATCGATAAATAATAATCGGCAACACTGGCGGACCTGTCCACGAATTCACATTCCGAAAAGCCAAACGCCAATGAATTAGTAAAAATATTAATTAATTGGAAACGTTGATTTTAAATACTAACTTAATTATGCATGTCAGTCAGCATTTATTATTTGACGCTAAACGGGAGTTAATTAGTTAATGAGGTGTTTATTCATATTTCAATCATTTTATTACTCAAAGATCGAATGGAATAAAATGATTACGCCCTGGATGCATTATTTAATTCTGTGGATCTCGTATACGGCTTCTTCCATTTCTAAGAGCATCGTTAGTTCAATAAGTTCATTAAACAAGTCAGTAATTTTGCGTAACAAACGGCATTATCCAAATATTTGCCTATATTGACTGTTAACCGAAACTGATCTGATACTATGAAAGGCGGGCTAAAACTTATCAATCGTCGCGTCGTGCGTAGGTCGGAATATCTCTTACCAATTGTTAACCGTGACTACTAATCGTTGATGAGCAAATACTATTGATAAGTGATACATAGTTGACGGACTTGGTCAATATCGGATTGAGGGTTTCATCGATCGACCATGCTAGGTATCCAGAGAAAGTGATTCCTGTCGCTTAATCAATATTATAAACTTGATATTTTAAGAAGATATGTAAGATAAAAATATAAAAAGAGTATAATATTTTCCTAGTCACACTCAGTAGGAGATCCTGTGCGGAGGAGGACTAGGTTTTGGAGAGTAGGTTTTCAGGGACTTCCGTATTTCAACTTCAAGGTTTTGGGTATTTTCAGTAACCTCTACGATAATGTTTTTAAAATATTTTTCTTTAATTCAGTTCTTTTTGTGACAATTTTCAATGTACTTAGTTATTGATTTAATTTGTTTAATATTAGTTGGTAGTTTGTTGTCTAAATTTGCAGATAGATTTTCAAAGCTTCTTTGTCCACTTCGGTTTATTCGCTTATCTCTTTGCTTTGCTCTGGTTTTAGGATTATGTGATGAATCAGAATATTTTTGCGATAGGTTTTTTTTTTGTACCAGGAACGTTGAACTGTTTAAAGATTTCTGTTGTTGACGTCCTTATAGGAAACTTTAATATGGCGTTTCTGAGTGTTGTTTAGTCAATGTGACTTGATGCTGCTGAGACCCATCCTACTCTTCCATTTTCCAAATGAGAGTGGCATAAAGTATGTACATATTATACAATGAAGGTATTCCGGTGGAAGAATTATGTAAATAAAACGCGAGTATGATATTATAAGTTAGTTAAATAGTAGCTCTTGTCAGCGTAATTCTTTGTTTTGTTTGTTCATTATTACAGCCTTCTGAGTCCCCATTTTCTTGTTAATGTTAAATTATGACAGGAAACGTAATTACATTTTCGTAGAAGACGTCAGAAATTGTTTAAATTATTTAGAAAGTAAGAAAGGGAATTCCTAATGTTAATGTAATATCCAGAGTAGAACTTGATATAAAGGTCATTTTGACGTTATTAATATTTTAGTTTATAAAAGAAGTTTGTAAAAATATTTAGTGAGCTAGCTAGTCAGAAAATACTCCTTCGCGTTCATATACAGATATACCAAACACAGAACTCTTACAATTACCTATAACAAACACAACATTTGGACAAAGAAACTTCCAACACATTGCCCCTAAAATATACAATAACCTTCCTGACAGAATAATCAATTTATTTTTTAAATCTTGATTAAAGTAGATTTTTTACTAATAAATGTGTTATTTTACACAGCTGGTAAACTAACATAAATGTAATGAAAATGAAAAACCATACTAACCATAAAATTTAAAACAAATTTATTAGTAAGGGGGTTAATCATCAACAAAGGTCGTGCAGTAATTAAACTCGTCGAAATCAAAATTGAAAAATCATATGCAAGGCTTATTTATTACACATTTCCGAAATCGACTCAATAAAATATTCCAAAATTGCACGAATTTTTTACTCTTTAGTTGGTTTAAACAAAAAAATGTTTCATGTTCGTAATAAGAATTAACTTTGTGGTTCGCCATAATTTACAATAAAATATATTATTGTAAAATGTAATTTTATTGTAAAAAAAAAAAAAAAGTTTGTCCAATAATTTTTTGGATTTTTCCATATTTATATTTCCGCTACGTAAAAGCTTCCTCAGAAATGCAGATATCCAATGTTTTTTTACGTTTTTTCCACACAGTTGTGATTGTGGAAACATTCCTCATTGGTGGCAAGTGTAAATAATGCTCTGTTCCCACTGGGAGTCAAAAAGCTCCCGGCTGCTTTTTCCAGCAAAAAACCGTGTTCCGAGGAAGCAAAAAATGCAGCCACCGTCAGATTCTGTACTAAATCGTGGCTATAATAATTTGCGTCGCCCTAAGAGCGTCGTGTTATTGTGGGTAAAATATTATTTTTATTTTGTTATGATTTTTGATTGTACTGTATCCATTATACACTATAGAGGGTGTTAATGGACGTATTTAAATTACTTTAAGCAGTGATTCCTGTAATGAAATGAAATTTTGATGTCCGGCGACATTTTTAGATTTCTATTTCTTTCAATTTTTTTACTTCAAAATCAAACTTGAGGTGTTTTCTCACAAAAACGGCGCTCTACAAATTATCCAATTATTATTATATAGGCAGCGAAATGCTTAATTTATTTTATAATTATGAATTATTATTTAATTTCAAATAATCTTTTTTCTAGGTAGTTAGATATATCTCCTTCAATCTTCACTTAGTGGCGTTATTTTTAATTAAACGAAAACAATTCTCTTATTTAAATACTTGTGTTTCACACTCTTATTTAAGAAAGATATATGTTCATTTATTTTTATAATTAATTTTTATTTATGATAATTCTGCACAAGAGGCTCAACTGCTCCCATCCGCTATGAGCCAGTGAGGCTACAGGATCCTCAATTGGGTATATTGTGAAGCTGAAAGTAATTGGGAGGGGAGGAAGATTGGGAAGAACCTGAATACTCACATCTGGTCACCAAAAGCCATGAATAAAAATAAGCAAATAAGCTACATCTCTATTCTGCATGGTGGTATTTTATCAGGGCAACTCTGAGAGTACCTGCCACCGAGAATTAGAGGATTGAACTTATGGATGTTGGATTAAGAGACAGATGTACTTACCGTCAGCCAGCGGCCTCTCGCAGACATAGAAGTTGGGTGCTTTGCAGTCGCGGTCGTTCCAGCGGTGGCTGTCGGCCAGCGTGGGGGGCGCGGGGGGCGCCGGAGGCGGAGGACTGTAAGCCCTGCGCAGCTCCACGCAGTCCTGCCCTGATAACCCATCGTCGTTGGGCTGCCGATTGTATCCGCCGTGCGCTGCCCAACCGGGGAACCAATCTGCAACACACACAATTATTATTAGTAATCAAACATATTACATAATTACCGATGCATTATTCTTTGATCAAAAGTAGACTGTTGTAGTTTTCAGATGTTATTTTAATATCAGTTTAATACAACAAAAATAAAAGTATGCAGAATTATAATAGAAAATACACACAAAATTATCATTAATTTTATTCTCAACATAGTTAGATAAAATATTTAAAAAAAATAATAAAAAATGTAATTATAGACCATTAAACATCGACCAAGTAAAAATAATATGTCACCTTGTCAAGGAAACGTGTATATTAATTAGTGAAAATCTTCTAAAAATCAAAATTTGAGTTAAGTATTCAGTTATAATATAATTGATATGTAAAAGTGTACCCTATATCTGGAACAATACTCAGATTTATCATAAACACAACCAAATCATTTAAAAAGCAGAAAAACTGGTAGTGAATCAAACGAAATGTTACATTTGTACCGGACATTTTCTCCCGGTTTAATTTGTATAGCAAATTTAGTATGCAAAACCCAGACACATGTAAAGAACATTTGATTTATGGTGGACATTAGAATATTGCTTTCCAACGATGATGTAATAGTTTCTACGTTTTGAAATATGGTAGTAAAAAATAGTCGATATAAACTATTTTGTTGCGTTAAAAAGCTTGTACATAGTTCACAAATAGATATCTCAGGCTTTGAAAGTTACTTTAAATAATAAACGATATTTGCCTGTAAAATGTGCGTACATAATGTTTCCACAGAAAATATTCTGCCCTTCCGTTCGATGACGTCAGAAAGGCCTATCTTCTTCAGTAGGGTAGGTATTGGGTCAGTGGTTTTAAGTGTGAGTGGGTGGGAAGAAGGGGGGGGGGGTGTAGTGATAAAAGGGTAGTTTTAGGGCCTCCGCCAGAAGATTTTATTATTTGTAAAAGGTTTAATTGCCCGTTTAGCTGTGTACGGTAGTTAGGCTAGTTCCGCAATCTGAATGGATTGGTGGGATATTATATTAGTTTTATGATGGTCGCTGGAGTCTTCTTCAATTTGCCAGACCTATAAAAATACTTGACCAGTTAAATTATTTCTTTTTGAATGATCGTTTTGTATTATTAATAATTTTACACTGCGGAAGATGTTGGTAGTAAAAAAATAAATGTTAAACGGAAATCATAAAATTGAAAAACTGAGTGTTTTAAATATTTATTGTCCTTCATCCTTAAAAGTTTATGGTATGTATTGTATATTATGCAATGTAGGGTTAGTCGGGGGCTTTTATCATTTAATAGTAGCGTCATTTTAAAAGCAAAGGTCTTGCGCGAGAACCGATAGAGGGACCCATCTGGCCCCCTAGCACAGTCGATTTCTAAAGATTGATAGGATAATTTTCGGTAACTTCTCATCGTTCCCTAAGACAATTCCACTTAGCCATTGTGATTTGTTACGTATTCGTTGTATATGCAGTCATGCTAGGGAACGATGAGAATTTACCGAAAGTTAGCCTATCAATCCTTATCGATCGACTGTGCCAGGGGGACTGGTCCTTAAAACGATTCGGAAAAGTGGTGGGTGCCCTCGACTGACCTTCGTCCTTGAGAAATGTTTAAATGACACGCAACAAATAATTTCGATGTCTGCGTCTAATAGTAGTCCCAGAGAGCTCTTACGTACGTCATTGACGATCGTCCTCTCTATTCTCATACGTCTAGCATGAAAAAGACAGAAGATACTAGAACGATGATTTCACGTACTGCCTCTCTGTGGGACTACTATGCGCTGTGAAAGTTATTTCAATTGGTTTATTACACATATTCCCGGTTTTGAAATGATTTTTTTTTATTGCTTTGTTTTATCTGCCAACCAAATTTAAGAGAAATAATTTATTGAAATACTTGAATTACTATAGAAATATTCTGATACTTAAAAACATTATTATAGTTATACAGTATTTGTCTTTTTTAGATTTGTACTTAATCGGGAGTTAGGTAATATTCGGTATCTCTTAAGCGTTAATACGAGTAAAAATTTGGTAAATGTAGTTCAGCAGTATGGAAACGTGCATTATTTTTGACAATCAAATGGATATGTACTGTTAGCTCATAATGAACGGAAACGGAAAACGCATTTTTTCATTGACCTAGTAATTCCAGTAAAATATGTGCAAAGTTCAAGCTATGAGAGCTCATTATTCACGAGTTTTTGTTACTGCAGAACAAAAGTATAAGAAGATTTTCTCCTTTATTATATGAACACCGAGCAAGCGTCTCAGCTCATGTCTATGGTCTCAACTGCTCCCTCCCGCCTGGAACCAGTGAGCCATCAAGGTATGTTGTAAGGCTGAAGGTAAGTGGGGAAGGGAAGGAGATGGGGGAGATGAAGCAGGAGAAGTACCAAGCTATTCAGATCTAGTAAAAAAATACGGCTAAAGCTATTTCAAGTATAGTTTCAATTATAAATAGCGGTCTTACACCACGATATCTTCCACTCTGGAACGTGCCTCAAATATACCTTCTATTATTTTAAATGATTAACTTGTGAAAACACAAATCTATCCAATAATAATTATTATTAATATTAATAAAAATTATTATTATTAGATTTATGTAGAAAATGTATGGCTTTTCCGGAAACTATAGAACACATTATATCAGGATGTTCTATATTAGCGCCGTCTGAGTATACATTTAGGCACAATCAGGTTTTAAAAATAATTCACCAAAGTTTGGTAATTAAACATAACTTGATTGACTGTCATAATATAGTACCATATTATGAATACGAACCAAATTCATTTTTAGAAAATAATTTCTTTAAAATTTACTATGATAAAACTATACTAACAGACAGACCAATTGGTCATAATAGACCTGATATAGTTTTACATGACAAAATTAAAAAAATAACTTATATTATTGATGTAGCTATTCCAAATTCCTGTAATATTCAAAAATCTGTTTCTGAAAAAATAAGAAAGTATACAGATTTAGGAAATGAAATTAAAAGAATTTGGCATTCTCAGACTATAAAAATATTACCTTTTGTTATTTCGGCTACTGGCATTATACTTAGCTCTCTTATTAAAAATTTAGGCATATTAGATTTGTCAAAGAATTTGTATATAAAAATGCAAAAATCAGTCATTTTAAATACATGTAGAATTACGAAAGATTTTTTAAATATTTATAAATTTTAAATACATATAGAATTACGAAAGATTTTTTAAATATTTATATTGAGGGATCAGTAGGATTTATCGGTCAAATTAGGAATTCCACAGAGCCGAACCCTCTGATATGAAAATATCTGGAGACGGTGAATTATATTCCCATTTAATAGTTTGGTAGATTAACGTGTTGTTCTTGTATTGTTTTGTATTAATTATACTTATATAATACACTTGCATAACGTGGATTTACTAGATGATCATTTATATGGAAAAGTGTATGAAAGGGTTTAGTTTTTCCTTTGGGAAAAACTAAACCCGTTCCTGTAAATCTGGTGAATAAAAAAATAAAAATAATAATAATAAGTTCTTTATTCCAGAATGTGGGGAGGTGAGTGCAATCCCACACATCCCATAGATATTATATGTACATATAATATTGAAAAGCATAAATATTTTATAGATATGAAACGTAAAAAATAAAAAAATATATAAACATAAAAGTAAAGTAAAAGTAAAAATCAAAATCAAAAAGTAAAAAAGATATAAAAATAAAAGTAAAGTAAAAGTAAAATCAAGACACGGAAACGCAGGAATCCATCGGATCTAGGATTGTGGGAGCCAGTGTCTTTCTCCAATGGTCTTCTATGCTCGATCCTGGGGTCATACGGGATTCTATGACGAGTATGTTTCTGGAGCGGTTTATTCTTTCCCTCAGTCCTGCAACCCTGGTTCTTATTACAGCTTTGAATCCTGGAACTCGCCCTTCTGTGAACATTGAGGAGGCACTGCAGTGCCTGGGAAGTCCGAATAGCAAGCGGTATGCATTGTTATATTGCACCCGAAGCCTTTCCATGGTGCTTTTTTTGAACTTTGCCCAGAGCTCGCACGTATACAGAGTAGTGCAAAAGGCTAGAAAGAGCGTCCTTTTCACCCGTGGACTGCAAAGCTGAAATCTTCTACTAAGCATGTTACATATTATGCTCAGTACTCGCCTCTGCCTGTCAATATCTTCATCATCTGTTAATTTATTATTGATGATATGTCCAAGATATTTGGTGTCTTCTACTATCTTCAGAAGCTCACCGTTCAAAAAGGCAGGGGGAATGTTTATGGGGCCTTTGCCGTGTTTTATAACCAACAGTGCTGTTTTTTTCGCATTATAAATCATGTTAGTTTCGTGTGCATATTCTTCACAGATCTTCAGAAGCATTCGTAATCCCCTTATCGACGGTGCCATCAGAACCATGTCATCTGCGTAGCTCATATTGTTAATAAATAGGCCTCCGATGTGGCAGCCCACTCCAGCATTGTTTAACCTGCGGGTTAGTTCATCCATGTAAATGTTAAATAGTACTGGGGACATACATCCTCCCTGTCTGACCCCGCTTTTCAAGAAATAGGGTTCTGAGAATCCATCTTTCCATTTTACAAGGTTTTCCTGTTGACGGTGCCATGCTTCGAGAATTTTTACCACTTTACATGGTATTCCTCTTTCCTTTAGTTTTTTCCATAATAAGGGATGGGAAACTCTGTCGAAAGCCTTGCTAAGATCCAGAAAGCATGCATAGGTTGTTGTTTTCTTCTTCCTGTAGTATTCCAACGTCCGTTTTACGCAGAATATAGCCGAGTCCGTGGAGCACTCGCTCTTGAAGCCCATCTGATTATCTGTCGTTCTCATATGGGATCCGACTTGATCTAAGAGAACTCGTTCAAATATTCTAGCGATGGCCGTGGCGATGGATATCGGTCTGTAGTTTTCCTGTAGAGTTATGTCTGTCAGTTTAGATTTTATTATCGGTATGACAATTGTCTTTGTCATATCCTTAGGTAGATAGCCACTCTTTAAGATGTCGGTGAACAATGTTGCCAATAGTTCCATAATCGCTGCCCCTGCATGTTTAATGTGTTCGGTGCTTAAACCGTCATGCCCAGCAGATTTCCCAGATTTCATGTTACTAATGGCCGATTTTATCATGTTAGTTGTGACGATGGGATCGATATCATCATAAGCAGTCAAATGCGTTTCGTTTGAGTCGATAGTCGGTGTGGTGGTTGCGAAATGCTCTTTGAAAATGTTTGCAATTACTTCTGGATTCGTCTCTCCGCGTATGTTGCACGAGATTTTACAGCGCATGTTTAACAATTTATTTGACTTGTTCCAGAATTTTTTGAAGTCACGATTAATAAAATCAATAAAATTTAAACGCACCGAGATCTGAGCTCGCCGTATCCGGATTGCTGGTCGAGAGTCTTACCCCTCGATAAGATAAATATACTTTGTATAAATGGGGGAAATCTGATAAATTAAGTAAATTTTCCAATAAATTTAAAGCTTACCTTTGGGTATGAAGGAACGGATACGAAAACTTATGATTTTAAACCATTAGAAGACATCCCCAAATACTTTCCCGTGAAATGCAAAGAACACATTCCCGACCTGGTGTTTACATAGCCACCACAATCCATCCCGTGTTTACTTTTCTTCTCGAGAAAGGGAAAAGTCGGTTTATTTATCACCGTTATTATTTGAAGGTTTTGGCGGCGAGAAAGGCTCCAGATGTTTGCTATTTTAAAAGTTCAGTCTTGAACGGAGCGTTGACATTTAGAGTCAGTCAATAATAAGGCTTCTGAAAAGATGGGCGTTCCGGTTCCGTATAGGGCAGGTTATAAGCGGAATATTCAATGGTAACCCACCGATAATCAACTTATTTGTAAAACATTCATATTTTTTCGGAATTCTATGTTATTAATACGCTAACGTCTGTTGTACACACTCGCCCGACGTACTAGATACAAACGGAAGTGCTGCCATCTATAATACCCAAATAGAATTTATTGAAGTCTCACAATATCTTTATTTTTACCTGATAGTTATGAAATATTTACAGAGTGTTAACAATTATTACATTAATGTTATTGGCACTGGAAAGTGCACAGATATTAACACACCAATTTAAAATGTTCACAGCATGCGTAATCAAGTTTTAGTTGTGACTAGGCTAGTAGTGAAAAAACAGATATAATAATAATCAAAATGAAATATAAAACAACGTAAGTGAACTTTCTTACTTTGGAATGTTACTGTTTAGTGATTTTATAGAATAGTCCATAAAGTACAATTCCATGACATTTGATCCCTTGAAAGTAGCCCCCGGCATACTTGCATACAATATGCAGTTTGTTTAGGGAAAATACGGTTTATTAATATTAGATCCACACAGTAGGCCCTGGGGAAAAAAATTGAGTCAATGCCATCTTAGGGGATGCTGTATGGGGGTCTTTTCAAGGAAAGGTAAGGGAGGAAGTTCTGGAAAGGAAAAAAGTATGAGGGATGAGTAGGAATCTTGGGGTCAGTGTCTCCAGGAGTGGCGGACTTATGAATTCAACCCTACCACTGCGCTGCAAGACGATGTTCTGAAAGGGTCCTGCTGGAGACGTCAAAAGGTCTCCCTCAACCAGTCGATCCTGATCTGGCCTGCCACACAGCTGGTCGAGGCATCCACCGCCATGACCCGGGCAAACTTCACCCCATGAACCCGGGCATTCCTGCTAAGTCACGAGGTGTTGGTTATCAATAAAAGGTTCCCGGGTGGCGTTACCCATACCCGCCTAACAATCATAATCCGATAATAATAACTTTTTTATTTATTTTGAATATATAAAATATTGCATTTCTATTTAAATGATCTTTAAGATTTTCCGAGAGTTTAAAGGTATTTAAGTACTATTGGCGTGTTTCTACTGACTAATATATTAATTAACATTAATAGAATTAACAGTAATTTATCCCACACTTTGCTGAATCCTACAATGTGTATAGAAAATTATTTATATTTATATTTATTTAAAACGTTTTAGTGATTTTATTTGTTTTACTTTTTTTTAAAAAGAAAGACAAGCATTTCCTGGTTACGAATAACTTTTGAAATTTGAAAATCTCCTACTACCACCACAAAAAGCGGAAAATGTTGCTTGTGTCGTGATGGAGGACTTTGGGGGACCAGCCGAGGAATTAAACACCTGACGTCTGGGTGGTACTCAAACGCAATGCCAACACAGCCATCGAACGGTCATATATATTATTTTATATTACTAAGTTATTTAAATATTTAGTTTGTCAGTTTTACATTACTGTCCGCTTTAAGAACTTTTTGTATAGGCTTCGAAAAGTTTATTCTGTTCTTCTTCTTATGTCGGTTCTTCATTGCTGAAGATCGTGACATCTAAACTAATGTCCATGGAGGACAAGGCTCCTCCACTCCTCGTGGTTCTTCGCTGTGTGGAGAGCTAATGACGCCAGAAACGAGTGATACTTTGTCGCTCCAGCGTGTTGGCGACTTTTCTCTACTTTTTCTATCTTTCACTTTGCCAGTGACCAGGAATTTCTCCAAGGTGGCATTATCAGTTTGGCGAACAACGTGTCCAAAGTATCTAAAGTTATATTGCAGGAAGATAGTTGGGAGCCTATTGTGGATGCCTAGCTCTTCCAGAGTAGACACATTTGGAATGGCCTATGGAATCCTGAGCATTTTTCTCTAACGTTCAGTTCTTATAATCTATGAAAAATCGAACTGAGCATAAAATCAAATAAACACGAATAATCAATCGCCAGTAAAGTTTTATTGCAATATTTGTTACATTTTATTATAGAAAAAAAATGGATTTAAATACACAAAAAAAAATCTTATGTATATCCCGTAGTATAATGATAATCATATTCCCAGGTTGTAGGCCGTGGAGGGTAGCTATGAAGATACTCTCCCTTGAGGGGTACGTGTGGTGTGGGTAAAGGGGATGGGGAGGGGGAGGGGAGGGGGGGGAGGGGTTGACGGGGCGAATACTGAGTTCATTACGAGCCCTAAAAAATGTAAAAAAATCCACTTACAGGCGTTGCTTAACAAATCTGATTCAAAGGAAATTATAATGAGGATCGAGTTTCGCTGTTTTACCGGTATTGCGCGGTATATCTACATCTACTCAAAAAAACATCATCAGTTGATTTGACATTACAATAAGATTTACTGATTTTTTAAATTTATTATTATTTATTTTTACTGATTTATTTTTACTGATTTTTTAAATAAACGCTATTTTTAAATTACAACTACTATATCTTTTACTATGATATTTAAACAACGAATGAGGGGTCAGCCCATGGAAAAGTTATGCGGGCTCAAAAAGAATAAGAAAGATGGTATGGAAATAAGAATGTAAGAGGGTGTGTGTTAATGGGTATTTCCACATTTTTTTTAATTCTCGGCAAAAATTAATAAGGAAATTACAATAACTTACTTTTTTTTTAAAAAATTTAATTTTTATGAATTTTTATGAAATTTTCTGTTGCGATTTAATTTGTGCCGTGTTAGATTTGCCACCAAAAAGACATGTTCGTTTTTATTCGTGAATTCGGCGTTGGTGACAGCCGTCTTACCAGCAAGTGGCGTTTTCTACGTCATAATGATGTTGTTATAGCCAGTTCGGAACCGTTTCGGAAAGTGCGGTTTTTCATAATTATGAATGAAAATATTAAAATAACACATTTTTAGTACAATCATCAGAAAAAATAAATTTTAAATATTTTACATGTTTTTAACGGTATTCATAATTTGTGAAAATTCCATTCATTTTACAGGGTTACGCGAAAGTTTAAAATTGTCCTGAAAATGTTTAAATTATGATTTTACCTAGGGCTAAAGTTTATTATATTACAAAAAATAACACCTTGTCCAACTTTAATTTTTTTTTTAAAGTTTTAATTTGCACTCCTCTGGTTGTGGGAATAGAGTTTAGGTATTCACAACTCTGGCGCACGGTTTTCTGATAATTAAACATACTTATTTCGGTTCTTGTTGTGTTGGTAATGTGAAATATTCCTGCCTATTGTGTAACATTATTCGAGTTCAATGAACTTTAAATTTCATACTTGGAACTGATATTTATTATACAAATCACACCGGAGAAGCGATAAAAGTGTACCTACAGGTAAAAAAATAATTTTATTAATTCTTTTTCTTTTAAATGTATCAATAGAAGAAGAAGATAATACCAATAAATCTAAAAGAAATATGAAACAGAAAAATACAAAAAAGGTGACGGTCGCAACAGGGACGCGAACCCAGGATTTTTAGTCGTATAGCCAGATTCTTCTCCGCATTCCTCCTACACATTTCCCAAATACCTTAGCCTCGCAACATACCCCGATTGGGGGTGCCATTGTCTCATTGGTTCCAGATGGTAGGGAGAATTTCAGATTCGTGTGCGTTATTCTCATAAAAAAATAGTAAATCGAAATATTTATTTCTTCCGTTGTAAAAAATGTAAAAAAAAATGATCCTGAGTTAAATATTTTATATAACTACCTAATTTCAGCTTCCCAAATCTTATAATTATAATATCCCGTGATTTAAATATGCTGGCCCTAGTAATTTCATTAAAAAAATATTCGTTACCAATTCATAATATGGAATTAATTTCACAAACAAACAATAACAAAAATATGTATATGTGAGAATGTAAGGTCTCCCCTCTAAGCAGTTATATTGAAATTCGTAACAAATACACATTAGGTAAATTTTGCGTATAATCTGAACAAATGAAATTCTCTACAAATTAGAGCATAAGCGGGGAGCTTTACCGGGATAGTATCAGATGCTAAGCGACCATATTTAGTGCGGTCTTTGTGTTGGAGCTTTAAGCGCGTTGGAAAATTGTTTTAACTGCCAATATAACCGGGGGGAAGTATATTTTTTACCTGTATAATTATGTACAGGATTTTCATTACAAGAATTGATGATCTTTTGTTTATTTAATAAATTTGCTGTTGCATCGTTAACATATTATTTTTAAGACTGTCTTTTGGCGATGTAATCACATCGTGAATTTATAGTAATGAAACTTTATAATTTTGTTCAAACAAATTATTTGGTAACAAAACGGTTTCACCCCCCCTGTCGGCATCTTGTGTTTGGTGAAATAATTCTATCTATCTAACTATCTTGTTTCTAATTTATCTATATTTTATCTATCCAAATAAAATACAATAAAAGAATCATACCGAATCTAATGTACATAATTATTATTAATTATTATGTAAATATCATTTGTACATCATCTTTTCCTACATTTTTAAGAACACACTCTGTATAGGATCAATCCACACTTCCAATTACCGTTCTTTTTGATTGTATAGAAAGTAAAATGTATTTAAGAACCATTGACCAGCGGTTGAGAATTAAAGTTTCAAAATGCTTGCAACTGTACAGGGAGGTTACGATGAGAAAGAACGATTATTCCCCGTTTCAAATTTTTTAAACTAAAAATTTAATATCGATTTATTTAATTAAAAACTTGCTTTAATATATATCTACATTCAAGTAAGCAATAAAAATGCTCAAAACGCTTGATGATAAATTATTAAATATCGTGTACCTACTTCTTGTAAGTATTTTTTGATCATAAGTAGTTATGATTTTTCTATAATGTCTATAGATATCTAAAATAAGTGTGTAAAAAAAATCTTAAATAATTTTAGTTTGAGACCTTAATCAAATAGAAAAACTGAGGTATTTTCGTCATAAACATGTTCTCGGATTTATTTTTTAATGATTTTAATTGAACTAAAATTAAAATTCTGAAAAGTGTCGTTACTAGATTATGTATTAATTTATTTTGCTGAATACAATATTATAAAAATAAACTTAGTGTTTCAAAATTTAAAAAGTGCTTTTAACAGATAAAATAACAATCTTTCAAAAACAATTTATGTTTTATTGTAAAAATGAGTCGCAATTAAGATAACCTATAGTAGGCAATGATTTTTCAGCTTGACTTAGTGATTCGCTGAGAAAGAATTACTTATGAATATGGAACAGTAAAACAGGGATAACAACTTACGTGTGAAAGAGAAGGGCAGTCCGTCCGACCATCGGAAGTCTCCTTCCGACGCCCTGTCCGAGGCACCCACCCAGTAGGCGTTCTGTTCCCGATATCCAGGGCTGAAACAACCAATAAGGAAACGTGTTAATTATTTTAACAAATGATTGGTTTTTTTTTAATTACTGTAATAATGGTATTAAAAAATAATAAAATCACCTAGACCTAGTTACAACATGACACACCCCGGCGAGGGATGTTTCTGGGGCGTTCATTTGAAAACGCACCCCTAAAGTAAGGTGTTATTTTTATGCAAACAATGTTTTGACCAAGTGAAAAATACGCCCCAAACAATTAGACACATGGGAAATGGGAAAATTGATTAGTATTATGTACCTATGTTTACTTGAAAACAAAAACTTTGTCGACTCAATATATGCAGACTTTTTTATTTATTTTTCCTTAATTTTGAGTGAATCTTGTATTATGTTTATGGCAAACTCTTTCCCTATAATGCAATGAATCAGATAATATAACGTGTTGACTTACAATATTAAACACGAAAAAAAATTTCTCCGTTGAGTTGAGTAGTTTGTTAAAAAAAATATCTATTTGTAAATTGCTTTTAAGAACCAACTGTATTTATTTTCTAAATCTTATGTATATGTATTTTAAATAATAAAATAAATAAAAAAAAATTATAAAATAATAATCCTCTGACAGGTAAAATATTCAGAGACTTTTTTAGATTTCCACGGCCAAAAGCATTTTCGTTGTTTGTTTTTGGGGTGTTATGCCATGTTGCGCTACCTCCTTCTTTAGCCGACGTTTCGGACACTGCAACGAAAATTCAGAGACTTATAAATTAGTTTAATGTTACTTCTGTGTTGATTGGCATATTTATGAATTAACAATTTTTTAAGGGAGTGTTGTAATGTTTGGATATAGCTTATATTAGTTTAACAATAATGTCCCCGAGAAGCAATTCCATAACGTAAAGTGGATTGAGCCAGATATACATAGATTAACTTTAAAGTACTTATAGGCACCAAATATTTTATCTTATAAATCTTACCAACAATAGCTCAAAGGCGTTTATAAACATTAGCAATGTGTACATTCCATTTCATGTAGCAGTCAATAGTAACACCCAAAAATACATAATTTTTGACAAAATCAATGTTTTCACATGAACAGGGCTGTGAAACATTTTTATGTATGCAGTCAAATGTGTGTGTATACAATGAAGGAATTACATTAAATCTGGCGGGTGGAGTGGAGATCTGATGTGCATAATTTTAGTTTTTTTTGCATTTATTAATAGGCCTGCGTCATGCGACCATTTCTGTAGGGAAATAAAATCATGTTGCATGAGGTTTATTGCAGTAACTGGTCTTCGTGCGATATTACGAGCGCCGTATCGTCTTTATACATATATTCGCATCTCATACGAATGAAAACAATTTTATCATAACTGAGACGTAAATAATAGAAAGGGTTGACCCTAGAATTGACCCCTGTGCAACACCTGTTGAAATATATTTTCTTTTGCTAAATTTTTAAAGATTTTTTACTAGTAATTTTATTAATAAAACTAGTAGCTCTCCTCTAGTTCCTAATGCCTCCAATATTTATAATAGTGTATTTGTATCAATGATATTAAATGCCTTAGTGTACTAATCTATGAATAAAACCACCGTATGATTTTTTAGATTTTTTTCATAATTTATGTGATTTGAAAACTCTTGAAGCAGCATTTCCGTACTTTTTTTCTTTTGTAATCCATACTGGTTGGGATCTAACAAAGCGAAAGATTATAATTATTGTTTGTTAAGTTTTATGGAATTGTATTTTTCAAGTATTTTTTCTAGGACTGGCATATGCTTATTGGCCTATAATTTTGCTTATCTGTATGTTTGCCTCCTTTGTAAATTGGCCCAGTTATGCTACTTTTAGTTCAACTGGTATCACTGCTTGCAATAAAATTTTATTGATAAAATTAGTTTTAACAGGCCCTAAAATATTATTAATACATGTCTTAATGTCAAACATTCAAATGTTGTAAAATTCTGGTGACTTTGAATGGTTTAATTTGCTAACATTAATATTGATTTCTTCGCAGGTGTCTCTGGGTAGGTACATACTATGTTGCACTTCTTTTGGCCTGACAGTCGATGCTAAATAATCACATTTACGTATCATTGAGCTTACACTTTTTGTAAAATATTCAACAAAGTTATCTGCTACCGTTTCTTCATTTTTCGTATTTAACACATATTTCGAGATTATTTCGTCTCAACTACTTTTGGACTTTCGTCCTAATAATTTATTTATTTCATTTTTAAGTTTTTTAAATAATTTTCTCCGAAATAATTTTTGAATTTATTATTAAAAAAGGTAGACTTACATTTAATAATTTCTTTTGTAACCTTATTTCTGAAAATTTTATATTTTTGTTCAAAGAATTGATTGCTAGGAAAATTCTTCCACCTTCTGTACAGTGAACCTTTTTTTTCAATGTTTTCTAAGATATTAGAAGTTATCCAAGGTTTTATTACGAGAGGTCTTTTTTGGGTTTATAATATATAACGATTTTATTGTGTTCATACAAATCCTTAAAATTATTTTTATTTTACGGTATAATATATTGCAATCTTGTTCCTCAAGCGTGTGCCACTTAAAATTGTGAACGTTTTTGTCGATTTTGTAAGAGAATTGGACGAAGTAAACCGTTCAATTCATCATCAAATTCGTAGGGAAAATTATTAGAAAGCATAAAGAGTTACCTATCTTCTTTATATGAACTCTGTTACTTTTAGGTACAAAAATAAAATGTAAACACTTATATAACCCACTTTTCTTATTATTATTGAACTGTAATATCAACATGTAAAAAAATGGGAAAAAATAAAGGAAATAAATAAAACAAATAAATCTAATTAATAGATTTTTTCAAGTGATAAATAATTCTAAGTTGTCATTTAAACTCTTGGCTACAAGAGGTTAACCTAAAGGGTCACTTTTAGGTCCAAAACTTTTAGAAACATTTTTTATTGAATCGTTACAGTATTTTAAAATACTGTTGAAGTGTGGATTTTTGTCGACGATCTAAAACTCTTTATACTTATAACAAATCAAAATGAATTGCCAGAGACACTTCCACCACTAAAATCCTATACCGATTATTCTTTAGTTGAAAGTTGAATAAAGTTCTTCTATCTGAGGCCCTAGCACGCTTGCTCTATAAAGATCGGTAAGATAAATAAAATAAATAAATTCTCATCGTTCCCTACGACATCTGCAGATCGCAAACGAATAGGTGACAGTTCACAATGACTAAGTGTCCTTAATATATTCGATATCAACTGTCGTTTGTAAGTTTGAGATCTGAGGTTGTCCTAGGGAACGATGAGAAGTTACCGACAATCGGTCGGTAACTTCATATCGAGCGACCGAAGAGGCCCTAGCACGCTTGCTCTAAACCGATCGATAGGATAACTATCGGTAACTTCTCATCGTTCCTTACGTCAACTGCAGATCGCAAACGAATAGGTGACAGTTCACAATGACTAAGTGTCCTTAATATATTCGATAAATAAATAAATAAAAGCACACCTGGTCAGCTCACCTTAAAATTCACTCCGATTCCATTGAATAGAATTGAATTCCGTAGGATATAAATTTCTATGGTACGAGTGTATTAGCTATACCCTCGGTATTCCTACGTTTTCATCTTAAATTACATTTTCAACTGCAATTTAAGACATTAAGAATTAAAATTACTAAAACTCTTGAAAAAAAAACTTATAAAACACAGGAAAATATAAAAATAATCTGTTAAACAATCAATATTATCCCAATAACCCATCTCTCGTTTAGTCACCAATTACATTTTTTTGCTACAGTTTGTAGAAATGATTTTCTGAAAGTCCATAACAAGGTAAAACTAATGTGAACAAACTTTTCGTACGCAATCTGAGAATGTGATTTAATTCAGTCACAAATCACGACTACGCTTATATTTCACTGAATGCCTATTAAATCCGTATAAGAGAATGTCCCCTTTGTAGAAAGAGTAGCTAACTGGGTAAATTATTGCTTAAGTTTTAATACTCGTCGCTAAATTCACAATATCAAATAGACGAAAGGAAAGCAGCTCATCACACACAGGAAGATTTGACTGGGGCATTCAGTTCACGTGGTGTGTGTTCTACATTTCGACGGAGTCTAAAAATCTATGGGACGGAAATGTTACTTAGCGGCAACATTCGTGATTGTTTTTATGTTGGACATAATTTGGATAACTGATATAATTAGTATGAAATTAAAATTAATTAATTAAACAAAGATAATTTTGAAGGTAACAATAATCTCAATAGAATTCTTATTATACTTGATGTTGTCAATTTTGCTCGATTCTACTAGCTAACAAGTCACCAATTTTACATTTTTTTATTGTTATTATAACATTTTATAACTATAACATATATACCTTAAGGGGATACCTAGCGTTGATTTTTCCATACAACCGTATTCCCCATTTATCTCTCTGGATTTTAACCCTAGAGAAAATATTTTTTTACATAAAATAGATATTAACCACTAGCGTGTCGGTACTTTTTTTTTTTTTTTTTGATAAGTTATTTCTTATTGAAGTTATGACCTTCCAAAAATCAAAAACTTGACTGATTTAAACGCCGTCAAAAGACGTTCAGTATACAAATTAGACAATGTATTTTTTAAAAAAGCAAAACCTACAGACATAGAATAGTTTCTTTTTATGTAGTTGATAAAAAAAATTGAAAATCGGACCACTTTTAGAGGAGAAAAGTGGGGAATATAAAATCTCGATTTTGACAATTTTAGTTAGGTATTAGTAGCCCGAGGAGCATTTGCTCCTTTCGCTCAATATCCAGTGGAGTAAGAGAAACAGTGACAGCAACAATTTAGTAAAATCTATTATTAAAATTTCTCGACCACCGGGTTTCATCTTAAGAGTACTTCACATTCTTTTTTTCGTCGTAACACATATAAATAATTATATCCTATACCTAAGTACCAGCTTTTATCATACATACGTCATTATTTGTTTTATGTCTGGTCTTATATAAACCTAGTATATTATTATTAACTATTACACGAGTACATATTTCTTTTCAATATCATCCCAATGTACTTCTAATAACAATTGCATCACTTCAGCGATATTATTTTTGTGTCCTCATACATTTTTTATTTTGTTCTTAATATAATATTGATACCCTCCTGTGTACCAACTGTATACTTATAATCTCATGTATCACTCTAAAGTAAAAGCCATTTTATAACGTCTAGATAAATTAATAGTTTATAAAAAAAACCGAGCAAGTGCTCTTATGGAGACACTGAAAACATGTTTCATTATACATTCCAGAAAGGCATTAAAACATTAGTGCTTATGTAACATTACGTTATTGCATTATTTACATAAACTCCACTCAGGAGGCCTTGAGGGAATTAGTTCCCCTCAGGGCCATGCCATATTTGGGGATGCTATGTGGAGGGTCTTGTTAGAAAATAAAGGGGAGGATGTTCTGGGAAGGAAAAGGGTATGAGGGATGAATAGGAATCTGGGGCTCAGTGTATACAGGAGTGACGGACGTAAGATCATAATCTCTCCTGATCCTTCCTGACTCACACCAGGTGATCCGCCGCAAAGTGGACCCGGGCACCCCTAAGTCACCAAAGGTAGGGTAGAACGAGGAGTTACATAATATGTCAGGGGTATTGGGTATTAAATAAATGCTTCCCGGGGCGGCGATACCCGTATCCGTCTCATAAATTACTGGCTGAAGTACCCATCAGCATTGCCCGTGGTGTGTTCTACTATAAGGTGTGGGAAAACTGAATAAAGGGTAATTTTTCGAATTCTTTTGTATACAGTGACCTTTCTCTAGTAAGTGAAATGTATAAATAAATATAAATATAAAAATAAATCTGTAGATTTGAAAAAAACGGACATTTCGTTAATTGCATATGAATATCATATAATTTACTCTGTGTTATAGTTGTGTACGTAATATGATAGACTGGGATTGCACTATCCTCCCAGTCGTGCTAAAATAAAAACATAATAAAATAAAATAATAAAAAAATACTTAAAATTATTTTAATCAGTTTACCAATAACTGTTAAAATTAATTTAATAAATGAACTTTAATCATGTTTGACCAAAAACCCATTCTACAAAATAAAATTGTTAGCGTTCGTTGATTGCAAGAGAAAATTCGTTTATTATTATTACTGGTTGTTTTAAATTCTATTAAGAAGACAAACAAACCAGCAAATTCGATTAGTTTGAACAAATTAATGTACCTTGCGGCGATTTAGCGGAAACCACAGCTTGCAATAAATATTAATGTACCTTGCGGCGATTTAGCGGAAACCACAGCTTGCAATAAATATTAATGTACCTTGCGGCGATTTAGCGGAAACCACAGCTTGCAATAAATATTAATGTACCTTGCGGCGATTTAGCGGAAACCACAGCTTGCAATAAATATTAATGTACCTTGCGGCGATTTAGCGGAAACCACAGCTTGCAATAAATATTAATGTACCTTGCGGCGATTTAGCGGAAACCACAGCTTGCAATAAATATTAATGTACCTTGCGGCGATTTAGCGGAAACCACAGCTTGCAATAAATATTAATGTACCTTGCGGCGATTTAGCGGAAACCACAGCTTGCAATAAATATTAATGTACCTTGCGGCGATTTAGCGGAAACCACAGCTTGCAATAAATATTAATGTACCTTGCGGCGATTTAGCGGAAACCACAGCTTGCAATAAATATTAATGTACCTTGCGGCGATTTAGCGGAAACCACAGCTTGCAATAAATATTAATGTACCTTGCGGCGATTTAGCGGAAACCACAGCTTGCAATAAATATTAATGTACCTTGCGGCGATTTAGCGGAAACCACAGCTTGCAATAAATATTAATGTACCTTGCGGCGATTTAGCGGAAACCACAGCTTGCAATAAATATTAATGTACCTTGCGGCGATTTAGCGGAAACCACAGCTTGCAATAAATATTAATGTACCTTGCGGCGATTTAGCGGAAACCACAGCTTGCAATAAATATTAATGTACCTTGCGGCGATTTAGCGGAAACCACAGCTTGCAATAAATATTAATGTACCTTGCGGCGATTTAGCGGAAACCACAGCTTGCAATAAATATTAATGTACCTTGCGGCGATTTAGCGGAAACCACAGCTTGCAATAAATATTAATGTACCTTGCGGCGATTTAGCGGAAACCACAGCTTGCAATAAATATTAATGTACCTTGCGGCGATTTAGCGGAAACCACAGCTTGCAATAAATATTAATGTACCTTGCGGCGATTTAGCGGAAACCACAGCTTGCAATAAATATTAATGTACCTTGCGGCGATTTAGCGGAAACCACAGCTTGCAATAAATATTAATGTACCTTGCGGCGATTTAGCGGAAACCACAGCTTGCAATAAATATTAATGTACCTTGCGGCGATTTAGCGGAAACCACAGCTTGCAATAAATATTAATGTACCTTGCGGCGATTTAGCGGAAACCACAGCTTGCAATAAATATTAATGTACCTTGCGGCGATTTAGCGGAAACCACAGCTTGCAATAAATATTAATGTACCTTGCGGCGATTTAGCGGAAACCACAGCTTGCAATAAATATTAATGTACCTTGCGGCGATTTAGCGGAAACCACAGCTTGCAATAAATATTAATGTACCTTGCGGCGATTTAGCGGAAACCACAGCTTGCAATAAATATTAATGTACCTTGCGGCGATTTAGCGGAAACCACAGCTTGCAATAAATATTAATGTACCTTGCGGCGATTTAGCGGAAACCACAGCTTGCAATAAATATTAATGTACCTTGCGGCGATTTAGCGGAAACCACAGCTTGCAATAAATATTAATGTACCTTGCGGCGATTTAGCGGAAACCACAGCTTGCAATAAATATTAATGTACCTTGCGGCGATTTAGCGGAAACCACAGCTTGCAATAAATATTAATGTACCTTGCGGCGATTTAGCGGAAACCACAGCTTGCAATAAATATTAATGTACCTTGCGGCGATTTAGCGGAAACCACAGCTTGCAATAAATATTAATGTACCTTGCGGCGATTTAGCGGAAACCACAGCTTGCAATAAATATTAATGTACCTTGCGGCGATTTAGCGGAAACCACAGCTTGCAATAAATATTAATGTACCTTGCGGCGATTTAGCGGAAACCACAGCTTGCAATAAATATTAATGTACCTTGCGGCGATTTAGCGGAAACCACAGCTTGCAATAAATATTAATGTACCTTGCGGCGATTTAGCGGAAACCACAGCTTGCAATAAATATTGAAACCAGATAGGTTTCGTAATAGGTTGTTAATACATACGAATTCGAATACCGATATAAATTTTATGTATTGCAGAAAAACGACGTGTTATATAACAGTAATTTTTCGGCCTCCGTGATCGAGGGGCAAGACTCTCCGCTAGCAATCCGGAGGACGCGGGTTCAAATCCTGGCATGCGCAAATTAATTTTATTTAATAAATTCGTGTTATTTCACAATTTTATTAATTAAAAATAATATATATCATATTTGCGGCACGTTCTAGTGGAAGATACTCTCAACCTCGCCCTGATGTAAGACCACCATTCAGATTTGAAACGTTGTTTAAAATGGCTTTAAGCGCGTTGATGTATCGTTGGGATGATACCTTACGTGTTCGTTAAAATAATACTCGAGATAAATTACGTTACAAAGTTTATTACATGTTTAGGATTTTATAAAATAATAATGTAGATTTACGATACAGCAGTCGTCGAACGGTGGTAGGTGGACGAATACACGCATATAGGTAGCTCTTCCAGACGTTAGGAATTAACACTTTCTAGAGGTATGTAGGTGTGTTCTAGCGACCTCGGTGCGATGCAAGTGTTTGCTACTGGCGTGTTAGGTGACCAGATCTGAATAACCAGGTTTCCACCTTCCTCTTCCTCTTCTCCTTTCCTCTTCAGCCTCACAACATATCACAATAGGGTATGCCATTGTCTCACCGGCTCCAGGTGGAAGTAGTTGAAACTTTTATATATTCTAATAAAAAAATAACAAAAAATGTCGCTCGGATAGCTTAACGTCGTGAGATAATTTATTTTACTGTTTGAAATAATTAGTATCATGAAACCGATAAAGATTTTCTGTCGTCGATAATAAATAACGTTACAACATAAAATAAAGATCTGGCTGGGATTTGAAGGTCCCCGGATTAATGTGCTTATCGTATTGGTTCCAGTTCGTCCATTACTCGAATGTTTGATTTGGCCATTAACAGGGAATGTTTTCCTCTTCAAGACATTAATGGCCGGGAAATTTTTGCGATCAGGAAACGTGGAAAGGGAGAAGCCCAACTGATTTGACGGGGGAATAATCGATACGTTAATGCAATCATTTTAATGTAGGGCAATATGGTATTTTTATATACGAGTAACACTCAAACAATGTAAATAAAAGCAGTGAACTGTAGTCCGTAAAAACTTACTAGTAGTTCTGCGAACAGTTAGTAGATTCGCTTCTAAAAACGCATGTTTCTAAAGTTCTCCTATTTAATAAATCACAATCAAAATTTCCTCTGAAATTATAAGATAAGTATGTAGATACAATATTCACCTACTTAAATATAAACCCCTTATATTTATTAACAGATGAAATGCAAAACGGTTGAGTTGAAACAGGACTTCGCTGCGCTCATTCAAAAAGCTGTGCTCGAAACTTGTGAACAAACAAAAAGGTGGAAAACTTCAAGTAATTGATGGAAAGAGGGATAATTATTTATAAATAATTAAATAAATTAAAAGAAAATACTTGGCACTTTATTGTTATATTTTACTGTCTACCGATTTCGGTCAGTGGCGGCTCGTGACTTTTGGTGAGCTAGAGTCCTAATATTAACAAAAATGGCATTATTGATGTCATTGTAGCCGAAAAAAATTTTTTTTTTTTTTCGAATTTTTTTTTTTTGTATGAAGATTTTCAGGAAATCTGTGCGGCGCACGGCAAAACTGAAATTTCCTGAAATTCTTCATACAAAAAAAAAAATTTCGAAAAAAAAATAAAAAACGTTTTTCGTTTTAAACAAAATGTTTTTTATTTTTTTTTCGAAATTTTTTTTTTGTATGAAGAATTTCAGGAAATTTCAGTTTTGCCGTGCGCCGCACAGATTTCCTGAAAATCTTCATACAAAAAAAAAAATTTCGAAAAAAAAAAAAAAATTTTTTTCGGCTACAACGACATCAATATTGCCATTTTTTGTTAATATTAGCACTCTAGCTCACCAAAAGTCACGAGCCGCCACTGATTTCGGTACTTCCGTCCATCATCAGGACAGCATATTTTTTATATAGTTGCGCTTTTTGGGTCGTACTCACTGATGTTAATTTTTCAAAAGAAGCAAACACATTTTGTGAATGAGTACGACCCAAAAAGCAAAACTATATAAAAAAATATATTCTGTCCTGTTGATGGTACGGAGGTAACGAAACCGTTAGACAGTAAAATATAACAATAAAGTGACTTAAAACTAAGTATTTTCTTTTCATTTATTTAAAATGTCACGTCACAATGTTTTTGCTTCATTAGAAAAATTATAAATATTTATTTGACAACCATAAAACAAAGCTGTTTGATATATAGTTAATGTTAAAATTTGTTTGGGTAATTTTCTTAAATATCTTAATATTTAGATTGTTGGCAAATTTCTTAGAACATTTTTTTTGTCCATATGATTTCTACGGTCCCGAAGAACAATGTCGGATCTGGTAAAAATTAAAAATTGTTGCCTTATTTTAACTTCCTTTCGATGACTTAAAAGTCCCTAATTTCGGAAATCACCGGTAATTAATCGGTATTCAAAATTAACCGGTAGTTTTCTTGATCTCAAAAACAGTAAAAATGTAGACAGGAAACATTAAACAGCTCTACTGCAAATCTTTAAAATCGTACGTAAGACATTGTTCTACGGGACCATCAATTTAATCAATCAAGACAATATTAACGACTCGCAAACGAAACACGTGAAACAGAAAAGATAGAAACATATTCAGTCTAGGACTCAGCATCTAGGATGACTAACTATTACAATTGAAATTAAACTAATTTATTTACTGAAGTTATTCTACTAAAAAAATAATTAAATAATCATACGATTTGGTCATTTTCTAGTGTTGTGTTTTAAATGATTTTCTTAATAAACTACCTAACATAAATTGGACATTCACAAGAACTTGCTTTGTGCAGGATTTAGTTACAGAGTAATGAATTTTAAAACTCTATAGATTGGATGAGATAATGCTGACCGCATTATTACAAAATGAACTACATAAAACGTTGCTTCCGAGTTAAATATTAAAATTCCAGTTTCCAGGAGCGCAGAGATGTAACAAGATGAGCAGAAATGTAACATGTAACTCGTTACACGTAACACGGCGAACTTTCCACTTATCCGCTTTCCGGAGTCGGAAAATCATTCACAACGTTCCTCCGCGGGCTATACCAGTCAGACAGCCAACCAGCCAACTTCTACCCTGAATAAAAGGCACGAAGTGATTGAACTTTCTATGGAACTACCATCCAACCAACGGGAAGTTAGCGCGAGGTACCGTCGCTATTAGTTCTACCCTGATATTAGCAGACCCGAGCTTTCAACTTTTAATTAAAGAGAACAATATTTGCATTTGGTATATTTTGGCTGACGGGACTCATTATAAAATGAGACTTCAAAATTCGTACTAAGCAATTCAAGAAAAAAAAAATTAAAAAGCTGTCCTTTCGTGTATCTACTCTCAAATGCCACATTCAAGGCTAAATTAAATATATTTCATTTTTATTCTGTGATGTACTGTTGTATTGAATAGATAAATAATACAACTTTGATGATCGGGAGTTTCAATAATACGTCTAGATTCGACGGCCGTCCGTGGCCGAGTGGTAAGACACTTGACTTCCAATCGGAAGGTTGCGGGTTCGATCCCGGCGTGTGCAAATAAATTTTATTTGATTAATTTGTGATATTTCACAATTAATTAATAAAAAAAAAAAAAAAAAATATATATATATATATACTATATTTGCGGCACGTTCCAGAGTGGAAGATACTCTCAGTATCGCCCTGGTGTAAGACCACCATTCAGAATTGAAACGTTGCTTAATAATGGCTTTAGCCGTGTTTAGTGACTAGATCTGAATAGCCAGGTACTTCCCCACCTTCCTCTTCCCCATCTCCTTCCCTTCCCCACTTACCTTCAGCCTCACAACATACCCCAATTGGGGATGCCATAGTCTCACTGGCTCCAGACGGGATCAGTTGGGACTCTTGTGAAGTATTATTTATAAAAAAAAAAAAGATTACGAGAAATTTATTCTATACTCGTATAACAGAGTAAAGAGGTGCTCATATAATTAATATACGCTCCAAATTATTATTATGATTCAAAATTTAAAATACATTAATCAGTACAAAAGGTATAGGTACCTTCACCTTATTTCTTCCAGCTAACCCAACAAATACATTTTTTTATTTTTTTAATTTTTAAAAAGAAAGACAAACATTCCCGGGTTACGAATAACCCAACAACATTTGAAAATCTCCTACTACCACCACACTAAGCGGAAGATGTTGCTTGTGTTGTGATGGAGGACTTAGCCAGCCGAGGAATCGAACACGGAACGCCTGGGTGGGACCCAAGCGCGATGACCACTCAACCACTGACCGGTTATATTATTTACAGTTTTTTTTATGTTTATTTATTCTTTGCATAGTAATTATAAAATTTGTGGATTTTGTGACCACCATACTAGGCACATGCCCGTGTTATGGTAGCCCTGCGATGGTGACCGTGTGATGGTGGCCATGTGATGGTGGCCGACAGTGTATTGACATTTGTACAAAAAAAGGTTTTTAGTGATGATTCATTATATCTTTTATTTGTTAATTTTACGTGGAAGGTTTTTATATACTTTAATGGTTAGGTAGTGGATCCTTTTTGAAATATACTTTTGTTTGGTTTTGGTAAAAGTTTTTTGTGAACCTTATGGCGTGTTTATTGAGTTTTGTTGAGTTTTTTTTTGTGGAAACTTTTCTTGAGAGATCGAACTAACAGGCAAAATTCTTTTATTATATGTTTGTTACTGTAAAAAGTTAAAGATTTTTAAATATGGGTCTACGGTTTATTTGCAATGTACATTTAACTGGACTTAACGTCCGTTCTAAAGTATGATCCATGATAATCTGTAGCAGGAGGAATGGTCACTGAAGGTTCCCACCTTTAGGTCGGATATGATCTCTAACTTCTTAACCGTTCGGGTGCTAGACCCGAACATCTCTCTCATACAGTACAACTTACTGACCTCTTTTGAGGCACATTAAAACTACATATAACTACCTATACTAACGACATTTGTTGAGATGAATTAATACTATATACATATACTATATATTCCCAATGGCATGCATGGCTTTTACCATCCCCTTAACACAACGTTTACATTAATTTACTATTTAATTCATTACTGTTTGTCACTGAGTAATTACGAAAAACTAGTCTATTGTATAGAACATTATTACTTACGTTGTCAAATTTTAATTCAGAACTTATCAAAATCTTGATTCGAGTTAAAAAAATAAATATATTGTGGCTTCTTACTTTGCTCAAGAATTATGCTGACGTCAGAAGTCGCCAGCTACTAGCAACCACGCCAGCCTTTCTGAGATGCAGAGATATCATCTCTCAACTTCTTAAAATAAATTGATTTACGTTTGCTGTAATTAAGCCTCGTGTAAAAGACCTGTATCCAGGAAAGATGTGTTCCTGAAATTTCCAATTCACGAGCCAAACCTCAGGTCAGTAGCGTCATCAACTATCGGAAGGTTAAAGGAACCAAGGCGCACACCAGATACTAAGTTCGGGAGTGCTTTTGGAGAGTCAAGATCTAAAGCTTGGAATGAACTGCCACATGTTACTACTATGGGCTAAGGCTACTAAGGTTACTACTATGGGCCTAAGGCTTGGAACAAACTCCCTCCGGAACTAAGGTGCATAACAAGCCCAACAGAATTTAGGTCAAAACTAAAAACCTACTTATTTAGGCTCTCATACCCTTAAATTTAATAAATCTATTTGTATTATGTATTGCCTATAATTTATCTTAATCTATTTTCTTATTAGATTAACATCATTCGAAGCCTTCACAGCAATCCGTCGCTTAACGAGAGACTGAGACTTCATTTAAGAAAATAAATAAAATTCATGTACTACTCTCATTAAATAACATAATATATATCAAATAATTACTTTTCCAACAACATGTGTTCGCTATTATGTCCTCTGCGCGCAAACTGTATATAAATAAACATCTTTTAACTTTAATCTCAAGTGACCTACCAGGTAAGTATGGTCCTGTACATTTTCATTGAAAAAAAAGATATATATAATTAAAAAAAAAAAAAAAAAAAAAAAAAAAAAAAAAAAAAAAAAAAAAAAAAAAAAAAAAAAAAAAAAAAAAAAATAAATAAAAATAAAAAATAAAATAAAATAAAATAAAAATAAAAATACATGTACATTTACATTTTTGGGGTGCACCGCGCTGGTTGTTCAGTTGCATTGTACATATAGTTTTGTATCGCTGATCAAAGAACCGGTGGATTTGCATCCATTGTTTTAGCCATAGGTTTTTTATATTTTCTAGTGTGTAGTTAGAAGTAAGATTGTAGAAATTATTGAAATTTGTACAGCGCCCTTGAGGTGATTTTTCACAAAAACGGCGCTATACAAGTCATCCAATTATTATTATTATTATTATGTGTTAAGAATGATCAAAGACTCATTGGTGAGTTAAATATATCCATATCTTTCTATCCATAAAGTCAAAAACATTTTATCTTCATCTTCATTACCTTCATTAACTTCAGCAACTACTAAACAGTATGATTCACTTAATGTCAATTAATTAGTGTAGAATTTTAGAAAAGTTATTTTTATTACTCAATTTAGAAGAAGGTTATATTAGTCTAATCAGCATAGGATATCCTAGTGATGATTAAAAAATATAAAATATTTTAGATATGCCTTCTAAATGTGAAAAAATATATGGTGTAGTAATTAAAAACAAATAAAAAAAGAAAATATACAAGGTATTTGTCGCAACTAAGTATTGAACCTATAGAACTTCTGTTTTACCGAGACAAAGCGATAATCACTAAAGTGTCCTCATAATAATAAAAATCGAATAGAAATATTTCAAATATTTTCTAGTAAAATTTTTAATAAAAAATAGCAGCCAAAAAAATATGGGAATTAGTTAAGGATAATATTGGTAAATCTTAAATTGAGATATGACAAAATGACGATAACATAAGCAGGTCTGAATAGCTTAGTTGTTAGAGCGTCGTCCCGATATACCAGAGGTCTTAGGTTCGCTCTTCAGTTGCGATCATTATTTTTGTTACTTTGTTTTTTTTACATTAATAATAATAATTTTCCTCAGGGGTCTGGTCATCTTTGATGATGCTGTGTGGAGGGTTTTTTTAAGGAAAGGATGAAGCAGAATATCTGGGAAGGAAAAGAGTACTAGGGGTGGGTAGGAATCGGGTATCCCGATCCAACAAGTTAGAAGGTGAACAAACGCATCCGCCACAAAGACCCGAAAAACCTCACTAATATTAACCTGGGCATCCGTGGTAAGGCACCAAATGCAGCCAACCACTCGGGATGACCTATGGAAGGGGTGTTAGTTATCACAACATAACAACACAACGTTACCGCAGTGCGTCCGCAGTTGCAGTTCATCCTCACGCTTTGGCAAGCAATTCGGCCGTCGCGGGTGAACATTAGTCTACAATAACCCGAATCCCCCATTGTTATCTGCCGCTAATCTCCGCCAGAACCAGACTGGAAAACAACATTCATTCCGTTGCCATTGTTTGACCACTAAACACAAAGAAGCTGGAGAGATAAAACCATGATAAAACGTATTACAGATCATTAAAACCTCGTTACTCGTTACGCCCTCCCCCCCCCCCCCCCGACCTCCATCACTGTTCTTTAAAAATGCCGCCCTTTGTTTTGATAATTTAAGTACTCGATTTTACTGTTTTTAAATAACAATGTGAAATTAATTATGATTTTTTTTACTGTTTATCCGCGAATTTTATTATTCAAGGAATAACGTGACCCAGTTGTAAAGCAAAAGAGGCGTGATCATGAAGAATATATAATTTAAATTTTTGTTTCTAATGAATGCGTAACTGTTTATACTACTATGTGTTGATTATTAATATAACAAAGCTATTTTATGAGAATTTTATATCGTTATGGAGTCCCAAAATCCAGTCTCTAAAAAATTTCAAATAATTTACTTACACAACTTCATTTATAAACTTTTCTTCAACAAAAATTTGTATAAAATTAACAGTGTTTTCCTAAAAATAAATTAGAGGTTGTCTATACATTGTTTAGTTTTCTCGTTTTTGTATTTGACAGTTTTTTTTTTTACTTTAATTTTTCTAAAAATTCTTTGTAAGTGATGCGTGTTTTGTGTAGTTTTTTTGAACGAAGGACCTTGAAATGTGTATGTTATGTGTTTGAACCACTGCACAAGTAGAAGGTAAGCACACAAGGAAAAGGAGAGAATTACTCACTGCGGGACTTGTACTTTCTTCTCTGCCGCGGTCAATAGCGAAAAAATGCGGATGCGGGTAAATAATGTTGATGTTCACAGGTTGATGGTCGATTATGGACTGATGTGGGTAACAGGAAAAAGTGACAGGTTTATAAGGAAGGGTAGGAAGGAAATGTGACAATACTAGCTACAAGTACAGCAGTTCATGTATGTGTATAGGTTTGTATAGATGTATGTATGTAAATGTAGCTGTGTAAATGCCCAACCAGTAAGTATGGATAAGCTATTAAGATGGTGTTAAAATATCCTCAAAATCTGTTAGAACTAATAAAGATGGAAGAGAATTTACCAGCTAAAATAGATTGTGTTGTTAAATACTGTCTGTATTTTCTCATTGTGGATCAAAAATACACAATATATAGTATTTAAAATGCATTTTTTTAACAATCATTATTGGTTAGTTATAGAAAAATTCTTATTGCGAACCTTCGAACTCATATCGAAAGATATGAGTTCTAAGGTTCGCTCTGAAATATGTCAAGTACCCTTTTTTTTATAGAGAAACCTCACAAGAGTCCTAACTGCTCCCTTCTGGAGCCAGTGAGACCATGACATTACCAATTGGAGTATGTTGTGAGGCTGAAGGTAAGTGGGTAAGGGAAGGAGACGGGGAAGAGGAAGGTGGGAAAGTACCTGGCTATTCAGATCTAGTCACTAAACACGGCTAAAGCCATTATTAAGCAACGTTTCAATTCTGAATGGTGGTCTTACACCAGGGCGATACTGAGAGTATCTTCCACTCTGGAACGTGCCGCAAATATAGTATATATTATTTTTATTAATTAATTGTGAAATAACACAAATTAATCAAATAAAATTTATTTGCGCACGCCGGGTTCGAACCCGCAACCTTCCGATTGGGAGTCAAGTGTCTTACCACTCGACCACGGACGGTCGTCAATAAATTGACTTTTTAATTTCTTTGCTTTAACAGTATTTGTTCTCAGTTTTCTCATACGCCTCAACTATTTCTCGAATCTTTATTCTTCCCAGCTAAAGTCATGAAAACTTTATAAAAAAACAACTACCCAATTTACTTACTTAACCAATGTAAGCAGATCCAACTATTTCTTCCCGAATCCGCAATTTATAAAAAACCGAGCGATGCTTGGAGGGAGGGCTTCTTAAATTAGGTCGGCGTTCTGACTTATTTATACATAAAATGGTATAACTCTTCCGTCATCAATCATGCACATGCTCGGGTAGGAGAAATGAGAAAGAAGGCAGAATGTACCAAATAGAGCTATATAGTAGCAGCTATCTGCTATCTGCCATCGGCTACCCGTGCGAGGAACTTGTCGGCAACTTCCGAAACGTCTGCCAGATCTATTGCTCTAATGAATTCCTGAGACGTCTCAACTACTTCCCGATACTAAGGAGTTGATTCTTAAGTTTTTCGTGAGAAAAAATATATAACATGAAGTGGGTGATAGCCGTTGGGTAGGTTGCTTGGATTAAATCGGTCAAATTCGATACTTAAAACGGGATTTAAATACAAGTTAAGAGTGTAAAGATGTATGTATATGTTATTAATCTTGAGGAGTATTACACTATCCTCTTGATAACTTATCCACAAGAAAACGTGCATTAAAAATTTAAAAAAAAAATAAAAAGTCCCCCTTCTGAGTTCCCACTGCTCCCGTCTGGAGCCAGTGAAACTATGGCATCCCCAATTGGGGTATGTTGTGTTGCTGAAGGTAGTGAGGAAGGGAAGGAGATGGGGAAGAGGAAGGTGGGGAAGTACCTGGATATTGAGATCTGGTCAACAAACACGGCTAAAGCTATTTCAAGCAACGTTTCGATTCTGAATGGTAGTCTTACACCAGGGCGATACTGAGAAATCTTCAACTCTGGAACGTGCCAAAAATATACCACCTTTATATTATTTTTAATTAATTAATTGTGAAACCAATTAATCAAATAAAATTTATTTGCACGCGCCGCGGCCGGGTTGATCCCCAAAGGATTATTTCTGCTTTTTTTTAAAAGAAAGACAAACATTCCCGGGTTCCGAATAACCCAACAACATTTGAAAATCTCCTACTACCACCACACCACGCGGAAGATGTTGTTTGTGTTGTGATGGAGGACTTAGCCAGCCGAGGAATCGAACACGGAACGCCTGGGTGGGACCCAAACCCCTGTCATTCGTAAATAAGTATGCACTAATTTGATGCACAACATATTTGATAACAGTAGTATCGTGATTCTTTCACTTTAGGAATCAAATCCAGGATATTAGCCTCGCCGGGGCTCTGTTCTAACCACTGAGCTAATGGGACCATCATACTTCCTACTTCCAGCATTATCTTAATGAATATTATTATTATTTCTTCAAACTTCGCAAAATCACTTTGTGGCGTCATTTTGAATTAAATTAAAACAAATAACTTTGTATTAAACCACTATTATATATTTTTGAAACATGTAGGTAATTGTGATTATATAATAGTGGTTTAATACAAAGTTATTTGTTTTTATTTAATATTATTATTGGCTGCTGAATATTTATTCCTGGGTTGGATTCTTACATAGATGTGACCGTATCTTTTTGTCATTTTCTGTTTCAAATTTTCGATGATTGAGAGTCGGTAATATCGTCTTCATTAATAAAATATTACAATTTGAGGTTTTACCATCGATATAATAACTATAGATAGGCCGTCCCATATCTTATTTCAATCCAAAAGTAACATCACTTACGGGTAATTTCATAATTCAAACTCAAACAATGTACTCATCGAGTTCCGTCGCATCTCTTGCGTAACGTAGTTGTTTTGCTAGGCAATTTTTTAACATTTTTATCGAATGTTACTTTTCTCCATACGCTGACTTGAATCTATATGTTACGTTTATATTTTAAGCTTTCATATTACTGATTAAACTGTTAATAATAACGTCCGCGACATCCCGTACCTAAAATATTTCTAACTGCTTCAATTTTGTATTTTAACAATAATTATCTTCAAAAAGCTCGTCATTAAATTTCCGCGAACTTGCTGGAAAACAAATTTAAATAATACTTCGTGCGATCTTTTGACCGTGAGATAAACGTTTATTGTAAACCGTTTAATATAAACGTTTTCGTAAACCAATATTTTTGGTTCCGATGTCATTTTTAAGACTAACTTGGCTGGGTTTTACTCATTAATTTAATATAAATAAGAAAAATGAGGGTAAAATCTGGGGTGAAACCGGGTAGCAACTACTAAAACTTTCATACATTTTAAGACTTAAGAAGGTGTTTCCAGAGAATACCGGAAATTAGTCATTTTAAATCAAATTCTAGAAGTAAAGATTGTTATTTTATCTAGTACACGCAGTTTTAAAATTTTGAAAAAGTAAGTTTATTTTTAATATACTAAGGTTATACCGTTGGTCGTTGGAAGATTTTTTCAATTTTCAAACGATAGATTCTATTAAACAACACAAATTTCAAATCATATAATTATACAGCAAAATAAATCAATACATAATCTGATACGTTTTTAGATTTTCACGGCCAAAAGCATTTTCGTTGTTTGTTTTTGGGGTGTTATGCCGTGTTGTGCTACCTCCTTCTTTAGCCGACGTTTCGGACAGCGTTGCAGTGTCCATCATCAGGGCAGATCCGGCAGATCCGTCGATGTGGAACACATCCACATCCACATCGACGGATCTGCCGGATCTGCCCTGATGATGGACACTGCAACGCTGTCCGAAACGTCGGCTAAAGAAGGAGGTAGCACAACACGGCATAACACCCCAAAAACAAACAACGAAAATACATAATCTAGTCAACACAGTTTTAAGAATTTTAATTTTAGTCAAATTAAAATCATTAAAAAATTAATCCGAGTAACAAAAATACCTCAGTTATTCTATTAATTTAAGGTCTTACAAACTAAAATATTTCAAACTTTTTTTACACACTTATTTTGTTTAGACATTATTGAAAAATCATAAATACTTATGATCAAAAAATACTTACAAGAATTACACGATATTTAATAATTTATCATCGTGCATTTTGAGCATTTTTATTGCTTACTTGAATGTAGGTATATATTAAAGCAAATTTTTAATGAAATAAAGCGATATTAAATTTTTAATTTTAAAAATTTGAATGGGGAACAATCGATTTTCTCATTGGAACCTCCCTGTACAGTTGCAAGCATTTTAACACTTTTATTTTCAGCCGTTGGTAAATCGTTTTTAACACTAAGATTACAAAAATGTTTGATTGTTCTCATGAAAGTTGGTGAATCGACTCCCACTGGTGGCGTTGTTTGATAGAAAGTTTTCTACAAGTTATATTTCTATTGGCTTGTTTGCTCCTCACTTTTTCTCCCCCTTCAGAGTAAATCCGCCATATATTCACTCTTTATATATTTAGGAACTCGATATGAGCTTACCAATAGGGATGGCCTAAAATCCATCACCGAAGATTATTTGTATCCAAGTGAAATTTACGTTACATAAATATATTTTCTTCTTCAATAATATTTAAAAAAATACTTGTGGACCATTTTTAATTAAATAATAAATAATGATTTCGTTTTAACCATTGCTTTTCATTGTATGTAAAGAGAACACAACTGTACATACTAATAAGTAGTAAGAGAGGATTGTAGGGTAGGCAGGGGTAAAATTAGATATTAATGAGAAAATAAATTCAGAAGGATTTGGTTATTATTGATTAAATGACTATTATTGAACTTCTCAGTGTAGTCAATTTAAGAGTACCTCTCGACTCACTAGGCATAATAACCTATTTCAATGTCACCATTCACAAACAAATATGTAGCAAGCTCGCCAATTCCTCGTTAACATAGTTTAGGAAATAAATATACAGATGATATCGACATTTTTATTATAACAATTTCAATGTTTAAAACAAACCTGAATATTTTTTTTATCTAAATTATATTTCTTGATGATTTTAGGGAGGGTGTAAATAGTATCATATAAATAAGTCGTCTGAACGCAGCCTAAACTCAGTTTGAAATTGGAATTAAACACCGAAAAATAATAAAAAAAAAAAAAAAATACTTAAAGAATTTCATAACACCATACCACGCTAGGGCCTTACACTATTGGATCAAGTGTAAATAATGGCATGTTTCATTTTTGGATAGTGGTTTATAAGGCTGTACGTAGAGGGGAAGAGGTAGGAAAAGGAGAAGGGATAATAAAAGTATAAAAAACAAAAATTAAATCATTGCGATATAATTTTGGAACCGTCGCGGTACGCCATTGCAAAAAGCTGACTTTCTGCTAACAAAAATCAAACTCCATTCAAAACTATCAAGTCGTTTTATTTTTCGGTAATTTGGCAGAAACATTAAGCGGGTCAATAAATAGTTGGTATTTCGGCCTGTTTACCATTCTACCAGAACTCGAGCCAATCAGCAAAGTGAGTCCTACTGAGGGTAGGTTGGTTTAGGGGAAGGGGATGGGCTAGAGAGTAGGGAGGATGTGGAATTGTAGAGCGGCCCCATTCGTTACAATTCCGGGCTACGACCCATTTGGCCAACAGCTACTTGGCAAAGGCTCTGTTGGCAGAGGACTTCACTGATGATAGAACGTTCACTTTTTATCATAAATTTTAAAATCTACGAAAACAGAAACCAAGATAAAGAAACTGCAAAAATGCAATATTTTAACGGATTTTATGGTATCCTAGATATAATTTAAGATATTATTCACTGATGGCACTTGTAAGTACCTATGTTAGTTGTAAATCTCTAACTCTAAGACACGGTTGTAAATATGTACGTCATTAAGTCACTAGTTTTAAGTCATCAGTTTTAGTCATAAGCCACTAGCTATAATTATAAATCTTAGTAATATAAGCCAGTTATATTAATGGTACTGGCAGACATGCTCATTAGTAGAATGCTCAATCTGCCTTCCACCCGCAATGCTACCTAGTAGCACGTGTGATGCTACTTGTGAACATGCCTTCCAGTACCATAATTCTTTCATATATTTATTTGTAAACGCCCTTGAGGTAATTTTTCATAAAAACGGGGCTGTATAAAGCAGCCAATTATTATTATTATTGCTACTAAGGTCAGGGGTCCAGAAACATTCATATAGTAAGGAAACTGGTCTAATGCCTGTCTATGCTCAATTATAACTATCAGTAATAAAAGTCCACAGTGTATTCGAAGTTTTTTTTTATTTGACGAGTTAATAGTTGCTGGAAGTTACAGCACATTCAATAGATGAACAAATTAATGTGGTTAACTTTCTCAATTTATTTTATCACTATTTCAATAGCTGATACTTAAAATTAATTTAAAAAAAACAATTCGGACACCAAGTCAAAAATTTACGAAAAATTTTAAGATTCGTGAAGCTGAAATTATATATAAAAAATGCCAAACCTTTAGAATGTTAGTAAACTTGAAAAATTGCGGCATCCCTCAAGCATCTGAAAAGCATTTAAATTATAGAAATGTATTTAAAATAAATAATTAACAAAAAAAAAAAATGTTGGTACATGCTTTATCGCTTGTCTGAATTCTCCCAACAAAAACTTAAATTTAAAAAAAAAGAAGTTAATCCGTGATATATGGTTAGGGTGGGTGAATTCTATGGTAACTATAATAAATTGTCTTGATACTTACTGTCCGTATATTTTTTTTATTTTTTTTTTATATTAACTCCACACAAGAAAATAATTTCCCTCAGGGCGTATGTCATCTTTGAAGATATTGCGTGGAGGGTCTTTTTGAGGAGACGAAGGAGTGAACATGCGTCTTGAAGAGACCCACGTTGTAGGAAGGAGGAAACACAGAGGCCGGCAAATCATTCCACAGCCGAGCTGTTGAACTCAGGAACGAGTCGTAAAACGACCGGTTCTCATGTGACAAATGTCAACCGTGTACCTATGTTGGGCGCGCGTTTGGCATGTTTCCCGACTATGCACCGGTACCGAGGGGATCAATGACGCTAGTTCCTCGTAGCATCTTCCATTGAAATACCGGTAGAACAAGGATAGAATTCCCACCCGACGCCTGTGCTCTAAAGATTGCAATCCGTTTGTTAAGACAGGAGAATCTATCAAACGGACTGCCCGTTTCTGCACGGAGTCAAGGGTGTTTTTCAGGTACTTTGGGGCTCCAGACCAGACGTGGCTGCCAAATTCAACCGTGGGGCACACTTGCAATTTGTACAGGCTTAGCGGTTGTGTACTATTAAAGTATTTGCGGGCCCTGTACAGTACGACCAGTTTCTGAGAGTCTAACTTAACTCAGGCTTCGATGAAGCCCCCGTACCTGAGCTGGTCACTTAGAGTTACACCGAGCATATCAATGGAAGACCTGTTCGGAAGAATGCTACCGTTGAAGGAGACTAGATAGTCATTTCGATACCTTTTAGACGTAATCAGATATGATTGGGTCTTTAAAACATTGAATTCGACGAGATTATTCTTACCCCAAGAGAAAACAATCTCGAGGTAAGCGTCCATTCTTTGCATCAAAGCCTTCCGAGCCGTTGGAATTTGCACCCTTATTTGGGAGCTTGTGAAACAAAAAGCTATCATGGACTGTACTGTCATCCGCGTAACAATGAATTGTGTTGACCTGTGTTATCTCCAAATAAAAATAAATAAATAAAAAAGACACTTAAATTCAAAGCACATCCGAGATCTAGAGTCCATTGAACTGGAGTAACAGAGATGTAGACAGACCCACAACCGAAATTAGTATTTTTAATAATTATTATATTCCCAGAGTTACACTCACTATAAACCTAACTAGATTTTTACACGCTCCGTGTTTCTTCAATTGGCTTTAATTGTGTTGTGTAACCCGATCTGAGTAGCCAGGTAGTTTATATTTCTCTTATTTTCATTCCCGCATCCCTTCGCCTCACAACACTCCTCAAACGTGGAAAACATACTGCCACTAGGGGTTGTTGAACATCTTATAGTGGTATGAATTTAAAAAAATGAATAGTGCAATGTTAACTCTGCCAAAACTCAGTCATGTAATATATGATAATAACAGAATTGGCAACAGAAGTGTATGATATTATAATCTTATGGTATATTTGTTTTGTTTTATGTGAATACCCCACAAGAGTCTTTACTGCTCCCAAGCCTACTGCGCCCAAGGCTATTCAGATTTGGTCAACAAACACTGCTAAGGCCATTTCATTCAATGTTTCAACTAGGGCGATACTGAGAGTATCTTCCACTCTGGAACGTTCAGCGAATATACAACCTATTATTTTTTTATGAATTAACTGTGAAACAAAACAATAATTGAATTAAATTTGCTTGCGCATGCCGGGATTTGACCCTGCAACATCCAGATTCGTAGAAGAGCCTTATCCCTTGACCGCGCAAGCCGGCGTAATAATTTGGTTTTTCGGTTTTGTTTTTTAGCTTATATTTGGCCTTTGTTTTGTTATAAATGCAGTTACGTAGTGAAAACAAATTCTATTCGTGCTAGATATTAGTAAATCTTATCCTACAATATACGGTTTTTATACCAAAGTCGTTGATAAAAGCGACGCAAATATTATCGTGATTTATTTTTTGGGTTATTTTACCGTCGTGTGCTTCGCTCTTCTTTAGCCAACTTTTTTGTACAGCGTTACAGTGTCCATCATCTGCCTGGTCTACCATGGACGATATTGACCAATTTCAGCATCTACGGCTAGTTATCTATTTCGAGCGCGGACATGGATTGTTAACAGATATTAGTATATGTTTAGGATAGCGTACGAGAAGATTACCTTAGAAAATCGAGGGGTGCGTAAAAAGAGGGGTGCGGGTTCGAGTCCCGTCGGCGACATATATCTTTTCTCGGGAGAGGTTTCAATATTGATGAGTGTTCCAGGCTAATAATTATTGCTTATAATAATTGTTACCCTTTGTGCTATGCATAAAAAATCTTGTCTTAAAATATTAGTTTATTAATTTAAAAAAAAAAATCTTAGAAAATCTTTCAAAAATATCTTATTAGGGTTAGTTGGGGACAAGTGGTCGTAGTAGTAAAAATATAAATTATTTCATAAAATTATTTCTGTATTTTGAATTAGTTATGCAGGCAGATAAAGCATATAATAAATATGATTAAACTTTAAAATGACGATAACTGGTAAAATTGTTCATTTTTTAACATTATAAATATGTAGTTCTTTTCTCTAGCGGGGTCGCCAAGACTACTTGAAAAGAATACGCTCTATTTAAGAAAGGTGAAAGAAGGTGGATATAAATTTAACATTTTCACATAACTTATAAGGTATATTTTTGAAGAAGGTAGTAAAATAATGTCGTGGAACTCGGTGGAACTTTTTTCTAAACTCTAATTCAATTAATTTTTTCAACAAATAGTATTTCATAAAAGATATATTATTTCTATATAACGTTAAATCTGCTATAAGTACATACCTGAGGCTTTAATATCCATGTTGAAAACTATCTGATTTTTAAATAGGGAAAGCAGGACGAGCGTAGTAACTCCGTCAGTAATTCAGGCGTCAATGAGAAATGTTGGCTGCGCGATACATTTCTAAGTTTTGCCCTCATGCGCAGGCTATTATTGGGTTGCGTTCACAAAATAAATTCTTGCGGTTCATTTTGAATTGGTTTATTGAAAACGTTTTTAAAACATTTATGATTTTTTTGAAGACAATGCTTTTTCCTACTTTCGGCGCCGAAGTTCTCTTTGGCCGTCCTTGTGTGCAACGATGGATACATTTTTGCGCAGCCTCCATAATATCAGATAAGTTTTAAAAGTTTTAAAAGTTTTAAAAGTGATATAAAAGTGAAGTCAGATAAGTTATCAGATAAGTTATCAGAAGTCAGATAAGTTATCATAGATATATTAAAGTTGATATAAAAGTGAAGTCAGATAAGTTTTAAAAGTGCTGAATTACTAAAAAATCTAATACCAAAATGTAAATCCATATCTAATCCGGAAACTCGTTGTATGTTAAATATTCGAAACAAGTTAGAGACTGACAAATTAATTTTAACAAAGGCCGATAAAGGCAATACTGTCATTATAATTCCCAAATGTGATTATCTTTCAAAAATGGAAGATTTCATTAATAATGATAATTTTAAGATCTTATCGCAAGACCCAACAAGTAAATATCTTGAGAGTGTTAAAAACGCCTTAAATGCATGTAAAACCCCAATTTTTATAGATGACTCATATAACAAAGTAAAATTTTTGACAAAAAACCCTAAAGTCCCCAAGTTATATGGTGTTCTGAAAATCCATAAAACGGATTTCCCCATAAGACCGGTCGTTGCTAGCTGTGATTCGCCAAATTTTAAATTAGCATCCTTTATCACTAATGTCTTCAATAATTCAAAAGTGTTTTCCCCCAAACACACCATAAAAAACTCATTAGAATTAATTAATGACTTAAAAGACCTAGTTATTCCGAGCAACAGCAAATTAATTTCTTTTGACGTAGTTAATTTGTTCCCGAATATCCCAATATCTGAAAGCAAATCTATAATTAGTAATTTACTGAATAATTCTAAATTGCCAAGAGATTTTACTAATGATCTCTCTCGTCTTTTTAATGTGTGCTTAAACCAAAATTATTTTAAATTTAACAATGTAATCTATCAACAAAATATGGGGTTACCAATGGGGTCTCCGACATCGCCCTTGGTTGCCGATATATTTATGGATAATCTAGAAAATAATATTTTTTCTTGCAAATCCCCTCTCCTAAAAAACGTGCTGGTATGGAAAAGGTACGTCGATGACATAATTTGTATTTGGTCAGGTACGGATCGTCAATTAAATGCCTTCCTCCAACTTATAAATTCATTCCACACCCAAATACAATTCACCTTAGAAATAGGTATTAATGCTTCCTTAAATTTTCTTGACTTGACACTCTCTTTAGTAAATAATAGAATTAATTTCAATATATACCGCAAACCAACTTACACAGACATAACTATCCACAATACATCTAATCATCCTAACTCTCATAAACACTCGGCTTTTCATTCAATGATACACAGATTAATTTCCGTACCATTGTCTAACATTAACTTCACAATTGAATTATCTCTTATTAAACAGATTGCGGCAAATAATGGTTATGATCCGGACTTAATTGATAAAATCCTCAATAAAAAACTAAAACATATATCCACAAATAAATTCCTATATAAATTAACCCCGCCAAATAATAATGATATTCAAAATTACCATTGGCGTAGGATCCTATTTATAAATAATTTTTCCAATCTAAGTGTAAGGAACCTTCCTTTAGATATTAAACCGGCTTTTTACACAAACAATAACCTAGGAAAATTTTTAATTAATACCAAAGATAAAGATGACAATTTAAGCCACTCGGGCATTTATAAACTAAACTGCAATGATTGTCCTGCCTTCTATATAGGAAAAACAGCACGTAACGTCAACATTAGGGTAAAAGAACACTTACGATGTTTAAATGGTAAGGGTTTCTCGGAATTTGCCAACCATTTAATCTCAAAAGATCATTCTTTTAATAAAATTTCAGACACGTGCATGTTACATAAAAACAGTATAGGCATTAGATTAGATAACTTAGAAGCGTTAGAAATAAGAAAATCGTTAAATTCAAATAAGTCCGAATACTTACTTAATAACCAAACCAATTTATCAAATCAAAAAAATACACCTTATAGCCCTATCTTCAACTTGTTTCCTGCCATTTTTTCCAACCCATGATATTATATATGTTACATTGTTGTTCTGAGATGTTTGACTAGTAATATGTAATATTATTGTATTTAATTATTGTATAATTTTATCTTGTATAATAGATCCAATTTCCAATATGTCTATGATTACCAGTAACTGTTGTTTATAAATGTAAATGTGATACACATATATTGTTGTCTCCCTTCCACTTATTGATAATCCTTTTTATCTCTTTCTAAAAATTTGTCTCTTTCTAATTATGTTTCTTTTGTAATATTCTTTCTCCCTCTCCCACTCAACCTATATATAACCAACAACTCTGTCTTAGTATTTAGTTATTATTATATCCTGATGAAGCTCGGTCGGAGCGAAACCGGTCGATATATCAAATAATAAATATACGTGGTTAAATACTAAGTGTTTGTTTTATTTAAAAAAAAAAAAAAAAAAAAAAGATAAGTTTTAGTTAACTTTCAATATACACATATTTTTTAATAATGTCGTTCGTTATGAAAAATTAATAGCTTTTTTAATGAACTGATTGAGCTAACAAAGCTCATAGACTTAAATAAAGCATATAAGGCACAATCAACTTTTGCCGTTCGATCTATGAGAAACGAAAATGGTTTATATATGAATAAAGACCTCATTAAATAATTAACTCCCGTTTATTGACGAAAAGTAAATGCGGACTACCATTTTTAATATTTAGATTAGTATTTCAATTCAACTTTTCCCATTTTATTTTACGCAATTAATTGGCGTTTGACGTTTCACAAATTTAAATTCGTATACAGATCTGCCAATATTGTCAGCATAAATCGATTTTGTATTTATTACCTGTCAATATCGGTTCGACCGTCAATAGTGAAACCGTGCTCGGAATATCAAAAGTTAGGCCTATCGACACGATATTGTAAAGTTTTCGATTTATCTGTGCGTGAACGTTGACTAAAGAAGGAGGGAGCATAACAAGGCATAATAACCCAAAAATTAATCACGATAATACTTTGGCCGTGAAAAATTCTAATCAAATTCAACGCGAATATTTATATTTGAACATATTTTTTAAAGATATCTTAACAAAGAACGTGAAAAATCTTGAAGGTTTTTTACATGTTGCGATGAGCACAGATTTTTTCGAGCATTTTGGCGTAAATTTGTGAGGTATTTTCTTTGTTTCCATTCGGCTTTGTGGCGCTTCTCTCACGGGCTGTGAGCTGCGAGCTGCGAGCAACTCCAGTCGATGTAATGAAGCCTCGCCTACACTTTTACCTCTCCGCGAGGTTATTACTCAAACAAAGACTGCATTTTTCATCTGCTTCTACCAAACTATATTTCCACTTTAGCTTTGAGAACTATGCGCTCTTATGTTAGCAACCATTATCTTTTGTTGGAGAAGTTTCTCTAAAGTTGGCACGTAGACTTACATTTAGACTTCGTTTAATAATCGGATAAACATAAAGCAGTTTCCTCGGAAACTAAAGCAGGATTCAAAGTTAACAGTAGAAATTTGATAAATATTTTATATTATAGAAACAGACAGTAGAATGGTAATAGTGATAAACAATTTACAGATATTAGATAATATTTCATGGTGGGTACCTATGGCGTGTTTCTTTGTTTATGTCTTATTTTTGGTATGTACATTTAGTAATTACTGGGTTATGTGCGTAGTGTATAGGTGTGTATGTATGTAAGTGGTGATCTGTGAAGGGATATGTGCATTAAATAGTTTAAAGCATTGACATGATGATCCTTTTAAATTTGCGCAGTGAAGTAAAGACAATGTCAATGTTAGAGTTTAGGCAAATATTACTGAATGTATGAAGAGCACGGTTACTTAGCGTTGAATTATTTGCTGCTTTTGTTTTGTAATTAAGCATGTTAGGGATAGAATCGTATAGTAGGTAAAATCGACTATATCGGTTGATCGGTATAGTCGTTTTTATTAGGTATTTAAAATTCTTCGTATAAATTTTAACTTTTAAACAGCTAATGCTCGCTTTTGTTCCAAAGTTTGAAATGTACATTCGAATTTATAAATTTTTAATTGAGATTTTCACGGCCAATCGTAAATAATTTTTGGGTTATAATGTCGTGTTTTGCATCATCCCTCTTTAGCCAACGTTTCAGACAGCGTTACAGAGTCCTTCATCAGATTTTGGTGAAGTTTGTGTTTCTGTTTGTAAATTGTAGATTTTCATTCTGTGATGCACGATATTTGAGTATAATAATTTGTAAATTACAATTACGATGATTAAAGTTTTCCTATTTAGTTATCGTTATAATTTGTGATATTAAAACAAATTAGTTATATGTAGGCATCTATAGTTTTTTTAATTAAAATAATGGTGCCGTAGGTTACGATCACTTTATTTATATAAAAAACTTACATAATTTAAATAACAATTAACCCGTATTGCTAGTTCTAGAATATACCAACAGTCGCAACACCTACGTGCTCTGGCGGAATAAAAAGGTAATATCAAACAATGCTACAAACATCTTGACAGGATTAACCGGACACGGAACACACAAACAAATGTGTAGACAGACGAAATGCAAAGTGGTCGTGCAAAACAGGACGCCATGATCAGTCAATTACCAATTACATTTTAAATTTGCCAATGGACAATACAAAGTAAATCTAATTTGTTTAGATAAGCGTCAAAGTTTGTTTATTTTTTTATTTAGTAAAATATTATACAAAATATATTTTACATTATTTAAGTGTTTTGACTGCCCAATTAGGAGGAATCCCGTTTTAGGGCAGTCAAATTACGATGATGTATAATATATACAGAACATGTTAGTACAAAACAAAAAGAATTGGAGAAAATAAAAATAATATTAAAAAAATATATATATAAGAAAGATAAAAAAAAATATATATATAAGTTTTGTTTGTTTGGCACAATTTTAAAATAATATAAAGAAAAAATAATAATAAAAAAAAAAATAATAGGTATATATACTTCATAATTTATCGTTTATGTTTAAATTTATGTTTTATTTTGCATAAAATAAACAAATCTCTTGGTCTTTTGTAAGGGACACTTCATCAGAATTCTCCAGTCCTAAAAAGTCCTAAATTCTGAAGCCTTTAAAAATAAGTATTAACTCAACTTTGGCCTTTGGTGATGGGGCCAGCAAATGTAAAATCATGGAAGTCCCAGTGTTTTAAATATACATAATGTCATTCGCGTTCAAATTTGTATATTCTCCAAGCATAAACTTTCTAATTAAAGTATGTTTATCGGAAGTGACCTGCCAGGTAGGTATGTTTCTGTATACAATTGTAAATAATAAACTTAGATATAGCCTAAGAATTATATAATAAATTGTACAGCGCCCTTAAAACGCCCTTAAAACGGCCCTCTACAAAGTATTACAAAGTATATATATTTGCTTTTCAATATTATTATTATTATGCAAAGATCTGTTTAACGTGAGTAAAGATCACAGTGGAAGATGCTTTCAGTATCGCCCTGGTGTAAGATTCATTCAGAATTTAAATGTTGCTTGAAATGGCTTCAGCGGTGTTTGGTGATTAAATTTGAACAGCCAGATACTTCCCCACCATCCTCTTCCCCATCTTCCTCCCCTCCACAATTATCTTCAGCCTCACAACGTACCCCAATTTGGGATGCCATAGTTTCACCAATTGGGGTACATCACATTAAAACAAAATTAATAAAATTATTCACTTGTTGAACCCCTTTGTGCTCCTCTAATGTAACTTCAAAGTGACGTTAAAAGTTTTTATTAGACATACTGATATAAAATTCTTATATGTACCGATTTATATAGTATTTCTACATTATGTAAAATATCGACTTGTATTATTTTTGTAAAGCCATACGGGCATTAAATATATATTAAATAAATAAAATACGTTACCGAAAACTTATTTCCAGTAGATAATAAGTCATGCGTTGTCTCTAGAAATTCAATAAAGTTTTCAAATTGTGAACGATCGTGACAACTTTTGATATAATAATTTCACATTGCTGAAATACAAACCAGAGAGAAAAGAAAGAAAGGAATAATATATATGGTAGAGTTACCTTCCCCAACCTCCCCACATGAAAAACGGCTTTATGAAACGTGAACCATAATGCACCACGCGAAGTGGAGCGAGTCTGAGACGTGTTTCCGGAGCACATATTTGTTCCAATGTATTCAGAATCCTTGTAATATTGACTCGTGAAATTGAAACGATCGCTTGTGAAAGGTATATTTGAATCATGCATTACATCAATCCCTCAACGCCGGGGATATGTTTACACCGCGAGAGTGTTTCTGAGTACTTCTCTTTTTTTATATTCCATTATTTCCCAGAGGCTTTATTTCTCTCCCTCATCAAAAAAAGGTTTTATTGGCTGTAGAATTTATTTCGTGAGCGGAATGTTTGTATTCAAGTAGAACACTTCGGCTACAAATTAAAACCTATAAAAGGAAAACCAACAAAGTATTGACAAAGCGTACACTAGATGAGCACTCATCAACATCAAATGAATCTATAGTAAATAAATAAATTCTAAATTTAAGTTGAGTATGGAGTTATATTTAAAATTATGCCATCTACATGGTAAAATACTCAAATTACTCATAAAAACCACCAAATCAATTATAATGCAGAAAAACTTGTAGTGAATTAAACTAAATATTGAAGTAATCTGGATCACAAATAGGATATTTGAAAACGTCATACTAATGTACTGAACGATTATGTCTCCCGGTGTTATTTTATAGCATATTAAATATGTAAAACACAGACACGTGTAAATAATATTTGATTTATGAAGAGCTTTCCTCATTATCTCAAAACATAGTATTTCTGACCAATCAACTGGACGATCGAATGCAATCGTACTTCTAACTACAGACCAAACAATCTTTTATAACATGGTTAATAACTCAAGTACGGGACATACGTCATTCCTATGTCTACCTACGTTAAATTATCGTGAAAACAAGCTTATGTGTCCAAGCGGATTCCAGATTGCATCCACCGGTTCGTCGATCACTAATATATAACTATTATGTACGGTGCATTTGACCAATGACCGTGACATGTACATAATACATAATATATTTTATTTTTATTTATATTCTGTACAGGCAGAAGTCACTTGAGATTAACACTGTTTATTATTTATTAGGGAAATTTAGATAAAGTTCGCACGCAGATGATATAATTGTGAGCACATGTTATTGAAAATTCATTTATTTAATCTGGTATATATTTTAAGAATAATATATAATATGTTACAAATCATTTCAAATTTCACCATATACAACCTGTTCCACGCACATACACAAGAAACGGGGGTGATTGTTTATGATATTCTAAGATTTTTTCTTTTTAAACAACCAAAGTTCTAATTAAAAAATATATAATGAAAATTATCCAGCAATTCGTAGATTTACTATTGCGAGACGTAATGCAAGTTTTCGGATAACATCTGAGAGGCGAAAGGTACATACCTACCGACGGCAGTTATTCTTTTGGAAACATGTTACAATTTTCACTTAAAATATTTTAAAAAATGTGTGTAAATTCAAAATCATTGTAATTTACAGAAAAGTTGACCGAGCGCGGAGAAATAACAATTATTATAAAGGTGTGTTACGAACGCTTTGTAAACTGCACAAAAATAATTAAATTCAACATTAATTTTTTTTGACGTTTTTACAAATAAACCCTGAATATTTCGAGGTACGATCGTGGAAAAGGGTGTATATATTTTATTTATAATAATAATGTAAAGTATGTTTGTCGAAAATTTTATGATCAATTTGGAAAGTATAACGACAGAATTTTGCCCCTAAACCACTTTCTGACTGCCAGACGTAAACTTTCTGATTTATTGCTTCCACACAAAATTATACATGCATCAGTTGATACGCCAAGTATTTTATTCCAAATTGACATCAACACCCCATCACGAAAATCGACAAGGAGGATGAAAGACATTTTGTATATTAAACACTGCCACCTGGGATACTTCTCCCCTGTACCGCGAACATTAAGAAATTGTAACACTATACTCTGCTCTAATAATGAAATTAACATTTTTAATAACCAATTTAAACACTTAAAAATAATCGTTTTACCGTTAATCATATCAAGTTGATATTGTCATGAAGCCCTTTATTTAAAGACATGCAATATTGTACCTACCAAATGAGTGTCCCATCAGCATAATAATAATATGTAGATGCCAATAATGCAACATTGTTTATGGACCTATTCGTACACTACCTTTTTACCCATTCTGGTTTGCTAGTTTATTTTATTTATCACTAGACTTTATGTCCGTGTTAAATTTTCTCCACAGGAAAAACAAAACCCTTTCACATGCTTTTCGACAAATGATCATCTGGTAAATGAACGCTATGCATGTGTGTTATATAAGTATAATTAATACAAAACAATACAAAGAACAACATGTTAACCTACGAGAGTACCAAATGGGAAAATAATTCACCGACTCCAGATATTTTCATATCAGAGGGTTCGGCTCGGTGGAACTTCTAATTGGACCGATAAATCTTACTGATCCCTCAATATAAATATTTAAGAAATCTTTTGTATTCCTACATGAATTTAAAATTACTTATAATAAAACAACATTAATTTTATATATACAATCTTTGACAAAACTAATACGCCTACATTTTTTATGAGAGATGTAGGTATAATGCCAGTAGGTGAAATAATAAATGGTAATATTTTATAGTCTGAGAATGCCAAATGCTTTTAATCTCATTTCCAAAATCTGTATATTTTCTTATCTTTGCAGAAACTGATTTTAAAATATTACAGGAATTTGGAATAGCTACATCAGTGATGAAAGTTTTTTTTTTTAAATTTTGTCATGTAAAACTATACTTATCGGGTCTATTATGACTAATTGTTCTGTCTGTTAGTGTAGTTTTATCATAAATGATTATGATTATCATTATCATTTTATAAAATACATTTTCTAAAAATGAATTTGGTTCGTATTCATAATATGGTATTATATTATAGCATTCAATCAAGTTATGTTTAATTGCCAAACTTTGGTGAATTATTTTTAAAACCCCATTGTTCCTAAATGTATATTGGACGGCGCTAATAAAGAACATCCCGATATAATATGTTCTATAGTTTCCGGAAAAGCCATACATTTTCTACATAAATCATCAATTTGATTTGTGTCTTTGATTATATGCTTCCTATAATTTTAGTATTAATGACTCTATCTTGAATAGCAAGCATAAATCCTTCTATTTCTGCGCTCAACTCTCCAATACCCAACCATTTGTTTGACGAAAGTTTGTCAACATACGTTTGGTTGAGATAATTGAAGTGTTTTGCGCGAATAATTTTATGTGACCAGGAATCTAATAATTCCCGGTTGGTATTTATAAAAAAATGTTGGCATTCTCGTCGTATAAATTTAAAGGTGTAATGTTTCTATCTGCCTTGCAAATTATCTTGTGCATTTCTGAGCTATTAGCTTTCCCATGGAAAAAAATTCTTAACATTTCTACCTGATTGTGTTTCAAAGAAGTTATTTTGACTATACCTCTACCTCCTAAATTTCTAGGTAAATTAATTCGTTCTATAGCTGAATTTGGATGATGGCAATTAAACTTTGTTAACGTTGTTCTAATTAATCGTTCTAAGCTATCTAATTCTATATTGGACCATTTAATTATGCCAAATGAGTACGTTTAATTAATTATAATTAAATAATAATTTATGACTTTTTTTATTATTATAATTTTTACCTAATTTTAATTGTTTTTGTTTTTATTACTACTATGTATTTAAACATCAGTGTATGCAATTTTTTTGGCATCATGCCTGTCTCATCTACTGAAATAAAATTTAAAAAATAAATATTGTGGTATTAGCATCATTTAGTGTCGATGTTTTTTTGTGTGTATAAAATCATCTAATTATCTACAGATTAACAATACAAGCAGACATTAATTAATACAAAAATGAAATATAAGCAATTATTAAGTATTTTTGTTTTAAAGAGTTTTATTTCACATGAACATTTGTTACTTAATTTCAGCAAACAAAATAATAGCATCCTGTAAATCACCATTATTGACAATCCCCATGTTTCTCTACCCACGGTTCTCCCCTTACCCCACAATCGCCCCTTCCACTACCTTCACCTAATAAAATCTAATAATTTTTATACTAGTATTCATTGACCACAACAAAGTCTATATGTGCCTAGCATGGTGGTCGTAAATCCACAAAATATTTAAAAACAAAGCAATGAATATTATAAATATAGAAAAAATGAAAGAAAAGTATACATTTTAATTTAGTTTAAAGATTGATAGTGAATGACACGGATGTGTCGAAACCGGTAGCATATAAATAAAAATTAAATAACTGTAGTGTCCTAGAACGACACGTAGTTTCAGTTGTTTTTTATAGATATCGGTAAGCTTAGAGATTATGTCAAGTTCATACAGATGTCAGGCAGTTAAAGCAGATTCACCCGGCGAGTACTCCCTGTCAACACAGCTCGAGCTCTCATCCTAGACAGTTATAGTCGGTCATGAGATCCAGAAATATAATATATTGTAAATACGTAAACATAATTAACAAACCAATCTGCAACAAACAAACAAGGACCTATTATTCTTGAAGAGCCCCATCACAATCTCTAATGCCTGCCTGCGGATAAGGCAAACATGACAGTAACAAACGTAAATATGAAATTTAACTCTTCAACACAAAATGTCTAAAAAATTTTACATAGTTAATGCCCAAGAAATAACAATAAATATTAATTCTTGTGTTTTTATAATAATTATAATATTTTCATAATGTCATATTATCATTGAGACCAAAAGATATCAGCAGCGTAAGATTGTTTAGAATGCTATAAAGCCGGGTTAAGTCTAATCGATACGAGGTCACTTTCCATCACGGAAAGGCCAATCTGCCGAACTCACTTTGCCGGGAACATAAATGAATGGTTATCGACTTTTCCTCCGGGGCTGGGAGCGCTAAAGGGCTGAAAGCATTATTTGATTGAATGAATTGTGAATATTGGCGAGGGCTGCCTTACCCCGCATCACTCAACGGTCAACAGTAGACACTCGGCGGTCAAATACACAACTGGGATATATGTACAGCACTCACTGATTTGTAGGAGAGATCAACGAGGAGCTTCTATTCATTATATTAATTGAATGTAATTGAAAAAGTCGAGATATAGCTGAATGAATAGGCCGAGAACCGTGGAAATTAAATAATTCATTAAGATGGGTCTTTAGAAATTAAAATTATTTATTTGAGCATTCTAGCTGTAGGTACTTGAGCCACGAAAAATAATCTAAAGTAAGACAAGCACTAAAATAAAGCACGTTTCTGAAAACACTTAAATTAAATTGGAAAGCAAATAATATTAAAATTATTCCACGACAGTAGATACCCCGATAGTTGCCCCCCCCCCAGTATGCTTATATACAATAGGGATCGGTTTAGGGAAAATAAGGTACACCTATTTACATAAAACATAACTAAGTGTCCCCGAAGGGGTAACTAAATAACAACAAAATTATAAAACATAGTTTCATTCAAAGGCATCAAGGATAAAACTTCTTTCCTGTATATTGTATAATATACCAGCCTATACGTACAAAAATTCGACACTGTAACGTTGTCCAAAACGTTGGCTAAAGAAGGAGATATCGCAACACGGCATAACACCCCAAAAACAAATAACAAAAATATTTTCCTTTTGTATTTATTTATAATTTAAAATATGCTGTCAACTTTCCAAAAAATAATTAAATAAATTTGCAGATTTAAAAAAATCGCTGGGGTGACGCTCAACAGCTGACGATTTTCTGGTTAAAGAATTAATCGATCGCTGACGTAACGGTCCGGTTCAATAGAAAGCGTTGGAGGAATTAAATAAATTCTAGGACAAAACATTGGAGTACGATGCAGACTAACTCGTCATCTATAATATTTATAGTAGTGGAAAGATGGATTTTTACTAGATATAAGTCGTTATAAGCCGTATATTCAAACTGGTGCACTCACATTCGCGTTATCATTTATGCAACTCTAATTCACCCTTCTAAACTCACAATTCCAATTTGGGAGGCGAATATAGCAACCGTTTATTGGATTACTAAACCTCTGCTGTAGGTTACCCTAAGTGGTTTGCTATGTTTATAATGTAGACAGTAGATACCGATATAACACTGAACAACCAAAAAGATTTATTTTTAATATGACAACACTCGATCAGAAAACCCGATCGACAGCCGACAAACTCAAGTGAGCGGAAGTGCCCGCCATTCCGGTCCAAACGTCACTCTGGCTGACTGTGTTTTGATAACGTCTGTACACATTTCAAAATCCTTCTAATGATTCATTATCACGTTTTTATCGATGTACAAAATATAGTTTTAATAAATGTGAATTCAGTGACATCCTTTCGTATCATTTAAACATCCGCGATCACACTAATAACCTACGTATCGATTTCCAAGGTAAGGATCGATACATACATAATCTAAAATCTACACACTTATCTTTAAAATAACTTAGGAGGGATGCTCGGGGGAATGGGGTCTGTCTATGTTTTGACGGCGGATGCGTCTGCCCACGTAAGCGTGATCGGAAAAAACTGGTTGAGGGTGACCATTTGGCCACTCCAGCAGGATTATCCTAACCCACCCCCCATTGCACCGCTGTGGGAGGGACGGATTCACTCTTGGACCCTCTGAATCCCAGATTCCTACCCCACCCTTCACATCGTTTTCCATTCCAGAACTTCCTTTACAACATACAACATCCCCAAAGATGACATAGGCCCCGAGAGAAATTATTTACTTCTGGGTCTCCGGTGTGAAGTTATTGGAAAAAACCAGTGTATAATATGTGTATCCTCGTAAATAAAAACTCTTACCGATCACATCATCTTTATTTATTGATTATCTTTCATTCCTGTTCTCTTTTCAGGTTGATAGTAACACGATGAACAATCCGATTCCAACATAATCAAATAACAAATTGTGTGAAATATAAAATTCATCCTATGCATCCAGCCAAAGTCCACCAGAAATTTTCTTAAATATTTCAGCATGCGTCCATAAAATCACACAAAGAACTAACGCGAGTAGTGAGAAGGTAGCCAGGTACACGCAGATCACGGTATAGTTTTTCAGCGGCGGCGGCGGCGGCATTATTTCAGGAATAGAGTCCCCGCCAAGGTTTGCGTCCTCAATAAAAAATAAGGCTGTTGAAATTTGACAAAGGGCTGATGGGTGACCTGAAAGCCTTCGCCGTATTTCCGGAACGGTGGAGCATAAAGATCGATAATGACGGCCGTAGCTAGAAAAGGTCTCTAGAAGTGACGACTCACGCGGCTCGGAGAGACATAGGAGTGGTATTACGGGACTAGAGAAGTAGTGCGGCGTGTCATTTCAATTCTATCCGATTAAATCCAAGACCCCTACCGAAAAAACTTTTCAAAATACAGCTTGTGCGTCTTACTAATAATTAATAATTATTTTAATGTGAAACCGCTCAGATGATGCAATTTCCGGAGTCGATGAAACTATCACATCCCCAATAGGAACAAGAGAACTGTAGGTACTTGGATATACAAGTAAAATTTCAATTAGTTTCTACATGAACAAAAGGGAATGCTTTTCCTTTTCTTGGTTCCAATTAATTATTTAAAAATTTAATAATTTTAATTTAATAATGTTATTAAATAAGTATTAGCAAGTATTTCAGTGTTTTATTATTGCGACAGCTGTTTCGGCTTACAAGAGCATTTTCAAACTGTGGTTGTACCACTTTGAGGCGACTTATTTTTACGATTTTAAATGTCAATTTCGAAGGTGTATTAAATTAATCTATTGCCCTTTAAACCAATTTGCTAAGAAAATAATTGTAACAATACATTGTCTACTACGTAGGGTACTTTGCAATCTGTTTTCTCGGCAGTAAATTTTAATGTGTTCTTGATGTTACTGTTAAAAATTATTGTTTGGAACTGTTATATTGTTTAGGTTTTGTAAACATACTATGTAATAATAATATTATTAAATTAAATTAAAAAAAAATGCAGTTCTCCGAATAACAACAAAAACAATTAATAATATCTAATACATCTGCTTTGAAGTGGGAATCATTTAAATTTGCTGAATTTAACTCCACTTATTCTCTATACCGGCTAGGTTAACCTTTCCCTTACGCGCTCCGGTGCTGTGTAATCACTACACAAGCAGAAATGGTCGATTTAAAAGCCGAAAAAAACTAATATTTATAGCAAATCGCTATATTTCACTATAGTAACAGTAAAAAATGATTACAATTGATATTTAATTGCTGAAAACATGAAAAAACATCGGTAGCTCAAAGAAACGATGCTCATACTTACTAATTACTACTTACATACTAATTGTATTGGTGAATTTATTTTCGATTCTCACAAAATACCTCTGATGTGCCCGAAAGGTACGGATTATTATTTTTTTTAATTTTTTATTTAATGGTTAAATGTATAACGGAGGATTACCTAAAATCTTAACCCAGAATTTTCCATATTTACGGAGATATTAAAGGTGCAAGAAGCAATGTGTAGTAGATACACATCGCAGGCAAGGGAGGGTTAAGGAAGTATGTACTTGACTTTACTTTAATCGGTGAGTCCTGACATTATATTGAGTAAAAAATGGAAATGAAATTTTGGTCTCCGGCAACATTTTTATGTTTTTTTGTATTTTTTTTTCAAACTATAAACCTTTTCAAACTTAAAAAATTTCAACATGTCATCACTGGTCACTCAGCCCAGTAACCGTCCACTCCATTACCCCAACCCTAACTGTCCAATACCTACTGATTTTATGTTTTAGGTTGAACAAAAAAAACATCCATAATGTCAGCGGAGATAAAAATTCATTTCATTTTTTACAGGATTCACTGGTTTAAAGTACGTAAATAGTCAGTCAAAATGTTTACCTCATGTGGATAATAATTATTATATTATCCGGCTTTTATGGTCTTGTAGGTCTTCTGTTTTTGGGTAGGGAAAAAATGATTTATAAAAATTCCTACAAAATTGTATGTTTTTCTTGGACAGCAATCCGCAAGCAAGTTGCCCTGGCCAAATACTGGTATTCACCCTACGTCTGTTTATGTGAGGAGTGGGAAGACATCGGCTATCTTTCGAAGTTCCTTCGCATTTGACCATTGAAATAGGGAAACGGAGGAAACAGCCGCTTCTCAAAGACACAGAGCGGTCTTTCAATAAGCATTCCACTTGGCCACTGACGGTATCTGCTACGGAAGTAGGAATCTAATCTGCATACTTGTAGTGGGCGGAGGCGATAAAACTCATTCCTTCTCAGTTTGACAGAAATTCCTTATTTCGTACGCATTCTCACGTCAAAACACTACCAACTGAACATTGCGTATTTTCACAATAAACAACTCCAAACTTGAAATTCTATTCCGCCATAAAAATACTAGACAAGCAAAATAGGTTTTTCTTTACAACCGTTCTCGCTAACTGCCGAATTATTGTAAGAGTTCTATGAGATCCAAGTTTCAAGAGATCCAAACCATAAATTGCCATATAATCAAAATATCTTATCGTGGTTAATTTTTGGGTTATTATCATCGACGTAATGCATAGTACCAGGCCCCTAGCACAGTCGACGATCGATGAGGAATGATAAGGATTGCTTTCAGTAATTTCTCATCGTCCCTAAGACAACTGCAGATCGCTAATCTACAAACAAGAGTTGACATCGAATATATTAATGACACTTAGTCATTGTGAACTTTTACTTATTTGTTGGCAATCTGCAGTCATGCTAGGAAACCATGAGGAATTAGCGAAAGTTATCCTATCAATCCTTATCGATCGTCGACTGTGCTAAAGGGTCTGGGGTGCTAGCATGGTCCATCGATATAACCCTATATCTATACTACATTGACAAAATCCGTCATCTTTGGTCACTTATCAATATGTGCTAGCACAGTCACCTATTGATAAGACATAATCCAACCGACGATTGACAAAAGCTCGCCAAATCGTATGCGATCTTGGCTGTGACCCTAGCATGGTCCATCGATAAAACCCAAGTATAGATATGAAATTCATTAAATTCGTTGTCTATGGTCAGTTAGCAATAATTGCGAGCACAGTGAAAAGATTATTCCGTTAGTCGGTAGATAAAGGTCACTGATTTTAGCGCGGCTTGCGTAGTGTCAGATAAGATATCAATATGCAGTTTTATTTAAATAATGTCGTTCGTTATGCAAGTTAACTGACTTATTAATTAATGGAGGTTAACCTAAAAACCTCCTAGTATTTAAAGAAATCGTATATGCGATCCATAAACTTACATGCATTCATTTAAGACGAGATCAATTTATTCATTTTGCTTCGAGATACGAACTTTGATAAAATATGTCTTTGGATCGTATCAACTATTTAACTCCCGTCTAATCGCAAAAAGTAAATGCGAAGCGCCGATGTATATTAAAGTTAGTATTTCAATTCGAAATTGTCAATTTATTAGTATTTTTTAATTTTTAAATAGCTCATTTGAAATTTAGTAACGTAAATTCATCAAAAAGGTGCCAGTGTTGCCATCTTATACCGACTTAGTATTTTTTTCCTTCCGATATCGGTTTCTTTAGCAACGGTGAAAGCGTGCTAGGACATTCGATATAAACGTCGGAACGGTATAATACAACGGAAGATGCAAATCACGGGTGTAAATGTTCGAAGGATGATATTTCAAAGATCTAACTGTATATGGGGCTAAATATTACTTCGTAAAATATAATGAACTATTTATTAGCGAGATCACCCAAAAAAGTTGATTATTTATATTGTTAACACTACTCAAAGCAGCATCCAAAAAAGGAATGCATTTTTCTTCGCCCATTTTGTTTCAAAATCCCGCGCTTTTATTGTCGAGTCCACTTTGGTCGAGTCTGTAGAAATGACGCGTTAGCTCATTGTAAGTGGAGTGGTTCTAAAAGTTTATTTTAATGTTTTTGAAATGTGGATTTGTGTTTTTATACCTGAATTGAAAGTTTGCTCTTCTATTTTTACATTTAGTTTTTTACGCATGTGTCAGATACTGCTACTCAAATTGCTGGAGAAAAATTAAATTAAATTCTTGTTCTTGTCAATTACACTGGATAAATTTTTAAGGACTCAGTGGTGCCGTATGAAAATCTATGCTTGACGAGAGCATTATAGAGTTCAAAGGATGTCTTAAGTTTAAGGAGTATACTCCATCCAAACGCCAACGATTTGGAATAAAAATATTTGTTTTGTGCAACGTGCAGACGGATATATTTTAGATGTAATTATTTATTGTGGTGAAGTGACGGATGTTACTGACGAACAATGTCTTGGGGCTTCCGGAGCTATTGTCACCACTCTGTTAAAAGACTACGTAGGTAAAGGCCACAAATTGTATGTAGATAATTGGTACACTAATACAATATCATTTAAATTTCTGCATGACCACCAAACCTACGTATGTGGAACAGTTCGAAACAACCGTTAACACATATCAAAATTCAATAAATCGAAGAAGGGGTAAATTGCCTCACATTATTTTGGTTAACTGATAGTATTAAAATGGCACGACAAAGGATAAATGCGTATTTTAACAACGCTTAACAAAAATAAATTTTAGAAGAGGAGAAATAATTTCAAATCCAAATTGTATCGAAGATTATAACAAAAATATGGGCTTAAGAGATGAAGCGGATATAACTAGTGTAAATGCCCTACGAAAATCAATTAAGTGTTAAAAAAAAATTTTTTTTTTCATCCTACATATTAATATTTACCGAATTCATACATAATACCCAAAACCGTTAGTTCAAAAGATATTAGTTTTCCTGATTATCAATTAAGTATATGTTATAAGACAATTATTAGAAAAATATCATATTACGTCGCACCCTGAAGTTGGTCCACGTGCGTCACAAGATGTTCCATTACGGTTATCTGCCAAAATGCTGGCTAAACATATGCCGTGACCTATACCCGCAACGGATAAAAAACAAAAAGCTGTAATGTTTGCTCAAACAAAAAACAAGAAAAATGATATAATATATTTGTGGTGAATATAACCTGCCGTTGCGTATTTGTCCATCTCAACGAAATTCCATGAGAAAAAAATAATAATTTCAAATCTTTTGTAAATAAAAAAAACTCCAATAAATGTGAAAACAGTTGGAGAATCGTTCGTTGCCTATTGCCCGTTCGTGCTAGCCGATTGTCCGAAATGTAATAATAATGTTATTTATTATGCTCACTTCAAATATTCTGTGTTTCATGCACCTAAATCGATCTTTAAAATATATCAAAACGGAAATTTGATGATTTTCATTTTGTTGTTAATGTATACTGATGTATACTAACCGCTAAGGTTTGAATAAAATAATTTGACATTTGACACAATATGTTTGACGTTTTATGTACATAGACAACATAGAAAATCTTTCCAGTGTTGCCAGCGTGTTTTACCAAACCTTTGTCTACCCAATGTCAGTCGTTATAATATTATCGGTAGTTGCCTCTGTCTATTCGATATTGTAAAGTTATCGATTTCATTGTGCTAGCACTCCTGGGCCTACTGCACACCCGATCGATAGGTATTGATAGAATAACTTTACTTTAGGTAACTTCTCATTGTTGAGTGTTGTGTTGTCCTATTTAATATTTCACTTCATGTTTTCTTATTTATCATTTCAAAATTAACTTATTCTTTTCTAATCTTGATGGGTAGACTCTTTACATTAAATTCGCGTCTGTGTGTCACCTTTCCTTTCATATTTTCTATTTAATTGTCAATTTGTGTCTACGGGTTTTTATGTCAAAATTGCAAATTCAGTGTCACATCAGTAGCCTTAAGTTTATCGAATTTTACCCTTTCATTCCACATTTTGAAGACTAAAGACTCAAAACTATCGTAATTGCAATTCATCTAAATAACCAAAGCAATAAATCAAATCCAGTAATCAACACAAGTGTTTTTATTAAAAGGATAACCTCAAACTATCTATCAATGTTTGTACGCGTCCCAGTGCCAGCTGCATCGGTTGGATAACAAAGGAATTCAGAGAAGCAGCTAGCCTTACAAACTATAGCTGATTTCCCGGAGACCATCGCCAGGACCGTCCACTCTGCAGTTGTCCTAGGGAACGATGAGAAGTTACCGAACGTTATCTTATCAATCCTTATCGATCGAGTGTGCTAGGGGGCTTGGTTATAATAATGCAATGTTGCGCTTCCGCCCGCGTTATCCAACGTTTTGGACTGTGTTACAGTATGTGTCCATCGTCAGGACAGAAATGTAGATTGCGGTTAACTGTGTTTACATGTTATTTTTAACAGTTTCAAGACAAACATTCCCTAGACTATCAATTTGGATGTCTATGGTTATCTATTTATCTATGGTAGTGCATTTTTATTAAATTTGTTCCCAAGTCTGGCTTTGCCATCTCAATTCGGCGAGTCCTTCTCTGAATGTACAAGTGGATGGGGCTTTACATATTCATGTTGTGTCGCAAGTTCTGTTGTCATTCATTGTCGACCCGATGCTAAACCCACGCGACAGGCGACTAACGACTGGCGACTGCTACTGCTATTGGGATGATCAAAGAAGACGGAGGTACAATGTGACGAGAGTTATTCCCAGTTGGACCAATTGCGACGTCACAAAAAATTGTTAGCAGAATATATCATGAATATATTTTTATTTTAAAATTAGACGCTTGTGACTTAACTTTATTTCTAGTGGGGTAGTGTTACTTCGTAAACTTCTCTTGATACATTTTTTTCAAAAAAATTAACCCCTTTGTTATGATCTTACAATAATAAAACATAAATAATGATTGTTTTAACCCAAACATTCAATTTAATGTAATTCTGTAAAGGTTTTCATATGAAAAAAATTCTAAAATTAAAAAAATAAGAAAAAAATATTGAAAATTAGTCAATGTAACCTCGTTTAACGGTGTATATAAATATGTACGCGTGTAATTATATGAATATATGTGTGTGTGTGGATGTATGTGTGTATGCGCGTGTTTATGCGCTTATGCATGCATGACATGCATGTACACATATATGTACAACTAGAAAAAAGAGTTATGTATGTGAGCTAATCCTGCATAATAGCACGTCCTATTCTTTTTTATTTTTTTTTTACTGTCTTCTATTTTATATCTTCTATTTTATATTTTCTATTTCCATTATAATTTTTCTACTATATTTTTTCCTATTTTCAACATGTTTGTATATTTAATCCATATGTTTACACTAGACCTCACAAAGTAACCATATTCCATTGGTCACCGTGAAACAGGCTGTCCCCTAGTTTGGTGATCTAATCTATCATAATATTATATATGTAAATGTTATAATGTTTTATCATGTATTTTATAATTATTTTTTTTGCGAAATCAGACGTAGACTTGGGAGGCGGGTGAGTACCGCCACCTCGGGAACAATTTATTGGATAACCAATACCTCTACCAAAGGCCACCACAAGTGGTTCGCTACGTTGTAATACAGATTGAATCAGTTAAAAACAGATCATTCTTAATAGTTTAAAATTTAATATGTTTCGGATTCTAAGAAAAATGGCTTATCATGGGTGCCCGGATTCATGTGGTGAGTCTTGGCAGTGGATGCATCTGCCCAGGTCGGATCGGGAAAGACTGGTTGAGGGAGACCTTTTGACTTCTCCAGAAGGACTATCTCAGAATATCGCCTTGATATTTATACGCCTGTCACACCTGCAGACACTGACCCCCGGTATCCTACTCACCCCTCATACTTTTTCCCTTCCCAGAACTTCCTCTGACTCCTTTCCCTAAAAAGACCCTCCACACAGCATCCCCGAAGATGGCATAGGCCCTGAGAGGATTTTTTTCTCCAAAGCATCCTGTAGCTAATATAAAAAGATAGTAAAGGTGCACGTTGAAGTAGATAGTTTTAAATATCATTATTATTTTTCTACTATTACCGTCATTTCACCACGCATATAAAAATAAATGTACGAAACCACCCTTCAGACTTTTTTCATCACTCTGAATCGAGTTTAAAGACAACAATTTTTGTTTACTTGGTTGGCTTACTCACTTCATGTCTACTAAATCTTCAATCCCAGGAAAGTGCCCGATTATTCAAATGAGTCCGTGAAAATACTGAACTGATATATCCAGTACCTGTGGCGCATTTTTATAATTTCACCGACAAAATCTCTTGCGAAAATTCTACGTGACTTCCAAAACCGGATTTGTTCCAGTTGGATAGACTTCATTTTATGAAACATAATTTTCGGTTGACTGGATAAATATTATGTTTGAAATTGTTGTGGTTTTTTTTAGCTCAATTAAATCTACTACGGTAATCACAACTTACACGGCTTTCGTATTGATTTAATAACATTATGTTATTAATTCAACAACATAAAAGTATCTACGTATATATTTATTTTATTGTTTATTTAGGTACAGTACATTATATTACAAGTCGTAATGTATCATATTTAGTCTGTGATTAGTTCTCCCAATACTTGGGCACTGTCTGTGTCTATGGGCTCGTAGGGTGACATGGTCTTATTTCGAGTCATTATAATTCTAGAGCCCGCCGACAAAACCTAGCTTTAAGTCAGAAAGGACGTCAGTCCTCCAAACAGGAGATATTACACAAGTCAAAGATATATTTACAATAAAAATACCTGTTACGTGTGTTCGTACAATATCTTAGTAAGTTCGCCTGGGATAGGGATGGTTTTAAATCTTAACTAATGGGTATACCCGTATGAGTAATAATTTTAAAAAGGAAGAACGTGTATAGAGGATAAAGAGAAATTGTGAAATCAAGAATTATAATATGCTCACGAATTGTAATTGTTTAAAAATTAAACTCGTAAAGTCAGTAATTTATATATCAAGAAAAATCATGAAAAACGTTTATTATTTTTTTGTTTTGTGGATATTTGTTGTGATTCGGCGAGTAATTATTTTAAAGTTATCTGCTGTCTTAGAGTGTTAGTGTTGTTGAAGAAACGTAATGTATCTGGTACGCCTCCTTGAAACCTTTAAACCAATGACGGATAGCAATTCTAGACTATCTCTTTTTTTTAAATGTATTAATAATTTTTTTGTTACATACATGGTTTTAAGTTACAAATAAAGTTTTTTTTTTAATAAACGGTAAAAAGAGAAAGAGCAATGTAGATATAAAGACAAAAGATTTAAAAAACTAATAAATGGAATGTAATTAAAACCGAAAAATATATTTACATATATTTACGTATATATATTCATGTATACATTATATAGTGCATTATATAGTGTATTATATAGTGTATATAGTGCATTACACACTATACACAAACAATTATTATACATGTTCGTAATAAGCATTAACTTTGTGGCTCGCCATAATTTACAATAAAATATATAAATTTGTTTTAGACCACTTTAATTAAAATTATTATACACGTTATAGTAATAAGTTTTCATAATAGTTATTGAATGTTTAATTAGCAATACAAATAGGCTGACATTTCTTTATAATATAAAGCTATTATTACTTATAGCGACTTCCTCGGTTAAGAATTTTCTATTTCGGTCTTCTTGGCGTGGTTTTAAAATGTCGGATGTGATACAGCATTGAATTAATGTAAAAGCAGGTATCGTTTTCAGTTGGTCCCTCGATTCGTATCTGCCAGTAAATGTTACATTTATCATAAATATATTATTTCTTAATTCTATCACTTTTTGTCGTGAGTCCACATAAGAAGAGACATGTTTTATCATTCTGTATATTTGCGTCACCCCACGCAGATTCTGAAGAAGATTACACGTCAGCACAAATAAAAGCGTAAAGGGTAGAAGAAATATGAAAGAAAAATGTACAAATGACGTAAGATATAGACGTCATGAACATGAAACAGATTGTAGTGTGAAATGGAATGCAGAATAATGTTTATCTATTTATTTAGGAAAATCAACAGATTATTTACATCTGTTACAATAAACTTAATAATAAAATTAAAATCCAATAACACATTTTCACATATTTGAATGATTCAATCCATTTCTTTTTACGGCTTTTTTTGGATTTCTTGGGCATTAACTATGTAACAATTTCTGGACACTTTGTTGTGAAGAGTTTTACTTTCCATGTACATTTTGTATTTAATTTTTTTTTGCTAAATGATTAGATATTATTAGATGGGGGTAGTGGGACGGGTGATTTTAACAAGGGGGGGGGGGGAGAACATCCTTAATAAGGGTGATTTACAGGTTGCTGTTTTTTTGTTAACTAAATTAATTTTTCATTTTATTTTTTTGTTTATTTGTAAGGTTTCTAAAACGCACAAATTAAGTTATAAATACTCAATAGAGACAGGCCACATCAATGAAAAAAAAAACAAGTTAAAACGTTCAAATATAAATAAATACTTGTCCATATTCTTTTTTTATTTTTTTATGTGTATAACAGATTGACAAATCCTAATACAACACACATGACATATACATAACTTAACATAAATAAATGTAATGTTGAAGATGCCAAGAGTCTAGGAGATATCATTTATCAGCACCATACCTCTTGTCATGCTATGCTGGATAGAGCATCTATTATATAGAGTATAGAGCTTCATAATAGATTACGAAGGCTAAACTGGTCGAGAAGAAAGGCTCTTGACTCACAATCAGAAGTTCGCGGGATCGAATCCCGACGTGGGCAAATAAATTTTAATTGCATAGCCAAATTACCAAAAATAAATTTATTTTAGTGTAAAATTAGATTCGTCGTTCTTGTATAAAACAAATAAAAATATTTTTAAAAGATATCTAGGGGTTCCAAATTATTTTTAATTTTCCCACCTATTTTAAAACTACTTTAATTACTTTAAGAAGTTCACATTACATGGGCGCTTCACACGAAGATTTTTTTCATATTGCCATTTTTTTTCATCAGTTGCCATTAGAGAAGAAATAATATCTTGGTATGGTACTAAATCGTCAAAAATGGCTTCGAGTTAAACATATGGTAATATATGTTATCATAGATATCATGAAAGCATCTGGCGTTTGCCATTGCAGTCAATAAGTCATCAAATATACACGCATAATTCACAAGACTGAACTTCAATAGACAATCAAAATCGGTAATAAACACATATTACATATCGTCGGATCTGTCAGATCTGCCCTGATGATGGACACTGCAACGCTGTCCGAAACGTCGACTAAAGAAGCAGGTAGCGCAACACGGCATAACACCCCAAAAACAAACAACGAAAAAAACATATTACAGTATTTTTATCAACATTTTAAATTTTAGACGAAAACATGCAACATTTCTATATATTATTGCAATGTAAATCAAAGTCAGACGAAAGACGTCTAATAATGTCCGCCATTTTAAACTGTACGAAAATAGGTCCCAAAACGGTACACGGCCCTTTTTAAATCCCGAATCCATATGAAAAGATGTGGAAACCCATATGAAAACTGGTTGAAAAAAAAGTGTCTTGTAAATCTCCGTTTTGCAATTCTCGATTTGAGTACAAAGTGTAAAAGTTAATTATTTGAACTTCTACCCCATTTTAAAACGCATCAAGTCACAAGGAAACGTAAACCATTTTACTGAAGTCGCTTTCCGTCAAACCTAACGCGGTACACGACACGCTGTACTGTGGCGAACAGGAACAGAGAGCAGAGAACAGAGAACAGGCTAAAGTTGGCAATGTAACCCGAGAAATGCATGGAAATCCACAGTCACAGTTCCCAACTTTAGTTGCTTGCGAGGGGAGGCGAACCGCGAAACCTAATTGCCGAGTGCTTTAATTACGGTAAGTGGAGAAATTTGTTTAAAATGTGTAGTACGCCAAGTGAAATGCTCACATTTTATTAGCTCGGTAAAAAATGTTCTTCACGAATTCTCAAATTTGTTAAACATTTTCACATATTTTATTTAAGCACGAAGTCTCAATATTTCGAAAAGATTTTTTTTATATTCCTATATATTCCGAAATCTCATTTATGATTGTCGGCATAGTAATGTGCCTGTCACAGGTCACCCAAGTGGTTCACTACATTTGGTGACTTAGCAGGGTGCCTAACCTAGACCTCTTTAGCTGGAGTCTCTCGACCTATCGCCTTGCACCGCAGTGGGAGGATGGATTCACAAGTCCGTCACTCCTAGATACACTGAGCCCCGGTTCCTGTCTACCCCTCATAACTGTATTATTAGCAAAACTTGCTCTTCTTCCTTTCCCTAAAAATACACTCCACACAGCATCCCCAAAGATGGCAAAGTCCTAAGTGGAGTTAATGTAAAAAAAGTAACGAAGTGATTATTTTCCCATATATTGGGTTTTAAATTTATAATCCCTGGCCCCAAAGTGGTGACACTCGCGTCTCGTCGCGGTGCGAAATTAAACATCCTTGTTATAAAATAGCTCAAATAGGTTTTAACTTCATACTAGCGTAGGAGTAATATAACATAATGGGGCATGTAATATGAAAAACCCTCCACACGACTTTAATGGGAAAGTGCTAAAGCATGTAGACCTGAAAAGCAGCTATAATAATAATACATTAATAAATTGGCACCACAATTGAACAAGGTTCTTACTGTTTTTTTTTTAAATTGACCTTTTAATGCAAAACCATTTTTTTGCTCATTCCTCGAACCAAAATAATTTTCGTAGCCATCTGTGTTGTATTTCCGCGGATACTGGTATGACGAAGTTCTAACGTCATGTTTTTTGCAATAACTTTGGGAATGTATTTTGCACGTGTATAAGAAGACTTTTAGATACCAAAAAAGACGATTTTTTGGATCGGCAGGACCAGACTCTTCCCTTAAGATGAAGCTATACGCCAGATCACCATTTGGATTTATCTTTACTACGAATCGGTTTACATTATGAATATGAAGAAAACATTTGTTATGGGATACCTTGAAGCTTTTTCTACATTTTCAATTTAATGGAATTAAAATAAAATTATTATTTACGTTACAAAAAATATAAGCGCTAAGTACTAAATAATTTGTTTTTTCATTAGATAAATATTAAGTTATACAATAAACAACTTTTTAAAAATACCTCTTTATGGCTAAGACTATTTTTGACTCGATTGATTGACTAACTTTTTTCGTTCTTGTAAAATTATTCATAAAAAGATAAATAAAAACAACGTCGCTACTTTCCTCGCGCAGATAATACCAAAAATACGCGGAATTCTAAAGGGGTAAGAAGTCAAATATTTCTGGCGTTTATATTCCTCTTAAGCGTCCTACCACAGGGTTATCGATCACGATGGGTAGTTACTTAGTTTCAGCAATTTCTACTTCCTAATTCCGATCCCTTCAAGTACTTGCAAAGAAGGGTTCAAATAAGATTGATAGTTTTGTTACTCGGTGAAATATATAACGAAATAAATTTGGTGACCCCAACACGCGACGGATATGTGGAGAAGTTGAGAGAGATAAGCGATGGTCGCGGGAATGATGAATGATGAATGTACCGCGAACTGGGACTGAGAATACCGCACCATTACAACTTACCACCTAACCTAACCTCACGAGACACATCTCGCCAAACTTTTAACAGACTTCGGAAAGTTGCCAGACTTTGTATCCCCCTACATTATTAATTATTAAGTCTAAACTAATAACCATCCTTTCAATTTTATCGGTTTAATCTAGAAAAAATGATATTATATATTATCGTACCTACCTAAATGTTAAGCGAAAAACGTGCCAGCGAATGGCACGGATGTGTCGAAACCGGTAGCAGATAAATAAAAATTAAGTTACAAATGTACCTACATGGAAAATAAAACTCTTCAAAACAAAATGTCTAGAAATTGTTACATAGTTATTGCCCAAGAAATACAAAAAAATTAAAATCCTTTTTTTTATATATTTCATTATTGATTGGTGTCTATTTGTTTGCACAAAAAATGTCGAAACAATTTTCAAATTATAAATTTCGAAAAATCGTCAATACGATACGTCAATAGAGAGATAATACAATAGCGTCTGTCGCTCTCCATAGAGAGAGAAAAAAGCCTTATTTTTAAACGCCCGGGGTCTCAGAAGTTGCGTATGATCTGTAGCTATTCGAAAACGTAAAAATAAATTAAATTGATGTTCACTACTAGCTCGCTAAAATAGCCGGAAGTTTTGAAAAAAATTAGGTTTCGTGATTCGGGGAAAAAAAGGGTCCATATTTTATATATTGTAGAAAACTTAATTTTTATTCCATAACTGTGGTCCAAAGAACACAATTTTTTTTTCAATATATGTGACATGTTTGTTAAAAATATAAAAAAGGGAAAATAACACTTTTTCTGGATAAAAACTAGATGCTAAACAATAACTAACTATACCAACATTTTTGAACAAAGTAAAACGATTAAAAAATAATGGATGCTCAAAATTTAATAATTACATGCTATGACAGCAGTAATTAGTGTGAAAAATATTAATTATCATAATTTATAAATACATATTTTAGGTGTTTTTCTGATTTTCAATGCATTTTAGCGCGCCATTAAAAAAAAAAAAAATTATTTGCAATTCTCATTTTCTTTGTAAGACGCAACTTTTGAGACCCCAGGCGTTTCTGAATTCAAAAGTTTAAATAATTGACACCCTAATATACAAGTATAAAGATTCATCATCTTATGTAATTTTGAAGGTACTCATTGTGTATGTATGTATAATTGTTTTCAATTATCTCAACAATGGATTGATATATGGAGTTAAAGTAAATTTAATGAATTGTAGTTTTTAACAAGAACAATATGGAACATTTCATATCACAAAACTTTACATCAAATCATCCATATAACCGACGACATGACAGCTAGTATTATATTATTTATGATAATGATGTTGGGTTTGGCCTACCTCTGTACGAGAAGCTCGTCGATGACAGCCTGGTCCTGTTCGCTGCGGATGCTGACGAGGTGTCCCCCCTGGCGCACGCACTCCGCCTCTGCCTGTGCCCACGGCAGGCGCTCGTGCTCGAACACTGCTACACAGAACTGGCGCAGCCCGACCCAGCCGTACGAGCATCCACCCACCACCCCCTCCATCGGCTGAGAGTGGTACCACAGCTTCAGGAACAGACCCACCGTACTCTCACTATCACTGGTCACACTCCGCTTCGTCACTTCACTCTCGTTGGACAAGCTAGCCCCGTCATCGCCACTACTAAACACGTTATTACTGTTCAAATTCCTATCACTATCTTCTAACTTCACACCATTTTCTTTAACTACTTTTACATCGTCACTTTTGTTGTTTAGCACACTTTTCGAAGTCCTTCTTATGAAAACATATATAATCACGTTATTTTCTTTGGATATAATTTGCACGTTCCTCAAGGGATCCCCGGATTTGGAGCAATGTACCCAGGAGTTCGCTCCGTCCCACAACTTTATGGACAGGCCGAGACACTCGGGCACTTTGGCCTCGCGGGAGTCGAGTAAGGTGGAGTATTCCGTTTCGAGATCTTGCAATATGTCGTTGTTGGAAGAAGTTTCCGCCAAAGTTGTGCTTTCCGGGACCGGATTGTTTGCGCCGAGTTTGACCGCTCTTTCCCCCATCTGTAGGCGCAGGGCGACTCTATTCCCGTAAGGCAAGTGTATCCGGAACGTGCAGTGAAGTGAGTTCGTCGGTTCGATTTCGAAGGAACCGTTTCTTGCTGTTAGAGTGACGTTGTAACAGTAATCTACCAGTCTATAGGATATCACGAAGGAAGGGGTGCCGTGCACGTGCAGATAGGGGCTGGCCTTGGTTTCTGATGCCGAGATGTAGAGAGTTCTCTCTGCCTCGGGAAGTTCCTCCAGTTTGCCGCAGAGGTGGCTGTGCTGGGTATGGCGGGAGGGAGGGCCTCCGGGGTTAAGGCGGATGAAGCCCCCGCTGGAGCAGGGCACGTTCAGCCTCTCGAGGGTGACCAGGAGCCCGTGTTTCTTTGCGGCCGCGGCTGGGAAGAACACCTGACAGTCTGTTGGACTCCGCGGAATATCGCCCCAACTGAGTCTGCCTGACGACCTGTACAATGACAGCTGACATTCTGAAACAATAATACTTGTTTAACATAAGGTTTTTTTTTAATTTAAAAAAATAACAGAGTAAGGCGATAAAATTTTTTTTTAAACTGTGGGGAATTTCTAAGTCGAAATGGGCAACTGTACAATTCAGAAAATAAAAGAGAAAAAATACACATAAACTTATGATGTTATCAAGATTAACCTTTTCACTGCTTTCCTTCTGATTAAGGGATAACAATAATTGTACGCGACGGCAGTTTTCTGATGAGCGTTCGTTTTATATGAAAATGAAGGCTCATCGTTTATTCGCAGACCTGTATGTACCCGTAGCGGTGAAGAGGCTAATTTTGTAGATATCCATTTTAATTTAAAGTTTTATTTAATTAAACATATTTATAGTGTTTCTAATTGAAAACATATATCATTGGACAGCAAAATGACATCTATTTTTTTACTCCAAATATGCTCAGGAATCGCAGGTTAGAGTCGCATCCTGTAGTGTATATTATATCCTGCATTTTTGATTAGATACTTGACTTGGTGAGAGATCATTACTCTGAATCGGAACAGTTAATATGGTTTTAGCTACGATTCTAAAATAGAAAGGGACACTTGAGATGGTTTGGGCATGTACATAGATCAAATGAAGAAAGGAGTGTTAGGAGAATGACACAATCAACTGAAACAAATACTTGAGTCATCCGTGCCATGACGAATAACGGAAGAAATGTATGTATGTGAATAGAGCGAGGAGGGTGTGCAGACGAGAATTGCTTGGCGGCCCGTCATCGCTGATTACCCCTGGGGGAAACGGCGTGATAGTTAGTTAGTTTTAGCAACAATTTTGAATAGCTTTAAAAATTCTCCATTCACTCCCCCACTTCATTATATCATTTCCTAAATGGTGATGCCAAAATTTCGCAGGTATTCGCCATATTATGTTTTTATAAAGCAAACATACAGAGAATGTACCTTACGAGATTAAATTGAAATGTAGATATGTTGTGCTATGATTTAAAGGGACGAAATTGAGTTATAAAAGGAACAAACATCATCAGGGGTCGTAGCACAGAGCGGGGAGTGATGTATGGAGGTTTTTCCGGGTGGAGACGGCGCCATAAAGCATTCTGTCGCCTGGAAAAATCGTTCCCAAAACACTCAGCATTTTTTGACTCGAGGAAGGGAAAAATATAACGAAAATCGTAACGCAATTCACTTTATCAGACATTTATTACTTTTTTGAGGAAAAATTTATATTTTTTTCCACGTGCCTATAAAATAAATCCAGTTTAAAAATGTTATATTTTTGTTGCTGCCCAGGTTTTGATTTTTTTTACAGATGGCCCTACAATTAAAAGATAAAATTATTCCCCTCAGGGCTTTGGGGATGCTATGTGGAGGGTATTTTGAGGAAAATAAGGTGAGAAAGTTCTAGGAAGGAAAAAGGTATGAGGGGTGGATAGGAATCTGGGGGTCAGTGTCTCCAGAAGTGACAGGCATACAAATCCATCCCTCCCACTGCGGTGCAATGCAATGTTCCGAGAAAATTATGCTGGAGAGATCAAAAGGTTTCTTCCGATCCGGCCTGCCACGCAGCTAGCGGGCAGATGCCCACGCCGCCAAGACCCGGACAAACCTCGTCCAATGAACTCGGGCACACTGCTAAATTACCAAACGTAGCGAACCACTTTTGGTGACCATTTATTCGATAAATGGTTCCCGTGGCAGCGGTACCCGGTACGGTTTACTCCCAATTGCTTAAAACCAAGTTCTACGAAGGCTTACAGCCTTACTAATAAAAAAAAACACTTCACGACAACGGTGTTTCTGTTGCACGTTGTATATAGACTAATAAAAAAGTATTACTAATAAAAATATCTTTAAATGTTTAATATTTAATTTAATATTCAAAAATCTGTTTCTCAAAAAAATAAGGAAGTATACAGATTTAGGAAATGAAATTAAAAGACTTTGGCATTCTCAGACTATAAAAATATTACCATTTGTTATTTCGGCTACTGGCATTATACCTAGCTTTCTTATTAAAAATTTAGGCATATTAGATTTGTCAAAGAATTTGTATATAAAAATGCAAAAATCAGTCATTTTAAATACATGTAGAATTACGAAAGATTTTTTAAATATTTATATTGAGGGATCAGTAGGATTTATCGGTCAAATTAGGAATTCCACAGAGCCGAACCCTCTGATATGAAAATATCTGGAGACGGTGAATTATATTCCCATTTAATAGTTTGGTAGATTAACGTGTGGTTCTTGTATTGTTTTGTATTAATTATACTTATATAATACACTTGCATAACGTGGATTTACTACATGATCATTTATATGGAAAAGTGTATGAAAGGGTTTAGTTTTTCCTATGGGAAAAACTAAACCCGGACCTGGAAATCTGGTGCGTAAAAAAGTTATGTTGATAACATTGAACTTTGGTAGGTCTGCGCATGCGGCAATCCGCAAATCCGCCATGTGGTTTTACCAAATCTTAGTTTTGACATGTTGTGATGCTTGACGTGCAATTAGTAATTAGTTAGTGTAAATAAATTCTATCCTTTTTTAAAAATTTTATTCACCAGATTTACAGTGTCCATCATCAGGGCAGATCCGTCGACGGATCTGCCCTGATGATGGACACTGCAACGCTGTCCGAAACGTCGGCTAAAGAAGGAGGTAGCACAACACGGCATAACACCCCAAAAACAAACAACGAAAATGCTTTTGGCCGTGAAAATCTAAAAACGTATCCTACTGTTAATTTAGTTAGCAAAAAATTATTTCAGATATGTTACTTTTAAATTTTATTTTTTCGCTTGGGTTTAATAAAACTTTCATAAAGTAATGTCATTTAATGTCATTGTGCTTGCGTAAATAAATACAAATTGGAGGAATCAACATCTAAACTGTACAAAAATGAATCCAAAAAGTCAGATTTTTTCAGTCACTCTTGAGGAATTCTTAATTTATAATTTTTAATTGTATGAACGAGATAAAAAGTGAAGAGGTAGTTTTATTGCACGTTCATTAAATAAAAGGACGGTGTTTTTTTAATTTAGAATTTTCCAAAAAATTTTAACGATTTAATAGAAAATGTTCAGTGTAACCTTTTTTTTAAATTTTTTTCGTGTTTGAAGTTTAAAATACTGCAATTTGTAAACAGTAACAGCCTTACTAAAAAAAAAGCACTCCGCGGCCGTTAAACGGTGTTTTTGTGAATTTTTAGATTTGGCAACGCCGTATTTTACTTGTTTGAATTGGAGTTTTCATAATAATCCGCTAGGTGGTGTGATTGATGCGCCTGCGCATTGCTTTCCCGCTGAAAAAAAAAGCGGCAAATGCGGAAAAAAGTCGGTCGCGAATGTGTGTGTGATTAAGATGATTTTTTCGTTAATGATTTCAATCCTTGACTAATTCGCACTTATATTCATGTACACAATATATTTACTATTAATTTGTGTTGTTTTTCGTTAGTTTAAGTCAAATTGTGACACAAAAATCGTGTGTTCTAAATTGAACTGTCAGAAAATGGTTCTATAGGTTATATTCAGAAATAATTTGCATTTTAAGATCTTTATTTTATTATAAATTCTTGAAAGTGATGTTTTTTGGTGACTAAAATGTCTAATACATATTTTAGTAAACGTATCAAAGAAATTAATGTCTTAAGATGTGCAAGCAATGTATTCAAACGTGAGTTTTTTTATCGTAAATTTTTGGGAATGAAAAGCGAATTTCAAGATTTTTTTATATTTTTTTATTGTGTGAAGGAGTAAATAGTGAGGTGACAGTTTTATTTCAAAATCATTAAATAAAAGGACTGTGTTTTTTGAATTGTGAATTTTTCCAAATATTTCAATGTTTTAATAGAAAGTGTTTGGGGTAAGTGAGTTTTTTTTTTCAACTTGATGTTTGAAGCTTAAAATACTACAGTTTTTAGACAACTTAAGTATATTTTAGATATGAAAATCTTAAAGGTAATTAAATTTTGGTTCTAAAATGGTATTTTTTTTACGACATCTGAAAAAATAATAAATATATAGGACTTAAAAAAAAAAAATCGAAATTCGTTGAAAATTACAAATGGAACACATATATACAACAGATAAACTACCCTCCTTGGCCGTGTAAGCAATGTACATATCTTTACATGAACAATTTTTTGTCAGTTCTTAATTAGTAAGGATTCTTCATACATGGTTGTTTGACCATTGTACAAATTTTTCAGAAAGTTTATTAGTAAGGTAGGTAAAATACGACGTTGTCAGATCAAAACCATATATTTTGTTTGTTGAGAAATTACAAATATGTAAGACAGATAAACTACCTACCCTCTTTGGCTGTGTAGGCAATGTACATATCTTTCCTTGAAAAAGTTTCCTTTTTGAGTTCAACAAAGTGTTTTCTAATTTTCTCTTCTTTAATAAATCAAAACAAAATTGTCATCTGTAATCAGAGGTTTATTTAATAAGTGAATATGTAATTAATAATCACGACGATTCGACGGTCAATCTCATTAAAACAATTATATTTACTGAACCATTTCTGTCGTGTGCTGACGCAAAATTTTCGCCATATGGGTCAAGTTTTATTTTCTTGTTTACTTTATAGTGTAATGTAATTATTTATTGTTGAATCAAATATTCAACGTATAAGGAGAATATTTTGTAAATGGATATATGACCATGCCTTTATTTTGCTTCTATCAACAAATATTACTAATTGATTAAAAGTTCCTAATAAACAGGGAATAAGAATGTCATACCTCACGTGTAACGTGCCGCGTGTCATCATTCCCCATTAACTTTACAATTTGTTATTAATTATTATGATTTAATAATTATCCGTAGGTATATTAATTGTGTTTCGAAGCGTGTGTTCAGAATTGTGTTATCACCACTGAAGAGATGAAAAGTTGGATGCGAGCGGATCAGTATGCGTTTCCTTCCTGCTATTTCTTCCCATCTTGTGCTGAAGTTGTTGAAACATTTTCCAATATCGAGATTCTTTCTTGGATAAACCTTATCATTTGTCTGTTTTAGTAACAGTGGTAAAAGTGAAATCGATAACTTTACAATATCGGATTGATAAGCATAACTACCGATGATTTAATACCGTTTTATGAAGCACGGCCGCATTGTTGATAGCCAGGACGATATTGACAGGGATTAAATAATAAATTGATATACGACGGCAAAACTGCCGAATCTCTTTACGGATTTACATATGTAAATGTCAAACGGCTTCGTAAAAATTAAGAATACTAATAAATTAACATTTTTTAATTGAGATACTAATTTTAATATACCCTTGCGCTTCGCACGTACTTTTTGAGACTAAACGGGTGTTAATCAGTTAGTGAGGTCATTATTCGTATTTCATCCTCTTTTATTTCTTCAAGATCGAACGACATTAGTAAAATTGATCCCGTCTTAAATTTATTATTTATGTCTATGGTTCGCATACACGGTTTCTTTAAAATTTAAGGGCTTCGTTGGTTCACCACCATTTGTTAATTAGCCAGTTATTTTGCATAATGGACGATATTATTCAAAGTGTTTTGGGATATCGACAACTCATCTGACACTCGGGAGGCCGCGGTAAAATTTGTCAATGGTCGGTCGGAATATGACAATAATTGTTATCCGTCCTCGCAAATTTTAAAAACTGACCATAGATGACGGATTTAGTCAATATCGTATTGATAAACAGTTTTATCATTCATCCGTGCAGGGAGCCAAGGAGTCGAAAGGTGTTGTGTAAATTAACGATAACAGTACCTACAAGTTTTCTATCAAAATTGTACATGGAGATCACACTTCCGGGAAGTGTTTACCGTTCAGTGGTTATCATTAAGCCACGTATGAACCAGTTAACCAGCAGAACTAACCGGTAATTGAAAAGTTGATTATCGGCCTGTCATTTGTACAGGACTAATTGTTTTGGACTCAAAGAGCTTGTTGTTCGGGAAATAATTGCTTCCGCGCGCACTCCACAAAACCGAATTAATTTTGAAATTGATGTTAAATAAGTAATTTGCAATGCACACAGGAGATAACGTTTTTTTAAAATTATTTTATTAATCAAACATAAATTGAAACAATGGATCAGAAAAGAAAAACTATTTCAAGTGCCAACGGGTTTACAACTCTGAATTTCCGTTTGCGAAGTGTATGTGAGGAATACATATCTATATATATATATATCGTCGCTTCAGTTCGTTTTTATCCAACAGACCAAAACGTAAATCGGGAGAAATGGCGCATTAATGTTTTTTTACGATAAAAGCACATACATTTTGGAGGACATAAGACAAAGTGCGTTTTGAAAACCCCGTAAATAATCTTTTATACTTTTTTTTAACAATTATCGTATAAATAAAGGCTTTTTGAGAACAAATGCATACTTAACTCAAGTTCACGAAAAATGGTCTATTCTTAGTGTATCTTACCTTCACACCAACATAGGTAATACGGATAAAAATCGCTTGGCAAGCGGAGTGTATTAGAAATGGTCGATTAAAGCATAAAAGTGGTTTTTATTTATTTTGTGAATAATTTTGTAGGAAAAAAAATAATAATCAATGAAAACACTCACAAATACTTTTAGCCATAAAATGGTTTTTATGTGGTAAGTTTTTTCTTATTAGATAATTATTTAACTTAAAGTAAGTAATTTAACAGTTTTGCCTATAAATTTAATTTAAAATCTGATATTTCTCTGTCCTAAAATCGGCGTTTACAAGTTGGAAAGTATAAATATTTTTTTTTTCTTACTTAATAATATATATTAAAAAAAAGCACTCGAGCGAAACTGTAGGAAAAGCTTCAATTTATTTAAACCATATTTGTTGGTATTCATAAAGTAAACCGATTCTTAGTAGAGATGGAAAATAGTGATTTTACCTTGAAGAAATAACATATTATTTAACATCCAAGGATTTCACTAGTAGCGTCGTCTGAAATTATTTTGTCATATGTAAAACAATTCTAACCAAATAATAATCTTCACAATAATTCCAACGATGAATACGATCAAATCATTGTTTGATGCTTACACTTAGGGCTGGTGGTTTCACAGAACTCGAATAATACCTAACAATAATAACATGAATAGAAATTGAATACTAACTTTGATGTTTAATGAATTGTTCAAGTTCTGAGAAACAACCTGCTCAAATTGTTATTTATAAGGTTTTTACATTAGTTGCACACAGGAGGCTCTGAGGATGATAATAATAATGATATTTGGATGATAAGGCTGATGTAAGCGTAATGAGTAAAATTAAGAAAGGAACCCTCAGATGGTTTGGGCATGTTAAGCGAATGAACAAAGAAAGGAGCGTAAGGAGAATATATGATGCAAGTGTGAATGGTATAAGAAGTAGGGGACGTCCGAGAAAGACATGGCACGATCAAGTGAATCAGATACTTGAGTCGGGCCATGTCAAGAGTCAGAAAAATAGAAGAGTATGTATGAGACGATGTATGAATGTGGATGAGGCAAAGAGTGTGTGCCAAGACCGAGGTGTTTGGCGGTCCGTCCTCTCTGCCTACCCCTGCGGGGAAACGGCGTGATGGTTAGTTAGTTAGTTTTATATTTGGATGACTTGTATAATGCCGTTTTTGTAAAAAATAACCTCAAGGGCGATGTAAAAAACTTAATACATTTCTGCAATTTTACTTCTAACTACAGACTAGACAAATATTATAAAAACTTGTAGCTAAAACATTGCATCCACTAGTTCTTCGATCAGTGATATAAAACTATATGTACGAGTACAATGCATATGATCAATTAACGCGATACTGCCTAAAATGTATTTTATTTTATTTGTGTATTTTAATTTTTATTATAATTTTTTTGTTTTGTTATTAAGAAAATTTACAGGACCATACTTACTTAGTAGGTCACTTGAGATTAACACTGTTTATTTAGAGAAATTTAGATACAGTTTGCACGCAGATGACATAAGAGCGAATACGTGTTTTTGGAAAAGCCATTATTTAATCCTGGTATTATATTCTTTAATTAGCGTGTTTAGGAAAAACAAAAATTAATGATGGGCGGTATAGTACAACAATTTGATTAGAATAATTATTTTCTTAAGAGAAGTCCCTCGGTAAGAGACGGATTGCTGATCCCCAAAGATCATGTAGGCTCAGAGCCTGTGTCATCTTTGGGGATACTGTGTGGGTGGTCTTTTTAGAGAAAGGAAGGAGAAGAAGTTCTGTGAAGGAAAAATTAGGGGTGTGTAGGAATGACGAAGTATGAGTGGTAGGTAGAAATCTGGGGTCAATGTGTCCGGACGTATGTATCCATCCCTGCCTTTGCGGTGCAAGGCGATGGGCCGAGAGAGTCCGGTCGGAGAGGTCTAGGTTAGGTCTCCCTTAACCAGCCTCTCCCAAACCGGGCCGACACGTAGTGGGTGGGCAAGCGCATTCGCCGCCAAAACCTAGACAAGACATCACCTTGCCTCCCAAATTGTAACAGGTATTAAGTGTTTGGGTGTTTGGATTAAGCGTAGTGGGTGGGCAAGCGCATTCGCCGCCAAAACCTAGACAAGACATCACCTTGCCTCCCAAATTGTAACAGGTATTAAGTGTTTGTGGTATTTATGACGATATCGAGTAGGTACTTTATACGATTACATTATAAAATAATAGAATGATGTATTCCAGGAAACTTACCGAAATTCAATATTCTTGTGAAGACTACTTGGTAGACAGTTCTAATATCAGTCAATCTGTAACGTAATCTGAAACAAATAGAAAATTGATCATCAACAAGTTATTCACGTCACTATATTATAGTCTAACGTAAAATACCCTTAAATATTATAATAAAAAAAATCCTTTAGCAAAATATCCAGACGCAAACAAGGGGAGTGAGAGATAAAAGTTTATTGTGGAACACAAAGTTTATTTCCATGTCATTCTCCACAGCGCTACAGCAACCTTTGATGGAAAACTAACTTGTTCTTACAAAGCCTTATCATAAGAGAAACAGGTACAATGAGTTGGAAAATGTCCTTGAACTAAATTCAGCATCGGAATCTTAACTGTACAACAGAAAAACTGTTTGTGTATCTAGATACTAATAAAACTTCTGCTTCTTCTTAATTCTCTTAACGTGCAAATTGTAATGTCCTCGAATGTCCTCGATTTTGATAGATGCGGTTAGTCTTGAGAGCGATAAAGCTCAGCTTCAATTCCTAGACAGTTACTGTAAGACCAGGAGTACAATATATTCTAAACACGTAAAGGCAATTAATTTTTAACACGTTTGCAACAAGGATCTATCATTCTTGAAGAGCCTCAACACAATTACATTTAAAACATTTCGCACTTCGAACCTTAGAATTATTGGCTAGATGACCATTATTTTTGCAAATATAGCTCAGCGCTTTAATATCACCTTAGGGTAATCTGTAATTTGTATTCGACATTGAATTCCGAATTCGATTCGATAGACGATTTCACGTTTCCTGATGAATTTACCTACTCACGGGGCGCGCCGATTGCCCCTCGAAATTACTTTAGATTATTTAAAATATGTTCGGGAAATCTCCAATAAAGATCGGGGTTCGTCGAGATTACAAGTTGCTTTATTTACGTTATCGTAAGGTTTACAATGAATATTTAAGAGGATATTACCAGAGAATGCCAGAAATTAGTCACTTTTAAATCAAATTCCAGACATATTGACTCTTTTTTACAAAAAAACATTAATTGATTTTGAAAGATTGTTATTTTATCTGGTAAACGCACTTTTAACATTTTGAAAAACTAAGTTTATGTTTAATATACTGGGGTTATACCGTTGGTCGTTGGCAGATTTGTTCAATTTTCAAACGAAATATTGTATTATTCAACAAAAATTTCAAATCATATAATCATACAGCAAAATAAATCAATACATTATCTAGTAAAGACATTAATCAGAAATGAAATTTTAGTTAAATTAAAATCATTAAAAAATAATGCCTGAGTTTGTCTATTCATTTAAGGGCTTATAGACTAAAATATTTAAAAAAAAAATTACACACTTATTTTTCTTAGACATTATTGAAAAATCCTAAATACTAATGATCAAAAAACACTTACAAGAATACATGATATTTAATAATTTATCATCGTGCGTTTTGAGCATTTTTATTGGTTACTTGAATGTAGGTACATATTAAAGCAAGTTTTTAATGAAATAAATCGATATAAAATTTTTAATTTAAAAAATTTGGTACGGGGAATAATCGGTCTTTCTCATAGGAACCTCCCTGTACAGTTGCAAGCATTTTTAAACTTTTATTCTCAGCCGCTGGTCAATGGCTCTTAACTGGCCCCGACATCCGTCCTTTTGGAAGCTCCAAGTTATTCTGAAGCTAGGGAACCCAACACTACCAGAGCCCCGCTGTCTATCGTGTATCATCCGCTCTGTTCGTGTCTAATGCACGCAGTATAAAGATAATCGGCACTCTTCTAAGGTGCTACTTAACTGACAACTGTTTAGACACCTCAAAACTACATATATCTATTTTAACGGCATCTGTTGAAAGATATTAAAACTACATGGATAATCATATATACTACAGGAATGTATAACAATTGGAGCCTTCAAAATTTTTCAAAAGAACAGTCAGGCACAGTCCACACTACATCCCCAAATATGACGCACGTTCTGAGGGGAATTATTTTGCTCAGGGGCGCCTATATTGAGTTATTGTAAAAAAAGTAATAAATATCAATTTTCACTTTTAGTTATCAAAGTTAATCAACAACACCTGGCCACAGGTCTATTACAGTCACGGGGAAACAGACAACGGAGATTTATTTTAATGTTGTTTTTTTATTTTTATATTAGCACACAGGAGATAGAGATCTGGGAAGGAAAAATATATGACGGAAGGGTTAGAATCCGGAGATCAATGTGTCCAAGAGTGACATAGGAATTCACTGCCGGAAAGTCCTGCTGGAAGGCCCAAAAGGTCTTCTTAAACCAGTCTCTACCGATCCAGCCTAACACGCAGTTGGTGGGCAGACACATCCGTCGCTAAGAGCCGGACAAACCTCACCCCATGAAACCTGGCTGCGTACTAAACGTACCAAGCGAACCACTTGGGGTGACCTATGGCAGAGGTGTTAATAATGCAATAAATAGCTCCCGGGGCGGCAGTACCGAAACCAGCCTTCCAAATTAAATGTTTGTCTATTTGACAGCAGTAAAACAATTTATTAAGTTCTCCATAATCACACCGCTCGCTCCACGAGCCATTTGGCTTCCAGTCCATTTCCTCCACCTTTATCACCTAAATGGTTCTACGTGTTTATTTGTCCTGCAAATTGCTTTGTGCTTCTGCTTTGCTAGGTTTATTTGAGCTATAAGTACACCCCGGTATACGCATCACTCCACCTTGTGGAAGTGTGGGGAGTGGAGCAATTAGCGGTGCGAATCCAGCGAAGTTGTTGTCTTTATTGCAATAATAGACTTACAGCACACAAAATACATTCACATTCGTAACTCAAAGTCTGCTTGAATTAGCAATCGGCTCGCCTCCAGATAAACTTAGAGGTAAACACTTTAGTGTTCTGAACTCTCAAAGGGTATTAAGTTCTAATCCAAACGGTATTGAAACTTAGTTGTTTATGTACGAGAATATTTCCTCAAAAATTTACTTTTGCATTATCTAGGTTAGGTTTCGTTTAGAGCTTTATAATCGTACAAAAATAAGATAGCAGCCAAAAAAAAAAAGAAAAAAATAGTTTAGGATAGAGATAGTATGTGATTGACAAAATGACATCGGGTTTTAACGGCGGAGTGGTTAAAGGCGTTGTTCCGGTAAGAAAGGGATCCTGGTTTCGTTTCCTACTTGTGACTATTATCTTCGTTATATTGTGTTGGTTGGTTTTTTAAATAAATGCGTCTTTCGAGGAGCTGGGACAGCCACTTGACTGCAGTAAGTTGCTGCAACACACTAAGACCTTTTGACCCAGATGTTGATTTGATTTTTTTTTTATTATTCTTTATTCATTTCTTTGTAATTACATAATTTGTGGATTTTACGACCACCATGCCCGCAGGGACATGCTCGTGTTGTGGTGGTCGATTAGTGATACGTATTATGTATCCAGTTAATATATTGATTATTTTCCCTTGTTCTAACCCAGTAGTTCCCAAACTCTTTTGGCCCACGGACCCCTTTTCATAGTCATAATTTACCCCGTGTGAAAAACTGCATAAGTGAATTATAGAAAAAGGGGGGGGGGGGGGGTTAGAAGCGACAGTGCCAGTAATAATATGATGCACATGTCTATATTTATATTTTACTTAGGACGTAAAAATCGCTGATAATTCATTAATTGTTATTTATTATAACTTCCATAGTAATAAAAATGCGTAAATTTTTTTTTATTTGATAATAAACCTTGTTCGGACCCCCTGACGTTGTTCAGGGACCCGCAAATCAATTTTAATTTTCCACGGACCCCCTGAATGATCCCCGGGACCCCTGGGGATCTGTACGGACACAGACCACTTTGGGAACCACTGGTCTAACCAATAGAATAATGATGAATTTAATTCAACCATTATTACCTATATTGCACCTTTATTTGCCTGCCGATTGGTTTTTTTAAAATGTTTCTTTATTCTTTACTTAGTAATTATAAAAATTGTGGATTTTAAGATTATTGTTGTATGTGTAGTACATTATGGTTGTAATATATTATATCCTATTAGTAGAATGATGAAGACACCATTTCAATAATTCCACCAATATTCACATTGTCCTAACATTAACTTCATTGCAATTGTGTATGTATGACATATTTATGAGCTTGCATTTACCATGAATAATACGAATATGATAATAATGTTCGAGTAATAACATGTTAACACCGGTGACAGGTCGCATCACGGCTCGCGGCAGTTGACACGTGGCGTCTCATGGTGATGGATGGACCGCCTAATCCGGGGCAGGTGGGCTGGCTGTGGGGGGGGGGGGGGGATATATCTCCCAGGGATTAACGTCTCACCCTGATAACGTCAGCGGCGAGACAAATACTCCATCTTCATCGCAGCACCCATTACCTGATAGCTCCACAAATACATTAATGCTTTGTATAGAGCTCGTTAGAAACCCGGTTTATTGATTACTATTTAACCATTTTAAGTCAAACACATTTTTAATCACGTCACGTCATTAACTATTGACAAAACGTCACAATGGTTCATGAAAAAAGATTTGGCCAAAGTAGTGATGTATTATGTAACTTCTATATAATCATACAAAGTGTTAAGGAACTTACTTACTTGACTAACCAGTGATTAACCGTAGTTCCTGACATTATTTGGACTAAAAAATGAAAATGAAATTTTGCTTCGGTGACATTTTTTATCAACGAAAAATATTTTTTTTAAATCAGTAGGAATTAGACATTTAGGCTGAGTGACCAGTGATGAGATGTAGAAGACAATTATCCATAAAAAGACTTTGTGAAAATGGTCATAAAAAGTTTTTAAATTAGGTTCGGGAAAATGAATCATGTTACAAATACTCTATGTACTAATATTTTTTTCTCAAATTACATAACACCTGTCTTAAGTCACGGTATTCCGCCTTTCTACCGATTTGTATCGTATTTCTCTTGTACACTTAGTTTTAAGTTTCTAAAAAAATACAGGGTTTTTTAAAGATAATCTGTACATTGTGAAGCCGAAATGGTAATTATATGAAATTACTTTGACAGAAAAAAATCGCGAAATATGCTCCGAATGACATGTTATAGCTGTGAGGCAATTCAGAGTGTATCTTTTAATGCAACTTAACCATTTGTCGAGAGGTTTTTGCTCTATTTAAAACCGCTTGGAAACATAAGCGTGTTTTCACGATAATTTAAGACATAGGAATGACGTATGTCCCGTACCTGAGTTATTAAAACGAGTCGTGTTTTATTAAACATTTTCACTATTATCTAACTAACTAAACATCACGCCGTTTTTCCGCAGAGGTAGGCAGAGAGGAGGGTCCGCCAAACTCGGTCTTGCCACATATTCCTTGCCTCAGTCACATTCATACATCTTCTCATACATACTCTTCTATTATTCTGACTCTTGACATGGCCCGACTCAAGTTTCTGATTCACTTGATCGTGCCACGTTTTCCTTGGGCGTCCTCGGCCTCTTATACCATTCACATTCGCGTCATAAATTCTCTTTACACTCCTTTCTGCATTCATTCACTATTATCGATTAAAAATAATCGTTTTTTTTAATATTAGCGCGCTCCCTCTTACGTATGTATAGTATCGTAACGCTCACTACCGGGCCATAAATTTCCACATCAACATTTGAAATGACGTGACCATAAATATTCGATGAAGAAGAAAAAGTGCTCGGAGAAATTCGAAATTCTTCCCCTTTTCATATTGCATTAATGCTGAACTCCAAATGGTTAAGTCCACGAACCGCCACCGATCTCTAGCAAGGCCAGTAATAAAACCGGTTCATCCCTGAGCTCGTAAACGGATTTCTGTTCCTCGCCCCAGATCAGCCGACACATGTAGTATCTTAACTGCTTTTGTCACTTCCTTAAGCGCCATTCAGACGGTTCACTAATCGCTCATTTCCGCACTTCATTCGGCCTAGTTTACTCGGAATGACACGTCTGAACATGAAATGAATCGAAAGTGCCGAACACTGCCGAATGAAATCTTCAAGTGAACCGATCCAACAATGTTGGATATTTTCATTCGGCATCCTTCACTTGCGCGCGCATGCGCGCGGAAGAGAGCAAAGTGAATCGTCTGAACACCGAGTGAACTCTCAATCAGTTTGTCTCGCGTCCTGTACGGGAAGGACCATGAAAGGACCCTATTAAATCGCACGCAAAACGTCAAAATGGTATTCGTCCGGCTAATTTGTTTGCTTTTGGGAACACCTCTCATATAAATTTTTGGGTCTCCCTTATTATCCATGTATTTTATATGTTTTTTAATATATGTAAGATTATTAATTTGTAGGAAAATGTTCGTAATAAAAAAAGTGAAATCAAATTGTGTTATTATGCCATAAAAAATAAAAAGGTTTATAAGACGACAAAATACTGTTTTTTTATTTAATTGTGTCAACAAAATTGCGTAAAAATCGATGCATCTGACATGTTTTTCCTTAAAATTCGGGGCCGGACCGCGCTGGAAAACAAACGAATTCCAGCGCGGTTGACCTCGCTCGGCGACGCTGTGGTCGGAATGGACGAGTGAACGCTTATTTCTATAGCGCCGTGTGAACATGGAATGAAACAAAATGGACGATTAGGCCGAAAAAACATGGCGGAAACCTTCCCTCGAGTGAACCGTCTGATTCCAGCATTAGCAACTCCCCAGCGAAGCTTTCATTCAAACAGCATGGTACAGATAACCGGTGCATTATCCTCGATTGCGCTCTTGACCTGGGTACTATCCAGCCCCTAGTTTACCTCCTTGCTGTTTATGCTTCCCTGATACCCGGACACTCTGATAGCGCCGGCGTGTTATTGACGAATATCATGCTGTGATATCATATCATTATATGATATCATATCATGATCATATAGCGTCATTTTCATGTCATGATGATGTAGCCATTTGGCGACATTTATAGCAATTTGTATATTACCATGAACTAAGTAATGTACTGTTGCCGTATTCGTGAATCTCTGTGATAAACCTCTCAAGTTGTAATATTGTATGCTATGTTACGTCTCTAATATGTTATAATATTGTGATCTTAGATATAAACAATAATAATTAAATCAACAAAAAGATAATGATGTTGTCTAAGTTTTTTTTAAATGAAAATGTACAATACAGAGTTCTCGATATCTCCAAAAATGATGAAGTTATTCAAAATGAGCTTGGGTAAAACGTATCGATCACGGAAATTTGAAATGCTATAAAGGAAAAAATCTTATTTGTTCAGGAGAGCGAAAATAAAGATTTTTTTTATTTTTTCAAAAAATCATTTCTTTTGTTTTTGTTGTCCTTGTGATTTTTTTATTATTAAATAACATTGAATGGATTTTTCAGATTACTTAACATTTTTTGTAAATTTCTTTAACAACAGTATTTAATTTACTTTTAATTTTTCATTAAAAAAATCCTCTTATAATGTACGTCGTAATAGATGCACTCTTTTTCCTAAAATTATTTCGACAACCCAGATCAAAAAACATGAATAATACAGATACAACCCTTAATAGAGAACATTTCTGTATGAATATTAATTATATAAAAATACTAGAATCTGTAAAAATAACACGTCAATTACAGCTTATTCCCAACGACTAATTCAGCAATGTTGTGCTAAACACACTCTTGATGGTTTAATAATAGTATGTCGTCAATAGGCACAATTGAAGGTGAACCTTGACCCTTGCTTCGTAGTGAGAAGAGGAGTGGGTATTTTCTTAGGAACAACGAGACGTTATCGTTCTGTAGGAGAAGAAGTGAGAAGTGGAAAGACAAACAAGGGATGAACAAACATCTTCCCTGAAACACTATACTCCCCGCACGGGAGCAGAGCAGTGGGCCAAGTGGGAAGGATATAGAGAATATACTCTACGGAGAATCCCGAGCTACTTACACATAGATAGATGTCGAACGTATTCTTTCTAGAAATACAAATTTTACCAGGTGACAAAAATCAGATTTAGCATTAGCATTTTAAATCTCCCTACTCCCATTATAAAAATGTTGTTAATAGTTCAATGACGGAGGGATAAGCAAGTTATTGATAGTCATGTTGTGTATTGACGTCGCAAACAACTTGCCACGTACACTCCGTACTCATTGCAAAATCGCGTGGCCCACGTCGCTACCAATTATTGCCATGCAACAGAATTCAATATTCAAGAATGCTTTTATAACCTCATTGTTAAGTTTTCAGGTCACTTCAGCAGAGAAAATACTCCGGATAATAAGCATTTTGATTTTTATTCTCAGTAAAGCATTTACGTATCGATGGTCGCACTTTTTAATTTCTACCCAGTTAAACACCGGCTAAGCCCCCCAATAATCTGGCAGGAATTGCTTGTTTCGCTTGCGAATGAAAAAGAAGAAGGATTAATGGAATCCTATTGTATTAATAAATTAACGGGTTTAAAAACTACATATCATACTGATAGTGTGTTAAGAAATAGTACAAGATAAAATTTCATCACCGACTGAGAGAGAACTGCTTGATCATACAGTAAGTAATTAACGTAAAAGATATCAGGGTTTAGTCAAGCTCCAAACCTTTAATAACTTTGAGTTTTTGCCTACGGAGGGCAACGATAATTAGTTTTTAAGCATATTGCTTTTTTAAACACTTCATTATAACTAAATAAGTAAACGTAGCTGTTATTTTTATATTCTGTCATTTTTGGTTGCCTATTTTGTTCCGTTGGAGTGGGAACAAAAACGTTCGCATAGATTTCCCACTCACTAGAGTGATGACTGCTTTTTGTATGAAAAAGTTTGTCCATTATTTGACCAACATTTTAGATCATTCTACGCCACACACCATCGAGTAGTTTAAAGGAAACTCAAAAAAGGCGCGTCTATATAAAATATAATACTTTTTCGGAGCATATAACATTCATTAGCCCAAAATAGTAATTTAAAAATAAAAAAAGTAAGCTCACACCACCATAAAAAAAAAAAATCCAAAATTCCAAGTAAAGTGTCATTGTAAAATCCAGATTGCAATTATGTTAGTCAGTAAACTCATTGTACGGGAACTCTGCCGATAAATAATATCTAAGTCCTTTCGACACCGGTGCATCAAATTTTTTTATACATTATTTCGCATCCGTTCTTCTCTTCTTCTGCTCAGCAACTCAACTGTGGGGTGATTTCCCGCCTTGTGATGCTACTACTTTGACATCTCCTTTCTGTTCAACTCAATTTTTGACCTCCTTTCCTTATTTCACACCTTTCCTTACTTCATATTTATCGATTTAAAACACCCGCTTTTTTCCCACTGTATATCGTGGATAGTTGTAAAAAATTGGCACTGGGCAATAATGGACGCTTTTATCCAACCATTATAATGTATGAGTATATAAAGTGCTGGATTAGTAAATAATTAAGTGAATAAAGAATGACGTTCATTACTATTAATGGTAGCATGTCCATTCGATCAGCAATACCGCAGTAAAGTTTAGATTGCTTTCTCAGAAGTAGATTAAATCCAATTATTTTCGAAAACAAAAATTGGCCGCATTTTCGAATGCGTTCTTGCGGAAGATAAGTGTAAATTTAGCTAAAAACTATCCAAAAAAGTATAATTCATATTAACGTAATAAAAAAAATCATACCTATGAACTGTTACCATAAACGATGTTCTAAAATGATATTCTAACCATGCTATATTTTTCATGAAGTAAAATATTAAATAAGGCAGAAACTGACATTAATAAAAGCGTTCTCGTCTCTTGTGGCCTTGTGGGACGTTAATTTTAACAATGAGTCCTAATTTTTACTCTAAGGTAAAAAAAAGTAAAAAAAAGGTAAAAAGTAGTTGTAGATAGTTTTCTTGGAACGGAAGAAAATAGTTCTTTAAAGAATGATTTTAATTATTTTTAAATTTAATTATAATGTGAAATTTTCAGCAAACCAAAAGCGGTCTCACGCTTAAGAGGAACGGCTGCGCGGCCTAATTTTGAAGTTGAGGCCAAATTACTAAATCAAACTGAATAATATATTTTTTAAATCAAATCATTATCAAATATTTTGTACGGATATGAGCTATTTTATTTATTTTTTATTTAAATGACGATTAAATACATCAATTATATTTAATTTTTGAGACAACTTTGCAAATTTTTTGTGAGTTAATTATAATTACTAAAAAAATATCTCGCCTTTTCAATGGTGTTAATATAATGAAAAATAAAATAAAACATCGTAAAAAATGCGATTTTTTGGGTAGTAATTTTTATTTGTTTACGCCAAATTTGTGTTTACACATAAATAGGTCATTTTAAATTAAAATTTACACACATAACAAAGCTTCCTGTCATTAAATTTTATTTTTGAAATTATATTTCAACATATAAATAAAGTAAAATAATTTTGTTAGTGTTTATCATTTAGTCACAAATAGTTGCCCAAGTTGCCTCTAAAATCAAGAAATATTGAAATCTTTAATGGCACATTTTATAATTTAAAACACAAATAAATAAATTAGCGGAGTAGATATTTGATGTACCTTTTGATTACAGAAATAATTTTTCAGTTAGGTTAAGTATTTTGGCCTCAAATCCAAAATTAAGATTTGCATGAAACAGGCCGTAACGGGCTGCTCATCCTTTCCCCTTAAAATAATGGAGACTTTTAATAATTTCGGATCAGATCTACTGATGTATTATTAAGGCCTATATTATTTTCAGTATTATTGGAAACAGCGAAGATTTACACAATCATTTAAACCTACCCCATATTTAAGTTGTCTAAGTAAAAAAACCTTTTATCACGAGTACCGCCATTTGGGTGCTGAAGTTATCGAGGCGAGGAGGTTAGGTCAGGAAATTGGATTTCAGTTATTTTTCAATTTAGTGGAACAATTTTTCATTTAATATTTCTCAGAAACGGTTCACGTTAAATCTTTGAAGAGGGTGTTTTACTAAGGCACGTCATATAAGTCTGTATATGGCCTGGAAAAAGTGGAGAAGTCCGGTTCGTCGGGGAAATTGGACTAAACCCTTGGAAATTATATCCGATAACTATGTAGATCAGAAAACCTGATTGACTTATTTATATTTGTTTGACACGTCTGTCTGAAAAGTCACAAACGGATAGCTAAGGACACCATGACATTTTTTGCAGAGCTTTATGTCTTGATTTTAAAAGTTAACACAACTATGCAATATTCAGATGTTAGAAAATAAAAGAAAAATATTTGTTTTACATTAACTCTACAAAGGAGGCCCTGAGTAAAATATTTTCCTTCGGGGTTTATCTTTTAAGGGTGGATCTTTTAAAGGGAAGAAAAGAGAAGCAGTTCTGGGAAGTAAAAAGTATTATGGGGTGGATAGGAATCTGGGAGTAAGTGTGTTCAGAGTGCCATATTTTTGTTTTTTATCGATATTTTCAATTGTTCAAAATATTTTTTTTAAATTTAAAATAACATTTTTGTGACTCCGTCAAATCGGGTATTTTCATGATTTATTTTGAATGTTATGCATTGTTGCAATACTTCCTTCTTTAGCCAATATTTCAGACAGCATTACGGTGTCCATATCAGTGCAGATATGTAATATATGAATGTAATGAAATGTAATTGTTAAGAAATTAAGTAGAGATTGTTATTATTTTATTAATATTATTAAATTTATTTAGGATCCAAACAAAATTGAAGTTTGGTTTGGATCTTGGATGGAACCTGAGTTTATATTGTAGAATAAATAATGTAATGTAGAATAAGTAATGATTATATCTACCACAATTTAACCTGCGTTCAAAACAATATAATATATAATTTTATTTGTTTTATAATCTTAATGTTTATTATTTTTAATTTCTATTTCTTTCTTTAAAATATTTATCTCTCTTTATTTTTCAGCTCACTATTATTTTAATATTTGTATTTACTTTTATTTATCTTTAAATATCTTTTTTTTTCTTTTCTGCATTCTTATTTCTCATTATTTATTACCTAGTTTTTATTATCTGCTTCTGTAAAAAAGTATTTTTAGTTCATATATTCATTATGTATGACTACCACAACACGGGCAGTAGCCTAGTATGGTAGTTAAAAAAATGTCCAAAACTGTAACTTGTAAAAATTTATTAAATAATAAAAGAAAAAAAAAAAAAAAAAATTAGTTTTCGAAGGATAAACAAAGAACAGCTCTGGAAGCCTCGTGTTACGATTTGGTACTCTGAATGTTATTAGTTTAGTTAAGTCAGGTGCGTCAATTGTGCCATTTACTAATTTAAATAAAAGTACCATATCGCTCTTGGTTCTTCTACAAGATAAAACAGTTAAATTAAGTCGTTTCATTAATATATCATAATTGATTTGTTCAATGGGAATGGAGAGTTTGAAATTAATGAATCTTAAAAATTTATGTTGAACTCTCTCAATTTTTACTTGATGTGCTTTATAGTATGGGGACCAAATAGTGGAATTATATTCTAAATTACTTCTAACTAAGGCAGTGAAGAGTATTTTAAATGAATAAAGTGACGTAAAATCTTTGACTGTTCTTAAAATAAATCCCAAACATTTCATAGCCTTATTAGTAACTTCATTAATGTGTGGAACAAACGTTAATTTTTCATCAAATACGATACCCAGATCCTTGATATGAGACATCTTTTTAAGAGAAATATTATTTATACTATAATGAAACATAATAGGATTTTTGTTTCTACAGAAAGATATGAATTGACACTTATCAATATTTAAAAACAGTTCATTATGATTACACCAATTTTGTAAACGATCGAGATTGGATTGAAGGATATTACAATCATTAATACAGGTAATCGTTTTGTAAATTTTTAAATCATCGGCAAACAGGAGTATGTTTACTCCATTAAAAACTTTTACAATATCATTGATAAATATTAAAAATAACACAAGACCCAAATGAGAACCTCGTGGAACTCCGCTGGAAGCCACGAATTGCTTAGAAGTGCAATCTAAAATTTTTACACAAATTTTCTAGATGACAAGTAACTTTTGAACCAGTTTAACATGCTACCAAAAACACCAAGAACTTTTAGTTTATGAATTAAAATTTTGTGAGATACCTTATCGAATGCCTTGCTAAAGTCTGTGTACACTGAATCAGTTTGATATCGTTTATTCAATGTTTCAATTATATGATGTTGATAAATCATAAGTTTTGTTAGAGTTGATCTTTCCGAAATGAATCCATGTTGAAATTGTGTAATAAGTTTAATTAATTCCTTATTAAGTTTCGTTAATAAAATAGATTAAAATAATTTAGGAATTGCAGATTGTAGACATATAGGTCTATAATTTGAGACGTCAGTTTTATCACCAAATCAATTGAAATAATTGGGATGTATTGTTGTACGGTGTCAATAAAAAACTTTATACTTGTTCGTAAAAATAAAGTGTAACAATGAAAGTTCTCCATTCTATCCTCCAAGTTACTCCAAAATAATACAGTAATATTACACATCTGATGATGACACGCTATCCTAAACGTTGGCTGAGGAACAAGAAAGCGCAATATGGCGTAATAAACCAAAAATAAATCACGATGATACTTTTACTGTAAAAATCTTAAATCATACCAAATCGGATAAAAAAGTATAATTTTATTACCGTCTCACAATGATATGATTATATTATTTTTTGCATTCGCTCCACACAGGAGCCCCGAAAGAAAATAATTTCCCTCAGGGCCTATGTCACTTTAGGAAATGTTGTGTGAAGGATCTTTTTAAGAAAAGGATGGAGAAGAATATCTGGGAAGGAAAACCGTGTGAGAGTAGGAATGAGCTTTGAGTAGGAATCTGGGGGTCAGTATGTCCAGGAGTTACGGAGTATAAATCTATCCCTCCAACCGCGGTGCAATGCGATGGGTCAAGAGTCCGGCTGGAGAGATCAAAAAGCCTTCCTCAACCAGCCTCTCTCACACATCCGCCGCCAAGATCATACCCCTTGTCAAACCACACCCCATGATCCGGGCACCACTGCTAAGTCACCAAACGAAGCGAACCACTTGGGGTGACCTACGGCAGAGGTATTGGTTACCGAAACAATGATTTCCGGGGCGGCCGTACCCATACCCGCTTCTCAAATTGAAAACATTGCTGAATTTATGAAGTTTGTAATTCCGATCCCTTGGTCCAGAGGTTTTACGTTCGATAAAACGAATTAGAGAATTAGTCCGAACATAATAAGTACATATTGTACCGACTCGTAGGTATAATATTATATACTTCAGATTAGTATAAGCTTCAGAATGTTTGCGGGGAACCCAAGTAATACCAAAACAGATGTGATATTCTTACCCTAACGACTCAAATGGGTCAGCAATGAATTATTCAAGAGTGAGATAATAAATGTTTGGTGAAAGGAAGTATATAAAAATAAAATGCATTACAGAATCTATCCACTATCCATTCCGCATTCAATGGTGCACTTTAGTGTATAATATCGTCGCTCCGACTATTTGCACATAAATGCATTCTAAACATGCTTTTTGAATGGGTTGGTTGACCTACTTCTGGCTTCGGGTTCCAGGTATAGCGAGGTGGGACGCAACACGAGGGATATTTTAAATAATTAAATTTTTCATGAAATGCAAATATTTTTCTATTAACTGGCTTAGCAGCATTTACCAATGTAGAAAAAATACCAAGCGATTAGCCTTTTTTTGGGTAAAATCAGTTTGCTAGTATTGTTCTTGTTTATAGCAGTTCAACTATAATACATATATTTAATTAATTGACAGTTGACAATTCTTTTACAATAATTCCCAAAACACTCACAAAAGTGTAGTGTTCTTGAATGACACGTAGTTTCAGTTGTTTTTAATATATGTCAGTAGGCTTAAAGCTTATGTCAGGTTCCGACAGATGTCGGGCAATTAGAGGAGATTCACCCGGGGAGAACCCGCAGTCAACGAGAGTTCGTGCTCTCAGATTCAGTTCCTAGACTGATATAGTCGGTTTTAGAACCCAGAAGTAAAGTATATAATAAACACATAAACTAGTTTGTAACAAGGAGCTATTATTCTTAAAGAGCCCAGCATAATTACTAATGTCTGCCCGTGGATAAGGCAAATACTACATCTTAGTAAACTTAATTGTTCCCTAACCGCTCGTTTAACCTTTTACCAAAAAATCAATGAGTCTATTTACTCTAGGTTAGCTGAAATCATTTCAGTCCTGCCAGAGATTTACCTAAAGGTGCGAGGTAATAACCCGGAAGCAACTCAATTTTCTAGAATTAACACATGACATTATATCGGTCATTGCAACTGTGACATCCCTTCCAGGCCCCTTAGCACTATGACTATCACCGATAATGGTCGGTAATTCTCATCGTTCCCTAGGATAACTGCAGATCGCTAACGTATCTACAAACAACAGTTGATGTCGAATATATTAAGGTAAATAGTCATTGTGAACTGTCACTTATTCATTTGCGATTTGTAGTGATGTTAGGGAACGATGAGAAGTTACGGATAGTCAGCCTATCAATCCTTATCGATCGAGTATAGGATAGGGGCTCAGGGATCACATCTGAGCGGTGGTGATGTGAAAATTAACCAATAGTATTCCTCGCTCTAATTAGTAAGAGACGAAGCGATGCGGGAATGAGAAAGTATTCGAGATCGAAGAACGAATCAATATTAAACAAGTAGATGGTTTGTGACAAAAGAAAATTTTGCTTGTAAATAATATAAAAAGAATGACCTCTGGCATCAAGTAATTTGAACTGCTTTTCTGTTTTTGTAAATTCAAAGATGATTTCCTCTTTTTGAACAACAATTTATTTTCTTGCTATTATTTATTGTTCCAACATAAACATAGGTACTGATTTCGGTCGTAAGTGCGTGACGTGAAATATTCCTACATAATTATTTTCAAAATGGTATCAATTCTAGTGATAAAGTAAACGACAAATTATTTGATTTTAATAATAATTCTATATTTGTAATGTGCATTCATTTCGTTAAAATTTTTGTCAAAAATTGACAGATCTAAATCTGACTCACTAATGTCTTGTAAAATTTACCAACGAGTTATAATTATTTATTTTTGGTGCATTATGCCGTGATACGCTACCTCCTTGTTTAGCCAATTTTTCAGAATGGGCAGATGTGAATTTACACATAACAAATTTGCCGTGATGATGGACACAGTAATGATGTCCGACACGTTGGTTGAAGCAGGATATAGCAAAGCACGTCGTAGCACCCCAAAAATAAATAACTATATTAATTTTGGCCGTGAAACTCTCAAATCACATCTTTACTAACCATTTTTCATTCAAAAGGTAATTCTGATCGCCTCTATATTAATAATATAACCATAATAATTGTTTATTCCAGAATGTATGCAGGGGTAGTACAATGCAATACATTCCATATTAAAAATAACAAAAGAGATTTACCTAATGTCAATAAGAAAATTGTGGACAAAATTAAAAATTCTTTGTACATACCTATAAATAATATCGTAGGAATCACGTTGTAATCATAATAAAAAATAAAGGGAAACGTTACCAAGAGAAAATAATATCAACATGATAATTGGTCATACAAATGGTTTTACTCGTTAGACAATATTTCGTGTGACATCACTGTCGAAAATTCACAAACACTTATGGTTTCATGGACCATTATTTTCTCCGTTGGACTGTAATCTTTCGCAGTCCTAAAGAAACTCGATACATTCTGCATAGTATTTTGTAAACCCGAAAATAGAAAAAGTTCCTGAAAGCTGTAATTTGGTTGGGTAGGTATAACGTAGCTATAAAATTTTATGGCGTGTTCATAAAAGCGCACTTTAGTCCATTCCCGACATTAACAACATGTTGGCAGTGCTCAAAATAACATCATGTCGGAGGATATTCGTTTATAAACACTACTAATATGACCATACTAAATTGGAGAGATAATTTGATTTAAAATCGGTTTTTACTAATAAACCGTGTAAAGAAGAACGACCCTTAACAGTAGATGATTCCATATTCTTATAAAATATTCAATCAAAACTCTAAGCATATGAGGTAAATACATCACAACAAAAATCGACTGCGTTACCACATTTTTCTGTCGATTTCAATGTTTTATTTTCTAGTTTTAATCCGCTAATTCCCGTTAAAATACCCAAGTAAAATAACAGTGGATGTAGATGCTTGGATGTAGAGCCCCCCTGATGGCCCGACGGGAGAAGGGACTGATGGGAGGCATTCAAATATCCTCCATTAATGACTATCTGCATAATTTATTTTTAATATTTTTCATTACTTGCCTGTTTTTTATTTTATGCATTTTTATTTTGTTTATTTTATTTCCTGAAATATGTGTAAAAAGTTATTAGTGTTATTATTATTTAATACAATGAAAGTAATAAGTAATAAGATGGATTTTCCTCAACTCAACATCCTCAAATATGACACAGTCCTTAGGAACACCCCGAGGCCAATGTTCTTTGGAGGTAGTCCACCACTTGCTCGCCCTGGTATAAATAACCGATGGTTACTCCTTCAAGTCTCTCACAAGGACTCTATTTTTTTCTAATGTACGAATCTACTTTTAAGATTGAGCTAATCTAGACATCTAAAGTCCATACTTATGGTGTTAGGAAGCAGTATGCAAGTGCTTACATAATATACAAAATTCGAATAATATAGTGTTAGCAATTCAAGGATAAAAATATTTAAAAAAAAAAAACCGAAAAACAAAAAAAAATAAAAGGCGGCTGCTCGAAAGATAATGGCATCTTGCGTAAGGCGCAAATACCTGCAGGAATTGATTAAGAAAACAAGTATGGTCATATTAGTGAAGTTGTTCGACAAGAGCTGACGGTCAGGCCAATGTGCAGAATATAAAAAAAGGTTCAAATCAGCAATACAAATTCCATAGTTATGAGAATGGTTTATGTATTGGCCGTGAATGAACCATTGCAAGTGGTGAAGGTATTGGTATTGGGTTGGCTTACCTAAACGTAACGTTAGCAGTCCTGTCCTCTCCCAGTCTTGCGTCCCGGAGTCTCCAGTTGAGTAGAATGGCGGGTGTGGAGGCTGGCCTGGCGGGCAGCCTGCCGAGCACGCGGGGGCCTACAGCTACCTCCTGCGGGGAGCTACGCCCTGCCGCGCCCTTTTCCACGAACAGCCCCGGGACCCGACCCGTGTCCTCGCCTGAGTAAATATAATTCGTTGCGTCTCGTTTGTATACTTCTCTTCTCTTAACACTTTTACTGCTTTTACTATTTACATCGTTAGTTTTACTTTCTAGTGACGGATTATCATTATCTACATTATCAGTTTTGACGGTTTTTTGGTCGACGCCGTTTTGTGGTTCTGTTTTTGAATTATTTACAACGCTCGCCAGTGTGTGTTGGCTGTCTGTTATTCCTACAATAGTATTTACATCGATTTTTTCGTTTTTGGGTATTTTTCGATTATGGCTATCATTTTCTAATTTATAATCATCTAATATTTCGTTTTGAGTGTCTATGCTTAAGTTTTCCCACACTGGGACGTCATTCTTCTCTGTATTTATATCGTAGTCATCCAAAGGCAGTTGGTTCGAAGCGATCGTTCTGTTGACCCTTTCGGCGATAGGTTTCTTCTTGTCGGTGTCGGGAAACCACGGATGTTGGTGGTAGGACGGCTGTGTAGAAAGTTTATTCTGCTGATGGCTGATGCAGATGAAGTCCTCTTCTTGTGGTATTGAGAAGTCGCCCCGTTCTTCGCCATTGACTAGTGATTCAAGAGAGAATATCTCCACCACTTGGTCTCCTCCGAGTCGTATGAGGGAAACTGAAACCAACAGAAAAATACATGGTTAGTTATTGGTCTGCAATGTGGATGATTAAGAGTTCGATCATGTTAATTGTGGAGTTCTCAGATCTTTTAACAGATTGAACCAAAAAACATAATTTGGAATTTGTTCAGTTTCGTGAAAATCATAAAAATTATGTAACAACCTACAGTCCGAATCTCTAGTGAGGAGGACTGTGAATGTGACTGTGGACTATTTATTTATTTATTTATTTATTTATTTATTCACGCCCATAGAGCTTTTACAACAATCATAATACAAAAATAACAGAAAAATAAACAATAATATACAAATTATGTTACATCATTGTTTAGTAAGTGGGAAACAGAATTTTTGAAATTTCAGAAATAAATTTTGATAAGGAATAAACGAAAATATCAACTGAACTAAATTTATTTCCAAGCCTATGTAGTCTTTGGATTGGGGAGTTATTGAAATAATTAGTTTTCGAAGGATAAACAAAGAACAGCTCTTGAAGCCTCGTGTTACAATTTGGTACTCTGAATGTTATTAGTTTAGTTAAATCAGGTGCGTCAATTGTGCCATTTACTAATTTAAATAAAAGTACCATATCGCTCTTGGTTCTTCTAGAAGATAAGTCAGTTAAATTAAGTCGTTTCAATAATATATCATAATTAATTTGTTCAATGGGTATGGAGAGTTTGAAATTAATGAATCTTAAAAATTTATGTTGAACTCTCTCAATTTTTACTTGATGTGCTTTATAGTATGGGGACCAAATAGTAGAATTATATTCTAAATTACTTCTAACTAAGGCAGTGAAGAGTATTTTAAATGAATAAAGTGACGTAAAATCTTTGACTGTTCTTAAAATAAATCCCAAACATTTCATAGCCTTATTAGTAACTTCATTAATGTGTGGAACAAACGTTAATTTTTCATCAAATACGATACCCAGATCCTTGATATGAGACATCTTTTTAAGAGAAATATTATTGATACTATAATGAAACATAATAGGATTTTTGTTTCTACAGAAAGATATGAATTGACACTTATCAATATTTAAAAACAGTTCATTATGATTACACCAATTTTGTAAACGATCGAGATTGGATTGAAGGATATTACAATCATTAATACAGGTAATCGTTTTGTAAATTTTTAAATCATTTTAATTTTATTGAACTACTTATGTACATACCTTTAATAGTCATTAATACATTCATAAATAAATTTAAAAAAATAATAATACCGTGGATATTTGATGAAAATAGAAAAGTAGTTGGGTAACGTATATTTTGGTTAATGTATTAGGTATTTATCTAATATTTGAAGGTAAATTGTACTTATACCAGTACTGTGGGTGAAGAAGGGGACATTACGAAGTACACAATAGTGGTTATAGATAACGACAGCAATACTTCTTTTTTTTCTTTTTTTTCTTTATTCGTAACATATTTTGTATACAGCTTTTTTTACATGCTTTTCGACTACCACACTAGACACACGTCCGTATGATGGTAGTCGAATACTGACTACTGAATACTGACTCACTGATCTCGTCAACGAAGTCATTCCCAGTGTAAAGTAGTATGTGGAGCGGACTATTTGCGTAGCATGTGGTAGTATTAATTCTGTTCATACAATATTCATAATATTTTAGACCTGTCAGTGGTTGAGCGGGCATTGCGTTTGGGTCCCACCCAGGCGTTCCGTGTTCGATTCCTCGGCTGGCTAAGCCCTCCATCACAACACGAGCAACATCTTCCGCTTAGTGTGGTAGTAGTACGAGGTTTTCGAATGTTGTTGGGTTATTCGTAACCCGGGAATGTTTGTCTTTCGTTTAAAAAAAATATATTTATATAGGCATATTTTTGTGTTAATTCTAAAGTCTAAATAATAATCTTATATAATATAAAAATGTAACTCTACGATTTTAGCTAATCGGTTCAACATTTAAATATATTATTTGTTTTTGTATTTTAGTTTTTTTTTAAATTAATATTTCCCACTTTTAAAAATGGTAATACTCTAATAAGGGTAGGATGGGTTGTTTTTCTTAGAACGCACGCATAAATATTTCTAAAGTGATTTAAAAAAAAACTTGTGTTAATTTATTTTAAAAATAGGGTCCTAACGACTGAGTCAAAACACTGTTGGTAAGAATCAAATGAACGAACACCTTCATCGTGATATAAATGATAGTATGGGTATAACATTATTACATAGAAAAACTTTTTTTAGTAATAAAAAATTTTCGTGCCAAAAAATCAGTATTTTTCTTTAAAATACAACAATAAAAAAGCTATAGCAATTCAAGTCAAGAGATTTGGGAGAAATTAATTTTGGCGGCTCTTACCTACGTTGGCGTTGATTTGAATAAACATAACCAAATCAACAATTCAGCCAATTATAAATTGTTTGAGCATCCGAAAAATAAAACAAAAGAGAATTAGTGGATTTGAAACGATCCATAGAATACACAATGTACATGTATGCATACAAACTGTATATGTATCTGTAAAGCTTCTCCTCACCGTCCGCATCCCTCCTCCCTCCCGCCTACAGCAATGGTGGCGATATCGAACCGAAACATGACTATGAACATTTGTACAGTCTGTTAATGGAAAATATTCATGAGCGTTATCTGAGAGGAAACGTTTTGCATTTTATTTGAAATATTGAAAAACTGAAAATAGGCATAACAGGTTCCTTTGTGCCTTGGCTTTTGTTACACTGTTATTATATTGAGTTTGGCATGAAATGATACCGCTGGGAATAGCAAATTTTATCTGAAACCAATATTTTTTGTATATTTAAGTAATTGTAGTGTTGTACAGTGGAAATACCGGTACACCACAGTGATATTCTAATTTTTCTTATTGCTAAATAAATAACCCAAAAAATGGATTTAAACATTATTGGTAAATAGTTATAATAATAATAACTCATCAGAAATTTTTTTACAATATTACACACTTTGTTCTTTTGTCATTGATTCTATTGACGAAAAGGTCACTGCTCAGTTACAATTCAGGATTTCTTCTGGAATGCAGTGTCCCCAATTACTCGATTAAAAAATATATTGTGATGATGAAACAATGTTTTCTTTAAAAAAAAGTTGTACAAATAATCTAAGACTGTCCAAATAATCCACTTTTTAAGGATAAATGATTTAAAATTTAGTCATACCTGTAACAATTTACTCCAAGTGAAGAAATGTTTGATATAAAAACACAACAGGTAGACAACGTAAAGATAAGAGGACCCAGTTCAGACCCCCTGTGGTACACCTTAACAGAAATATATAAGACGATCCCAGAAATCACTGAAAGCAAATAAAAGTTCGAATGGATTGCAAAGTTATGATTACGCCAGATCGTAAAACCACTGCGAGGTGATTACATTATTTGGCCTATTTTTTTATTGGAAATGTATGTTACGTAATATTCATCATAAGTTTAATTTTCCCAGTTAGTATAAAAATAATCCCGGTTCTAACTGGTCTGCTTATTTTTGAACCTATTCAAGGGTACATATTTTGTAAAATAAGCACGCAAAAACAACAAAATTAAAGCGTACATAAAAGTTTTGAATTGGAATCAAAATTACTTCCAATGGAATAATTTATTAACCCCGACAAGAAAAATAACTATAGCCCTAAAAGTGGAATCAAAGTTTTTTTGTACAACAATTGGCATTACGGCTGTCATAAATCTTTGTTTATGGAGTTTTAAAAACACTAGAGACCCGAAAGCCGCTAACATTGACGAAGGGTCTTTCACGAAGGTTCACAAATTGCTTAAAGTTTCGTAATTGAAATTCAGGTTTCAGGAATCACAAAAGCTTTTTTATATTATGATTTGATCGTAATTCCCAACAAAAGGTAAAAAGGGGCCACTACGTGTCATTAAGTTTTAATCCGACAACTGAATGAATGATTGCCAAAAGTTAACACATGCCATTCATGAATAATCAATTTATTTTATTTGGTGCTGAGATTATATTGGCATTTTAATATTAATGATCCATTAACGCAGCTTGTTAAATATTCAAACTAAAATTCTGATGGTGTATACGTATAGGTAGTGAAAGCCCATTGAATTTATTTATTTATTTATTAACGCTCTTTTTACGGGCCTTTACGTATGAATGGTAAAAAGTATACAGTCTTTATTGTACATAACTGAACTGCCTCAGTAGCTTATTAATGCACGGAATTCTGTCCAATATTTCATAATTTAAAATTTTATTCAGAAATACCAAGTTTGTGTTGTTATATATCCAAATTTGCGTTGACACACCACACTTAGCAAACATCCCTCGCCTTACGCTATTAGTATTTTCATAAATCAAAGAGCCTTCGTTGATTACTTTCGGAGCCTCAAGTGATGTTCCTACATAAAGTAATTGAGTTTTCAACATAAAATTTTCTTTACAAAGGTAATTTTAAAAATATGCAAATGCTTTATTTAAATGATTTGTGGTTGTGGTGGAAAGGTAATGAAGTGCACGATCAAGTGAATCAAATACTTGTATCGGGCCACATGAAGAGTCAGAATATCAAACAAGTTTATATATGAGATGATGTATGAATGTGAATGTGAATGAAGCAAGGAATGTGTGCCAAGACAAAGTAGTGCGACGGTCTATCATTTCTGCCCTTGCGAACCTTGCGATGAAACTGTGTGTCGGTTGGCTAGTTAGTTATTCATACTCATATCTGTGTTGAGGGGACAACCTCTGTGTCTCAGTTGTGAAACGCCGTATTACATAATAATGCGTATATCACAAGGAATATTACAATCAGTGGCGGTTTTCTCTAAAGTGCGGTTGTGCGGTGAACCCCCATTAAAAAGATGATAAAATAAAACAATCTTGTTGTATAGTAATATAAGCGCATCACAGATAGCTCGACCTTAAAATTCCGTCTTAAAAACTCGCGCCACCGAAAAATACGGTACCTATCTATTCCCATTTTGTGCGCGTTGCGATCCGCACACATTTGTCCATACGAAAAATCATAGCCGATACGAATCGCTGTGCCGGTAGAATGGACAAAACTACGCAGCTTGGTGCGCTGCTCACGAGTCAAGATGTCACGTGACCTCCGAACTTTGACGAGTCTCGCCGAAACGAAGCCCGAGATTGTCGCAGGATGACCGGCTGACGGTCGACTTTTACACCGACGGATGCAAGTAAAATGTTATATATTATGGTATTTAACTTTGTAGTCATTTTTGTACATTTTTTATTTTCTTGTTTCTGCATTTCTCCAACCGTTTACTAATGGCATTTGTAAATCTACTATTGAAGTGGACCGATTTTGACTTCTGTTTTCGTTTTTTTTAAAGATAAGTCGTTATATCCCTTAGTTACGAGTACATTTACTAAAGTTTCGGCAAACAACGTCGCTAGTTATGCAATTTTGTGTTGAGCTTTCCTAGTATTGTTTCGGCTTTCAAATTGAAAGTGGTTGCGTTTATCGGTTGTCGCGAATATTCTGTCCTAATTTTTTCACACAATGACGGAATACAGTGTTATATACAAAAAATAACGCTAATGCTTATGAAAAAAGGTTGGAAATTAAATATTATTATTTTTTGTATACGTGTATAATGGATTTTTCGTGTAAGTGAAAAAAGCAAATTTTATTTCGTGGCCACCTTTATTTGTGTTTCTTGTTTTTTATGTTTTAAAATATCAATTATATTATATTCTACATTCTACGCAATTATTCTTATTGAAAAAAAACAATAATAATTAGCAACGTACATTGAGTGTTGTAAAAACCATTAAAAAATTTTAATCCTCTAAAACCATTTTGGATGTTTAATAATTGTGTCGAGGAGTGTCAAGTTATTTAAAAACAATAGTACCTATTTAGGTACCCCTCCACTAACTTTATTTAATTTGTGTGACAAGAGTACATTTTGATTAGACAATATATCATTCTTCTCTTGAATTTATGAACCCCCGGTTAAAAAGACCACGAACCGCCCCTGATTACAATTCAGGGGAATAGAATTTATGTTTTTATTACCTAGCGGTAACAGCGTAATTAAAATGCTTTCCTTAATCAGCATAAATGCCTGCCCCTGTTTAACAAAATAATATAAATACACTAATCTAATATGATATAGTTACATTATTTAAAAAAAACCCTCTGTTTCAATAGTGTTGTTAACAAACCTATTTATTTTCTTACCTTATGTGTCTAAAAGATTTAGTCTCATAAGAGAATATATACATATTGCTCGCCCAGTTGCTTAGTCAGACATCTCCAAATACTAAGTATTGAAATAATGAGTAAAGCAAAAAGTAATATTCGAATACTCACCATAAATCAAATAGTATTTACATGTGTCCGTATTTGACATATTAAATATTATATCAAATTACAACGGAAGGCATAACGGTCCGGTATTTGAGGACGAAATTTTGAGATATCCTACTAGTGACTTAGAAAACATTTTTTTTTTGTTTAATTCGCTACAAGTGATCTATCTTCTGCATTATAGTTGATTTGGTGGTGTTTATGAGTAATCCAAGTATTGTACCAGACGGAGGATACATATAACTGTATACACAACTGAAATTCAGATTTTTTGGAGATGTATGACTGATCAACTGGACGATCGATGTATATGGAGGGTTTTTCAAAACACCACGAATGTTTACCTATACAGGGTGTTAAGGTACGTACTTGAGTTACTTTAACAAGTGATTACTGACATTATTTGGAGTAAAAAATGTCAATGAAATTTTTGTCTCCGGTGACATTTTTGATGTTTTTTTTTTTTTTTTTTTCTACAAAAACATGAATAATAGTAGGTGTTGGGTAGATGGGGGCGGGGTAAGTGGTGGGGTGGTAACTCGGCTGAGTGACCAATAAGGTCATGTGAAAGAATTTTTTTTTTGTTTGATTTTGAAGAAAAAATATTTTGAAAAAAAAAAAATTTACATAAAAAAAGTCACCGGAGACCAAAATTTCATTTACATTTTTTACTCCAAATAATGTCAGGAATCACTGGTTAAAGTAACTCAAGTACGTACCTTAACACCCTGTATGCTTTACGGAAAGATTTTTCACCTGCCCCTTTAAAACAAAACTTATTATAATAAATTGTGACCGTTTAGCTTAACGATAAGTTTAATTAAGTAAAAATTATACTGACACTAGTTTTACTGTCAGAATTTAAACACTTTGGTGACATATCACACCTGTTTTATGGCGGCAGAAAGCGAAATTTATATTTATTTTTGAAATAACTTAATGAGGAAAACCTCAATTGTAATATTTAATAGTTGAAGACAATTGAGGTTTTACTCATGAAGTTATTCCAAAAACTAATAAAATATTCATCCTAGACTTGCAAAAAAGTCAATATAATATATGTCGCACATAATTTATATATCCAAGACTCTATCTAGATTGCATTTATTTCGGGAAGAATCCAGAACACTTAAAAATATGCGTTAAGAAAATGAAGATGATGTTGGTAGCTCTCAGTCAAAGTATGTATGATACAGTTAAATAAGATCGAAGCGGATATGGTCGAATCAGCTCAGTAGTATAGCAGAGCCCAGACCAGACATGCCGAAGGTCCTGGATTTAATACCTAGATGCGACTATATCTTTGTCTATTTTTTCTGTTTCAACTTTTCGATTGATAGTAGCTAAATTGTCTTCAATAATTAACAAAATTTAAAATTTCTTAGACCGAGATGGAAAAAGAAGTCGGGGACGCCCGAGGAAGACATGGCACAATCAAGTGAACCAGATACTTGAGTCGGGCCATGTGAAGAGTCGGAATAATAAAGGAGTATCTATTAGACGATTATGAATGTGATTGAGGCCAAGAGTGAGTGCCAAGACCGAGTTTGGCAATCCGTCCTCTCCGCCTACCCTTGCGGTGAAATGGCGTGAACAGTTTGTTAGTGGGATATGGAAAACTGATTCGTCGAGCATATCGAACTTGTAAAAATATTTCAACTTTAACTCTACGTATTAATAAAACCATTCGTGCAAATAAACGTAAAGCCATTTAGGTAAACACAATAACGTAATAGTTCTATGTCGATCCAAAACAAAATCCATTAAATAAAAGGAATGGGTTCATTGTGGTGTGGATATTGCGTAAGTGTGAGTAGACGGAGAAAAGCTCTTTCGTTATTGTATCGTGTTAGTTTGTTCTAGGGAAAGCTTTCGTTAAACAGTTATGTAATAATAATATTGTGTGGTAGGTAGATCTACGACTATTGATAAAGTTTTTGGGTCAATGGGCTCTTAATGGTGAACCGAATAAGTTCTAGGTTCCATCGTCACACAAAAACAAAGTATTAGTTTGAACTCTTTTATGGTATCTACTTATGAAAATGTTTTTCATGTTTCCAAGGCTTTTGTTCTCTTAATAATATTTTTGGTAATGATAAAAGATCTGAAGAAAAGATATTTATACAATGTTTGAATATGTGCCTAAATGAAATAAAATAATTTCTTCGTCGGGACAACATTTATATACTTACAATAATATTATCAAAAGTTTTTATATATTTTTTTAATGTGAATACCGGACAAGAGTCTGAACTGCTCCCACGTCTCCACATCGTCTGGAGCCAGCGAGACTATGGCAATTGAAGCGTGTCGTGAGGTTGAAGGTAGGGGGAAGGGGGAAGGGGAGGAGATAGGTAGGAGGAATGTGGGAGGCGAAGGAACCTGGCTATTCGCTGGTCTAACACCAGGGCGATACTGACGAGTAGAATTTCGACTAGCAATTCATGGGTCACGGGTTTAAATCTCACGGCACAATCCAGAGTGTAAAATACTCCTAGTATCATTCTGATGTAAAACATTCATTCAGAATTGAAATGTTGCTTGAAATGGTTTTAGTCGTGTGCGGTGACCAGATCTGAATAGCCAGGTATTTCCTCGTGTTGTTCTTCCGCATCTCCTTCCCCTCCCCACTACCTTCAGCCTTACAACATACTCCAATCGTGGATACCGTAGTCTTTCTGGCGCAAGGCGTTTGGGAGCAGTTGGAACTCTTGTGCCATATTCACACTGAACAAAAAAAATGTGCCATTATTTTTAGTGATTAAAAGAAAAACTTTAATTTAATTATTATTTATTCCGACATTTTGAGTTTGATGTTGTGTTGATTTTGCTGAAGCATTTAAAAAAAAAAACTTTTAACATTGCTAACACAACCTATCACAATCCAAATAAGTATATTTTTAAGAAAACAAGCAACAAATTTCGCTTTAACAAGCTTATGAAACTTATTTAAGAAGACATAGCATTTGATGAATGTCTCAATTATTATTTTATTATTATTATTATATCATTATTGTATTTTGAAAATATTTTTTTAGAAATCAAATGTTAGTTGAATTGAAAAATATCTGTGTTTTACATTTATTTTCAAAAGTTATTTTAATAAAGCTCATGACGGTTGCGGTTTAATCGCAAAACAGAATTAAATTTAAGTGCAGCGCAACGCATATGACGTCAGATACGCTGACATCATGCGGCTGGTCTGGGGGCTAGTGCAAATAAACACGGTTTCTGGCTACTGTCTCTCTAATTACTCTGACCATACATGAAACCGGAGTACCGCGGGCATAGTGCCGAATTTTTAAATACGTCTTAGGTAATGTGAATAGAATTGCGCAACAGAACCAAAAAGTTATTTAAAATGTGGTTGTATAGGACGATACATGTTGTTCTAACATCCTTCAGCAGATTTCGTTAGTTTTGATAGTTTTACGTTGTTTTGAGGTGTTTCAACAGATGTCAGTATGATGATACACGATAGGCAAATGGGTTCCTGCAGTTGTCCGGTTCTCAGGCTTCAGAATTACTTAGAGCATCCAATAGCAAGTACATCTTGTCCACTCAAATATTCAATGTAAACCTTATGATAACATAAATACAGCAACTTTTAATCTCGACGAACCTCTATCTTTGGAGTTTTCTTCTTCTGACTTGAGCTATCAGTAAATAGAATTAATGTTATAATGTAATTAATAGAATGTGAAAACCCGACAACACCCTGGTGAAGCGAGAAAGGTAGGGGAGGGGAATTTTTCATTATTTAAGTGAATGAACGACATGAGTTTTTGAGGATATGTACAATACAATGATCATAATTATTAGGTCTCATAGAAATCACTGTGTCTCCCTTAGTACAATGGTTAGAAGTATGATCTAAGAGGTGTTAGAAAAAGAAAATATCATGCTTTATTTTGAAATTTAAAAGTTAACCGCAAAGTAATTAAAATATACTCATTTACGAATCCAAAGTTTCCGAGCGCAATTTTCAAATCAATTATGAATCTTTGAGAATTTTTTATTAATTATTTTTACATCAAACGACTAAAAAGTTGGGTGACAATTACGTTTATAATTTGTTTTTCTAATAAAATATGAACATACTTATGTGTTTTTATTTTTTTTCATTGACAGTAATTTTAGTTAGAAAAAACGTAAGGTGAGTCATTTTTAAAAGTTTGCACGCAAAATGTTTATATTTAATATTATTATATATTTATTTTGAATGATAAAATTTGAAAGCGTTTTTCATCACCTTTCCAAAACAGTTTGTAGTTTTCGGAAACGTTCAGACATATTCCATTTATTTGGATTTTATTGCAAAACGGCAATATTTCGAAGGTCTTTAAAATTATGATGATAGACGCGTCATTTTCAACCACGCCTACAGCGGTGTTTGTTAAATCTGTGTATTGTATTTACCGTACCGCGCTCTAATTTTGCAACCAACGCAGGAGACGACAATGTGGAAAAAAAATGTTCTCGACATTTGTTGAACTTTTGTTGAAGCTGGAGATCGGACTTTTAGACCATCGTTTGGCTAAGAATTACTTGTTGCTTCGTAGCACGCGTTCCAGGAAATCCGTTTTGTTTTCTTTCTGATTTTTTGAAACTCTATTTATTTCCAATTAATTTAATATAATTTTACTAGGTAGATAGTTTCCCGTTTCACCCAATATTAAATTTTCTTATTAAAAAAAAAAAATAATATGAAATTAATAATAAGGATCGTTTATAAATTATTTATAAATGCATCCATTTGAATTCCGGTTTTGTTTTCTTGATTAAATAAAGTGGAATCTTTGAAATGACTCTTTTTCAATGACAATGCACACGGTGGCAAATCACACACATACAAGCAGACATGCATATTTCTCTGAATTTCGATGATGTTGCATAGTTAAATTAAGAAAGAAATGTCGGTCTTATCAGCTTGAGATTTATGTTGGTATCATGGTTGATTTTTATCACAGAATACGAAGGTTCAATCCTCAATCAAACCAAAAACAATAAATGTTTTCATAAAGTTTTAAAAGACGTTTGATCATCAACCGTGACTAATAAATCTATTAACTATGACAATAGTTAATAATATTACACCTATAACTACTAACACAGTTTTAGGGCCCCGGTATTGTTGTATATGAATGTTTACAAATGAATGATACATTTTACAGATGCTACGTCACCGGCTGTTGAGTTTATTCGCTTGTATTGAGAAATGCAATCAAAATTATAGATTTGCATCCAATTCCATCCAATCCAATTATAGATTTTTCATCCAAGTTTCGGAAAATAATAAAAAAAATTAGCGAGGGCGAGAACCATATAAAAATAAAAACAAACACACATGGCAGTAATTGTACCGATATCCGAACGTCATTTCCGTTTGAAAACAATATTTCCGTTCTAAAACATCTGAATTACTTGTCACATTGCGCCTAAAGAAGTTTTACTTCAAACGTGACGTGAATCAGAAACAAAAACAGAAAAATCAGAAACTATTTAAAAGCAAAGTCCCGGCTGCGGCCGACGTGGCGGCAGCGGTTACCACAAAAGCAAAATGAAACGGAAAAGTAAAACCGCCGACAGTTTGTTTCGGTTGCAGTTTTGTATCGCGAGATCCACATCCGTTCAGGCTCGGTGAGCATCCTGTTTCGCAGGCCAAGCCTAGCCGAGGCGGTAGGCAAAGGCAGAAGGCAGAAGGCAGTAGGCACGGGGCGCCGTCTCTGGAGAGCGCCGCGATGCCTATGTGTATTCTGTGGAGACTGTGCACTGTGTATTCTGTGGAGAACGTAGAACTTGCTATATACGTTACCTGATTTATTTATTTTCTTCCGAAGTTTCAATTATAACAATTATAAGTTCGTTTTTACAACTGAATAATTAATAATTATAAATATACCAACCACTATTTTGAAATGTTTTCGCAAGTAACCAATCAAATTTTTATGGAAATCTACGAAGAATTTATAAGATCATGACTTCTAAAAATCTTTAATTAAGTTATGGATACCACAAGTATTTATAGTTATTATAACGAATGAAAAAAAAATGCATTTTTAAATCAAATTAACTTTATTTTTGTAGAAATAAATGAATATCTAATATATTTAATTAGACATACTAGTGTAGTGCTGGGAGAGTACAAACGTTTTCTATTTCGTTGATGAGAAGAAAAATGTGTGCTGAAATCTCGGGCCAAAAAGGATTCGTTCAGAAAAAAAACTGAGTATTAAGTTCAGGTCGTTTCCAAATGTAAGCGAACGATCAAACTAATGGAGGGGAGGTCCTGCAAACAAACAAGCCTTTTCCACTAAATTCACTGGTAATACCCATTAAAAAATAATTCAAGCAAAACGTTGGAAAAATGTTTAGAAACTTTTCTCTCTGGGAGCTTTATAAAACCGAATTTGTAAATGTTATCTTCATTTACGGGTAAAAGAAAAACAGGAAAATATTATAATAATATTTCAAAGGTGGGTGGACACTGCCATCGTTCGTAGCACCCTAAACGAACTTATACTCGTATCAGTATAACATCTAAAATTAAAGCGAGACCAATATTTGTTTGAGATATTTGAGAAAGTTAATTAATTGCTGTAGATAAGTCGGGCAAAACGAGCATTACTTTAAAGAAGATGACCATTAATCAAGACGATGATCAAATTTCGGCTAAAGTGAGAGCTTAATGCCGGCGCTGTTAAACCTATCGGAGTTCATAATAAATAAAACTTTAATGAACGTCGGAAAGCGGCAAGGATGGATGATATCGCAATCTTATATATTATTTCTTTCATTTATACAGCATCTTCTGCTCATTCTTTTATTCTCATCTCTGCCTTCTTCTGCAGCAATTCTTACTTTAATCTAAGAAAAATATTTATTTTTCCAAGCCTTGCCGGCCATTGTCTTGGAAAGCATTAACGGTTTCCTCTTGTGTTTATGAAATTCATTTTTATGAGCGTCCCTTAATTACAAACCCATGTAGAATATATTTTGGTTGGTAATGCTATTTGTGAGTATTTCAATATCAGAATACATTATTATGTTACAATATACACGAATAAATACTTTATAGTAATACTAATTTAACTTAAATCTCTTGAAAAAAAAATTAATGAAAAAATTACGTATTACAATTTATCAAGCTCGGAAAATAGATCTTTTTGATAAACAAAGTCAAGTTTTCCACCACAGACACTTATAAAATGAAGATAACAGATCGGAGTCCAAATCCCGGGCGAAGACAGATAAAAATACGGTTCCATCTTAACTCAACACAGTGGCAAATCAACACATCTTTGAAAAATGATGTAAAGTAATTAAAAGTAATGATAATTATGAAAATTAATCTAACGTAACCCCTTTAACCTAGTTTTTTCATCACTTTCCATGACTTTATATCATGTTTCATGGATTTGTTGAATCTACACTGTGTTGAATTGTTCAGTCACTAATAATACTACTGAAACAAAATATTTAATAAATCTTCCAATAGAGCCATGATGATGATAGGTGCGTATGATTAGGACTATTTTCGTGACTCCATACTTTGCGCTAAAGAATTATGCTGACGTCAGTAACCGTCTGGCTGCCGCGTCAGCCCCTCCTTGGCATAGAAAAATGACAATACGTCTATTATGTAGAGCGTATTTATTTACTGAATAAAAACAACTATTTAACTAGAAAAGCTCCGCATTCCGAATATCCAACGTTAGGTAGTTATTTTTTCAAGATAATCTCTATTCGTTAGCCTAGCTGAAAAGGTAATTTTAAAAAATGGCGAAGTATGCTCAAAATGATTTTAAAAACACTTTTAGTGCCGTTATTTTACTTATTATATACAGGTAGGTATGAAAAAATCAGTGTTTCTCTACTTAAGATATGTTTGAATGATTTTTGCTCTATTTTAAATAAGTTGTGTTTTATTAAAAAAATTAAAACATTCCCTTACTCCTATTATTTATAATAGTTTTTCTTTAATATTGCCACGCTCCCTCTAATACTCGTATTAACATATCTCCATTCCAAATCTGGACACATTGACCCCTAGATTTCTTCTCATCCTTATACCTTTTTCTTTTCCAGAACATCCTCTCCTTTCTTGTCTTAAAAACCCTCCGCACAGCACCCTAAAGATGACACCCGCTCTGAGTTAAATTATTTTAATCAGGGCCTTCTGTGCGTACTTATGGTTTTAAAAAAATGTTTTTTTTAGCGCTTGTTCGAAACCTTAAAAAAAATTATGCCTTATATGATAAAAATTCCCCATCCCATTACTACTGTTGACGAATTTTATCCTTCGTTGAACTCCAACATTGTGTCATAGAATATATTTCAAAATCCATCGCCCTCTGTGGAACTTGTTCGCATCGTTGGCGATGTTGTGAAATTCCTCCAGACCTAGCGAATTCTATATATCAGCATATTAGCGAATACTGGCTACTTGTGTTCATGTAGGGCGAGTACCCTGATACTGGTTGATTGACCTCCTTGGATGAATGTGATCTTTAAAGATTTGTTTGATTAAAATTTTGGGACAAAGAGGGCACGTTTCAATTCTGCTTTCTCAAAATAAATATAAAATGTATGTGAATGGTGTGTGTCCTCACTGTGTTGGGGTATATCCGTTATTCAGGTTAAGCGTTAGTTCACCGCCCCGCCCCGCCCCCGCCCCGTGGGGGACCCTCCACAGCATAATGTGCGCCGGCGATAGGGGCTGTATCGGTGCCTCTACCTTCTGCATTAGTGATGGACTTCTATCCTTATCGCACAGATGCAAATGACTCCATCTTGCATCCTTATCGGGTGTTTGCTGGAATCGTGTGAATACTTAACGTCATTCTATATCATTATATCGGAAAATAAAATATCTAATCGAACGACGATACTACCAATTTTATATTTTCAGGAAAATGTCCCATCAAGTTTTTCTGCAACGTAATTTCCATGTTAGTGCCAGCTAAAATACCGAGCGACCGCCATGCGCCGGCTGACAATATTTTCGTAATGACTTACTTATTTTTCGCAAAATGATTTTTTAAAATTATTTTATTTTTTACATTTAAAACCTGCTAATCTTCTTATATAGTTTGTCAGCAGTTTTAAATGTTATTACTGATGACAGATGTTTTTGAAAGCTGTACCGTTTTACCAGCTAACCAGCTCATATATAGATATAATTTTGCAACCAAACAAAGATTAAAGCTTGTATTGTGTTTTATTCTAGATATTGAATCCTAATTTTCCTCGTGATATTTTAAAATGGGTATTGACTTAATTCAAACACGTAACTATGTACCGTTCGACCATAGAATGGGGTACCCCAGTAAGGACATTCTCTTATAAAAAAAAAATTAAAAAGAAAAGAATGTATCTATAAAATCGTATAAATGTTACATATAAATAATTTCTGTTGAGAGAAATGTTTTTTTTTTTTTCTCTCTCTCTGTAATGTTACATAAGATATATTTATTTTTAAGAAAAGGAACATATTCCATAGTTTTTTTATGATTTCCAGTTAATAAAATAATCTTTACAATAAAAATAAGTCATGTAAGGCTTTCCCGTAAATAAATATAGTACTATAACTTTTGAAATAAAAAAAAAATTACATTTGACATGAAATTTGCAACGCACTTTTTTACCGAAAAAAATCAATGTTTGGAAGTGGCGAAACGAAAATTTAGAATAATATTGAGTTAGATACGTTTTTAGATTTTCACGGCCAAAAGCATTTTCGTTGTTTGTTTTTGGGGTGTTATGCCGTGTTGTGCTACCTCCTTCTTTAGCCGACGTTTCGGACAGCGTTGCAGTGTCCATCATCAGGGCAGATCCGGCAGATCCACATCGACGATTCACATCGACGGATCTGCCGGATCTGCCCTGATGATGGACACTGCAACGCTGTCCGAAACGTCGGCTAAAGAAGGAGGTAGCACAACACGGCATAAACACCCCAAAAACAAACAACGAAAAAAATATTGAGTTACATTAATTTCAAGTGAATAAAATTTATTTTAGTAGGCTAGGAGAATTTTTGAAGGAATAAAATATCATAATATCGAGGCAAATGCGCGAGTTCCTAGTAAATCCGCTACGGATTCGCTGGCTTTCCCAGGGTTAGGCCATGGATCTTATAATACCCGCTTACAAATACAAAAAGCGATTTTGCGATTTATAACACTTTCCCATATTTTTCAATTGATCAATTGAAAGATTCCAATGAAAGAATAATGAAACTCAAACGAAGCTGCTAGTAAATCTTATGTAATACCATACTTACCTTTAACCTATTCAACAACCTGAGAAACTAGCCATACACCCAACTAATTTTTACAAGATTGATCGGCAGGTGGAAGATTTAATCTAAAAAGGTGAATCAGTCCGCTTTAAGCTTTTTTATTTTAAAACTTAGATTAATATTGTTGAAATAGGTCTACAAGTTGAATCCTTACTTAAACCTTTTCTACTTTTGATTAGATTCATCACCCGTTCATAGAAAATATTAACGATCCTTAAACGATAAAATAATAGAAAAGACATAAAAAAATTCCTAGATGCGACTGAAGCTTTTTCTGCCTGTTCCTGGTCACATTTTTCGTTTGCGATCCGTTAATATTTTTTTTATTTATTAGTTTCAATAGCAAGGTTTGTACATTATGTAGGTATAAAGTATAATATAAGTATAACTCTTTGTCTTTTTTCACAGTCCTCCTCACTAGGATTTCCTGTTCTGAGGCGGCCTGTAGTTTTTTTAACTTTTGAATTTAGTTGCGAATTGTCTTAACATTGTCTTCAATGATTAAATATTATTATATAATATTCATATTTTAAACAGCACTGACGCAATCTGGAGAAAAATACTAGCTCCTAATGTAGTCACAGTACCCTAAAGGCTTATTATTGTTATTTCTTTTTTTTTACAATTATTTTTATTTTACCACCTTTTTTCATATACTTATATATTCACCTGCTTTTTATTTTTCTTAAACTGTATGTATCTTTATGGATTGTGTGGAACAGCACTAACCTTCCCACATAACGGAGTAAACATATTTTTATTTTTCCCTGTGTCTTTTCTTTTTGTCTGCGCTACTTAAAACATATAAAATAGAAAACGCTGAGCAAAATTAGTTCGTTTTCTGTCAAACTGATACGACTCGTCATACCATTAACTTGGTTTTAGTTTCAAGAAGTAAAGTAGTAAATAAGTATTCCGCTCTTTTGACATGTCGAGAACAGGGTTTTATTTTGGAAAAATTCAACAACAGACAAAAAGTAAAAAACTGTTTTAAATTTGTTTTTACTATCAAACAAAACTGAAAACCACACACGGAGTTTAAAAACTATAAAAATAACAATAAATATATCTGTCTACATGAAAATACCTATTTTCTATTATTTTATGTTTCCTTCGGGGATATAAAAAAAGGCTATAAAACCAAGCAGTTTCCATTCCAAATTGAATATTTTATTTACGACGCTATTTACAACTAGATGTTACGAGTAGGTATCTGAAAAGCTATGGAACGATCCTGAAGGACTCCGGCGCCAAAAAAGATACAAATATATTAGATAATTTTTTGTGTTCGCGACAATATATGTCAATAAATCATTTCCCATACGTCTTTGATAATCAATATTGCTTAAATAATCATTTATGGTTTCGTATTGAAATATGGTATCATTACTGTTAAATTGTACAAGAAAAACATGGAAAAATACTTGAAAAGATTTACAATGTTGCCACAATTTCTACAAATTTCAAAGGTAACCTTCAGCATATTGGATAAAATGACATTGCTAATGTTATAATCATAATTGCGAATGTTTGTCAAATATTACCGAAATTTATGTTGAATTTTTTTTTTTCTTAAAAAGAAAGTTGACAAACATTTTTGGGTTACGAATAACCCAACAACATTTAAAAATCTCCTAGTACCAGCACACTAAGCGGAAGATGTTTCTTGTGTTGTGATGGAGGACTTCGAATCAGCCGAGGAATCGAACACAGAACGCCTTGGTGGGACCCAAACGCGATGCCCACTCAACCACTGACCGGTCTTTTGCTTTATAGTTGCATGTTATTGAAATAGTTACAATTAAGAGTATTAAATAAAGGCCTGCATTTTAGAAGGAAAAAAGAATTATATATTATTATATCATAAAAATCGAATCATAAATTTAAAAAATCAATTTTATTTAGAGAAATTCAATTCTATGTGAGTGAGTGCTCGGGCACGGGGGCTCCATCGAAGTCAGAGTTAAGTTAGCCTCTCTAGGTACTGTACAGTATCCGCAAATAGTACACATCTGCTGACCTTATACAAATCGCAAGTGCGCCCCCCAGCCCCCAAAAAACCTTGGATCTTGCAAAAATGGCGATCCATTTGATAAATTTCTCTATCTTAACTAACTTCAATGCTGTCCTTTTTCTGCAGGTACAATGGAAGATTCTCCAAGGAACTAGCGTCATTGATCCCTTCGGCACCGGTGATGCACAACTGGGAAACCCGACCACCCGCCTAACATTTGTACAAAGTTGAAATTTGTCAAATGAGAACGGGTCATTTCTATGACTCGTTCTTGAGTTCAACAGCTCGGCTATGGAACAATTTACCGGCCTCTGTATTCTTGCCTCCTACAACATGGGTCTTTTTCTCCTTCCTCACCCCACAAAGACCTTTAACACAGCCAAAGATGAAGTAGGTTCTAGGGAACATATTTTCCTTAGGTTGATGTGGATATATGAAGAAAAAAAATCAAGCTCAAATAATACGCATTTGCACGAAGCCATTTAACGGAAATGACTATTCTGAAGGGCAAGAAAGATAAGAAAATCTTTCACACTATAAGAAGGTGCACATTTAAATGTATTCTATCTCTATATCCATAAAACTCTCATAAATAAATTAAAGTTTTATCACTCGACCTCTGTCTCAAGAAGTAATGACATATCTACTGTATTAGGTATCGCAGACTTTTCAGCGCCGCGCTTTTCCAATGAATCCGATTTTTCAAACGAAAAATCCAAAAACATTGTGTTTTACAAATTGTGTTTTACATGTGGTTTTACAAATTTTGAAGAGTTGAACGACGACAATGCACGAGGGAATAGGGAGGGATCTGGCCCGAAGGAGTTGCAACTACAGAAGTGACTCCATTGGTCGCGAAATTATTCAACGTCCGCTAAACAGTGGAAAGGTGCCAGACGAATGAAATAAGGCGGTTATTTACCTGATACTTTAGCAAGGATAATGCTCCGATCCTACCAACTGTCGCCCAACTATCCATAATGTATTTATTTAAACTGAATTTTACAGATGCTCTCACTTACGTTAGATTATTCCACTTATAAAAAAGCAGTTTATATTCAATTATAAAAAACGCATTCAATAGAAAACATTACAAAGCGATGCAAGAGACACAAAGAGAGGACCTACGTAATACATGTACTTAGTTCAACAATTGTAACATATTTTTTAACAACAGTAGTTTCAAATTTTTCCTGAATCCATATAATTTATCGATGAAAATGTCTACTTCAGCACACTCTATGCTATGTGTACGTTCGATAAGCTTGGGTCAGAGGGCTAAAATGGGCGATATTATTGTTGTATATATTATGTTTTGGGTAAAATATGCTGGGGCGCAAAACATTTATTTCAATATTACTAAGACAATGTACCTGGTATCGGGATGATCGTGAATTATTTTATTAAATCAGTTAATTTTTCTAATTCAAAGATTAATAATCTCGAATCATTCAAGACGTACATCGTAGATCACATATGAAAGGTAACAGTCTTTGCATTTTTTAAACCGATTCTACAATTAAACCCTTGTTTTACAAATTGGGAACCTGGGTACCTAGGGTACCGCTGCCCCGAGAATCATTCATTGGATAACCGGTACCCCCCCATAGGTCACCCCAAGTGGTTCGATGCATTTGGTGACTTAGCAGGGGTGCCCGGATTCACGGGGTGAGGTTTGTCTAGGTCTTGGTGGTCAATGTGTTAGCCCACCAACTGCGTGGCGGACCGGTCGGGAGAGATTGGTTGAGGGAGACGTAACATGCCTTGCACCGCAGTGGGAGGGATGGATTCATATGTCCATCACTCCTAGACATATTGACCCCTTTCCTATCCACTCCTCTTTCTCTTTTTCACCCACCCCCCTTTTTTCTTCCTCAGAACTTCCTCTTCTCCTTTTCCCTAAAAAGTCCCTCCATACACCATCCCCAAAGATGACATAGACATTGAGCGATTTTTTTCCCTAAGAGCCTCCTCTGTGGAGCTAACGTAAAAAAACCTCCATACTCTTTAAGGCGTTGAAGAGCGTCATAAATATAATAAGTCTGCTCACAACCCTCGAGACATCATATTTTTATTTTTATTTTAACCGATACTTTGGTGGTCTGCTCAGGTTTCAGAGATGCCAACGTCGCTAACCGTCGCGACGGGATAAACGTTTTGAAAGCCTTTGCGAGGATCTTCAAGGGCAGGGAGGCCAGTCAAAAAGTTATTCTCGCACGGGATGCATCGAACTCTGTGTATTTGGCTTGCGGATGTTCATATGGATCGAAGATGCAGACAGAGGGGGCGGATTTTCATAAATCACCCTCAATTTATTATTAGAATCGTGATTTGCGAATGGATCGACAAAAGTTGACTACTGCATTTATATATTTAATATATCGATCGTTACGATGATTACGGCGGTTTTAAAATAGGTGTCAATGGCTGAATTAGTAGTGCGCACGTCCCAGTAAGACAAGAGATCTGGGTTCGAGTCCCAGTTGCGACTATTATCTTTTAATATTTTTCTGTGTCTTGTTAATTGCTAACACTTTTACGTATATTTTTAAACTATCTTTTTCAGAAGAATTCTTCCACGAGCAGCTAGTTTTATTTCTCTCTCGTATTATGTCAATGTAAGTTTATTATGTTTATTTATTTTGTTTATTTATTGAATCTATATCATAAGGTTTACATTTTTTTTGGCCTTGCCTGTCTCACTAGGAACTCCTGTGTCGAGACAGACTAGTTTACAAATATTTTCTAATTATAATATAAAGTACATTTTTCAATAAAGCAAAAATATTTGACAAAATTTTCAGGTTGGTAGGTAGTGGTAACAATAATGAGATATATGATTATATTTGGGTGAGGTGACTAATTATTGCACGACCTTTTTCGATGATCCACTGTTTGATCAGGATTTTGTATTTTTTAATATTATTCGATTGTCTTGTTTTGTCAGGTAGGTTATTGAATATTTTAGACGCAATGTATTTGAAATTTCTTTGACCAAATGTTGTGTTTGTTTTAGGTATTTGTATGAGTTCTTTAGTTTTGTGCCGCGTGTTTACAATATTTTGGGTATTTTTATAAAATGTATGTGTTTTATTTTTAAACAGATAACTACTAACTAACTTTACAGGCAAAGCTTCCTAATGTGTAACTTGTACTTTCTTTTGTATCTATATATAAATAAATAAATAAATAAATAAACTAGCCTCGTATGCATGGACATTGGAGGGTCTAGAGTCGTTCAAAATAGATGTAGCTTCGTTCAAAAAAAAAAAATTAGAGTCTTGACGTGTGCGGTAAAGGAGGAAACCATATGTTTCCTTATAATGCCGTTGGGAAAGTGGTGGGGTCCCCTCCAATGTCTTGTTAATTTTCATTTTTTAATTTAGATTATTATCGTTATCTTCTTATTCAAAGAAATACAAGTAATAATCCAACACAATTTTTAAAAGATTGTGATTTGTGATAATTTTTTTATTTGATGGCTTGGGTGTAAAATTGTTACAAAATGTTATGAAAGGAAATGTATTAAGAATGATATTCAGTATTTTCATATTTTGTATTTCAGAGAGCGCGTATTGCTTTGGATTTAATATTCAGCCTAGTAAACAGCTTTGAGAATACTTCTTGATAATAACATAAAATGATTCGATCACATCTCAATTATTCGAGCAACTCCGCCGGCAACTGACATGAGCAGGACCACCCGCTCCAGTAGCCTTTGGATTTCCCCTGTCCTTTGACCAATCACCTGCGAAACCTTATTATCCCGGTCTGATCAGGGACATACCCCTATCGCCTGCCCCAACCTTATTAAAGACCTATTTGAGTCGTCGACTTGCAAACCCGGTCTGGAAATTACTGCCACAATTATATCCACAAAAGGTTCTTGAGGTAAATTGAAAATATATATAATTATGTTGACAGTTTAGCTTAAAAGGTTTTCAATCTGAATGTTCAGATAATTTTTCGTAAAATTTACAGATTTCGGGTTTCGCAAGTCGACTACTCATTTGTACATTGTGCCATTAGTATGTGTACGTGTACATACAAAGTTGAATACCTTTTGCATTTAATAATATTTTTTTTCCATAATTTTTGTATTTCTCTTAAAAATGGATCTCGTGGCGGTGGCAAAATTGAAAATACTGCTTCGTAGCAAAAATTTAAAAACGTGTATTTTAAATATGTGTTTGTGTATTTGGATCATTGTAACTCGTAACATTATAACTCAGTGTTAAGAAATCCATGGGGATAAAAATAATATGAGTTAACTGTACCTACCTACTTTTAATGTATGTATCATGTTACATTATTAGTTAGGTACGTTGATTCTACGCTCTATGGTGTACTCCAGTTTAATATAGTAGCTTTAACTCATCTCTTCAGAAAATCATACCCGTAAGTGGAATAGTTGCAAACTTAATTAACATAAGTAAGCTGCCGGTTGGGATCCACCGTGTCATTTGCAGAATATATTATTTCATGCACTAGTGCGCAAATGCACCGCTTTACTACCATTCTCGTACTTAAAGCTTTCCTCACTCCGCGACAACTTAAATAACTAAATATTAATGACAAATTAAAACACTTTAAAAACGATGTTCTCTTCCTCAGGACATAAAATGTACTACTTTTGAGTACATTTTATGTCCTGAGGAAGAGAACATCGTTCTCGAAACATTTCGATGTGTTAAAATAAAGATTTTCGTGGTAAAAACAAAGTGTTTTAATTTGTCATTAATAAAATGGTGCCACAAAGTGAATTTGCAAAATTTGACGAAACTAAATATTAGTAAAGAATTATTGTTGATGTTTTATGTTAAGGTAAGAACGGTTCTAAATCTGTTTGTAGGGGAAGGTGGGGCGTGTTGTGACTAAATTACAAAACTGAGTACAGCTGAAAAATCTTTATTAAAATCAAAAGTTTAAAATTTTAATAGAAACGAACAACTCTTTGGCTACATTATTTTGGTATTATTGATCTTGTCAACAAACGGATAAAGCAACAAAATATTATTTTACAAAATATGGGAATTGTCACAACCTGCTTCACCCGTGGGGTCAGTTGTGACAAGGGTAGGGCAGGTTGTGACAAACAAATCATTAAGTAAAAGAAGTACCACATGGGGTGAGGTTTGTCCGGGACTTGGCAGCGGATGCATCTGCCCATCCACTGCTTAGCGGGCAGGATCAAGAGAGACTGGTTTGGGGAGCCCTTATGACTTCTCTAGCCTGACTCTCTCAATCAATCGCATTGCACCGCAATTGGAGGGATGGACTCGGCATTCCCTAAGATGTATATTGATAGAAATTATCATTAAAAGAGTGTTGCAGTTCAACCTAATAACTGAAATACCCATTTTAAAATTTTGAAACCGTAAGAATTTATTTGTATTCTTCTAATTTTAAAATTTTGTTTCATAGTGCTTTCACACTAACGAAGTATTGAATTCCGTAAGTCTAAACATAAACCGTTGAAAGATAATTATTATGTAAAGATTATTATCGTATTTTACATCCGACAATCTTTTTGAAAGATATATAATCTCTGTGTGGATGAAATGGATACAGGGGCAGGGGCAGTAGCAGTGGTTATTTGCTGCAGTCACCAGTTGCTGTGAGTTTTACACTCGACTCATACAGCTAACCCGACATCCAAGGCAACTAAATCAACAGCAATTACTTCACAAGTACAACTTGCGCCACTTCAACACATAAAGGATTCGGGTGGCCACGAGGACACGAGGATTTGAGTTTATGTGAACATTACCTAGGACATTAGGAGATTAGGACATGTGGACTACAGGACTTGAGGACATATTATGTGGTCTCGTGTCCACTTGTAATGCCACCTTCACAGTTTATCGGGTTCAGGCAAATCACTTTATTACGTTATACGTGCCTCCCTTTATCTGTGGTATTTGAACCTGTGATGTAATTTAATATTTTTTCGGTAATTGTTGTATTAACAGTGTTGCCTAACAATTTTTTACACCGTTATTTTTGTGAAATATCTCTTCGGGGGCATTTTACGAAGCAAAACATAACGTAGACGTATAAATACTAATGTAAACGTAAAGTCCGATCAGTGGCTGGGTTGGAATCGCGTTTGGGTCCTTGTATTAGGAACATTCCTTTGTTCTTAATGAGCAATTTCACCCTAGTCGGCAAGCTGCGAGCCAATTTTTTGGTGCTGTTTTATTATTTTTATGCCTAGGTTGTGAAGTCATACTTGCAAGAGTTTCTCAATGAGAATTTGTTTGGTTGTTTTTTTTCTTTATTTATTTATTCACAATCGACCAAAGATTTTGGACAGAGTTCGTATTGGGGCTATTTCCAGACCATGGGAGCAATATAATTTGCATATCTTGAATATGTATGTGGATAATTTTACAATGTGGCAGTTCCATCACCAATTGAAAACTATATTATATAGATAACCTCCACAAAGACTAAACTTAGTTATACATAAAATTTAAAAAATATATATATAGATGAACAAATTGTCCCAAAAATTATCCCCTAAGATGAAAAATACGAAATTTGTGTTTGAGTACTGCACACATCTGTGTGAGGTTACATTATATACCTAATTATTCTTTTTAGGCACCATTTGCTAGCTCTAAAACACGGTTTAAAGTTCTTAAAATATTTATATCTATTATCTATTACATATAATTTTTTTTTAGTATTGTCCTAAAAATATTGCGGGTTAAATAAACGAAGTCTCTTTTATAAATTTTAAGCATAAAATAAATAGCGCATCACGTTTTTTGTACTTACGCAAAAGGGAAACACGATGATGGGGAAAATAAGGATTTGAAATATTATCCCACCGTAGGAGTACACCATAACAACCTCAAAACTTAGATAACAAATTAGATAATAACTTCTGCCAGGAACGGCCTACTCACCACCCGATTTGCAGGACTACATGTATAGTCTCTGCCAGTCGGATCTTTTTTTACATCATCTCCACACAGGACTGAGAAAATTAATTTGTCTCAGGGCCTATGTCATCTGTGGGGATGCTGTGTGGAGGGTGTTTTTATGGAAAGGAAGCAGTGAACCTGGGGGCGAAGACGGAGCCGACCAGTTGAACTCAAGAACGAGTCGTAGAAACCATCCATTCTAATATGAGAAATGTTGGGCGCGCGTTTGACGTGTTTCTCGACTGTGTGGTTGGCAAACCGCCAGCCGAATTATAATTATTCCATGTTCGTAATAAGCATGAACTTTGTGGCTCGCCATAATTTACAATAAAGATATATAAATTTGTTTTAGACCAGGTCAAATTTAAATAATGTAATAATCCCTTTGTCTTGACAGCTTGCGTTGTCTTGAATTCGGTGCGCGGATCAGCAAGCAGTCCTGCAAGCAGTTCTGCAAATCGGATGCCGAGTTGGCCCGATTAAAGAAAATTCAAACGGCCGGGGCCTGAGGAGAAATAACAAAATGAAATTGCGATGAATAATAGGAAAAACTAATTTACTTTAACATGAACTTATTTAACAAGTTTGTGAATTTGATTCGATTTGGAAAAGTAACTTCCTAATGAAGGGCGGTCATCAATCAAAGCGAATCAAAGTACTAATTATTTAAGTTTGTAACAAAAACAATTAAAATAACGAAACACTTGACGCTCTCCACAGCCTTCTAACCTTTTCTATTATGGGAGGGACGGAAACTAAACAAAGGATTATATTATTATGTTTTCACGTTATAAATTAAGTGTTTAGACCGAATCCATTAATCACGACTTACGAGTGGCAAAGAATTCCCCTTATCGCTTTTCATGTTGTAGATATATACCTATATAGGAATGCACCCCACTGGTACTGTATTGCAAACTGAAGTAAAAACATTCTTGGCTGTATACAGGAGCATATTAAACACATCGGATACAGAGGGTGTCCCAAAAAGAGCGCCGGATTAAAGTTTCGCGCCATTTCAATTTGGGTGGCAGGTAGGGGTACTGCTGTCCCGGGAACCATTTATTGGGTAATCAACACCCTGCCATATGTCAGTGGTTCGCTACTTTTGGTGACTAAGCAGGGGTACCCGGGTTCATGTGATGAGGTTCATCTAGGTCTTGGTGGCAAATGCGTTTGCCGACCTACTTTGTCGTGGGCCGGATCAAGAGAGACTGATTGAAGGAGACTTAACCCAGACCTTTCCATACGGACTATCTCGATCCATCGTCTGGCATCGTAGTGGAAGAGATGGATTCATACTTCCATCACTCTTGGACTAACAGATTCCTACCCACCATCATGCCTTTTTCTTTCCCTAAAATCCTCTCCTTCCTTACCCTAAAATTCCCCAAAATCTTCCACACCGTATCCCCAAAGATGAAATAGTCCTTGAGGGGAATTATTTTCTTCAGGGCCTCCGGTGTGGAGCTAATGTAAAAAAAAATGAATCCAACCCTCCGATTGCGGTGCAAGGCGATAAAGCGAGAGACTCTGCTGGATAGATCAAAAGGTCTCTCCCACCCCTGCTAAGTCACCAAACGTAGCGAACCACTAAGGGTGTCCTATGACTAGAATGAGGTGTTGGAAACCCAATAAATGGTTCCCGTTGCGGCGGTACCCGTACTCGCCTCCTAAATTGGGTTCAAAAATAAAAATGTAATAACTCTTGGAATAAATATGTGTTTAATTATTATTAAAATAACTTAGCTAAACCAACAACGACTATCTTTATTCTCTGTATTTATCTTTATTTTATTCTGTCTCTTCTCTTTTTTTCCTTCTTTTATCCAACACATTTATGTAGGACTGCTTGAAGAGTTACGTGCAATGCAAACATTAGTTTATTTTTAATGTTAGTTTGTTATAATTTGTTTCAATTTGTTATTAAGTATATACCTATTATTATTTGTTTATATTATTTCAATCCGTGCTAAACAAACAACAGTTTTTGTATTTAAATTTTTTATTTTCTTTTATTACTTTTTTTTTTTTTTAATTCTTATTTTTTATGTTTTTTATTATTATTCTTTCTTCTCTTTCTATTTCTTCCATTTATTTTTGTTTGTACAAGACACGTTCCATATATCATCCTAATTTGACTGCCCTAAAACGGGATTCTTCCTAGTTGGGCAGCCAAAACATTTTATGAATAATGTATAATTTATGTGTAAAAAAAGTAAATAAATAAAAATAAAAAAAATGATTCAAAAACCAAATTCGGCGTTCGTAATGGGACATCCTGTTGTAGACATTAGCATATGTTCCGATAAGTAGGCAGCCGTAATGGCACTGGAAACAGAAACGACTGCACACTGGTGATGGAATGGTTGGGAGGACTGCCAATAGAATGACCCTGATCCAGTTGCCAGGACAAAAGCCATCGAGGGCAACTAGAGGCTTGAGGCCTCTTTGTATTTTGGCAGGCTCGGCTTTGGGGTCGCTGCTTTGCACATTAAATGTTACATTGAAAGTGGGTCGGATCCCAACACTAAAATGAAAGGGAGAAAGCGCCCAGAATGAATGATTCAAAAATGATTCAAACAGCAAAAAATATTCAATTTGGGATGCGGAAATGGGTTTTGCCGCCTCAGAAACCATTTCTTGGATAACTAACACCCCTGCCATAGGTCTAATTCACATAAAATAGGCTGGGGTGATTTTTTTAATTACTAAAAAGGATTGCTTTAAAAATTTAAAAATAACCAGTGCCGATATGCAGTTTTAGCCTTCTATATATGTATCTATTAGTTTATAGTATATCTCAAACAATCGCGACGTCATGATCCAGATTGATATGTAGAATGGCGTCATAAACTTTGCTTGAAATAAATGTGACACTTTAAATTTCGTACTTTTATTTACGCAAAGCTATCTTTAAGGTAATATATATATACTTAAGGTAATATATATATACTTTTGTAGTCAAATAGCTGATTATATCTTCAAAAATAAAGGCTGCGATAATACCATAAATAAATAAGACCCCTAAAATATTTGGAACTGGGTCATTTTTGAGTTTGAAAAAATATGAACTCGTTTAGCTCGACTTGGAGACTAATTAGTTCCACTGTAAACTAACAAAAGCTGGAACGCAATGCTTTTCTAAATGCGCACCCTTACACATAAATGTACACGTGAACGAAATTAAAATTAAATGAAAACATATTACATTGTCTTCATTTTATCCTCATGCGGAAATCATGGTTTCCAAACATGTTGATAATTAAATGCATGGTGTAAAAAAGTGATTTATTTTCATTTAATTAAAATGACGCCACAAAGAGAATTTGCGATGATTAAAGAAACAAATTAAAATTGGTTTAGGCGTCAATTTCCATGCCGATTGACCCAGCTTATTTGCTCGATGGTCAATGGTCGGGCCAATGGCGTTATCTTAGTTGGGCTTGGAGAAACCAAAGTTGTTAAAAAATAACAACTTAACGAAGAACACACTAACTAAAAAAACTACCTTTTTATTGTAAAAAGTTTATGCGGACTGTTAGTCAATAATTATAATAATAAGTTTAAACAACTAAAATAACGGAACGAGTGACGCTTTCCCGGAGGCTGAAATGATTCTTCTTTTATCAAATACTTTTATTTTCCCATTTTCTTTCTCGTACACGTTGTTTTCAGGCTTTCCACCCTCTCCTAGAACCTTAGAGTTTTACCTCTATAAAGTCGAACATACGTGAATTTTCCCTCCCCGTGATCCAAGATGTTACTCATGTTCATGCGAACTAATTGGAAAATGTTATATCTTTGACCCCTAAACTTCCGTCCTCGTTTTTGTCGTGATTTACATCACCATTTCCTTCAAGGCTTTGTTCTGTATAACTAAGGGATGAAGAAAATTCTCCCACTCAAATCACAGAACTCTCTGAAAACCCTTTGTTTCCCCAATTTAAATACTACATTAGAGTATTTTTGATGCATTATTTTTATCAAATATATATGCATCTAATTTGTCTACGTTATTTACGACTTTGAACGCAAATCTACGTGACTATTTATTACGTAAAGAGACTTCGTATCAACCGTTGTGTCTATTTTTTTTTCATGATATTAAAGTCTAATTACATTTTGTTTGTGGTATCCCTGATTCTTTTGGATGGCGTTGCCGTTGATAATTGCATCTCAAACAGAATGTGTAGTTACTTTTAGTTATATAGATTTATTTAATGTGCTTTCAAATTCCCTCCTATACTGTGATTCAATCTCATCCTAATCTGTTTTTATTTTTAATTTAAACATGTTGATTGCTATTTTTTTTTGTTAGTTAGTTAGTGAACAAAATGTGCAATTATGAAGTCATTTGGTCCGCTCCCGTTCGCCTGTCCTAGATTGTGGGTTTACATAGATATATAATTTTGTTTTATTTGGTTAGTACATTTTATAGATCGAATAGAAAACGAAGGCGGATATACTTGTTTGCAATGGCTTGGCACCTGCCTCCTGCGTAACATTCGACTGATCGAATTCGAACTAAACCTTTCCGATATCACTGAGCGCGCATTGCTTGGCTGGTGCTAAATCTCTTCAATGATTTTTCCGAGTTCCAAATCAACCCTTCCATGCTCTCCAACGGATTAGAAAAGCCCTCCTCCGAGTCCGAACGTACCCAAGCCCCTACTCCTCCAAAATTACGACTACTGAAAGCGAACCGGTTTCGTTTTCCAAACAATCATATACTCACGAGTTTTGTGACAGCCGGGTTTCCTACGTCCTTCCGCCACATCCAAGAGAAAATGTAAAAACGTCTAGTGGCGACGGGATTACATTCTCCAATGAATAGTACATTTAAATATATATATTTATACATATTTTTTTATAACCTGCAATGTCCATCTTTTCAAATGGCATTACGAGGCCGAGAATTCTCAATATCAGGGGCTATCACCACCCGGATCCAAGTATCCCGATATATAATTAATAATATAAAAATAAATAACACTGTAAACATAAAAACATATACTCCGCTCGTCTGTTTGGTTTTGGTTGATAATTTTTTTTGATAGAGTTTATCAACTCTATATTTTGCAATTAATTACAATTGCACACCCCCTCTCCTCTCTCTAATATTTGTATAGAACATATCTGTGACATTCTATAACATGGTCCTCAAACCATTTTAACTCAGTGTAGTCATAACACTTTATTTTGTTGTTTTCTCTCATTCCCTTGAATTTGTCTATTTACTAACATAGTAAATATTTAATTTCCCACATTAATTTCTTTTGTTTTTTTTTTATTTAAGTGAATTTTCCTTTCGTATCCATGGTTAGTCATCCCCATTATTTGAAATAGTTTTGTCTCCGATTGCTTGTTTGATATAAAACTTCCCTCCTCCGAGTGCAACCTCAGTAGTATTTTCCTACTATCCCGTGATTTTCCCAATGTTAAATGTAGATGTTGCTTGAAAAATAATTTTTCCTTTTTCACCTCCACTATTTGAAATAACTATCGTTTCCGCTTGCTTGCTTGATATTAATCCCCTATGAAATGACATCCCCCATCTAAATTGATAAGTACCTACCATAAATTTAATGGTAACCTAGGTGATCCTTACATACTTTATCCCCCTGACCTACTCAACGTCAAATAATTTAAAGATGAGTCTATTACTGTACATTAGATTCATAATGTTCTCGACCTTGTATGTCATGGTATAATCCACCAAAACAAAGTTATGAAATTAAAAAAAACCTAACTCTACTTGTGTGAAATTTAATAAACTCTATAACTCTTATCTGATTGAGTGGTAATATTATAATAATATTTCATATTGTTTGATTTTTTTTTTTAAATTTGATAACGTTCCTTAACCTTGGCTTTGAAGCTTAAATTAAATATCGTAGTCCATGAATGTCAATATTTATTTAAAGGAAGGACGTTGTTACATGCCGAAGGTCGCTTGAATTGACCTAGGGTATGTTTATAATAAACATAAACAAACTCAAAAATGTTTATGCATTCCGATCTCTTGACCTACTAACACATATATCACAATGAATGGGTTCAAAGTCAAACGCGTAGTTTTGATCTATCCCAACCATCTGGATTAAATATCTAATATTTACTGTTTCCTTTGGTCCTGAAAAATGAACATATGATACATACAATTCTTCCAAATATAATATGTAAGTTATAATAAATAATAAATATATATATTTTTATTCAAAATATCATTTAACATACGTACATATAAAATAGCTTTCATTTTTTTTTTTAATGTTCTTTTCATTTGATTATAATAATAATTGGAATTCGAATCCAACTCAATCAATTTAGGGATGATTTGATTTAATTTTTTTTCCTTTTGAATTGTTTATAATTATACTTATATATATATTACATATATATTTATATATATATTTTCAATATATAATTCTTTTTATACAAAACCATAAAGTACATAAATATCATATAATTTTATTCGTCTTGAAATAAATAATTACCCGAATTTTTCTGCTCCCCCCCCCATCTCTAAACTGAAAATGATTAATTATGAAAATAATTGACTTACCGAATTAAGACTTTTCCGTCGGGTGTACACGACAATCTTAATTAATTTTTCCTCTACCTAAAATGTATACATATCAAATATTTCAAGTGAGACCCTTTTTCCTTATTTTAATTAAATTTGAAATTTGCAAAATTTTTATTATTAACTCTCCAAAAATTGATTTTAATTATTTAAACAAACACACAATTTTAATTTTAATTTATTTTAAAGATGATGATTATCTCCAAAATTGATTTTAATTATTTAAACAAACACACAATTTTAATTTTTAATTTATTTTAAAGATGATGATTATTACTATTATTTTCATTTTCTAAACGAAATATATAGAAATATAATTCCTACTAATTTTTTTTATCTATTTTTATTTTGCAATGAAAGATTTGCTAAGTGTTTTAAATAAATTATAACCGTTAAAGATTTTATCAATTTTAATGAACTCTTAATTTCGAATAAAGACGATAAATGATCACTTTAATTAAAGATTTTAAAAGGTTTATTTCTTTATTTAATTTTATAATAACTTTTATTTGATTTATACACTTTGATATTAAATTTTATCACTATATTTATTATTTGGTTTTAAACTTTTTTTTATTTTTATTTCATTCATTTTAATTTTCACTAAACTCGATATAACAATTTCTCACTATTATATAACTATTATTGATTTTATTTTATTTTGTAACGTGAAATACTCTAAGTCACTTGGCACTTTGGATCTAAATTTTTCTAAGTCCTCGAATATCAGAATTATTTTTAAATTCCAAACACTTATTTTACCACTTTAACGACGACGTGACGTAAGGTATATTATTGAGATCTCCCGACCGACAAACGACGACTGCCTGAATTTTCCCTAAGTACCCGTATAAATACCACACTGAGATCTAGAAGAGCCTAAACGAGTTTTCTTTGATATCAGATAATGTACTTTATCAACTCGTATATTGATATATATTTTTTTTCATTCTTGCTTCCAAGATCTTAGTACGTCCCTTCTACTATGTGTCCCGCTCTCTCGTCTTAACAGTACCGAACCTACAATTCTACATCAAATTGCCCAGATTCCTTTGTTCATCTGCACTTAGAAATTTGTGTAAAATTACATAATTTTCTTGTTTTCTTTTTAATAATTCGAGATAGGACCATACTTTGCTTAAACCGTTTATGCCCCCTAAAACATCTACGCTTGTAAAACACGATTAATCTCATACCGAAATGTTTTCTATAAAATTTTCATGTATATTAGACATCGATTTTTCCGAATTTTAATGCCATTTCTATGAATAATTCCATTTGAAACCGTATTCACTCTATTTACGTTGTAAATTTGAACTTTATTTATAATGTCGTAATTTTCTATGAAGTCCTGTCTCCAACCCATTGATATGTTATATTATCATATAAATAATTATCATCCAAGACTGTATTTATTCAATCACTTTAATTTGGGACTTTCACAAATAACCCTTCTCGTATCTTATTTTCTCTCTCGTTAAATTTCCAATTATCCTATGCATTTATAGAATATCATTTTCCATGTCTATTTAAACACATGTTTTCAAGTAACTATACCTCTATATTTTGTATTTGTCAAATAATTTTTTATGTCTTTTATTCAAATTTTCTACTAATTTCACCAATTCAACCCTCGAATTCCTATCAAACCGAAGACCCTCCCCTCGTTTGATCAGTTTTCTCTCCTCCTTGCTCATGTAAAGCGATTAAGTTTTTGTGTTGATGTTATTTTTTGTACGTACTCGGTGAGAACTCTGAACTAATCGCTTCCCCGTTAAATTTAATATTTTTTGTATAATATAAACACTTCCATAAGGCCCATGTAAATTTTACGACAATATTCCAGCTAAATCGGTCTGTTATAATGTTGAAGTCATGTAACGAATATTCTTTGAGAAGAACAATACCCCCTTTGTGTTTAATGTCAGCGGTCAATAACAATTCGCTATTCTATCCATTATTCTGGACCATTTCACAGACCAAAATTACTGTTTTTTTTTTGTGTTTCATTCCACGCTTTTTTTGACAGATATACATTTACTATGTAATTTCTCAGTTCAACAATTTTCTTCCCAAATTCATCTAAAGTTTCTTCTTTGATGTACGTCACTTTGTAATAATTTTCTGCTATTTGATGATATTTGTTAATCTTATGAACCTTTTTTGAAGTGCACGTAGTTAGATGAAAGGTCTACCCGTCTTCCCAAGCACTTTTGATTCCCTTTTTTGTAATTTTTTATAATAAAATGTGAAAATCTTTCTCCATCAAATCGTTGGTTTTTGATCGCTTAATTCTTTCGTGAGAACCAGACCATTAAGCAATCAATGACCCCCTCGGACACGTGTGCTTTTCTCAACCATAAATCAAACGTATAATTGATAGGCGTAAAGTTCAATTCCTTTGTCTGACTTCCAACACGCCCACATAACATTTCCATTGGCTTATTCGATTTTTTTTATCGTTTTATGACACAAAACAAAATCTGTCGTTGGTTGAGATCCCTCTCTTAAATGATTTGGCGTATTGTCTCACTCCTATGCATGTCACCCTCTCTCTCCTTCTATCCGTAAAACAGTTTCCGCTCTAATACGCAGCTCATTCAAGAGATGTCACCCTCGTTATTTTTTTCTAAACTAAGTGAAAATCTCCAAACTCACTTTTATCCATTGTCATATCAAATCATTAATTAATTTCTTTGTGGAAAAACCCATCTCATCACAAGGCGCACGGGAAGGACGTCAACCCAACAAAGTATAGGTATATATTATTATTATTTCGCGTTATAAATAAAGCATTTCGACGGAGTCCATTAATCACAGCCCACGAGTGGCGAAGCATTCATTCCTCTTGTCGCATTTCGTGTCGTAATAAAGTAACAAAAACTCACTTCTTCGTCAGGCCGATATTTTCCCGTAATAAATGAGACCTGCAAATAATGTGACCTTTTATTCAATTTCATTCATAAATCTAAAATGGATCATGTATTTATATATCCTGAAAATGCTCTGATATTTTCTGTAGAGGATAGAACAAAACGTTTTGAAGGGTAAGTCTAAGTTAGTTTTTTCAACAAAAGTTATGTTTTGTTGAAAATACTATGTTTGGTAATAATTAATAGGTACTAGCTGATACTCGGCATGCGTTTGCAATGCCATTTCCCATTCGTCCCCATTCCCCATCCGACTTCTCTTCCTCTTCCCCTCCCGTGATACCTTCCCCTCCCGCGTTCCCTTATCACCTTCCCGCGTTCCCCCTCCACTCCCCCGCTCACCCCTTTCTCACAAACCCCTCCCCCCCTCAAGCATTTCGCTTCCACCTTCTTCGCCTTCCCCTCTCCGTCGTCCCCCCTCCCGCGAAGCCCCCCTTCCTTAATTCCCCAACCGACCCTCCCGCGTACCCCTCTTGTAAAATAAATAGAAATATATAAAATAAAATGTAGCATGATTATGAAGCCGATTGCAATTTTTGGATTTTGAATACTTTGATTTTCTCAATTTTATACAAAATCTGTAGTGAGTGAAAATATCATGACAAATTAATGAATATTAATTAGAAATTTTAAAGCTTTTGCGGTCATTTCGGATGCTTCAGAATTTTGATTTAAGTATTTTTGGTTTGTCGAATATTTTATTCAAAACTAGCTGATACTCGACATGCGTTGCAATGCTAATTTAATAAATAAATTGTTTCTCCCGTCGTGTTATTTCCCATTCTTCCGCGTTCCCCTTCCGACCCCTCTTCCTCTTCCCCTCCTGCGTCCCCTTCCCCATTCCCTTTTCACCTTCCCGCGTTCCTCCTCCCCTCTCCCGCTCTCCCCTTTCTCGCAACCCCCCCCTCAAGCATTCCACTTCCACCTTTTTCGCCTTCCCCTCTACCTCGTCCCCTCTCCCGCTCTCCCCTTTCTCGCAAACCCCCCCCCACGCATTCCGCTTCCACCTTCTTCGCCTTACCCTCTACATTGACCCAATCCCGCGAAGCCCCCCTCAGCCTTTTTTCCCTGGCGCCTAACTCCATAATATACACCTATTTTTTAACAGTCACTCGCGTGACCTATATAATTTTTTTATGCAAATTTCATAATAACAGAGCTCACCAGTATATATATATAAGTATTCACGGCCATATTCACAACAATTAAAAAAAAAATATTAAAAATAATTTTAATCGCAATCATATGAATAGTATAGGAAATAATTTCACAACGCCAGAGCTCACTATCCTATAACCATCCCGGTTATGCGCACATCATATTCCCAAAGTTTCATCGCAATCGAATGAATGGTATGGCCGCGCATAAGGTACGAACAAACAAACAAACATTCATTTTTATATTTTCCATGAGTGACAAGGTACGCTGCGGTACAAGGCGATGGATTGAGAGAGCCCGGCTGGAGTGAAAAAATGTCTCCAGTACCTCCCGATCCGGCCTGCCACGTAGTATGTGCCGCCAAGAATTAAAAAACCTCACCGCGTGAACTCGGTCGCCCCTGCTAAGTCACCAAATGTCGCAAACCATTTGGGGTGACCTATGGCAGGAATGTTGTTTATCCAATAAATGGTTTGCCTCCCAAATTGAAAATTTCGTTTACAATTGTCATTATCTAGAAATAACTTTCAAAGAACAGAATTATTTCCTCCACAGAGAGATATGTTTCCTCCCTATAAATAATGTACTACTAAAATCTCTTTGTTATGTGCAGGTATTGGTTGTCCCACGGACCGGAGTGAGGTTGGGTTTCGGCGAGGTTTTGCATTTAGATCACGGACTCTATTCCCAACGGGCGTTAAAAAGCTATCACAATTTTCTACTATACACAAAAAAGAATTTTCGGATTCCGTACATATTTTTCTAGGCATTAAATGATAGATATATCGTTATGAGATAACCATTCATTTTGTTATATTTATTGTCAGTCGTATTGTATCAGTATGTTATATGAATTTACTAAAACATAAAATTATCCCTGGCACGGCTTTGAAAACTACAGCAAAAATGGGTATCGATCTGACATTTATATTAAAAAAGTTATTCAAAAACGGAAAAAACTGTTTTACCGAAACCATACAATTTATAATATCGCACAATGAAGAGAAAATCTCGTATTACGGAATTAAGAGATTTAATGAAAAAACAATTTTCAATTTTTCTCTCACGGAAAATTATATTTATAAAATTATATTCGTACATGACACTACTACCTCCGTGGTTGTGTGATAAGGACCTTCTGCTACCTGAAGCCACGGGTTCAAATCTCGGCATGAGCAAATTAGTTTTATTTGATAATTTGTGTTTTTCACTATTGATAATATTTTTAAATATTATGTAATTTATATAATATTATGTAAAAGACCACCATTCAGAATCAAAACGGTGCTTGAAATGAGCCATGTTTGGTGTTCAGTTCTGAATAGCCAGGTAGTTCCTCACCTTCCCCTACCCTACCTCCATCCACTCTTCATACTTTTCAGCCTCATAACATACCGCGATGGGGGATTTATTGCCCTATATGCAAGTAATAATTTTATCCAGAAAGAAGGTGTGAAAAAAGGATAACGATTTCGTTATCAAATATCAAATTTATCGAGTTCTGTGAACATATCCATAAGAATGAAGAAGTATCTCCAAGGGTAATACTGAATAGCCGGTTACGGATGGAATCGCTTAGATGTAGAATGGTTTATCGCCACAAGTTATTTTCCAAGTTGGAAATAGTTATGTCAACTTGTGTTTGCTAAGCTGGCGAAAGTGTCGAACAATACGCGGGGTCAACTATTCAACAGAACACGTCTCCACTCTTTGACCATCGGCTTCGGGTGTTTGATCCAAACAGAAGGATGATCTGTATATTATTTCGCGACAGCGTAACGACACATGTTGATAGTTTTCTTAAATGCAGTATTCCGCATAGCGCTAACAAACTAAATACTCCGCTTATGTTAAAACACCAACTCTTAAAAGTAGTAAACTTAACGCCTGAGATGACGGCACATACTCGTTAAGAGGTACCTATCAATTACGATAAAATTTTCGAATCATCAAAATAACACGATAAATGGATAGTCATTTAACGTCTAATAGGCTTATAATATGTTATTAGTTTAAATAACCAATAAAAATTATTTCGCGTTTTTCGCACTACAGGCACACACAAGCCATACGATAACGCACGACATACGCCTTCCGATATTCGACTGATTTTGCATTTTTGTCTTAATTGTTTCGTAATGCTGTCTTAACGCAAAAGATAAATCAACTGTCTTAACACAAAACATACAGAATCACCTTTGAGATCTTGTACAATCGAAGATATTTATAATTTAAAAATAAAATAGTAAAAATATTCTTACTCTAGGTAAGTCATACACGGTCTGTCGCACAGCAAAAAAGCTTTCTTAATTAACTTGTTTCGGTTTAAGTAATTTAAATCCCTTATTTTCTTTTCCTGATCTGAAAAGTATAACGAATCAAAATGAACGACTAATGGAGAAACAAACAGCAATTAGGCGCTCTACATTAGATTACGTTCCAGCATAGTTAGTTATTCAGCGTTACTTGTTAAAACTTCTCTAGGAAAATGATTCTCCGCGAGCAAATAGTCTGATATTTCTCGAGGGAAACTCGGACAACTCGGCCCGCGGAAATTCGAATGTAGACGTACTTTGTTAATGAAGACAAGATGGGAGAAGTTGAGGTTTTAATTAATAGATATGTTTTAATTTTTTAATTTATAGAAAATACACATGAAAAATAAATATAAGAGTAGATTATATGTAGAATATTTTCGTAGTCCTCCCTACTCGACATGATCTGGTGCTGAAGAGGACTATGTTTTGGATAAGTTTTCATCGACTTCTATGGTACAGTTTCGTGGTTGGGGTAAAGTTTTTCAAGAACTTCTATGATGAAGTTTTTAATATACGAGTAAGTTTTTTCCGATAGTTCCTTAAGACAACATTTGTAATTATTTTTTGTTTTAATTTATTTGATACTGTGTGGGAGTTCATTATAAAACTAAAACATCGGTCTTCTTTGTATAAAGGTAGAATTACATTTAGGTATATTTAGTATGTTTATTCGCTAACCTCTGGTTTTATGATTGGGTATTTGCAACTGTGTCTTTTTAAGGAGATAAACCTGAATATTTTTGGCATACATAATTTGTTTAATAGGATCATCAAACTGTTTAAAAGTTCCTTTAAATTGAACGCTTTTATGTAACCGATTAAATCAGCTTACCCTAAATCAAAACATCGCAAAGAAGTTTCTCAAACGTAATTTTCCATTTCAGATGTTAAGCTTCTTTTCGCTTTCAACCCCCTATTCTAGTGAAGGGATGTGATTCGTGCCAAGGAAAGTCGACCTTCAGAGCCACCCCACCCTCTTCCCACCTATCCCACTAAACCCACCCCAGCCGTTTAAGACTGCGCTGCGGAGGCCTACTCATATCTGTTCTATGCGCGGTTTGTTAATGGAAGTCCATTTAAATATTGCAGAATTTTTTGTATGCCTTTTTAATAAAGTTCGTAAGGTTTACCGCGCTTTTGGTGATGCCCAGAAATACAAGTGTGCCACGCTACAAGATCCCCTTACTGCCTAAGCCTTAGCAATAGGTTTACCTGTACTTCGTTCTCACATCTGCTTCTCTGGCGCACTATTTTCATTAACTACAAGGCTTCGATCGAGTTTTATAAAAAAAAAAAATCGAATTATTTTTCTTGTTGAACCACTTTAAAAACAACAAGTGTTTTTGTAATATAATTATTTAACGGGATTATTTTATGGAATAATAACTAAATAAAATCCTTCTCCCACCACATATATTTTGGTCTATATGTAGTCATTTATATTTGCTTATATGTTTATTCATATAATTTGTCTTAATTTTTAGATAAATAAACTTTTGGTTTTGAAACACATATGATTATTTATTATTTTTCTTGTGTATATTGTGGTGTCGAATAACTTTTTCAGTAAAACATAAATTTTTAATATTTAATCAATGGCGATGTGAAACATAGAAATCAGAAAATAGGGGCGGCCGAATTATTTTCTGTTTTAGATTTTTCATTTGACGTTTGTTGATGTATTATCTTCAATGATTAATTGTTATTTTCATTTTCAGTATGTGTAAAAACATATTTTTATGTATATAGACTGTCGTTGTAATTTTTATGGTTGGAATTTCTTGAAAATCATTTATTATTTTTAGGTATTTGTTATAAATACGCTTTATTATATGCATTATGTCTATAACCACCACAAAATAAATTATCTGCACTTTGTAAAAATCTCTATATATAAATATATTATGTCAAGTTCATAAAATTACTAAAAAATGTGTTTGTGACCACTAATGCCCGTGGAAAGCACCCAAATAAAAATATTTCTGCCGGGGGTATAAACCGCGCCCGGGAGTACCTAGGATATAAGAAACGCGGCTCGGAGCGCGGCGTCGCGATGGCGACGTCTCAAGTCACTTAGGACTTGCTGGCACTGAGCACATTCACATTACTTTAAATCAGTTTAACAGTTAAAAATTATATCTAATCACTATTCACTACTATTCAACTACTTGATTTCACGAGAATAACGTGTGTGTTGAAAAATATTAATTAAAAGAAAAATTTTGTTCGTGTGAAGCAGATACATTGAGGAGAATATGTGGTCCCGTGAAAGAGGGGGAACAGTGGCGCATCCGGCACAACAAAGAACTATACGATATATATCAGGCCCCCAACATCTCAGCCCATATGAGACTCCTCAGGTTGGGATGGGCTGGGCATATACAGATAATGCCGGACACACGCGTCCCAAAAAGAATTATGACTGGACACCCAGGGGGAAAGAGAAAAGTGGGAAGACCCAGACTGAGGTGGGAAGACGAGGTAAGAGAGGATGCGGCACAGCTTCTCCAGGTAACAAACTGCAAGTCAATTGCTGAGGACAGGAGGAGTTGTAGGCGAATGTTGCGGGAGGCCAAAGCTCGGTATGGGCTGTAGCGCCATCGAAGAAGAGAAGAAGAGAAGAAGAGAAGCAGATACATTATAATCAATATCAACATATAATATAAAAGTAAGTGTACAATGTGCGTGCCACTAAAACTCTAAAACGAGTCCCAGTACGATCAGGGGAGTTTTCCGGTGACCAGAATGTTCAGTAAAAACTTTTTAAGTGTATGAATATTGAGAACAAACTTTTCATCGGATGTTAATTCCTCACGTGATAATTCATCATGTCTTGAAGCGTCGAAAACTGATAATTGGGGTTTTTAACCTTAGGTTAGGTTAGTTTAGGTTAGGTTAGGTTAGGTTAGGTTAGGTTAGGTTAATGTGAGTTATGATGTGATGCATTATCATGTGAGGAAGTATCGTGTCTTTATTTACTATGGGAATTTAGATGCTAAGATCTCATAGTCCGATTAGACATGGAACCGAGTTATCCAGTGTGGTAGCCCTCCACCCCCCCTCCATGAAGAAGGTTCCCGTGCTTGGGGCGTGCTTTCAAAAGTATAAGGAAGTTTATCCTTACGAAGAAACCATTGGTTTTGAAACATGTCGATACTTGTGATTTTATAGTGGTGTTCACACAGCTATTTGTTTAATTTAATTAAAAATGACGCCATAAAGCGATTTTGCGAAGATTCAATAAATAAATAAATTCTTCGACTAATGTTTTTTCCATATTATTGGTAGCTACCGTTTTTTTTCATTGGAAACGAGTATTCTAAGAATGTATTTGTTACCTAGATAGTGTAAAAAAAAACATTATTCGTATATAATATTGTTAATTCTGAAATTGGAAAAATGAAGTTCCCAAATAAATTCTTATTTATTTGTTTGCAAAAACAATATAAAAAACCAGTCCATTTCAAAAGCGTTAAAGAAAATTACAAAAAAAACTTAACGTGTGGAACAAAAGAGTTTAAGCGTAGGTACACACAGTTAAAGCTTATACATACTAGTAAATACTTCACGCTTAAATTCCTTATAGGGCACGTGGAAAATATCCACATTTCCTGCGAGGCAGTTAATAAACCTATTGTGTTTTCCCTGGTTTTATTTTGTTTCAATGTTTAATTTTATTTTCAAACGTCACAGTTTAAGAAGTTGGGCTCTCCCAACGGAATTAAATAATAATATGAGAAAGGTTAGGAAATTCTTAATTATTTTTTTTTTTAAATATTTTCAATTATTGTTTTCCCGTTCTCACATCATGCTCTACGTTCGTGCAATTGATTAAACATTCAACTGGCACGTGTCGCCATAGAAGCTAATCGTAACAACTACTGGCTCTGCATTTTGAATGGCTTTTGTGATTTCGCGATTAGAAGCTATCGTAACGTCATAATATCCATTGTTTTGTATTATTGTACAGCCAAGTACAGTCGCGAATTCATTCACTCCACTCCATAGCCTGTGGGCACTACGCAGAACAAGCTTGTTTAGATGTCAGGGCATGCATAATACGCAGATTTAATAATGCAAAGCTCGGCTGCGAATGGATAGAGCATACATAATTAATATCCATAATATTCGTGGTACGTACGAAGCAAAGAAAAAACATTGTTTAATAAAATATATTATTAAACAATGCTTTTAAATTAAATTTGCCTTTAAACCGTGATCCTGGAATAGATAAAAAATAGGCACAAAACATTTTTTTAAAAATTAGAAAACGTTCGTATCAAAGGCGAGGAAATGCAAACTAATAAAAAATTATATTAGTAACAAAACACAGTCCTACGTTATTTTAACTAATACTCCTATCTACCATTTGAATTTGCATATTAAAATAAAATTAATATATACACTCACCTTCCCTCTCTTCATTATTTGAATTGATGGCCTAAAACACCCTTAAAGGGTGAACACCAGAAATATATATGTGAAAAAGAACAGTTATTTGAAACAACGTTAGTAGGGTTTTTATTACTGCTATTGTTGTGTTTTGTTGTATGTCACTTGTTTAAATATGCATTTATAGTTCGGTATTAGTAATTGTTTCATTTTATTCGCATACTTTTATTGCAGTAGAAGATAGTATTTATTTTCTGACAGCTATTATATTAACTTTCGATATTGAAATAAATTATTTTGAATTTTACAAGTTGAAATCGAATCCGTCTTATTGTCTTTTAGATAAGAACACCTTAATGCATTTCTCAAAAAAAATATTAAAGCAACGACTAAGCTAAGAACATTATTCAATCATCCAATCTATGCATGATAGTAGTCACAATTCACAATGCTGTTTACAATCTTGTTTAGTTAAGACTTCAGAATCATAAACATGATACATTTTTTTATCAATGTCTCTTTGTAAAAATCTTATATCTGCTACGTCGTAGACCGAGCGGTGTCTGTGCTATTGTTACACAAAGGAGATTTCCTCGCATCTGTGGAAGGTTTGATATTGGGACGATCGTAGAGACGCTGCAATATCTGACAGGCTGCGATAAAAAGGTCAGGTTTATTGCTATCTACGAAACAATTTTCTATTGTATGGAATATCTGAAGTGCAGAGCAAGAGTTCAATACGGATTGCTTGATCTTTTTTGATATTTTCTAGTATAAAAAAATAAGTTGCCGAGGATTGCGCCAACAATTTTTCTGTTAAAAGTGAGTGAGATTCGTCGAGGAACTTAATTTGGAACCCTGCTTTAATTATCTACTAACGACATTCAAAAGCCCTAAATCGATTTACATCATGGATATAAGTCACTAAAAGTACAGTTTCAGTTGTTTTTTTTTCCCAAAAGTCAACAAACCTTAGATATTATCGCATATACGAACTATGTACTTCATATTCAAATATATTATTTGACCTTATATTTTAGTTATACAATAAATTTATTTGTATGTAAAGACATACCGGTTGCTTTATTTGTACTGCAATAATATCACTAACAGTATTTTTCAATTTACTTATTGATGTTTTGTCATTACCATAATGTTATTGTAAGCTTATTTTCAATTTCGCATGACAGCCCCCTTCCAAATTTTCTCAATTATAATTTAGAGGTCACGCGAGCCAAAAGTTACTCTGCAAATGAACTCCACGGTGCTTTACATCCACCGGCGCTGGTGATCGCGTGCCGTGCAGAGGCGGCAGCAGGGCGGCTGTTGGGCGGCAGTGAGTGTAGTGTGGGGACGGGGAGGGTAGGCGGTGTAGTTGGGCGGGCGGCCAGGGCAGCCAGGGTAGTCCACACAAAGAAATAACCTCTTTCAGCCTGACGGGAAATCGATACCAGAAGTGAGCAGAGCCTAACCGGAGGCCTTCCGCGACACTCATCACAGTGTTACTTATGCAAGGGGTTAGTTACGTCATCTCTGCATTCAGCATCGTTACGCAAGTTCAGCTTTACTGCTTTGCCCGGTCACAGCATGATGGCATCTTTTGCTACTTCTGTCAATATTGTGTCTGGCAGAACAGGTCTCGCCGGAATGAGTATCGTGTATTGATGATCTTAAATTATTAGTGATTTTTAAACGTAAAATTCTTTAAACCGTTAACGTGCACGGTGAAACCAATGTTTTTAATAACCACTTTGACGTAGCCTGTAGAGTGAAGATCGCCTTGATGATAGCCAACCTTCAGTTCAGGGCAACCATCCGTTATTATACCTCTCTGAAGTAAAAGTATATTAATTAGTGAGCGCACTCTTTTTGTTACATTTTCTATTTGGTATTTCCATTTGAGGTTATTGTCAACTATAATTCCTAGATATATAATAAGTTTGACCCACTCAAGAGTTTCACATTTATGTACATGGAGTTCCAAAGCTACAATTAATTTTATGTATTATGAGGTGGTGAAGTGTTTTGGGTTATCCTGCAATAGTAAAGCTGAAAATTGGGTATTTTGTTTCTGATATGTTTAATGTAAGCAAATTAGTGTCCAGCCACTGTTTCACTATGTTAATACTGATGTTAGCAAGGTGGTGTGTTTCTTTCCAATCCACGTAATAATTTTTCCACCTACCTGTTGATTACTTAGTTCGTTGATATATATAATAAATAGAAGGGGTCCCAGTGTACTTCCTTGTGGCACTCCAAAGTTATTTTCTAGTGAAGTACTAGTAGCCTCATTAATTTGTATTTCTTCAAACTTCGCTAAATCACTTTGTGGCGTCATTTTTAATTAAATTAAACAAATAACTTTTTATCAAACACTACTATATAATCACAATTCCCTACATGTTTCGAAACCGATAGTTTCTTCGTCAGGGTCGTAATAACATTGTTTTCGTTTTAAGATGGTGGCCGTTTTTATGATTCAGCAAAGAATCCATAAATAAGCCAAAAAAGAAAGAAATATTATATGAAAGAATCTTTTTTCCAAAGTGAAATCATCGTGTTATTTTGGAATTTCTTATTAGCATTTTTTCAAAATTTTAGTAGGTACTTACCTGCGCGAAGAAAGTCTAAAAAAGGAATTGTCATTTATGTAGGTAGTGAAGTTTCTTTGGACCAACTATGTAATTCCCTTGTAAATAAAAACGTTATATAAGACACATGGTTTATAATTAAGTAAGTATCTACTTACAAAATCTTATGATTTCAGGAAATTTTTGGTTTTGATTTATATAATAAGAGAATATTAAAAAAATACTTTTTTTGGATGCGAGGTCTACTGTTCACAGAACTACTAGTTATTATGAAAGACACCCTGAAATAAATTTCTGGTGACGTAATAAAATCTATAATGCGATATTTGTGACATTTTTTCTCGAAATAAGATCATCCTAATATTTAGGGAATTTTTCCCTGAATATCTATTATCTGTGATAGCTGTTCTGTATCGTTCAATGCCACCATTAATCAGAGTAATATTATTCCGAGGAGTTGTAAGGAAATCTCGGTAAGTATTTTCATTTGGTGAAACTACCCCATCATGCCATTTTCCCACATAATGGGCAGAGTTATTCTTAAGTCACTGACAGAGGGGATGAAATATACACGTATTTGTTGTGGCACGTACTCCCTGCTTAATTAACGTTTAAAGATAGATTATATCTTGTCATTGCGACGATGGACGTACTCACTCGATTATTTGATTAAAAAATACTAGCTTTTGCCCGTTGCAGGCAATCGATTTAATGTTTAAATGTGGATGGAGCAAAGATTGTGTGCTAAAATTTTTTTTAATGATATATGTGGAGAAAAAAAAACGACGTTTGAATGTGCATGAAGCAAGAAGTGTGTGCCTATACAAAGGGCCCATGGAGTAAACAGCGCAATTTTGTACACCTGCTACTGAGCCACTTCGGTCGCCCGGGTCAAGGCGTTCAGTATGGGTCTTTTCTTGCAAGAAGGGGCCGAAGAGCTTACTGCTCAATTTTTTACGGTACAATTTGGGTTGGGTAGGTTGGCACGCGTAGTTTAATAGCCATATCACACTCTTAACATAACTGTGTAATATTTTCCTGGGTCGGCCCCGACTTCTTCAACCCGTTTCATGGCTAACAATAGATACAATTTGTGACGCGGTAGACTCTGACACATTCAATTTAACATCCAACTTGAAACTTGTGTGGCAGAAAAGAAGCTATTACATGATGCGATTCATTCACTAAACAAGACGATTGCGACTGACGACTGCGAAATGAAAAAAGGGAAGAATAAAAAAGATGATATGAAAAATAATATTATTTTATGAATTAGATTTTCTCAATGGGCGAGACAGACGACCCACTCTGAATTCTGATATGTCTATCTCAATCTATGAGGGAGTTTTCTTTTATTCAATGGTAGATATAATCTGAGAGAGTTACTCACGCGCAATTCATAATGGTGAATTATTTGTACATCTAATTTCATTCAAATCCTCCAGTCCTAATGAGTCCTAAATTCACAAGTCTTTCGAAATAACTTCAATTTATTAACTCCATTTTTGGCAGTAATCTTCTTATAAATGTAATATGAAAAATGATGGTGTAGCAAATGTAAAGTTATGCAATGTCCAGTGTTTTAATATAGCGTCCTCCGCGTGCAAAGTCGTATCTCCTCCAAGCATAAACTTTCTAATTAAAGTGTGTTTATCGGAAGTAACCTGCCAGGTAAGTATGTTCTCTGTGTCCATTTGTAAATAATAGTTCTAGGTAGAGCCTAAGAAGTCATAATAAGATGTACAGCGCCCTTGAGGTGATTTCTCACAAAAACGGCGCTCTACAAATTATCCAATTATTATTATTATTATCTGACCTTATGCAAAAATTTAAATGGGTAAATAATATTATATATATTAATATGGTTTATAGATTTTCCAATTGAAGGTTTTTTGAATAGCTAGTGTCATTGAACCCTCATTAAAACGTTTACATTTTCCGCCCGAGAACGAGTGGTTTTTACGAATCTCGAAAATGGGGTATTTTTCGCTTTTTGTTGTTGTAAAAAAGACTCCCAACACAGTCAGGGGTGTTTTTTTTCATTTATTAAGGAGAAAATACAGATACAGATATTCATAATTCATGAAAACAACAACCAGAGAACTCACCTGCATCCAAACTATTTCTCACTAATTGACTAAGTGGTGCATAGTTCATAGATCCGGTAGGCATGCCTGAAGAATAGAGAACTGAATGTATGTTTAAAAAAATATGAGAATAACCGTGTTATTTTTCCAATCAATATTATATATTTTTTACATTAGCTCCATACAAGAGGACATAAGAAAATAAATTTCCCTATATCTTTTTTGGAGATGTTGTGTGGAGATTCGTTTAAGGGAATGAAGGAGAGGAGGTTCTGAGAAGGAAAACGGTGCGAGGGATCGACAGGCGGGGGTTAGGCTGTATAAAATAATGAATCCATCTCTCCCACTGCGATTCGGTCGCGAGAGTCCGGCTGGATAGTTCAAAGGATCTCCCTCAACAGGCCTCTCCCGATCTGGCCTGCCAAGCAGTAGGTGGGCAAACGCATCCACCGCTAAGACCTTTACAAACCTGACCCCATGAATCCGGGAACTCCTGCTAAGTTGCCAAACACAGCGTTTGGTGACTTAGCAGGGATTGACGTTGAGGGGTTGGTTATCCAATTAATGGTTTCCCGGGCTATCCACGCCGTCTTCCCAAGTAAATATTAATAATGATCAAATTTTCATTAGGTTATGCATATCTTTACAGCTTCTTTTTAATGATTATGCTTTTGCGTAAAGTTCTCTTTATGCCTCTGTGCACAATATCCCCAAGAATGATATAGTACCCCGAGAGTAAGATCATTGCCTTCTGTAAGGAATAATTTGGAAAAAACAAAGATATGTAATTTTTCGAAAAATGTTTGTCACTTTTACGTGTAAACTACGTTAGCGACGACAAGCTTGTGACGTTTCGTAAATGCGTAAAATAACATTTTATTGAATATCTGAACGTCTTGAATCTCTATTGTACTCCGACGTCGTGTCGGTTGCGTCGATCGCTTCTTTAATAATTCACTCGACGTGACGGCGAACGGAAATTACATTTTCCTTGGAATAAATATTGATATTACAGAAAATATTACTTTTTCTACCTGCGTGGAAGGTTCTGGCGGACGCTCGAAGCTCAAAGCTCAAAGTTCGAAGCTCGAAGCTTCTTAACCGAAAAGTAAACGGGTTTATGACAAAGTGGGTGAAACATTTTAATAGAACTCGCGTCAACAAAAGGCAGTCAAATTACACGAAGGCCAAATTTCATAATTTTATTATACGCTGAGGAGAACAACATTGGAAATGTAAAAAAGTTTTATCCCATGGCTTAATATCGCGTTAGTTTAGTTATAAATTGTCAAGTTTGACAGGAAAAAGATAAACCTTTCAGAGATAAATCAAAATACTTTCGAAACCATTTGTTTACTTGTCGTAGAGATTTTTATTATCAAATTATACGGCTTTTCTTTATTTTCCACGTGCGGTTATAAGAAAAATATTATAGTTTTCAATGATTGAAAATGCATTAGGTAACAGATGTAGAGAATTGATTTTTCTTGCGCTAGAGTTTCAAGATCGAACTACTAAATATGAAGTCGTGTCTATTTTTTATGGTAAAAAAACAAATCAAGACCTCATAGCACACGATTTAAATGACGATGAGAGCTGAAAGTATTTGCATTCACCCTGAAATTCCAGACAAACAAAACTTTTACATTGTATTGACGCCAGAGTTTACTGTTCGAGAAGTTTTTTGGCTTCAGAAACAAATGAATCTCTTCATAGAGCTATAACAATGACTAGATTGATTTTATAAAGTCTATTTTTTTCATGATGTGATTTTCAGATCCTTTTTATTAAATAAGAACAATTCAGTTTTAAAAACCTCGGTTAATATAACAAAGAGGTACATAAAATTATATTAACCTACCCAGTCAAGGAAGTCTTAACATCTAAATTAAATTACAAAATTATAAAATTATTATAAAAGCTCATTCAAATGATACAAAGAGAGACGAGTGATACATAATATATTAATATTTTAACATATTTTGAGCATTTTTATGAATCCTAATTTATAAGGAGAAAATGTCTACTTCAACACACTCTTTCTTATTACATTACATGAATTTGACCGGTCAGTGGCCGAGTTGGCATCGCGTTTGGGTCCCACCCAGGCGTCCCATATTCAATTCCTTAGCTGGCTAAGTCCTCCATCACGACACAAGCAACATTTTCTGCTTACTTTAGTGGTGGTAGTAGGAGATTTTTTAAATATTGTCAGGTTATTCGTAACCCGGTAAAATTGGTCTTTCTTTACTTTAAATAATTTTATACTCACAGTAATTCATCTGTGCGATAATCAGTATAAATTATTATGTGAATAATTTCTTATGCCAGTCCACATAATGCTGCTATTTACAATACGCCTACGGCCAAATTATCATCGCTTTGGTACTATTTAGTGTTTAGTTATTTAAATTGATAAAGCGGAACAATTAAGTTGGTTATTCAATTTAGAACGTAATCCACCGCAAACACAACCTGATAAATATACGACCCAGAAGCTAGTTATTCCATAAATTTTCAAACGTATACATAATTTCATTACAAAATTACACACCTTACATCCGGTTTAGGGGCCTTCCGGTCTAAATTACACCCAATTTTACATGGTTGAAATGTGAGGAAGTCAAATGAATGCATTATTCTTTCCCGAGGTTTATTATCCCAGCGGGTTTGGTTGATATAGAGTTTATTGGGTTACGTTGCGACAAGGTAGAATATAACATGTCTTATAATAATCCAATATTATAAGGCTTGCACATTTGCGAAACTTTGGAGGTTATCAAGATAATCTAAAGAATAAAAATCATAATAAAATTTTCTTAATAAAACTATTCGAACTCGTAGTTTTACTTTAGCGAGTATGGAGGAATTTTCTTTAAAAATACACATTTTCGGATAACAAAATGGCCATCCTCATACTTCAAATCTTAAATAGGACAGCTGACTGACATTGGAAAGTCAGAAAAGATGTATTGTAGGAGCTATATAAAACTGGAGAAAATTTAATATAGAATGCAATATGTAATATTATAATTAATTAGTAATTTGTAAACTTAGTACAAATTACAAGAATAAAATTAATAAATAAAAAAAATAACGGCGTGTTTGTGTTATTTCACAATTCATTAATAAAAATAATATATACTATATTTGCGGCACGTTCCAGAGTGGAAGATACTCTCAGTATCGCCCTGGTGTAAGACCACCATTCAGAATTGAAACGTTGCTTAATAATGGCTCTAGTCGTGTTTAGTGACTAGATCTGAATAGCCAGGTACTTTCCCACCTTCCTCTTTCCCATCTCCTTCCCTTCCCCACTTACCTTCAGCCTCACAACATACTCTAATTGGGGATGCCATAGTCTCACAGGCTCCAGAAGGGAGCAGTTGGGACTCTTGTGAGGTTTCTATATATTAAAAAAAAAAACAGCGAAGAAATAATAATTACAAAGGTGCGCTTATACGATACAAGGATTTCACACAAAAATAATTTAAAAAGCTTAAGCTTTTTAAGTTCGTATATACTTAACGTTTACATAATAAGTACCATTTATACAAAAAAAAATATAATGAGTAACTGTATGTATATGGGTTAGTTGGAGGGTGTTGAAAACACCTTACTAGGAGAACCTGTGCTGAGGTGTTCGCATGTTTTAGATAAAGTGTTATTATGCCGTCATAAGTGAAAACACAGCATCGTCTTGAGATTCTCAAAGATGATGGACAAGGTTTCCACCCACGGCGGCAGTATTGTAATTAGGTTAATGTCAGTTAAAGTACATCATAATATTACATAGATATTTTTTTATTTATTTTTTATTTTTTATTAGATATAGATTATTTAAAAAATATGAATCAAAGTAATTTATTTTTTGTTCTCTTCACTCGGGATTCCTGTTCCGAAGTGTATGGGTAACATTATGATTTCCTTTTCTTCATGTATGATGATTTCCACAAAATAAAGAAAAAATATAATAAAAAAACTTGTTTGTTGGCTATAAACAGTGTTAGTGTTACTTCCATCGTAGTAACAATTTAGTGAAAAGAAAATAATACAATTTGAAGTGAACTTAATGATTCAGTTAATCCTAGTACTTCATTTTATAATAACTTTTTATTTATTTGAGCCCTTTTGAAACAAAGGTCTAAAATCTCGCCGAACAACAATCTCTAACTAATGGGTTGCTTGCTAGCGTCTATTACTACGTGTAAGGTGTGTTATCAGGTGTCTCCTGAAGTTTGGCGATGTGCGCGTGATTATTAGGTAAATAACTTTGGGAAATCCGTGTTTTATTCTCTGAATGCGAGTGTTTATTTGTTAAAGTTAAGGTTCAGGTCTCGCTGCGCTGCGCCGACAAGACCGGAAGAACATGAGACTGAATAAGCCGACCTTATGAAGTTGCGGTATTATTTATCGACCACGTTCCGGCCATTTGCGGCCAATGCAGACTATGTGGACCGGGGGCTGTACACTGTACCCTGTACACCACTGCATATTGTACACTATACCACTGACACTGTCTCTGCACTGCCATATCCGCCACGCGCCACTGTGTCGAGACGTGTTCGGGATCTGAAAAGATCGGGGAATTTAATAATGTTCCTAATTTCTTATTTATCTTTGAAACATATGTAACTTTCTTCAATTTTATTAGGATTAATTCATTGGTGTCTTTAAACCTCATTGTATCTACTTAATCATGAAAGAACGCCATAACTCTCCACCAGGCGCATCTGCAATGGGACTCGAACCCCGGTCCACTAGTCAAACCGGGACTGGCGTCTGCCAATTAATACCTCTACCCTCTTTCATTTTTATCAATCTCGTACATTCATTTTTGAATCCCTACATTACTTCAAATTTTTCCCATAATTTTGACTGCCATCTTTTTTTACTTAACTTTGTCATTTTTGGATATTAACGACAGTAAAATCAATTTTAATATGATACTTTTACCTCAAAATAAAAACAATTCGGAGACTACCTTATTATTGTAGCATATTGAGGCACTGCTTGCTGAAAACCAGATGCATTCCTGGAGATATCCTGAATTGCAGCTGAGCAGTGACCTTTTCGACAATAGAACCAATGAGTAATCAAAAATGTTTAATATTGAAAAAAAAAATCTATTGATGAATAAACGATTTTATTATTATATCCCGAAAACAGGAATTTCATAGTTCCACTGACTGTGTATTTGAGTAAGGAATGCTGTCCTTGTTCTACCGATATTTCAATGGAAGATGCTTCGAGCACCGGTGCATAGTCAGGAAAAACCCTCCAAACGCGCGCCCAATATAAGTACACGGTTGACATTTGTTACATAAGAACGGGTAGTTTCTACAATTTGCTGGTGTCTCCTCCCTCCTACAAATGGGTTTCTTTAAGATCCATGTTCACTCCTTCCTATCCTCAACAAGACCCTCCACATGGTATTTTCATAGATAACATAGGCGCCGAGAGAAATTATTTTCCTCAGGGCCTCCTGTGTGTGGTTAATGTAAAAAAAAACCACGCAGATCAGATGTTCGTACAACTTGTTGCGTCATTCACACCACGAAATTTTACAAAATTATTAAAATAATTAATATTTTCCTCCACTTTTTCCACCTGCTTTTGTAATACTTTCAGACAGTTACTAACTGTTTTACTTTGATGTTTTTATTAAAAATATTACTTTCCGTAGTTCATGTACCAAATTTGAGTAATAACTCACAATGTTAAAAGAGAAGTATTTTTTAATTAATTTCATACCGGAATTTAAACAGCTTTACTTATTTCGCCAAAAAACCTAATGGTACGTACCGACGCTTCTTTCACATAGCCGAAAATCGAATAAATTATGGCATTCACTTAACAAAGGACTGTTGTAGGTGAATAGTATATTCAAATAGTATTTTTCTGCCACACCTGTGTTAATTAATTAAGTGATATCACTCAAACAAATAGTTTCCGTCCCATTTCAAAGAAATATACGAGTACTAAAAAAATTCTAATGCTGTTGTAAAATTAAAGGCATTTTTCATTGAAGGATTAAATATTATCGAACATTAATTATGTTGACTCCCATATGGTAAGACGTTCATAAAATACAGTTTCCCTCCACATCGTTCTGAAAACCTGTTCAAGAGATCAAATATAAAGCATAGAAGTTTTTTTTTAATTTGAGGAATTTATTTTGAGTAATACTTTTTTCACATTTTAAATTAGATCGGTTATATTTATCTTTCCCCATTTTTCTTGAGCACCTATATAATAAAGGACATGTTTTTACTAGACGTATGTTGCAGCCTCTGACCCGGGAGATAAATCAGTACAGACGTCACGAGAGGGGAGAAAATAAAACACTGCACAACATGTAATACCTTTATTGTATCTCCAATAATAGAAAAGTTTACCGGCAGTTTCCATTATACGGAGAGGTAAATAAAGTTACCAACCTGTGCGGTATGGCGTTCCGTTGCTCAAAAGTATACAAACATCAGCTAATATTTTGGCTCAGTATCCAGCTGAAAGCGTTGGTTTATTTTAGTGAGATTGAAATGACGTTGAATACTATTGTTAATTCAGGTTCATATTTCCTTACGGGTTCACAGAATAATCTTCTTCATACATAAATTATACTTATGTGTTTAACCCTCATGGGTTCTTATACAATTCATCCGATTGCAATGAAACTTTGGTGATTTGTTGTGTGCACAGTAAAGATTTATATATATTATATGTTATGAACTTTCTAAAAAACATATAATAGGTGGTTCGAGTTGTTCGAAAAATGTGTGTATTTCATATAGTTTAGCGGCAAAGAAGCAAAGCGTAGAGAAGGGGTGGAATCAGAGGGAACACATAATGAACGTGTATGTGTTCATACTTGTCTAAATTGTGATAATTCTTTAACGTTGTGAGTGTACGTTGAAGTTACAAGTACGATATTTCTTAAATGTCATATTGATGATGTAAAGGAAAATAGGTAGGACGTGAAAGGGTTTTAAAAATTAAATATTATATTCATCGGTGACCTGTATCGCTCTTTGAATAAGGGCAGTGAATAGTTCGAAGCAGGTACCCATTTGATAGCGGAAAATTAAATTTCACTAATTCACCTGTCGAGATTATAGTCCCGGAATATAATAATTATTGTAATAACTAATTTGTTTTAGCCTTCACAATGTTATTAGATATGATGTTAAATATGAAGACAATCTATAATATAAAAATTAATGTTTGTTCGTTTGTTTGTTTGTTTGTTTGTTTGTTCGTACCTTATGCGCGGCTATACCGTTCATCCGATCGCGATGAAACTTTGGGAACATGATGAGCGCATTACACTATTTATACGATTGCGATTAAAATTTCATCCGATTGCTATTATTTTTTTTTATTGTTGTGAACATGCCCGTGAATACTTGATACGGTAAGCTCTGGCATTATGAAATTTGGATAGCAAAATTAAATAGCTCATGCGAGTTGTTGGAAAAATGGGTGTATTTTATGGAGTTAGGCTGCAGGGAAAAAAGGCTAGGGGAGGGGTCTGCGGGACGGTCGGTTGGGGAATTAAGGAGGGGGGCTTCGCGGGAGGGGGGACGAGGTAGAGGGGAAGGCGAAGAAGGTGAAAGCGAAATGCGTGCGGGGGGGGGGGGTTGCATGAAAGGGGAGAGCGGGAGAAGAGAAGGGGAAAGTGGGAAGGTGAAAAGGAAACGGGGAAGGGGACGCAGGAGGGGAAGAGGAAGAGGAGTCGAAAGGGGAACGGGGACGAATGAGAAATGACAAAACGGGAGACATTTATTTATTTAATTGGCATTGCAACACATGGCGGGTATCAGCTAGTTTGGAATAAAATTTACGACAAGCCAAAAATTCTTAAATCAAAATTCTGAAGCATCCGAAATGACCGCAAAAGATTTTAAATTTCTAATTAATTTTCAATTGTCACGAAATTTTTACTCACTACAGATTATGTACAAAATTGAGAAAATCAAAGTATTCAAAATCAAAAATTGCAATCGGCTTCATAATCATGCTTCTTTTTATTTTATATATTTCTATTTATTTTACAATTAAATTAATGCAATCATAAAACAAGTTCAATTAATTAGACCGACGTCCAGGTGATCACACTGTAATGGATAATTATAGACCGATAAGTATTTTGCCTTCATTTGAAAAAAATTTTGAAAAACTCATTCAGCTGAAATTAATAAAATATTTAAATGATTTTCCTATTATCGATACCGATCAGTATGGTTTCCAAAAAAATGGAACTGAAATACTACTTCAAAAGTTTGCCAGCTTAATAGATAATAAATTAAACAGTAAAAATCATCAAAAATCAGAAGTCCAGATCGGTGTACAGTGTTCCATTGGGCGGTAATTTTCAATGTTCATTTTTGAGCCTGTTTTGTGAATAGGGATTGTAATAGCTTCTTAAAACTTTGTGGGAAATTTACCTTCTTTTAGTGACATTATAAGAATATTAGTCAAAGGATAAAAAAGATTTTTGGCACATTTTTTGATGAAATATGGCGAGATACCGTCACTTCCAGCAACCTTACTAACATCTAAATTTTTCAGGTATTTATTTATCATCAGATTGTCAATATTTACGTTACTAATCGAGGAATGATTATTTACACGAGTAGGACTATCGATTGTGCTGGTATTGTTCGTACCCATATCGCTTACGTAGGTGGGCTGAAAGTGTTTAGAGAATAATTGACATACTTGAAGAGCGCCGGTGCCTGACTCGTCTTTAAGGTGCATGATTTGTGGGATGCCAGTTGTTGTTACTTTTATTTTTAGCATATTATGATTGATATCAGCTTGTCAACGGATTATATGTATTGGTGTATTCTGCGTATTGTTTCAATGATGCAGGCATGTGGTTATCACGTTCAAATTTACATCTTTTTAACACTACTCTAGTGATATACTACGTCATTGTTTTGTTAACAACAAAATAGTATTTAAATTATCTTAATTTAAAAGTTAGCATAATAATCCACAGTGAAGTTATCCCCCTGCTTATGGAACTCGTTTAATACCTTTGTTGTTACGAAGCATTTTATCGAGCGTTAACTTTATCAGCATTCCGAATTCTGAATCGATTTCACAGAAAATGAAACAATCCATCTGAAGCATATTGGCGGTGGGCGGAAACAATCGTTGGTTTTCGTAAACTCTCGATCTTTGTGAAGAATTCAGAACTGTAATAATTCGGGGACAAATTCCCCGGTACCATCTACCAGCATCTTTATCGCTCGCAATAAATAGAGGATAATATATCAAGGAATATATAACATAATGTTTAACTCCAGTCAGCTTTCATTTTACAACATACATAATTATTATTTATTATTTTTGATTAAGTTTACATCTCAGCGTAATATTTTTTTAATCTCAGTGGAAAGCCCTGATTTCAAATTTAGTCCTACATTGGAACCCCACCACTTTCCCAATGTCCTTTTAAGGTAAACATAATATGGTATCCTTTTTTACCGCACACATGAAAACTTCTAATTTTTAAACGCGTCTAGAGCCTCCAATGTCTCTGTAGACGGGGTTAGTAAGCAATATGCTAGTGGGTATACTTATATGGTTAGTATAAGGTTACAGACACCGCAATCTGATAATAGAATGAAAAACGAGAGTAATAGTAAATGACAAAATAGGAAATCTGAAATCGATTACGTAAGTACACAAAGTTATGAATTGCGTTATCACGTACCCAAGACAGGTAAACCGCTTCCGCCTGGCAGTCTCATCGAGAATGTAGTCCCGCAGGCGCGGTCCCTTCATGCATACTGTGGGTGCTGCGCTTCCCTTCCTTTCAAGGCTTATAATAAATACAATAATAATTATTATTAATTTATTCCGAATTAAAAAAAGATTTGAACTTTTTTTTTTCTAGCCGTAAACAGCAATAGATACCGCAATTTAACTTTACCGTCCCAATCTCGAATAACAACAAAACGTGGCGAGCGGTGCGAGACGAAATATTATACCTACATAGTATAATAACATTCTCAATGCTCGAATGTCGCCTAAACACACCAATGCACACCAATACCAGCAATAGTGGATTCTCTGCTTCGTTCCGTATCCACTAAGCTAGAAGAAGTTTGATATTCGTGCATGCGCATTGAGTCCTGCGTGCCTAAGCTTGCTCCAAGCTGGATAGGTTTTCGATAAGAGCATCCAACGCACAGAAAACGACTGTACAGAATAGCATAGCCGAAGCGGATTGTTTGCGCGGATCATTTTTTACACTTTGGCTTGAATAACTGAAACCGATTGATGAGTTAAATATTTTTCGAATATTTATTTAATTAATTTAATTTTGGAACTGTAATAATTGATGTAAAGCGTAAAGGATTTATAGAGCTCATCTTATATAGGTAGATACTATTTTTTTTAAAATTTAATTTAATAATGTTTATTATTAAGTTCTGCAAGTGTTATAGTTTTTATTATTGTGACAGCTGTTTTGGCTTACAAAGCCATTTTCAAACTGACGTGTTTCATAATTAGACGACGATAGACGACCCTAATTTAACATTAATTAATAAAGTAAGGAAAATAATATATTCACCTCTTCTAAGTATTTTCACAAAACCTTAACAATATTCATAACAGTAACGTCGTTACACATTTACAAATTTCAAAATACCCATGGGGGATAATCTATTACTTTCCCAAGAATTCGGTTTCACCGACAATAAAACAATTTACTCACTTTCAAATTAACATTTTAAATCGTATAAATATCGTCGTCTAATTATGAAACACCTCAGTTTGAAAAAAATGGCCTTGGAAGCCGAAACAGCTGTCACGATAATAAAAACTATAACACCTGCAGAACTTAATAATAAACATTATTAAATTTAATTTAAATTAAATTTAAAAAATATATATTAAATGGAGTTCTACGAATTAAACACAAAAACAATAAATAGATACTATTTTCATTAGTAATTCTTGTTTGTGGGCTAGTCTATAGATTTTTATATTTGAAAATAGGTATATTATACTTCAGCATCCCTTATACAAAAAGTCACCGACCGCCACTGGTGTCCCGTTAGTAGTCCTACCAGTTTCCGCAGTGTGTTTTGTCCGTATTAAGTAGTTGCCATCTCTGCACTTAGTTTTTAGCACATTTTTCTCATTCCTAGAATTTCAACAAAATATCCAAAAAGTAAAGTTAATTCCTATATGCATTAGAACAATAAACTGCTTATTAACAATGTTTGTTTGTTCATATTTTACGCGCTGTCATACCATCCGATTGCGATGAAACGAAAAGTGAGCTCTGACGTTGCAATTATTTCCTATACTCTTATTTCGATTGCGATGAAAATTTGGTAAGTTGATGTGAACATGTCTGCGTAAGTTTCTATATATACTGGTGAGCTCTATGGTTACGAAATTTATATAAAAAATTGCAATGGATCACACGCGAGTTGTTTGAAATATGGGTGTATTTTATGGAGTTTAGCAGCGGGAAAAAAAGGTGGAAGGGGGTGGGGTATCTGGGAGGGGCGGAGGGTCTTTAAGGAGGGGCCGAGGGAGGAGGAAGGTGGAGAAGGTGGAAGGGGAATGCGTAAGGGAAGGGTTCGCAAGAAGGATGACAGATGGAGAGGGGAGGGGGATGCGGGGAAGGTGAGAGGCGAATGCGTGAGGGGAAGGGTCACGGGAGGGGAAGAGGAGGAGGAAGGGGAACGGGACGTATGGAAAAGGCATTTTAGTATAATGGTGTTCTGAAATAAAATTAGACCAAAGATAAAATTTTCATTTTAAAATGTGATTGCTGACCTCTGAAACGTTACTTGATATTTCATTTGTTGTTGCACCAGTTGCATTTTATTACGGATCAATCAACACAATATTTCCAACACAATGTTCAGTCGTAATACATTTAGATACCAATGGTGTCGTTAGAACGATAAAAAACACATTTTACTGGGAAGCCATTTATTTAAAAGGGATCGTGGTGCTCACAGGATTAGAAAAAAAGTGTAAGACTGTTGTTAAAATATAATTATTGCATAGTTACAAAATACCTACATCACTTGAAGCAGGTTAGTGAATTGTGATTACATACATAATTTTTTTAAGGTGCTTCGTTATGAAGTTTTATGAAATCGAGATATTAGTAAATAATATTGGTGGTCGCCTTTTCATCCCGACTCACGTATTTGATTTACTTAATCATGCCATATCTTTCTCTATTATCTGTGGTGTTTATATTTAAAGGAGCAACTTTCTTTTAGGTATCATTTTACTTTCTCTGTTATCTACGTGAAATAAAGCATTTCTTCATTAAATATACCTACACTTCTTTTAACTATTTAACCTAGCGCTATCTTCCGTGAAATAATTGCTTTTTTATAGTGATTTATTTTTGGGTTTTTGTGCCGTGTTACTCCTTCTTTGTCCATAATTAGGGCAGATGTGTGGCATCCATGTGTCCGAAACTTTGGCTAAAGAAGGAGGTAGCGCGACACGGCATAATAACCCAAAAATTAATCACTGTAATACTTTTGTTCGCGAAAATCTAATATTATATCTAAATTGATTTTTGTATTAAATACACCTACGATTATATTTAAATGAAAAAATACACTTTGTAAAACACCACTTTTATTTTTTTTAGGGTTTCGGCACTTTTGTGTAGAAACGGTTTTGGTTTATTATACAGAGCAGTTTCGATGTCCGCCGCAACATTTTGAATAGCATTATTGAAGTCATTTTTATTATATTTTAACTTGAATTTACACCTTTAGCTAAAAAGTTGATTTCTTGATTGTTAAACTGTCCAGAAGAGAGATTTTTGACACGATCAAGAAACTGATGTGTTATGTTTTATATGGTCGCTTCTATTTATCGTTTGTGCATAATTTATTTAGTTTTTTTTTTTTAATTTCACGTTTTTTAAAAGCTTTAATAGAAACGAAGTTTCTAATTTTATCATGGAACAAGTCCCATTCAACAGCATGAAGTTCGTGAACAAGTTCAATGTGAAAGAGTTTAAATTTAAATTTAATATTGTTCCGTTTTTTGTATGCGTTTTGTAAGTCTTCTTTTAGCGAAGTTATTTTGGGTTCAATTGGGTTATAAATCGAGGATTTAGATTAATTATTATTTTTTAAATGATTGAATTTTACATTAATATAGTTCGGAAAAAACTTTGCACTTTAAACACTATTTGTAGAAATATATATTTAAACACGCATAAGTCTGTATTTAATAGAATATTTTTTATAATATTTTGCTTTATTGGCACTACTAGCCAATATAATTTTATCGAAGGAAGCAAATACTTTGGGGTGTGACATTATATATTTAAATGAAAAAATACCATTTGTAAAACACCAGTTTTATTTTGAATTAATATTCAACAGCCAACCAGGTTTCGCTTAGCCCAAGCTTCGTCAGGGCTTATTATATCAACTAAAGATAATTACATACAGACACATATAAGTATAGAAGAAAATAAAATAATAAGTGAAAGAGATAGAAATAGAAGGGAAGACACCTTATAGAAAGAGGTATCATAGAATAGAATATATCGTAGAATAGAAAAGAGGGTTTTACAACGTGTGTTTTTCCATTTAAATATATAATGCCACACCCAAAGTATATATTTCATCGATAAAAAAAACACCTACAATTCTTTAAACCATGTTTGGTATTTACGTGAAATACAAGTATTTTTCTATTAAACATACCTACCTAGTTATTTAACCTAGTGCTATTTTGATTACACAGTCGTTACAGATATTAAAAATATCACTTTTTAAAAAACGCATATTTTAATATGGTTATCCACTTCCTTGAAAAGTGTACGATTTTCTTTAATATAGGTTGGCTTAGAACTGTAAACAATTGGTGTATTGTTAAAAAAATTATGGATACAAGCATTTGCGTGTTTAGAACTCAAAACACTTTCAATTAATGTGAAATATTGATGTAGATACCTAAACATTTCTTGAATATTTTTAATGGCATAATGTATGTTGATAATGTTACTTTTATGGAATGTAACGGTGGAATGAGATATGCCACTAAAAAAATGGTCATTATACGGGTTATCAGAACAAGGAAAACTTATTTTCTACAGAAATCAGAGCAAGCCACGCTAAACGAAGCTAGTGGAGGGTGACATTTAAATATTACGTAATATTTCACGTTATTTTAAGAATATTGTTTTGCCTATTTCACCTTGACCGAGATAAACATATTTCTTATGCAACAATTTTTCATGATTATTATGTGTTACTACGAAAAGCTATGAATATTTTAAACACAAGCTGACGACATTACCGTCACGATCTTCACATCCAAGTGAGACCAAAATATGGCGCTATAAATCCACTGTCGGGATAAATAAATCAAAACCCCTATAGATTGATGTACTCCGTGGTCGACATGTAAGGCTTTTGAATAGCGATCCCAAGGTCACGGGTTCAAATCCCGACGTGTGCAAGTAATTTTTTTGGTCATTTCACAATTTAATGAGTTAAAAATAATATAATGTTGATTTGCGGCACGTTCCAAAGTGGAAGACACTCTCAGTATCGCCCTGGTGTAAGACCACCATTCAGAATTGAAACATTTCTTGAAATAGCTTTAGTCGTGTTTGGTGACCAGATCTAAATAGCCAGGTACTTCTCCTCCTTCCTCTTTCCCATCTCCTTCCCCTCCCAACTACCTTCAGCCTCACAATATACCATAATTGGGGATGCCATAGTCTCACTGGTTCCAGTTGGGACAGTTGGGACTCTTGTGCTGAATTATATATTTTTTTTATAAAATAGATGCTTTGAAGATGAAGATAGTGAAGAAAGGCATTGAATATGATATTAAGTTTTCATGGACACAAAACACTCATATAAAAAAAAATATAGACACACATATTATTGTGTTTTTTGGGTTAGTATGTCTTCATGCGCTGTCTCCTTCTTTAGCCAACGTTTCGGACGGCGTTACAGTTTACAGTGTGCACCATCAGGGCAGATGATAAATTCACAAAGGAGGAAGCGCTGCAATACGGCACAAAATTTCAAAAAATAATTATAAGAAATGAATTACTGCAAGAATATTTGACTCAATGCAAATTCTATGACAATAATATAAACTACATGAAACTACGGGAACAATTTAATCAAAAATATGAATATGGAGTTTATATTATACAATTTCTAAAAAAATACCGAAACTTCTCATGTGTTCGTATAAAGTGTAAAGGGTTAGATTGTACGTAACTTGTCACTATTAAATTTTTATTTTTTTTATTCACCTACTCGTTCTGACGCAGAATTAGTTTTTCGAGGACCGTTTGACAGCGTTTAAAGAAAAGTTATTTTTTCTTTTAGTCTAAACCTTAATTTTGTTACATACTCGGTTTTACTTCCGCCAACAAATTATTGTTTAATTTAACTTGCGTTCCCCTTATCTCCTCTGTAGCCAAAATAACATAATTGTTTATTTATTTATTGCAGCGCACTCCTCGAGCATCAAAAGGAAAGCTTTAGAACAACAATGGTGAATAAAGTGCTCTTGGGTTTCCTTCTGGCGCTTTCTCTCCTGTTCCTCGCGACAGGCCAGCAAGACGCGGGGATATTTCCCAAGGACTCCTTCAAATACGAGGAGAGCAAAGATCCAACAAAGATAAAACAAATCTTTATTAAGGCGAGGAAGTTTGGAACGAAATTACCAAGCCAACAGGAAATGGTCAACAACCCGGAGGACGAGGATAGCGACTTTCCATAGGCCTAAGCTACTGTTCAATAGTTCACGCTCCATATTGATGGATTGTGATCCGTCAATATAGAGCGTGAAATGGATCAGAGTGCTACCCTAGACTTTCGATATTTATTGTGCTCCGTCAATATTTATCAATATCGTGATATTTATTGTACGTGTAGGCTAGTTTATTGACGGATCACCATATTTACCGCTGATGTCTAGATTCCTGAATTCCGTATCATGAACCCACGGATCATGATAAATATTGACGCATAGGCTACACGTTCAATATTTTTCGTGATCCGTCAATATTTATGACGTTCCGTGAGTTCACCTGACGGAATTCAGGAATCTAGTCATCTGCGATAAAGATTGTGATCCGTATATTTACGTACGTGTATTTGATAAATATTGACGGATCACAATACATATTGAACGTTTAGGGTTCGCCTTAGTCCACACCAAGTATCCACATACTAAAATCGGAAAGAATTGAAAGACAATAATACAATTTTAATCCTTTGCGGACTAATGCTAGGTTGTAGCGCTAAAAAAATCAATTTTAACATTGTCATCAAGTGGCCATTAAAAGGATTTTTTTGAGATTTGAAAGGTTCGCGTTAAATGCCGATTCTAGGTGCGTTTAGGGCTTTATATCAAAATTGCAATAATCTGACAAGCCAACATGACCGTTGTCCTCTTCTGCTGATCGCAATTTGTTCAAAAGCTAAAACAGATTTAAAATCGGCATATAACGGAAACCTTTCAACACCAAAAAAAACAAAATGGTGCCCAGTGTCCATTTGATTGCTTTGTCACGCGTGAATTTTTGCGAAACAACTGGGCATTAGAATCAGCATTTAACAGGATCTTTTCAACGGCCATTTGATGACAACGTTACACTTGAACTTCTGCGGAACAATTGGATCTACGATTTCATAGCGCGGCTTCAATTCCCTTTTAAGATTTGTAAACTGACATAGCTTAACTAAATGTTACATAGTTTAAATTACTCTGGCAACTATCATACAATGCTCACGCTCGAATCAGATGGGTAGGTACCGATTATTAGTGTTAGATTTGAAATTAAACAATTTTTGCACTTTGTTCCTTGAGACTTGTAGTTGAAATTCTTAGAATTATGACTGGACACCCAGGTGGAAGGAGAAAAGTGGGAACCCCAGACTGAGATGGGAAGACGAGATAAGGGGAGATGCAGCACAGCTTCTCCAGATAACAAACTGGAAGTCAGCAGCTCAGAACAGAAGGAATTGGAGGCGAAAGTTGCAGGAAACCAAAGCTCGATATCGGCTGTAGCGCCATCGGAGAGAGTCTCTCTCCGATGAGAGAGACTCTCTGAGAGAATTTTTTATGCTACGGAATTTATACAAACTTTGGCAGGGGTACACAACATTGTATCTATTTAATGAATGTTTCTATTTTCTTAATTTAAGTTGTTTTGTTAATTTTAGGTACATATAGGTATTTATAAAGTTTGTTATTAAAATTATGAATGACGATACATAGTAAATATATATTTTTAATTTACATGAGTTTATATGCATTTACATAATTGAAAAGGTTCCTTTTATAATTCATAAAATTGAAAAAAAAACCTTTTCAATAATACCTTAAATGAACAAAATTAAAACATTCATTATATAGACCGGTCAGTGGTTGAGTGGGCATAGCGTTTGGGTTCCACCCAGGCGTTCCGTGTTCGATTCCTCGGCTGGCTAAGTCCTCCATCACAACACAAGCAACATCTTCCGCTTAGTGTGGTGGTAGTAGGAGATTTTCAAATGTTGTTGGGTTATTCGTAACCCGGGAATGTTTGTCTTTCTTTTAAAAAAAAAAAAAATAGATACAATGTTGTGTACCCCCACTAAGTTTGTATAAATTCCGTAGCATAAGAATTTCAACTACCAGTCTGAAAATGTCCATAGTAGGATGAAACTGGTCCTGGTGAAAATAAATAAGTGGAACAAAGTGCAAAAATTGTTTAATTTCAAATCTAATACAATGGAATTCCACCACGAATTAACATTCCAAAAACTAGATTATTAGTAAATAACATTTTTTTATTGTGACAGGAACACTTTACATTCTTTTTTAACTTATAATGTAAAAAGTTTCATAAAGTAGAACTCAAAATACTGAACGAAATTATATTTTAACAGTTATAATTTTTTTACTACCTTTAAATACATGCCTACCAAAGTGAAATTATGTTTCAATTTATTTGTGTTTTATTTAAATTAAGATTTAGGTTATTATTAACATCCTAATTTCGGTTGTCTGTGCATCGGTGAATAGATGAAGTAATGTGAAATATTCCTGCATATTCGTGAGTAATGCGTAAAATTATTCACGTTCAATATACTTTAATTTTCAAAATTGGAACTGACTATGGGAACCCAACGATAATATTAGGTCATTACGTATGAAATTGGTGTTTTGCCGTACTGGCAACTTTGATCTCAAATATCTTCTCTTTGGTTAGGAATTCCAAATTCAAATTTATGCAGCTATTTACTTATGTATTTGTGTTTCGAAAATTATTATTCATTTATTTTTTCCTTAATTTTTTTTTCTTTGCGTCACTTAGTTTACAAAATGGAAAACTTGAAATATCGCGTTATTTACGAGTACGAGTTCCACCGTGGTACCAGTGCAGCAGAAATGGCTCGAAGGATTAATGATGTGTATGGCGACGGTGCCGCAAAAGAAAACACAGTGCGTTTTTGGTTCCAACGTTTTCGTTCTGGAAATTTCGACCTGCAGAACAAGCCCCGTGGACGGCCGGAGACCAAAGTTGATAATGAAGAATTGAAGGCTATTGTGGAAGCGGATCCATCGCAAACCACGTCCGAGTTAGCTGCAGGCTGCGGTGTTAGTGATAAAACTGAAATCCACTTGAAGCAAATTGGGAAGGTGAAAAAGCTTGAAAGGTGGGTACCTCACGAATTGAGTGAAGCAAATCAACAAACGCGTGTTGACTGCTGCGTTGCATTACTCAACCGGCACAATAATGAAGGGATTTTAAATCGAATCATTATCTGTGATGAAAAGTGGATCCTTTACGATAATCGGAAGCGCTCATCGCAATGGCTGAACCCTGCCGAACCAGCAAAACCATGCCCCAAGCGAAAATTGACTCTAAAAAAGTTACTTGTGAGCGTTTGGTGACGCAAAGAAAAAACAGTTAAGGAAAAACAAATTAATTATAATTTTCGAAACACAAATACATGAGTAAATAGGTGTATAAATTTGAATTTGGAATTCCTAACCAAAGAGAAGATATTTGAGATCATTGCTAGTACGGCAAAACATCAATTTCATATGTAATGACCTAATATACCAAATTAAAATTGTCTTAATTTAATTACAATTCTGTAGACGTAAAAATGTGTATTTCTTGTGTTAGAATTTTCGACATCATTATTTTTCTCAATTTTTCTAACTGTGTTTATTCGAAAGGTAAATTTCTGAAGTCTCTGTAGTTTGCCACATTTTTTTTTATTTATTATTATTTATTTATTTATTATATATATTTTTAATGACATGATCCAGCGGAAAATGTATTGTATATTCTTCCGGATTCACATATCACAATCCTGTGATTTTCACCGGTCTTCGTTAGTAATACTTAGCCGTATTTATATTAAAGCCAGCCTCTCAAAAACTGGGCGTACTGTACAGGGCCCGCAGATACTGCAGATAGTATACAACCTAATAAATAAATAGTTAATAATTATTGACTTTTTAATCCTAATAAATAAATAGTTCATAATTATTGACTTTTTAATCCTAATAAATAAATAATTATTGAATTTATTATTTGGGCATGATGTGATTTGTTGGATTATTATTGGGTTGTAACCAATTATTATAATCTACTGTTGTCTTTTATGCGTGTAATGTTATTAATCTGTAAGAAACGGGCGGTCCGTTCGATAGATTCTCCAGTCTTAACAAACGGATTGCAATATTTTGAGCACAGGCGTCTCGTTGGAATTCTGTCCTTCCTACCGGTATTTCAGTGGAAGATGCTCCGAGGAACTAGCATCAAAGATCCCTTCGGCACCGGAGCATAGTCGGGAAACAAGCCAAACGTGCGCCCAACATATATGTACATGGTTGACATTTGTCACAAGAGAACGGGTCGTTTGTACGACTCGTTCTTGACTTCACCAGCTCGGCTGCGGAATGATTTGCCGGCCCCCGTGTTTCCTCCCTCCTACAACCCACTACAAATGTACTACCCTGTACAACCCATGGGTCTCTTCAAGACCCATATTCACTCCTTCCTCTCCTCAAAAAGACCGTCCACACAGCATCTTCATAGATGACATGGGCCCTGAGGGAAGTTTTCCTCAGGGCCTCCTACGTGAAGTTAATGTAAAAAAAATTGCAATATTTAGAGCACAGGCGTCGGGAGGGATAATATTGTCTTTATTTTACCGGTATTTCAATGAAAGAAACTCCAAGGAACTATCGTCATTTATTCCTTCGGCAGCGGTGCATATTCGGAAAATACAGCAACCGCGCGCCCCACATTTGTACACAGTTGACATTTGTCACATGAGCTCGGCTGAGGAACGATTTGCCGGCCTCCTTCAACATGCTTTTCAAGACCCAGGTCGATTCCTTCCTTTCCAAAAAATACCATCCGTTCATCATTCCCAAAGATGACATAGGCCCTGAGGGAAATTATTTTCCTCCGGCCTCCTGTGTGGAGTATTTAATTTTGTTGACGCGAAGTGAAATGTGGATGGAAAACAAAAAGCAAAATAATTTGTGAGTAAATTTTGCAAAATAGTACAGTTTGCACTCTGGTAATAAATGCACAACAGGTGACAACTAAAAATATTAAAGTTCACCGGTAAAAATAATGTCGTGACATATTATAATCTACGTTTATATAATTTATAAAATAAAGAAACAGTTTTATACCTGATAGTTTCATTGAAAAAATACGGCTGGTTTAACAGTCAGAGAGAAAAATTATGTTTATTATCCAAAGACTTTATATGTCCATTAATATTTTTCTTTTGTTTTATTGCTGTCCTATTAATATTTTATTAGAAACACTGAAGTACTTTACGAGGACACAAAGCTTGAGTGTTTGATTTTGATTGAAAAAATAAATAAAGCTGTTCTGTTTTTTAACAACCATGGGGTTGTTATATAACTACCCAAAGGGGAATAGGTCTGGTATCCGAACAATTTCACTACCATTTATCTGATAAATGGAATGCACATTCACCACACCTAGTGATAAATTATAGGCATTTTAGTAATTTCTTCTTGAGCCCTGGCCACCACTGCGGAAATCACTATAATATTTTCAAAATTAGTCATTTTAATACTGCACCGTTTTGTAATAAAATTCTTCCAAAAATACCTTTTTTATATTAATATTTATTTAACAACACAATCTACAAAATTTAAATAATTAATCGCCTCATCTTTCTTGACACTTTATCGACGGTTAAAGTAATTTCTCTTATGTCATGAGATCCCTGAGGCGTATGAGTGGTAAAACCCTGTATGATCGTGTGAGAAATTTGGAGATTCGAAAATAATGCAAGGCTGATGTAAGCGTAATGAGTAGATGGTTTGGACATGTAGAGCGAATGAACGAAGAGAGGAGCGTAATGAGAATATACGATGCAAGTGTGAATGGTATAAGAAGTAGGGGACGTCCGAGGAAGACATGGCACGGTCAAATGAATCAGATACTTGAGTCGAGCCATGTCAAGAGTCAGAAAAATAGAAGAGTATGTATGAGACGATGTATGAGTGTGAATGAGGCAAAGCGTGTGCGCCAAGACCGAGGTGTTTGGCGGTCCGTCCTCTCTGCCTACCCCTGCGGAGAAACGGCGTGATAGTTAGTTAGTTAGTCCTCTCCAGAAACATTCGTTATATTATGTTGTACTAGGACCAGTATGATGCTTTTTGAAAGACTTAGTTTTTTTGAATCACAGTGACTGTTTATTGACGTACCGTAATTTATAATTCTAGCTCATAGTACTAACGTCCTTTCTAACTGTACATTTTAGAATTATAATTTATTATAATTTTTTTATTTATCTCACTAGGATATACCTGTGTCGAGACAGACATAGAGGTATATAAATGTTTACATACTTAGTTACATGAAAATTGAGGTTACTAATTTCTCTGCCCTTCTACCATCTACCTTCGGTCATCTTCGGCACATCTCGGAAACGAGACCACGTGACACGAAGAGCCCATAGGCAACTAAAGTACTATGAGAACTAATCATAGACTAATTATGACACATTACAGTTAATGATTGATGGAATGAATAAAGAAGGTTAGTTGGTTTAATTTTTTTTTGTGTATTACATAATGATATAATCCTCTTACAAAACACATGACAAAATTGACATAACTTACACAATTTGTTCGGTACTACACGGTACAGAAGGTAAGGGCCCCCTTTATCCTAGATTGGAGACTTTATAGCGCGTTTCAGAGAGCAAATTACACTTGATGCATACACCGCGGGTATGCATTCTCATATATAATATTTAAGAAATTTTATTTCATTTGTTCTAGTAAATCTATGTCTTTTTGCTGGTATGGGGCCCAAACAGCGTAGCGTATTCTAATTTTGATCGTATTGAAAATCGATGTCATTGTTTCTGGCTTGGAAAATTGTTTACTTGTTCGTATCACAAATTTGTAACACGATGATGCCAACTCCACTACATTATCTGAAAAGTCAAGTTAGAGAATAAATATGTATAAAAAAATATGATTTCACTGATAACGATATTTAAAAATTTAGCTTAAAATCTAATTTTATTTGCACAAAACAATGGGGCTCATCGGATTAGCGCGGGTCCCTTCAAGGGTTAATCCGGCCCTGGCCCTTATGAGTAATGTGTATATGTGTAGGTTGGGGTTCACCATATTGTATTTCATACTCCCAGCGCGGTTGTGGTGGTGTGGGTAGTATGGGGCGGTGTGGGGTGGGGGGGGGGTTGTTCAATTATTCATTTTCAGTCGTCCAAGCGCTCGGCTCTGGAGATAAGCCTTACCAGTCTCGGTTTACTCGTCATTGTCGATGTCCGAAATTGATTTTCTCCCCTTATCCGATTCAAATGACACATAAAAAATAACTGCCACCATGTTTTACTGTCGTTAAGTTAATTGTATCCCCCGTAACGATAAATTAAATGTTTGAAGCACTTTACACGGCTCTTCGTTCTTGCATTCGTATACATTTTTTTAGCATGAAATTTTTATACTGATTTTCACATTATAATGCTATAAAAAAAATTAACAATTTTGACAATATTTGAGCTTACCATTCGAGTGTTTTGCTGCCAAACATAAAGAAATGACTTTTTAATCATTGAAGACAATATTAACCACTCTCAAATGAAAAATGTGAAACAGAAAAGACAGAAAAAGATTCGGTCGCACGCTATGTTATTTACTTCGATATGAAGGGGTCCTGAGTAAAGTTTTCAGATGCTTTTTTTCTGTTTCACATTTATCGTTTGAGAATAGTTAATGTTTATATATAAATTTTTTAAGGAAATCAAACATTTCATTACGAATAACATGACAATGTTTGAAAATCTCCTACTAGTTAATATTGTTTTCATTGAATACATATGACAATTTAAGGCTTTACTCAATCACTTATTCTACTATAAAAGTATTTAATATACCTCCTAGACTTTAAAAACGTCAATGGATCTCGCATATAAAAATAATAATCAATGGACGCAAGAAACTATCTAGATAGCAAATTAATTCGGATTAATAAACATTGCAGCCAAAAAATATGCATTAAGAAAATGAAGATAATGTTGGTAGCTGGTTGGTCGAATTAGCTCAGTGGTCAGAGCACCACCCTGATAAGGCAGAGATCCTGAGTGCTATCCCCAGATGCGACCGAATCATTATTTTATCTTTTCTGTTTCACATTTTTCGTTTAAAAGTGGTTAAATATTACAATTTGAGATTTTACTCAATAATTACATTTTCCAGTATTTAGAAATTTTGAAAGACTGTACTATTTAGTTAAGATTGTAAATGCACAATAACATAAGAAAATAAATCACCCTTAACAGGTCTGACGGAGGTAATCCAGATCCTAGGTAGGGGGTGGGGGTAGGAGGGTCGGAGGTCTAGCCGCCAGCCCCCGAGGGGACCAGATCGGGAGGGAGAAGGGGGTGGAAGACTTAAGAGCTCAGTGTTGTTACACAACAAATAAGTAGGTAGGTACTCGTGTCAAATGTACCAACTTAAGGGTCTCGTTATTGAGGCAGGGGTGGGCTGCAAAACAATCTTCACACGAACCCTTGTCACGGCAAAGAATTCAATACAATGCGCAACACAATAACCATTACAAGGGGACACTGGCTGGACCAAAACGCTACGAAGAATTACATTTATCGATGATTTTTGAAATAATGGGTATTAAATGTTGTGTAAAACGATTTTGAATTATTTTGTTGTTTATTTAGACACATACATTACATTATAATACAAGTGATTAGGTTTAAACTTATAATTTGTGAAATTATCTATTACGTATGTTAGTAATTTCGCGAAAACGGTTCCTTTTTAGTCATAACCGATTATATGATATTCAATAAATTATGCGAGTATTAAGAATAAAAAGATTTTTTTTTTTAAGAGATTTAGCAATATTTTAGATACGGGAGCCGAGAAAGGTAAACCCTACGTCATCGAGTACACTTTTAAGGCTTACTAGTACCTAGTAAGCCTTAAAAAAGCTGGTCTGCCGGTGCGCCTCTTGGCAAGTTCCGCGCAGTCATGGAATAGTGTGGCATTTTTTCGCAAAAATAACGTCATCGAGTACACGAACGGGAATGGTTTCATATGATAAAGGTCATTTAGTAGATGAGAAAAAAGCAGGTCTGCCAGCCGCAGACTGCCACGTTCGTAGGCAGCCGGCGTCAAAGTGGGTAGAAACATATTAAATTTTTACGTCATCAAGTACACGAATGAAACCAACGAATAACTGTAGTCTAGAAGTCTAGAGCATTCCATTTAAGAATTTATTGGTCTGCCGACCAGCAGGCTGGCTGAAACTGAAAAGATTTATAAAGAATAATAGTCAAGCGCAATGGTCGGCAGACCAAAGAATTCACGAATGGAATAATATAGACTACAATTTTTCGTTGGTTTCGATCTTGTATTCGATGTAATCGATGCAGCTGGGCACGCGGAACCGATATGAAACGGACGGGATTCGGAAATTTCCATCGTTTTCCGGACGAACGCAACTCTTACGGTGACGGTGCGGCGGTTGTTCGAACTTCCAACAACTATATACTATTAGGCAATCTTAAAAAGACTATTATTATTACAAATTTGTATAATAATATGCGTACGCGACAGCGGTCAGGGGCAACGCGGCAGGTTTCGTTAGTTGTTTCGCTTCGAAAGGCTCGCCCGACCGATGGGTACACTCAAAACAGTAAAAAAAATCCCTGGGCATGCTTTTTTTAAAGAAAATATGTACAAAGCTCAGTGCATAAATCAATTCGCTGAGAAAATGATCCAAGCATTGATACCACTTGGAGGGAAATGACAATTTAAACGGCTGTCACATCCGCAGAGCGACGGTAACGCGCGCATTGGGGAAATTCAACATCCGTACATAATGTAGGAGACGCAGGTATTGCCAACTTGCTGTAGCATAACCCGCGCCGAAGGAAATGCTGTCAATATTTCAGAAATTCAGCTTCAATCCCCCAAAGCAAAGTTGTTTCTTTAAAGTCTTTTTAAAAAATGCTACATATATACATATATATCCAATGATCGCAGTGGAAATATAATATAAATATAATAACTATGCTCTATTTATATTTGTGAAACTCCACAGTCAAGGAAACAGTAATTTATGTGATGTCCAGGTAAATAACTTTCCCAATTCTCCAGCAATAAGAATTTCTTAAGTAAATTACGAATCAGGTCACAAAGCTTTAAATAACATAATAATATATTTTTTTAAACATTTTTTTTTATATTTCAATAGAGAACACACCACTTTAGGATCACGCCTTGTTTTATTATTTTTAAACTGAAATTGAGGAAAAAAAAGCATCCCGAGTTACGAATAACCTGACGAAGTTTGAAAATCTCTTACTACCATCATTAAAAGTGTAAGAAGTTGCTTGTGCAATGTGATGGAGGACTTTGTAATTGAATCCGAGAATCTGTCAATTCAGCGACTAACTGGAATAAACTATATCAAAAACCATATAACTTTTACGTAGATAAAACTAAAAGCAGATATAATATAAAGTGCAAATATATATATATAATGTTTCCCTTAGCCGTGACGTCACGCAGACTCCCAAGGGTAGTGCTGAGAGCGGGTGCACTTAATTTTACGGAACTGATGTGAAAAGATGCTATTGGAAGCTCTTTGCGATTTGGAAAATCACATCGCATTACTGGGGAAAGGAGAGAATTTCAATAGAATAATGTTAAACTCAAATGTGCACATGTGAATAGTCCCAAGTTGAAAGCTTTTGCGAGATATGTACATTGTACATACATTATCAGAACAGATACTTCGACTTTTTCATGAGAGACAATCATTCAGATAACATACGTTGAGTTCAGTTCAGTGCCGATAAAGACGGCTTTGTGAAATTTGCACAGCTTTTTTGTGCGTATTTTATTGGTGAAAATTACTATTTATTGCTTGCAGTGGTGTTCGTTCATATAACCGTAATATATCGAAGGCCACAAAATACAATTTTAAAAAGTGAGTGAAAAAAGCGGCATAATACCTTCACGAATAATAAACACAAATATTGTGGCTTCCGACAGGGGGGATTTTTACTAACCGGTGTACCATAATAACCAAATTAATTTATCGTTTAGTCCCATTCTAGATATGTTTCCAATAAACCGCTCTGTTATTTCTGGATTTCCCGCAACTACCCCCCTCCCCCTTTGACCTCCCACTCCAGCACCTAAATGTTTGGTATATATCTATCAATATTTTGTATCATAGGTTAGTTTTAATATTCTCCTGACGAAGGAAGGGTTCTTCCGAAACCGGTAGAGTGTAATTAAAATTAAAGTGGTCTAAAACAAATTTATATATTTTATTGTAAATTATGGCGAGCAACAAAGTTAATGCTTATTACGAAGAAGTATGTTTTGTTGGCTGCTGTGATTCTCCTTCTGATTTCTGTGGGATCCTCATTGTTCTCTGTCAGACTAGAGCCCAGGTAGGTAAATTGATCGACCACTTCGTATGAGTAGTTGTCTTTAAATTGCGCACTACTTCTTCTTCTATGTGAAGGTCGAAGACCTCCTTAATGGTTAATAATAATTATAACCTTCTTAAATTACATTTAATTAATTAATTGTGAAATAAAACAAGTTAATCAAATAAAATGTATTTGCGCACGCCGGGTTCCAACCCGCGACCTTGGGATTGGGAGTCGAGAGTCTTAATCCTCGACCACGCCGGCCAACCTAGTTAGTATACATGAATTCCGCTCAAAATAAAATGATGGAACTCCTAGACGGTATTTAAGGACGTACTCTGCAGATCTTCAATTAGATAATTTAGAAGCACTTGAAATTTAAAAAATCCTCAAATAATAACGCTAGTATGTTACGGTCAATAAATTAAAAGTGGAAAAAGTTTTAAATTTGTTTTATTATACTACTAGTATTTTGATTGAATAACCAAATTATTTTATCTTTTAGTCCCATTATAGATATATTTCCAATAAACCGCTCTATTATTGCCGGATTTCCCGCAATTACCCCTCCCCCTTTGTTAACCACCCACTCAAACACAAAATTTTTTGTTTACATATCTGTCAATATTTTGTATCATAGGTTAGTTTTAATTTTCTCTGACGAAAAAAGGGTTCTTCCGAAACCGGTAGAGTTTAATTAAAATTGAAAGTGGTCTTAAAAAAATTAATATATTTTTATTAAAGTTGTAATAAAAAACAACCAAAAGCCCAAAGGGGTTATGAAGTTTGCCTACTATTTCTATAGGAATTTCTACATCCACCTCTAAATATTATCATGTCCATTAAACTACCAAGTTTTAAAACTACTTTCGAAAAATATGAAAAAAGGAAAAATTGTATGTTAAAAATAAAAGTTCAATTTTTCGGTAAGATTTTAAATATGAGAATAATAATTAGTTTGAGGATTTGTTGTAACAGGTATTATAGTTCACTTCATCAAATACTCGTACATACGTGTTATTTCTTATTTAAAACATCAATTTGAATGTTCTTTCTGTCTGAAAATTGATATTTATTTTATTATGTGCATTTGTTACTTTAATTTTTATCGCAAAATGTCTAGAAATTGTTACATAGTTAATGCTCAAGAAATACAAAAAAATAAATAATATCTGACCTTTCGACAATAAAGTAACTACTAGTATTATAATACTACCTATACGTACACAGTGTTGTTAAGAGGCGTATTTATGTAAAATTTTAAAATTTACTCCAAAAAATGTCAGGAAATCACTGCTTAAAGTAAGTCAGGCACCAACTTGCTCACATATTTTAACTTAGTTTCTTTTACTAAATGGATGTGTTTTTAGAAATTTGGAGTGAGATCAAGAACTTAAGTTACGGAATATAGTTAAAAACAGCCTTAATAATTCAATGTTAGTATAATGCCTACTATTTTTTAATGGTTTCTATATAATTTAAATAGCATAATTATTACTCTTCCTATTATGTGTATCACCTGTTTTGTCAAGGCGTTTATATAAATAAATAAATAAACTTAATACAAAAATCGGCACCTTTATCACGGGAGCTTTCACAACCTCTTCCCACTGCCACTCCTGTCCGTTCCATTGCTCTGCAATGCTTTCAGGAGGATATATTGGCAGAGAACTGCAGGAACTAGGTACCATTATCTGTGAGCGTCAGTGGACAGTTTAGTGGGCAGTGAACAGTGGTCTGTGGTCACGCGGCGGAGCTGCTCGGCATTAGAGAACCTCGCAGCTCACAGCTCGGTGAAGTATTATTGCTCCAAGAATAGATTTAACGCTTCCTCCGGAGGTCCGTCTGTTCGTTGGGGATAATGGAAACACGCCATTTTCCAGTGTGATATATAGAGTAAGTACATGATTTATTCATGGAAATGTAGAAAGACAACTTAAAATATAACAAAAAACTAACTAACCCTAGATCACCCGATCTGACCCCTTGCGACTTTTTCTTATGGGGATATTTCAAATCTCGCGTATACAGCCATCAACAATAGAGGCCCCACAAGAAAATATCCGACGAGAGATTGTAGTTATCAGTCCAGAACTTTACAAGCGAGTTTTCGCCAAAATGTAGGAAAGATTGCAAGAATGTTTGCGACTAGAAGAACGCCATTTGCGTAGAGTGATTTAAAAAAATTAAAATCCGCATTATTCTTATGTGAGATAATAAATAAATAACTACATTGTATTCACATTTTTATTTTATTATATTTTTGAAGTATAAAATCTGCGGACATCCTGTATATCTTTATGAAACCGAAGTTTTAGATGGCAGTTTGAAAAAAAATTATCAAACGTTGGGAATTTTTATTAATTATCTTTGCATGAAATTACAAAAAAGTGAGGAAATATTATATCTCCTTACAAAAGTATTTTATTTTTTAAATATTTGTATTTCCTTACAAGTTTTGAGTGAGGAAATATTTTTATCTCCTTACAAAAATTCCCGAGGCCTGAGGAGTTGAAAATGGATTTCGTGTGCAGTTAGATTTTGGGTGTAGGAAGAGGAATAGTTAATTTGATCGTGTGTTTCGTACTAGAGAATGAATGTCTTCTAGAAGGTGGTCATTGTTAAAAGCGTTATCGATGATTTTGAATTAAAAAAAATTGTCAGATGTTTTTTTCTATCTTGTAGTGGTGATAATGTATGTATATGACAATAATGTGGTCTAACGATGAATTAATATTTATAAATAAAGTCCTACCTACATAATATGTTTTGTACCGCGGTGACATTTAGCTGCTGGAAGACGATTAGTGGAAAAGTATTAATATTAATTGAACAACCGACAAAATAACGACAGTGTTTTTTAACCCATAAACCACAGAACAAAAACTCTTAATGCTCAGATAGTATAATGTTAGTGGCAAATTGCCAATATTTCGGTAAAGAAATGGAAGCACGGATACTTTGGTGCTCAGTTAATTTTTGTATGTATCTAGGAGCTTATGGAAAACTAATTTATTTATTTTATTTATTTATTTATTTATTATAGAAGGATACAAAAGAAGTACATTTTACATATAAGAAAGCTTTGCATGTCCAACTAGGAAAGTTTCCCGTTCTAGGACAGACAAATTGACAGGTTTTAGTTCATATTATTAGTCCTTAAGAAATGTACATAATTACATAACAAAAAACTGAATTGTGTTGTGCTTTACCGGGCCATGCCGTAGAATCCTTGCAAAACATTTTATTTCAAGCGTTTCAACATTAACCTGGTATAATAATATGTACTCTAATAGAAAACCGTTCTTTGAATGGATAATAAAATTTTCATAATTTACCACTGCCAGTACGAGCAGTAATCAAAAGCAATATGTGTTTGTAAATGTAAATAAGTATGTTAGTCATAAATAATTCATTTTAAGTCATAATATGGGTAATGCAGTATTGTGTAAATACCCAGTCAGTTAAAATAAAAAAAACTAAAAAAATGTAAGTCTTAGTTGTAAGTCATTAGTTATCAATTTTATTTATAAGCCTCTTGTAATATACTCGTAAATAGGTTTAATGTATAAATGAATTTGTAAAGCGCCCCTGTTGCCATAGAAATCAAACAAGCATAAGCGCCTCCGCCCACTCAGGCAACTGAAAACTCTCAACTGCCAACTGTCTTTGTATGACAATGTGATGGCCCGCACACTTCACAATCAGACAAAACCCCGTTGTCAATGAACGCAAGCGGTGACTTGCGACTTGCTCTGCTGGTTGACCTGGGCGGCCATTGATAGTTGCCAACTGTCAGCTAGTTGTTCTTCGTCTATGGTTAACCAAGCTTTTTGACCAATCAAGAGAGAGAAAACAGCCGGTTTTAGTTGGTTTTCAGTTGCCTCAGTGGGCGGAGCGCCTTATTATTATTATTATTAAAAGCTAGATGTGAATATCATAAGGTGAGGTAAACATAAAATACCAGAAAAATTAATCAAAACACACCTCTCCCGAAGTACCTACCCGAGCACCCCTGCAAACTTATTTATAGTTAAATAAGAGAAGATGTACTTTTATTTTTAATAAAAATGAAAAAATGAAATCGTTCAAAATTTCAGTCATCTTCAGCAATTTTTATACATATAGTTTGTACAAAAGCAGTCCGAATCGTTTGTCACGATTTGAGTATGATAAACGACCCGATTCCCAAGGACATCCCAATAAAGGGGTGGATACCGGAAACTTACTTAAAGGGTAAACCTTACCCTCCACTACGACAGGGTACCTCACAGCACCTACCTACTATCCAGTGCCTACGCAAATAACTGAAAAACACGAGGAAACGGAACTAACGATAAATAAGAATGGCATACTTAATCGATTTATTGAATTTGGCTTTCTGCCAAGGTCGCTCTTTCACGTACTTCGTAACATATTATGTATTCCCTTAATCATTATTGTAACAATAAGGTATGTTTACATATATTAAGATTGAGATTAATCAACGGGAAACTAACTTGATTTGGACATGTAAAGCGGGTGGACGGGGAAGGGAGTGGTAGGAGAATATATGACGCACAAGCAAATAAAAGCAAAGAGTATCAAAAAGAAGACTTTTCCCAATTTAGCCAATTGAATAATTGAACCAAATCATGTCAAGAAACATTTAAAACACACACTTATTTTATTGATTTTCTCTCAAATTCAATTCGAAAATTGTATGCCATTCGTATAACCCCACATTTTGACATAAAATGAATGTCAGTTTGCATCATTAGATGTATAATTAATTGACTAATAATATAATTATTAGACTAAAACCGCAGAAAGATAACACAAATAATCACAATTGCAAATGCGTGGGATCATTGTCAGATGTGTACCAAATATAGATTTCCAAAGGTGCGATCAAATGTTCATACGTATTTGCAAATAATTAATATTGTAAAGGCTTAAAACAATGATGTACTATTTCAATAAAACAATAACTGCAAGTGTTGAGTGTTCCCAGTTTCTGTGCGGATTCCGGCCCAGACAGCTGAGAGGGAGGCTGGCCCGCCGCAAAGTGAAATGTTGCTCTCTCGTGAACACATTGCCAACTAAGCCACCGCAACGAACCCGAAACGTTTATTCGCCCGACCCAAGACTTGCTAAAATCTTTTCAGTGTCTGATTTTCAGTTGCTTCTGTATACATTGTATACATTGCCTTTATACATTGTCGTTATACATTGCAAAAATTATTGTCCACAGTAGAATTATGACACTGAATTATTATGATCATACATAAATTAAATTAAAAGAAAACATATCACTAATTTAATCAAAATGTCTCGAAACCAATGGTTTCTTCTAATACTAATTACTAAAACTAGTTGGAACGAAGTGTTATTGAAATAATTTTGGGGGTTACACGACAGTCGATCACCCAACAGTTCATCCCCAGGCTTACTTATGTATATGCAATACGCAATCGTTTTAGGGAAAATACCACATACTTACTTAGATAAAACATGAGTGGTACCGCCGTTGTGCAGAGAGGACGTACCGCCTAATAACAAAAGTATAAAAAAATAAATATATATATATATATAAATGCATCAAGGGTAAAAACCCCTGTCTATATACTGTTTAAAGTGTATAAGACCTAGATAAACCTCGCCGAAATGAAAACGAAACGACAACCGAATGTAGATCGTAGAAAAATAGGTAATAATTTTTTTTTGAGAGTGGTTAGCGCTTAGTATTACAAAATTAGATAATCTATTTAAAGTGTTTATACCGAAATTCAAGCTGCGCGCTCATTTCGCTTTCCAGTACAAGGCTAATAATTTATTCGGGCAAATGATTAATGTGTTTTGTTTTACATTGAAAGCGAAATTTCTCACGCCACCTCCAGTTTACAGTAAAAGCTCTTGTAATATTGTCCCGGAACAATATTTGGAGGCCAAACTCATTACCAAAAATTTTAGGAAAGCATTTTCTTTTCTTTTTAAATAATGGTTGTCAATAGGACAATGGAATTCTTTTATTATGGTGTGTTATAAAGAAGGCATTTTAATTATATCTTATCAAGATAGGTACTGCCACTTCGGAACAGGTACAGCTTATTAAGGAGGTTTATACCAAAAAAGTATTTCTATCTATCTATGTATAATTGGTTAATAAATAAATAACAAAAAGGATTATAGAATTGTTTATTCAAAAAAATTCAAGTACCCTAATTTAAAGATCTATACAATAAAATATTGTATTTCAAATCATAAAAGATAACGTCAAATACCAATAATTTTTAAGTCGACTTAAATATATGTTTTCATTTAAAATATTAAATAATTTTTTTGCACAACATCAGTGTTACATATCAGAGAAGATTTTTTTTCCAATCAACTTCCGGAAGACATTAGAAGCATTAATGATAAAATCCAAACCTTGAACTCTATAAAGGCATATTTTAAGGATATTATTATCATTAAAACTGTTTCTCCTCGAATTGATCTTGAAAACATCAGGCGTTATCTCATTTATTATCACAATTCTTCTTACAAATAAATATATCTTATTTTTACCGTACATTTTTTTTCTTTCTAACTGCAAAGTATTTATTAACGCACATATACAACTACCTGTATTATTGAATTACCCATAAACGACTACCTCTTCCAAACATAAGCAAACGCCTCTAATGGAAGAGTGGTATCAAAATCTCATATGTCAAAACTGTATTTTACATTATCTCCACACAGGAGGCCCTGAGAAAAATAATACCTATCAAGGCCTATGTCGTCAAGACCCTTATCATACTTGCATCATACATTTAACTGTATCAAACTAAAGATAGCAGCCGTATATAAAAATATACGTCAATAAAATGAATATAATGTTGGTTCTTAGTCGAAATATGTTGCAGTTAACAATGACCAAAGGGTATAAGGTCAAATTAGCTCAGTGGTAGAGCAACGCCCCTGCAAGGCTAAGATCCTGAGTTCAATTCTTATATTGACCATATCTTTATTGATTTTTCTGTTTGAAATTCCTGATTGAGAGTCGCTAATTTTGTCTTTGGTGATTAAATATTACAATTTGAATGTGGTATGAAAGTTTTTTATGTTAAGTGACATTCAACGCATGCCGGGTATTAGCTAGTTAAAAATAAATAAAAGCTTTCTAACATTTTTGCATGCAAATGCATATGAATAGAAATAAATCCGATTTATCTCCGAATCACTGAGACCGGTTCCTATTTCCTAGGCTGGTAGCGGTGCTTTTATCTTACTGTGAGCTTCCTTGGAGCTAGACGCCAGACGCTAAATGGAAGTCTGGAATTTTCCATTTCCGCGATTTCCGGATAAAATACATCTCTTTTTCTTATTTGTTTTTTGGCAATTCTCCTCTAAAAAGCGTCTGGGGTTAGCGACATTGATTTCTTGTCCCTTTTTCTAGCGGTTCTAAAATACCAGGTCTTCGCGTTTCATAGTGATTCAATCTATTCAATAATGGATCTTATCTTGTCCATTTAGAGAAGTGATCGGGCTGCAGTATTTCGTATATAACGGCAATATTGTTTGTTTTGTGAACTTTTACAAGTTAAATGTTTAAACCTGCTTAGTTTTAAATATTTAAAGATGCTTATTTTTATTGTTTTTGAACATTTACAGAGTCTTAACATAATGTAGTTATAAAATTAGCATTGGGGAGTGCGATTTAAATATGTTAGCAGATTTAAATATGTTAGCAGAATGCATTGTTTACGATTAATAATTTACTATGTAGAGATGCTCAACAACAATTATTTGGAATAATATAATATAAAGAGAAATAATTTAAATAAAACATAAAGAATAATATATAAGATATTAAAAGATTCAGATAAGGAATTCATACTCACAATAAAATAACACCACTATTCTCCATGACTTATCACGTAAGTAGATTGCTAATTTGCTTTCGAAATATACAAGACTGTTTGTATGGAAGTCTATATTGTCACACTCAATAGTATTGAACAATCAAGGCAGTCGGTTGAAATATTATATTGTTATAAAAAAATCAAGATAGAATATATTCTACTTAAGTCGGTTCCTCACCGCTGAGGGTCACGACTCCTACTCCAGTCTTCATGGTGGACAAGGCTCCTCCATACCTCGCAGTTCTGTGCTGCATGGAGAGACAAGGACGCCACTGATACTTGGTCACTCCAGCGCGAGTGATGACCTTCCTGAGATGACACTCCAGTGAGTGGTGACCTTCCTCTCCTGCTTCTTCTCCTTTTCAGTTTGCCAGTGACTACGAGTTTTTTTAAGTAGGAGTCCTCAGTTTGGCGAGCAACGTGTCCAAATATCTTAAAATACGTTGTAGGCAGATAGTTGAGAGCATATTGTGGATGTCCAACAGAATGTCTTCCAGAATGGACACACTTGTGCGTTTGGCTGTCCATGGATCCCGAGCATTTTCTCCAGAACCACATTTCGAGGGCGTTTATTCGCTGGCTCCAAGTGTCTACACCGTATAGAAATATGGAGAAAATCAACTCCCGAACGAGTCTCATCTTGGTGGTCTTCGTTAAACCTCTGTCACTCCATATGTATATTATGATTCCTTAAATTACGTCTGTTAGAAACTTTAATGTGAATATTGCTCAAATAATGAGTGACAAATACTTTAATTAAATAAATCGCATTACACAATTAAATACCCGAAACACATTCGGAGAGACATTTACATTTTTTTCCATGTGGAATATTGACCAAATAAAATTACGCCTAAGAGCCAGTATTTCTAGAAGCAAAAATGTATTTTTAAATGAAAGATTATCATGTGTAGTTTTATTATCACGATGACATTGCGTCCTCGGCATTTCCTTGGCCCAACGCAATAATGCGCCGTTGCTAATAGGCTTTTGAGGTATTGGTAAGGCTTCGGGTTCGCTGTTTAAAACTTTAGAGATAACTATATTTTCAACAGAATTACAGTAAGTTGGTAATGTATGCTTTCACAATTTCCATATTCAAACAGCGGCCAGTATAGCGAGGGGAAGGCGCTCAGGTGTTAGCCAACATTGTAGGCGATATGTCGTCAACATTTGCGAACTGCACAAATGAAACCTCTCTCTGGTAAATGGTCTAGTAACTTCCTAGTTACTACTCTAGTCTAGTCCCTATCACGACCATTGTCTCAACTCCAAACTCCAGCTCCCAGCTCGGGTAAAAACATGAATAAGTACCCTTACATATTAAAAAGGCACTTGTGAAAAGTATCAGATGTGTTTCGAATTTATACACCGTATGTTACCAAATATATGCGTTTAGATATAAAATTTGTACATATATTATTATGGGGTGTGTAAAAGCAAAGGCAGCAATCAGCAATCTCCATTCCGGCCAGATTGCTATGTTTGCTTTAGAAATGACGTGGAAATTGCTATATTTGCTTTTACGTACAATATTACATACAAATATTGTACGTCATATACGTGTATGCAATATGTGTATGTAATATTGTAAGTTAAAGCAAAGACAGCAATCTGCATGTCATTTCAAAAGCAAACATAGCAATCTGGCCGAAATAGAGATTGCTGCCTTTGCTTTTACACACCTTATTTGTAATTTTTCTACAACTTCTATAACATAGTATAAATTCTACATAATGTAACATACTACAACATGAAAAAGACAGCTCTAGTGGGCTTGTAAAGCAGCAAGGATTATAAAAAAAAGGTTGAGAATAAGGTACGTGTAGATACCGAAGCAATCAATGTGATCCTGTAAATATGTTGGTCACCCCATATTGTTTACATTGAAATGTGCTAGGCGCCTTTAGCTTAATGCATTAGTGGCTACTCACTATAAGAATAATACGACAAGAAGGCCTCTTGCATGCCAGAATGGAGAGTATGACGGAGGGGACAAATTCTGACAAACCTGGAGGACCTGCTGGTGGACATGCGCTGCTCATCATATTCAGACTTCAAAAGAACCACACAAGACATGGAAGAATGGAAGAGAAGAATAGAGAAAAGAATCCCAGGATTGAAACTAGAGAGAGAGAGACTATAAGAAATGTTAATGTAACAATATTGTTTTTTCTAGTTATTATTGTATTACATACATTATTTTGTGTTATTTTTGTTACTTTGAATAATTTTTAACCTCAACACAGGCGAAGAAATAATAATAAATAAAAAAAATTAATTAATATAAGGTATATTATGATATAATATATATATATAGCTGCATTAACTGTAAACCTCATTATCATAATTATTATATTATCAGTAAACGTACTTCATTACCTTAAATTATATAATCTGCATACTTCACCCGACATAACACAGGGACATCCCCAGCATGGCGGGCGAAATAACACAATATCTACACTATGTATAAAATTCTTTTGATAAATAAATAAATACAGGGAAGTACTTTGCTTGTCTTAAGTAGTGATTCCTGTCATTATTGTGAAGTAAAAAATGTAAAAGAAATTTTTGCCTCCGGTGACTTTATGATTTTTTTTACTTCATTTTTTTTTTTAAATCAAATAATGAAAGACATGATTTAAGATTTTCACGGCCAAAAGTATTTTTGAAGTTTTTTTTAGGTGTTTTGCCATGTTGCTCTACTTCACTTCTTTAGCCAATGTTTCGGACAACGTTACAGTGTCCATCGTCACGGTGTACACATTTGCCGTTGTACTGTAACGTTGTCCGAAATGTTAGCTAAAGAAAGGAAGTAGAGCAACAAGGCATAACACCCCAAAAATAAATATTAAAAATACTTATATCCATAACGGCATAATTTTACACGCGGGCGTAATCTTTTAAGGGCTATCATTCGGCAAGAAAGAATAATTAACGTGCATATATTTTTTAGTATACGGTAAAGCAAAACGTCTAACGTGCATACATATGTTTCATATGAATTGGAAAGGTTAAACAAGTAGTAAGTCAATTTTACCACCACAAGCTAGCTTACAAGTAACACAATAAAAATCAACCGTCAAATTTGGTTAAGACCACAAAATTATAGGATACAGGGTCCGTTTAACGTGACTAACGTGCAAAAACATGCTCGGATAAAACCCGGCTTGTTAGATGCAGAAAAAATCGCTGATTCCAACGGGATACATAACTCATATTTTGCCGAAATGGCTTATTAGTCACTTCGCCTTTCCACCGTCGATATACTCTTTTTTAAATGAGTCGTGTTTTATCAAATATTTTTACAATAGTCGCTTACGCCCATTAACAATAATAATAATATTTTTTATTCCAGGATGTGGGGAGGAAAGTGCAATCCCACGCGTCCCGAATAATTATTCACATTTACAAAGTAAATTTAAAATAAAGAAACAAGTAAAATCGAAAATAAAAAGTTTAAAAAATCAATTATATGGGAGTGGTCTTGAGTGAACTCGGGCCCAGCGCTCACTCAGAAGTGGCTTGGTGCTGGAAGGTTGCGGTCACCACCGTGTTGTCGGAGGCCATTAGCCGCATCCTGGCTCCAGTGACCCGGTTTCTCACCAAGGTCTATTAATTTATTTTTTTTTATATTAACCAGCTACCTCTATCATTCGTATTTAAATATCTCCCTTTCAATCCTTTTTAGTAATCTTCCTTTTTTAAATGCTTATAACGGAGCCTTAAGAACTGTGAAAATAGACCATCGAAACACTATCATTACATCTTCACTAAACCACAAAAGCTTCTTAAAATCCCTCTCTTATTCGGAAGCTTCGTGGCTTTTATTCCTTTCCGCCTCTAAAATGTAAATAGGTAGTTCCCAGTTAAATAAAGTACGAGACACTGTTTTTTTACGACTTTTCACAATCCACTTTGCGTGTGTTGCTTCATTACCCTAAATTCCACTTTTCTGATATGTAATTCTCTGTTTATTTTATTTTACGAATTTTCCTTGGGATTAAATTTCTGTGTGAATTAAATTTACCCCATTTGATTTTCCCCATTCACATTATTTTAACAATTTTCGAGTACTAAGGCTTTGAGAGATATGGCAATGTTTTTAAGAGCTTATGACGCGTAAAACAGCGCAAAATGTAAAATAAAATAGGCTTCATAACCTTACTGTAGAAATCTTTTCCACGTTTTTTTTTTTTTTTTTATAGTTAATAGCTCACAAGAGTCCCAACTGCTCCCGTCTGGAGCCAGTGAGACTATGGCATCCCCAATTGGGGTATGTTATGAGGCTGAAGATAAGTGGGGAAGGGAAGGAGAAGAAGAAGAGGAAGGTGGGAAGTACTTGGCTATTCAGATCTAGTCAATATTCTGAATGGTGGTCTTACACCAGGGCGATACTAAGAGTATCTTCCACTCTGGAACGTGTCGCAAATATACTATATATTATTTTAAATAATTAATTGTGAAATAACACAAATCAATTAAATAAAATTTATTTGCCGGATTCGAACCCGCGATCTTCGGAATGGAAGTCCAACGCTCTACCGCTGGACCACGCCGGCCGTCAATAATAGACTAAACTAAAAACAATGGTGGCGCGGCGTGAGAAACGTACTTACTAATTCGACAAGGATAAACGCATCGTTGTCCTTGTTAAAACAATTTATTGACAATCGGAATCGAGAAAAATTGCTTCAAAGCTTAGTTTGATGTCTTTTGCTAGGTTTATTCAGGTAATTCTGAGATGTGGAACTTTGTTCTTGAATTTGCCATTTATCGGAGAAAAACAGCAGACATATTTCATGAAGTTAAAGTATCAAAGACAAGGGAGATCGATAAAATACGACCGGGTAATGGTATTGGAATAGGTTTTCCCCACGATTTCTTGAACAGAAAAGTAACGAGCTTGTAATATCAGCAAGACCAAAAAGTGTCATTAAAAGAAACAGTGCCTAGCTGGTGGGTAAACAATACCAAGTTAAATTAGAAACCGTCAAAATTTATTTTTGATAACATTATATATTTTATTAATCATAAAGAAGGAGATCGATGACTGGCACTATTTGATAAAGCACCCTCCCCATTAAATACATGGAAATGCTTGAAGTAAGTGTACTGGACGCTCACGCCAGTAGAATTGATTGTAAAAATGTCGGCTTCCTCTTCAAGGCACCTTGGGTAACGATTTACAAAATTAAACACAGACTTAACGAACGTCACAGGGCATCTGACTGATTTAGCCAGTAACATCTCTATTCATTAGCCTAAAAAGTAAACAGTTCTACACGTGTTAATAGGTTAGTTATTTTTTATCTAGAAAGTAATACTTAGGACCGTGGACGAAACAATACAAGCCTTATAGTATAAAAAATTAACTAATAAGGTCCCACGGTTTGTCGTGAGAGTAATTCAACCTTGCAAAGGCAGTACGACGCGTGTAGGGTGATTAAAATCTTATCAATAAGAGTCTTGTAGAAATGGATGACGGTACATCCATCTGCTGTCCGAAATGTGAAAAAGTATTTTTCACCAAATAGTTTCCTCGGAGAGTAAGGTTCCTTTAGGGGTTGAACACGATAATTTCCTCAGCAGGTATCCTCGGTGTGTAGGTACTCGTTGCAGTTTCTGTCATTGAGAGGTATTGCTGTATTGTCACAGATATGTCGGTTGAAATCCGTTTCTTTTTCCAATAGTTAAAGTAATCGACATGAATATTCCAGGAGATTGAATTAATGAAGAATTTCTTATTACTTAACGGGCGGCTAGAGGCACACTGACCCATCACCGAGTTCTGCGGTCCACATGTAAAGTACGACATCAATATTCCAGGAGATTGAATTAATGAAGAATTTCTTATTACTTAACGGGCGGCTAGAGGCACACTGACCCATCACCGAGTTCTGCGGTCCACATGTAAAGTACGACATCAATATTCCAGGAGATTGAATTAATGAAGAATTTCTTATTACTTAACGGGCGGCTAGAGGCACACTGACCCATCACCGAGTTCTGCGGTCCACATGTAAAGTACGACATCAATATTCCAGGAGATTGAATTAATGAAGAATTTCTTATTACTTAACGGGCGGCTAGAGGCACACTGACCCATCACCGAGTTCTGCGGTCCACATGTAAAGTACGACATCAATATTCCAGGAGATTGAATTAATGAAGAATTTCTTATTACTTAACGGGCGGCTAGAGGCACACTGACCCATCACCGAGTTCTGCGGTCCACATGTAAAGTACGACATCAATATTCCAGGAGATTGAATTAATGAAGAATTTCTTATTACTTAACGGGCGGCTAGAGGCACACTGACCCATCACCGAGTTCTGCGGTCCACATGTAAAGTACGACATCAATATTCCAGGAGATTGAATTAATGAAGAATTTCTTATTACTTAACGGGCGGCTAGAGGCACACTGACCCATCACCGAGTTCTGCGGTCCACATGTAAAGTACGACATCAATATTCCAGGAGATTGAATTAATGAAGAATTTCTTATTACTTAACGGGCGGCTAGAGGCACACTGACCCATCACCGAGTTCTGCGGTCCACATGTAAAGTACGACATCAATATTCCAGGAGATTGAATTAATGAAGAATTTCTTATTACTTAACGGGCGGCTAGAGGCACACTGACCCATCACCGAGTTCTGCGGTCCACATGTAAAGTACATGTAAGGTATTTTTTTATAATACTTATTTAACAAACAAATCATTCATTAGTGTTTCAAGTTGACAAACCAGTATTATTTTTATCACTGCCTCTCGTGTGGCTCCTTGTTTGAAGTTTGTCTAAACTTTATCTATATAGTATCTTATTATTTATTATTCCTTATTTCAATTTTTATTTCAATTCTTATTCTTATTAAGCCCTGTGCGTTTTAATTCTTCAGATCAGAGAATTAAGCAAGCTGCTTGCAGTGCAACAACCCTTTTCTTAAATGATTTCCACTCTCATGCAATTCTTTGCATTATTTTAGCTACTGTATTCTTGGAGAGGAAGTAGTGGGAAGTAATATTCTCAGTATCTGCAATAGCATCGAGAATTTCACTTATTCCATATTGCGTGCTAATAAACTTCGGATTCATCACTTCATATGTAAATTATCACTATCTAAGAAATCCAAGGTGTTTTTTATATAGTCCACTTTATCTTAAAAAAGATTGAATTCCAAGGATGATTTTTTTTAACAAATCTGGGGTTTATAAATTAATTTGTAACGATTGTAGTTTTTTTATACAGGGAAGACTTCTATAAATTTTAATATTAGAGTTAAGGAACATGTACTTAAATAATAATAATTATTCTGATTTTGCCATCACATTTTAGAAACAAATTATTCTTTTGGTATAAATAGAGGTTTAAAAATTTTACACACTGACACAACAGATTTACAATTGGCAAACTTAGAAATTTTAGAAATTATAAAAAGTGTCAATAGTAAATTAAATATTATAAATAACCAAATAGTTTTTAAAAATAGCCATCTCTTGAATTTATTTTCATATTAATAATTATATTTATAACGAATTATTTTTGTTTTTAAACAAACTGATAATATTTTATTATTTTTTAATTGATAAACTAATGTTTAAGACTAGATTTTTTATGCAAAGCACAGTTTTTTATGCATAGTACATTTTTGTAATAAGCAGCAATTGTTGAATGAAACACTAGGTATATATTGAATCATTTGGCGGGTAGGAGGTAATCCGCCGTAGCTTAATGGTAGAGCACGGCAATCAAAAGGGTGCGGGTTTGAGTCCCGTCGGCGATATGTATCTTTTCTCGCAAGATTCTTTCAATATTGATGAGTTTTTCAGGCTAATAATTATTGCTTGTAATAATTGATAATATTTTGTTCATTTTAAAATATCTTTTTAATCTATAATGTAATGTAAACTTATTCTGAAATAATTTTCCAATTTATTTTTGTATAATTGTTTTTTTACGATATTTTTAGGTAATTAACCACCTCTCTCTTTGATAATGTCTATTGTTTTTTTGTCTTTACTTGTTTGTTTCTTTTGATATTTTTATTCATGGTATACGAAGAAACCGTCGGTTTTGAAACATGTAGATAATATAACAAGTGATTACTGGTTTACACAACGTAATTTGTTTCATTTAGTTAAAATGATACCACAAAGTAATTTTGCAAAGATTGAAGAAAAAATATTTACTTCTTCATAAATATTCACTTCACAGTTTTCTTGTGTAACAAATGTGTCGGCATTCCCTGGTTCGACTGATATTATTAGTGAATGAATTTCTTGTGCCGCTGGTGTTTGGATTTTACCTACATTCATGTTCTGATACATATCACTTGTTGGCGCAACTATGCATGTATATACCTACCTTCCTTCCTTCCGCCTACCTATCCCTTCTGACTACCCACCAGTGGACAATAATATGTGCGAGCACTACAATCTACATGTGTTCAAACCAGTCTGTTTTTGTGCTTCATGCAACAAACATCGACCTTGTGAAGTCTGTTTTTGGCGATGTGCAGCGATGTACCTTCATCCCTCTTCGTCTTTTACATCGACTATTAACCCGTCTGCTTTGTATTGTGCAATGGTCGCTTGGACCTCTCATTACTAAACATCGACTAAATACGGAAGTTTGATTAGTCTGTGCAGTGAACCAAGAGTGTTCCCTCGGGCTTAACATCGACTCTTAAGAGATATTATGTGTGCTGTGCAGTGCGTGATTAATCATCCCTCGGCACTATAATATGCATTAAACCGGACACTAGTGCAAGTGATTACCAGTGACACAATAACTCCCCAAGAACGGAACCAGGAATTCAGGGTAAGTCAGATCCTTCCCGAAATCCATCCCAATAGTTGTGTCACGCCACCTCATATTATTTTGATACAGTCCACTCCTCTGATTCGCATCTTTGCGATTACATCACTCGAGAGATTTATAAATTAGTCAAGGATTTCACAACTTTCACAAATCTTGAATCGTCTTCGTGATCGTTATTTCCGGGGCTCCATACGCCCCCGGATGATAGAACAGTATCAATAATTTCCCTCGCTTTCGCTTTCATTGTGAGTCGTTTCCTTTGTTGAAAGTTTTTTTTTAAACTTTAAAAAGAAACTTTGTTCCCTTTTCCTTAGCGTACCTTATTTAGCGACAATGTGATCGACGGTAACTGTAGAGAATCTTTCACAGCCATAGATCCACCTGGCGTAATCCGCTGAGGCGAGAAGGAAGTCTGCAGTGTATCCTCAGCCAAAATTGTGAGGGTGAGTTGCACTTCGTGTATTTTTATTTTCTTCATTTTTATGAAGCAAGGCTTTAATTCGTATCAATACGAGTCTTGTAGAAATGAGTGGTGGTACATCCATCTGCTGTCCGATACAGTAGTAAATCAGACCGGTTCAAGTATCAGGGGTCCCTAGATACCGATTTTATCTGATTCTTCAACACTGATCAGCTGCTAACCCTATACATATCTCAAGTACGCCCAACAATTCAATTTGGGAGCCACCTTTGGGCTGGTGCCCCACAATACTTGAAATTACTATAAATTAATTGATTATGTTCAAATGAGGGAGGTCCGTCTGATTTACAATCCGTTGTTAACGGACCGAGTGCCTATTTAATACACATACGAAATGCGTTATGCTGAGTCTGTTCTACAGGTATTTTATGGAGCCGGCTCTAAGGAGCAAGCAGCACTGATCCCGGGCGCATCGATGCACGTGCGTGAAACCCGACGGACATGAGCGAAACACCCGTCCACAGTTGATGTTGTTCATGGGTAATGGGTCGTTTCTTCGACTCGTTTTTGTGTAAGTTGGCACGAAAGTGAAACGAGCTACATGCATCTGTTTTCCTTCTTATGTAACCCGGGTCTCTTCAATACAGTATAATAAATCCCTTTCTACATCACCTCCATTAACCCGCCTCACGACGCTGTTCAATCGTGGGGCGAAATAGTTCCCCTACCTAACCATACAGACAAGGGCGCTCTTTTAAGATGTCACATTAAAAAAGTGAATATATTTAAAATTTGTGCTGGATCATTATTTTGGAAACGAGGCACTCATTTTGATGTGCAACTCACTTCTCAATGTGAAACTCTTCCAAAACATAAACAGCAAATTTACAAAAAGAAATACAGATTTGCCTAATTTTTCAATTTTCTGCTTCGTTACAACAATTTACGCGGAACTCAATTTCTTCCATTTGGCCACTTTTTTTGTTACTGACGACACATTTTACCTATCAGACAAATTGCTGCCAGCTTTGTCAAATAATTTTTACATCAACAACTTAAAGCAATTGTTGGATTCCGCGTAAAGGGAATAATTTTATTTTATCATTCTCTTAAACGTGACATTTAATATATGACATTTTGGTAGTGGAAATACATGATATTAATCGAAATTGCAAGAAACCTCTACTTGATTTACTAGATTTGTTTCTTATTTCGGAAGTTCTAAACCAAAGCAACGAGTGTATTTTGAATGGAATAATTGATTTATTGGTGAAGAATATATTAATAATATATTTCCTAAAATACAATATTTCTATATACATCAATGCAAAGGAAATGGGAAAAAAACGACATACAATTATGCAACCTAATGGGTTACCTAACCTCAGTGTTTGTAATATTTTTATTGTTTTGTCTCCCTCTGTATTGATATAACATGTACTAGCTGATACCCGGCATGCGTTGGAATGCCACTTAAATAAAGAAATTGTTTCTCCCGCGTGACCTTTCCCATTCGTCCCTGTTTCCCTTCCGCCACCTCTTCCCCATCCTCGTCCCCTTCCTATCCCGCGTTCCCTATTCACCTTCTCCGTTCCCCCCCTCCTCCTCTCATGCTGTCCCCTTCTTACGAACCTCCCCCTCCCGAATTCCCCTTCCACCTACTCCACTTTCCCTCTCTCACGTCCACCCGGATTCCCCTCCCCTTTCACCTCCCACCTTTTTCTCACTAACATGAATGTCCCTTCCACTTTCTCCGCCTTCCCCTCTTCTTCGTTCCCCTCCCACAAACCACCCCTCCTTTATTCTGCTTCCTCTTCCTCCCGGATTTCCAACCCCTCCCGCCTTTTTTCCTTGCCGCTAAACTCCATAAAATGCACTCATTTTTCAAATAACTCGCCTGTCCTTTTTCCAAATTTCGTAACTCAAGAACTCAATAATATAGAAATATTGCTGCATTGAAACTTTTACGGGCATGTCCATAACAAATCACAAAAATTTTATCGCAATCGGATGAATAGTATAGGAAATATCTCTAAATATATCAAACGCGCGAACTATCAAAAGTACGAAGTTAAAATAGTCGTTAAGTTTTCTGAAATTATCCAATTTTCTTAATTTTTCTTTTCGTAAGAACCTTCTACAAAGTATTATAAAACTTCAAAAAAATGAATGAAATAGGTAAAGTCGTTCTGTCGTTGATATGAGCACCTTGTTTAGTATTAGTTTGTAGCCTGATGAAAGCGAAACCGGTCGGTAAAATAAATTAATTAAAACTCCCCGGGGTTTTACACAAAATAAGTGTTTTATTTTTATTAGTTACTAGCGAGTACCCGGCGTGCGTTGCTATGCCATTTGAGAAAATGTTTGTATTTAATTGTGTTTATTGAAGTCCTTTTGGTAACACAATATTTTTTTGTGTTTGTTCGTCTTGTGACACACGAATACAACCGAAGGCTTTCCGACCCGTGATCAGGCCACATACGTATGTGTGAGAAGCATGGATTTTCCAAATTACCCTTTTGCTATCCCCTACCGTTACTATGTTTCCTTTTCAATCCCTCCCTCTGCCCCTTCCTCGTCCCACACCATCTCATTTACCCTTCTCCTGTAAGTCCTTTCCCATGCGTCCCACTTCCCGCCCCCGTCCCCTTCCCATGTCCCCTTTCTTTTGCTTTCCTCGCTTTTCCCCTCTCCCGCATCCTGTCCCCCGCGACCCCCCCCCCCCCATTTCGACGTTCCCATTCTCATTCCCTTTCCCTTCCCGCATTCCCGGAATGGTTCATATTTCTAGTTTTGATACTGACAACTCGTGGTGGAATTCCATTATAATAATACATTAAAACAAAATATAAAACTAATTTTCACTCTAATTAATTTGTGATCGTAACCGGTTTAAGCCTCTTCACACTTGTAAAAATTTCCTTTCATTTTATGTACAAAATATATGAGGGAGAGGGAAGGGGTGGTCTAAAAGGATTTAATTCAATTATATGGATTTTATTATATTTATTACTAAGTCGAATCTGACTGTTGAATTTCTAATTATTTTTAGTCTGAAGATGCCTTAACAGGCTGAACTCGGATACGGTCACAAATGAAAGTGGCAATACGTTTTATATTTCATGTTCGTAATAAGCATTAACTTTGTGGCTCGCCATAATTTACATAAAGAAAAAATACTTTAATTAAAGTGGTCTAAAACAAATTTATATATTTTATTGTCGTTTTATATTTGTTTTAATATATTAGTTTAAGTTATTGTGTCAGCAAGAGTTTAATAAATATTTTTCTCTGATGAGATATTTATTTATTTTATTTGTGAAAATTCTAATTATAACATTATAAATATATTTAATTTAACATCTTCTATTAAATTACTACTCTTCCATTTAAAGCATTTGTTTGTGTATGGAAGAGGAGTGTACATAGGTACTGTTGTTAATTAGTACTTAGATATTAAATTTTACATGCTATACGCATATATTTCCAGGATGTTTATATATATTAAATATTTACGTAAAGATTACAAACTCACTATATAAATTGACATAATAAATCCATTCTTGAAATCATCGGCTTCCAAAACGTCACAAACGGATTGTACTTTTAAATCGTTTTACGAATTCAATAATGATTCTGAATCATATTTTCGGAGATCTCTGCTAGATTTTTTCATGAATTTCTATTTTCCACGTGACGTCCCTAACTTCTGACGACTTCTAAAGAATTGACGTGAGAAGAAAATAAAACCGGGAAAATGATTTCTTTACCACTAAATCACCCAATAAAACCGATACCAATATAGGTAGCTTGTAACGATTATGATGTATGGGAAAATCCTTTTACTAACTTTTTTAACCACCGTATTACTTCTCGTGTCCTGGTATTTTCCGATACACGTACATATATATTTTAAGAGCAAAATGATAATTTGTTTTCCGATGAAATATTAACGTACTTTAAATGGCATTTCGGTCGTTTCAGATGTTCGATAAAACGCAAAATTATTAATTGCATGTATTGTGGTGGGGTAACATAAAATAATTCCACACATAAAATCACAAACAATAAAAAAATTATTAAATACGCCTAATTACTCTCTACCTACTCACATATATTTAGTTGAATTTTTGATTTATCTAGATATTATAAATGTTGCTATATTTTTCAAGCCAGCCTTTAAGCGTTTTACTTAGGTAGGTATGTAAAACAAGTATAGTTACGGATATCGTTACTATTGTCACTTGAACTATTGCATCAAAGACAAAAATCTTCCATAATATTTCGGTAAGTCGCAAGTATGTATCTGTCCGTCTATATAATATATAGAAAATTATCTATATGTTTTATTAAATATATAAATAAACATTCAATCCACGAGATTGTCCATTGAAAAAAAACTTAACTTAGATTTCAGGAATAAAAAAGTATGTGGTATAATAATAAAAATTAATTTGAGGATTCCGATCCCACTTGCGAGCCTTTCGAGTGACCGACTTGCGACGGGGCCGTGGTGCCCCTCACCGCTGTCGGGCGTGCTTAGACTGCTTAGTTATTATAAAAATACATATAAAAAATAGTCCTTGTAAGATTGTCCAAAACTCACCGTCCCGCAGCCGAAATAGCTGCGTTCATTCGGTAAAGGATAGAAACTGCCGAACTCGGTCCAATCCGTATCGGTATTGCGTGCCCAGACGCATCTGCGAGTACGGCGACATTAATAGATACAATCTCATTCTGGCACGCATGATCTGCACATATATCTATCCTACGCAAAGTGAATGCTGAGACTCTCACCACTTTTGATGCCGCCAGGGATTAAATGGTTAGATTCTTGGGCTGTATATTTAAGTGTATCAAAAATAAAAGTTCCCCGATAACACTATCAACAAACAATATATATTATTAATTATTTTGGTGTCAGTGAGAAGTAGAAAGATCCCATTCTGAAAGCCTTTGCGGCGAATGCATTGTTCAAACGCCCGCCACGAATCTTCACACTGAGAAGCAAGCGCCAACCACCGAGAAACTATTCGGGAAATTCTCCATGAATAAAACACTACATTACAGGGGCACACTACAGCAGCGTATTACCACACACCCATACACTCACATCCCTAGGTAACAGGTAAACTAGACAAAGCAACAGCACGTACAAGGACATACATATTATATCTATTGCTTATTTTATTATGTAAATAGTGACAGCTTCCATTTTTCATATAACATTATAAATAAATAAAAATACTAAAACGTGAATGCAGCTCGACGGAATGAAATTCAAACGTAACTTAAAACACAGTAAACACCCATTTTCTTCCCATCACACTCAAGTACGTTCAACGTACTGCGCTTATAATATAGTATGTATTACATGTTCTGAGGTCATAATCTAATCTAACCTAACCTATCCTAGCCAAACACTAAATATATTATTATGTAAATTGATGAAAATATTTTTTAATTAATGAAGATATTAGCGAAACTCAATCGAAAATCTGAAACAAAAAAATCAATTCATTTTAAAAAAACATTAAAAAACCATCGGTTTCGGAACATAAATAAGTAGTGTATACAAAGTGATATGTTTGAATTTAATTTGCGATTATTAAAGAAGTGACGAAAAAATAGCTATTTTATGTGGCATATTTTTCGGCATCGCCAGATTTGCAATGCGTTTTTACTCACAAATTACCAGACGTCTACGTCGCAAATCGGAGTTAGCAAATCAGACTATATATTATGTTTGTATTATTTAAATTGCTTCATGATAGTAATCATATATTAAGACCACAAGATATCTTATTTTATCATTATTAACACAAGTATACAAAAGATGGGTATAAAAAATACTTAAATAAAAAGTTATAAAATATAATGTTTAAAAAATTTCATTTAAATGCACCGTTACTCTCGATGAATTAATATTCGTAGCTAATATAGCTACGCTGTACGAGAAGTTATCTTCTATTCTGCCGTATGGTACCGGAAAAAAATCCTATACAATAAGTGCAGTGATAATGCAGGAGTTACTCATCTCGGAGGACCATTTTCGGTATTTTATATTTGAATGAAGAATTTGCATCTAGTTAGCAATACTAGCTAGATAGCGAATTTATCGATGTATTTTTATGGCCGGGTAATCCAGTATAAAATTGTTTTGCAATTGATTCAATAAATTGCTTTATCAGGGAAATGTTTGTATCTTTGTATAGTGTAGAGTGTAAACCCTGATCTATGAAGAGACATTCATTGTTAGTCGAATGACCTTGTTTTGCCAGGTAGGTTAGGTTTTATGTTTGATTTAACGGCGTTTCTCCTCTGATAGTGGTTTTCTACAGGAGAGTTTTTTTTAATTCTTAACTTATTTATAATATAAAGATATTGTCTTTAGATAATTTACTATTCTTAACAAGCAAAGGATAGGGAGTACTTATTCTTTTTGTATATTTTACTTTTCTCTTGTTTTTTCCAAGTGTGTTTTCAGTCTACAAACCCAAGTGTGCCAAGTTAATTAAATCGATCTAAGGCATACTCTCCATAAACTTTTGATATTATTATGAATTTACTCATAGTGAATTTAATGATAGTCAGCCACAGTACACAGAGCCCGGACAAGCAGATGCTTTGCAAAAGGCTAGCTGGTACAAGCGTAGGTATAGGCCAACAGTGTATAGGTACAAGTTCTGTGTATAGCGGGACAACTGCCGGCTGCATATTGCAGGAGCTAAGTCACCCTACAAACTAATAAGCCCGATATGTCCAGCCACATATTCTGGTAATGTTAGTGCCGGTCCCTCTCGCCAGCTTCCTTCTCTCTGGACATCACGTCCCACAAACGTGCTGGAAAATATTTTATATCTCGTTCGGCAAGGAAAATTCTTCACGGAACGAGGGAGCGTAGAAATATTTGTTGCTTTTCTTTCCTCGTTCTGAAACGTCTGCATATAGAAGCGTTTAAATCGTAGAGTGAAAGACATTTATTCCTTTACATTTCAACGTCTGAAGGAATACCTATTTTATTGAATTTTCTGCAAATATGTTTGTATGACGACTGCGTCTAAAAGATGTTAATCGAAGATCAGGTGAACGGCCGGGGCCTTCCAATCTAACGTCTAAATGCTTGTTACTTAGAGTATTACAAAACCGAATATATAAAATAAATATATTTTTATTTAAGTTTCCCAGTTTTCATTCCTCAAAAATGTTAATTTCTTAACAGGAAGTCGTACCGTTATCTAAGTGTACGATTTTCTTGAATAAACAGATAGTTCGTACTCTGATATAGTTTCTCTTGCGTAACTCCACTACTTCGTAATAGTTTATTTGGATAGAAACCTTTGTTCTTGGGATTTGAGAACTTGTGCAAGTTTGTCCATAATAGGGTTACCTAGAAACTAGTAACTATTGATATTCTGAAACGTTGCTTGAAATGGCTTTACCCGTATTTATTTACCCGATCTGAATAGCCAGGTACTTCCGAACCTTCTTATTAACTTTTTTCTTCTACCTTTCTACTACCTTCAGCCACACAATATATCCCAATTGGGGATTTCATAGTTTCACTGACTCCATGGGACTCTTGTGCGGTATCATATTAAAAGAAGGAAAACTTGATTAGTTATTAGGAGACAAGTGGATTTGACATTAATCGAGATCCAAAATCACCTTTTACAAATTTTGTGCAGAACCAAACGGCCATTCATTAATATAAAACGATAACTAAGAGAGCGGTTCGATATTGTACCAATCCTTGACATTTCGAGAAATTTTTATGTGTTTTTTCGCCGCAACAACTGTCAATAATAATAAAACCTAAAATACTTGCAGAACTTAATGGTAACGTTCTTAAATTTGATTTACTTGACTTTAAAATAAAAAAAAATAAAATAAACTGAGTTCTATGAATTAAACACATTTTTTAAATAATAATAACTTGGACGCCACATTAATAATTGGGCTCAAAACTTAGCTTCACAAACCCAATCATTATAATATCCCGTGATTTTTCACGAGCTCGTGGTAGTTTCAAAATAAAGCATCGCAAACCGCCGACAAACCCAATTACTATTTTCCAAGCATATTTTTAATGGATGGGATTAAGTGGTTTCCTGATTTCCCGCCAATCCTTTTTAGCGGCCCTCTTCACCCCTCCCCCTTCCCACCTCCCTCCTCTCCCAACCCCACCACACCGCAGGAGCAGTAATCGGCCGGTGTGACTGTCAATCTGGTAACTCCTCATTTCCACTGTTTATTTTTATAGGTAAAAACTTTAGCGATTAAAAACAGTTTGCGTATATTGCGAAAGTTTTCGGAGAAAATCAGCAGGTTCTCACGGAGTTATGGATACGGTGGAGTGGTCTGGATTAGGAACAACTATCTTTAATTCGATAAAATTACTCTAGTATTTTATCGAATATGTTTATCGTAGGTATGAAGTAATGTCCTCTAATTAAATATATTTGATTGATTACTGAGGATGTCATAATATTATTTTTTTTATTTAAGTATCATGCAATTTCCCACTTGTATTTTTCTCATTTTTGTAATGTACTTTTAATAACTTTTTGTTCTTTTTTCTTAACTGTGTATATTCTGTAGCCATATGTCAAATTATTGTGTTTCCCTTGTAAAAACCGTCAATCGGGGTTAATTGATAACAATAAATATTGCGAAGTGAAAGTGAAAAGTTTCGAAGCAAAGTGAAAAGTTTGTTGGCCTTGGACCCAGAGGTCACGGTATGTATATATATATATATACATAGAGGTGTCCTAGGGTAAAGTGCATTAACTTCGGGGGTGATTCTACGTTATGGTTTAAGTAAAAAAAGGTAAGAACTTTTTTCGAAATTCTAACATTTAGGGGTGCTTTTTTAGTAAAAAAATAAAATTAGTACGGCATGTGCGGCCTGCCCTATTAGGTATTTTCCACTGTTACGATACGCGCCAATCAAAACCAGCGTCGCCACAATGCGCCCGGCTAACTCACAGCAAATTTATCGGGTAAGATTGTACTTTACACTAAGGATTTTTAATGGGTACGTCTTTTTGTATGGGAAAACTAAGTTGGAATTTCGAAAAAAGTTGTTAATCTTAGTGTATTAGTTAGGTATGTAGTTATACGTAAAAGTACACTGTATCTGGAACAATACTCAGATTACTCATAAACACCACTGAATCAATTATAATGTAGAAAGACTTGCGGTGAATTAAACAAAATATTGATTTTTTCTAGGTCACTAGTAGAATATTTCAAAATATCATACTAACATACCGAACCGTTATGCCTCTCGGTGATATTTAACAGCATATTTTAATATGTAAAACACAGAAACGTGTAAATTATATTTGATTTATGGCAAGCATTCAAATACCCATTTCTTCATTATCTCAAAACTTATTGGAGATGTCAGACTAATCAACTGGAAGATCGATTTCCATAATATAAATATATATATATTTTTAGAAAGAACATGATTATTCTATTCGATCTATTCAAGAAAGAACTGTGATATATTTTTTATGTTTCACACAACGCAAGGGAAAGCAACTATCACACTTATATCAGTAATCTCTTCAACGATTATTCAGTGGCCTTTCCAAAACATAGCGGGGAAATGTATTGATTCTGACATACATAGCATTATGTGCGTACCTTACATTTCATGGTCCGCTGTGTACAACTGCACAGGTACAGGTAAAGCCCACTGACAGCTGTGTGTGGTTATTAAGCAGTAAGCAGGTAACCGCCTCGCGCCGCCATTTTGTCTTCAGGAAAATGTGAATGGGGTGAGCGGAGTGTATTGTGATAATGTCGCAAGACGGACGCTGAAATTTCGTCTTTTACACATCACACTGAGCCTAGTCCGCACTTTATTTAGATTATAATGAGTCACGGTTAAAAAAACATTACACAACAGAACATAAACTCACGGCGTATCGGTAATGTTGATGAAGGAATGTGTATATAGATGCAACGGCCAATGGTCTGAGGCCCACATTATCAAATAATGTTTTAAAATTTCCACATTATCAAAGTGACGCAGCCAATAATTCAACCAGATCTTATATCTCTTCATTTCAAAAATAAGACAACTTAAGATGGGTTGGTTATCTTCAAAATAAGTCATAGATTCCTGTGATCACTAGTCGATTTATTAAGTCATCATAAACATAAAAGTTACAATAAATATTAAACTGGACAGACATTCTTACCAGACTAGGCTCTAAGTAGTTCTAGACTGTAGGAGCCCGCCCCATCTCGCCGACGCCTTTGGAAATTACCGTAATCGTAATCGAAGGTACGTGAAACAATATAAATAATCTACAAATATAATAATAATACAAATTTAAAATTTAAGTGATTAAGGCGAATCTAAAGTTTTTTTTTCTAAAAATTATTCGTAATAACCATGGACACTCATTACGAAAATTTACCTTTGTTTCATTTGGTAAATACTAACTTCTTTACGCACGCTTGACTTGGGGGGTAAACTGTCGAGAGCGTTACGAGAGGCGTTATATCCATCCGAACGTTACGGGCGTTACGAACGTTACGGAGGCGAACGATAATAAATTTAAATTAATTTTGAGGTTCATTCCTCACAATCTAATCGTAACAACAGTGCTCAAATCCAAAGTAATGACGTTTGGAATGGGTGCTGGCATTTATGCTGACAACAGTTGTGTTGTTGTTTTTCACATTCTAGAGGTTAAAATCTAACTAATAACTAGCACTTCTTCGATTGGAATTTTTTTGAATTTCTGGGGCCGCATCTGCGCCAATCGTCACGAAGCTTCGCGTAAACGTATTTTTTTTTTCAAATTAAAAGAATACGTTAATGCGAAGCTTCCTGACGATAGGCGCAGATGCGGCCCCAGCATAAGCGTAATTCCCATAATAAAATTAATCAAATTTTCGTTTAGAGTGTGCGAACTCGGTGCATCGACTGATCATGAAACGACTGAAACATCATGAAACGACTGATTTGTCACGATGATTGGGAACATTCCAAACGAATCTTCAATATAGATTCTTATACACTGATGGTTGAAATGGTTTTATTCGATGCCAGGAAGAAAATTAGATTAGATTACTAAATAAGTAAATACTTAATAATCTAAGAAGTGGTCTAAAGCACACTCGTATTTTTTATACTGTTTCCACGCAGAAAAAAATTGATCCTTTGATAGCAACAATATCACAAATATTGGACGAACAAACTAATATCCAGATAACAAAAGCGGTTTTTGGGTAATCTGTAATTGACAATTTTTTTTACAGCTTTGTTTCGCAAATACATTTTTTTTGTCATAAAGCCAAGTTTTTACTAAAGAAATGCCTTTTTGTGTACTCACCATCATACAGCACGCCGCGGACCAACTCCTCGTCAGACTTGAAGACCGCGTGCTCGATTGTCAAATTCAAAACACTCACTTCTTTTTCTATCACCCTCACATTGCCTTCAAAATCATCACTTTTCACATTACACTTCGAACTCTCCAATATTACATTGTCACTTTTCTCCACGATCACTTGTTTCAGGTTCGAATTCACCGCACTGGCGTTTCCCGCCTTCGCTATTTCAAATTGTTCCGTCACTCCGTCACTGTCATCGCGCTCGGCCGTCAAGGGGGCCCGACTGTCCCAGTAGTCCGGGGGGGACGTCGGCTCCCCCTCCCGGCTGTCCTCCCGGTCCGGGGGGGCCCCGCTGGGGGGACCCGGAGAGCGCCCTGGCGCCGGATCCCCGTCGGGAAACCCCCCGTGATTGTAGTTCGACGACTGACAAGAATTCGATATTTGAATGATAAAAATCGCCGTCAGAAGGACGCACCCGAAATTCGAGAAGATGCTTTTCCTTATGCTGGCCACCCCTATGTTTCTCCATCTTTTCCTCGTCTTATTGCTTTGTTTGTCGTTTCTTTTTGAAGTACAGGAGCATTCCTCTGGAGCGACACATTTGGGAAGCATCGTTATGTAAAACTTTCTAAAAGTTTATTTTATAATAATTAGAACATATTACTTCCTTTCAGGTTGACGACACGCCGCCATGGCCATGTTGGGCCGCACGCCATTCTCCCATTTCGCGGATCTGAAACGAAAACATTTTTATAAGCACTCGGCACTCGGCACTCGGTGTGAAACGGGGGAAAAGATTTAATCTTCGGAAAATATTGCTGTTTTATTTAAATGAGTTGAGTAAAAATGCAAAGCTTCGTCTGAAGCCTTCCTCTGGTTAATCTTACGAGCTTTAGGGATAATTAATGCAATAGGGGGTGGATTTTTATTTTTTTTTATCTACACGACTTACAAATAATTATATCTGCTGGCTCTTTTATTTTTTTTAAAGAAGGAAAACAACAAAACAAACACATTTTACAGAATCACAAGGAAAGTTAGAAGGTAAACCTTTTTGTTCACTTCATTTATTATTTTTGTAGCCTGTTCAATTTTTTTTCTTACCAGTGTAGTCAACATAGCACATGTATTTATTTATTTATATTTAAAAGATTCATAGCTCAAAACTGAAAAGGTTTTTCTAAGTCTGTGTAATACTTGTAGCTAGCTACTCGTATATTCAGAAACAACGATGTCAGAGCTCACTGACAGTTTTGGAAAGTGTTCTGATTACTATCGTATTATATAGAAAGCATATGGAAATATCTTACTTTCAAATTCAATAACTTTGAATGTATATTTCAAAATGTGTAACGAAGGCGAGCTGATGATTTAACATTTGTCCACAGAATTTTATATAATAATGTCGACTGTACTGAACTTCTATTCCTAATTAATTTTAACGTACATCACTATTCCACACGCTTAATTACAAAACAAAACAAATGCAGCAATTATTTCGACAATTAACCGTGATCTTTATAAATTCAATAATATCTTGCCTGAAATCTAACATCGACATTTCCCCGAATTCACTGAGCAAATTTAAAAGGAGCATCATGTCAATGATATAAACTTTTTAATGCGCATACATATCCCTTCACAGATCACCACTTCTACACACATACTCACACACCTATACATTACGCACATCACCCGGTTATTACTAAATACAAATACCCGAAGTAAGTAACTACAAAGAGACATATTATAGATACCCACCATGAAATATTATTTAAAATATTTAAATGGTTTCATCACTATAACCGATAACTGTTTGTTTCTATATTATATAATAAATAAATTTATTTATTTATGTCGGATACATCTACTAATTTATGTGCACAAGATTATATTATTTTTAGTTATCTGGAACACGAAATCACTATGATTAGATTTTTTCGATGAAAAAACTTCAGTAATTACTTCTTTGCCTTGTATTTTGGAAACATAACAAATGGAATTTAACAAACTTTCGCATTTTTTCCATTCTTTAAATTTAACAAAGGATGTCAATATTGAATTTCTCAATTTGACTGTTCCCAGTTAATAAGTCAAATGATCCTTTTTAGTAAGATTAAGTGGTCGCCTCGCCCTACCCAGTTCGATTTCGGAATTCATAACAGCTATTCGAGATATATATTCATAGTATATAATATAGCTTGTACTAGGTTGGCTCAAACTACACCGGAATGTTGTTCAAATTGGTGTCCTAGGAGTGCATAACTCAGCAATGATTTACTTACACAACGATCACGGAAATTTGAAGTGCTGTGAAGGACAAACTGTTCATTGTTCAGGAGAGCGCAAAAAGGTTTTTTAAAGTCCGTTTTTAAAGACTTTAAAAAATAACATTGAATAGATATTTGAAAATGCTTTATATTTATGTAAATTTCTTTAAAAACAGAATTCAATTTCCGTCGCCGGCCTCCGTGGTCCCGTGGTCGAGGGGTAAGACCTTTTGACTTGCAATCTGGAGGTAGCGGATTCAAACCCAGCTTGCGGAACTAAATTTTATTTGACTTACTTAAGTGTTATTTCACAATAAAATCATTTGAAAATAATGTAAGGTACATTTGCGGCTCGTTCTATAGTGAAGGAAACACTCCAGAATTCTGAAAGACAACCATTCAGAATTGAAACATTGCTTGATTTGGCTTTAGCCGTGTTTTGTGACCGGATCTGAATAGCCAGACCACCTACCTACCTACCACTCCCCATTACCGTCAGCTGCACAAAATACACCAATTGGGGATGGCGTAGATTCGCTGGCTTCACTGCGGTTGATAGCAGTTGTTACTTTAAACTGGGTATTTAAATTTAAAAAATATTTATATATATAAATATAATATATTATTTAATACAATTATTTATTTAAAATAATATGTAGTATATTTGCGGCACGTTCCAGATTTGGAAGATACTCTTAGTATCGCCCTGGTGTAAGACCACCATTCAGAATTGAAACGTTGCTTGAAATGGATTTAGCCGTGTTTAGTGACTAGATCTAAATAGCCTGGTACTTCCCCACCTTCCTCTTCCTCGTCTCTTCCCTTTCCCCACTTACCGTCAGCCTCATAACATACCCCAATTGGGGATGCCAGAGTCTCACTGGCTCCAGACGGGAGCAGTTGGGACTTACAAAAAAAATTAAAATCCTAAAATGCAGTAGTAAAAGAACCACTTATTTACTTAAATTTTTTTGGACGACCCAGATTGAAAGAAAAAATAAGTGAAAAAATGACATTTTTAACCCAGTTATGGATTTTTTTTTACAGAAGTCAAAATTTCCGCTATCGATAAAATTACCTACATTTTACATTGCCCAACACGATACCGCGTAATGAAATATTCATTTGCATAAATGAAGACCCCAAGGCAAGAAGTTGTTAACTTACATTTTCGTAAAAAATGAGTTAGAATGCTCTCTAAACTAATTTGCATACGCTCTTTCCAATGAACACCATGCCAGAGCTTAAAAACGGCAAGAACATGCTTAAATCAATGTGATGAACATGTTAACTACGTGTTTCTGTGACATTAAGTTGATAAAATTAGGGCAAGAACTTGTTAACTACAAAGATAACAAGTTCTTGCCGTAATTCTGTAATTAACAACTTCTTCCCATCTACATTGATTGAGATTTCTATAGTTAACATGTTATTCACTCACTTTGACGTATACCTTGGTCGTTTTCAAAAGTTTTACAGTGCGTGTTTTTTATTTAAAAATCATTGAAAATGAGTTCCAGAGGTGAAAAAATTGTGAAAATGTGTCAACAATTGATCACAGAATCAGGTAAGCTGTATAAAACATTAGCATTATCTTAATTTGTCCATAAAGTAGTTTGAGGTTAGGAGTAGTTTGAAAGTGGGTGAGGCATTTTTGTTTTAGTGTTTTTCTGTCTAAAAGTCAACCATTTTTTATTGTAATGCTTATTAAATTTGTTTCAGAGGGCTTAGAGGGCGAGCAAGAAAAATAGCGCGGGACGCTAGGATGAGCATATTTGGAGCAGGTGGATGAGTTTGTATATTTGGGAAGTATGTTTACGAGAGATGGGAAGGCTGATAGAGATATTGAAAGAAGGGTGAATGCGAATAACTCCATTAATGGAGGATTGAAAGCCGTTGGAGCCAACCAAAAGTTGTCCACAGAAGCGAAGCTAGCAGTCCACAATGGAGTACAGGTACCTACCCTGATGTATGGCAGCGAAGCATGGAACTGGCAGAGAAAGGATGAAAGTAGACTGAATGCTGTAGAAATGAGATCCCTGAGGCGTATGTGTGGTAAAACCATGTATGATTATGTGAGGAATGTGGAGATCCGAAAAGAATGCAAGGCTGATGTGAGCGTAATAAGTAAGATTAAGAAAGGGACGCTTAGATGGTTTGGGCATGTTGAGCGAATGAATGAAGAAAGGAGTGTAAAGAGAATTTATGACGCGAATGTGAATGGTAGAAGAAGCCGAGGACGCCCAAGGAAGACGTGGCACGATCAAATAAATAAGATACTTGAGTCGGGCCATGTCAAGAGTCAGAATAATAGAAGAGTATGTATGAGAAGATGTGTGAATGTGAATTAGGCAAGGACTGTCTGCCAAGACCGAGTTGTGTGGCGGTCCGTCCTCTCTGCCTACCCCTGCGGGGAAACGGCGTGATGGTTAGTTAGTTAGTTAGGATGAGAGTTGATTCTTACGTTAATTATAAAAAAGTCTTCAATCTCGTAGAACACCAAAACTGGAAGAGAATCTTTCAATGTGAGAAAACAAAGTGAGAAATCAAAAGTGAGAGATAACAAAGAAATCAATGCGGCCACATGGAATGATATCCAAAAATTGTTACCATACCTGGATGAGGTTTTTTGTGGATTTTTTCAGTCTCAAAAAAAAATTGACTCATATGCTCTGCTACCTTTTCTTTTCAATAATAATAATTATTTAGTTACTTTAAATTTTTTTTAAATTTGTTTGATTAAATAAAACAACAAGAATATAACATGTTCTTGCCTTTCAATTCTGTATCTTCCTCACCTATCCCTGTAGATATGTAGATGGCATGAACATGTTATATACATTTTTTTGTAGAAAACGTGTTTATTAACTACTTAATATTACTAGATATAATGTAAATTTGGTTTGTTTACTACACCATGAAGGATCAGTACATTGTATATGACATTCAAATAAAAAATTATAAGGCAAAACGCAAAAGTCTAAATATCTCAGAATGCCTTCAATGTAAGTTAACAACTTCTTGCCTTGGGGTCTTCAAATATAAGGAGATTCGGGGTCGAAGATCTTAGATGAAATCTTTCGAGAAAAATTAATGATACTTTAATGAAACGTTACTGTTATATAAAAAAAATTAACCTAATTACCTGCTACTTAATGTGTTAATATAATACCTAATAGTTCCCGGAGTGTTAAATTATACTTTCGGTTTAATTCCAGCTAGAGACCGTCACTCTGAATTTTAAAAAAACTTCTATACAATATTGATTATTTTTTCTCTCCTCCTTCATTCTGTCCCATTTCTCATCACAACAAACTTCTACAATGTTTCAAACTGTGGGATGACATAGTTCCATCGGCTCCGGGCGTTAAAAATACATTTTTAAAAGCAGTATTTATCATTTTTCGTTATTTTTCATATTCCGTACATTGTCCGTTTCCAATTTCACTCCATGAACGTGCTAAGTGCCCAAACGTAGCGAAACACTTGGGATGACCTATGGCAGAAGTGTTGGTTTTCGAATAGATGGTTCCCAAGGCGACGGTACCCCTATCCGTCTTCCAAATTGTGAACGATGCCCGCGATTATGTCTTATCGCCAAGGCACTGCATTTAAGTAATTGTACCAGTCACGCAACTAACGATGCCTATAACAACCGCTACCAGCCGGTGTGTGGGGTGTGACCTTGCCCCTACCTCGCTTTCCATCAACTTGTGAAAGGGGTGGGTATATTTTTATTTAATTTTTTTTTTTTTATTTAATTTTTTTTTTTTACAAATACAGTTGTTATACATTGTATATATATATTTTTAATACATTTTTTAAATATCGTGATTCACCTTTTTTTTGAGCAATGCTCGTGTAAAAAAGGTGGAGCAGCGAAAAACAATTCAACATATATTTTTAAAATGTGTAGTAAGGATAATGAAAATTATAATATTTAATTTTTTTATATATGTATATCATACATTATACGTGAAACAGAATTGAATAAAGAAAATATATAAAAGAAGAAGAAGAAAGAAAATAAAAAAAAGAGTATAAAAGAAAAAGGATTTCCAAAGTCACAGTCACAATGATTGTAATATGTTATCGATATATTGTTTTAATTAACCTTTTGAATTTTTTATAGTTTGTTTCCAATCTTAAGTTAAGGGGTAATTGGTATACTATATAAATACACATAACAAGCCCCTACCTAAACTACTTTATTCCTTGCAGAAATATCATTGGGCACAATTCCCAGTAAAAGCTTTCTGACAGAAAAATATTCTCACAACTTCTATATCAATGTCTGTTATTGGGCAGACGATAGTTTCAGAGGATATAATTTATCGAATTTAAGTAATAGATTCCAAAAAAAACTTCGGCAAATTAGAATTTCAGTTTCGAAAAAACATTCTGAAAATGATGACAAATCGTGAAAACTTTACTGCTTTTGTAGCTCGTTCCAAAAGGCTTTTTGTCAGATTATTTCTAACGAATTTTTGTTTCATTTTCTCGAAGGCTTCATAAATTTAGATATCGAGATTCGGATTCAAGAGTTTCAACCGCCTGCGCCTGCAGCAATTCCAAAACTATGGAATCCCAATTTTTTAAACATTTAAATTGGGTCACTGATTTACACTGAACACTCCCATTTCACATTTATACCCTGAGGACCCTATTCATTGAGGCATATTTTAGTTTATTGGCAATTTCTAAATAATTTTACAATTTAAATTTTTTTTTAAATACTTACGAATAAACAAATGTAAGTACTGGCTACCTACTAAAGTCACTCCCTTGTGTGTGGGTAAAATGACAAAATATTACTAATAAAATGAAAATAAAAATATACTTTTATAAAATAAAATATTAGAATACAAAATGAAGCAAGTATAAACATAAGGTTTACAAAAACACACATTACATAATTTATAGGAAGAGCATTTAAACATCTAAACTATTTATTCATTTTAATGTTTTTATGTTATCTGATATTTTAATTGTTAATTGAATATTATAATATCAAATTAGTTACATCAAGCAAGTGGAAGACTTTTTGGGAAGATTATTTCCTTTGAAGGAAGGCCAGATTGTCATTCCGATCTCTTTTAGTCGTAATTAGACGTGATTGGGTCTTTAGAACATTAAATTCGACTTGGTTATTCTTACCCCACGAGAAAACCCTATCAGGGTAACCATAGATGCTTTGCTTCAAAGTCCTCCGAATTGGAGTTGGTATATCTTTTGGGGATTGTCAAACAAAATCTATCATTGACTGTATTGTCACAATGCATTTGGTGCACAGGTCAGTAGGTTATTGATATGCAACAAAAAAAAAGTCGGAGACAGAACCGGTCCCTGTGTTTGAAAAGTTTGTTAGAATTTTTTCATAGATTACCGTGAATAATCACACCCAAAGTTTCGGGATATGAGCATGAAAAACGTAGTATATATAAATGTGATAGCTTAAAATGCATGCAGAGCAGGGTTTTGATCCAGTTACAGAGTCAAGAGCAAAGGATCCAACCGCTCTCCCATGAAGGTCGCCAAGTATTAAAACAGCCCAGACGATGGGAGAGTCTGAAAGTCGACAACTAGTCGACTGGAGTGAAACCCGTCTGAATAATATTCGCTGAAAACTTAGCCCAAATTAATTACACTTAGCTCAAATCTCAGAAAATACGGCTTAAATGGGTTGTTCAACGTGGAAACATGCTCTGCATTATCTACAGAGTTAAAGCTGTGCTCAGACACAGTCAACTTTATCCTACTGAATTTGCTGTTGTTGCACAACAAACTACATTATAATCAAGGGGATTTATTATTAGACTCGAAGTCATCTTCGTAAAAGTATAACCATGGCGAATCGGCTTTGTAATAAGTTTCTGCCATTGCATATTTACTGCGATAGTATATTTAACACTATTAACACTATTTGGGAAGTATGTTTACGAGAGATGGGAAGGCTGATAAGGATATTGAAAGAAGGGTGAATGCAGGTAACTCCATTAATGGAGGGTTGAACGCCGCTGGAGCCAACAAAAAGTTGTCCACAGAAGCGAAGCTAGCAGTCCACAATGGAGTACTGGTACCTACCCTGATGTATGGCAGTGAAGCATAGAACTGGCAGAGAAAGGATGGAAGTAGAGTGAATGCTGTAGAAATGAGATCCCTGAGGCGTATGTGTGGTAAAACCATGTATGATCGTGTGAGGAATGTGGCGATCCGAAAAGAATGCAAGGCTGATGTGAGCGTAATAAATAAGATTAAGAAAGGGACGCTTAGATGGTTTGGGCATGTTGAGCGAATGAATGAAGAAAGGAGCGTAAAGAGAATTTCTGAGGCGAATGTGAATGGTAGAAGAAGCCGAGGACGCCCAAGGAAGACGTGGCACGATCAAGTAAATCAGATACTTGAGTCGGGCCATGTCAAGAGTCAGAATAATAGAAGAGTATGTATGAGAAGATGTATGAATGTGAATGAGGCGAGGAAGGAGTGTGTTCCAAGACCGAGTTGTTTGGCGGTCCGTCCTCTCTGCCTACCCCTGCGGAGAAACGGCGTAATGATTAGTTAGTTAAACTTTACTATTATCAACATATCTGTCCACCCAGTATATCCGTACCTGTGGCTAAAAATACACGTTTAGTTAGCATATTCTACAAAATACTGTATAACTAACAACCTAACAATTTGTCGAATTTGACATTTGTTATTGGGAATGAACTAAAAATTGAATTATTCGTTCAAGGTGCATTTTTCATGTTTCACAAATTAGTTTGTATTACAATTAACTTATATTTACGGATAGTTAAAGTTAAAATATTTAAAAAAAAATACATTTTCAATACTATTAGTTAGTATTCATTATTATGTGTGTGTTTCCCATAGACATATGAATATGTATAGACCTGCCCTAAGTGATAAAAGCGTATTATTTCCCCCTCCTCAATTCTAGGTTCCATGGAACCGGCCGGGCTGGCGTATAGGTACGCGTGAATCTTGAAAATGTGACGTCATCATTCTTGTGCGGACTAGCGTCGAGCTCTTATCGGTACATTTTACGAAATAACACGGCAAAAATGGTAACTTGTGCTATTAAAACATGTAAAAATAGAAGTGAAAAAGAGTATAAACCCAATTGTCGTATTACCTTCCATATGCAGGCATTATTTGTCATTATTTTAAGCTTATTCACATCATATAATATGATCAGTTTTAGACATGAAGCGAAATTCCCGGTCCCGTCGTGTGCACGTTGCAGTTTACTGTGATAAGTAAATTATGAAACATTTGTAAAAATGTCTTAACTTAACACGGTAACAAAATATTCTACTCTCAAAACAAGCGAACCTTTCTTCATTTTATTTGGATTACACAAGTTTGTTCAAACCGGGCGAACAATTCGCGCTCCCATGTAAAAAGATCTATTCATTCTAAAGCAGATTTTACTTTTAAGAGCTAAATGGTGATATTATAATGCGTGATGCCTATATACTGTCATATTGAAGGATTAACGAATCACATATCGTTACCGTCAACTCATCCCTCTCCGCCCCGCTACAGATGGTTATTACCCCTCTCCCTGATTCTCAAGTCTATGAATAATATGTCTGTGGTGTTTCCACATCGAAATGTGCATGGGACATAGGCTGTTCTTTTGTGGCCGTACCCACTTAATAGTTTTATATTGGTTTTATATTCCAAAATAAATATTTTTCAAGCCAAATTTAGCTACACACGAGATGTATAACCTCATAAGATATGTGGCTTATGGGATTATATCTCTCGTATGTGACTATCTTGATAAAAAGAAAGTATCCCTTTCTTGGTTTGTAAACCTGACGTTCAGATTTATAAGTTAGTTCTGAGGAATGTTTTACTATGTCCCTTACTAATAAATATGTTTTAATTAATGAAGATAATATTAGCGAAAGTCAATCGAAAATCCGAAACAGAAAAATCAGAAAAAGATATGGATACATCTGGGACTCGAACCCAGGTCCTCCGGCAATCCGGGCCGACGCGCTAACCACTGCGCCAACGTATCCCTATCCGATTCGGTCATTTTTAACTGTATCATACTTCGACTGAGAACCACCAACATTATTTTCATTTTTCTTATCGCATATTTTTATTGGCTGCTACCTTTATGTGTGATTGCAAGATTCAACTCGAACTAAATGCCCTCTAGATAGTGTCAGGATAAATTTTATCACTTTTTATTAATATGATATATCGAGTCCCAGATGTATCCATATCTTTTTCTGATTTTTCTGTTTCGGATTTTCGATTGACTTTCGCTAATATTATCTTCATTAATTAAAATATTATAATTTGAGGTTTAACTCTTTAAGTTAAAAAGTTAAAAATAAAAATAAAAATATGTTTTAAATTTTACACAACATAAACAACCATTAACAATACATTAATGGTTGTGTATGAGTTGTGTAAAAAACGCGTTTATAATTAAGGTCCTTGTATTTTAAATTCACTATTTCATAACAATATTTACCTACCTCTTCTTAGATTTGGTTTTTTTTGTAGAAACTACTCGTTATTTGATTTTAAATACTGGCAATATTTATTTAGTTGCCACACTGAAATGAATGCGTGTTGGACTTCCCTTAAACGTATCACATTAACCCTATTACCTATTACAGTCCGCGATAATGTTTAACATGAAGATAGAAATACTTAAGTTTATATCTTAAATTCACCAGATCTTTTTCAGTTAAATTGAAGATGTGGATCACGAAGCGGAATGGTATTCGTTAATGTCATTCTATTATTTAATTTTTACTCGAGGCGTTTGCATATTTAATTATTTACATAAAACAGACTTTGTACTTTGTATTGATGGTAGGAACAAAGTATATTATATAAACTAGTAGTCTGTGAACAATAGCCGGATTCTAATCTTCAGTTTCTAAAAAAAATCTTACATATATCTTTGTCAATGAAAATAAATTCGCGTGATTATTTTATTAGTTAGTTTGTTATTTGCTTGGTGGTGAAGTTCAACTATTATCAGTTCAATAAGAGTGTTGTGAGTGATTTAGTTCCGTCTATGGAATATTTTACTTTCGATCTAACGGCTGTGCAACATTTTTGCTCAAATATTAAAAATTCTATATTAAAAATCATTTTTTTGCTGTTGAAAACGAGCTTATTTTCTGGAACTCCATATATTTTAAATATAAATTTGTGTAAAATGGTAAAACAAAAAAGAAATGTTATAATTTTATTAACCTATCATCAAAGTGTTTACGATTCATCAGAAATATCCAAAAATTATTTAATCATATTTTTCTGTAAAATTTTAAGACAAAAACAAAACTTTAAAATATTAGCCTACTCTCAAAGTGTTAACGATTGTAAAACATTTACACAATGCAAAATGAATATACTTCATACTATGTATCATCTTTATAACATTATTACTAGAAATACATTGCCAGGCTATTCAATATTGTCACCAACACAAATTCAAGTCAAGCTTGATATTATTATCTGTGGTCATATTATTCTGCTAACTTATTTGGGTTTATCATTAAATTCAAATTTAACAATTAGTTTTAATAATTGCGTATATCGACATGAGATGCCATTGCCAGGGAAAAAAAATCAATTAGAACATTTTAGTTACTTAGTATTTTATTCACAATCATTATGTCTTTTAGTTACATAGATGATGACAATGACATTAATTTTTGCAAGGTAAATAACCTGCGTGAATGGTTTCAAAAGCTAGATACAAGGAAATATGAAACGAGTAAACTTAATATTGTGGAATTAAACATTAGATCAATATGTAAATACTGGGACCTATTTCATGTTTATTTTAAAGACTGTTTAAATCATATTGACGTACTCATGCTTTGCGAAACAGCTATCCGTTCGGAACTCGTTAATCTTTATGATATTCCCGGATACAATTCGTATCACTATTGCAGAAAACATAAATCCGGTGGAGGCATTTTGTTGTATGTAAAGAATAACCTTTCCTTTTGGAATATTGACACTTCCAAATAACAGCACTTTAAGCAATATACCGACCTCCAAATCTAAATAAGCTAGCATTTTTGTCAGAAATATCCTATGTGTTTGATAACAATATTAAACCGAATGAAAGTGTAATATTTTTCGGCGACATAAATTTAAATTTATTAAATAAAAATGATGCTATCATAATAAATTATGAGAATATCCTTACTAATAATTATTTAAAAAAGTGTATAGATGACGCCACTAGGGAAGTAGTAGTTAAGCAGGAAATAAACAGTTCATGTATTGATCATTTTTTTGTGCGATTAAGCGGTAAACTACCCGCTGGATTAACCAATACAATCTCCGCATGCGTATGTGACTATAATAACATTGCCGACCATCACACAACAGCTATAAGTATACATTATAACACGATAGATAATTTTAGCAATTCTAAAAAAATTAAAATTGTTTCACAAAAACTGATTGATAAAAATATATGTAATTATGATTGGAAATCGCTTCTAAAGGAAACCGATGGTTCTCTTATTTATTTAAAAATTAAAAATTATTTTTTCGACTTATATAAAAATAGCACGGTTGAAATAAGCAAAAAATCTAAAAGTAGACCTCATGCCATAAATGATTGGATATCTACTGATGCATTATATAAAATTAAAAAAAGAGATTTTTTATATAAACGTTGGAAAAATACTCCAACAAACAAAAACTATGAAAAAGAATATAAGAGTTATCGAAATGTTTTAAATAAATTCTTAATTAAATTAAAAACCTCATACTATAATGATAAATTCAAAAATCTATTTCAAGACTCAAAAAAAACATGGAACGAATGTAATCAAATTTTAGGAAAGAAATGTAAAAATGATTGTGACCAAGTTGCCTCCAAATATTTGATGAAAGATCAAAACAAAGAAAACGTAACTAATGATTTTGTTAATTATTTCTCTGACAGTGTTTGCAATATGTTACATAAATGTAATTATAGGACAACTGGGTTTGAACCAGAGGAGATGCCTCAAAGCATGTACCTACCAAGGGTCAAAATTGCTGATATAGAAAGCATTGTGAGGCAACTTAAAAGCTCTTCTCCTGGAATTGATAACATCAGAATGAGCGATATTAAAAAAACATAAATTAACTTTAGGTTCAATTATAACGCACTTGGTAAACAGAATCTTATTTGAAGCTAAAATTCCAGATGACTTAAAATGCAGTATTTTCAGACCCATGTATAAAGGAGGTGATCACACTGTATTGGGTAATTATAGACCGATAAGTATTTTACCTTCACTTGAAAAAATTCTTGAAAAATACATTCAGCTGAAATTAATCAAATATTTAGAGGATTTTTCGATTATTGATACCGATCAGTATGGTTTCCAAAAAAAAGGGAACTGAAATACTTCTTCAAAAATTTTCCAGCTTAATAAATAATAAACTAAATAGTAAAAATCATGTATTAGTCTTATTTATAGATTATTAAAAGGCATTTGATACTATTAACCATACTAAATTATTGAAAATACTAAAAACCATAGGAATAAGGGGGAAACTTCTAAAACTCTTTGAAAATTATTTGAACAACCGGTGCATGCAAATAAAGCTATTGAACACCTTAAGTAAAAAAAGAAAAATCTTAGCAGGCGTTCCTCAAGGTTCCATATTAGGTCCAATTTTATATATCATTTATGTCTCTTTTATTAAATACATTTTTAAACATGTAAAACACTGTGTGTATGCTGATGATACTGCATTGGTGATTTTTATTGATTTGCAATTATGTATTGAACTCTTACAAAAAGATTACATTGAACTTTTGAAATGGTCTCACGACTCTGATCTAATCATAAATGCAAAAAAAACTAAGTTGATACATATTAGATCACCCAATGCCAAGGTAAATATTATTACACCTGAAATTAAAACACACATTTCAGATTGCTTACATATTGGTATCCCTGCATTATGCACATGTGAAAATATTGAACTGGTTAAAGAATATGTTTATTTGGGAGTTATTATTGATTGTTTTTTTAAATGGGATTTACAAATAAATAAAGTCTGTGAACGACTGAGATCTATTATTAGTAGATTATATAAATTAAAATTCTATGTTCCAATATGCACACTTCGGATAATTTATTTATCATCAGCTGAATCTATTATAAGGTATGGAATTACAGCTTGGGGATTTTCCTGTAAAACAAATATAAATCATGTTCAATCAGTTCAAAATTCATTAGTTAAATTATTAGCTCATAAAAGTTTATACGAACAAAGACATAATGTTCCATACCTTTATCAAAATCTTAAAATTCTCTCAGTGAGATCAATTCTATGGTATAAAATTATTTTTCAACATATAAATGGCCCTTTGTACATAAATAGACTAGAACACTCTTACAATACTCGTTTTACGTTAAATGAAGGACTAATCGTTCCTAAGCATTTAAACAAATATGGGCAAAGAACGCTTGAAAGGCAAAGACTACATGATTCCAAATTGCTTAAATATGTTACCTGCAGCAAAAAATGTAACGCAAAAATAAATATCATGTTAAAAAATTGGCTCGCTGAAAGACATAGTTTGTATTAGATTCTAAGACAAACAATTTCTAACTTCATACACTTTTTATATATATATTTTTTTTAAATTTATTTTTATATCATGTTACACCTTTTTAGGCTATATTTCTTATGTTATGAGTGTATACAATTATATATATTTTTTATGAATGTAAACAATTATTTCTTAATAATTAATTCAATTTTTGTTATAATCCATTAAGTTAACAGAACCCATTGACAAACTACTTAAAAGTAGTTTATTGGGACTTTTTCTCTGTTTTTGTATTATGTTTTTATTTGATATGTATGTATTATTCTTTGTTTTTAAATGTTTCTTTAAATAAAATAAAAAAAAATAAAAATAAAAAATGTATACAAGAAAATTGTTGTTGTATTATTTTGTCTATGCTTTCACGGAAACAAAAAGTGATTGAATTAGAAGCTCACATTCATTTTCCAAGGTTCATAAAGTCTTAGTAGGAAAGATTGAACACTCATACTTGTCAAAAGCATCTGCCCGCTACACTACAGTCCATACATAATGGATTATGGTAGTTAATCTAGAAACGTTCTATATTAGTGGATTAGAAAACTTTGGACACCAAAAATAAAGACAATACGTATAATATACAGGTTTTTTATATTGAAGATACTTTTTATTATAATAGATTTTAATGTAAGCTGGTACCTACTACCTACATAATGTATTAAAACTATCGGATTCCTGATTGATCTCACTGTTTTGTCAACCTTTTTCCACCATACTATTTTCAGTTGATATTTAGATTGAAACTTAGTAAGCTACTAAAATACGTTACAATTGAATTTTGAACCAAATGTTAATTAGCATTGTTTTGTCAGCAAATAAATGTGTGTTTACAAACCATTAGCGTTAATTATAACTTTCTAGAATTTCACGCCGCCCGCGCCACCGAACTAACCATTTCCCCTTTACCTATTCTGTAGTCAGTCCAAACCGAACTCAACTGAAATCAATAAGGTACAACTTGTACTAGGACAAACCGAGCTAATGTTCCATATACAAAAATTAATATTCTTTGAAATACATAATAAAAGTTAGGTTAACTCTAACTCCTCGGGTATTTTTATATACTTTACGACATAAACATACAAGTCTCCCTTTGTATTACGACGAGATGCATATGATTTAAGCAGAGTTAGAAATAAGTACCACCACGCTTTGCTTTTGCAGCTAAAAGTTTACCATACACTTCCAAATAATTGTAATATATTCCAAAAAGACATTGACCGTAAAGTTTTGCATGTTTGCCTAAAAGATTTGTCAAAGTTATGAAAGTACATGAAAGAAAAACAAAAAATGAAGTGACGATAACCTTTATAAATACGTTTGTGTAATTAGATGGGTTGAGTTTCATATAAAAGTGGTATTTCCACAGTTTACAGAAAAAAATTATCGGTAAGCAACAAAACAGTCGTAAAAAAATTTGTCTGTTTTTTTACATCAGAATTTCAATATGTTTAATGTAATGTGTCAGTTTGTCATGTTAAAATTAATACTATAAAGATTTTCTAATAAAATCTCAAAATACGCGAGGGGTTAAGTATAAACGAAGTCTAAATTTATGTACAGATTTCTATTATATAATTCACATGTAATGGGAATTATATTAATATAACAATTAAATGAAACAAATTACTTTGTGTAAACCACTATAATCATGTTATCATCCTGACGAAAAAACCATCGGTTTTGAAACATGTAGATATTACACGGAGAAAATTCGATTTTTGCCCTAACGATAAACTAACAGGTCTAATGAATAAAATTTCAATCTAAAGATAAATTATCGTTCTGCTACGATAATATATCTTGACGATGCCAAAAAAATTCCTCACACTAATATTATATTAGTTCAAAATTTAATGGTTTACGATTTATTATTATTTTTTTAATTTTTTTATTATTCTAACATAATTCTATTGAAATATTCGTTGTCCGTCATTATATTTCAACTTTATTCGAATGCTTTGCTTATTTAACATGACGCAGAAATAATCTCAATACAATTTCCACAAGCAAATGCTTTTAATGGAAGACTAGTATGAATTAACATGTACCATTCTTAAGTTAATAAAAAAAAAGAATATTATGCGTACGGAACGTACAGTACATAAAGATATCGTTCCTAATATATATTGTGCTTTATTCTTGATAAGTTTACAATATTATCATGTTAAATTCTTCGTATTCTATTTATAACACAATTACGTCATGATGTTCCTCAAACTGGACGAATAAAATACAGTTACTAGTTGTTGGGCCAACTTTACGCCAGTCACACACTCCTGTACTGACGGTGTTATGTTGTACTGTCAAATGGTGTGATTTTTGTTTTCCATCGATTGATATGAGTTTATTTTCATTACAAATCAACAGATAAGATAGTAACATGGTAGTCCAGGCATCGAAGACCAAAAAACACCGAATAGCGGGAATAATTCATGTAGAAGCCAATTTCAGCACAATCGTAGAGGAAGATGTCCCTAACAAGATACCAAAAGTACCGGGGGGTGGGGCTCTAAAGGTCCCTTTTTTCAGTTTTTCGTTAATAACTCGAAAACTACTGCCTCTACTGAAAAAGTGTATATGTACTAAATTATTTACATAAAATTCTCTATAAAAAAAGTTCTGTACACTTTTTTTGCTAGGATAATAATAAAAATGATGCCGCAATATTAAACATTAAACAATTATTCACTAATTTGAATTAAAAATTTATTAAAAAAGAAAATGCGAAAATAAGTAACCCGATATCTATTTTAATAGTTCCGGAACCAGGGAACTGTTCTTACGGAGCCAACCGAGACTCAATGAATAGTGAAAATCCAATGATCGGTAAATTATTATTGGCGGGGAGTTTTGTACAAAAAGGCTGTAAAACTTTGACGTCCTATGATTGGTGCGGGGTGCAAACCCATCACCCATCACCCCATCCTTCCCCAACCCGCGGCGACAGCGTGCAGCGGCAACACGGCGAGGGATGGATATGTGAGTTTTTGTGGCACTAATTGGAAATCAATATGGTAGAGTGCTTTTTAAACATATCGATATCACGTGTGTTAGTTGCTTTTTATTTTCTTCCGTCATATTAGACCATTATGGTCGACTGGAGAATCGCACAAAGAAAGCTTTTAAAACTCCACCATTTAGTTTTTAATAGTCGTTACGATGATGAGAGATTACTGAAAATGGAGATAAGTCATGGCTAATTAAATCTGTTTTTAAACAAAGTTATTCAAGCAAAAAGCTTATATTCTGAATGGTCCCTTCACGTTATTTTGAGATAATTCGATTATAGTTCGGATTTACACAAATTCATTGTATAGTTACTATTATTTAACCTTTTAGTTAATATTATTGTTATTCGTGTAGGAGCTCTCACACGAGGGTTGAGAGCAACAGTGCCGCAAATCTCTCCACCTCCGCCATTACCAAACAATGCGTCTGGTTACTCATCTGACCTTTATCCAATCTGATTAACATGTTAAATGTGACACGTGCTCGTATATTTCAGACATGGAATGTCCGCGCCATTTATTATGGTTTTTCATCATTGTAGATAGAATCAGAGTTCACGGTCAGAACAAAACAGCTTACTATCCAGATGAAACTGTTAAAGAAAACGTACAATACTATTGTAGTGAATTGATTATTCATGTAGTTGCAGCTTCTTTCAATAGATGTCGATGGCTAAGTTAGTAGTACAAAGTTCTGCAATATTTCAACAGAATGTAGGTGCGTATGATATCAGAAGAGTACCATCTACCGTCGTTCGTGTCTTAGGTACGAACGGTTTCGATGATTGCCGAAGGCATTGGCTAGATTGGGCGGGCTCCCCCAATCCGCTCGCAACAGCGCAAGAACTACATGGAACAGAGTCTATAAGGTCGTCTGTCCAGTTTAATATACTTAATGACGATACTTAATGCATTTTTTGCATTGTTTTTATGAGCGTATAAAAATTATTTGTAAACTTCCGTGTTTATTTATTGTTATGATAATATTATTTTTTATCGTAAGACTAAATAAGATAAAATGATATACCTACAACTGTTATTTTTTTAATGCATAAAAGCATATTTGACATAATCACACAAAACTAGTGCAACATAAAACAAAATGTAAGAGACTCACAACACCAATCATCAAACATACTCGTTTCGGTTTTCTATGATGTGCGTTATTATTTTATCAAATGTGTCTGGTTTTCACTCTTCAAAGAGTCATCGATTCAATTATAGAGAGATGGAAGATGAATTTATATATATAAATTTATAAATTTTATTTAATGGGCGAATTTCAAAATTATAGAAGATTGGTGTTGCGATCAGACTTAGAATGAATGGGGGGAGGCAATTTTAGATAAGGCTCGAGGGGGTATTCTAGTCTAAAATTTCGAATTTATTTATTTTTTTAACATATTTTCATTTTTTAGATCTTTAAAAATATGTCCTTAAAAGGATTTTTCGAAATCCTATTATTTTCGGAGTTATAGCTATTTTTGTTGCACGCCAACAAAACCGACTGCGACGAGTTGCGACCGGTTCAGGTCTGGTCGGAACAAATTGAACAATAGATGGTAGACGTTGCCCGACTACCCCATCAAACCCCATCAAACAAAATCTTATATTCTGTACTTATATAATATAAATAAGCTAGTATAATATATATTTTTAACCGATGATCCAAGTAATATACAATATATCAATAAAATAGCGTGTAACTTTACTCAAAACTTTAGACGCGTTTTTCTCGAAACTACATTTTTCAAGCTGGCGTGCAAGATATCTAGAGTTCTACTGAACCGATTTATTTGAAATTTCATATGAACCTTTTCTACATACTCCTTCATGGCACCAAGCAGAATCAGAGAAAAAATTGAATTTTTGCTATTACAAATTATAAAAAGAAAGAAACTAAAAATATTCTTCGTTTATTTTTCAGAGAGCTCGAAAAAACGCCCGAAATTTGTGCTTCTAAACTAGAATACCCCCTTAATAGAAAAGAGTTAAATGAACTCAAATTTATTTCAGAAATTGAAACTGAAGTGACAAAGTAGGTACCTAACGATCTAAAATGTAATTAATTAATTTAACCCTTGTCTTTTTTATTTTGATTATAATAACACGTGTTTTTTCCCAGATCTGCACAGGTTTTCAATATTTTTTGGCGTTCATGAAAGCTTTATTGGGAAGGAATAAATAAATAAAATTTAACACATCATGTTCTGAAAAGGTCGGCGTAATTACCTTTTAGTGTCTTTCAACTTTTTGTAGATCAGGCGCGTTTATCGCTTTATTCACCTGAAAGGGTAGGTCGATATTATTTCAATTTCATTAATGAACCGCCCGTTGGGGGTAGTTTGTAGGCGAACGGTCACGTTATTCATATGGCGTGACGCGTGACGCGTGACGCCTCGGTCGCCTCAAATAACACTTTCTGGGAACATCCAACAATCCGTGTCGAATGATTGATTACATTTTATTTCGGATGTCAACAAAGGCCCAAGAAATGGTTTTGAATCGCGGCTCAGAGACATTAACGGTTCACTTTTTTGGTACAACGGCGTATTAACAATAAAATAACCATATCTATTTATTGATATTTTTAAAATTCAGCAAATTAGTTATTATAAAACGAGAAACTATTTATCAACTTTAAATTTAATAAAAAATAAACTTAAAAGTTTAAAACAATATAAAAATGCTCTTAATAAGAATATAAATTTGGGAGGCGGGAATGCGTTTGCCCACCTGCTGTGGTGGGCCGTACTGGTTGAGGGAGACCTAACTTTGACCTCTCCATCCGGACTGTCTTGCCTTGTACCGCAGTGGGAGGAATCGATTCATACGTCCATCACTCCTGGACATATAGACCCTCAGATTCCTACTCACCCCTCATAACTAGTCAGGAGCCCCAAAGTACCTGAAAAACACCCTCGACTCTGTGCAGAAACGGGCGGTCCGTTTGATATATTCTCCCGTCTTAACAAACGGATTGCAATCTTTAGAGCACAGGAGTCGGGTAGGAATATCCTTGGTTTACCGGTATTTCAACGGAAGATGTTACGAGGAACCAGCGTCATTGATTCCCTCGGCACCAGTGCATGGTCGGGAAACATGCCACATACGCTCCGAACATATGTACACGGTTGACATTTGTCACATGAGAACGGATCGTTTCTACGACTAGTTCTTGAGTTCAACAGCTCGACTGTCGAACGATTTGCCGGCCTCTGTGTTTACTCCTTCCTACAACATGGTCTCTTCAAGACCCATGTTCACTCCTTTCTTTCCTCAAAAATACCCTCCACACAGCATCTTCAAAGATGACTTAGGTCCTGAAGAAAATTTCCTCAAGGCCTCCTGTGTGGAGTTAATGTAGAAAAAAAACTTTTTCTTTAAAAATACCCTCCACACAGCAACTTCAAAGATGACTTGGTCCTGAGGAAAATTTCCTCAAGGCTTCCTGTGTGGAGTTAATGTAAAAAAAAAACTTTTCTTTCCCTAACTTCCTCGCTTTCCTTTCCCTAAAGAAACCGTCCATACCTCCAGCGTAGAGATAATGTAAAAAGGACGAAAAATACCAATATTTTCCTACTGTATCTACTGCGTAAACCTAGGTTTAAATAAAAATGTAAATACATGACTTGTATTTTGTAATGTACGAGTATTTCCGTAAATACTGTTTGATTTCATAATGTGAACGTATATGTAAACAAGAAATATTTTTTCAACTAACCCCAGGAGTAAATACCTACGCAATGACCTTGTCTATATGGGATTTTGTCGTTATCAACATTATTTACATATTAACAATACAATATATTTATTGTTAGCAGGTATAATTTGTAAAACTCCATTTTTATTTTTTATATATAAAAGTATTATTTAATTTATAAAAACAGTTTATTTTTAAACAAGTTTTGCTATGTAATAGCTCACTTACAGACGATACATTTATAGCATAATAGACATACACTTAAGGTAGAATCATACCGGGTCGACGTACGTACGCATCGCTACGCCTTACAATGCTTAGCAACCATACATTTTCTATGAAAATGGCCACAGACATCGCACGTCGCGATGCGTGTGGCCATTGTGATTCTAAAACATACATTTTCATTGAAAATATATGGTTGCTATGTATCCCAGATATTGTTAGCGATGCATACGAACGTCGACCCAGTATGTATTTACCATTACACTTACAGATGATAATACATTTATAGCATAAATGTATCGTCTGTAAGTGGAATACCCACAGCTTGATAATGCCTTTGGAAGGTGAAACAGCTGTAACACGTAATAATAATTACATAGCAGAACTTGTTTAAAAATAAATTGTTTTTATAAATAAAATAATAATATTATAGGAAATAATCAAAGATACAAATCAAATTGATGATTTATGTAGAAAATGTATGGCTTTTCCGGAAACTATAGAACATATTATATCAGGATGTTCTATATTAGCGCCGTCTGAGTATACATTTAGGCACAATCAGGTTTTAAAAATAATTCACCAAAGTTAGGTAATTAAACATAACTTGATTGACTGTCATAATATAGTACCATATTATGAATACGAACCAAATTCATTTTTAGAAAATAATTTCTTTAAAATTTATTATGATAAAACTATACTATCAGACAGACCAATTGGTCATAATAGACCTGATATAATTTTACATGACAAAATTTAAAAAATAACTTATATTATTGATGTAGCTATTCCAAATTCCTGTAATATTCAAAAATCTGTTTCTGAAAAAATAAGAAAGATACAGATTTAGAAAATGAAATTAAAAGAATTTGGCATTCTGAGACTATAAAAATATTACCATTTATTATTTAGGCTTCTGGCATTATACCTAGCTCTTTCATTACAAATTTAGGCATATTAGATTTGTCAAAGAATTTGTATATAAAAATGCAAAAATCAGTCATTTTAAATACATGTAGGATTACGAAAGATTTTTTAAATATTCATATTGAGGGATCAGTAGGATTTATCGGTCAAATTAGGATTTCCACAGAGCCGAACCCTCTGATATGAAAATATTATATTCCCATTTAATAGTTTGGTAGATTAACGTGTTGTTCTTGTATTGTTTTGTATTAATTATACTTATATAATACACTTGCATAACGTGGATTTACTAGATGATCATTTATAATGAAAAGTGTATGAAAGGGTTTAGTTTTTCCTATGGGAAAAACTAAACCCGGACCTGAAAATCTGGTGCGTAAAAAAAAAATATATATAAATATATATATATATAAAAATAATAGCTTCTGCCCGGGACTTCGTCTGCGCAGGATTAGTATTTCGAGTAGACTATTTTCTTTTAATAGGTCTTTTAATACTCTTTTTAACTTTAACGAAGGACTAATTGTACCTAAGCATACAAATAAATATGGACAAAGAACGTTAAATTACATTATTCCCAGTTGTTTAAATATGTAACCTGCTGAAATTAAAAACTGTGCCCAAAACACATAATTGGTGAATTTACTGAATACTTGGCTTACGGAAAGAATTTATTTGTATTAGCTTACAATGACATATTATTCTAAATACTTTAAAATTGTTGCTTATGTTTTTCATAATTGTTCTTTTATCTTTTTATAAAAATATTGTATTTCTGTAATGAGTTTAATTTTATTTTATATGAATACTTGTAAAAATGTAACTATTACATCACTATAATAAAATCTTTAAGGTAAAGAACTCGTTAGTCAAACTACTAAAAAGTAGTTTATCGGGACTTTTTGTCTTTTGTAAAGTATATAAAATAAATAACTAAAAATAAAAAAAAGATATATGTTTATACAAAAAATCATAAAAATTGATTCTGCGGTGAAGGAGTAAAAGACAGACAGAGTTAATTTGAGATTGTTCAATGTGTAATCTATGTAAATTGAAAATGAGAATTTTTGAAGATGATTCATAATATGAAAAAGTTATAAATAAATAGTTAGTTACTGCAATACACTTAAAAACTTCCACACTCCGTCACTGTCCACAACTCCGCGCTACCCCCTCCTCGCTACCCGCGCCTATCCACGCGATGCTTTATCGTTTATTAACATTTTTTACTCTAAATATGACCAGGAATCGCTGGTTAAAGTTTATCGGGTACTTGCGGACACAACCTGTATATTTTTTTTCTTTTCTTAGTTAATATTTTTTTCTTTTATTCTCAGTAGTTCAGATAATGTTTTATCTTTTTGTTTTTTCTTACCGCTTGTAGAGAGGATTATTTGTTTTTATGATATAATAGCGAATACCCGGCATGTGTTGAAATGCAACTCAAAGGAGTGTTTCTGTTTTATTTCGGTTTATTTAAGTGCTTTTGGATACCTACTCAGTATTTTGTTGTGTATTCTGTCTGGTGCGTACACGAAGGTAAGCATAGCTTTCCGTGTGGGAAGCACAGATTTTAAAAATTTACGCCCTGATACGCCCTACCGCTACTTAATTCCTCCTCTGCCCCTACCTTGTTTCTAACCCCTCCACTGCGTGTCGTTTCATATGCGTCCGCATTCCTGCCCTATTCCCCGTACGCACATCTTTTTGTTTATTTAATCTTAATATATTTATTTTAGTAATATATTTATAAAGTATAGTTTATTAAACTCGCGCGCCACCTATTGTATTTTTTTAATAAAAATTTCTTAACGCCAAAGCTTACCATTATATATAGAAACATTTGTGGGCACGTGCACAACAAACCACCAAAGTTATAACAATGGCATAGGAATGAATGACAAACAAAGAAACGTTCATTTTTATATACAAAGGACATAGGTATCTAAGTACTAAGGATGCATCAGCATTATGTTAATAAAAAATATTAAGTTGAATTTCTGAAAAAGTTGACATAACTTTCTTAAAACCCTTTTCTATTTAATGGATTATAAAAAGAAAATTATTTTTAAGAATCTTTATTTATGAGCAAACTAACAAACTGGGGTGTCTATGAAATATTTATTCGATATATTTTTGACATTGGTGTGGTACTTAGCGTGGGGTGGTATTAAGAGATACCTCAAAATCCCGACCCACTACTTTAAAATGGAGTTTTTGGCTACGTAATATATTATATGGTAGTTAACTTTAAGTGCAACCATCACACCTGGAGCTGCCCTGTGATATACCGCCCTCCCAAACACCGCCCTCCCAAACACCGCCCTCCAAAACACCGCCCTCCTTCGAGACTAAATTAAATAGGCACTTTCACCTTCCACCAAGGTATTTATTTATTGTTCCACCTTTACCACCATTCCAATTATTTTACACATTCTCCCTAACCACATCTTTCAAATTTGAGAGTTTTTAATTCAGTATCAATAAATATGCTGAAAAAAAATGAATATTTTGATTTAAACTTTACGAGATTTTCACCGGCAATGGTTTCACAGGAACAGCTGTGAGGTCTTTTTATAAAAAAAACTAAATTTTGGATTTGAGGCCAAAATACTCAACGAAACTGAATAATTATTTATTCATTCATAAGATATAGTAAATATCTAGTACGGATTTGAGCTTTGTTAATTTTATGTATTTCTGTTTCAAATTATAAAATTTAGGCCAAGAACTTGATATTTCACGATTTTAGAGAAAACTTTAGCAAATAATTATTTGTTATTTAAAGATATGTAATTGTTAAAAAAATTATTTTGCTCTTAAGTTGCAATAAATAAAATAGCTCATACCCGTATTAGATATTTGCTGCAACTTTAGATCAGAAAAACATTATTCAGTTCACTTTTATTGGATATTTTGGCTTCAAATCCAAAATTAGGTTTTGTATGAAAAAAGTAGCGAGGCCGTTCCTATTAAGCACATGAACACAAAATGTGCATAAATATCAAATTAAATAAATTCAAACGATAAAATGATTGCTTTCTCAGAATATTTTTTTACTTTATTCAGAGTTGAATCCACAAAGCTTGTTTATAGCTTGATAAAATAAATATTTTCCATCTTTGAAATAGAATTTAAACATCTAATATACCATTAATAGTAGTGTGCATTCAAGTAATTTATATAAATGACTTGGTAAAATACTTCCTAGAAACCAATTTAAATTGACTATTTGAAATATCGAAATCTGGGAAATTACTCACGATTCAGTCAGTTTCAGTGAGCCATCGAAGTCAGGAGGAATATATCATGAAATACTATTCCCAACTCTTTAATAAGTCACCGGAACAGGTTAGTTGGAAGATTACCAAGCACTTTTCTTTTCGCCCATATCGATGACCGTGCTAGGGCGGCAAAGGGACCAATATAATATATGACGCTCATAACTCACCCGACTGGTTCTGTTGGTGGGTGTTGGAGGAGTACCCAGTACCAAGTCCACCTTCTTTCACACGTCAATGCTTTCAGGAATATTGCGTCAAATTTCAATTAAAAATTCTGAAACAACTATACGATTTCAGCAAAATAACTACATGAAAAATATGTACGTTATGTATACGGTATGTAGGTTAATCTCGGTCTAGAATACTAAAAATAATTTTCAACATATTTCAAAATTAATTTTTGACTGATCCGTAAGCTTTGAATCGTTCCGGTTAAATTTAGTGCCGTTTAAACCAAAAACGATTTATATAAAAAATGCGATCAACCCTTATCAAATCTTAGAGGAAATATTGGTTTTGATTTATTATATTAAATAATAGATAATTAGAAACACACTTTTTGGACGCAAGGTTTACTGTAACGGTTCACAGTACCTACTACCTATTAGTCTTATTAAACAAAGGGATGAACAAAAAAATCAATACTACATAATATATGATGGAAATGACACTGTGAATTTTTTTAAACATTAGTTCCATGTAGGAGACCCTGAGTAATTGTTACCCTTGTTACCCATAATAATTGTTACCCTTTGTGCTACGCATAAAAATCTTTTCTTAAACGTTAGTTTATCAATTAAAAATAATACATTTTTCCCGAAATTTATTTATTATTTATTTTAAAAAGTAAAACAAAAATAATAATTATTGCTTATAATAATTGTTACCCTTTGTGCTATGCATAAAAATCTTGTCTTAAACGTTAGTTTATCAATGAAAAATAATATTTTTTTCCAGAAATTTATTTATTATTTATTTACGCCCTCGTTAGTATTCAGTGGAACAAATATCTAAACAACTGGCATTTATAGTCATATTACATAGTTACAAGGGAACACGGAAATGAGAAAACAAAGCATGGTAGTTAGCATAAAGCACACTACGGCACTTGTAAATTTAAAACAAATCTATAAAGTAAACAATGTTTAAAAACACATTTTAAAAAAGATTTTGTTTTTCAACCTCACGCACTTGCGCTTTTCAGGGTTATTTATTCTCCAAATAGGTATTTCATAAACCGTGTTTGGTTTCAATTTCCATTTTGTATGAGTAGCATTATAAAGAAAATGTGTACTGTTTCATTTTTGTTATTTAAGTCAATACTTTCACATCGTTTACTCTTTCTGTGACTGCATATATAAAAATATCTTTTTCATGCTATACACTCTTAACAATTATTTATACACAATATGAGCATGTAATATAATTTTCTGTAGTATTTCCTTTAGTGTTACGTTTACACGCATTGCCATGTTTTTTTATGTAATACGTTGCGTATTGCATTGAAAAAGCATATCACGAAAATAATTACTAAAATAATGATTGCTTCTTGCCAGAATTTTATGGCGACAATGTGTGAAATATTAATAAGTTTAATTAATTAACAAGTAATTTTTTTTTGAATTCTCATTAAAAATGAACGGCGATTTCATAACAATAATAAAGTTATTCCCTAGATGCACTATTTCAGGGCCGGCCAACCCGCGGCCCGCGATTATTAAAATTTTACGTCCAGCCAGCGATCATTACAGTAAACCATTAACTTCTTCCGACTTAACTATTCATCAAATTTAAATAGTCATATACAGACTCACAGTGCAGAAAACCATCCTTGTGTCCCGATTTTAAATATTCATATTCAGAAAAGTCCATTTAAGAGGCACATGCGGATTCATAGTGGAGAAAAAACACTCTCTTGTGACAACGGAAACTGTTCATGTTTATAAAAATCTGATTAAATAGTCACACACTGACTCGTAATGTGGAAGAACAAATCTGGTGTCCGTAATTTGAAATTTACAAGTAACAGAATAACGAAATTCATTCCCCGGTTGTGACTATAGATATAAGTACGTATTTAACCTGTGCGATTGGTGCAATTTGGGTTGGCCAGGCCAGCACCAGATGCATATTTGTAAAAAAGAGAACATTAGTGTCGTGTGACAGAGAGTTAGGGTTTTACGGTCTAGCTGTGATTAGAGAATTTGCACTCAAAAAGAAGAAGATGGGAGATAAGACAATGCGAACGTGGGAGCGAGCACGCTAACATTAAAAACCATAAAATTCATGCGAAAATAATTGTGAAAATGTTTAATAAAGGACGACTTGTTTGAAAAAGAGCAAACATCTCGTGGGGATGTGTCAAGTAGCGTTTCAAGAAACATTATGATTTTTTTCATACATAAACTTGTAAAATAACAGAATCAAACGTGTTAATAATAATTTTTGGAGCATACTTTGCGATTTATTTCTATCGAGGGAATTTCAAATAATTACCTTTTCGGCGTGGGGAATGTATAGATGCTATCTTAAAGAATAACATATATTTTTTTAAGAGCTTAAAACTTTAAACGTTTAAGGAAAACGTGTCAGAAATTGGGAGAGCGGCCCCTTAAGTCACTGAGAGATTTGGGTGACGGTGTGCATTTGAAATTGAAAACAAAGATGCCATTGTTATCGTAGACTTGTGAAACAATTACCTGCATAATAGTTCAAAGGATTATCATTCTAAAGGCTGTCGCAATCATAAATAAACGATATGCTCACACGAGGCACGCACACCAACACAAGGAGCGTCCCGCGATGTCACGGCGAGCCAACTGACCTTCACAAGGGATTATCTGCTTGTACTGTACACATACCTGATACCTGCCACCACTGGGTCATGTGTCACCGCGCCCTGCTGCAGCCTCTACCTACACACACCTCTACAGCCAGCGAGGTATTTATAGGCCTATAAGGCCCCAGAGCTCACTGTAAGTATTATGTCTACGTTTATAAGTGGATCAAATAGCCTCCTGTCCGCTTCTACAGCAACCTCATTGCAACAACCCCAAATAATCGATCAAATATTAGTGGATGGAGAAGCTTATTGTTATTTATGTTTTGTTTATAATATCATCAGATTACGAAAGTTATAATACCTATGAACCTATCTATCGAAGTTTCGGAGACAATGTTAATTCAGAAGTAGATACGCAGGAATTACTACCAAAAAAAATATTATAATCAAATTAAGCATCGTTACATTTAACTACTCGTTAGTTAATCAGCCAATGGTCATTAAAATGTATTTTATTTTGCCGATACCCGGCATGCGTTGCTATGCCAATTAAATACATAAATTGTTTCTCCCTTCGTGTCATTTCCCATTCGTCCCCATTCCCCTTCCGACTTCTCTTCCTCTTCCCCTCCCGCGTCCCCTTCCCCTCCCGCATTTCTTTTTCACCTTTTCACCTTCCCGCGTTACCCCCCCCCTCCCCCGCTCACCCCTTTCTTGCGAACCCCCCCCCCCCCCTCACGCATTTCGCTTCCACCTTCTTCGCCATCCCCTCTCCCTCGTCCCCCCTCCCACGGAGCCTCCTTCCTTAATTCCTTAATCGACCCTCCCGCATACCTCTCCCCGCAGCCTTTTTTTTCTTGCCCCTTAACTCCATAAAATACACCAATTTTTCCAACAACTAGCGTGACCGATTTGATTTTTTATGCAAATTTCATAACGCCAGAGCACTCCAGTGTATATATAGAAATATTCACAAGCATGTTCACAACAATTCAAAAAAAATTAATAACAATCTGATGAAATTTTAATCGCAATCGTATGAATAGTATAGAAAATAATTTCATAACGCCAGAACTCACTATCCTAACAAACAAACAAATATTATTTTTTATATAATAGATAAGAACGTGGAAATAGAAAGAAAATACGAACAAACAGCGCAACGAAGAAGTCTTTTTTATCGATTCAGTGCCTCCGCTGACAAGGCAACTGAAAAAAACCTGTTGGCAACTAAACGACTCGCGACTCGCACTGCTAGTTGCTACGATGACAGCTGATTGTTCTTCGTCTATGGTTAAATAAGCTGAGATAATTATTGAAATCGTAAAATTGAGTAGGAAGTTTGGTTGGAAATAGCAACCAGCAAGTTTTAGTTTGGTTTCAGTGTCTTCAGTGAGCGGATCGCCTACAAGCTTACTTTTTCAATTGACCTTCTATGATTAATAATGTAACGGGAATAACATTACCAAGAAAAAATTGTACAAAAAATCTAGTAGGAGATGGTTGACTAAGATAAAATAAAGCTGTAATAATTAAGAAAGTGCAAATAAATAATGTCGCCGATAACTGTGTTGTTATTAATAGTTTGTTGAACCCTGTCAATTATTAAGAACGTAACATTAAGTTAAATAATTCCTGTAAAATATTGTAATCTACGATTTTATTTTATTCCGTGTTAATAAATTAATAAATGTGGAGATAGGTTTAAATATGACCGCCAAAGCTAAAACTATCACGATATACTTACTAATGGCACGTGGCAAGTGACACGTGGCATGTGACACGTGGCATGTGATGTGGCCGGGTGTATTGTCGGCGAAACAGTCTTGCGCCTTGTTTGCCAAATAAATCAATATTCATACCCTTTGCCTCCATTGTGCTTAACTGTACTCTCCACACGTCATACTCCCATTCTACTTGGAATTTATATATAACTTGAGATTGCAGGTGGTAAACTGATCAGGTACAAGAACATCGGGGTTCGATGGAAAATGAGAAATCCAAAACAAATTATTACCTAAAATTCGTTTTTTTGTAAATTAACAGAAATCTTTTTACTTCTATCTGTTTAAATAAAAGGCAATGTTCGAATGTGTGTATTGATAGATGTATCAGTGTGATTTCACAAAAAAGTCAATGTTTCTTCTCATTAGTGCCAGGAGTGATAAGAGAGTGGTTTTAATAGTAAAATACATAAGTAGGGGACGCCCAAAGAAGACATGAATGGTTTTCTTAGTTGATATACTTCAACTAAGAACTACCAACAATATCAATTCATAACGCATATTTTTATTGGCCGCAGTATTCATAATTGCCCGATTCTTCCCGAATTTAATGATAGTGTCTAGAGTGTAGATAGTATCAGGATAGTACTCCCATTTTTCAATTAATGTGCGACATCTATTGACTTATCTGCAAGTCTTGTATAATTTTTTGTTTTGTTTTTAGAATAATTAATGAGTCAAACCTCAAATGGTAGTTTTTAATCATTGAAGACAATATTAGCGAATTCTGAATGGTGGCTTTATACTAGGGCGATACTAAGAGTATCTTCAACTCTCAAAAGTGCCGCAAATATACCATATATTATTTAAAATTAATAAATTGTTAAAACACAAATCAATCAAAAATTTATCTGCGCACGATTTGAATCCGCGACCACCGAGCGAGAGCCAATATTTTATCAGAAGCAAGAAATGTTCAATTCCTGTATTTTTATTAAATTAGTATAAAATGATTGAAAGTTGTTTTTAAGGATTATTAAAAAAGATAATAGTTTAATTAATTTCCGCAATCTATTCAGTTTCTTGAATCCAAACTATTTAAGATTTCATGATCAGTTGAGATAAATGATAAATCACTTGGTCTTTTTTGATGCATTGCCGATCTTATATATTTTCATATGATAATTAACTTTCACCAAATTTTTTTAAAGCAAAAAGTACCTTTCACCAAATTTAACTTAAACCGGCTGAGTATTCTTAACGTCAATGCTGTGCTACGAAAAGTTGAAATTAAATCATTTTAAAAAGGAGATTGTAAAAGGGTGTATGCAGTGGCGGGCACTTATTTGATGGTGGGGACAGATATTTTTTACATATACTTAGTACATCCTGCACTGTAATCTCACTACCCGGAGAATATAATATAAAATTTCTTCAACAAAAAATTTCATGGTCAAATCATTAATCGGATGTCTAAATACAAAATAAATTAAAATGTCTATGGATATACAATTTATAAAACAGAATAATAAAAATAACGCCTTATTTGCTAGATTATCATCGAAGTTAATTTGAACGCGAGCAATTCCCACCCGAAACTACCCAACTTTTGTTAGGTGGGATTTATCGGACTGTCCCATACTAGTGCGCATACGTGGGTCTCGGATTCCGCTCTATCGCAAACGAAACGCAAGGAATGCACGAACTGCTTAAAGGGACAATACGGATGGTACCCCCAGTGCGCAGTAGGTTCTGCGCACTGAGAAATGCACTCTTCTTATGGTTCGTGCGCTGATCGGCTGTCCGCTGGTCAGCGTGAGTGTTCACCGGTTCGCTTTAATTTGTTGTATATTTTCTGCAAAATGCTAATTGCTATTATTATTTTTTTTTCCTTTATTCGTAACCTTTTTTTATACAGTTTTTTTTACATGCTTTTCGACTACCACACTAGACACATGTCCGTATTATGGTAGTCGAAATTTAAATTTAACAAAACAATATCTGATTAAATTGTTTTGTTAAATGTAATATATTTGTATATGGTTCACCAGTTAAGTAGGTTGCACAGAAATAAAACAAACCGTAGACAGTTGATTTTTATAAGATAAAATAAATATAAATGGGCAAATAAATAAATGACTTTACTTGTTGAAATAATGTAAAAAAAAAAAAATTTATTAATCACAAAAAGTTTTTTTTTTTAACCGAATTTAAATGAAAAAAAAACTGAATAATAAAGCGAATGAACTTAATTTAATGATGTCAGGCATTTTTTAAAGTAGTTCCTTTCCTTTATAAATAACCAATTCTGAACATTTATGAGATAAAGATTACAAGTTTTTCATTTTCCTACGTCAATGCTCGCGAGTTGAACATTTTGGGAGCAATATAAGAGAACTGTCATTGGGCGAAAGCTGTTTCCGTTGAGGGAATAATACATTTTAGGTGTGACGAGTAACGGGTGTTAATTTTGTGTTGTGTTTTTTTGTTATCAGATCCTTTTTCCACATGTATATGAGAATATGTTTAAAGATTTCATTAATTTTGTTAAAAGATTTCATTAATTTCGGCGAAGACCGTTATTTCTTTTAGTAGTTTTCGAGTATAACTGGTGGGGACTGTCCCCACTGTCCCTCTGTGAAGAACCGCTACTATGTTTGGGTCACAACATTAATTTTATAGAAAATGCAACTGTAAATCATTCGTATCATTATGAATACTAGAATATTTAATGTAGGGCTTTGCATTATTTTACAAAAAAAAATTATTTCGTATAAATCAAATATGATAATAATGAAATATCGATTAGAAATAACGCGTACGATCAAAAACTAATACAAGAGTGTGAAATGTATCGGGAGCATCTCCTATCCTTATCCTATATTCCTCTTCCTCTCCTCCTTACCTAAATTTAATTTTAGAATGTAATAAAAACTACATCTCCAATCAACTTTAACACAGGAAAAGTTTTTGGCTTGACTTTATTTAACAATGAATGTAATTTTCTCTATATTTTATGTACAGGTTGACGCAAAAGTTATTTGTCTTTTACAAATATATATTTTTTTAAATTGTACCGGATTACAATGAAGAAAATAAATTTACATATAATCTTGAACGTTTATTTTATTACTTCTTCAATCTACGCAAAATTATTTAGTGGCATCATTTTAATTAAATGAAGCAAATTACTTAAACCACTATATATACTATACAAACATGTTATAATATCTACATGTTTCAAAACCGATGGTTTATTCGTCAGGATAACATAACAAAATAAACAAACGAGAATAGACAAAATGAACAACAGACAACATTATTATATAGAGTGGAAATTAATTACTTAAAAATATCATAAAAAACAATTATATAAAATGAAATATAAAAATTATTTTAGAACATGTAAATATTACATTATATACCTACTAAAATATTTTTTTAACAAAATTTACAAAGAAGATCAGGTTGTTCAAACAGGAAAAATAAATTATTATAAATATAAGTATTAAAATGAAAATAAATTTCAGAGATAGCCATTTTAAAAATATATTTAAGGTTTTTGAATAATAATTATTATTCTGGATTTGCCGATCACATTTTAGAAACAAATCATTCTTTTGATATTAATAAAGGGTAAAAAAATTTACACACAAACACAACAGATGTACAATTATTATTAGCCAACCTAGAAATTTTTGAAAATCATGCCAACAGTCAATCCTTGTTAATTTCTAGGCAGGGACGAGAGTTTTCTACAAAATTTTATTAATAACTTGCGAGTACCCGGCATACCTCTGGAATATATTTAAATCGCAAGTTAAGTCAAATTTGAGCAAAAAGATGTTTTAGTTCCAAAATAAATAAACAATACTTAGTATGCCACTTTGAGAACAAGAGTTAACCTTACTTTTTCAACATTCTAACTCTGAGAAAATCATCTGAAAATTGTTAATTGCGTCGTATGCCAAGAATCTGAAATTAAACAGCAAAATCTCATTTTATTCTGACAAAAGTATATGTATAGTATATACATACGTTAATAGGAAAACAATATGAAAAAGTTAACGTGATTTATTTTTGGGTTATGATATCATCTTGCGATACCTCTTCCTTTAGCCAATGTTTCGGTAAAGACGAAGGTAGTGCAAACACGGCATAAAAACCTAAAAATAAATTCCGATAATATTTTCTTGCAAATTATATCCAATGCGAAAAAAGGTTAAGTTTATAATCAAACAAAGTCTTCCCTTTTCCCAGTTTACCTTTGCATTTCCATTACAAAATATTTTTTTAGTTAACTCCTTGATACTCAAACCCCCATTATAGAATTAAATCCTTAAAATCAGTTTTGTTAAACCGCATCACATAGTCGTCGTATCATGCAAATTACCGCCGACCACAGCAGCGCCATCTGCTTCGAGCTTTCCAGATTACTTGCCATTCATATAATTTCCTTCCAGAAACATTAACGTAGAAGGGTATTATCCCATTCTAGGGAAATGAAGGTATGATGTGTAAATTTAGCGAACATAGCAGATTTTTTTATTAAGAATAAATAATGATCTGAATAACCAGGTACTTTCCTCATCTAACTCTTTCCCATCTCCTTCCCCTCCCTTTCAGAATCACAACTTACCCCAATTGGTAATAGTATTATAGTCTAACTTGCTCCAGACAGAGCAGTAATTGGGTCTCTTGTGCGATATTAACCGCCCTAGGCCTAGGAACTAGGAACCTACGTTCATGGTGATTGTACCATTCTGCGCTATCCCGTATCGCTTTTTTATATTTTAAAATTTATTATTTTAATTCACCTATTGTAAATTCATATATTTTGACAAAATCTTATCAGGTATGAGGATTTTGCGGAAATAACCAGAAGGTGGGGCGGTTAATATAAAAATTTTGAGATGTGTAATCTTGTAGATATTAAATATTTGTTTTACTATATCTTTAAGGTAAAAAGCAACGTAAAAAGTAAGTACGAGTATTAATCTTTTAATAATAGGTACTATTAAGAACGTAAAATGCACGCTTCACATCAAGTTATTAAACTTTGAACACCCTTTCTCAACCACAAATTGTAACTTTCCTTAAAGTAACCGCTATGCGTGTAACAAACAAATAATGTACTTATGTACAACATTTCTCTACATTAAAAAAGTTATAGCAATAACCTCTATTTCACATTTTACATGTCTCAAGTTTAAATAGGTATTTTACATAAAAAGGAAATAGAATATTTTTACCTGAGAAAGTCGCCTTTCCGTATTTTTCAGAACAATTGCAGACGTTGCAGTTCTTGAACAAATATTTAAACTTACATAGGTACGTACATACGTAAAGTGTCTATGACAATAATCACACACTGCGCCGAAAGAAAACAGAGTAATAACTTCAACGTCGCTACCCAAAACACTTAAATTATGCACTGTGTGCAAGTTTACAAAAAATAAAACACACTTTTAAGAATTTACACACACAAAGAAAAATAACCGACTTATTAATTGAGAGGTCAACAAAAATGCATTGTTATTAAAGTTAAACACAATAAAATCTATCACGAGGAGCGCACGAGTTTGCTGGGTGAACCTCTCGTAAAGTAGACGTGAACAAAGTGGGAAGTGTGTCGCGTGAACATGTTTGTATCGTATACCGGCAAGGGCCTTGTGCCTTGTGCGCGTAGGGGCTTCTCTGCCTTCATGCGTCTAGCCGACTCCCGGCACCCGACTCCCGACACTCCACTGCCTAGTCCAGCCTCTCCCTCTCTCGCTATCTCTCTCCCTCTCTCCGAACTCCGACCCTCGGCTAACTCCGGCGAACCTCGGTCTCGAGAAGGGGACGGTATTAGAACAGGGGCGTTCGCGTTCAATTCTATAATGTTATTATTATTTTTTATAAATTACAGTTTTTCAACTACCACACTGGGTTAATTACCGTGTTGTGATAGTTATTAAAATTTCAGTAAGAGAATGCGAAGGAACTCTTTAATATAGGCCTTAGCAGACACCTTCCCACTCCTCATACAATACAAATAGACAAAGTATGTTATAAATGGCCAGGGCAACTTGCTTGCGGATTGCTGTACAAAGAAATTTTTGTTTAGGTGTTTTTGAAAACATTTTTTCCCTACCCAAAAAAGGAGACTTCTTAGTTAATATAAATAGTCAGGTAATCTTTTTATTACCCACAGGAGGTAAAAATTGAGAGGCGGAAAGCACGCCGTTATTTTTTATAAAAAGTAGAGTTAAATTCAAAATAAAATGATTTCCACTTCAAAATTTTACTAGAAACTAGAAAATCGGTAATAATAGCCAAAGCATTTAGCATTTAGTCACATTTTAAACAATAAAAGGGAATTCTATGTATGTGTCCATCTTTTATGTTATTTTAATTATTTGACTCTTTAAAAGTACATCCTACACACTATTTACAAGTTCAAATCTTACAAACATTGGATATGCTAGGTGTTTGTCCGCACATTCATGAATGTATTCAGTATTCACTGAAACTGTGGAAGCAGATGTAGGTGTGTTTGAATCCGAACCGCCCCCGCCGGCGCTGGAGCCGGAGCGCGGTGTTTCCCCGCGGCCCACATCCGCTACGCCGCCGTAGCCCCGAGCGCCGTAGAGCCATAGAGCCCTAGACACCCCGCAGCTACAATACTCCTAGTCTACGGTCTACGCCACAATCGATTGGAGGTAGGTTTTCATGTCGCACTAAATAATAACAATGAGTACAGTACATCACGCATCGCACAACACACATCAGGTACGAGGTACTATTATGGCTTTTTCTGCAATACCCAAAACATTTGATTGGGACAATCTTCTAAGAGGAACGGCTGCGCGACCTGAAATAGGTGTGATAATATATAATGTGTGAAATACACAAAATTTTATTTTGGTTTTGCGGCCAAATTACTCAACTTTATTTGCACCACTATTATATAAACATGATACGAAAAATTAGTGCATATTATAAGAATAAATAAGAATAGAAAAAAAATATATATGAAATTTTTACCTAATCAATATTATATCAAAATTAGTGCATATTATAAGAATAATAAGAATAGAAAACAAATATATATGAAATTATTACCTAATCAATATTATATTCAAAATTTTACTTTCATAAATTAAAACAACAGCATCAAAATTAATCAAAAGATATGGAAAATGTCTTGTACGGATATAAACTATTTTATTTATTAGTATTTTAAATTATAAAATTTAGACCATTCAAGAATACAACAACTATTCATGATTTTTTTTTCAACTTTTCATTCCTCTTATGCGTTGCGTTATATATTCAATATCAACTATTACCCAAGCAACGTTTTATTATAGCAGTACGAGTGATTGTTACTATTGTCTGGTTATTCATAACTCGGGAATGGAATATGCTCCGAGGAACTAGCGTCATTTATCCCTTCGGCACCGGTGCATAGTCGGGAAACACGCCAAATGCGCGCCACACACGGTTGAGATTTGTTACTTTAGAACGGGTTTCTTCAAGACCCAAGTTCACTCCTTCCTCTCCTCATAAAGACCCTCCACACAGCATCTTCAAAGATGACACAGGCCCCGAGGGAATTTTTTTTTCTCATTTTAAATCATGTTTAAAAAACTTCTTATTCACAGGAGAATTTTAATATTGTGCATGAAACAAAAAATCTTCATTCCCCCACAAATGGAAAAATAAGCCATGGAAAAAAGTGCTTTTCGTAAGCTTTTTTATTCAGTACTAGCTGGTACCCGGCATGCGTTTCCATGCCATTTAATATAGATATTTTTCCCCTTGTCCTCTTCCCCTCTCACGTTCCCACTCCTCCTCCTCACTCCCCCCCCTTCGCCCCGTCCCGTGAACCCCCCTCCCGAGTTCCCCTCCACCCTCCGCCCTCCGCCATACGCCCTCCGCCCTCCGCCCTCCCGGGTTCCCCTCCCCCCTAATGCCCTGTTCTGACTGGGAGAGTATTTTAGTCGAATAGCTAATATTTTAGTAACTAAACGTGTCCGAATACCACAATTTTAGTAGAGTAGGCTAGTTAGCTCTTTAGAAGATTGAAACGATTTGGTTCTATTTTTTCGGCGAGTAGAGTCCCCCTCCACGCGTCCCTGCGCACTGACATGCGCAGTTTATTCGTGGACGCAGACGCGCGCAATATGTCCTTCCTGTTATAGCGAAAATACAACTCTAATATTCTATATTTTTGCGGCTATTAATCTATTTTCATGGCCAGGGTATATTTATTTTCATCTCACTAATTTATTCTTCCACCTCTTCTAAAATAAGCATTACGATCAGCTTAATTAGCGTATTTACTTTATTGCGTTGCAGCCCGTCATGTCGCGACGCGACGTGACGGGCTGCAACGGGCGACATTACTAATGAATTCTACTTGACAGCAGTGCGAACACTTTTTGGTGGGTCGAGTAGCGGTTACTCTCCACTCGACTTACTACTTGTCAGGTCAGAACAAGGCATAAGGGACGAACGTCAAATGTTTGACAGGTAAGTGTAGAACAGTTTATATGGGAAAATGTGGTTTTTACTATCTTTCTTGCAATTGTTCCATATTTTCTCCCCGTTTAAACCTTCCTTGGACGACGACAAACATTTAAAAACCAAAATCAGCTAAATTGGTCCAGCCGTTCTCGAATTTTAGCGAGACAAACGAACAGCAATTGATTTATATATCTTATCTTAATATATAAAACGAAGTCTGGTTAGTTACACCATTTATAACTCATTAACGGCTGCACCGATTTTTATGTCATATTAAAACATAGTTTTAATATTCTCCTGGCGAAGAAAGGATTCTTCCGAAACCGGTTGAGTGTTATTAAAATTTAAAGTGGTCTAAAACAAATTTATATATTTTATTGTAAATTATGGCGAGCCCCAAAGTTAATGCTTATTACGAATATGATATAATATTTAAATTCCACATTGTCATGCGCATTCTTCTAGCATGCCCAAGGAATGATTATTTTAATTATTTATTTTTTATTATTTCATCATTTTTTATAAGTTTTACAGTTTTGACATTTTTTTAACTACCACACTAGGCTAGTGTCCGTGTTTTGGTAGTCAGATATGAAATAATTAATACAGAACTAAAAATTTATATTATCTGTTAACATATCATTTAAATGAGAATCTTTTAAAACTATCAGAAATGAAGAATTAATGTTCCCCTGGACGCATCGAAAGAGGAAATCGCACCCCTCTGAAAAGCTCTTATAAAATAATTAAAATTAATAAATGTTTAGATGAATATGCGTGTATTGTTCTTCTGGACAAAAACGTATTATTTCTTGGTAATGAATGTAATTAAATACATCTACGATATATTTTTAATAAATATTTCATTATTTACACACATTCAATATTATGAAAGAAGCAGCAGGTTCCACAACGATAATACCGCAGATATTTAGATTTTTTATAAAAAGTATTTACAATAACGAACAATATTATATGAATAAAAAATAGTACCAGTAATAAGAATGTAAAAGGACTCGATTAAAACGTAGTTACATACACTGAAAGTTAATAATAATAAAAACGCATGATCTCAACCCATAACTGCAATCCGTGGAAGACAATTTTTCATAGATTTATTTTGCTCAATCCCGTAGTAGAGCCGAGTCTCGTCTAGACTTAATCCATTCAATAAAGCTCGCCCCCTCCCCTCCCCGCGCAAGCTGAACTTAGGATGCCATCTCAGATACTCGATCAGAGCTGAATAAGTAAAAGCTTTCCCTTTTAGAACAATAACTGTATTGCACAACAAGGGGGTGGTCCAAGTGAGCACTGAGAAGGTGGGTAAATACTTACTACCTGTTTTTGGGCGCCCTTCCCTGTTGGCATAATACTTAATAAATATTTGGCGGGAATAGAGTATTTTCACAAACGAGGGATTCTGTAGAAAATGTATGGAATATTTAAAGATCATTTTTCTGATTGTAATCATCCTACTTAAAATGTTAGTTTTTTATGTTTTCTTTCAAATTTATTAATTTTCAAAACGATCAAAAACCGTCAAAACCAAAATGGCCCGTGACAAACAACAAAGTACTTACTGTCAGATATTTCTCAGAAGCCGGCCGACGCTCATGACGTCAAACGATAGACCCGCCCCAAAATATCGTTTTGGCGGTATTTTAAAAATGGAAAACGTAAACTCGCCGTAGAAAATTTTATTCGTCAAAATAAAAATAAAATAAAAATGACATTAATGACGTAATGTTTTGCTTAATTTTTTAAGCAATAAAAACACGTGGAAATACCCTTATTCCGGGAAGAAGAGAATTCGGTGAAGAGAGCGCGTAAGCAACGTTTCTTTGTGCATTGTTTTAAATGTCATTCTATGAAATACATAGTTTGGCTAAATTAGCATAGATTAATAGTGCGGCTTTATAGCCCTACATAACGATAAGTTGAGTAAGACTATTTCTCTTTGTGACACTTGGCGTCACGCGACGCGCAATATTTACATTCTAACATTTTACTGAACAGAGACTCAAACTGCTTCCACAGATTTAGTAGTCCGGATTGGGTGCCTTCCATCTCAGAAGCTATTGTGTTTCTGAATATCGGCACGGTGTATTTTATTTTCTCGGTTTTCTCTTTCACGAACTCATAAACATTTTCGATGAACGATCTTTCTTCGACTGGAGTGCCGAAAGTCCAATGTTTCTTAATTTGCAAGAACAAATCGTGTCTCATCCTTTGAATGTAATTAATGGTAGAACTTTTCGTTGGGAGATTTGAGGACTCTGTAAGGAAAAATTATTAAAAAGATATATTAAAAAAGTCTACGTAAATGCATTCGTAAAAAACGCGCATTGAGACCTAGAAATAAGCGAGTAAAACACGTTTGCTTCCGTAGAAAGTGGACTAGCGTGTCTAGTAGATGTCTCCATATTGTCTGTAATGGCTTCGGTTGCTATTAATAATCCATTTATCACAATTGTTTAAACATTTGCGTTAACGTACATCTTAATACTTATTCAAAAAAATGCAAGCTAATTGAAAAAAAATTATGAAGTCTATTTATCGTGTTTGATGTATAATTTTAGTAAGTCATTTAAAAAAAAAAATTTAAGCTATTTGCTGTGGCCCCAGACGATTTTTTTTACAAAAGCTTCACACAGGATGCCCTGAGAAAAATAACTTTTCCATGGCATATGTCAACTTTGGGGATGCTGTGTGGATCTGGTCGATTTTAGGGTAATGAATGAGAAGAAGATCTGGGAACGTAAAAGGTATAAGGGTCAATGTGTCCAGGAGTGACGGACGTATGAATCCATCCTTCCTACTGTGTTAGAAGGCGATGAGTCGAGAGAGTCCGGTTGGAAAAAAGGTCTCACTCAACAAATCACTTCCGATCCGGCACGCCACGCAAACGCCAACGCAAGCGTTTTGTTTAATAATGCTTTCAGAGACCTAGATAAACCTCAACACATGAACCCGAGTACCCCTGCTCAGTCACAAACAAATCTACAATACATGTCAAAAATGTAACTCAATTAATATTGCTGACCCCAACCTAATTCTTTCAGATTCGGATTCCACAGCTCAAAGTTAGTATAAAAAAAATCTTTTTTCGGAGTGGGGACCTTAAACCGAACTTAACCCCCCGCCACCTAAATTGAGATTGCACTTTGTCGGAATCTAACGTTCAAGCTCCTGTTATTAACTGATAGCACTCCAGTTTCATGGCATGATATTCATACAGGCACTACGGTACTTTGATACTATAAATTTATTAATTATTAATTCTTACATTATTAAAAAAATGTGTCAGATTAAAGAAAGACACTTAAAATCTTTAACAGCGAATATTGTAACCAGGACCCTTACCTGTTCCTAGTTGTACAAATCTTTCCAATGAAATGAATGTAATTATGAACAAAATACAAGTTCCAGCCCATTTGCGCCTCGTGTAAATCAACATGTTTCAATAATAATAAATTGTAATCACGATGACAATATTTTAGAAACAAGGACGGTTATTGTGACATTTGGTGACGACACAGTCATAATCATAAATAAACCATTACCATAATAATGGTCATAATAACAATTGACAACAATATTATATGAATTTGATATTCCCGTTACAAATATTTCAAAATAAGAAATGATATGAAATCTATGTACTAGTAGAATATTATTTATTCTAGAGAAGAAGGTACCCGTTACAAGTTTCGAGTCGCTAATTTCGTTAGCTCCAGTTTTTGATGAATCATAAAATGAAATAGTGTCTAATTCGAATCAAATTTGCTACTGGAGTGCAGTGTTTTTCCCAGGCTGTCACCCGGTGTGTTTGTCTCCCGGTATTCGACCGAGATATAATAATAATAATAATAATAATTGGATGACTTGTATAGCGCCGTTTTTGTGAAAAATCACCTCAAGGGCGCTGTACAAATTTCAATAATTTCTACAATCTTACTTCTAACTACACACTAGAAAATATAAAAAACCTATGGCTAAAACAATGGACGCAAATCCACCGGTTCTTTGATCAGCGATACAAAACTATATGTACAATGCATCTGAACAACCAGCGCGGTGCTGCCCAAAAATGTAAATGTACATGTATTTTTTTTAAATTTTTTTTTTATTTTATTTGTTTTTTTCTTATTATTTATTTATTATTATATATATATATATATATATATATGTATATATATATTTATTTAAATGAAAATGTACAGGACCATACTTACCTGGTAGGTCACTTGAGATTAAAGTTAAAAGATGTTTATTTATATACAGTTTGCGCGCAGAGGACATAATAGCGAACACATGTTGTTGGAAAAGTAATTATTTGATATATATTATGTTATTTAATGAACGTGTTTGGGAAAAGTAAAATTTATTAATCGGCGGTACAGAGTAGTACATGAATTTTATTTATTTTCTTAAATGAAGTCTCAGTCTCTCGTTAAGCGACGGATTGCTGTGAAGGCTTCGAATGATGTTAATCTAATAAGAAAATAGATTAAGATAAATTATAGGCAATACATAATACAAATAGATTTATTAAATTTAAGGGTATGAGAGCCTAAATATGCTTATAAAGTGACTTTTTCCCAAAAAATGAGACACAATATACCTAGAATTTTATCACCTTGAAATGTTTTAAGCATCCGTACTAAAAGTGTTTAACAAACTGAAATTTTGTGTGTATGATAAAACTCGGTGCAGAATTTATATCCTCGTATGTCTGTTCTATCGATACTTTTTTTTATTTTTTTAAAGAAATATTTAAAACAAAGAATAATACATACATATCAAATAAAAACATAATACAAAAACAGAGAAAAAGTCCCAATAAACTACTTTTAAGTAGTTTGTCAATGGGTTCTTTTAACTTAATGGATTATTACAAAAATTAAATTAATTATTAAGAAAATAATTGTTTACATTCATAAAAAAAAAATATTGTATACACTCATACCATAAGAAATATAGCCTATGATATAAAAATAATTAAAAAAATTAAAAAAAATTATATAAAAATAAAAAAGAGGTGTAACATGATATAAAAATAAATTTAAAATATAAATAAAGTGTATGAAGTTATAAATTGTTTGTCTTAGAATCTAATACAAACTATGTCTTTCAGCGAGCCAATTTTTTAACATGATATTTATTTTTGCGTTTGTACATTTTTTGATTGCTGCAGGTAACATATTTAAGCAATTTGGGATCATGTAGTCCAGCGTTCTTTGCCCATATTTGTTTAAATGCTTAGGAACGATTAGTCCTTCATTTAACGTAAAACGAGTATTGTAAGAGTGTTCTAGTCTATTTATGTACAAAGGGCTATTTATATGTTGAAAAATAATTTTATACCATAGAATTGATCTCATTGAGAGAATTTTAAGATTTTGATAAAGGTATGGAACATTATGTCTTTGTTCGTATAAACTTTTATGAGCTAATAATTTAACTAATGAATTTTGAACTGATTGAACATGATTTATATTTGTTTTACAGGAAAATCCCCAAGCTGTAATTCCATACCTTATAATAGATTCAGCTAATGATAAATAAATTATCCGAAGTGTGCATATTGGAACATAGAATTTTAATTTATATAATCTACTAATAATAGATCTCAGTCGTTCACAGACCTTATTTATTTGTAAATCCCATTTAAAAAAACAATCAATTATAACTCCCAAATAAACATATTCTTTAACCAGTTCAATATTTTCACATGTGCATAAAGCAGGGATACAAATATGTAAGCAATCAGAAATGTGTGTTTTAATTTCAGGTGTAATAATATTTACCTTGGCATTGGGTGATCTAATATGTATCAACTTAGTTTTTTTTGCATTTATGATTAGACCAGAGTCGTGAGACCATTTCAAAAGTTCAATGTAATCTTTTTGTAAGAGTTTAATACATAATTGCAAATCATTGCCAAAAATCACCAATGCAGTATCATCAGCATACACAAAGTGTTTTACATGTTTAAAAATGTGTTTAATAAAAGAGACATAAATTATATATAAAATTGGACCTAATATGGAACCTTGAGGAACGCCTGCTAAGATTTTTCTTTTTTTACTTAAGGTGTTCAATAGCTTTATTTGCATGCACCGGTTGTTCAAATAATTTTCAAAGAGTTTTAGAAGTTTCCCCCTTATTCCTATGGTTTCTAGTATTTTCAATAATTTAGTATGGTTAATAGTATCAAATGCCTTTGAGTAATCTATAAATAAGACTAATACATGATTTTTACTATTTAGTTGATTATTTATTAAGCTGGCAAACTTTTGAAGAAGTATTTCAGTTCCCTTTTTTTTTTTGGAAACCATACTGATCGGCATCAATAATAGAAAAATCCTCTAAATATTTGATTAATTTCAGCTGAATGTATTTTTCAAGAATTTTTTCAAGTGAAGGTAAAATACTTATCGGTCTATAATTACCCAATACAGTGTGATCACCTCCTTTATAAATGGGTCTGATAATACTGCATTTTAAGTCATCTGGAATTTTTGCTTCAAATAAGATTCTGTTTACCAAGTGCGTTATAATTGGACCTAAAGTTAATATATGTTTTTTAACATCGCTCATTCTGATGTTATCAATTCCAGGAGAAGAGCTTTTAAGTTACTCGAACGGGGAGTGCCTCAAAAGTGATATCAAACCTGAAAGTCTAAACTTTAATCGTGCATAAGTGAACTAAAAGAAAGTCTTAACTTTAATAAGTGAACTAAATATAACAATAAACATTAAAAAAAATTTGGTAATTAGTGAATCCTTAACAAATTTGAATTGTGAATTAAACAATAAAAGTAGTGTTTTATGTCAAAAACAACTAAAATACATTCTAGTACATTACGTTGACAGTTGTTTAATATTGACCAAATGAAACAAATAGCTTAGTTTTAAACCACTTTATATTTATTTTTATATCTGTCGACCGGTTTCGATTGGACTCAATCTTCATCAGGACAATAAAATAAACTAGTTTATTTCATTTGGTATAATGTCAAGCCACAAAGTGTTTGCTTTCTTCGATAATTCGATAGTTTAATATTGACTTTAATCTCGCTGATACTCAACAGTGATAATTTTAAGGAATGGGGAATATAAATTACTTTTAACTTATTAAAAAAATATAAATATATATATATCAAATGGGGTGGTAAATACAATGTCAGGCAGTGAAAGGGCTTCTTTTAAAATATAGTACGTGCTGTTGATTGGCTGTCTCGATCTAAGTCTTTCAATAAGTTTCCTGAAATACTGGAGAGTACTGGTACCAGTACTTACAAATAACGAATATCTCCGGGGAGAACAAAATTAGATATTACAATATAATACATGCCACATTACGTACTTTAATTTTTGTACCACGATGAAGCTAGATCCAATGAATACATTAAAATAAATTGGCGGTTAAAAACTAAGAGTTTGATTCATTTACTAATGTTACGTCAAACTTTGTCGATTTTTACCTACGCAAATATTATATTAGGTCCTTACATATGAAATTGGCGTTTTGTATGGGAGGAACATAAAGTCGACTTTTTTTAAATATAATATATTTATTAAATCAAAGTATGTACCATTGCTATCTATGCACTTTAGCCATCTCATAGGTAGTTCATCGATCCCTTTACTAAAAAAAACCTTTCGGACGGGAATCAATAAAATCTTTGAAGGCGGTTTGGACTGCCCCATCGGAGTTGAATTTTTTCCCTTGCAAGAAGTTATCCAAATTTCGAAAAAAATGATAATCTGTTGGAGCAAGGTCAGGAGAGTACGGTGGATGTCTTAGACATTCCAATTGAAGCTCCTCTAATTTGGTAGCCGTCTGCTGTGCAGTGTGTGGTCTAGCGTTATCATGAAGCAGCAGTGGCCTAGAGCGATTAACCAGCCTAGCAGCTAGTTTTTCCATCATGGTTTGCAGTTGCTGACAATAGACATGTGCCATAATCGTCTGGCCGGATTTAAGAAAGCTGTTTTGTGGACAGCTACAGCTGTCCACAAAACGCTTACAAGTAACTTTTTTGGAGTCAATTTTCGCTTGGGGCATGGCTTGGCTGGTTCGGCAAGGTTCAGCCATTGCGATGAGCGCTTCCGATTGTCGTACAGGATCCACTTTTCATCACAGGTAATGATTCTATTTAAAATCTCTTCATTATTGTGCCGGTTGAGTAATGCAACGCAGCAGTCAACGCGCGTTTGTTGATTTGCTTCACTCAATTCGTGAGGTACCCACCTTTCAAGCTTTTTCACCTTCCCAATTTGCTTCGAGTGGATTAAAACAGTTTTATCACTAACACCGCAGCCTGCAGCTAACTCGGACGTGGTTTGCGATGGATCCGCTTCCACAATAGCCTTCAATTCTTCATTATCAACTTTGGTCTCCGGCCGTCCACGGGGCTTATTCTGCAGGTCGAAATTTCCAGAACGAAAACGTTGGAACCAAAAACGCACTGTGTTTTCTTTTGCGGCACCGTCGCTATACACATCATTAATCCTTCGAGCCGTTTCTGCAGCACTGGTGCTACGGTGGAACTCGTACTCGTAAATAACGCGATATTTCAAGTTTTCCATTTTGTAAACTAAGTGACGCAAAGAAAAAAAACAATTACGGAAAAAACAAATGAATTATAATTTTAGAAATACAAATACATGAGTAAATATGAAATAAACACAAATACATGAGTAAAAAATTAAAGAATGTTCTTATCTGGCGGAGATACGTTGACGATATTTTCTGGTTTGAAAATATATTATTATATATTAATATTTTTTTATACGATATTTTGGGGGTTCGCAGAAACTGGGCGTACTGTACAGAGCCCGCAGGTTCTTTAATAGCGTACAACTTCTAACCCTGTAAAATTGCAAGTACGCCCTACGGTTGAATTTGGCAGCCACCTCTGGTCTGGAGTCCCAAAATACTGAAATACACAGCGGCAATTGACTAAATTCCTTCATCTTATAAATTCATTCCATAAAAATATCCAATTCACGTTAGAGGTAGGCAGTAATTCTTCGATTATTTTTTTTAGATTTAACTCTAACTTCAGTAAATAATAGTATTGAATTTAACATTTATCGTAAATCGACATTCACGGATATAACTATACATAACACATCAAACCATCCGGTAACACATAAACATTCTGCCTATCATTCAATGGTACACCGGTTAGTAAAAATCCTTCTTTCATCTGTTAATTTCACAATTGAACTATCTAAAATTAAACAAATTGCTCTAAATAATGGTTATTCCACAAACTTAATTGATAAAATCCTAAATAAGAAACTTAAGCTCATTTCAACTAATAAATTTTAATTTGGTACACCTGAAACTAATAATAAAATCACAAATCCCTTTCAATGGCGTAGGATCTTATATATATCCAATTTTTCTTCACTTAGTACAAAAAAATTGCCTCCCCGTATTAAACCCGCGTTCTATACTGACAACAAGTTAGGTAAATTATTATAAAACACTAAAGATAGAGATCATAAATTAAGCCACTCAGGCATTTACCAACTATGTTGCAATGATTGTCCATCATTATACATAGGTAAGACAACCACACAGGGTTTAAAATTCTTCACCGTAATAATAAAAGAAAAAAATTAGATATCTTGGAAGCACTAGAAACTAAAAAATCCTTAAATAATAACGCTAATATATTGAATAACCAAATTAATTTATCGTTCAGTCCCATTCTAGATATATGTTTCCAATAAACCGCTCTGTTATTGCTGGAATTCCCGCAATTACCCCCCCCCTCCCCCTTTGACCTCCCACTCCAGAACTTAAATGATTGGTATATATCTACAAATATTTTGTATCATAGGTTAGTTTTGATATTCTCCTGACGAAGGAAGGGTTCTTCCAAAACCGGTAGAGTGTAATTAAAATTTAAGGTGGTCTAAAACAAATTTATATATTTTATTGGACATGAGTAAATAGCTGTATAAATTTGAATTTGGAATTCCTAACCAAAGAGAAGACATTTGAGATCAAAGTTGCCAGTACGGCAAAACGCCAATTTCATATCTAAGGACCTAATAACAACACGGTTATCAGCGTCAAAATTTATTTGCATTTTATTAATTATTTATTGCAGCTTTATTTTATCTTAGTCAACCATCTCCTAATATATTTATTTGTACACTTTTATTTTATTTTATGTATTTATTTATTGTACTTCAAAGCCTCCAGGACACACTTCACTGATTCCTCCATGAATGGTTGGGATTCTTCCTCCGCGGTCTCCAGAGCACATAACTGAGCTTGACTTCTGACAGACTGCTTCACGGCCTTGAACTCCAGAGCTTGCGTCGACGCCTCATTCAGCGTCTTCGGACGTGCCAACCTGCTGCGTTTCACCCTCCCGCAGTCCGTCCAAGAATCTGTCGATGGCCAGACTCTCGTATACATCGTCAGTCACTGTTGGGTAGGCGCCTCTAACCAGGCGGACGATGTCAGCTTCGAATTCTTGCAACGTCTAGTTCGGCTTTTGGGGGCGGTTCTTCAGTTCCCGCTTTAGTTCCATTACCTTTAAATCCATGAATTTGTTTTTCTTGGTCACCATTTTCCTTGTCACTGTTGTAATTTTTTATATACCCCATATCCGACACCACTTGTTACGTTCTTAATAACTACTTCGGTACTCTCAGAACAAATTTATGGTTACATGTTTGCCTGAATATTTCTTTTACAATTTACCTTTATTTTGTATTGCTATGTATATGCTTTGGGGTACGGCTGAACCCTTTTTATATAAAAATTCGTTTCGGATTTGAGGCCAAAATATTTGACTCAATTGAAAAAATTGCAAGTTATCCTATAAAATTGGAAATCCGTTTTTCATGACTTTAGAGGCTACTATTTGTGAGATAAAGATAATTATTTAAAATTATTAATACAGCTTAATTATGAAATATAACATTGAAAAAAATAGAATTAGTTAAAATAAGCATTTTGATGGGCGTATATTATGCAAATTACAAACGACCGATATAATATGTTAACACAAATTTGTCGTATATAAATTAGAATTTTTACCCAAAGAAAAACTTGTTTTATGATTATTTTTTTTTCTTTTTTTCATCAGCAGTATGGACATTTTTTTAGTGAGCCTCTAAAATCATGAACAATTGATTACTACATAATATACCTTTATCGCATAATTTAAAACAAAAATTAATAAAATAGTACATATCCGTACTATTTTATTTATTTTGCAATACCTACCTTTTGAATAAAATAATAATTTACGTTTGGTTGGGTATTTCGTCCACAAATCCAAAACTAAGTTTTGTATGAACCATGCCGCTCAGCCGTTTCACATAATTAACGATTAAATGAAAAAATAAAGGTGTTCATACAGGTAATAATTTATCTCATCCATTGTTGTTAAATTATATAATAATATATATCTATTACTTGTACATTTAGTTTGTTTAAAACTGTAATCCCATTTCAAACACGAGAACTGATTTCTCAACTGAGAAGGAAGGGTAATGTTGTTAAAAAACAAATAGCTTTCCAAATTAATAACGAATAATTAAAGTAAATTAATGTGTTTGCAAAAAACTTTAATACTAAAGAAAATTAACATTTTGTTAAGAGATTTATTTATTTATTCACGTATGAGAGCACAACAAATACGAATAAAAAATTTAGCTCGGCGCCAAATCATAAAAGATATTTCTGATTTTTTTCTGTTTGAAATTTTCTTCTTTCTCCAATCCTGCAATTTGAGCATAAACGGAACACATTGAATAGCTTAATATTATTTACATGCTTTAAATATTTTAGTTGAAATGTAAAAGTTCCATGAACATGTAAGTTTGCATCTGAGAGCTGTATGTAATAATAAAATAAATTATATAAATCTGCGACTATTGTCTGCTTATTGATGAGCCCCACGTCCTTGCGATTTTGGTGAATCGTTAAGTGCACAAGTCGTTTTTGTTTCAGCACTACTTTCAAATGTTTGTGCGTAGTTAAACTCTTGCATTAATCGGCCATACACTCTGCTCATTAGCTTTGATGCATCTTCAAATAAATTATTTCGTCTTCCAAACAGGATTATTTTGTCGTAGATAAATCTGATGGAGAGAGAGTTGCCTTGGTCTAGATAGCACGAGGGAGGGTGTATCGGAGAACCGGTTCTCTTCCTGCCGAACCTGTCTTTAAACGCGTGTTTGAGTCTTGCGAGAAAAGAGCTCGAGTCGTGGTAACATTTCACATTATTGCTTTTCCGGAGAGCCACTTCGGTACCGCGGGCATGAGCCAGATATACAACAATACTAATGATGAGGTACACCCTGAGATAATTCATTTTGAATTTTGTGCAAATTTAAATTATTACTTGTACGCATTATTTGACTAGGTATTAATTTTATCACTATGTCATTGAAAAAGGTGATTTTCACAAAAATTTATTATTTCGAACGATTTTATTTGACAAATTGTATTCGATTGTTTCGTGTTTGATTGATGTGTTCTATTTTTGAAGTTATTTGGAAGTATTTTTTATTTGTAAAAAGAAGTCCTACCTATTATAATTAAAATCTGAGGTAATCTTATATATAAAAATTAATGTTTCTTTGTTTATCCCTTATGCGGTACCTAAAGCATACATCCGACTGCGATGAAACTTTTGTGATTTTTCGTGTACATGCCCGTAAAGGTTTATGTATATCGAGAAAGTGAGCTGTAGCGTTAGAAATTATTTTCTATACCAATCATCCGATTGTGTTGAAACTTTGGTGAGATGTTAAGTGTAATATTAATGCTGTATATAATAGTGAGCTCTGGAAATAAAATTATTTTCAAATTCTGAATCAAATTTAGAGAAAATGATTTAGGTAGTTAAAATTTTTTCAGATGATATTAAAATGACTTTTGGTTTAGATAAATGTAGAACGATCCATATAGAGAAAGGCAAAGTTATAGATGGAGATGAGGGTATATTTATAAATTTCAAAATTAAAAGTATGAAAGGGGATGAGGTTTATAAATACTTAGGATACCCACAATCGAATAGATTAGATCATACTAGTATTAAAAATGATATTAGGATTAAATTTCAAACTAGGATAAGAAAATTTTTAAAATGCAATCTATATGCTAAAAATTTAGTAAAGGCAATAAATAGTTGGGCAATACCTCTATTAATGTACTCATTTGGTATAATTAAATGGTCTAATACAGATTTAGATAGCTTAGAACGATTAATTAGAACTACGTTAACAAAGTTTAATTGTCATCATCCAAATTCAGCTAACGAATTAATTTACCTAGAAATTTAGGAGGTAGAGGAATAGTCAAAATAACTTCTTTAAAACAAAATCAGGTAGAAATGTTAAGAAATTTTTTCCATAGAAAAGCTAATAGCTCAGAGCTGCATAAAATAATTTGCAAGGCAGACAGAAATATTTCACCTTTAAATTTATACGACGAGAATGCCAACATTTTTATAAATACCAATCAGGAATTATTAGATTCCTCGTCAAATAAAATTATTCACGCATAACACTTTAATTATCTCAACCAAACGTATGTTGACAAACTTTCGTCAAACAAATGGTTGAGTATTGGAGAGTTGAGCGCAGAAAAAGAAGAATTTATGCTTGCTATTCAAGATAGAGTAATTAATACCAAAAATTATAGGAAGCACATAATCAAAGATCCAAATCAAATTGATGATTTATGAAGAAAATGTATGGCTTTTCCGGAAACTATAGAACACATTATATCAGGATGTTCTATATTAGCGCCGTCTGAGTATACATTTAGGCACAATCAGGTTTTAAAAATAATTCACCAAAGTTTGGTAATTAAACATAACTTGATTGACTGTCATAATATAGTACCATATTATGAATACGAACCAAATTCATTTTTAGAAAATATTTTCTTTAAAATTGACTATGATAAAACTATACTAACAGACAGACCAATTGGTCATAATAGACCTGATATAGTTTTACATGACAAAATTAAAAAAATAACTTATATTATTGATGTAGCTATTCCAAATTCCTGTAATATTCAAAAATCTGTTTCTGAAAAAATAAGAAAGTATACAGATTTAGGAAATGAAATTAAAAGAATTTGGCATTCTCAGACTATAAAAATATTACCTTTTGTTATTTCGGCTACTGGCATTATACCTAGCTCTCTTATTAAAAATTTACGCATATTAGATTTGTCAAAGAATTTGTATATAAAAGTGCAAAAATCAGTCATTTTAAATACATGTAGAATTACGAAAGATTTTTTAAATATTTATATTGAGGGATCAGTAGGATTTATCGGTCAAATTAGGAATTCCACAGAGCCGAACCCTCTGATATGAAAATATCTGGAGACGGTGAATTATATTCCCATTTAATAGTTTGGTAGATTAACGTGTTGTTCTTGTATTGTTTTGTATTAATTATACTTATATAATACACTTGCATGACGTGGATTTACTAGGTGATCATTTATATGGAAAAGTGTATGAAAAGGTTTAGTTTTTCCTATGGGAAAAACTAAACCCGTTTCTGTAAATCTGGTGATAAAAAAAAAGAAATTTGTATAAAAAGATACAATAAGTTGTTGTTTGAAAGATATAAGCATTTCATATAGTTTAGTTACAAGGATGGGAGGTGTTAGGGACGAAAGCGCGGGAGGGGAAGAGGGAGGGATTGCAAAGGAGATATAATGACGGTAGGGGAAAGCCGAGAGTATTTTTATTAAATCCATGCTTCTCACACTGACAGCTAGCTGTATGTGGCCTGCTGACGGGTCGGAAAACTTTATGATTTATTCGTATACGATTTTATACGCACCAAACGGAAAAAAATGAGTATCTAGAAGGATTTCAATAAACAGAATTGAAAGACAAACACTTTCTCTGAGTAGCATTCAACTCATTTTTATATACCTAGTATTAATATGTAAAAACGAATGTTGCTTTGTTTGTCCCTTTGCGATTGCGATAAAAGTTTGGTGATTTGTCTTAAGAATGCCCGCGAAGGTTTCTGTAATATATAATGGTGAGCTCTGGTGTTCTGATTTCTACGGCGAAACTTTGGTCAGTTGTTTTACGCACACCATGTTAAGTTAGGTTAGGTTGAATAGATGGTTAGTATCTTCTGCGAGTAACTTGCTTGTTACGCAGAAAATTTTTCGTAATTCCTTTTTTATTATCTGTATTCTAATGTTTATTTTTCAGTTTTCATTTATTTCATTAATTTCATTTATTCTTTTTCAAGGTACGCTATGAATATTTCGTTTTAATGTTATAAATCAGTACATTAAAAAAAAACATTATCTTACAAACGTAACCGTTATGCAATTTCATGACATATTTGAGTTTTTAAAATGTCTCACATTTTTAAGTTTTAATTTATTATTTTTTTTAAAACATGAAATTAACCTGGTTTAGGACTGCCAACATTTAAGGCGAATCTATTTTATGCCGTTATTATTTCTTTTAAAATTTATAATTCAAAATTATCAACTTATGCCTCAAAGCAGTATAATGAAACAGTCATAACCTTGTTTAAATAAGAGTCATTTTAATTTTTGAATATTGCTTCTTCAAATTTTGCAAATTCACTTTATTTATGAAAAATGGCACCATTTTATTAATGAAAAATTAAAACACTTTGTTTTTACCACGAAAATCTTTATTTTAACACATCGACATGTTTCGAGAACGATGTTCTCTTCATCAGGACATAAAATGTGGGCTCGAACAATTTTAAAATGTAATTTTCTCCGGCCCTATGTCACCGATGTGTCTGAAATTTTGTATGTACACTAAGAATAGTGGCCCGCACGGGAATCAAAAAGAAATTTAGCAAAAAGTTGCATTTGGGAAATTATCATGCAACACATCGGTGCAATTTTAAAGTGTAATTTTCTCCGGCCCTATGCTAGGGATGTGCCTGAAATTTTGTATGTACATACTTTGCATAAAAATATCATACTTTGCATGGGCAAAATGCAACACTTGGGCTCGAACAATTTTAAAATGTAATTTTCTCCGGCCCTATGCTAGGGATGTGCCTGAAATTTTGTATGTACATACTTTGCAGGAAAAATATCATACTTTGCATGGGCAAAATGCAACACTTGGGCTCGAACAATTTTAAAATGTAATTTTCTCCGGCTCTATGTCACCGATGTGTCTGAAATTTTGTATGTAAGCTTAGAATAGTGGAATGCACGAGAATCAAAAAGAAATTTTGCAAATAGTTGCATTTGGAAAAATATCATGCAACACTTGGGCTCGAACAATTTTAAATTGTAATTTTCTCCGGCCCTATGCTAGGGATGTGCCTGAAATTTTGTATGTACGCTTAGAATAGTGGAATGCACGGGAATCAAAAAGAAATTAAGCAAAAAGTTGCATTTGGGAAAATATCGTACTATTCATGGGCATAATGCAACACTTGGGCTCAAACAATTTTACAATGTAATTTTCTCCGGCCCTATGTCACCGATGTGTCTGAAATTTTGTATGTACGCTTAGAATAGTGGAATGCACGAGAATCAAAAATAAATTTTGCAAAAAGTTGCATTTGGGAAAATATCGTACTTTTCATGGGCATAATGCAACACTTGGGCTCGAACAATTTTAAAATGTAATTTTCTCCGGCCCTATGTCACCGATGTGTCTGAAATTTTGTATGTACGCTTAGAATAGTGGAATGCACGAGAATCAAAAAGAAATTTAGCAAAAAGTTGCATTTGGGAAAATATCGTACTATTCATGGGCATAATGCAACACTTGGGCTCAAACAATTTTACAATGTAATTTTCTCCGGCCCTATGTCACCGATGTGTCTGAAATTTTGTATGTACGCTTAGAATAGTGGAATGCACGAGAATCAAAAATAAATTTTGCAAAAAGTTGCATTTGGGAAAATATCGTACTTTTCATGGGCATAATGCAACACTTGGGCTCGAACAATTTTAAATTGTAATTTTCTCCGGCCCTATGCTAGGGATGTGCCTGAAATTTTGTATGTACGCTTAGAATAGTGGAATGCACGGGAATCAAAAAGAAATTAAGCAAAAAGTTGCATTTGGGAAAATATCGTACTATTCATGGGCATAATGCAACACTTGGGCTCAAACAATTTTACAATGTAATTTTCTCCGGCCCTATGTCACCGATGTGTCTGAAATTTTGTATGTACGCTTAGAATAGTGGAATGCACGAGAATCAAAAATAAATTTTGCAAAAAGTTGCATTTGGGAAAATATCGTACTTTTCATGGGCATAATGCAACACTTGGGCTCGAACAATTTTAAAATGTAATTTTCTCCGGCCCTATGTCACCGATGTGTCTGAAATTTTGTATGTACGCTTAGAATAGTGGAATGCACGAGAATCAAAAAGAAATTTAGCAAAAAGTTGCATTTGGGAAAATATCGTACTATTCATGGGCATAATGCAACACTTGGGCTCAAACAATTTTACAATGTAATTTTCTCCGGCCCTATGTCACCGATGTGTCTGAAATTTTGTATGTACGCTTAGAATAGTGGAATGCACGAGAATCAAAAATAAATTTTGCAAAAAGTTGCATTTGGGAAAATATCGTACTTTTCATGGGCATAATGCAACACTTGGGCTCGAACAATTTTAAAATGTAATTTTCTCCGGCCCTATGTCACCGATGTGTCTGAAATTTTGTATGTACGCTTAGAATAGTGGAATGCACGAGAATCAAAAAGAAATTTAGCAAAAAGTTGCATTTGGGAAATTATCATGCAACACTTGGGCTCGAACAATTTTAAAGTGTAATTTTCTCCGGCCCTATGTCACCGATGTGTCTGAAATTTTGTATGTACTCTTAGAATAGTGGCCTGCACGAGAATCAAAAATAAATTTTGCAAAAAGTTGCATTTGGGAAAATATCGTACTTTTCATGGGCATAATGCAACACTTGGGCTCGAACAATTTTAAAATGTAATTTTCTCCGGCCCTATGTCACCGATGTGTCTGAAATTTTCTATGTACGCTTAGAAAAGTGGAATGCACGAGAATGAAAAGAAATTTTGCAAAAAGTTGCATTTGTGAAAATTTCATACTTTTCAAAGGCATAATGCAACACTTGGGCTCGACAAATTTTAAAATGTAATTTTCTCCGGCCTTATGCTAGGGATGTCCGTGAAATTTTGTATGTACGCTTAGAATAGTGGAATGCACGGAAATCAAAAAGAAATTTTGCAAAAAGTTGCATTTGTGAAAATATCATACTTTTCATGAGCATAATGCAACACTTGGGCTCGAACATTTTTAAAATGTAATTTTCTCCGGCCCTATGTGACCGATGTGTCTGAAATTTTGTATGTAAGCTTAGAATAGTGGCCCGCACGGGAATCAATAAGAAATTTTGCAAATAGTTGGATTTGGAAAAATATCATATTTTCATGGGCAAATTGCAACACTTGGGCTCGAACAATTTTAAAATGTAATTTTCTCCGGCCCTATGTCACCGATGTGTCTGAAATTTTGTATGTACGCTTAGAATAGTGGAATGCACGAGAATCAAAAAGAAATTTTGCAAAAAGTTGCATTTGTGAAAATATCATACTTTTCATGAGCATAATGCAACACTTGGGCTCGAACAATTTTAAAGTGTAATTTTCTCCGGCCCTATGTCACCGATGTGTCTGAAATTTTGTATGTAAGCTTAGAATAGTGGCCCGCACGGGAATCAATAAGAAATTTTGCAAATAGTTGGATTTGGGAAAATATCGTACTTTTCATGGGCAAAATGCAACACTTGGGCTCGAACAATTTTAAAATGTAATTTTCTCCGGCCCTATGTCACCGATGTGTCTGAAATTTTGTATGTACGCTTAGAATAGTGGAATGCACGGAAATCAAAAAGAAATTTTGCAAAAAGTTGCATTTGTGAAAATATCATACTTTTCATGAGCATAATGCAACACTTGGGCTCGACCAATTTTAAAATGTAATTTTCTCCGGCCCTATGCTAGGGATGTCCGTGAAATTTTGTATGTACGCTTAGAATAGTGGCACGCACGATAATCAAAAAGAAATTTTGCAAAAAGTTGCATTTGGGAAAATATCGTACTTTTCACGGGCATATTGCAACACTTGGGCTCGAACAATTTTAAAATGTAATTTTCTCCGGCCCTATGTCACCGATGTGTCTGAAATTTTGTATGTACGCTTAGAATAGTGGAATGCACGAGAATCAAAAAGAAATTTAGCAAAAAGTTGCATTTGGGAAATTATCATGCAACACTTGGGCTCGAACAATTTTAAAATGTAATTTTCTCCGGCCCTATGTCACCGATGTGTCTGAAATTTTGTATGTACGCTTAGAAAAGTGGTATGCACGAGAATGAAAAGAAATTTTGCAAAAAGTTGCATTTGTGAAAATATCATACTTTTCAAAGGCATAATGCAACACTTGGGCTCGACCAATTTTAAAATGTAATTTTCTCCGGCCCTATGCTAGGGATGTCCGTGAAATTTTGTATGTACGCTTAGAATAGTGGAATGCACGGAAATCAAAAAGAAATTTTGCAAAAAGTTGCATTTGTGAAAATATCATACTTTTCATGAGCATAATGCAACACTTGGGCTCGACCAATTTTAAAATGTAATTTTCTCCGGCCCTATGCTAGGGATGTCCGTGAAATTTTGGATGTACGCTTAGAATAGTGGAATGCACGAGAATGAAAAGAAATTTTGCAAAAAGTTGCATTTGTGAAAATATCATACTTTTCATGAGCATAATGCAACACTTGGGCTCGAACAATTTTAAAGTGTAATTTTCTCCGGCCCTATGTCACCGATGTGTCTGAAATTTTGTATGTACGCTTAGAATAGTGGAATGCACGAGAATCAAAAAGAAATTTAGCAAAAAGTTGCATTTGGGAAATTATCATGCAACACTTGGGCTCGAACAATTTTAAAATGTAATTTTCTCCGGCCCTATGCTAGGGATGTCCGTGAAATTTTGTATGTACGCTTAGAATAGTGGAATGCACGGAAATCAAAAAGAAATTTTGCAAAAAGTTGCATTTGTGAAAATATCATACTTTTCATGAGCATAATGCAACACTTGGGCTCGAACAATTTTAATGTGTAATTTTCTCCGGCCCTATGTCACCGATGTGTCTGAAATTTTGTATGTACGCTTAGAATAGTGGAATGCACGAGAATCAAAAAGAAATTTTGCAAAAAGTTGCATTTGTGAAAATATCATACTTTTCATGAGCATAATGCAACACTTGGGCTCGACCAATTTTAAAATGTAATTTTCTCCGGCCCTATGCTAGGGATGTCCGTGAAATTTTGTATGTACGCTTAGAATAGTGGCACGCACGATAATCAAAAAGAAATTTTGCAAAAAGTTGGATTTGGGAAAATATCATACTTTTCATGGGCAAATTGCAACACTTGGGCTCGAACAATTTTAAAATGTAATTTTCTCCGGCCCTATGTCACCGATGTGTCTGAAATTTTGTATGTACGCTTAGAATAGTAGAATGCACGAGAATCAAAAAGAAATTTTGCAAAAAGTTGCATTTGTGAAAATATCATACTTTTCATGAGCATAATGCAACACTTGGGCTCGAACAATTTTAAAGTGTAATTTTCTCCGGCCCTATGTCACCGATGTGTCTGAAATTTTGTATGTAAGCTTAGAATAGTGGCCCGCACGGGAATCAATAAGAAATTTTGCAAATAGTTGGATTTGGAAAAATATCATACTTTTCATGGGCAAATTGCAACACTTGGGCTCGAACAATTTTAAAATGTAATTTTCTCCGGCCCTATGTCACCGATGTGTCTGAAATTTTGTATGTACGCTTAGAATAGTGGAATGCACGGAAATCAAAAAGAAATTTTGCAAAAAAGTTGCATTTGTGAAAATATCATACTTTTCATGAGCATAATGCAACACTTGGGCTCGACCAATTTTAAAATGTAATTTTCTCCGGCCCTATGCTAGGGATGTCCGTGAAATTTTGTATGTACGCTTAGAATAGTGGCACGCACGATAATCAAAAAGAAATTTTGCAAAAAGTTGGATTTGGGAAAATATCGTACTTTTCACGGGCATATTGCAACACTTGGGCTCGAACAATTTTAAAATGTAATTTTCTCCGGCCCTATGTCACCGATGTGTCTGAAATTTTGTATGTACGCTTAGAATAGTGGAATGCACGAGAATCAAAAAGAAATTTTGCAAAAAGTTGCATTTGTGAAAATATCATACTTTTCATGAGCATAATGCAACACTTGGGCTCGACCAATTTTAAAATGTAATTTTCTCCGGCCCTATGCTAGGGATGTCCGTGAAATTTTGTATGTACGCTTAGAATAGTGGCACGCACGATAATCAAAAAGAAATTTTGCAAAAAGTTGCATTTGTGAAAATATCATACTTTTCATGAGCATAATGCAACACTTGGGCTCGAACAATTTTAAAATGTAATTTTCTCCGGCCCTATGTCACCGATGTGTCTGAAATTTTGTATGTACGCTTAGAATAGTAGAATGCACGAGAATCAAAAATAAATTTTGCAAAAAGTTGCATTTGTGAAAATATCATACTTTTCATGAGCATAATGCAACACTTGGGCTCGAACAATTTTAAAGTGTAATTTTCTCCGGCCCTATGTCACCGATGTGTCTGAAATTTTGTATGTAAGCTTAGAATAGTGGCCCGCACGGGAATCAATAAGAAATTTTGCAAATAGTTGGATTTGGGAAAATATCGTACTTTTCATGGGCAAAATGCATCACTTGGGCTCGAACAATTTTAAAATGTAATTTTCTCCGGCCCTATGCTAGGGATGTCCGTGAAATTTTGTATGTACGCTTAGAATAGTGGAATGCACGAGAATCAAAAAGAAATTTAGCAAAAAGTTGCATTTGGGAAATTATCATGCAACACTTGGGCTCGAACAATTTTAAAATGTAATTTTCTCCGGCCCTATGTCACCGATGTGTCTGAAATTTTGTATGTACGCTTAGAATAGTAGAATGCACGAGAATCAAAAATAAATTTTGCAAAAAGTTGCATTTGTGAAAATATCATACTTTTCATGAGCATAATGCAACACTTGGGCTCGAACAATTTTAAAGTGTAATTTTCTCCGGCCCTATGTCACCGATGTGTCTGAAATTTTCTATGTAAGCTTAGAATAGTGGCCCGCACGGGAATCAATAAGAAATTTTGCAAATAGTTGGATTTGGGAAAATATCGTACTTTTCATGGGCAAAATGCAACACTTGGGCTCGAACAATTTTAAAATGTAATTTTCTCCGGCCCTATGTCACCGATGTGTCTGAAATTTTGTATGTACGCTTAGAATAGTGGAATGCACGGAAATCAAAAAGAAATTTTGCAAAAAGTTGCATTTGTGAAAATATCATACTTTTCATGAGCATAATGCAACACTTGGGCTCGACCAATTTTAAAATGTAATTTTCTCCGGCCCTATGCTAGGGATGTCCGTGAAATTTTGTATGTACGCTTAGAATAGTGGCACGCACGATAATGAAAAGAAATTTTGCAAAAAGTTGCATTTGTGAAAATATCATACTTTTCATGAGCATAATGCAACACTTGGGCTCGAACAATTTTAAAGTGTAATTTTCTCCGGCCCTATGTCACCGATGTGTCTGAAATTTTGTATGTACGCTTAGAATAGTAGAATGCACGAGAATCAAAAATAAATTTTGCAAAAAGTTGCATTTGTGAAAATATCATACTTTTCATGAGCATAATGCAACACTTGGGCTCGAACAATTTTAAAGTGTAATTTTCTCCGGCCCTATGTCACCGATGTGTCTGAAATTTTCTATGTAAGCTTAGAATAGTGGCCCGCACGGGAATCAATAAGAAATTTTGCAAATAGTTGGATTTGGGAAAATATCGTACTTTTCATGGGCAAAATGCAACACTTGGGCTCGAACAATTTTAAAATGTAATTTTCTCCGGCCCTATGTCACCGATGTGTCTGAAATTTTGTATGTACGCTTAGAATAGTGGAATGCACGGAAATCAAAAAGAAATTTTGCAAAAAGTTGCATTTGTGAAAATATCATACTTTTCATGAGCATAATGCAACACTTGGGCTCGACCAATTTTAAAATGTAATTTTCTCCGGCCCTATGCTAGGGATGTCCGTGAAATTTTGTATGTACGCTTAGAATAGTGGCACGCACGATAATGAAAAGAAATTTTGCAAAAAGTTGCATTTGTGAAAATATCATACTTTTCATGAGCATAATGCAACACTTGGGCTCGACCAATTTTAAAATGTAATTTTCTCCGGCCCTATGCTAGGGATGTCCGTGAAATTTTGTTTGTACGCTTAGAATAGTGGAATGCACGAGAATGAAAAGAAATTTTGCAAAAAGTTGCATTTGTGAAAATATCATACTTTTCATGAGCATAATGCAACACTTGGGCTCGAACAATTTTAAAGTGTAATTTTCTCCGGCCCTATGTCACCGATGTGTCTGAAATTTTGTATGTAAGCTTAGAATAGTGGCCCGCACGGGAATCAATAAGAAATTTTGCAAATAGTTGGATTTGGGAAAATATCGTACTTTTCACGGGCATATTGCAACACTTGGGCTCGAACAATTTTAAAATGTATTTTTCTCCGGCCCTATGTCACCGATGTGTCTGAAATTTTGTATGTACGCTTAGAAAAGTGGAATGCACGAGAATGAAAAGAAATTTTGCAAAAAGTTGCATTTGTGAAAATATCATACTTTTCAAAGGCATAATGCAACACTTGGGCTCGACAAATTTTAAAATGTAATTTTCTCCGGCCTTATGCTAGGGATGTCCGTGAAATTTTGTATGTAAGCTTAGAATAGTGGAATGCACGAGAATCAAAAAGAAATTTTGCAAATAGTTGCATTTGGAAATATATCATGCAACACTTGGGCTCGAACAATTTTAAAGTGTAATTTTCTCCGGCCCTATGCTAGGGATGTGCCTGAAATTTTGTATGTACGCTTAGAATAGTGGAATGCACGGGAATCAAAAAGAAATTAAGCAAAAAGTTGCATTTGGGAAAATATCGTACTATTCATGGGCATAATGCAACACTTGGGCTCAAACAATTTTACAATGTAATTTTCTCCGGCCCTATGTCACCGATGTGTCTGAAATTTTGTATGTACGCTTAGAAAAGTGGAATGCACGAGAATGAAAAGAAATTTTGCAAAAAGTTGCATTTGTGAAAATATCATACTTTTCAAAGGCATAATGCAACACTTGGGCTCGACAAATTTTAAAATGTAATTTTCTCCGGCCTTATGCTAGGGATGTCCGTGAAATTTTGTATGTACGCTTAGAATAGTGGAATGCACGGAAATCAAAAAGAAATTTTGCAAATAGTTGGATTTGGAAAAATATCATACTTTTTATGGGCAAATTGCAACACTTGGGCTCGAACAATTTTAAAATGTAATTTTCTCCGGCCCTATGTCACCGATGTGTCTGAAATTTTGTATGTACGCTTAGAATAGTGGAATGCACGGAAATCAAAAAGAAATTTTGCAAAAAGTTGCATTTGTGAAAATATCATACTTTTCATGAGCATAATGCAACACTTGGGCTCGACCAATTTTAAAATGTAATTTTCTCCGGCCCTATGCTAGGGATGTCCGTGAAATTTTGTATGTACGCTTAGAATAGTGGCACGCACGATAATCAAAAAGAAATTTTGCAAAAAGTTGCATTTGGGAAAATATCGTACTTTTCACGGGCATATTGCAACACTTGGGCTCGAACAATTTTAAAATGTAATTTTCTCCGGCCCTATGTCACCGATGTGTCTGAAATTTTGTATGTATGCTTAGAATAGTGGAATGCACGAGAATCAAAAAGAAATTTTGCAAAAAGTTGCATTTGTGAAAATATCATACTTTTCATGAGCATAATGCAACACTTGGGCTCGAACAATTTTAAAGTGTAATTTTCTCCGGCCCTATGTCACCGATGTGTCTGAAATTTTGTATGTAAGCTTAGAATAGTGGCCCGCACGGGAATCAATAAGAAATTTTGCAAATAGTTGGATTTGGGAAAATATCGTACTTTTCATGGGCAAAATGCAACACTTGGGCTCGAACAATTTTAAAATGTAATTTTCTCCGGCCCTATGTCACCGATGTGTCTGAAATTTTGTATGTACGCTTAGAATAGTGGAATGCACGAGAATCAAAAAGAAATTTTGCAAAAAGTTGCATTTGTGAAAATATCATACTTTTCATGAGCATAATGCAACACTTGGGCTCGACCAATTTTAAAATGTAATTTTCTCCGGCCCTATGCTAGGGATGTCCGTGAAATTTTGTATGTACGCTTAGAATAGTGGCACGCACGATAATCAAAAAGAAATTTTGCAAAAAGTTGCATTTGGGAAAATATCGTACTTTTCACGGGCATATTGCAACACTTGGGCTCGAACAATTTTAAAATGTAATTTTCTCCGGCCCTATGTCACCGATGTGTCTGAAATTTTGTATGTACGCTTAGAATAGTGGAATGCACGAGAATCAAAAAGAAATTTTGCAAAAAGTTGCATTTGTGAAAATATCATACTTTTCAAAGGCATAATGCAACACTTGGGCTCGACCAATTTTAAAATGTAATTTTCTCCGGCCCTATGCTAGGGATGTCCGTGAAATTTTGTATGTACGCTTAGAATAGTGGAATGCACGGAAATCAAAAAGAAATTTTGCAAAAAGTTGCATTTGTGAAAATATCATACTTTTCATGAGCATAATGCAACACTTGGGCTCGACCAATTTTAAAATGTAATTTTCTCCGGCCCTATGCTAGGGATGTCCGTGAAATTTTGTATGTACGCTTAGAATAGTGGAATGCACGAGAATGAAAAGAAATTTTGCAAAAAGTTGCATTTGTGAAAATATCATACTTTTCATGAGCATAATGCAACACTTGGGCTCGAACAATTTTAAAGTGTAATTTTCTCCGGCCCTATGTCACCGATGTGTCTGAAATTTTGTATGTACGCTTAGAATAGTGGAATGCACGAGAATCAAAAAGAAATTTAGCAAAAAGTTGCATTTGGGAAATTATCATGCAACACTTGGGCTCGAACAATTTTAAAATGTAATTTTCTCCGGCCCTATGCTAGGGATGTCCGTGAAATTTTGTATGTACGCTTAGAATAGTGGAATGCACGGAAATCAAAAAGAAATTTTGCAAAAAGTTGCATTTGTGAAAATATCATACTTTTCATGAGCATAATGCAACACTTGGGCTCGAACAATTTTAAAGTGTAATTTTCTCCGGCCCTATGTCACCGATGTGTCTGAAATTTTGTATGTAAGCTTAGAATAGTGGCCCGCAAGGGAATCAATAAGAAATTTTGCAAATAGTTGGATTTGGAAAAATATCATACTTTTCATGGGCAAATTGCAACACTTGGGCTCGAACAATTTTAAAATGTAATTTTCTCCGGCCCTATGTCACCGATGTGTCTGAAATTTTGTATGTACGCTTAGAATAGTAGAATGCACGAGAATCAAAAAGAAATTTTGCAAAAAGTTGCATTTGTGAAAATATCATACTTTTCATGAGCATAATGCAACACTTGGGCTCGAACAATTTTAAAGTGTAATTTTCTCCGGCCCTATGTCACCGATGTGTCTGAAATTTTGTATGTAAGCTTAGAATAGTGGCCCGCACGGGAATCAATAAGAAATTTTGCAAATAGTTGGATTTGGGAAAATATCGTACTTTTCATGGGCAAAATGCATCACTTGGGCTCGAACAATTTTAAAATGTAATTTTCTCCGGCCCTATGTCACCGATGTGTCTGAAATTTTGTATGTACGCTTAGAATAGTGGAATGCACGGAAATCAAAAAGAAATTTTGCAAAAAGTAGCATTTGTGAAAATATCATACTTTTCATGAGCATAATGCAACACTTGGGCTCGACCAATTTTAAAATGTAATTTTCTCCGGCCCTATGCTAGGGATGTCCGTGAAATTTTGTATGTACGCTTAGAATAGTGGCACGCACGATAATCAAAAAGAAATTTTGCAAAAAGTTGCATTTGGGAAAATATCGTACTTTTCACGGGCATATTGCAACACTTGGGCTCGAACAATTTTAAAGTGTAATTTTCTCCGGCCCTATGTCACCGATGTGTCTGAAATTTTGTATGTAAGCTTAGAATAGTGGCCCGCACGGGAATCAATAAGAAATTTTGCAAATAGTTGGATTTGGGAAAATATCGTACTTTTCATGGGCAAAATGCATCACTTGGGCTCGAACAATTTTAAAATGTAATTTTCTCCGGCCCTATGTCACCGATGTGTCTGAAATTTTGTATGTACGCTTAGAATAGTGGAATGCACGAGAATGAAAAGAAATTTTGCAAAAAGTTGCATTTGTGAAAATATCATACTTTTCATGAGCATAATGCAACACTTGGGCTCGAACAATTTTAAAGTGTAATTTTCTCCGGCCCTATGTCACCGATGTGTCTGAAATTTTGTATGTACGCTTAGAATAGTGGAATGCACGAGAATCAAAAAGAAATTTAGCAAAAAGTTGCATTTGGGAAATTATCATGCAACACTTGGGCTCGAACAATTTTAAAATGTAATTTTCTCCGGCCCTATGCTAGGGATGTCCGTGAAATTTTGTATGTACGCTTAGAATAGTGGAATGCACGGAAATCAAAAAGAAATTTTGCAAAAAGTTGCATTTGTGAAAATATCATACTTTTCATGAGCATAATGCAACACTTGGGCTCGAACAATTTTAAAGTGTAATTTTCTCCGGCCCTATGTCACCGATGTGTCTGAAATTTTGTATGTAAGCTTAGAATAGTGGCCCGCACGGGAATCAATAAGAAATTTTGCAAATAGTTGGATTTGGAAAAATATCATACTTTTCATGGGCAAATTGCAACACTTGGGCTCGAACAATTTTAAAATGTAATTTTCTCCGGCCCTATGTCACCGATGTGTCTGAAATTTTGTATGTACGCTTAGAATAGTAGAATGCACGAGAATCAAAAAGAAATTTTGCAAAAAGTTGCATTTGTGAAAATATCATACTTTTCATGAGCATAATGCAACACTTGGGCTCGAACAATTTTAAAGTGTAATTTTCTCCGGCCCTATGTCACCGATGTGTCTGAAATTTTGTATGTAAGCTTAGAATAGTGGCCCGCACGGGAATCAATAAGAAATTTTGCAAATAGTTGGATTTGGGAAAATATCGTACTTTTCATGGGCAAAATGCATCACTTGGGCTCGAACAATTTTAAAATGTAATTTTCTCCGGCCCTATGTCACCGATGTGTCTGAAATTTTGTATGTACGCTTAGAATAGTGGAATGCACGGAAATCAAAAAGAAATTTTGCAAAAAGTAGCATTTGTGAAAATATCATACTTTTCATGAGCATAATGCAACACTTGGGCTCGACCAATTTTAAAATGTAATTTTCTCCGGCCCTATGCTAGGGATGTCCGTGAAATTTTGTATGTACGCTTAGAATAGTGGCACGCACGATAATCAAAAAGAAATTTTGCAAAAAGTTGCATTTGGGAAAATATCGTACTTTTCACGGGCATATTGCAACACTTGGGCTCGAACAATTTTAAAATGTAATTTTCTCCGGCCCTATGCTAGGGATGTCCGTGAAATTTTGTATGTAAGCTTAGAATAGTGGAATGCACGAGAATCAAAAAGAAATTTTGCAAATAGTTGCATTTGGAAAAATATCATGCAACACTTGGGCTCGAACAATTTTAAAGTGTAATTTTCTCCGGCCCTATGCTAGGGATGTGCCTGAAATTTTGTATGTACGCTTAGAATAGTGGAATGCACGGGAATCAAAAAGAAATTAAGCAAAAAGTTGCATTTGGGAAAATATCGTACTATTCATGGGCATAATGCAACACTTGGGCTCAAACAATTTTACAATGTAATTTTCTCCGGCCCTATGTCACCGATGTGTCTGAAATTTTGTATGTACGCTTAGAATAGTGGAATGCACGAGAATCAAAAATAAATTTTGCAAAAAGTTGCATTTGGGAAAATATCGTACTTTTCATGGGCATAATGCAACACTTGGGCTCGAACAATTTTAAAATGTAATTTTCTCCGGCCCTATGTCACCGATGTGTCTGAAATTTTGTATGTACGCTTAGAATAGTGGAATGCACGGAAATCAAAAAGAAATTTTGCAAAAAGTTGCATTTGTGAAAATATCATACTTTTCATGAGCATAATGCAACACTTGGGCTCGACCAATTTTAAAATGTAATTTTCTCCGGCCCTATGCTAGGGATGTCCGTGAAATTTTGTATGTACGCTTAGAATAGTGGCACGCACGATAATCAAAAAGAAATTTTGCAAAAAGTTGCATTTGGGAAAATATCGTACTTTTCACGGGCATATTGCAACACTTGGGCTCGAACAATTTTAAAATGTAATTTTCTCCGGCCCTATTTCACCGATGTGTCTGAAATTTTGTATGTACGCTTAGAATAGTGGAATGCACGAGAATCAAAAAGAAATTTTGCAAAAAGTTGCATTTGTGAAAATATCATACTTTTCATGAGCATAATGCAACACTTGGGCTCGAACAATTTTAAAGTGTAATTTTCTCCGGCCCTATGTCACCGATGTGTCTGAAATTTTGTATGTAAGCTTAGAATAGTGGCCCGCACGGGAATCAATAAGAAATTTTGCAAATAGTTGGATTTGGGAAAATATCGTACTTTTCATGGGCAAAATGCAACACTTGGGCTCGAACAATTTTAAAATGTAATTTTCTCCGGCCCTATGTCACCGATGTGTCTGAAATTTTGTATGTACGCTTAGAATAGTGGAATGCACGAGAATCAAAAAGAAATTTTGCAAAAAGTTGCATTTGTGAAAATATCATACTTTTCATGAGCATAATGCAACACTTGGGCTCGACCAATTTTAAAATGTAATTTTCTCCGGCCCTATGCTAGGGATGTCCGTGAAATTTTGTATGTACGCTTAGAATAGTGGCACGCACGATAATCAAAAAGAAATTTTGCAAAAAGTTGCATTTGGGAAAATATCGTACTTTTCACGGGCATATTGCAACACTTGGGCTCGAACAATTTTAAAATGTAATTTTCTCCGGCCCTATGTCACCGATGTGTCTGAAATTTTGTATGTACGCTTAGAATAGTGGAATGCACGAGAATCAAAAAGAAATTTTGCAAAAAGTTGCATTTGTGAAAATATCATACTTTTCAAAGGCATAATGCAACACTTGGGCTCGACCAATTTTAAAATGTAATTTTCTCCGGCCCTATGCTAGGGATGTCCGTGAAATTTTGTATGTACGCTTAGAATAGTGGAATGCACGGAAATCAAAAAGAAATTTTGCAAAAAGTTGCATTTGTGAAAATATCATACTTTTCATGAGCATAATGCAACACTTGGGCTCGACCAATTTTAAAATGTAATTTTCTCCGGCCCTATGCTAGGGATGTCCGTGAAATTTTGTATGTACGCTTAGAATAGTGGAATGCACGAGAATGAAAAGAAATTTTGCAAAAAGTTGCATTTGTGAAAATATCATACTTTTCATGAGCATAATGCAACACTTGGGCTCGAACAATTTTAAAGTGTAATTTTCTCCGGCCCTATGTCACCGATGTGTCTGAAATTTTGTATGTACGCTTAGAATAGTGGAATGCACGAGAATCAAAAAGAAATTTAGCAAAAAGTTGCATTTGGGAAATTATCATGCAACACTTGGGCTCGAACAATTTTAAAATGTAATTTTCTCCGGCCCTATGCTAGGGATGTCCGTGAAATTTTGTATGTACGCTTAGAATAGTGGAATGCACGGAAATCAAAAAGAAATTTTGCAAAAAGTTGCATTTGTGAAAATATCATACTTTTCATGAGCATAATGCAACACTTGGGCTCGAACAATTTTAAAGTGTAATTTTCTCCGGCCCTATGTCACCGATGTGTCTGAAATTTTGTATGTAAGCTTAGAATAGTGGCCCGCACGGGAATCAATAAGAAATTTTGCAAATAGTTGGATTTGGAAAAATATCATACTTTTCATGGGCAAATTGCAACACTTGGGCTCGAACAATTTTAAAATGTAATTTTCTCCGGCCCTATGTCACCGATGTGTCTGAAATTTTGTATGTACGCTTAGAATAGTAGAATGCACGAGAATCAAAAAGAAATTTTGCAAAAAGTTGCATTTGTGAAAATATCATACTTTTCATGAGCATAATGCAACACTTGGGCTCGAACAATTTTAAAGTGTAATTTTCTCCGGCCCTATGTCACCGATGTGTCTGAAATTTTGTATGTACGCTTAGAATAGTGGAATGCACGGAAATCAAAAAGAAATTTTGCAAAAAGTAGCATTTGTGAAAATATCATACTTTTCATGAGCATAATGCAACACTTGGGCTCGACCAATTTTAAAATGTAATTTTCTCCGGCCCTATGCTAGGGATGTCCGTGAAATTTTGTATGTACGCTTAGAATAGTGGCACGCACGATAATCAAAAAGAAATTTTGCAAAAAGTTGCATTTGGGAAAATATCGTACTTTTCACGGGCATATTGCAACACTTGGGCTCGAACAATTTTAAAGTGTAATTTTCTCCGGCCCTATGTCACCGATGTGTCTGAAATTTTGTATGTAAGCTTAGAATAGTGGCCCGCACGGGAATCAATAAGAAATTTTGCAAATAGTTGGATTTGGGAAAATATCGTACTTTTCATGGGCAAAATGCATCACTTGGGCTCGAACAATTTTAAAATGTAATTTTCTCCGGCCCTATGTCACCGATGTGTCTGAAATTTTGTATGTACGCTTAGAATAGTGGAATGCACGAGAATGAAAAGAAATTTTGCAAAAAGTTGCATTTGTGAAAATATCATACTTTTCATGAGCATAATGCAACACTTGGGCTCGAACAATTTTAAAGTGTAATTTTCTCCGGCCCTATGTCACCGATGTGTCTGAAATTTTGTATGTACGCTTAGAATAGTGGAATGCACGAGAATCAAAAAGAAATTTAGCAAAAAGTTGCATTTGGGAAATTATCATGCAACACTTGGGCTCGAACAATTTTAAAATGTAATTTTCTCCGGCCCTATGCTAGGGATGTCCGTGAAATTTTGTATGTACGCTTAGAATAGTGGAATGCACGGAAATCAAAAAGAAATTTTGCAAAAAGTTGCATTTGCGAAAATATCATACTTTTCATGAGCATAATGCAACACTTGGGCTCGAACAATTTTAAAGTGTAATTTTCTCCGGCCCTATGTCACCGATGTGTCTGAAATTTTGTATGTAAGCTTAGAATAGTGGCCCGCACGGGAATCAATAAGAAATTTTGCAAATAGTTGGATTTGGAAAAATATCATACTTTTCATGGGCAAATTGCAACACTTGGGCTCGAACAATTTTAAAATGTAATTTTCTCCGGCCCTATGTCACCGATGTGTCTGAAATTTTGTATGTACGCTTAGAATAGTAGAATGCACGAGAATCAAAAAGAAATTTTGCAAAAAGTTGCATTTGTGAAAATATCATACTTTTCATGAGCATAATGCAACACTTGGGCTCGAACAATTTTAAAGTGTAATTTTCTCCGGCCCTATGTCACCGATGTGTCTGAAATTTTGTATGTAAGCTTAGAATAGTGGCCCGCACGGGAATCAATAAGAAATTTTGCAAATAGTTGGATTTGGGAAAATATCGTACTTTTCATGGGCAAAATGCATCACTTGGGCTCGAACAATTTTAAAATGTAATTTTCTCCGGCCCTATGTCACCGATGTGTCTGAAATTTTGTATGTACGCTTAGAATAGTGGAATGCACGGAAATCAAAAAGAAATTTTGCAAAAAGTAGCATTTGTGAAAATATCATACTTTTCATGAGCATAATGCAACACTTGGGCTCGACCAATTTTAAAATGTAATTTTCTCCGGCCCTATGCTAGGGATGTCCGTGAAATTTTGTATGTACGCTTAGAATAGTGGCACGCACGATAATCAAAAAGAAATTTTGCAAAAAGTTGCATTTGGGAAAATATCGTACTTTTCACGGGCATATTGCAACACTTGGCCTCGAACAATTTTAAAATGTAATTTTCTCCGGCCCTATGCTAGGGATGTCCGTGAAATTTTGTATGTAAGCTTAGAATAGTGGAATGCACGAGAATCAAAAAGAAATTTTGCAAATAGTTGCATTTGGAAAAATATCATGCAACACTTGGGCTCGAACAATTTTAAAGTGTAATTTTCTCCGGCCCTATGCTAGGGATGTGCCTGAAATTTTGTATGTACGCTTAGAATAGTGGAATGCACGGGAATCAAAAAGAAATTAAGCAAAAAGTTGCATTTGGGAAAATATCGTACTATTCATGGGCATAATGCAACACTTGGGCTCAAACAATTTTACAATGTAATTTTCTCCGGCCCTATGTCACCGATGTGTCTGAAATTTTGTATGTACGCTTAGAATAGTGGAATGCACGAGAATCAAAAATAAATTTTGCAAAAAGTTGCATTTGGGAAAATATCGTACTTTTCATGGGCATAATGCAACACTTGGGCTCGAACAATTTTAAAATGTAATTTTCTCCGGCCCTATGTCACCGATGTGTCTGAAATTTTGTATGTACGCTTAGAAAAGTGGAATGCACGAGAATGAAAAGAAATTTTGCAAAAAGTTGCATTTGTGAAAATATCATACTTTTCAAAGGCATAATGCAACACTTGGGCTCGACAAATTTTAAAATGTAATTTTCTCCGGCCTTATGCTAGGGATGTCCGTGAAATTTTGTATGTACGCTCAGAATAGTGGAATGCACGGAAATCAAAAAGAAATTTTGCAAATAGTTGGATTTGGAAAAATATCATACTTTTCATGGGCAAATTGCAACACTTGGGCTCGAACAATTTTAAAATGTAATTTTCTCCGGCCCTATGTCACCGATGTGTCTGAAATTTTGTATGTACGCTTAGAATAGTAGAATGCACGAGAATCAAAAAGAAATTTTGCAAAAAGTTGCATTTGTGAAAATATCATACTTTTCATGAGCATAATGCAACACTTGGGCTCGAACAATTTTAAAATGTAATTTTCTCCGGCCCTATGTCACCGATGTGTCTGAAATTTTGTATGTAAGCTTAGAATAGTGGCCCGCACGGGAATCAATAAGAAATTTTGCAAATAGTTGGATTTGGGAAAATATCGTACTTTTCATGGGCAAAATGCATCACTTGGGCTCGAACAATTTTAAAATGTAATTTTCTCCGGCCCTATGTCACCGATGTGTCTGAAATTTTGTATGTACGCTTAGAATAGTGGAATGCACGGAAATCAAAAAGAAATTTTGCAAAAAGTAGCATTTGTGAAAATATCATACTTTTCATGAGCATAATGCAACACTTGGGCTCGACCAATTTTAAAATGTAATTTTCTCCGGCCCTATGCTAGGGATGTCCGTGAAATTTTGTATGTACGCTTAGAATAGTGGCACGCACGATAATCAAAAAGAAATTTTGCAAAAAGTTGCATTTGGGAAAATATCGTACTTTTCACGGGCATATTGCAACACTTGGGCTCGAACAATTTTAAAATGTAATTTTCTCCGGCCCTATGTCACCGATGTGTCTGAAATTTTGTATGTACGCTTAGAATAGTAGAATGCACGAGAATCAAAAAGAAATTTTGCAAAAAGTTGCATTTGTGAAAATATCATACTTTTCATGAGCATAATGCAACACTTGGGCTCGAACAATTTTAAAGTGTAATTTTCTTCGGCCCTATGTCACCGATGTGTCTGAAATTTTGTATGTAAGCTTAGAATAGTGGCCCGCACGGGAATCAATAAGAAATTTTGCAAATAGTTGGATTTGGGAAAATATCGTACTTTTCATGGGCAAAATGCATCACTTGGGCTCGAACAATTTTAAAATGTAATTTTCTCCGGCCCTATGTCACCGATGTGTCTGAAATTTTGTATGTACGCTTAGAATAGTGGAATGCACGGAAATCAAAAAGAAATTTTGCAAAAAGTAGCATTTGTGAAAATATCATACTTTTCATGAGCATAATGCAACACTTGGGCTCGACCAATTTTAAAATGTAATTTTCTCCGGCCCTATGCTAGGGATGTCCGTGAAATTTTGTATGTACGCTTAGAATAGTGGCACGCACGATAATCAAAAAGAAATTTTGCAAAAAGTTGCATTTGGGAAAATATCGTACTTTTCACGGGCATATTGCAACACTTGGGCTCGAACAATTTTAAAATGTAATTTTCTTCGGCCCTATGTCACCGATGTGTCTGAAATTTTGTATGTACGCTTAGAAAAGTGGAATGCACGAGAATGAAAAGAAATTTTGCAAAAAGTTGCATTTGTGAAAATATCATACTTTTCATGAGCATAATGCAACACTTGGGCTCGACCAATTTTAAAATGTAATATTCTCCGGCCCTATGCTAGGGATCTCCGTGAAATTTTGTATGTACGCTTAGAATAGTGGCACGCACGATAATCAAAAAGAAATTTTGCAAAAAGTTGCATTTGGGAAAATATCGTACTTTTCACGGGCATATTGCAACACTTGGGCTCGAACAATTTTAAAATGTAATTTTCTCCGGCCCTATGTCACCGATGTGTCTGAAATTTTGTATGTACGCTTAGAAAAGTGGTATGCACGAGAATGAAAAGAAATTTTGCAAAAAGTTGCATTTGTGAAAATATCATACTTTTCAAAGGCATAATGCAACACTTGGGCTCGACCAATTTTAAAATGTAATTTTCTCCGGCCCTATGCTAGGGATGTCCGTGAAATTTTGTATGTACGCTTAGAATAGTGGAATGCACGGAAATCAAAAAGAAATTTTGCAAAAAGTTGCATTTGTGAAAATATCATACTTTTCATGAGCATAATGCAACACTTGGGCTCGACCAATTTTAAAATGTAATTTTCTCCGGCCCTATGCTAGGGATGTCCGTGAAATTTTGTATGTACGCTTAGAATAGTGGAATGCACGAGAATGAAAAGAAATTTTGCAAAAAGTTGCATTTGTGAAAATATCATACTTTTCATGAGCATAATGCAACACACTTGGGCTCGAACAATTTTAAAGTGTAATTTTCTCCGGCCCTATGTCACCGATGTGTCTGAAATTTTGTATGTACGCTTAGAATAGTGGAATGCACGAGAATCAAAAAGAAATTTAGCAAAAAGTTGCATTTGGGAAATTATCATGCAACACTTGGGCTCGAACAATTTTAAAATGTAATTTTCTCCGGCCCTATGCTAGGGATGTCCGTGAAATTTTGTATGTACGCTTAGAATAGTGGAATGCACGGAAATCAAAAAGAAATTTTGCAAAAAGTTGCATTTGTGAAAATATCATACTTTTCATGAGCATAATGCAACACTTGGGCTCGAACAATTTTAAAGTGTAATTTTCTCCGGCCCTATGTCACCGATGTGTCTGAAATTTTGTATGTAAGCTTAGAATAGTGGCCCGCACGGGAATCAATAAGAAATTTTGCAAATAGTTGGATTTGGAAAAATATCATACTTTTCATGGGCAAATTGCAACACTTGGGCTCGAACAATTTTAAAATGTAATTTTCTCCGGCCCTATGTCACCGATGTGTCTGAAATTTTGTATGTACGCTTAGAATAGTGGAATGCACGAGAATCAAAAAGAAATTTAGCAAAAAGTTGCATTTGGGAAATTATCATGCAACACTTGGGCTCGAACAATTTTAAAATGTAATTTTCTCCGGCCCTATGCTAGGGATGTCCGTGAAATTTTGTATGTACGCTTAGAATAGTGGCACGCACGATAATCAAAAAGAAATTTTGCAAAAAGTTGCATTTGGGAAAATATCGTACTTTTCACGGGCATATTGCAACACTTGGGCTCGAACAATTTTAAAATGTAATTTTCTCCGGCCCTATGTCACCGATGTGTCTGAAATTTTGTATGTACGCTTAGAAAAGTGGTATGCACGAGAATGAAAAGAAATTTTGCAAATAGTTGGATTTGGGAAAATATCGTACTTTTCATGGGCAAAATGCATCACTTGGGCTCGAACAATTTTAAAATGTAATTTTCTCCGGCCCTATGTCACCGATGTGTCTGAAATTTTGTATGTACGCTTAGAATAGTGGAATGCACGGAAATCAAAAAGAAATTTTGCAAAAAGTAGCATTTGTGAAAATATCATACTTTTCATGAGCATAATGCAACACTTGGGCTCGACCAATTTTAAAATGTAATTTTCTCCGGCCCTATGCTAGGGATGTCCGTGAAATTTTGTATGTACGCTTAGAATAGTGGCACGCACGATAATCAAAAAGAAATTTTGCAAAAAGTTGCATTTGGGAAAATATCGTACTTTTCACGGGCATATTGCAACACTTGGGCTCGAACAATTTTAAAATGTAATTTTCTTCGGCCCTATGTCACCGATGTGTCTGAAATTTTGTATGTACGCTTAGAAAAGTGGAATGCACGAGAATGAAAAGAAATTTTGCAAAAAGTTGCATTTGTGAAAATATCATACTTTTCATGAGCATAATGCAACACTTGGGCTCGACCAATTTTAAAATGTAATATTCTCCGGCCCTATGCTAGGGATCTCCGTGAAATTTTGTATGTACGCTTAGAATAGTGGCACGCACGATAATCAAAAAGAAATTTTGCAAAAAGTTGCATTTGGGAAAATATCGTACTTTTCACGGGCATATTGCAACACTTGGGCTCGAACAATTTTAAAATGTAATTTTCTCCGGCCCTATGTCACCGATGTGTCTGAAATTTTGTATGTACGCTTAGAAAAGTGGTATGCACGAGAATGAAAAGAAATTTTGCAAATAGTTGGATTTGGGAAAATATCGTACTTTTCATGGGCAAAATGCATCACTTGGGCTCGAACAATTTTAAAATGTAATTTTCTCCGGCCCTATGTCACCGATGTGTCTGAAATTTTGTATGTACGCTTAGAATAGTGGAATGCACGGAAATCAAAAAGAAATTTTGCAAAAAGTAGCATTTGTGAAAATATCATACTTTTCATGAGCATAATGCAACACTTGGGCTCGACCAATTTTAAAATGTAATTTTCTCCGGCCCTATGCTAGGGATGTCCGTGAAATTTTGTATGTACGCTTAGAATAGTGGCACGCACGATAATCAAAAAGAAATTTTGCAAAAAGTTGCATTTGGGAAAATATCGTACTTTTCACGGGCATATTGCAACACTTGGGCTCGAACAATTTTAAAATGTAATTTTCTTCGGCCCTATGTCACCGATGTGTCTGAAATTTTGTATGTACGCTTAGAAAAGTGGAATGCACGAGAATGAAAAGAAATTTTGCAAAAAGTTGCATTTGTGAAAATATCATACTTTTCATGAGCATAATGCAACACTTGGGCTCGACCAATTTTAAAATGTAATATTCTCCGGCCCTATGCTAGGGATCTCCGTGAAATTTTGTATGTACGCTTAGAATAGTGGCACGCACGATAATCAAAAAGAAATTTTGCAAAAAGTTGCATTTGGGAAAATATCGTACTTTTCACGGGCATATTGCAACACTTGGGCTCGAACAATTTTAAAATGTAATTTTCTCCGGCCCTATGTCACCGATGTGTCTGAAATTTTGTATGTACGCTTAGAAAAGTGGTATGCACGAGAATGAAAAGAAATTTTGCAAAAAGTTGCATTTGTGAAAATATCATACTTTTCAAAGGCATAATGCAACACTTGGGCTCGACCAATTTTAAAATGTAATTTTCTCCGGCCCTATGTCACCGATGTGTCTGAAATTTTGTATGTACGCTTAGAATAGTGGAATGCACGAGAATCAAAAAGAAATTTAGCAAAAAGTTGCATTTGGGAAATTATCATGCAACACTTGGGCTCGAACAATTTTAAAATGTAATTTTCTCCGGCCCTATGCTAGGGATGTCCGTGAAATTTTGTATGTACGCTTAGAATAGTGGAATGCACGGAAATCAAAAAGAAATTTTGCAAAAAGTTGCATTTGTGAAAATATCATACTTTTCATGGGCATAATGCAACACTTGGGCTCGACCAATTTTAAAATGTAATTTTCTCCGGCCCTATGCTAGGGATGTCCGTAAAATTTTGTATGTACGCTTAGAAAAGTGGAATGCACGAGAATGAAAAGAAATTTTGCAAAAAGTTGCATTTGTGAAAATATCATACTTTTCAAAGGCATAATGCAACACTTGGGCTCGACCAATTTTAAAATGTAATTTTCTCCGGCCCTATGCTAGGGATGTCCGTGAAATTTTGTATGAACGCTTAGAATAGTGGAATGCACGGAAATCAAAAAGAAATTTTGCAAAAAGTTGCATTTGTGAAAATATCATACTTTTCATGAGCATAATGCAACACTTAGGCTCGAACATTTTTAAAATGTAATTTTCTCCGGCCCTATGTGACCGATGTGTCTGAAATTTTGTATGTAAGCTTAGAATAGTGGCCCGCACGGGAATCAATAAGAAATTTTGCAAAAAGTTGCATTTGTGAAAATATCATACTTTTCATGGGCATAATGCAACACTTGGGCTCGAACAATTTTAAAATGTAATTTTCTCCGGCCCTATGTCACCGATGTGTCTGAAATTTTGTATGTACGCTTAGAATAGTGGAATGCACGGAAATCAAAAAGAAATTTTGCAAAAAGTTGCATTTGTGAAAATATCATACTTTTCATGAGCATAATGCAACACTTGGGCTCGACCAATTTTAAAATGTAATATTCTCCGGCCCTATGCTAGGGATGTCCGTGAAATTTTGTATGTACGCTTAGAATAGTGGCACGCACGATAATCAAAAAGAAATTTTGCAAAAAGTTGCATTTGGGAAAATATCGTGCTTTTCATTGGCAAAATGCATCACTTGGGCTCGAACAATTTTAAAATTTAATTTTCTCCGGCCCTATGTCACCGATGTGTTTGAAATTTTGTATGTACGCTTAGAATAGTGGAATGCACGAGAATCAAAAAGAAATTTAGCAAAAAGTTGCATTTGGGAAATTATCATGCAACACTTGGGCTCGAACAATTTTAAAGTGTAATTTTCTCCGGCCCTATGCTAGGGATGTGCCTGAAATTTTGTATGTACGCTTAGAATAGAGGAATGCACCGGAATCAAAAAGAAATTTTGCAAAAAGTTGCATTTGGGAAAATATCGTACTTTTCATGGGCATAATGCAACACTTGGGCTCGAACAATTTTAAAATGTAATTTTCTCCGGCCCTATGTCACCGATGTGTCTGAAATTTTGTATGTACGCTTAGAATAGTGGAATGCACGAGAATCAAAAAGAAATTTAGCAAAAAGTTGCATTTGGGAAATTATCATGCAACACTTGGGCTCGAACAATTTTAAAGTGTAATTTTCTCCGGCCCTATGCTAGGGATGTGCCTGAAATTTTGTATTTACGCTTAGAATAGAGGAATGCATGGTGGTTCAATTTAATAAATATCCTAGTTCGTAGGACCAATGATGGTGGCGCTGGTTTAACAAATACTTCGATCGCAGTGTGATGTAAATTACACATTAAATTACTTAAAATACATTTGCCTTTTAATGCATAGGAAAGGTTGGGAGCCCAAAGACTTACCTAATCTGGTGCAAATGTCTCTTCAATAATCCACTGTTGGTCAGTTCAATGCCGCTGGTTTTCTTCTCATTTTCTTTTACATATAATACACAATAGTTCTATTATTCTATAACACAATCTATTATTCTATATCCGTCGCGGCGGTTCAAAACAGTGTTTTGGCGGGGTACAACAAAATACGACGAATTACAGCGGATAATTATCAAATAAAACAAGAATGCGGTGCGGTTAACAGTAATCCATATTGCGACTTTTTCTCGGCGTGTGGAACGAAAAACGGGGTTCATTTGTTTTCGAAGTGTTCCATTTTTCAAAAGTCTCTGGGCAAAATAAAGGGAAGGGAGATATGGAACATTAAAAGGCTATTTGAATTGCTCTGATTAATAGCAATCGAAAGTACTTACTCAACCAGCGCAAACATTCCCCTCACCTTGAAAGGGTTGGAAGTCACCCCTTTTAAAACTGCATATTGCATTTTTCGCTCAGACAAACAAATATAACCAATACTTATTCTAGATTTCCTAAACTATATGTAACTAAATCTAACAAAAAATAATAATAACCTACTATTGAGTCGGCAAAGGGTAAAGCCTTACTACCGGACGAATGTATGTTCCCGATGCTGTTTTAACACGAACAACACGAATTACTTCATCCTTTGCGGGAAAAACTTCGATAATTATACCTAGTGGCCAATGTAATGGAGGAGAATTTGCGGTCCCCACAATTACCACTAAGCCTTCTTTGACTGGATTAGCGGGAGTATTCCATTTTGGACGTACTTGCAAGGTATGCAAGTAATCTAACCTCCAACGTTTCCAGAAAGATTGAATCAATTTATCGAGCAAATCATGACGTGATAGAAGGTTCAAATTATCCTCCTCGATTTCTACGGCGGGCATGTGTTTCAACGGAATCGTTAATAAATGAGCGGGTGTTAACGCGAGGGGTTCAGACGGATCTGAAGAAAGCGTCCTACATAATGGCCTTGTATTTAAAATGTTTTCTACCTGTGCGGGTACTGTAGTCATCTCCTCGAAAGATAGAATCTGATCTCCAATTACTCGAAAAAGATGAGTCTTCATACTTTTAATGTTTGACTTCCAATTTCCACAAAAATGGGGTGCGATTGGAGCATTTAGGTGCCAGCTTATTCTATTATTGGCTAAAACACTTGCGAATTCTTCACCAAAATGTGAAAATGTTGAAAATGCGTGCAATTCAGTCAATTTTCTTTTGGCTCCTACAATATCTGCGGGAGGGTCACCATCCCAATCACATTTATATATCCATAATTGCTTTATCAAGAGCTTAGCGTATAGGACAACAGGCGCGATGAAGCCCATTATGTCCCATATTTTAGCGACACAAGACAGTATATTTCGCTTCATACAAATTGTTTTAGGTGTAGAAGTGACAAAAGAGAAAAAATCGGAACTTAGTGACCAGTATAAGCCCAATATCTTATGCATGCCCACCTCATCAAATTCCTTTATCGCTGACAAGCGATGCGAATCTGGAATGGATTCCAGAACATTTTGCGAATTGCTGGACCACTTGACTAGGTCAAACTGGCCAGTCTTCAATAATGCGATTAACTGAGAGGATGTTTCCTTTGCACTCTCTTCAGTTTCCACACTGTATACAAAATCATCCATATATAGAAATTCTTTGATGATCTTTTTTGCTTCAGGAAAAACTTCTCCTTCATCAGAGGCCAATTGCCTGATGGTGCGTAGAGCTTGAAATGGGCTGGATGTGAGTCCAAAACAAACGCGGTTAAACTGATAGGTTTTAATATCCTCGTTTGGCGAGAAGCGATACAAAATATGTTGATATCTTCGATCACTGTCCTTCACTGCTATACACAAAAACATTTTACGTATATCAGCCGAAAGTGCTATTGGGAATATACGAAAGTTCATTATTATATCAAATAAATTCCCCTGTAAATTTTCCCCACTATACAAAATATTATTTAATGATACGGAAGTGCTTGTTTTTGCACTAGCGTCCAGGACAATCCTCAAACTAGTTGTGATCTTATCCTCTCGTACAACCCCATGGTGCGGTATTATATAAGAGGGCGTTTTATCCTCCTTATTTGGAGTGACATGCGACAAATATTCCTTCTCTAAATATTCAGTAATAGTATCATTATAAGCTTCTCTCAATTTAGGCGAGGCTTCCAATTTACGTTCGAGACATAAAAATCGTTTCTTTGCCATTGAAAATGAATCCCCAAGTGACGAAACATCTCCCTTAAATGGCAAGGCTACAATATACCTTCCATTGTCAGGATCTCGTGACGTAGATTTTTCATATATTTCCTCACATTCACGATCTTCAGGACCTTTGATAGACGGTACGTTTACCTCTTCTAATTCCCAAAATCTTTTGAGACAAATATCTTCCGGTTCGTTCGTCATGGCACAACAAGATACGATAGCATTATTATCTACTCGAGTTGGTGCTGATCCCAAAATGACGTATCCTAAAACCGTTTCCAAAGCATGCAAATCATGCCTGTGCGAAGGGTCCTGAACCCTTTTAGATAACAGGAGATGCGGGAAGAGCTGGGCTCCTATCAACATATCAATTTCTCCTGGTTCTCCGTACAATTCATCAGCCAATGGTAAGTCATTCAAATATGACAAGAAAGGTGTATCAACTTTGGCGGTAGGTAAGCGCTCTGTTACTTTGTCCACTATCAATGATGTTACATTATAATTTATTGCCCGATTAAATCGAGAATAAATTTCGGTCTGTATGGAGCCTCTAATGCAAGGGTGGCCAACCCGCGGCCCGCGGGCCGCATGCGGCCCGCTGGGTGTCTATTTGTGGCCCGCGGAGCATATGCAGAGATTTTTTTCTTTTGGTGTACATAAAACCACCAAAAGAACATTCCAACGTGCGTGGTTCGTATCATATCTCATGTATGGAAGTATCTCAGTACATTAATTCAAACAAAATTCAAACATTGAAACAAAATCGAAGCCATATTCAGATGGTGAAATGGTTAAGGAATGTTTGGAGAGTGTTTTTGAAATTCTGTGCCCAGAAAAGAAAACGGATTTCTCAAAAATAAGCCTGTCTCGTCAAACTATCACTAGGCGTGTCGACGACATTGGAAACCATATCGAAGATAATTTGAAAAATCGAGCATCTAAGTTCATATTTTATGCTCTAGCATTGGATGAAAGCACAGACCTGACAGATACCGCTTAAGTGGCGATTTTTATCAGGGGTGTTGATATCCACCTTAACAAATAGAATAATTAGCGGCACTGTATCCACTTGCTCACGAGATTTGTTTGGAGCAGTTATTTCGACACGCTTTTCGTTACAACTCAACAACATATCGGGCATAAAACAGATGGTGCTCCAGCAATGGTTGGGAAACACGAAGGTTTAGTAAAATTGATTGAAAATGAGGCCTGCAAAGTTGGTAATACTTCGATGCTAAATTTTCATTGCATTATTCATCAGGAGAATTTATGTTCCAAGTCCCTTAAAATGGATCATGTCATATAGGTGGTCATCAAAACAGTTAACTTTATTAGGTCGAAGGGGTTGAATCACCGTCAGTTCCAAGTCTTTGGATTCACAGTATTATGACGTTACATTTTATGCAGAAGTAAGATGGCTGGCCCGACATGTCGGGCTAATTATTAATTATTATTTATTAATTATTCGTTATCAACATTGATGCACTTAGTTCTGACAAACAATAATCAGACGTCTCACTAAAATTTATTATATTTGTTTATTTTTGATTAGTATTTTTTGTATTGTAGAACTTTAATTTAATAAATATGTTTGATTCTCATTTTTGTTATATATTTTAACCGCTTGGGCACATAAGCTTATTTTCACGACAATTTAACGTAGGTAGACATAGAAATGACGTATGCCCGGACCTGAGTTATTAAAAAAACAATATATTTCTTGTTTTCTTTGAATAATAAAAGAAATTTTGTTGTGTGGCCCGGTAGGAAATCTCATTTCTAAAATCTGGCCCGGCTGCTGAAAAGGTTGGCCACCCATGCTCTAATGGGTTTAGATGATCCTCCAATACCTTTAACTGTAGAACAAGATGGGCGTTGATATTCAAAAAATCCTAATCTTCTACAGCAATCGCGAGTAATGAAGTTGCTTTGAGATGCGCTATCTAACAAACATCTAATTAAATGTTCATTTCCTTCTGAATCTATTATACCAACTCGTGCGGTAGCCAACAAAACTGTACAATGCGCCTTTCGATTATAAGATCGAACAGTTGAAAACGTACATAAAGCTACGTCAGGATTAGAGCAGCCCTCTTTCGGATCAATCTGTTGATCAGCTGTCTGGTTTTCTGCTCCTTGGGCGTTCCGATAATCTGACTGCCCTCTCTGTGACGTACCCTGTTGCTCAAAATGCAACATTGTATGATGAAACTTGTCATTGCATTTATGACAATTTCCGTTTGAATTGCAAGCTCTAGCCTTATGTTTTTCGCTAAGGCATCTAAAACAAAATCCTTTACTCTTGACAAAGTTAAATCTTTCTTTAATACTTAAATTTTTAAATTCCTGACATTTATACAAATGTCCGTGTGATGGTTTTTTACAAAGTAAACATTTATTAAACGGCAGATTCTTGGGTTTATCCGAATCGCTGCCAGCGCTTAAAAATGCTTGCGTCGATCTTTGTGATCTTTTGGTTGTCTCACTGTGATTAGCGGCTGATTTTCTTGATGTCCCCGTTCGTTGCAAAACCTTGATTTGTTCCCGAATAAACTTCACTAAATCTTCGAACGAGGGAAAATCAGTTTCCCTATAATTGGTTTCAAACCCCTTTACAGAATCCAAATCAATTTTCTTCAAAGCAATATGAAGAAAAATAAAATCACACAAATTTTCCAAATTAACATTTTTCACTGCGGATACTGCCGAAACGAAATTATCAACAAAGGATTCCAAATTATTTATATTGGCTACTGTGAACGATTTAAAATCTAAAATTTGATCAATATACGCGGAAGATATTACTCTTTTATCATTATATTTATCGATCAAAGAATTAAATATAATTTCGTAGTTCTCAGGTGACAATACAATTCCCGAGAATGTGGTTTGTACCCTTTTTGAAATCTTGGCCAACAAGTAATACAATTTTTCTGAATTCGAAAGTAACTCGTTATCATGTACTGTGTTGACAAAACTCGAATAAAATATTGGCCAATTACCGATTTCCCCATCGAAGAAGGGTAATTCTATTGGTGGCAGTTTGGGACGATTACATTTATTATTATCTATATTTAATTGAGGTTTACGCTCTAGAATCAAAGATATTTTCCTTTTAATTTTGCAAAACATATCCTCGAAACTCAACCATTTTTCAAAATCTGGGTCATAATTTGCATCCATTTCCAAATTGATGACGTTTATTTGTTGAGTTACCTCTTCATATTTGCTCCTTGTCGAATCTATTGTCTCGACAAGCGACAAGAACTCTTCTAGAATGCTTTCATTTGAAATCTCCTTTGACAATTCAAACAATTTTGTAATACGTCCATTTAAAGCATCTCGTTGAGAAGTCAACAATTTTAATTTCTTCTCTTTAGTAGCCATTATGAAAAACAAAATATGAATCTAAATAATAAATTTATAATTTATATTATAAACTATAGCGCTCATAGGGTTAACTAAGTAGGTACTTGCAGTCAATGGCCTACGGCTGTGTATGGCTATCTATGGCTGGCGGCTGGTACACTATGCGTTGAAAATATGATCTAAATAAACCTTTATTTGCGGTAAATAACTAAACTATTGTAGCGATAAGATGATACAAGGTTGGTTATATTTATTTTATCAATATGCGATCGAAATATGCTTCAATTTAAATCTCCGGCTCGATTGGACCAATGATGGTGGTTCAATTTAATAAATATCCTAGCTCGTAGGACCAATGATGGTGGCGCTGGTTTAACAAATACTTCGATCGCAGTGTGATGTAAATTACACATTAAATTACTTAAAATACATTTGCCTTTTAATGCATAGGAAAGGTTGGGAGCCCAAAGACTTACCTAATCTGGTGCAAATGTCTCTTCAATAATCCACTGTTGGTCAGTTCAATGCCGCTGGTTTTCTTCTCATTTTCTTTTACATATAATACACAATAGTTCTATTATTCTATAACACAATCTATTATTCTATATCCGTCGGGGCGGTTCAAAACAGTGTTTTGGCGGGGTACAACAAAATACGACGAATTACAGCGGATAATTATCAAATAAAACAAGAATGCGGTGCGGTTAACAGTAATCCATATTGCGACTTTTTCTCGGCGTGTGGAACGAAAAACGGGGTTCATTTGTTTTCGAAGTGTTCCATTTTTCAAAAGTCTCTGGGCAAAATAAAGGGAAGGGAGATATGGAACATTAAAAGGCTATTTGAATTGCTCTGATTAATAGCAATCGAAAGTACTTACTCAACCAGCGCAAACAATGCACGGGAATCAAAAAGAAATTTTGCAAAAAGTTGCATTTGGGAAAATATCGTACTTTTCATGGGCATAATGCAACACTTGGGCTCGAACAATTTTAAAATGTAATTATCTCCGGCCCTATGCTAGGGATGTCCGTGAAATTTTGTATGTACGCTTAGAATAGTGGCACGCACGATAATCAAAAAGAAATTTTGCAAAAAGTTGCATTTGTGAAAATATCATACTTTTCAAAGGCATAATGCAACACTTGGGCTCGAACAATTTTAAAATGTAAGTTTCTCCGGCCCTATGTCACCGATGTGTCTGAAATTTTGTATGTACGCTTAGAATAGTGGAATGCACGAGAATGAAAAGAAATTTTGCAAAAAGTTGCATTTGTGAAAATATCATACTTTTCAAAGGCATAATGCAACACTTGGGCTCAACCAATTTTAAAATGTAATTTTCTCCGGCCCTATGTCACCGATGTGTCTGAAATTTTGTATGTACGCTTAGAATAGTGGAATGCACGGAAATCAAAAAGAAATTTTGCAAAAAGTTGCATTTGGGAAATTATCATGCAACACTTGGGCTCGAACAATTTTAAGGTGTAATTTTCTCCGGCCCTATGCTAGGGATGTGCCTGAAATTTTGTATGTACGCTTAGAATAGAGGAATGCACGGGAATCAAAAAGAAATTTTGCAAAAAGTTGCATTTGGGAAAATATCGTACTTTTCATGGGCATAATGCAACACTTGGGCTCGAACAATTTTAAAATGTAATTTTCTCCGGCCCTATGTCACCGATGTGTTCGAAATTTTGTATGTACGCTTAGAATAGTAGAATGCACGAGAATCAAAAAGAAATTTTGCAAAAAGTTGCATTTGTGAAAATATCATACTTTTCATGAGCATAATGCAACACTTGGGCTCGACCAATTTTAAAATGTAATTTTCTCCGGCCCTATGCTAGGGATGTCCGTGAAATTTTGTATGTACGCTTAGAATAGTGGCACGCACGATAATCAAAAAGAAATTTTGCAAAAAGTTGCATTTGGGAAAATATCGTGCTTTACATTGGCAAAATGCATCACTTGGGCTCGAACAATTTTAAAATTTAATTTTCTCCGGCCCTATGCTAGGGATGTCCGTGAAATTTTGTATGTACGCTTAGAATAGTGGAATGCACGGAAATCAAAAAAAAATTTTGCAAAAAGTTGCATTTGTGAAAATATCATACTTTTCATGGGCATAATGCAACACTTGGGCTCGACCAATTTTAAAATGTAATTTTCTCCGGCCCTATGCTAGGGATGTCCGTAAAATTTTGTATGTACGCTTAGAAAAGTGGAATGCACGAGAATGAAAAGAAATTTTGCAAAAAGTTGCATTTGTGAAAATATCATACTTTTCAAAGGCATAATGCAACACTTGGGCTCGACCAATTTTAAAATGTAATTTTCTCCGGCCCTATGCTAGGGATGTCCGTGAAATTTTGTATGTACGCTTAGAATAGTGGAATACACGGAAATCAAAAAGAAATTTTGCAAAAAGTTGCATTTGTGAAAATATCATACTTTTCATGGGCATAATGCAACACTTGGGCTCGAACAATTTTAAAATGTAATTTTCTCCGGCCCTATGTCACCGATGTGTCTGAAATTTTGTATGTACGCTTAGAATAGTGGAATGCACGAGAATCAAAAAGAAATTTTGCAAAAAGTTGCATTTGGGAAATTATCATGCAACACTTGGGCTCGAACAATTTTGAAGTGTAATTTTCTCCGGCCCTATGCTAGGGATGTGCCTGAAATTTTGTATGTACGCTTAGAATAGAGGAATGCACGGGAATCGAAAAGAAATTTAGCAAAAAGTTGCATTTGGGAAAATATCGTACTATTCATGGGCATAATGCAACACTTGGGCTCAAACAATTTAAAAATGTAATTTTCTCCGGCCCTATGTCACCGATGTGTCTGAAATTTTGTATGTACGCTTAGAAAAGTGGAATGCACGAGAATGAAAAGAAATTTTGCAAAAAGTTGCATTTGTGAAAATATCATACTTTTCAAAGGCATAATGCAACACTTGGGCTCGACAAATTTTAAAATGTAATTTTCTCCGGCTTTATGCTAGGGATGTCCGTGAAATTTTGTATGTACGCTTAGAATAGTGGAATGCACGGAAATCAAAAAGAAATTTTTCAAAAAGTTGCATTTGTGAAAATATCGTACTATTCATGGGCATAATGCAACACTTGGGCTCAAACAATTTAAAAATGTAATTTTCTCCGGCCCTATGTCACCGATGTGTCTGAAATTTTGTATGTACGCTTAGAATAGTGGCACGCACGATAATCAAAAAGAAATTTTGCAAAAAGTTGCATTTGTGAAAATATCATACTTTTCATGGGCATAATGCAACACTTGGGCTCGAACAATTTTAAAATGTAATTTTCTCCGGCCCTATGTCACCGATGTGTCTGAAATTTTGTATGTACTCTTAGAATAGTGGCCTGCACGAGAATCAAAAATAAATTTTGCAAAAAGTTGCATTTGGGAAAATATCGTACTTTTCATGGGCATAATGCAACACTTGGGCTCGAACAATTTTAAAATGTAATTTTCTCCGGCCCTATGTCACCGATGTGTCTGAAATTTTGTATGTACGCTTAGAATAGTGGAATGCACGAGAATCAAAAAGAAATTTAGCAAAAAGTTTCATTTGGGAAATTATCATGCAACACTTGGGCTCGAACAATTTTAAAGTGTAATTTTCTCCGGCCCTATGCTAGGGATGTGCCTGAAATTTTGTATGTACGCTTAGAATAGAGGAATGCACGGGAATCAAAAAGAAATTTTGCAAAAAGTTGCATTTGGGAAAATATCGTACTTTTCATGGGCATAATGCAACACTTGGGCTCGAACAATTTTAAAATGTAATTTTCTCCGGCCCTATGTCACCGATGTGTCTGAAATTTTGTATGTACGCTTAGAATAGTGGAATGCACGAGAATCAAAAGAAATTTAGCAAAAAGTTGCATTTGGGAAATTATCATGCAACACTTGGGCTCGAACAATTTTAAAGTGTAATTTTCTCCGGCCCTATGCTAGGGATGTGCCTGAAATTTTGTATGTACGCTTAGAATAGAGGAATGCACGGGAATCAAAAAGAAGTTTTGCAAAAAGTTGCATTTGGGAAAATATCGTACTTTTCATGGGCACAATGCAACACTTGGGCTCGAACAATTTAAAAATGTAATTTTCTCCGGCCCTATGTCACCGATGTGTCTGAAATTTTGTATGTACGCTTAGAATAGTAAAATGCACGAGAATCAAAAAGAAATTTAGCAAAAAGTTGCATTTGGGAAATTATCATGCAACACTTGGGCTCGAACAATTTTAAAATGTAATTTTCTCCGGCCCTATGCTAGGGATGTCCGTAAAATTTTGTATGTACGCTTAGAAAAGTGGAATGCACGAGAATGAAAAGAAATTTTGCAAAAAGTTGCATTTGTGAAAATATCATACTTTTCAAAGGCATAATGCAACACTTGGGCTCGACCAATTTTAAAATGTAATTTTCTCCGGCCCTATGCTAGGGATGTCTGTGAAATTTTGTATGTACGCTTAGAATAGTGGAATACACGGAAATCAAAAAGAAATTTTGCAAAAAGTTGCATTTGTGAAAATATCATACTTTTCATGGGCATAATGCAACACTTGGGCTCGAACAATTTTAAAATGTAATTTTCTCCGGCCCTATGTCACCGATGTGTCTGAAATTTTGTATGTACGCTTAGAATAGTGGAATGCACGAGAATCAAAAAGAAATTTAGCAAAAAGTTGCATTTGGGAAATTATCATGCAACACTTGGGCTCGAACAATTTTGAAGTGTAATTTTCTCCGGCCCTATGCTAGGGATGTGCCTGAAATTTTGTATGTACGCTTAGAATAGTGGAATGCACGAGAATCAAAAAGAAATTTAGCAAAAAGTTGCATTTGGGAAATTATCATGCAACACTTGGGCTCGAACAATTTTAAAGTGTAATTTTCTCCGGCCCTATGCTAGGGATGTGCCTGAAATTTTGTATGTACGCTTAGAATAGAGGAATGCACGGGAATCAAAAAGAAATTTTGCAAAAAGTTGCATTTGGGAAAATATCGTACTTTTCATGGGCATAATGCAACACTTGGGCTCGAACAATTTTAAAATGTAATTTTCTCCGGCCCTATGTCACCGATGTGTCTGAAATTTTGTATGTACGCTTAGAATAGTGGAATGCACGAGAATCAAAAGAAATTTAGCAAAAAGTTGCATTTGGGAAATTATCATGCAACACTTGGGCTCGAACAATTTTAAAGTGTAATTTTCTCCGGCCCTATGCTAGGGATGTGCCTGAAATTTTGTATGTACGCTTAGAATAGAGGAATGCACGGGAATCAAAAAGAAATTTTGCAAAAAGTTGCATTTGGGAAAATATCGTACTTTTCATGAGCATAATGCAACACTTGGGCTCAACCAATTTTAAAATGTAATTTTCTCCGGCCCTATGCTAGGGATGTCCGTGAAATTTTGTATGTACGCTTAGAATAGTGGAATGCACGGAAATCAAAAAAAATCTTTGCAAAAAGTTGCATTTGTGAAAATATCATACTTTTCATGGGCATAATGCAACACTTGGGCTCGAACAATTTTAAAATGTAAGTTTCTCCGGCCCTATGTCACCGATGTGTCTGAAATTTTGTATGTACGCTTAGAATAGTGGAATGCACGAGAATCAAAAAGAAATTTAGCAAAAAGTTGCATTTGGGAAATTATCATGCAACACTTGGGCTCGAACAATTTTAAAGTGTAATTTTCTCCGGCCCTATGCTAGGGATGTGCCTGAAATTTTGTATGTACGCTTAGAATAGAGGAATGCACGGGAATCGAAAAGAAATTTAGCAAAAAGTTGCATTTGGGAAAATATCGTACTATTCATGGGCATAATGCAACACTTGGGCTCAAACAATTTAAAAATGTAATTTTCTCCGGCCCTATGTCACCGATGTGTCTGAAATTTTGTATGAACGCTTAGAAAAATGGAATGCACGAGAATGAAAAGAAATTTTGCAAAAAGTTGCATTTGTGAAAATATCATACTTTTCAAAGGCATAATGCAACACTTGGGCTCGACAAATTTTAAAATGTAATTTTCTCCGGCCTTATGCTAGAGATGTCCGTGAAATTTTGTATGTACGCTTAGAATAGTGGAATGCATGGAAATCAAAAAGAAATTTTGCAAAAAGTTGCATTTGTGAAAATATCGTATTATTCATGGGCATAATGCAACACTTGGGCTCAAACAATTTAAAAATGTAATTTTCTCCGGCCCTATGTCACCGATGTGTCTGAAATTTTGTATGTACGCTTAGAATAGTGGCACGCACGATAATCAAAAAGGAATTTTGCAAAAAGTTGCATTTGGGAAAATATCGTGCTTTTCATTGGCAAAATGCATCACTTGGGCTCGAACAATTTTAAAATTTAATTTTCTCCGGCCCTATGTCACCGATGTGTCTGAAATTTTGTATGTACGCTTAGAATAGTGGAATGCACGAGAATCAAAAAGAAATTTTGCAAAAAGTTGCATTTGTGAAAATATCATACTTTTCATGGGCATAATGCAACACTTGGGCTCGAACAATTTTAAAATGTAATTTTCTCCGGCCCTATGTCACCGATGTGTCTGAAATTTTGTATGTACTCTTAGAATAGTGGCCTGCACGAGAATAAAAATAAATTTTGCAAAAAGTTGCATTTGGGAAAATATCGTACTTTTCATGGGCATAATGCAACACTTGGGCTCGAACAATTTTAAAATGTAATTTTCTCCGGCCCTATGTCACCGATGTGTCTGAAATTTTGTATGTACGCTTAGAATAGTAAAATGCACGAGAATCAAAAAGAAATTTAGCAAAAAGTTGCATTTGGGAAATTATCATGCAACACTTGGGCTCGAACAATTTTAAAATGTAATTTTCTCCGGCCCTATGCTAGGGATGTCCGTAAAATTTTGTATGTACGCTTAGAAAAGTGGAATGCACGAGAATGAAAAGAAATTTTGCAAAAAGTTGCATTTGTGAAAATATCATACTTTTCAAAGGCATAATGCAACACTTGGGCTCGACCAATTTTAAAATGTAATTTTCTCCGGCCCTATGCTAGGGATGTCCGTGAAATTTTGTATGTACGCTTAGAATAGTGGAATACACGGAAATCAAAAAGAAATTTTGCAAAAAGTTGCATTTGTGAAAATATCATACTTTTCATGGGCATAATGCAACACTTGGGCTCGAACAATTTTAAAATGTAATTTTCTCCGGCCCTATGTCACCGATGTGTCTGAAATTTTGTATGTACGCTTAGAATAGTGGAATGCACGAGAATCAAAAAGAAATTTAGCAAAAAGTTGCATTTGGGAAATTATCATGCAACACTTGGGCTCGAACAATTTTGAAGTGTAATTTTCTCCGGCCCTATGCTAGGGATGTGCCTGAAATTTTGTATGTACGCTTAGAATAGAGGAATGCACGGGAATCGAAAAGAAATTTAGCAAAAAGTTGCATTTGGGAAAATATCGTACTATTCATGGGCATAATGCAACACTTGGGCTCAAACAATTTAAAAATGTAATTTTCTCCGGCCCTATGTCACCGATGTGTCTGAATTTTTGTATGTACGCTTAGAAAAGTGGAATGCACGAGAATGAAAAGAAATTTTGCAAAAAGTTGCATTTGTGAAAATATCATACTTTTCAAAGGCATAATGCAACACTTGGGCTCGACAAATTTTAAAATGTAATTTTCTCCGGCTTTATGCTAGGGATGTCCGTGAAATTTTGTATGTACGCTTAGAATAGTGGAATGCACGGAAATCAAAAAGAAATTTTTCAAAAAGTTGCATTTGTGAAAATATCGTACTATTCATGTGCATAATGCAACACTTGGGCTCAAACAATTTAAAAATGTAATTTTCTCCGGCCCTATGTCACCGATGTGTCTGAAATTTTGTATGTACGCTTAGAATAGTGGCACGCACGATAATCAAAAAGAAATTTTGCAAAAAGTTGCATTTGGGAAAATATCGTGCTTTTCATTGGCAAAATGCATCACTTGGGCTCGAACAATTTTAAAATTTAATTTTCTCCGGCCCTATGTCACCGATGTGTCTGAAATTTTGTATGTACGCTTAGAATAGTGGAATGCACGAGAATCAAAAAGAAATTTTGCAAAAAGTTGCATTTGTGAAAATATCATACTTTTCATGGGCATAATGCAACACTTGGGCTCGAACAATTTTAAAATGTAAGTTTCTCCGGCCCTATGTCACCGATGTGTCTGAAATTTTGTATGTACGCTTAGAATAGTGGAATGCACGAGAATCAAAAAGAAATTTAGCAAAAAGTTGCATTTGGGAAATTATCATGCAACACTTGGGCTCGAACAATTTTAAAGTGTAATTTTCTCCGGCCCTATGCTAGGGATGTGCCTGAAATTTTGTATGTACGCTTAGAATAGAGGAATGCACGGGAATCGAAAAGAAATTTAGCAAAAAGTTGCATTTGGGAAAATATCGTACTATTCATGGGCATAATGCAACACTTGGGCTCAAACAATTTAAAAATGTAATTTTCTCCGGCCCTATGTCACCGATGTGTCTGAAATTTTGTATGAACGCTTAGAAAAATGGAATGCACGAGAATGAAAAGAAATTTTGCAAAAAGTTGCATTTGTGAAAATATCATACTTTTCAAAGGCATAATGCAACACTTGGGCTCGACAAATTTTAAAATGTAATTTTCTCCGGCCTTATGCTAGAGATGTCCGTGAAATTTTGTATGTACGCTTAGAATAGTGGAATGCATGGAAATCAAAAAGAAATTTTGCAAAAAGTTGCATTTGTGAAAATATCGTATTATTCATGGGCATAATGCAACACTTGGGCTCAAACAATTTAAAAATGTAATTTTCTCCGGCCCTATGTCACCGATGTGTCTGAAATTTTGTATGTACGCTTAGAATAGTGGCACGCACGATAATCAAAAAGGAATTTTGCAAAAAGTTGCATTTGGGAAAATATCGTGCTTTTCATTGGCAAAATGCATCACTTGGGCTCGAACAATTTTAAAATTTAATTTTCTCCGGCCCTATGTCACCGATGTGTCTGAAATTTTGTATGTACGCTTAGAATAGTGGAATGCACGAGAATCAAAAAGAAATTTTGCAAAAAGTTGCATTTGTGAAAATATCATACTTTTCATGGGCATAATGCAACACTTGGGCTCGAACAATTTTAAAATGTAATTTTCTCCGGCCCTATGTCACCGATGTGTCTGAAATTTTGTATGTACTCTTAGAATAGTGGCCTGCACGAGAATAAAAATAAATTTTGCAAAAAGTTGCATTTGGGAAAATATCGTACTTTTCATGGGCATAATGCAACACTTGGGCTCGAACAATTTTAAAATGTAATTTTCTCCGGCCCTATGTCACCGATGTGTCTGAAATTTTGTATGTACGCTTAGAATAGTAAAATGCACGAGAATCAAAAAGAAATTTAGCAAAAAGTTGCATTTGGGAAATTATCATGCAACACTTGGGCTCGAACAATTTTAAAATGTAATTTTCTCCGGCCCTATGCTAGGGATGTCCGTAAAATTTTGTATGTACGCTTAGAAAAGTGGAATGCACGAGAATGAAAAGAAATTTTGCAAAAAGTTGCATTTGTGAAAATATCATACTTTTCAAAGGCATAATGCAACACTTGGGCTCGACCAATTTTAAAATGTAATTTTCTCCGGCCCTATGCTAGGGATGTCCGTGAAATTTTGTATGTACGCTTAGAATAGTGGAATACACGGAAATCAAAAAGAAATTTTGCAAAAAGTTGCATTTGTGAAAATATCATACTTTTCATGGGCATAATGCAACACTTGGGCTCGAACAATTTTAAAATGTAATTTTCTCCGGCCCTATGTCACCGATGTGTCTGAAATTTTGTATGTACGCTTAGAATAGTGGAATGCACGAGAATCAAAAAGAAATTTAGCAAAAAGTTGCATTTGGGAAATTATCATGCAACACTTGGGCTCGAACAATTTTGAAGTGTAATTTTCTCCGGCCCTATGCTAGGGATGTGCCTGAAATTTTGTATGTACGCTTAGAATAGAGGAATGCACGGGAATCGAAAAGAAATTTAGCAAAAAGTTGCATTTGGGAAAATATCGTACTATTCATGGGCATAATGCAACACTTGGGCTCAAACAATTTAAAAATGTAATTTTCTCCGGCCCTATGTCACCGATGTGTCTGAATTTTTGTATGTACGCTTAGAAAAGTGGAATGCACGAGAATGAAAAGAAATTTTGCAAAAAGTTGCATTTGTGAAAATATCATACTTTTCAAAGGCATAATGCAACACTTGGGCTCGACAAATTTTAAAATGTAATTTTCTCCGGCTTTATGCTAGGGATGTCCGTGAAATTTTGTATGTACGCTTAGAATAGTGGAATGCACGGAAATCAAAAAGAAATTTTTCAAAAAGTTGCATTTGTGAAAATATCGTACTATTCATGTGCATAATGCAACACTTGGGCTCAAACAATTTAAAAATGTAATTTTCTCCGGCCCTATGTCACCGATGTGTCTGAAATTTTGTATGTACGCTTAGAATAGTGGCACGCACGATAATCAAAAAGAAATTTTGCAAAAAGTTGCATTTGGGAAAATATCGTGCTTTTCATTGGCAAAATGCATCACTTGGGCTCGAACAATTTTAAAATTTAATTTTCTCCGGCCCTATGTCACCGATGTGTCTGAAATTTTGTATGTACGCTTAGAATAGTGGAATGCACGAGAATCAAAAAGAAATTTTGCAAAAAGTTGCATTTGTGAAAATATCATACTTTTCATGGGCATAATGCAACACTTGGGCTCGAACAATTTTAAAATGTAATTTTCTCCGGCCCTATGTCACCGATGTGTCTGAAATTTTGTATGTACTCTTAGAATTGTGGCCTGCACGAGAATCAAAAAGAAATTTTGCAAAAAGTTGCATTTGTGAAAATATCATACTTTTCATGGGCATAATGCAACACTTGGGCTCAAACAATTTTAAAATGTAATTTTCTCCGGCCCTATGTCACCGATGTGTCTGAAATTTTGTATGTACGCTTAGAATAGTTGAATGCACGAGAATCAAAAAGAAATTTAGCAAAAAGTTGCATTTGGGAAATTATCATGCAACACTTGGGCTCGAACAATTTTAAAGTGTAATTTTCTCCGGCCCTATGCTAGGGATGTGCCTGAAATTTTGTATGTACGCTTAGAATAGAGGAATGCACGGGAATCAAAAAGAAATTTTGCAAAAAGTTGCATTTGGGAAAATATCGTACTTTTCATGGGCATAATGCAACACTTGGGCTCGAACAATTTTAAAATGTAATTTTCTCCGGCCCTATGTCACCGATGTGTCTGAAATTTTGTATGTACGCTTAGAATAGTGGAATGCACGAGAATCAAAAGAAATTTAGCAAAAAGTTGCATTTGGGAAATTATCATGCAACACTTGGGCTCGAACAATTTTAAAGTGTAATTTTCTCCGGCCCTATGCTAGGGATGTGCCTGAAATTTTGTATGTACGCTTAGAATAGAGGAATGCACGGGAATCAAAAAGAAATTTTGCAAAAAGTTGCATTTGGGAAAATATCGTACTTTTCATGAGCATAATGCAACACTTGGGCTCAACCAATTTTAAAATGTAATTTTCTCCGGCCCTATGCTAGGGATGTCCGTGAAATTTTGTATGTACGCTTAGAATAGGGGAATGCACGGAAATCAAAAAAAATCTTTGCAAAAAGTTGCATTTGTGAAAATATCATACTTTTCATGGGCATAATGCAACACTTGGGCTCGAACAATTTTAAAATGTAAGTTTCTCCGGCCCTATGTCACCGATGTGTCTGAAATTTTGTATGTACGCTTAGAATAGTGGAATGCACGAGAATCAAAAAGAAATATAGCAAAAAGTTGCATTTGGGAAATTATCATGCAACACTTGGGCTCGAACAATTTTAAAGTGTAATTTTCTCCGGCCCTATGCTAGGGATGTGCCTGAAATTTTGTATGTACGCTTAGAATAGAGGAATGCACTGGAATCGAAAAGAAATTTAGCAAAAAGTTGCATTTGGGAAAATATCGTACTATTCATGGGCATAATGCAACACTTGGGCTCAAACAATTTAAAAATGTAATTTTCTCCGGCCCTATGTCACCGATGTGTCTGAAATTTTGTATGAACGCTTAGAAAAGTGGAATGCACGAGAATCAAAAAGAAATTTAGCAAAAAGTTGCATTTGGGAAATTATCATGCAACACTTGGGCTCGAACAATTTTAAAGTGTAATTTTCTCCGGCCCTATGCTAGGGATGTGCCTGAAATTTTGTATGTACGCTTAGAATAGAGGAATGCACTGGAATCGAAAAGAAATTTAGCAAAAAGTTGCATTTGGGAAAATATCGTACTATTCATGGGCATAATGCAACACTTGGGCTCAAACAATTTAAAAATGTAATTTTCTCCGGCCCTATGTCACCGATGTGTCTGAATTTTTGTATGTACGCTTAGAAAAGTGGAATGCACGAGAATGAAAAGAAATTTTGCAAAAAGTTGCATTTGTGAAAATATCATACTTTTCAAAGGCATAATGCAACACTTGGGCTCGACAAATTTTAAAATGTAATTTTCTCCGGCTTTATGCTAGGGATGTCCGTGAAATTTTGTATGTACGCTTAGAATAGTGGAATGCACGGAAATCAAAAAGAAATTTTTCAAAAAGTTGCATTTGTGAAAATATCGTACTATTCATGTGCATAATGCAACACTTGGGCTCAAACAATTTAAAAATGTAATTTTCTCCGGCCCTATGTCACCGATGTGTCTGAAATTTTGTATGTACGCTTAGAATAGTGGCACGCACGATAATCAAAAAGAAATTTTGCAAAAAGTTGCATTTGTGAAAATATCGTGCTTTTCATTGGCAAAATGCATCACTTGGGCTCGAACAATTTTAAAATTTAATTTTCTCCGGCCCTATGTCACCGATGTGTCTGAAATTTTGTATGTACGCTTAGAATAGTGGAATGCACGAGAATCAAAAAGAAATTTTGCAAAAAGTTGCATTTGTGAAAATATCATACTTTTCATGGGCATAATGCAACACTTGGGCTCAAACAATTTTAAAATGTAATTTTCTCCGGCCCTATGTCACAGATGTGTCTGAAATTTTGTATGTACGCTTAGAATAGTGGAATGCACGAGAATCAAAAAGAAATTTAGCAAAAAGTTGCATTTGGGAAATTATCATGCAACACTTGGGCTCGAACAATTTTAAAGTGTAATTTTCTCCGGCCCTATGCTAGGGATGTGCCTGAAATTTTGTATGTACGCTTAGAATAGAGGAATGCACGGGAATCAAAAAGAAATTTTGCAAAAAGTTGCATTTGGGAAAATATCGTACTTTTCATGGGCATAATGCAACACTTGGGCTCGAACAATTTTAAAATGTAATTTTCTCCGGCCCTATGTCACCGATGTGTCTGAAATTTTGTATGTACGCTTAGAATAGTGGAATGCACGAGAATCAAAAGAAATTTAGCAAAAAGTTGCATTTGGGAAATTATCATGCAACACTTGGGCTCGAACAATTTTAAAGTGTAATTTTCTCCGGCCCTATGCTAGGGATGTGCCTGAAATTTTGTATGTACGCTTAGAATAGAGGAATGCACGGGAATCAAAAAGAAATTTTGCAAAAAGTTGCATTTGGGAAAATATCGTACTTTTCATGAGCATAATGCAACACTTGGGCTCAACCAATTTTAAAATGTAATTTTCTCCGGCCCTATGCTAGGGATGTCCGTGAAATTTTGTATGTACGCTTAGAATAGGGGAATGCACGGAAATCAAAAAAAATCTTTGCAAAAAGTTGCATTTGTGAAAATATCATACTTTTCATGGGCATAATGCAACACTTGGGCTCGAACAATTTTAAAATGTAAGTTTCTCCGGCCCTATGTCACCGATGTGTCTGAAATTTTGTATGTACGCTTAGAATAGTGGAATGCACGAGAATCAAAAAGAAATATAGCAAAAAGTTGCATTTGGGAAATTATCATGCAACACTTGGGCTCGAACAATTTTAAAGTGTAATTTTCTCCGGCCCTATGCTAGGGATGTGCCTGAAATTTTGTATGTACGCTTAGAATAGAGGAATGCACTGGAATCGAAAAGAAATTTAGCAAAAAGTTGCATTTGGGAAAATATCGTACTATTCATGGGCATAATGCAACACTTGGGCTCAAACAATTTAAAAATGTAATTTTCTCCGGCCCTATGTCACCGATGTGTCTGAAATTTTGTATGAACGCTTAGAAAAGTGGAATGCACGAGAATCAAAAAGAAATTTAGCAAAAAGTTGCATTTGGGAAATTATCATGCAACACTTGGGCTCGAACAATTTTAAAGTGTAATTTTCTCCGGCCCTATGCTAGGGATGTGCCTGAAATTTTGTATGTACGCTTAGAATAGAGGAATGCACTGGAATCGAAAAGAAATTTAGCAAAAAGTTGCATTTGGGAAAATATCGTACTATTCATGGGCATAATGCAACACTTGGGCTCAAACAATTTAAAAATGTAATTTTCTCCGGCCCTATGTCACCGATGTGTCTGAAATTTTGTATGAACGCTTAGAAAAGTGGAATGCACGAGAATGAAAAGAAATTTTGCAAAAAGTTGCATTTGTGAAAATATCATACTTTTCAAAGGCATAATGCAACACTTGGGCTCAAACAATTTTAAAATGTAATTTTCTCCGGCCCTATGTCACCGATGTGTCTGAAATTTTGTATGAACGCTTAGAAAAGTGGAATGCACGAGAATGAAAAGAAATTTTGCAAAAAGTTGCATTTGTGAAAATATCATACTTTTCATGGGCATAATGCAACACTTGGGCTCAAACAATTTTAAAATGTAATTTTCTCCGGCCCTATGTCACCGATGTGTCTGAAATTTTGTATGTACGCTTAGAATAGTGGAATGCACGAGAATCAAAAAGAAATTTAGCAAAAAGTTGCATTTGGGAAATTATCATGCAACACTTGGGCTCGAACAATTTTAAAGTGTAATTTTCTCCGGCCCTATGCTAGGGATGTGCCTGAAATTTTGTATGTACGCTTAGAATAGAGGAATGCACGGGAATCAAAAAGAAATTTTGCAAAAATTGCATTTGGGAAAATATCGTACTTTTCATGGGCATAATGCAACACTTGGGCTCGAACAATTTTAAAATGTAATTTTCTCCGGCCCTATGTCACCGATGTGTCTGAAATTTTGTATGTACGCTTAGAATAGTGGAATGCACGAGAATCAAAAGAAATTTAGCAAAAAGTTGCATTTGGGAAATTATCATGCAACACTTGGGCTCGAACAATTTTAAAGTGTAATTTTCTCCGGCCCTATGCTAGGGATGTGCCTGAAATTTTGTATGTACGCTTAGAATAGAGGAATGCACGGGAATCAAAAAGAAATTTTGCAAAAAGTTGCATTTGGGAAAATATCGTACTTTTCATGGGCATAATGCAACACTTGGGCTCGAACAATTTTAAAATGTAATTTTCTCCGGCCCTATGTCACCGATGTGTTCGAAATTTTGTATGTACGCTTAGAATAGTAGAATGCACGAGAATCAAAAAGAAATTTTGCAAAAAGTTGCATTTGTGAAAATATCATACTTTTCATGAGCATAATGCAACACTTGGGCTCGACCAATTTTAAAATGTAATTTTCTCCGGCCCTATGCTAGGGATGTCCGTGAAATTTTGTATGTACGCTTAGAATAGTGGCACGCACGATAATCAAAAAGAAATTTTGCAAAAAGTTGCATTTGGGAAAATATCGTGCTTTTCATTGGCAAAATGCATCACTTGGGCTCGAACAATTTTAAAATTTAATTTTCTCCGGCCCTATGCTAGGGATGTCCGTGAAATTTTGTATGTACGCTTAGAATAGTGGAATGCACGGAAATCAAAAAAAAATTTTGCAAAAAGTTGCATTTGTGAAAATATCATACTTTTCATGGGCATAATGCAACACTTGGGCTCGACCAATTTTAAAATGTAATTTTCTCCGGCCCTATGCTAGGGATGTCCGTAAAATTTTGTATGTACGCTTAGAAAAGTGGAATGCACGAGAATGAAAAGAAATTTTGCAAAAAGTTGCATTTGTGAAAATATCATACTTTTCAAAGGCATAATGCAACACTTGGGCTCGACCAATTTTAAAATGTAATTTTCTCCGGCCCTATGCTAGGGATGTCCGTGAAATTTTGTATGTACGCTTAGAATAGTGGAATACACGGAAATCAAAAAGAAATTTTGCAAAAAGTTGCATTTGTGAAAATATCATACTTTTCATGGGCATAATGCAACACTTGGGCTCGAACAATTTTAAAATGTAATTTTCTCCGGCCCTATGTCACCGATGTGTCTGAAATTTTGTATGTACGCTTAGAATAGTGGAATGCACGAGAATCAAAAAGAAATTTTGCAAAAAGTTGCATTTGGGAAATTATCATGCAACACTTGGGCTCGAACAATTTTGAAGTGTAATTTTCTCCGGCCCTATGCTAGGGATGTGCCTGAAATTTTGTATGTACGCTTAGAATAGAGGAATGCACGGGAATCGAAAAGAAATTTAGCAAAAAGTTGCATTTGGGAAAATATCGTACTATTCATGGGCATAATGCAACACTTGGGCTCAAACAATTTAAAAATGTAATTTTCTCCGGCCCTATGTCACCGATGTGTCTGAAATTTTGTATGTACGCTTAGAAAAGTGGAATGCACGAGAATGAAAAGAAATTTTGCAAAAAGTTGCATTTGTGAAAATATCATACTTTTCAAAGGCATAATGCAACACTTGGGCTCGACAAATTTTAAAATGTAATTTTCTCCGGCTTTATGCTAGGGATGTCCGTGAAATTTTGTATGTACGCTTAGAATAGTGGAATGCACGGAAATCAAAAAGAAATTTTTCAAAAAGTTGCATTTGTGAAAATATCGTACTATTCATGGGCATAATGCAACACTTGGGCTCAAACAATTTAAAAATGTAATTTTCTCCGGCCCTATGTCACCGATGTGTCTGAAATTTTGTATGTACGCTTAGAATAGTGGCACGCACGATAATCAAAAAGAAATTTTGCAAAAAGTTGCATTTGTGAAAATATCGTGCTTTTCATTGGCAAAATGCATCACTTGGGCTCGAACAATTTTAAAATTTAATTTTCTCCGGCCCTATGTCACCGATGTGTTCGAAATTTTGTATGTACGCTTAGAATAGTAGAATGCACGAGAATCAAAAAGAAATTTTGCAAAAAGTTGCATTTGTGAAAATATCATACTTTTCATGAGCATAATGCAACACTTGGGCTCGACCAATTTTAAAATGTAATTTTCTCCGGCCCTATGCTAGGGATGTCCGTAAAATTTTGTATGTACGCTTAGAAAAGTGGAATGCACGAGAATGAAAAGAAATTTTGCAAAAAGTTGCATTTGTGAAAATATCATACTTTTCAAAGGCATAATGCAACACTTGGGCTCGACCAATTTTAAAATGTAATTTTCTCCGGCCCTATGTCACCGATGTGTCTGAAATTTTGTATGTACGCTTAGAAAAGTGGAATGCACGAGAATGAAAAGAAATTTTGCAAAAAGTTGCATTTGTGAAAATATCATACTTTTCAAAGGCATAATGCAACACTTGGGCTCGACAAATTTTAAAATGTAATTTTCTCCGGCTTTATGCTAGGGATGTCCGTGAAATTTTGTATGTACGCTTAGAATAGTGGAATGCACGGAAATCAAAAAGAAATTTTTCAAAAAGTTGCATTTGTGAAAATATCGTACTATTCATGGGCATAATGCAACACTTGGGCTCAAACAATTTAAAAATGTAATTTTCTCCGGCCCTATGTCACCGATGTGTCTGAAATTTTGTATGTACGCTTAGAATAGTGGCACGCACGATAATCAAAAAGAAATTTTGCAAAAAGTTGCATTTGTGAAAATATCATACTTTTCATGGGCATAATGCAACACTTGGGCTCGAACAATTTTAAAATGTAATTTTCTCCGGCCCTATGTCACCGATGTGTCTGAAATTTTGTATGTACTCTTAGAATAGTGGCCTGCACGAGAATCAAAAAGAAATTTTGCAAAAAGTTGCATTTGTGAAAATATCATACTTTTCATGGGCATAATGCAACACTTGGGCTCGAACAATTTTAAAATGTAATTTTCTCCGGCCCTATGTCACCGATGTGTCTGAAATTTTGTATGTACTCTTAGAATAGTGGCCTGCACGAGAATCAAAAATAAATTTTGCAAAAAGTTGCATTTGGGAAAATATCGTACTTTTCATGGGCATAATGCAACACTTGGGCTCGAACAATTTTAAAATGTAATTTTCTCCGGCCCTATGTCACCGATGTGTCTGAAATTTTGTATGTACGCTTAGAATAGTGGAATGCACGAGAATCAAAAAGAAATTTAGCAAAAAGTTTCATTTGGGAAATTATCATGCAACACTTGGGCTCGAACAATTTTAAAGTGTAATTTTCTCCGGCCCTATGCTAGGGATGTGCCTGAAATTTTGTATGTACGCTTAGAATAGAGGAATGCACGGGAATCGAAAAGAAATTTAGCAAAAAGTTGCATTTGGGAAAATATCGTACTATTCATGGGCATAATGCAACACTTGGGCTCAAACAATTTAAAAATGTAATTTTCTCCGGCCCTATGTCACCGATGTGTCTGAAATTTTGTATGAACGCTTAGAAAAGTGGAATGCACGAGAATGAAAAGAAATTTTGCAAAAAGTTGCATTTGTGAAAATATCATACTTTTCAAAGGCATAATGCAACACTTGGGCTCGACAAATTTTAAAATGTAATTTTCTCCGGCCTTATGCTAGAGATGTCCGTGAAATTTTGTATGTACGCTTAGAATAGTGGAATGCACTGAAATCAAAAAGAAATTTTGCAAAAAGTTGCATTTGTGAAAATATCGTATTATTCATGGGCATAATGCAACACTTGGGCTCAAACAATTTAAAAATGTAATTTTCTCCGGCCTGAATTTTTGTGTCTGAAATTTTGTATGTACGCTTAGAATAGTGGCACGCACGATAATCAAAAAGGAATTTTGCAAAAAGTTGCATTTGGGAAAATATCGTGCTTTTCATTGGCAAAATGCATCACTTGGGCTCGAACAATTTTAAAATTTAATTTTCTCCGGCCCTATGTCACCGATGTGTCTGAAATTTTGTATGTACGCTTAGAATAGTGGAATGCACGAGAATCAAAAAGAAATTTTGCAAAAAGTTGCATTTGTGAAAATATCATACTTTTCATGGGCATAATGCAACACTTGGGCTCGAACAATTTTAAAATGTAATTTTCTCCGGCCCTATGTCACCGATGTGTCTGAAATTTTGTATGTACTCTTAGAATAGTGGCCTGCACGAGAATAAAAATAAATTTTGCAAAAAGTTGCATTTGGGAAAATATCGTACTTTTCATGGGCATAATGCAACACTTGGGCTCGAACAATTTTAAAATGTAATTTTCTCCGGCCCTATGTCACCGATGTGTCTGAAATTTTGTATGTACGCTTAGAATAGTAAAATGCACGAGAATCAAAAAGAAATTTAGCAAAAAGTTGCATTTGGGAAATTATCATGTAACACTTGGGCTCGAACAATTTTAAAATGTAATTTTCTCCGGCCCTATGCTAGGGATGTCCGTAAAATTTTGTATGTACGCTTAGAAAAGTGGAATGCACGAGAATGAAAAGAAATTTTGCAAAAAGTTGCATTTGTGAAAATATCATACTTTTCAAAGGCATAATGCAACACTTGGGCTCGACCAATTTTAAAATGTAATTTTCTCCGGCCCTATGCTAGGGATGTCCGTGAAATTTTGTATGTACGCTTAGAATAGTGGAATACACGGAAATCAAAAAGAAATTTTGCAAAAAGTTGCATTTGTGAAAATATCATACTTTTCATGGGCATAATGCAACACTTGGGCTCGAACAATTTTAAAATGTAATTTTCTCCGGCCCTATGTCACCGATGTGTCTGAAATTTTGTATGTACGCTTAGAATAGTGGAATGCACGAGAATCAAAAAGAAATTTAGCAAAAAGTTGCATTTGGGAAATTATCATGCAACACTTGGGCTCGAACAATTTTGAAGTGTAATTTTCTCCGGCCCTATGCTAGGGATGTGCCTGAAATTTTGTATGTACGCTTAGAATAGTGGAATGCACGGAAATCAAAAATAAATTTTTCAAAAAGTTGCATTTGTGAAAATATCGTACTATTCATGGGCATAATGCAACACTTGGGCTCAAACAATTTAAAAATGTAATTTTCTCCGGCCCTATGTCACCGATGTGTCTGAAATTTTGTATGTACGCTTAGAATAGTGGCACGCACGATAATCAAAAAGAAATTTTGCAAAAAGTTGCATTTGTGAAAATATCGTGCTTTTCATTGGCAAAATGCATCACTTGGGCTCGAACAATTTTAAAATTTAATTTTCTCCGGCCCTATGTCACCGATGTGTTCGAAATTTTGTATGTACGCTTAGAATAGTAGAATGCACGAGAATCAAAAAGAAATTTTGCAAAAAGTTGCATTTGTGAAAATATCATACTTTTCATGAGCATAATGCAACACTTGGGCTCGACCAATTTTAAAATGTAATTTTCTCCGGCCCTATGCTAGGGATGTCCGTAAAATTTTGTATGTACGCTTAGAAAAGTGGAATGCACGAGAATGAAAAGAAATTTTGCAAAAAGTTGCATTTGTGAAAATATCATACTTTTCAAAGGCATAATGCAACACTTGGGCTCGACCAATTTTAAAATGTAATTTTCTCCGGCCCTATGCTAGGGATGTCCGTGAAATTTTGTATGTACGCTTAGAATAGTGGAATACACGGAAATCAAAAAGAAATTTTGCAAAAAGTTGCATTTGTGAAAATATCATACTTTTCATGGGCATAATGCAACACTTGGGCTCGAACAATTTTAAAATGTAATTTTCTCCGGCCCTATGTCACCGATGTGTCTGAAATTTTGTATGTACGCTTAGAATAGTGGAATGCACGAGAATCAAAAAGAAATTTTGCAAAAAGTTGCATTTGGGAAATTATCATGCAACACTTGGGCTCGAACAATTTTGAAGTGTAATTTTCTCCGGCCCTATGCTAGGGATGTGCCTGAAATTTTGTATGTACGCTTAGAATAGAGGAATGCACGGGAATCGAAAAGAAATTTAGCAAAAAGTTGCATTTGGGAAAATATCGTACTATTCATGGGCATAATGCAACACTTGGGCTCAAACAATTTAAAAATGTAATTTTCTCCGGCCCTATGTCACCGATGTGTCTGAAATTTTGTATGTACGCTTAGAAAAGTGGAATGCACGAGAATGAAAAGAAATTTTGCAAAAAGTTGCATTTGTGAAAATATCATACTTTTCAAAGGCATAATGCAACACTTGGGCTCGACAAATTTTAAAATGTAATTTTCTCCGGCTTTATGCTAGGGATGTCCGTGAAATTTTGTATGTACGCTTAGAATAGTGGAATGCACGGAAATCAAAAAGAAATTTTTCAAAAAGTTGCATTTGTGAAAATATCGTACTATTCATGGGCATAATGCAACACTTGGGCTCAAACAATTTAAAAATGTAATTTTCTCCGGCCCTATGTCACCGATGTGTCTGAAATTTTGTATGTACGCTTAGAATAGTGGCACGCACGATAATCAAAAAGAAATTTTGCAAAAAGTTGCATTTGGGAAAATATCGTGCTTTTCATTGGCAAAATGCATCACTTGGGCTCGAACAATTTTAAAATTTAATTTTCTCCGGCCCTATGCTAGGGATGTCCGTGAAATTTTGTATGTACGCTTAGAATAGTGGAATGCACGGAAATCAAAAAAAAATTTTGCAAAAAGTTGCATTTGTGAAAATATCATACTTTTCATGGGCATAATGCAACACTTGGGCTCGACCAATTTTAAAATGTAATTTTCTCCGGCCCTATGCTAGGGATGTCCGTAAAATTTTGTATGTACGCTTAGAAAAGTGGAATGCACGAGAATGAAAAGAAATTTTGCAAAAAGTTGCATTTGTGAAAATATCATACTTTTCAAAGGCATAATGCAACACTTGGGCTCGACCAATTTTAAAATGTAATTTTCTCCGGCCCTATGCTAGGGATGTCCGTGAAATTTTGTATGTACGCTTAGAATAGTGGAATACACGGAAATCAAAAAGAAATTTTGCAAAAAGTTGCATTTGTGAAAATATCATACTTTTCATGGGCATAATGCAACACTTGGGCTCGAACAATTTTAAAATGTAATTTTCTCCGGCCCTATGTCACCGATGTGTCTGAAATTTTGTATGTACGCTTAGAATAGTGGAATGCACGAGAATCAAAAAGAAATTTTGCAAAAAGTTGCATTTGGGAAATTATCATGCAACACTTGGGCTCGAACAATTTTGAAGTGTAATTTTCTCCGGCCCTATGCTAGGGATGTGCCTGAAATTTTGTATGTACGCTTAGAATAGAGGAATGCACGGGAATCGAAAAGAAATTTAGCAAAAAGTTGCATTTGGGAAAATATCGTACTATTCATGGGCATAATGCAACACTTGGGCTCAAACAATTTAAAAATGTAATTTTCTCCGGCCCTATGTCACCGATGTGTCTGAAATTTTGTATGTACGCTTAGAAAAGTGGAATGCACGAGAATGAAAAGAAATTTTGCAAAAAGTTGCATTTGTGAAAATATCATACTTTTCAAAGGCATAATGCAACACTTGGGCTCGACAAATTTTAAAATGTAATTTTCTCCGGCTTTATGCTAGGGATGTCCGTGAAATTTTGTATGTACGCTTAGAATAGTGGAATGCACGGAAATCAAAAAGAAATTTTTCAAAAAGTTGCATTTGTGAAAATATCGTACTATTCATGGGCATAATGCAACACTTGGGCTCAAACAATTTAAAAATGTAATTTTCTCCGGCCCTATGTCACCGATGTGTCTGAAATTTTGTATGTACGCTTAGAATAGTGGCACGCACGATAATCAAAAAGAAATTTTGCAAAAAGTTGCATTTGTGAAAATATCATACTTTTCATGGGCATAATGCAACACTTGGGCTCGAACAATTTTAAAATGTAATTTTCTCCGGCCCTATGTCACCGATGTGTCTGAAATTTTGTATGTACTCTTAGAATAGTGGCCTGCACGAGAATCAAAAAGAAATTTTGCAAAAAGTTGCATTTGTGAAAATATCATACTTTTCATGGGCATAATGCAACACTTGGGCTCGAACAATTTTAAAATGTAATTTTCTCCGGCCCTATGTCACCGATGTGTCTGAAATTTTGTATGTACTCTTAGAATAGTGGCCTGCACGAGAATCAAAAATAAATTTTGCAAAAAGTTGCATTTGGGAAAATATCGTACTTTTCATGGGCATAATGCAACACTTGGGCTCGAACAATTTTAAAATGTAATTTTCTCCGGCCCTATGTCACCGATGTGTCTGAAATTTTGTATGTACGCTTAGAATAGTGGAATGCACGAGAATCAAAAAGAAATTTAGCAAAAAGTTTCATTTGGGAAATTATCATGCAACACTTGGGCTCGAACAATTTTAAAGTGTAATTTTCTCCGGCCCTATGCTAGGGATGTGCCTGAAATTTTGTATGTACGCTTAGAATAGAGGAATGCACGGGAATCGAAAAGAAATTTAGCAAAAAGTTGCATTTGGGAAAATATCGTACTATTCATGGGCATAATGCAACACTTGGGCTCAAACAATTTAAAAATGTAATTTTCTCCGGCCCTATGTCACCGATGTGTCTGAAATTTTGTATGAACGCTTAGAAAAGTGGAATGCACGAGAATGAAAAGAAATTTTGCAAAAAGTTGCATTTGTGAAAATATCATACTTTTCAAAGGCATAATGCAACACTTGGGCTCGACAAATTTTAAAATGTAATTTTCTCCGGCCTTATGCTAGAGATGTCCGTGAAATTTTGTATGTACGCTTAGAATAGTGGAATGCACTGAAATCAAAAAGAAATTTTGCAAAAAGTTGCATTTGTGAAAATATCGTATTATTCATGGGCATAATGCAACACTTGGGCTCAAACAATTTAAAAATGTAATTTTCTCCGGCCTGAATTTTTGTGTCTGAAATTTTGTATGTACGCTTAGAATAGTGGCACGCACGATAATCAAAAAGGAATTTTGCAAAAAGTTGCATTTGGGAAAATATCGTGCTTTTCATTGGCAAAATGCATCACTTGGGCTCGAACAATTTTAAAATTTAATTTTCTCCGGCCCTATGTCACCGATGTGTCTGAAATTTTGTATGTACGCTTAGAATAGTGGAATGCACGAGAATCAAAAAGAAATTTTGCAAAAAGTTGCATTTGTGAAAATATCATACTTTTCATGGGCATAATGCAACACTTGGGCTCGAACAATTTTAAAATGTAATTTTCTCCGGCCCTATGTCACCGATGTGTCTGAAATTTTGTATGTACTCTTAGAATAGTGGCCTGCACGAGAATAAAAATAAATTTTGCAAAAAGTTGCATTTGGGAAAATATCGTACTTTTCATGGGCATAATGCAACACTTGGGCTCGAACAATTTTAAAATGTAATTTTCTCCGGCCCTATGTCACCGATGTGTCTGAAATTTTGTATGTACGCTTAGAATAGTAAAATGCACGAGAATCAAAAAGAAATTTAGCAAAAAGTTGCATTTGGGAAATTATCATGTAACACTTGGGCTCGAACAATTTTAAAATGTAATTTTCTCCGGCCCTATGCTAGGGATGTCCGTAAAATTTTGTATGTACGCTTAGAAAAGTGGAATGCACGAGAATGAAAAGAAATTTTGCAAAAAGTTGCATTTGTGAAAATATCATACTTTTCAAAGGCATAATGCAACACTTGGGCTCGACCAATTTTAAAATGTAATTTTCTCCGGCCCTATGCTAGGGATGTCCGTGAAATTTTGTATGTACGCTTAGAATAGTGGAATACACGGAAATCAAAAAGAAATTTTGCAAAAAGTTGCATTTGTGAAAATATCATACTTTTCATGGGCATAATGCAACACTTGGGCTCGAACAATTTTAAAATGTAATTTTCTCCGGCCCTATGTCACCGATGTGTCTGAAATTTTGTATGTACGCTTAGAATAGTGGAATGCACGAGAATCAAAAAGAAATTTAGCAAAAAGTTGCATTTGGGAAATTATCATGCAACACTTGGGCTCGAACAATTTTGAAGTGTAATTTTCTCCGGCCCTATGCTAGGGATGTGCCTGAAATTTTGTATGTACGCTTAGAATAGAGGAATGCACGGGAATCGAAAAGAAATTTAGCAAAAAGTTGCATTTGGGAAAATATCGTACTATTCATGGGCATAATGCAACACTTGGGCTCAAACAATTTAAAAATGTAATTTTCTCCGGCCCTATGTCACCGATGTGTCTGAATTTTTGTATGTACGCTTAGAAAAGTGGAATGCACGAGAATGAAAAGAAATTTTGCAAAAAGTTGCATTTGTGAAAATATCATACTTTTCAAAGGCATAATGCAACACTTGGGCTCGACAAATTTTAAAATGTAATTTTCTCCGGCTTTATGCTAGGGATGTCCGTGAAATTTTGTATGTACGCTTAGAATAGTGGAATGCACGGAAATCAAAAAGAAATTTTTCAAAAAGTTGCATTTGTGAAAATATCGTACTATTCATGGGCATAATGCAACACTTGGGCTCAAACAATTTAAAAATGTAATTTTCTCCGGCCCTATGTCACCGATGTGTCTGAAATTTTGTATGTACGCTTAGAATAGTGGCACGCACGATAATCAAAAAGAAATTTTGCAAAAAGTTGCATTTGGGAAAATATCGTGCTTTTCATTGGCAAAATGCATCACTTGGGCTCGAACAATTTTAAAATTTAATTTTCTCCGGCCCTATGTCACCGATGTGTCTGAAATTTTGTATGTACGCTTAGAATAGTGGAATGCACGAGAATCAAAAAGAAATTTTGCAAAAAGTTGCATTTGTGAAAATATCATACTTTTCATGGGCATAATGCAACACTTGGGCTCGAACAATTTTAAAATGTAATTTTCTCCGGCCCTATGTCACCGATGTGTCTGAATTTTTGTATGTACGCTTAGAAAAGTGGAATGCACGAGAATGAAAAGAAATTTTGCAAAAAGTTGCATTTGTGAAAATATCATACTTTTCAAAGGCATAATGCAACACTTGGGCTCGACAAATTTTAAAATGTAATTTTCTCCGGCCTTATGCTAGAGATGTCCGTGAAATTTTGTATGTACGCTTAGAATAGTGGAATGCACTGAAATCAAAAAGAAATTTTGCAAAAAGTTGCATTTGTGAAAATATCGTATTATTCATGGGCATAATGCAACACTTGGGCTCAAACAATTTAAAAATGTAATTTTCTCCGGCCTGAATTTTTGTGTCTGAAATTTTGTATGTACGCTTAGAATAGTGGCACGCACGATAATCAAAAAGGAATTTTGCAAAAAGTTGCATTTGGGAAAATATCGTGCTTTTCATTGGCAAAATGCATCACTTGGGCTCGAACAATTTTAAAATTTAATTTTCTCCGGCCCTATGTCACCGATGTGTCTGAAATTTTGTATGTACGCTTAGAATAGTGGAATGCACGAGAATCAAAAAGAAATTTTGCAAAAAGTTGCATTTGTGAAAATATCATACTTTTCATGGGCATAATGCAACACTTGGGCTCGAACAATTTTAAAATGTAATTTTCTCCGGCCCTATGTCACCGATGTGTCTGAAATTTTGTATGTACTCTTAGAATAGTGGCCTGCACGAGAATAAAAATAAATTTTGCAAAAAGTTGCATTTGGGAAAATATCGTACTTTTCATGGGCATAATGCAACACTTGGGCTCGAACAATTTTAAAATGTAATTTTCTCCGGCCCTATGTCACCGATGTGTCTGAAATTTTGTATGTACGCTTAGAATAGTAAAATGCACGAGAATCAAAAAGAAATTTAGCAAAAAGTTGCATTTGGGAAATTATCATGTAACACTTGGGCTCGAACAATTTTAAAATGTAATTTTCTCCGGCCCTATGCTAGGGATGTCCGTAAAATTTTGTATGTACGCTTAGAAAAGTGGAATGCACGAGAATGAAAAGAAATTTTGCAAAAAGTTGCATTTGTGAAAATATCATACTTTTCAAAGGCATAATGCAACACTTGGGCTCGACCAATTTTAAAATGTAATTTTCTCCGGCCCTATGCTAGGGATGTCCGTGAAATTTTGTATGTACGCTTAGAATAGTGGAATACACGGAAATCAAAAAGAAATTTTGCAAAAAGTTGCATTTGTGAAAATATCATACTTTTCATGGGCATAATGCAACACTTGGGCTCGAACAATTTTAAAATGTAATTTTCTCCGGCCCTATGTCACCGATGTGTCTGAAATTTTGTATGTACGCTTAGAATAGTGGAATGCACGAGAATCAAAAAGAAATTTAGCAAAAAGTTGCATTTGGGAAATTATCATGCAACACTTGGGCTCGAACAATTTTGAAGTGTAATTTTCTCCGGCCCTATGCTAGGGATGTGCCTGAAATTTTGTATGTACGCTTAGAATAGAGGAATGCACGGGAATCGAAAAGAAATTTAGCAAAAAGTTGCATTTGGGAAAATATCGTACTATTCATGGGCATAATGCAACACTTGGGCTCAAACAATTTAAAAATGTAATTTTCTCCGGCCCTATGTCACCGATGTGTCTGAATTTTTGTATGTACGCTTAGAAAAGTGGAATGCACGAGAATGAAAAGAAATTTTGCAAAAAGTTGCATTTGTGAAAATATCATACTTTTCAAAGGCATAATGCAACACTTGGGCTCGACAAATTTTAAAATGTAATTTTCTCCGGCTTTATGCTAGGGATGTCCGTGAAATTTTGTATGTACGCTTAGAATAGTGGAATGCACGGAAATCAAAAAGAAATTTTTCAAAAAGTTGCATTTGTGAAAATATCGTACTATTCATGGGCATAATGCAACACTTGGGCTCAAACAATTTAAAAATGTAATTTTCTCCGGCCCTATGTCACCGATGTGTCTGAAATTTTGTATGTACGCTTAGAATAGTGGCACGCACGATAATCAAAAAGAAATTTTGCAAAAAGTTGCATTTGGGAAAATATCGTGCTTTTCATTGGCAAAATGCATCACTTGGGCTCGAACAATTTTAAAATTTAATTTTCTCCGGCCCTATGTCACCGATGTGTCTGAAATTTTGTATGTACGCTTAGAATAGTGGAATGCACGAGAATCAAAAAGAAATTTTGCAAAAAGTTGCATTTGTGAAAATATCATACTTTTCATGGGCATAATGCAACACTTGGGCTCGAACAATTTTAAAATGTAATTTTCTCCGGCCCTATGTCACCGATGTGTCTGAAATTTTGTATGTACTCTTAGAATTGTGGCCTGCACGAGAATCAAAAAGAAATTTTGCAAAAAGTTGCATTTGTGAAAATATCATACTTTTCATGGGCATAATGCAACACTTGGGCTCAAACAATTTTAAAATGTAATTTTCTCCGGCCCTATGTCACCGATGTGTCTGAAATTTTGTAAGTACGCTTAGAATAGTGGAATGCACGAGAATCAAAAAGAAATTTAGCAAAAAGTTGCATTTGGGAAATTATCATGCAACACTTGGGCTCGAACAATTTTAAAGTGTAATTTTCTCCGGCCCTATGCTAGGGATGTGCCTGAAATTTTGTATGTACGCTTAGAATAGAGGAATGCACGGGAATCAAAAAGAAATTTTGCAAAAAGTTGCATTTGGGAAAATATCGTACTTTTCATGGGCATAATGCAACACTTGGGCTCGAACAATTTTAAAATGTAATTTTCTCCGGCCCTATGTCACCGATGTGTCTGAAATTTTGTATGTACGCTTAGAATAGTGGAATGCACGAGAATCAAAAGAAATTTAGCAAAAAGTTGCATTTGGGAAATTATCATGCAACACTTGGGCTCGAACAATTTTAAAGTGTAATTTTCTCCGGCCCTATGCTAGGGATGTCCGTGAAATTTTGTATGTACGCTTAGAATAGGGGAATGCACGGAAATCAAAAAAAATCTTTGCAAAAAGTTGCATTTGTGAAAATATCATACTTTTCATGGGCATAATGCAACACTTGGGCTCGAACAATTTTAAAATGTAAGTTTCTCCGGCCCTATGTCACCGATGTGTCTGAAATTTTGTATGTACGCTTAGAATAGTGGAATGCACGAGAATCAAAAAGAAATTTAGCAAAAAGTTGCATTTGGGAAATTATCATGCAACACTTGGGCTCGAACAATTTTAAAGTGTAATTTTCTCCGGCCCTATGCTAGGGATGTGCCTGAAATTTTGTATGTACGCTTAGAATAGAGGAATGCACTGGAATCGAAAAGAAATTTAGCAAAAAGTTGCATTTGGGAAAATATCGTACTATTCATGGGCATAATGCAACACTTGGGCTCAAACAATTTAAAAATGTAATTTTCTCCGGCCCTATGTCACCGATGTGTCTGAAATTTTGTATGAACGCTTAGAAAAGTGGAATGCACGAGAATGAAAAGAAATTTTGCAAAAAGTTGCATTTGTGAAAATATCATACTTTTCAAAGGCATAATGCAACACTTGGGCTCAAACAATTTTAAAATGTAATTTTCTCCGGCCCTATGTCACCGATGTGTCTGAAATTTTGTATGAACGCTTAGAAAAGTGGAATGCACGAGAATGAAAAGAAATTTTGCAAAAAGTTGCATTTGTGAAAATATCATACTTTTCATGGGCATAATGCAACACTTGGGCTCAAACAATTTTAAAATGTAATTTTCTCCGGCCCTATGTCACCGATGTGTCTGAAATTTTGTATGTACGCTTAGAATAGTGGAATGCACGAGAATCAAAAAGAAATTTAGCAAAAAGTTGCATTTGGGAAATTATCATGCAACACTTGGGCTCGAACAATTTTAAAGTGTAATTTTCTCCGGCCCTATGCTAGGGATGTGCCTGAAATTTTGTATGTACGCTTAGAATAGAGGAATGCACGGGAATCAAAAAGAAATTTTGCAAAAAGTTGCATTTGGGAAAATATCGTACTTTTCATGGGCCTAATGCAACACTTGGGCTCGAACAATTTTAAAATGTAATTTTCTCCGGCCCTATGTCACCGATGTGTCTGAAATTTTGTATGTACGCTTAGAATAGTGGAATGCACGAGAATCAAAAGAAATTTAGCAAAAAGTTGCATTTGGGAAATTATCATGCAACACTTGGGCTCGAACAATTTTAAAGTGTAATTTTCTCCGGCCCTATGCTAGGGATGTGCCTGAAATTTTGTATGTACGCTTAGAATAGAGGAATGCACGGGAATCAAAAAGAAATTTTGCAAAAAGTTGCATTTGGGAAAATATCGTACTTTTCATGGGCATAATGCAACACTTGTGCTCGAACAATTTTAAAATGTAATTTTCTCCGGCCCTATGTCACCGATGTGTCTGAAATTTTGTATGAACGCTTAGAAAAGTGGAATGCACGAGAATGAAAAGAAATTTTGCAAAAAGTTGCATTTGTGAAAATATCATACTTTTCAAAGGCATAATGCAACACTTGGGCTCAAACAATTTTAAAATGTAATTTTCTCCGGCCCTATGTCACCGATGTGTCTGAAATTTTGTATGAACGCTTAGAAAAGTGGAATGCACGAGAATGAAAAGAAATTTTGCAAAAAGTTGCATTTGTGAAAATATCATACTTTTCATGGGCATAATGCAAAACTTGGGCTCAAACAATTTTAAAATGTAATTTTCTCCGGCCCTATGTCACCGATGTGTCTGAAATTTTGTATGTACGCTTAGAATAGTGGAATGCACGAGAATCAAAAAGAAATTTAGCAAAAAGTTGCATTTGGGAAATTATCATGCAACACTTGGGCTCGAACAATTTTAAAGTGTAATTTTCTCCGGCCCTATGCTAGGGATGTGCCTGAAATTTTGTATGTACGCTTAGAATAGAGGAATGCACGGGAATCAAAAAGAAATTTTGCAAAAAGTTGCATTTGGGAAAATATCGTACTTTTCATGGGCATAATGCAACACTTGGGCTCGAACAATTTTAAAATGTAATTTTCTCCGGCCCTATGTCACCGATGTGTCTGAAATTTTGTATGTACGCTTAGAATAGTGGAATGCACGAGAATCAAAAGAAATTTAGCAAAAAGTTGCATTTGGGAAATTATCATGCAACACTTGGGCTCGAACAATTTTAAAGTGTAATTTTCTCCGGCCCTATGCTAGGGATGTGCCTGAAATTTTGTATGTACGCTTAGAATAGAGGAATGCACGGGAATCAAAAAGAAATTTTGCAAAAAGTTGCATTTGGGAAAATATCGTACTTTTCATGGGCATAATGCAACACTTGGGCTCGAACAATTTTAAAATGTAATTTTCTCCGGCCCTATGTCACCGATGTGTTCGAAATTTTGTATGTACGCTTAGAATAGTAGAATGCACGAGAATCAAAAAGAAATTTTGCAAAAAGTTGCATTTGTGAAAATATCATACTTTTCATGAGCATAATGCAACACTTGGGCTCGACCAATTTTAAAATGTAATTTTCTCCGGCCCTATGCTAGGGATGTCCGTGAAATTTTGTATGTACGCTTAGAATAGTGGCACGCACGATAATCAAAAAGAAATTTTGCAAAAAGTTGCATTTGGGAAAATATCGTGCTTTTCATTGGCAAAATGCATCACTTGGGCTCGAACAATTTTAAAATTTAATTTTCTCCGGCCCTATGCTAGGGATGTCCGTGAAATTTTGTATGTACGCTTAGAATAGTGGAATGCACGGAAATCAAAAAAAAATTTTGCAAAAAGTTGCATTTGTGAAAATATCATACTTTTCATGGGCATAATGCAACACTTGGGCTCGACCAATTTTAAAATGTAATTTTCTCCGGCCCTATGCTAGGGATGTCCGTAAAATTTTGTATGTACGCTTAGAAAAGTGGAATGCACGAGAATGAAAAGAAATTTTGCAAAAAGTTGCATTTGTGAAAATATCATACTTTTCAAAGGCATAATGCAACACTTGGGCTCGACCAATTTTAAAATGTAATTTTCTCCGGCCCTATGCTAGGGATGTCCGTGAAATTTTGTATGTACGCTTAGAATAGTGGAATACACGGAAATCAAAAAGAAATTTTGCAAAAAGTTGCATTTGTGAAAATATCATACTTTTCATGGGCATAATGCAACACTTGGGCTCGAACAATTTTAAAATGTAATTTTCTCCGGCCCTATGTCACCGATGTGTCTGAAATTTTGTATGTACGCTTAGAATAGTGGAATGCACGAGAATCAAAAAGAAATTTTGCAAAAAGTTGCATTTGGGAAATTATCATGCAACACTTGGGCTCGAACAATTTTGAAGTGTAATTTTCTCCGGCCCTATGCTAGGGATGTGCCTGAAATTTTGTTTGTACGCTTAGAATAGAGGAATGCACGGGAATCGAAAAGAAATTTAGCAAAAAGTTGCATTTGGGAAAATATCGTACTATTCATGGGCATAATGCAACACTTTGGCTCAAACAATTTAAAAATGTAATTTTCTCCGGCCCTATGTCACCGATGTGTCTGAAATTTTGTATGTACGCTTAGAAAAGTGGAATGCACGAGAATGAAAAGAAATTTTGCAAAAAGTTGCATTTGTGAAAATATCATACTTTTCAAAGGCATAATGCAACACTTGGGCTCGACAAATTTTAAAATGTAATTTTCTCCGGCTTTATGCTAGGGATGTCCGTGAAATTTTGTATGTACGCTTAGAATAGTGGAATGCACGGAAATCAAAAAGAAATTTTTCAAAAAGTTGCATTTGTGAAAATATCGTACTATTCATGGGCATAATGCAACACTTGGGCTCAAACAATTTAAAAATGTAATTTTCTCCGGCCCTATGTCACCGATGTGTCTGAAATTTTGTATGTACGCTTAGAATAGTGGCACGCACGATAATCAAAAAGAAATTTTGCAAAAAGTTGCATTTGTGAAAATATCATACTTTTCATGGGCATAATGCAACACTTGGGCTCGAACAATTTTAAAATGTAATTTTCTCCGGCCCTATGTCACCGATGTGTCTGAAATTTTGTATGTACTCTTAGAATAGTGGCCTGCACGAGAATCAAAAAGAAATTTTGCAAAAAGTTGCATTTGTGAAAATATCATACTTTTCATGGGCATAATGCAACACTTGGGCTCGAACAATTTTAAAATGTAATTTTCTCCGGCCCTATGTCACCGATGTGTCTGAAATTTTGTATGTACTCTTAGAATAGTGGCCTGCACGAGAATCAAAAATAAATTTTGCAAAAAGTTGCATTTGGGAAAATATCGTACTTTTCATGGGCATAATGCAACACTTGGGCTCGAACAATTTTAAAATGTAATTTTCTCCGGCCCTATGTCACCGATGTGTCTGAAATTTTGTATGTACGCTTAGAATAGTGGAATGCACGAGAATCAAAAAGAAATTTAGCAAAAAGTTTCATTTGGGAAATTATCATGCAACACTTGGGCTCGAACAATTTTAAAGTGTAATTTTCTCCGGCCCTATGCTAGGGATGTGCCTGAAATTTTGTATGTACGCTTAGAATAGAGGAATGCACGGGAATCAAAAAGAAATTTTGCAAAAAGTTGCATTTGGGAAAATATCGTACTTTTCATGGGCATAATGCAACACTTGGGCTCGAACAATTTTAAAATGTAATTTTCTCCGGCCCTATGTTACCGATGTGTCTGAAATTTTGTATGTACGCTTAGAATAGTGGAATGCACGAGAATCAAAAGAAATTTAGCAAAAAGTTGCATTTGGGAAATTATCATGCAACACTTGGGCTCGAACAATTTTAAAGTGTAATTTTCTCCGGCCCTATGCTAGGGATGTGCCTGAAATTTTGTATGTACGCTTAGAATAGAGGAATGCACGGGAATCAAAAAGAAGTTTTGCAAAAAGTTGCATTTGGGAAAATATCGTACTTTTCATGGGCACAATGCAACACTTGGGCTCGAACAATTTAAAAATGTAATTTTCTCCGGCCCTATGTCACCGATGTGTCTGAAATTTTGTATGTACGCTTAGAATAGTAAAATGCACGAGAATCAAAAAGAAATTTAGCAAAAAGTTGCATTTGGGAAATTATCATGCAACACTTGGGCTCGAACAATTTTAAAATGTAATTTTCTCCGGCCCTATGCTAGGGATGTCCGTAAAATTTTGTATGTACGCTTAGAAAAGTGGAATGCACGAGAATGAAAAGAAATTTTGCAAAAAGTTGCATTTGTGAAAATATCATACTTTTCAAAGGCATAATGCAACACTTGGGCTCGACCAATTTTAAAATGTAATTTTCTCCGGCCCTATGCTAGGGATGTCCGTGAAATTTTGTATGTACGCTTAGAATAGTGGAATACACGGAAATCAAAAAGAAATTTTGCAAAAAGTTGCATTTGTGAAAATATCATACTTTTCATGGGCATAATGCAACACTTGGGCTCGAACAATTTTAAAATGTAATTTTCTCCGGCCCTATGTCACCGATGTGTCTGAAATTTTGTATGTACGCTTAGAATAGTGGAATGCACGAGAATCAAAAATAAATTTAGCAAAAAGTTGCATTTGGGAAATTATCATGCAACACTTGGGCTCGAACAATTTTGAAGTGTAATTTTCTCCGGCCCTATGCTAGGGATGTGCCTGAAATTTTGTATGTACGCTTAGAATAGAGGAATGCACGGGAATCAAAAAGAAATTTTGCAAAAAGTTGCATTTGGGAAAATATCGTACTTTTCATGGGCATAATGCAACACTTGGGCTCGAACAATTTTAAAGTGTAATTTTCTCCGGCCCTATGCTAGGGATGTGCCTGAAATTTTGTATGTACGCTTAGAATAGAGGAATGCACGGGAATCAAAAAGAAATTTTGCAAAAAGTTGCATTTGGGAAAATATCGTACTTTTCATGGGCATAATGCAACACTTGGGCTCGAACAATTTTAAAATGTAATTTTCTCCGGCCCTATGTCACCGATGTGTCTGAAATTTTGTATGTACGCTTAGAATAGTGGAATGCACGAGAATCAAAAGAAATTTAGCAAAAAGTTGCATTTGGGAAATTATCATGCAACACTTGGGCTCGAACAATTTTAAAGTGTAATTTTCTCCGGCCCTATGCTAGGGATGTGCCTGAAATTTTGTATGTACGCTTAGAATAGAGGAATGCACGGGAATCAAAAAGAAATTTTGCAAAAAGTTGCATTTGGGAAAATATCGTACTTTTCATGAGCATAATGCAACACTTGGGCTCAACCAATTTTAAAATGTAATTTTCTCCGGCCCTATGCTAGGGATGTCCGTGAAATTTTGTATGTACGCTTAGAATAGTGGAATGCACGGAAATCAAAAAAAATCTTTGCAAAAAGTTGCATTTGTGAAAATATCATACTTTTCATGGGCATAATGCAACACTTGGGCTCGAACAATTTTAAAATGTAAGTTTCTCCGGCCCTATGTCACCGATGTGTCTGAAATTTTGTATGTACGCTTAGAATAGTGGAATGCACGAGAATCAAAAAGAAATTTAGCAAAAAGTTGCATTTGGGAAATTATCATGCAACACTTGGGCTCGAACAATTTTAAAGTGTAATTTTCTCCGGCCCTATGCTAGGGATGTGCCTGAAATTTTGTATGTACGCTTAGAATAGAGGAATGCACGGGAATCGAAAAGAAATTTAGCAAAAAGTTGCATTTGGGAAAATATCGTACTATTCATGGGCATAATGCAACACTTGGGCTCAAACAATTTAAAAATGTAATTTTCTCCGGCCCTATGTCACCGATGTGTCTGAAATTTTGTATGAACGCTTAGAAAAGTGGAATGCACGAGAATGAAAAGAAATTTTGCAAAAAGTTGCATTTGTGAAAATATCATACTTTTCAAAGGCATAATGCAACACTTGGGCTCGACAAATTTTAAAATGTAATTTTCTCCGGCCTTATGCTAGAGATGTCCGTGAAATTTTGTATGTACGCTTAGAATAGTGGAATGCACGGAAATCAAAAAGAAATTTTGCAAAAAGTTGCATTTGTGAAAATATCGTATTATTCATGGGCATAATGCAACACTTGGGCTCAAACAATTTAAAAATGTAATTTTCTCCGGCCCTATGTCACCGATGTGTCTGAAATTTTGTATGTACGCTTAGAATAGTGGCACGCACGATAATCAAAAAGGAATTTTGCAAAAAGTTGCATTTGGGAAAATATCGTGCTTTTCATTGGCAAAATGCATCACTTGGGCTCGAACAATTTTAAAATTTAATTTTCTCCGGCCCTATGTCACCGATGTGTCTGAAATTTTGTATGTACGCTTAGAATAGTGGAATGCACGAGAATCAAAAAGAAATTTTGCAAAAAGTTGCATTTGTGAAAATATCATACTTTTCATGGGCATAATGCAACACTTGGGCTCGAACAATTTTAAAATGTAATTTTCTCCGGCCCTATGTCACCGATGTGTCTGAAATTTTGTATGTACTCTTAGAATAGTGGCCTGCACGAGAATAAAAATAAATTTTGCAAAAAGTTGCATGTGGGAAAATATCGTACTTTTCATGGGCATAATGCAACACTTGGGCTCGAACAATTTTAAAATGTAATTTTCTCCGGCCCTATGTCACCGATGTGTCTGAAATTTTGTATGTACGCTTAGAATAGTAAAATGCACGAGAATCAAAAAGAAATTTAGCAAAAAGTTGCATTTGGGAAATTATCATGCAACACTTGGGCTCGAACAATTTTAAAATGTAATTTTCTCCGGCCCTATGCTAGGGATGTCCGTAAAATTTTGTATGTACGCTTAGAAAAGTGGAATGCACGAGAATGAAAAGAAATTTTGCAAAAAGTTGCATTTGTGAAAATATCATACTTTTCAAAGGCATAATGCAACACTTGGGCTCGACCAATTTTAAAATGTAATTTTCTCCGGCCCTATGCTAGGGATGTCCGTGAAATTTTGTATGTACGCTTAGAATAGTGGAATACACGGAAATCAAAAAGAAATTTTGCAAAAAGTTGCATTTGTGAAAATATCATACTTTTCATGGGCATAATGCAACACTTGGGCTCGAACAATTTTAAAATGTAATTTTCTCCGGCCCTATGTCACCGATGTGTCTGAAATTTTGTATGTACGCTTAGAATAGTGGAATGCACGAGAATCAAAAAGAAATTTAGCAAAAAGTTGCATTTGGGAAATTATCATGCAACACTTGGGCTCGAACAATTTTGAAGTGTAATTTTCTCCGGCCCTATGCTAGGGATGTGCCTGAAATTTTGTATGTACGCTTAGAATAGAGGAATGCACGGGAATCGAAAAGAAATTTAGCAAAAAGTTGCATTTGGGAAAATATCGTACTATTCATGGGCATAATGCAACACTTGGGCTCAAACAATTTAAAAATGTAATTTTCTCCGGCCCTATGTCACCGATGTGTCTGAATTTTTGTATGTACGCTTAGAAAAGTGGAATGCACGAGAATGAAAAGAAATTTTGCAAAAAGTTGCATTTGTGAAAATATCATACTTTTCAAAGGCATAATGCAACACTTGGGCTCGACAAATTTTAAAATGTAATTTTCTCCGGCTTTATGCTAGGGATGTCCGTGAAATTTTGTATGTACGCTTAGAATAGTGGAATGCACGGAAATCAAAAAGAAATTTTTCAAAAAGTTGCATTTGTGAAAATATCGTACTATTCATGGGCATAATGCAACACTTGGGCTCAAACAATTTAAAAATGTAATTTTCTCCGGCCCTATGTCACCGATGTGTCTGAAATTTTGTATGTACGCTTAGAATAGTGGCACGCACGATAATCAAAAAGAAATTTTGCAAAAAGTTGCATTTGGGAAAATATCGTGCTTTTCATTGGCAAAATGCATCACTTGGGCTCGAACAATTTTAAAATTTAATTTTCTCCGGCCCTATGTCACCGATGTGTCTGAAATTTTGTATGTACGCTTAGAATAGTGGAATGCACGAGAATCAAAAAGAAATTTTGCAAAAAGTTGCATTTGTGAAAATATCATACTTTTCATGGGCATAATGCAACACTTGGGCTCGAACAATTTTAAAATGTAATTTTCTCCGGCCCTATGTCACCGATGTGTCTGAAATTTTGTATGTACTCTTAGAATTGTGGCCTGCACGAGAATCAAAAAGAAATTTTGCAAAAAGTTGCATTTGTGAAAATATCATACTTTTCATGGGCATAATGCAACACTTGGGCTCAAACAATTTTAAAATGTAATTTTCTCCGGCCCTATGTCACCGATGTGTCTGAAATTTTGTATGTACGCTTAGAATAGTGGAATGCACGAGAATCAAAAAGAAATTTAGCAAAAAGTTGCATTTGGGAAATTATCATGCAACACTTGGGCTCGAACAATTTTAAAGTGTAATTTTCTCCGGCCCTATGCTAGGGATGTGCCTGAAATTTTGTATGTACGCTTAGAATAGAGGAATGCACGGGAATCAAAAAGAAATTTTGCAAAAAGTTGCATTTGGGAAAATATCGTACTTTTCATGGGCATAATGCAACACTTGGGCTCGAACAATTTTAAAATGTAATTTTCTCCGGCCCTATGTCACCGATGTGTCTGAAATTTTGTATGTACGCTTAGAATAGTGGAATGCACGAGAATCAAAAGAAATTTAGCAAAAAGTTGCATTTGGGAAATTATCATGCAACACTTGGGCTCGAACAATTTTAAAGTGTAATTTTCTCCGGCCCTATGCTAGGGATGTGCCTGAAATTTTGTATGTACGCTTAGAATAGAGGAATGCACGGGAATCAAAAAGAAATTTTGCAAAAAGTTGCATTTGGGAAAATATCGTACTTTTCAAAGGCATAATGCAACACTTGGGCTCGACAAATTTTAAAATGTAATTTTCTCCGGCTTTATGCTAGGGATGTCCGTGAAATTTTGTATGTACGCTTAGAATAGTGGAATGCACGGAAATCAAAAAGAAATTTTTCAAAAAGTTGCATTTGTGAAAATATCGTACTATTCATGGGCATAATGCAACACTTGGGCTCAAACAATTTAAAAATGTAATTTTCTCCGGCCCTATGTCACCGATGTGTCTGAAATTTTGTATGTACGCTTAGAATAGTGGCACGCACGATAATCAAAAAGAAATTTTGCAAAAAGTTGCATTTGGGAAAATATCGTGCTTTTCATTGGCAAAATGCATCACTTGGGCTCGAACAATTTTAAAATTTAATTTTCTCCGGCCCTATGTCACCGATGTGTCTGAAATTTTGTATGTACGCTTAGAATAGTGGAATGCACGAGAATCAAAAAGAAATTTTGCAAAAAGTTGCATTTGTGAAAATATCATACTTTTCATGGGCATAATGCAACACTTGGGCTCGAACAATTTTAAAATGTAATTTTCTCCGGCCCTATGTCACCGATGTGTCTGAAATTTTGTATGTACTCTTAGAATTGTGGCCTGCACGAGAATCAAAAAGAAATTTTGCAAAAAGTTGCATTTGTGAAAATATCATACTTTTCATGGGCATAATGCAACACTTGGGCTCAAACAATTTTAAAATGTAATTTTCTCCGGCCCTATGTCACCGATGTGTCTGAAATTTTGTATGTACGCTTAGAATAGTGGAATGCACGAGAATCAAAAAGAAATTTAGCAAAAAGTTGCATTTGGGAAATTATCATGCAACACTTGGGCTCGAACAATTTTAAAGTGTAATTTTCTCCGGCCCTATGCTAGGGATGTGCCTGAAATTTTGTATGTACGCTTAGAATAGAGGAATGCACGGGAATCAAAAAGAAATTTTGCAAAAAGTTGCATTTGGGAAAATATCGTACTTTTCATGGGCATAATGCAACACTTGGGCTCGAACAATTTTAAAATGTAATTTTCTCCGGCCCTATGTCACCGATGTGTCTGAAATTTTGTATGTACGCTTAGAATAGTGGAATGCACGAGAATCAAAAGAAATTTAGCAAAAAGTTGCATTTGGGAAATTATCATGCAACACTTGGGCTCGAACAATTTTAAAGTGTAATTTTCTCCGGCCCTATGCTAGGGATGTGCCTGAAATTTTGTATGTACGCTTAGAATAGAGGAATGCACGGGAATCAAAAAGAAATTTTGCAAAAAGTTGCATTTGGGAAAATATCGTACTTTTCATGAGCATAATGCAACACTTGGGCTCAACCAATTTTAAAATGTAATTTTCTCCGGCCCTATGCTAGGGATGTCCGTGAAATTTTGTATGTACGCTTAGAATAGGGGAATGCACGGAAATCAAAAAAAATCTTTGCAAAAAGTTGCATTTGTGAAAATATCATACTTTTCATGGGCATAATGCAACACTTGGGCTCGAACAATTTTAAAATGTAAGTTTCTCCGGCCCTATGTCACCGATGTGTCTGAAATTTTGTATGTACGCTTAGAATAGTGGAATGCACGAGAATCAAAAAGAAATTTAGCAAAAAGTTGCATTTGGGAAATTATCATGCAACACTTGGGCTCGAACAATTTTAAAGTGTAATTTTCTCCGGCCCTATGCTAGGGATGTGCCTGAAATTTTGTATGTACGCTTAGAATAGAGGAATGCACTGGAATCGAAAAGAAATTTAGCAAAAAGTTGCATTTGGGAAAATATCGTACTATTCATGGGCATAATGCAACACTTGGGCTCAAACAATTTAAAAATGTAATTTTCTCCGGCCCTATGTCACCGATGTGTCTGAAATTTTGTATGAACGCTTAGAAAAGTGGAATGCACGAGAATGAAAAGAAATTTTGCAAAAAGTTGCATTTGTGAAAATATCATACTTTTCAAAGGCATAATGCAACACTTGGGCTCAAACAATTTTAAAATGTAATTTTCTCCGGCCCTATGTCACCGATGTGTCTGAAATTTTGTATGAACGCTTAGAAAAGTGGAATGCACGAGAATGAAAAGAAATTTTGCAAAAAGTTGCATTTGTGAAAATATCATACTTTTCATGGGCATAATGCAACACTTGGGCTCAAACAATTTTAAAATGTAATTTTCTCCGGCCCTATGTCACCGATGTGTCTGAAATTTTGTATGTACGCTTAGAATAGTGGAATGCACGAGAATCAAAAAGAAATTTAGCAAAAAGTTGCATTTGGGAAATTATCATGCAACACTTGGGCTCGAACAATTTTAAAGTGTAATTTTCTCCGGCCCTATGCTAGGGATGTGCCTGAAATTTTGTATGTACGCTTAGAATAGAGGAATGCACGGGAATCAAAAAGAAATTTTGCAAAAAGTTGCATTTGGGAAAATATCGTACTTTTCATGGGCATAATGCAACACTTGGGCTCGAACAATTTTAAAATGTAATTTTCTCCGGCCCTATGTCACCGATGTGTCTGAAATTTGTATGTACGCTTAGAATAGTGGAATGCACGAGAATCAAAAGAAATTTAGCAAAAAGTTGCATTTGGGAAATTATCATGCAACACTTGGGCTCGAACAATTTTAAAGTGTAATTTTCTCCGGCCCTATGCTAGGGATGTGCCTGAAATTTTGTATGTACGCTTAGAATAGAGGAATGCACGGGAATCAAAAAGAAATTTTGCAAAAAGTTGCATTTGGGAAAATATCGTACTTTTCATGGGCATAATGCAACACTTGGGCTCGAACAATTTTAAAATGTAATTTTCTCCGGCCCTATGTCACCGATGTGTTCGAAAGTTTGTATGTACGCTTAGAATAGTAGAATGCACGAGAATCAAAAAGAAATTTTGCAAAAAGTTGCATTTGTGAAAATATCATACTTTTCATGAGCATAATGCAACACTTGGGCTCGACCAATTTTAAAATGTAATTTTCTCCGGCCCTATGCTAGGGATGTCCGTGAAATTTTGTATGTACGCTTAGAATAGTGGCACGCACGATAATCAAAAAGAAATTTTGCAAAAAGTTGCATTTGGGAAAATATCGTGCTTTTCATTGGCAAAATGCATCACTTGGGCTCGAACAATTTTAAAATTTAATTTTCTCCGGCCCTATGCTAGGGATGTCCGTGAAATTTTGTATGTACGCTTAGAATAGTGGAATGCACGGAAATCAAAAAAAAATTTTGCAAAAAGTTGCATTTGTGAAAATATCATACTTTTCATGGGCATAATGCAACACTTGGGCTCGACCAATTTTAAAATGTAATTTTCTCCGGCCCTATGCTAGGGATGTCCGTAAAATTTTGTATGTACGCTTAGAAAAGTGGAATGCACGAGAATGAAAAGAAATTTTGCAAAAAGTTGCATTTGTGAAAATATCATACTTTTCAAAGGCATAATGCAACACTTGGGCTCGACCAATTTTAAAATGTAATTTTCTCCGGCCCTATGCTAGGGATGTCCGTGAAATTTTGTATGTACGCTTAGAATAGTGGAATACACGGAAATCAAAAAGAAATTTTGCAAAAAGTTGCATTTGTGAAAATATCATACTTTTCATGGGCATAATGCAACACTTGGGCTCGAACAATTTTAAAATGTAATTTTCTCCGGCCCTATGTCACCGATGTGTCTGAAATTTTGTATGTACGCTTAGAATAGTGGAATGCACGAGAATCAAAAAGAAATTTAGCAAAAAGTTGCATTTGGGAAATTATCATGCAACACTTGGGCTCGAACAATTTTGAAGTGTAATTTTCTCCGGCCCTATGCTAGGGATGTGCCTGAAATTTTGTATGTACGCTTAGAATAGAGGAATGCACGGGAATCGAAAAGAAATTTAGCAAAAAGTTGCATTTGGGAAAATATCGTACTATTCATGGGCATAATGCAACACTTGGGCTCAAACAATTTAAAAATGTAATTTTCTCCGGCCCTATGTCACCGATGTGTCTGAAATTTTGTATGTACGCTTAGAAAAGTGGAATGCACGAGAATGAAAAGAAATTTTGCAAAAAGTTGCATTTGGGAAAATATCGTACTTTTCATGGGCATAATGCAACACTTGGGCTCGAACAATTTTAAAATGTAATTTTCTCCGGCCCTATGTCACCGATGTGTCTGAAATTTTGTATGTACGCTTAGAATAGTGGAATGCACGAGAATCAAAAAGAAATTTAGCAAAAAGTTTCATTTGGGAAATTATCATGCAACACTTGGGCTCGAACAATTTTAAAGTGTAATTTTCTCCGGCCCTATGCTAGGGATGTGCCTGAAATTTTGTATGTACGCTTTGAATAGAGGAATGCACGGGAATCAAAAAGAAATTTTGCAAAAAGTTGCATTTGGGAAAATATCGTACTTTTCATGGGCATAATGCAACACTTGGGCTCGAACAATTTTAAAATGTAATTTTCTCCGGCCCTATGTCACCGATGTGTCTGAAATTTTGTATGTACGCTTAGAATAGTGGAATGCACGAGAATCAAAAGAAATTTAGCAAAAAGTTGCATTTGGGAAATTATCATGCAACACTTGGGCTCGAACAATTTTAAAGTGTAATTTTCTCCGGCCCTATGCTAGGGATGTGCCTGAAATTTTGTATGTACGCTTAGAATAGAGGAATGCACGGGAATCAAAAAGAAATTTTGCAAAAAGTTGCATTTGGGAAAATATCGTACTTTTCATGGGCATAATGCAACACTTGGGCTCGAACAATTTTAAAATGTAATTTTCTCCGGCCCTATGTCACCGATGTGTCTGAAATTTTGTATGTACGCTTAGAATAGTAAAATGCACGAGAATCAACAAGAAATTTAGCAAAAAGTTGCATTTGGGAAATTATCATGCAACACTTGGGCTCGAACAATTTTAAAATGTAATTTTCTCCGGCCCTATGCTAGGGATGTCCGTAAAATTTTGTATGTACGCTTAGAAAAGTGGAATGCACGAGAATGAAAAGAAATTTTGCAAAAAGTTGCATTTGTGAAAATATCATACTTTTCAAAGGCATAATGCAACACTTGGGCTCGACCAATTTTAAAATGTAATTTTCTCCGGCCCTATGCTAGGGATGTCCGTGAAATTTTGTATGTACGCTTAGAATAGTGGAATACACGGAAATCAAAAAGAAATTTTGCAAAAAGTTGCATTTGTGAAAATATCATACTTTTCATGGGCATAATGCAACACTTGGGCTCGAACAATTTTAAAATGTAATTTTCTCCGGCCCTATGTCACCGATGTGTCTGAAATTTTGTATGTACGCTTAGAATAGTGGAATGCACGAGAATCAAAAAGAAATTTAGCAAAAAGTTGCATTTGGGAAATTATCATGCAACACTTGGGCTCGAACAATTTTGAAGTGTAATTTTCTCCGGCCCTATGCTAGGGATGTGCCTGAAATTTTGTATGTACGCTTAGAATAGTGGAATGCACGAGAATCAAAAAGAAATTTAGCAAAAAGTTGCATTTGGGAAATTATCATGCAACACTTGGGCTCGAACAATTTTAAAGTGTAATTTTCTCCGGCCCTATGCTAGGGATGTGCCTGAAATTTTGTATGTACGCTTAGAATAGAGGAATGCACGGGAATCAAAAAGAAATTTTGCAAAAAGTTGCATTTGGGAAAATATCGTACTTTTCATGGGCATAATGCAACACTTGGGCTCGAACAATTTTAAAATGTAATTTTCTCCGGCCCTATGTCACCGATGTGTCTGAAATTTTGTATGTACGCTTAGAATAGTGGAATGCACGAGAATCAAAAGAAATTTAGCAAAAAGTTGCATTTGGGAAATTATCATGCAACACTTGGGCTCGAACAATTTTAAAGTGTAATTTTCTCCGGCCCTATGCTAGGGATGTGCCTGAAATTTTGTATGTACGCTTAGAATAGAGGAATGCACGGGAATCAAAAAGAAATTTTGCAAAAAGTTGCATTTGGGAAAATATCGTACTTTTCATGAGCATAATGCAACACTTGGGCTCAACCAATTTTAAAATGTAATTTTCTCCGGCCCTATGCTAGGGATGTCCGTGAAATTTTGTATGTACGCTTAGAATAGTGGAATGCACGAGAATCAAAAGAAATTTAGCAAAAAGTTGCATTTGGGAAATTATCATGCAACACTTGGGCTCGAACAATTTTAAAGTGTAATTTTCTCCGGCCCTATGCTAGGGATGTGCCTGAAATTTTGTATGTACGCTTAGAATAGAGGAATGCACGGGAATCAAAAAGAAATTTTGCAAAAAGTTGCATTTGTGAAAATATCATACTTTTCATGGGCATAATGCAACACTTGGGCTCGAACAATTTTAAAATGTAAGTTTCTCCGGCCCTATGTCACCGATGTGTCTGAAATTTTGTATGTACGCTTAGAATAGTGGAATGCACGAGAATCAAAAAGAAATTTAGCAAAAAGTTGCATTTGGGAAATTATCATGCAACACTTGGGCTCGAACAATTTTAAAGTGTAATTTTCTCCGGCCCTATGCTAGGGATGTGCCTGAAATTTTGTATGTACGCTTAGAATAGAGGAATGCACGGGAATCGAAAAGAAATTTAGCAAAAAGTTGCATTTGGGAAAATATCGTACTATTCATGGGCATAATGCAACACTTGGGCTCAAACAATTTAAAAATGTAATTTTCTCCGGCCCTATGTCACCGATGTGTCTGAAATTTTGTATGAACGCTTAGAAAAGTGGAATGCACGAGAATGAAAAGAAATTTTGCAAAAAGTTGCATTTGTGAAAATATCATACTTTTCAAAGGCATAATGCAACACTTGGGCTCGACAAATTTTAAAATGTAATTTTCTCCGGCCTTATGCTAGAGATGTCCGTGAAATTTTGTATGTACGCTTAGAATAGTGGAATGCACGGAAATCAAAAAGAAATTTTGCAAAAAGTTGCATTTGTGAAAATATCGTATTATTCATGGGCATAATGCAACACTTGGGCTCAAACAATTTAAAAATGTAATTTTCTCCGGCCCTATGTCACCGATGTGTCTGAAATTTTGTATGTACGCTTAGAATAGTGGCACGCACGATAATCAAAAAGGAATTTTGCAAAAAGTTGCATTTGGGAAAATATCGTGCTTTTCATTGGCAAAATGCATCTTTTGGGCTCGAACAATTTTAAAATTTAATTTTCTCCGGCCCTATGTCACCGATGTGTCTGAAATTTTGTATGTACGCTTAGAATAGTGGAATGCACGAGAATCAAAAAGAAATTTAGCAAAAAGTTGCATTTGGGAAATTATCATGCAACACTTGGGCTCGAACAATTTTGAAGTGTAATTTTCTCCGGCCCTATGCTAGGGATGTGCCTGAAATTTTGTATGTACGCTTAGAATAGAGGAATGCACGGGAATCGAAAAGAAATTTAGCAAAAAGTTGCATTTGGGAAAATATCGTACTATTCATGGGCATAATGCAACACTTGGGCTCAAACAATTTAAAAATGTAATTTTCTCCGGCCCTATGTCACCGATGTGTCTGAAATTTTGTATGTACGCTTAGAAAAGTGGAATGCACGAGAATGAAAAGAAATTTTGCAAAAAGTTGCATTTGGGAAAATATCGTACTTTTCATGGGCATAATGCAACACTTGGGCTCGAACAATTTTAAAATGTAATTTTCTCCGGCCCTATGTCACCGATGTGTCTGAAATTTTGTATGTACTCTTAGAATAGTGGCCTGCACGAGAATCAAAAATAAATTTTGCAAAAAGTTGCATTTGGGAAAATATCGTACTTTTCATGGGCATAATGCAACACTTGGGCTCGAACAATTTTAAAATGTAATTTTCTCCGGCCCTATGTCACCGATGTGTCTGAAATTTTGTATGTACGCTTAGAATAGTGGAATGCACGAGAATCAAAAAGAAATTTAGCAAAAAGTTTCATTTGGGAAATTATCATGCAACACTTGGGCTCGAACAATTTTAAAGTGTAATTTTCTCCGGCCCTATGCTAGGGATGTGCCTGAAATTTTGTATGTACGCTTAGAATAGAGGAATGCACGGGAATCAAAAAGAAATTTTGCAAAAAGTTGCATTTGGGAAAATATCGTACTTTTCATGGGCATAATGCAACACTTGGGCTCGAACAATTTTAAAATGTAATTTTCTCCGGCCCTATGTCACCGATGTGTCTGAAATTTTGTATGTACGCTTAGAATAGTGGAATGCACGAGAATCAAAAGAAATTTAGCAAAAAGTTGCATTTGGGAAATTATCATGCAACACTTGGGCTCGAACAATTTTAAAGTGTAATTTTCTCCGGCCCTATGCTAGGGATGTGCCTGAAATTTTGTATGTACGCTTAGAATAGAGGAATGCACGGGAATCAAAAAGAAATTTTGCAAAAAGTTGCATTTGGGAAAATATCGTACTTTTCATGGGCATAATGCAACACTTGGGCTCGAACAATTTTAAAATGTAATTTTCTCCGGCCCTATGTCACCGATGTGTCTGAAATTTTGTATGTACGCTTAGAATAATAAAATGCACGAGAATCAACAAGAAATTTAGCAAAAAGTTGCATTTGGGAAATTATCATGCAACACTTGGGCTCGAACAATTTTAAAATGTAATTTTCTCCGGCCCTATGCTAGGGATGTCCGTAAAATTTTGTATGTACGCTTAGAAAAGTGGAATGCACGAGAATGAAAAGAAATTTTGCAAAAAGTTGCATTTGTGAAAATATCATACTTTTCAAAGGCATAATGCAACACTTGGGCTCGACCAATTTTAAAATGTAATTTTCTCCGGCCCTATGCTAGGGATGTCCGTGAAATTTTGTATGTACGCTTAGAATAGTGGAATACACGGAAATCAAAAAGAAATTTGGCAAAAAGTTGCATTTGTGAAAATATCATACTTTTCATGGGCATAATGCAACACTTGGGCTCGAACAATTTTAAAATGTAATTTTCTCCGGCCCTATGTCACCGATGTGTCTGAAATTTTGTATGTACGCTTAGAATAGTGGAATGCACGAGAATCAAAAAGAAATTTAGCAAAAAGTTGCATTTGGGAAATTATCATGCAACACTTGTGCTCGAACAATTTTGAAGTGTAATTTTCTCCGGCCCTATGCTAGGGATGTGCCTGAAATTTTGTATGTACGCTTAGAATAGTGGAATGCACGAGAATCAAAAAGAAATTTAGCAAAAAGTTGCATTTGGGAAATTATCATGCAACACTTGGGCTCGAACAATTTTAAAGTGTAATTTTCTCCGGCCCTATGCTAGGGATGTGCCTGAAATTTTGTATGTACGCTTAGAATAGAGGAATGCACGGGAATCAAAAAGAAATTTTGCAAAAAGTTGCATTTGGGAAAATATCGTACTTTTCATGGGCATAATGCAACACTTGGGCTCGAACAATTTTAAAATGTAATTTTCTCCGGCCCTATGTCACCGATGTGTCTGAAATTTTGTATGTACGCTTAGAATAGTGGAATGCACGAGAATCAAAAGAAATTTAGCAAAAAGTTGCATTTGGGAAATTATCATGCAACACTTGGGCTCGAACAATTTTAAAGTGTAATTTTCTCCGGCCCTATGCTAGGGATGTGCCTGAAATTTTGTATGTACGCTTAGAATAGAGGAATGCACGGGAATCAAAAAGAAATTTTGCAAAAAGTTGCATTTGGGAAAATATCGTACTTTTCATGAGCATAATGCAACACTTGGGCTCAACCAATTTTAAAATGTAATTTTCTCCGGCCCTATGCTAGGGATGTCCGTGAAATTTTGTATGTACGCTTAGAATAGTGGAATGCACGAGAATCAAAAGAAATTTTGCAAAAAGTTGCATTTGGGAAATTATCATGCAACACTTGGGCTCGAACAATTTTAAAGTGTAATTTTCTCCGGCCCTATGCTAGGGATGTGCCTGAAATTTTGTATGTACGCTTAGAATAGAGGAATGCACGGGAATCAAAAAGAAATTTTGCAAAAAGTTGCATTTGTGAAAATATCATACTTTTCATGGGCATAATGCAACACTTGGGCTCGAACAATTTTAAAATGTAAGTTTCTCCGGCCCTATGTCACCGATGTGTCTGAAATTTTGTATGTACGCTTAGAATAGTGGAATGCACGAGAATCAAAAAGAAATTTAGCAAAAAGTTGCATTTGGGAAATTATCATGCAACACTTGGGCTCGAACAATTTTAAAGTGTAATTTTCTCCGGCCCTATGCTAGGGATGTGCCTGAAATTTTGTATGTACGCTTAGAATAGAGGAATGCACGGGAATCGAAAAGAAATTTAGCAAAAAGTTGCATTTGGGAAAATATCGTACTATTCATGGGCATAATGCAACACTTGGGCTCAAACAATTTAAAAATGTAATTTTCTCCGGCCCTATGTCACCGATGTGTCTGAAATTTTGTATGAACGCTTAGAAAAGTGGAATGCACGAGAATGAAAAGAAATTTTGCAAAAAGTTGCATTTGTGAAAATATCATACTTTTCAAAGGCATAATGCAACACTTGGGCTCGACAAATTTTAAAATGTAATTTTCTCCGGCCTTATGCTAGAGATGTCCGTGAAATTTTGTATGTACGCTTAGAATAGTGGAATGCACGGAAATCAAAAAGAAATTTTGCAAAAAGTTGCATTTGTGAAAATATCGTATTATTCATGGGCATAATGCAACACTTGGGCTCAAACAATTTAAAAATGTAATTTTCTCCGGCCCTATGTCACCGATGTGTCTGAAATTTTGTATGTACGCTTAGAATAGTGGCACGCACGATAATCAAAAAGGAATTTTGCAAAAAGTTGCATTTGGGAAAATATCGTGCTTTTCATTGGCAAAATGCATCTTTTGGGCTCGAACAATTTTAAAATTTAATTTTCTCCGGCCCTATGTCACCGATGTGTCTGAAATTTTGTATGTACGCTTAGAATAGTGGAATGCACGAGAATCAAAAAGAAATTTTGCAAAAAGTTGCATTTGTGAAAATATCATACTTTTCATGGGCATAATGCAACACTTGGGCTCGAACAATTTTAAAATGTAATTTTCTCCGGCCGTATGTCACCGATGTGTCTGAAATTTTGTATGTACTCTTAGAATAGTGGCCTGCACGAGAATAAAAATAAATTTTGCAAAAAGTTGCATTTGGGAAAATATCGTACTTTTCATGGGCATAATGCAACACTTGGGCTCGAACAATTTTAAAATGTAATTTTCTCCGGCCCTATGTCACCGATGTGTCTGAAATTTTGTATGTACGCTTAGAATAGTAAAATGCACGAGAATCAAAAAGAAATTTAGCAAAAAGTTGCATTTGGGAAATTATCATGCAACACTTGGGCTCGAACACTTTTAAAATGTAATTTTCTCCGGCCCTATGCTAGGGATGTCCGTAAAATTTTGTATGTACGCTTAGAAAAGTGGAATGCACGAGAATGAAAAGAAATTTTGCAAAAAGTTGCATTTGTGAAAATATCATACTTTTCAAAGGCATAATGCAACACTTGGGCTCGACCAATTTTAAAATGTAATTTTCTCCGGCCCTATGCTAGGGATGTCCGTGAAATTTTGTATGTACGCTTAGAATAGTGGAATACACGGAAATCAAAATGAAATTTTGCAAAAAGTTGCATTTGTGAAAATATCATACTTTTCATGGGCATAATGCAACACTTGGGCTCGAACAATTTTAAAATGTAATTTTCTCCGGCCCTATGTCACCGATGTGTCTGAAATTTTGTATGTACGCTTAGAATAGTGGAATGCACGAGAATCAAAAAGAAATTTAGCAAAAAGTTGCATTTGGGAAATTATCATGCAACACTTGGGCTCGAACAATTTTGAAGTGTAATTTTCTCCGGCCCTATGCTAGGGATGTGCCTGAAATTTTGTATGTACGCTTAGAATAGAGGAATGCACGGGAATCGAAAAGAAATTTAGCAAAAAGTTGCATTTGGGAAAATATCGTACTATTCATGGGCATAATGCAACACTTGGGCTCAAACAATTTAAAAATGTAATTTTCTCCGGCCCTATGTCACCGATGTGTCTGAATTTTTGTATGTACGCTTAGAAAAGTGGAATGCACGAGAATGAAAAGAAATTTTGCAAAAAGTTGCATTTGTGAAAATATCATACTTTTCAAAGGCATAATGCAACACTTGGGCTCGACAAATTTTAAAATGTAATTTTCTCCGGCTTTATGCTAGGGATGTCCGTGAAATTTTGTATGTACGCTTAGAATAGTGGAATGCACGGAAATCAAAAAGAAATTTTTCAAAAAGTTGCATTTGTGAAAATATCGTACTATTCATAGGCATAATGCAACACTTGGGCTCAAACAATTTAAAAATGTAATTTTCTCCGGCCCTATGTCACCGATGTGTCTGAAATTTTGTATGTACGCTTAGAATAGTGGCACGCACGATAATCAAAAAGAAATTTTGCAAAAAGTTGCATTTGGGAAAATATCGTGCTTTTCATTGGCAAAATGCATCACTTGGGCTCGAACAATTTTAAAATTTAATTTTCTCCGGCCCTATGTCACCGATGTGTCTGAAATTTTGTATGTACGCTTAGAATAGTGGAATGCACGAGAATCAAAAAGAAATTTTGCAAAAAGTTGCATTTGTGAAAATATCATACTTTTCATGGGCATAATGCAACACTTGGGCTCGAACAATTTTAAAATGTAATTTTCTCCGGCCCTATGTCACCGATGTATCTGAAATTTTGTATGTACTCTTAGAATTGTGGCCTGCACGAGAATCAAAAAGAAATTTAGCAAAAAGTTGCATTTGGGAAATTATCATGCAACACTTGGGCTCGAACAATTTTAAAGTGTAATTTTCTCCGGCCCTATGCTAGGGATGTGCCTGAAATTTTGTATGTACGCTTAGAATAGAGGAATGCACGGGAATCAAAAAGAAATTTTGCAAAAAGTTGCATTTGGGAAAATATCGTACTTTTCATGGGCATAATGCAACACTTGGGCTCGAACAATTTTAAAATGTAATTTTCTCCGGCCCTATGTCACCGATGTGTCTGAAATTTTGTATGTACGCTTAGAATAGTGGAATGCACGAGAATCAAAAGAAATTTAGCAAAAAGTTGCATTTGGGAAATTATCATGCAACACTTGGGCTCGAACAATTTTAAAGTGTAATTTTCTCCGGCCCTATGCTAGGGATGTGCCTGAAATTTTGTATGTACGCTTAGAATAGAGGAATGCACGGGAATCAAAAAGAAATTTTGCAAAAAGTTGCATTTGGGAAAATATCGTACTTTTCATGAGCATAATGCAACACTTGGGCTCAACCAATTTTAAAATGTAATTTTCTCCGGCCCTATGCTAGGGATGTCCGTGAAATTTTGTATGTACGCTTAGAATAGGGGAAGGCACGGAAATCAAAAAAAATCTTTGCAAAAAGTTGCATTTGTGAAAATATCATACTTTTCATGGGCATAATGCAACACTTGGGCTCGAACAATTTTAAAATGTAATTTTCTCCGGCCCTATGTCACCGATGTGTCTGAAATTTTGTATGTACTCTTAGAATTGTGGCCTGCACGAGAATCAAAAAGAAATTTTGCAAAAAGTTGCATTTGTGAAAATATCATACTTTTCATGGGCATAATGCAACACTTGGGCTCAAACAATTTTAAAATGTAATTTTCTCCGGCCCTATGTCACCGATGTGTCTGAAATTTTGTATGTACGCTTAGAATAGTGGAATGCACGAGAATCAAAAAGAAATTTAGCAAAAAGTTGCATTTGGGAAATTATCATGCAACACTTGGGCTCGAACAATTTTAAAGTGTAATTTTCTCCGGCCCTATGCTAGGGATGTGCCTGAAATTTTGTATGTACGCTTAGAATAGAGGAATGCACGGGAATCAAAAAGAAATTTTGCAAAAAGTTGCATTTGGGAAAATATCGTACTTTTCATGGGCATAATGCAACACTTGGGCTCGAACAATTTTAAAATGTAATTTTCTCCGGCCCTATGTCACCGATGTGTCTGAAATTTTGTATGTACGCTTAGAATAGTGGAATGCACGAGAATCAAAAGAAATTTAGCAAAAAGTTGCATTTGGGAAATTATCATGCAACACTTGGGCTCGAACAATTTTAAAGTGTAATTTTCTCCGGCCCTATGCTAGGGATGTGCCTGAAATTTTGTATGTATGCTTAGAATAGAGGAATGCACGGGAATCAAAAAGAAATTTTGCAAAAAGTTGCATTTGGGAAAATATCGTACTTTTCATGAGCATAATGCAACACTTGGGCTCAACCAATTTTAAAATGTAATTTTCTCCGGCCCTATGCTAGGGATGTCCGTGAAATTTTGTATGTACGCTTAGAATAGGGGAATGCACGGAAATCAAAAAAAATCTTTGCAAAAAGTTGCATTTGTGAAAATATCATACTTTTCATGGGCATAATGCAACACTTGGGCTCGAACAATTTTAAAATGTAAGTTTCTCCGGCCCTATGTCACCGATGTGTCTGAAATTTTGTATGTACGCTTAGAATAGTGGAATGCACGAGAATCAAAAAGAAATTTAGCAAAAAGTTGCATTTGGGAAATTATCATGCAACACTTGGGCTCGAACAATTTTAAAGTGTAATTTTCTCCGGCCCTATGCTAGGGATGTGCCTGAAATTTTGTATGTACGCTTAGAATAGAGGAATGCACTGGAATCGAAAAGAAATTTAGCAAAAAGTTGCATTTGGGAAAATATCGTACTATTCATGGGCATAATGCAACACTTGGGCTCAAACAATTTAAAAATGTAATTTTCTCCGGCCCTATGTCACCGATGTGTCTGAAATTTTGTATGAACGCTTAGAAAAGTGGAATGCACGAGAATGAAAAGAAATTTTGCAAAAAGTTGCATTTGTGAAAATATCATACTTTTCAAAGGCATAATGCAACACTTGGGCTCGACAAATTTTAAAATGTAATTTTCTCCGGCCTTATGCTAGAGATGTCCGTGAAATTTTGTATGTACGCTTAGAATAGTGGAATGCACGGAAATCAAAAAGACATTTTGCAAAAAGTTGCATTTGTGAAAATATCGTACTATTCATGGGCATAATGCAACACTTGGGCTCAAACAATTTAAAAATGTAATTTTCTCCGGCCCTATGTCACCGATGTGTCTGAAATTTTGTATGTACGCTTAGAATAGTGGCACGCACGATAGTCAAAAAGGAATTTTGCAAAAAGTTGCATTTGGGAAAATATCGTGCTTTTCATTGGCAAAATGCATCACTTGGGCTCGAACAATTTTAAAATTTAATTTTCTCCGGCCCTATGTCACCGATGTGTCTGAAATTTTGTATGTACGCTTAGAATAGTGGCACGCACGATAATCAAAAAGAAATTTTGCAAAAAGTTGCATTTGTGAAAATATCATACTTTTCATGGGCATAATGCAACACTTGGGCTCGAACAATTTTAAAATGTAATTTTCTCCGGCCCTATGTCACCGATGTGTCTGAAATTTTGTATGTACTCTTAGAATAGTGGCCTGCACGAGAATCAAAAAGAAATTTTGCAAAAAGTTGCATTTGTGAAAATATCATACTTTTCATGGGCATAATGCAACACTTGGGCTCGAACAATTTTAAAATGTAATTTTCTCCGGCCCTATGTCACCGATGTGTCTGAAATTTTGTATGTACTCTTAGAATAGTGGCCTGCACGAGAATCAAAAATAAATTTTGCAAAAAGTTGCATTTGGGAAAATATCGTACTTTTCATGGGCATAATGCAACACTTGGGCTCGAACAATTTTAAAATGTAATTTTCTCCGGCCCTATGTCACCGATGTGTCTGAAATTTTGTATGTACGCTTAGAATAGTGGAATGCACGAGAATCAAAAAGAAATTTAGCAAAAAGTTGCATTTGTGAAAATATCATACTTTTCATTGGCATAATGCAACACTTGGGCTCGAACAATTTTAAAATGTAATTTTCTGCGGCCCTATGTCACCGATGTGTCTGAAATTTTGTATGTACGCTTAGAATAGTGGAATGCACGAGAATCAAAAAGAAATTTTGCAAAAAGTTGCATTTGTGAAAATATCATACTTTTCATTGGCATAATGCAACACTTGGGCTCGAACAATTTTAAAATGTAATTTTCTCCGGCACTATGTCACCGATGTGTCTGAAATTTTGTATGTACTCTTAGAATTGTGGCCTGCACGAGAATCAAAAAGAAATTTTGCAAAAAGTTGCATTTGTGAAAATATCATACTTTTCATGGGCATAATGCAACACTTGGGCTCAAACAATTTTAAAATGTAATTTTCTCCGGCCCTATGTCACCGATGTGTCTGAAATTTTGTATGTACGCTTAGAATAGTGGAATGCACGAGAATCAAAAAGAAATTTAGCAAAAAGTTGCATTTGGGAAATTATCATGCAACACTTGGGCTCGAACAATTTTAAAGTGTAATTTTCTCCGGCCCTATGCTAGGGATGTGCCTGAAATTTTGTATGTACGCTTAGAATAGAGGAATGCACGGGAATCAAAAAGAAATTTTGCAAAAAGTTGCATTTGTGAAAATATCATACTTTTCAAAGGCATAATGCAACACTTGGGCTCGACAAATTTTAAAATGTAATTTTCTCCGGCCTTATGCTAGAGATGTCCGTGAAATTTTGTATGTACGCTTAGAATAGTGGAATGCACGGAAATCAAAAAGAAATTTTGCAAAAAGTTGCATTTGTGAAAATATCGTACTATTCATGGGCATAATGCAACACTTGGGCTCAAACAATTTAAAAATGTAATTTTCTCCGGCCCTATGTCACCGATGTGTCTGAAATTTTGTATGTACGCTTAGAATAGTGGAATGCACGAGAATCAAAAAGAAATTTAGCAAAAAGTTGCATTTGGGAAATTATCATGCAACACTTGGGCTCGAACAATTTTAAAGTGTAATTTTCTCCGGCCCTATGCTAGGGATGTGCCTGAAATTTTGTATGTACGCTTAGAATAGAGGAATGCACGGGAATCAAAAAGAAATTTTGCAAAAAGTTGCTTTTGGGAAAATATCGTACTTTTCATGGGCATAATGCAACACTTGGGCTCGAACAATTTTAAAATGTAATTTTCTCCGGCCCTATGTCACCGATGTGTCTGAAATTTTGTATGTACGCTTAGAATAGTGGAATGCACGAGAATCAAAAGAAATTTAGCAAAAAGTTGCATTTGGGAAATTATCATGCAACACTTGGGCTCGAACAATTTTAAAGTGTAATTTTCTCCGGCCCTATGCTAGGGATGTGCCTGAAATTTTGTATGTATGCTTAGAATAGAGGAATGCACGGGAATCAAAAAGAAATTTTGCAAAAAGTTGCATTTGTGAAAATATCGTACTTTTCATGAGCATAATGCAACACTTGGGCTCAACCAATTTTAAAATGTAATTTTCTCCGGCCCTATGCTAGGGATGTCCGTGAAATTTTGTATGTACGCTTAGAATAGGGGAATGCACGGAAATCAAAAAAAATCTTTGCAAAAAGTTGCATTTGTGAAAATATCATACTTTTCATGGGCATAATGCAACACTTGGGCTCGAACAATTTTAAAATGTAAGTTTCTCCGGCCCTATGTCACCGATGTGTCTGAAATTTTGAATGTACGCTTAGAATAGTGGAATGCACGAGAATCAAAAAGAAATTTAGCAAAAAGTTGCATTTGGGAAATTATCATGCAACACTTGGGCTCGAACAATTTTAAAGTGTAATTTTCTCCGGCCCTATGCTAGGGATGTGCCTGAAATTTTGTATGTACGCTTAGAATAGAGGAATGCACTGGAATCGAAAAGAAATTTAGCAAAAAGTTGCATTTGGGAAAATATCGTACTATTCATGGGCATAATGCAACACTTGGGCTCAAACAATTTAAAAATGTAATTTTCTCCGGCCCTATGTCACCGATGTGTCTGAAATTTTGTATGAACGCTTAGAAAAGTGGAATGCACGAGAATGAAAAGAAATTTTGCAAAAAGTTGCATTTGTGAAAATATCATACTTTTCAAAGGCATAATGCAACACTTGGGCTCGACAAATTTTAAAATGTAATTTTCTCCGGCCTTATGCTAGAGATGTCCGTGAAATTTTGTATGTACGCTTAGAATAGTGGAATGCACGGAAATCAAAAAGAAATTTTGCAAAAAGTTGCATTTGTGAAAATATCGTACTATTCATGGGCATAATGCAACACTTGGGCTCGAACAATTTTAAAATGTAATTTTCTCCGGCCCTATGTCACCGATGTGTCTGAAATTTTGTATGTACTCTTAGAATAGTGGCCTGCACGAGAATCAAAAATAAATTTTGCAAAAAGTTGCATTTGTGAAAATATCGTACTATTCATGGGCATAATGCAACACTTGGGCTCAAACAATTTAAAAATGTAATTTTCTCCGGCCCTATGTCACCGATGTGTCTGAAATTTTGTATGTACGCTTAGAATAGTGGCACGCACGATAATCAAAAAGAAATTTTGCAAAAAGTTGCATTTGTGAAAATATCATACTTTTCATTGGCATAATGCAACACTTGGGCTCGAACAATTTTAAAATGTAATTTTCTCCGGCCCTATGTCACCGATGTGTCTGAAATTTTGTATGTACTCTTAGAATAGTGGCCTGCACGAGAATCAAAAATAAATTTTGCAAAAAGTTGCATTTGGGAAAATATCGTACTTTTCATGGGCATAATGCAACACTTGGGCTCGAACAATTTTAAAATGTAATTTTCTCCGGCCCTATGTCACCGATGTGTCTGAAATTTTGTATGTACTCTTAGAATAGTGGCCTGCACGAGAATCAAAAATAAATTTTGCAAAAAGTTGCATTTGTGAAAATATCGTACTATTCATGGGCATAATGCAACACTTGGGCTCAAACAATTTAAAAATGTAATTTTCTCCGGCCCTATGTCACCGATGTGTCTGAAATTTTGTATGTACGCTTAGAATAGTGGCACGCACGATAATCAAAAAGGAATTTTGCAAAAAGTTGCATTTGGGAAAATATCGTGCTTTTCATTGGCAAAATGCATCACTTGGGCTCGAACAATTTTAAAGTGTAATTTTCTCCGGCCCTATGCTAGGGATGTGCCTGAAATTTTGTATGTACGCTTAGAATAGAGGAATGCACGGGAATCAAAAAGAAATTTTGCAAAAAGTTGCATTTGGGAAAATATCGTACTTTTCATGAGCATAATGCAACACTTGGGCTCGACCAATTTTAAAATGTAATTCACTCCGGCCCTATGCTAGGGATGTCCGTGAAATTTTGTATGTACGCTAAGAATAGTGGCACGCACGATAATCAAAAAGAAATTTTGCAAAAAGTTGCATTTGTGAAAATTTCATACTTTTCATGAGCATAATGCAACACTTAGGCTCGACCAATTTTAAAATGTAATTTTCTCCGGCCCTATGTCACCGATGTGTCTGAAATTTTGTATGTACGCTAAGAATAGTGGAATGCACGGAAATCAAAAAAAAATTTTGCAAAAAGTTGCATTTGTGAAAATATCATACTTTTCATGGGCATAATGCAACACTTGGGCTCGAACAATTTTAAAATGTAATTTTTTCCGGCCCTATGCTAGGGATGTCCGTGAAATTTTGTATGTACGCTTAGAATAGTGGCACGCACGATAATCAAAAAGAAATTTTGCAAAAAGTTGCATTTGGGAAAAATCGTGCTTTTCATTGGCAAAATGCATCACTTGGGCTCGAACAATTTTAAAATTTAATTTTCTCCGGCCCTATGCTAGGGATGTCCGTGAAATTTCGTATGTACGCTTAGAAAAGTGGAATGCACGAGAATGAAAAGAAATTTTGCAAAAAGTTGCATTTGTGAAAATATCATACTTTTCATGGGCATAATGCAACACTTGGGCTCGAACAATTTTAAAGTGTAATTTTCTCCGGCCCTATGCTAGGGATGTGCCTGAAATTTTGTATGTACGCTTAGAATAGTGGAATGCACGGAAATCAAAAAAAAATTTTGCAAAAAGTTGCATTTGTGAAAATATCATACTTTTCAAGGGCATAATGCAACACTTGGGCTCGACCAATTTTAAAATGTAATTTTCTCCGGCCCTATGCTAGGGATGTCCGTAAAATTTTGTATGTACGCTTAGAAAAGTGGAATGCACGAGAATGAAAAGAAATTTTGCAAAAAGTTGCATTTGTGAAAATATCATACTTTTCAAAGGCATAATGCAACACTTGGGCTCGACCAATTTTAAAATGTAATTTTCTCCGGCCCTATGCTAGGGATGTCCGTGAAATTTTGTATGTACGCTTAGAATAGTGGAATACACGGAAATCAAAAAGAAATTTTGCAAAAAGTTGCATTTGTGAAAATATCATACTTTTCATGAGCATAATGCAACACTTGGGCTCGAACATTTTTAAAATGTAATTTTCTCCGGCCCTATGCTAGGGATGTCCGTAAAATTTTGTATGTACGCTTAGAAAAGTGGAATGCACGAGAATGAAAAGAAATTTTGCAAAAAGTTGCATTTGTGAAAATATCATACTTTTCAAAGGCATAATGCAACACTTGGGCTCGACCAATTTTAAAATGTAATTTTCTCCGGCCCTATGCTAGGGATGTCCGTGAAATTTTGTATGTACGCTTAGAATAGTGGAATACACGGAAATCAAAAAGAAATTTTGCAAAAAGTTGCATTTGTGAAAATATCATACTTTTCATGAGCATAATGCAACACTTGGGCTCGAACATTTTTAAAATGTAATTTTCTCCGGCCCTATGTGACCGATGTGTCTGAAATTTTGTATGTAAGCTTAGAATAGTGGCCCGCACGGGAATCAATAAGAAATTTTGCAAAAAGTTGCATTTGTGAAAATATCATACTTTTCATGGGCATAATGCAACACTTGGGCTCGAACAATTTTAAAATGTAATTTTCTCCGGCCCTATGCTAGGGATGTGCCTGAAATTTTGTATGTACGCTTAGAATAGTAGAATGCACGGAAATCAAAAAAAAATTTTGCAAAAAGTTGCATTTGTGAAAATATCATACTTTTCATGGGCATAATGCAACACTTGGGCTCGAACAATTTTAAAATGTAATTTTCTCCGGCCCTATGTCACCGATGTGTCTGAAATTTTGTATGTACGCTTAGAATAGTAGAATGCACGAGAATCAAAAAGAAATTTTGCAAAAAGTTGCATTTGTGAAAATATCATACTTTTCATGAGCATAATGCAACACTTGGGCTCGACCAATTTTAAAATGTAATTTCTTCCGGCCCTATGCTAGGGATGTCCGTGAAATTTTGTATGTACGCTTAGAATAGTGGCACTCACGATAATCAAAAAGAAATTTTGCAAAAAGTTGCATTTGGGAAAATATCGTGCTTTTCATTGGCAAAATGCATCACTTGGGCTCGAACAATTTTAAAATTTAATTTTCTCCGGCCCTATGCTAGGGATGTGCCTGAAATTTTGTATGTACGCTTAGAATAGTGGAATGCACGGAAATCAAAAAAAAATTTTGCAAAAAGTTGCATTTGTGAAAATATCATACTTTTCATGGGCATAATGCAACACTTGGGCTCGAACAATTTTAAAATGTAATTTTCTCCGGCCCTATGTCACCGATGTGTCTGAAATTTTGTATGTACGCTTAGAATAGTAGAATGCACGAGAATCAAAAAGATATTTTGCAAAAAGTTGCATTTGTGAAAATATCATACTTTTCATGAGCATAATGCAACACTTGGGCTCGACCAATTTTAAAATGTAATTTTTTCCGGCCCTATGCTAGGGATGTCCGTGAAATTTTGTATGTACGCTTAGAATAGTGGCACGCACGATAATCAAAAAGAAATTTTGCAAAAAGTTGCATTTGGGAAAATATCGTGCTTTTCATTTGCAAAATGCATCACTTGGGCTCGAACAATTTTAAAATTTAATTTTCTCCGGCCCTATGCTAGGGATGTCCGTGAAATTTTGTATGTACGCTTAGAAAAGTGGAATGCACGAGAATGAAAAGAAATTTTGCAAAAAGTTGCATTTGTGAAAATATCATACTTTTCAAAGGCATAATGCAACACATGGGCTCGACCAATTTTAAAATGTAATTTTCTCCGGCCCTATGCTAGGGATGTCCGTGAAATTTTGTATGTACGCTTAGAATAGTGGAATACACGGAAATCAAAAAGAAATTTTGCAAAAAGTTGCATTTGTGAAAATATCATACTTTTCATGAGCATAATGCAACACTTGGGCTCGAACATTTTTAAAATGTAATTTTCTCCGGCCCTATGTGACCGATGTGTCTGAAATTTTGTATGTAAGCTTAGAATAGTGGCCCGCACGGGAATCAATAAGAAATTTTGCAAAAAGTTGCATTTGTGAAAATATCATACTTTTCATGGGCATAATGCAACACTTGGGCTCGAACAATTTTAAAATGTAATTTTCTCCGGCCCTATGCTAGGGATGTGCCTGAAATTTTGTATGTACGCTTAGAATAGTAGAATGCACGGAAATCAAAAAAAAATTTTGCAAAAAGTTGCATTTGTGAAAATATCATACTTTTCATGGGCATAATGCAACACTTGGGCTCGAACAATTTTAAAATGTAATTTTCTCCGGCCCTATGTCACCGATGTGTCTGAAATTTTGTATGTACGCTTAGAATAGTAGAATGCACGAGAATCAAAAAGAAATTTTGCAAAAAGTTGCATTTGTGAAAATATCATACTTTTCATGAGCATAATGCAACACTTGGGCTCGACCAATTTTAAAATGTAATTTTTTCCGGCCCTATGCTAGGGATGTCCGTGAAATTTTGTATGTACGCTTAGAATAGTGGCACTCACGATAATCAAAAAGAAATTTTGCAAAAAGTTGCATTTGGGAAAATATCGTGCTTTTCATTGGCAAAATGCATCACTTGGGCTCGAACAATTTTAAAATTTAATTTTCTCCGGCCCTATGCTAGGGATGTGCCTGAAATTTTGTATGTACGCTTAGAATAGTGGAATGCACGGAAATCAAAAAAAAATTTTGCAAAAAGTTGCATTTGTGAAAATATCATACTTTTCATGGGCATAATGCAACACTTGGGCTCGAACAATTTTAAAATGTAATTTTCTCCGGCCCTATGTCACCGATGTGTCTGAAATTTTGTATGTACGCTTAGAATAGTAGAATGCACGAGAATCAAAAAGATATTTTGCAAAAAGTTGCATTTGTGAAAATATCATACTTTTCATGAGCATAATGCAACACTTGGGCTCGACCAATTTTAAAATGTAATTTTTTCCGGCCCTATGCTAGGGATGTCCGTGAAATTTTGTATGTACGCTTAGAATAGTGGCACGCACGATAATCAAAAAGAAATTTTGCAAAAAGTTGCATTTGGGAAAATATCGTGCTTTTCATTTGCAAAATGCATCACTTGGGCTCGAACAATTTTAAAATTTAATTTTCTCCGGCCCTATGCTAGGGATGTCCGTGAAATTTTGTATGTACGCTTAGAAAAGTGGAATGCACGAGAATGAAAAGAAATTTTGCAAAAAGTTGCATTTGTGAAAATATCATACTTTTCAAAGGCATAATGCAACACTTGGGCTCGACCAATTTTAAAATGTAATTTTCTCCGGCCCTATGTGACCGATGTGTCTGAAATTTTGTATGTAAGCTTAGAATAGTGGCCCGCACGGGAATCAATAAGAAATTTTGCAAAAAGTTGCATTTGTGAAAATATCATACTTTTCATGGGCATAATGCAACACTTGGGCTCGAACAATTTTAAAGTGTAATTTTCTCCGGCCCTATGCTAGGGATGTGCCTGAAATTTTGTATGTAAGCTTAGAATAGTGGAATGCACGGAAATCAAAAAAAAATTTTGCAAAAAGTTGCATTTGTGAAAATATCATACTTTTCATGGGCATAATGCAACACTTGGGCTCGACCAATATTAAAATGTAATTTTCTCCGGCCCTATGCTAGGGATGTCCGTAAAATTTTGTATGTACGCTTAGAAAAGTGGAATGCACGAGAATGAAAAGAAATTTTGCAAAAAGTTGCATTTGTGAAAATATCATACTTTTCAAAGGCATAATGCAACACTTGGGCTCGACCAATTTTAAAATGTAATTTTCTCCGGCCCTATGCTAGGGATGTCCGTGAAATTTTGTATGTACGCTTAGAATAGTGGAATGCACGGAAATCAAAAAAAATTTTTGCAAAAAGTTGCATTTGTGAAAATATCATACTTTTCATGGGCATAATGCAACACTTGGGCTCGAACAATTTTAAAATGTAAGTTTCTCCGGCCCTATGTCACCGATGTGTCTGAAATTTTGTATGTACGCTTAGAATAGTGGAATGCACGAGAATGAAAAGAAATTTTGCAAAAAGTTGCATTTGTGAAAATATCATACTTTTCAAAGGCATAATGCAACACTTGGGCTCAACCAATTTTAAAATGTAATTTTCTCCGGCCCTAGGTCACCGATGTGTCTGAAATTTTGTATGTACGCTTAGAATAGTGGAATGCACGGAAATCAAAAAAAATTTTGCAAAAAGTTGCATTTGGGAAATTATCATGCAACACTTGGGCTCGAACAATTTTAAGGTGTAATTTTCTCCGGCCCTATGCTAGGGATGTGCCTGAAATTTTGTATGTACGCTTAGAATAGAGGAATGCACGGGAATCAAAAAGAAATTTTGCAAAAAGTTGCATTTGGGAAAATATCGTACTTTTCATGGGCATAATGCAACACTTGGGCTCGAACAATTTTAAAATGTAATTTTCTCCGGCCCTATGTCACCGATGTGTCTGAAATTTTGTATGTACGCTTAGAATAGTGGAATGCACGAGAATCAAAAAGAAATTTAGCAAAAAGTTGCATTTGGGAAAATATCATGCAACACTTGGGCTCGAACAATTTTAAAGTGTAATTTTCTTCGGCCCTATGCTAGGGATGTGCCTGAAATTTTGTATGTACGCTTAGAATAGAGACATGCACGGGAATCAATAAGAAATTTTGCAAATAGTTGGATTTGGAAAAATATCATACTTTTCATGGGCAAAATGCAACACTTGGGCTCGAACAATTTTAAAATGTAATTTTCTCCGGCTCTATGTCACCGATGTGTCTGAAATTTTGTATGTAAGCTTAGAATAGTGGAATGCACGAGAATCAAAAAGAAATTTTGCAAAAAGTTGCATTTGGGAAAATATCGTACTTTTCATGGGCATAATGCAACACTTGGGCTCGAACAATTTTAAAATGTAATTTTCTCCGGCCCTATGTCACCGATGTGTCTGAAATTTTGTATGTACGCTTAGAAAAGTGGAATGCACGAGAATGAAAAGAAATTTTGCAAAAAGTTGCATTTGGGAAAATATCGTGCTTTTCATTGGCAAAATGCATCACTTGGGCTCGAACAATTTTAAAATTTAATTTTCTCCGGCCCTATGTCACCGATGTGGAAATTTTGTATGTACTCTTAGAATAGTGGCCTGCACGATAATCAAAAAGAAATTTGGCAAAAAGTTGCATTTGTGAAAATATCATACTTTTCATGGGCATAATGCAACACTTGGGCTCGAACATTTTTAAAATGTAATTTTCTCCGGCCCTATGTGACCGATGTGTCTGAAATTTTGTATGTAAGCTTAGAATAGTGGCCTGCACGGGAATCAATAAGAAATTTTGCAAAAAGTTGCATTTGTGAAAATATCATACTTTTCTTGGGCATAATGCAACACTTGGGCTCGAACAATTTTAAAATGTAATTTTCTCCGGCCCTATGTCACCGATGTGTCTGAAATTTTGTATGTACGCTTAGAATAGTGGAATGCACGAGAATGAAAAGAAATTTTGCAAAAAGTTGCATTTGTGAAAATATCATACTTTTCAAAGGCATAATGCAACACTTGGGCTCAACCAATTTTAAAATGTAATTTTCTCCGGCCCTATGTCACCGATGTGTCTGAAATTTTGTATGTACGCTTAGAAAAGTGGAATGCACGAGAATGAAAAGAAATTTTGCAAAAAGTTGCATTTGTGAAAATATCATACTTTTCAAAGGCATAATGCAACACTTGGGCTCGACAAATTTTAAAATGTAATTTTCTCCGGCCTTATGCTAGGGATGTCCGTGAAATTGTGTATGTACGCTTAGAATAGTGGAATGCACGGGAATCAAAAAGAAATTTTGCAAAAAGTTGCATTTGGGAAAATATCGTACTTTTCATGGGCATAATGCAACACTTGGGCTCGAACAATTTTAAAATGTAATTTTCTCCGGCCCTATGTCACCGATGTGTCCGAAATTTTGTATGTACGCTTAGAAAAGTGGAATGCACGAGAATGAAAAGAAATTTTGCAAAAAGTTGCATTTGGGAAAATATCGTGCTTTTCATTGGCAAAATGCATCACTTGGGCTCGAACAATTTTAAAATTTAATTTTCTCCGGCCCTATGTCACCGATGTGTCTGAAATTTTGTATGTGCGCTTAGAATAGTGGCCTGCACGATAATCAAAAAGAAATTTGGCAAAAAGTTGCATTTGTGAAAATATCATACTTTTCATGGGCATAATGCAACACTTGGGCTCGAACATTTTTAAAATGTAATTTTCTCCGGCCCTATGTCACCGATGTGTCTGAAATTTTGTATGTACGCTTAGAATAGTGGAATGCACGAGAATGAAAAGAAATTTTGCAAAAAGTTGCATTTGGGAAAATATCGTACTTTTCATGGGCATAATGCAACACTTGGGCTCGAACAATTTTAAAATGTAATTTTCTCCGGCCCTATGTCACCGATGTGTCTGAAATTTTGTATGTACGCTTAGAAAAGTGGAATGCACGAGAATGAAAAGAAATTTTGCAAAAAGTTGCATTTGGGAAAATATCGTGCTTTTCATTGGCAAAATGCATCACTTGGGCTCGAACAATTTTAAAATTTAATTTTCTCCGGCCCTATGTCACCGATGTGTCTGAAATTTTGTATGTGCGCTTAGAATAGTGGCCTGCACGATAATTAAAAAGAAATTTGGCAAAAAGTTGCATTTGTGAAAATATCATACTTTTCATGGGCATAATGCAACACTTGGGCTCGAACATTTTTAAAATGTAATTTTCTCCGGCCCTATGCTACCGATGTGTCTGAAATTTTGTATGTAAGCTTAGAATAGTGGCCCGCACGGGAATCAATAAGAAATTTTGCAAATAGTTGGATTTGGAAAAATATCATACTTTTCATGGGCAAAATGCAACACTTGGGCTCGAACAATTTTAAAATGTAATTTTCTCCGGCCCTATGCTAGGGATGTCCGTGAAATTTTGTATGTACGCTTAGAATAGTGGAATGCACGGAAATCAAAAAGAAATTTTGCAAAAAGTTGCATTTGTGAAAATATCATACTTTTCATGGGCATAATGCAACACTTGGGCTCGAACAATTTTAAAATGTAATTTTCTCCGGCCCTATGCTAGGGATGTGCCTGAAATTTTGTATGTACGCTAAGAATAGTGGAATGCACGAGAATCAAAAAGAAATTTTGCAAAAAGTTGCATTTGTGAAAATATCATACTTTTCAAAGGCATAATGCAACACTTGGGCTCAACCAATTTTAAAATGTAATTTTCTCCGGCCCTATGTCACCGATGTGTCTGAAAATTGTATGTAAGCTTAGAATAGTGGAATGCACGAGAATCAAAAAGAAATTTTGCAAAAAGTTGCATTTGTGAAAATATCATACTTTTCAAAGGCATAATGCAACACTTGGGCTCAACCAATTTTAAAATGTAATTTTCTCCGGCCCTATGTCACCGATGTGTCTGAAAATTGTATGTAAGCTTAGAATAGTGGAATGCACGAGAATCAAAAAGAAATTTTGCAAAAAGTTGCATTTGTGAAAATATCATACTTTTCAAAGGCATAATGCAACACTTGGGCTCAACCAATTTTAAAATGTAATTTTCTCCGGCCCTATGTCACCGATGTGTCTGAAATTTTGTATGTACGCTTAGAAAAGTGGAATGCACGAGAATGAAAAGAAATTTTGCAAAAAGTTGCATTTGTGAAAATATCATAATTTTCAAAGGCATAATGCAACACTTGGGCTCAACCAATTTTAAAATGTAATTTTCTCCGGCCCTATGTCACCGATGTGTCTGAAAATTGTATGTAAGCTTAGAATAGTGGAATGCACGAGAATCAAAAAGAAATTTTGCAAAAAGTTGCATTTGTGAAAATATCATACTTTTCTTGGGCATAATGCAACACTTGGGCTCGAACAATTTTAAAATGTAATTTTCTCCGGCCCTATGTCACCGATGTGTCTGAAATTTTGTATGTACGCTTAGAATAGTGGAATGCACGAGAATGAAAAGAAATTTTGCAAAAAGTTGCATTTGTGAAAATATCATACTTTTCAAAGGCATAATGCAACACTTGGGCTCAACCAATTTTAAAATGTAATTTTCTCCGGCCCTATGTCACCGATGTGTCTGAAATTTTGTATGTACGCTTAGAAAAGTGGAATGCACGAGAATGAAAAGAAATTTTGCAAAAAGTTGCATTTGTGAAAATATCATACTTTTCTTGGGCATAATGCAACACTTGGGCTCGAACAATTTTAAAATGTAATTTTCTCCGGCCCTATGTCACCGATGTGTCTGAAATTTTGTATGTACGCTTAGAATAGTGGAATGCACGAGAATGAAAAGAAATTTTGCAAAAAGTTGCATTTGGGAAAATATCGTACTTTTCATGGGCATAATGCAACACTTGGGCTCGAACAATTTTAAAATGTAATTTTCTCCGGCCCTATGTCACCGATGTGTCTGAAATTTTGTATGTACGCTTAGAAAAGTGGAATGCACGAGAATGAAAAGAAATTTTGCAAAAAGTTGCATTTGGGAAAATATCGTACTTTTCATGGGCATAATGCAACACTTGGGCTCGAACAATTTTAAAATGTAATTTTCTCCGGCCCTATGTCACCGATGTGTCTGAAATTTTGTATGTACGCTTAGAAAAGTGGAATGCACGAGAATGAAAAGAAATTTTGCAAAAAGTTGCATTTGGGAAAATATCGTGCTTTTCATTGGCAAAATGCATCACTTGGGCTCGAACAATTTTAAAATTTAATTTTCTCCGGCCCTATGTCACCGATGTGGAAATTTTGTATGTACTCTTAGAATAGTGGCCTGCACGATAATCAAAAAGAAATTTGGCAAAAAGTTGCATTTGTGAAAATATCATACTTTTCATGGGCATAATGCAACACTTGGGCTCGAACATTTTTAAAATGTAATTTTCTCCGGCCCTATGTGACCGATGTGTCTGAAATTTTGTATGTAAGCTTAGAATAGTGGCCTGCACGGGAATCAATAAGAAATTTTGCAAAAAGTTGCATTTGTGAAAATATCATACTTTTCTTGGGCATAATGCAACACTTGGGCTCGAACAATTTTAAAATGTAATTTTCTCCGGCCCTATGTCACCGATGTGTCTGAAATTTTGTATATACGCTTAGAATAGTGGAATGCACGAGAATGAAAAGAAATTTTGCAAAAAGTTGCATTTGTGAAAATATCATACTTTTCAAAGGCATAATGCAACACTTGGGCTCAACCAATTTTAAAATGTAATTTTCTCCGGCCCTATGTCACCGATGTGTCTGAAATTTTGTATGTACGCTTAGAAAAGTGGAATGCACGAGAATGAAAAGAAATTTTGCAAAAAGTTGCATTTGTGAAAATATCATACTTTTCAAAGGCATAATGCAACACTTGGGCTCGACAAATTTTAAAATGTAATTTTCTCCGGCCTTATGCTAGGGATGTCCGTGAAATTGTGTATGTACGCTTAGAATAGTGGAATGCACGGGAATCAAAAAGAAATTTTGCAAAAAGTTGCATTTGGGAAAATATCGTACTTTTCATGGGCATAATGCAACACTTGGGCTCGAACAATTTTAAAATGTAATTTTCTCCGGCCCTATGTCACCGATGTGTCCGAAATTTTGTATGTACGCTTAGAAAAGTGGAATGCACGAGAATGAAAAGAAATTTTGCAAAAAGTTGCATTTGGGAAAATATCGTGCTTTTCATTGGCAAAATGCATCACTTGGGCTCGAACAATTTTAAAATTTAATTTTCTCCGGCCCTATGTCACCGATGTGTCTGAAATTTTGTATGTGCGCTTAGAATAGTGGCCTGCACGATAATCAAAAAGAAATTTGGCAAAAAGTTGCATTTGTGAAAATATCATACTTTTCATGGGCATAATGCAACACTTGGGCTCGAACATTTTTAAAATGTAATTTTCTCCGGCCCTATGTCACCGATGTGTCTGAAATTTTGTATGTACGCTTAGAATAGTGGAATGCACGAGAATGAAAAGAAATTTTGCAAAAAGTTGCATTTGGGAAAATATCGTACTTTTCATGGGCATAATGCAACACTTGGGCTCGAACAATTTTAAAATGTAATTTTCTCCGGCCCTATGTCACCGATGTGTCTGAAATTTTGTATGTACGCTTAGAAAAGTGGAATGCACGAGAATGAAAAGAAATTTTGCAAAAAGTTGCATTTGGGAAAATATCGTGCTTTTCATTGGCAAAATGCATCACTTGGGCTCGAACAATTTTAAAATTTAATTTTCTCCGGCCCTATGTCACCGATGTGTCTGAAATTTTGTATGTGCGCTTAGAATAGTGGCCTGCACGATAATTAAAAAGAAATTTGGCAAAAAGTTGCATTTGTGAAAATATCATACTTTTCATGGGCATAATGCAACACTTGGGCTCGAACATTTTTAAAATGTAATTTTCTCCGGCCCTATGTCACCGATGTGTCTGAAATTTTGTATGTACGCTTAGAATAGTGGAATGCACGAGAATGAAAAGAAATTTTGCAAAAAGTTGCATTTGTGAAAATATCATACTTTTCAAAGGCATAATGCAACACTTGGGCTCAACCAATTTTAAAATGTAATTTTCTCCGGCCCTATGTCACCGATGTGTCTGAAATTTTGTATGTACGCTTAGAAAAGTGGAATGCACGAGAATGAAAAGAAATTTTGCAAAAAGTTGCATTTGTGAAAATATCATACTTTTCTTGGGCATAATGCAACACTTGGGCTCGAACAATTTTAAAATGTAATTTTCTCCGGCCCTATGTCACCGGTGTGTCTGAAATTTTGTATGTACGCTTAGAATAGTGGAATGCACGAGAATGAAAAGAAATTTTGCAAAAAGTTGCATTTGGGAAAATATCGTACTTTTCATGGGCATAATGCAACACTTGGGCTCGAACAATTTTAAAATGTAATTTTCTCCGGCCCTATGTCACCGATGTGTCTGAAATTTTGTATGTACGCTTAGAAAAGTGGAATGCACGAGAATGAAAAGAAATTTTGCAAAAAGTTGCATTTGGGAAAATATCGTGCTTTTCATTGGCAAAATGCATCACTTGGGCTCGAACAATTTTAAAATTTAATTTTCTCCGGCCCTATGTCACCGATGTGTCTGAAATTTTGTATGTGCGCTTAGAATAGTGGCCTGCACGATAATTAAAAAGAAATTTGGCAAAAAGTTGCATTTGTGAAAATATCATACTTTTCATGGGCATAATGCAACACTTGGGCTCGAACATTTTTAAAATGTAATTTTCTCCGGCCCTATGCTACCGATGTGTCTGAAATTTTGTATGTAAGCTTAGAATAGTGGCCCGCACGGGAATCAATAAGAAATTTTGCAAATAGTTGGATTTGGAAAAATATCATACTTTTCATGGGCAAAATGCAACACTTGGGCTCGAACAATTTTAAAATGTAATTTTCTCCGGCCCTATGCTAGGGATGTCCGTGAAATTTTGTATGTACGCTTAGAATAGTGGAATGCACGGAAATCAAAAAGAAATTTTGCAAAAAGTTGCATTTGTGAAAATATCATACTTTTCATGGGCATAATGCAACACTTGGGCTCGAACAATTTTAAAATGTAATTTTCTCCGGCCCTATGCTAGGGATGTGCCTGAAATTTTGTATGTACGCTAAGAATAGTGGAATGCACGAGAATCAAAAAGAAATTTTGCAAAAAGTTGCATTTGTGAAAATATCATACTTTTCAAAGGCATAATGCAACACTTGGGCTCAACCAATTTTAAAATGTAATTTTCTCCGGCCCTATGTCACCGATGTGTCTGAAAATTGTATGTAAGCTTAGAATAGTGGAATGCACGAGAATCAAAAAGAAATTTTGCAAAAAGTTGCATTTGTGAAAATATCATACTTTTCAAAGGCATAATGCAACACTTGGGCTCGACCAATTTTAAAATGTAATTTTTTCCGGCCCTATGCTAGGGATGTCCGTAAAATTTTGTATGTACGCTTAGAATAGTGGCACGCACGATAATCAAAAAGAAATTTTGCAAAAAGTTGCATTTGTGAAAATATCATACTTTTCAAAGGCATAATGCAACACTTGGGCTCAACCAATTTTAAAATGTAATTTTCTCCGGCCCTATGCTAGGGATGTCCGTGAAATTTTGTATGAACGCTTAGAATAGTGGAATGCACGGAAATCAAAAAAAAATTTTGCAAAAAGTTGCATTTGTGAAAATATCATACTTTTCATGGGCATAATGCAACACTTGGGCTCGAACAATTATAAAATGTAATTATCTCCGGCCCTATGCTAGGGATGTCCGTGAAATTTTGTATGTACGCTTAGAATAGTGGCACGCACGATAATCAAAAAGAAATTTTGCAAAAAGTTGCATTTGTGAAAATATCATACTTTTCAAAGGCATAATGCAACACTTGGGCTCAACCAATTTTAAAATGTAATTTTCTCCGGCCCTATGCTAGGGATGTCCGTGAAATTTTGTATGTACGCTTAGAATAGTGGAATGCACGGAAATCAAAAAAAAATTTTGCAAAAAGTTGCATTTGTGAAAATATCATACTTTTCATGGGCATAATGCAACACTTGGGCTCGAACAATTTTAAAATGTAAGTTTCTCCGGCCCTATGTCACCGATGTGTCTGAAATTTTGTATGTACGCTTAGAATAGTGGAATGCACGAGAATCAAAAAGAAATTTAGCAAAAAGTTGCATTTGGGAAATTATCATGCAACACTTGGGATCGAACAATTTTAAAGTGTAATTTTCTCCGGCCCTATGCTAGGGATGTGCCTGAAATTTTGTATGTACGCTTAGAATAGAGGAATGCACGGGAATCGAAAAGAAATTTAGCAAAAAGTTGCATTTGGGAAAATATCGTACTATTCATGGGCATAATGCAACACTTGGGCTCAAACAATTTAAAAATGTAATTTTCTCCGGCCCTATGTCACCGATGTGTCTGAAATTTTGTATGAACACTTAGAAAAGTGGAATGCACGAGAATGAAAAGAAATTTTGCAAAAAGTTGCATTTGTGAAAATATCATACTTTTCAAAGGCATAATGCAACACTTGGGCTCGACAAATTTTAAAATGTAATTTTCTCCGGCCTTATGCTAGAGATGTCCGTGAAATTTTGTATGTACGCTTAGAATAGTGGAATGCACGGAAATCAAAAAGAAATTTTGCAAAAAGTTGCATTTGTGAAAATATCGTACTATTCATGGGCATAATGCAACACTTGGGCTCAAACAATTTAAAAATGTAATTTTCTCCGGCCCTATGTCACCGATGTGTCTGAAATTTTGTATGTACGCTTAGAATAGTGGCACGCACGATTATCAAAAAGAAATTTTGCAAAAAGTTGCATTTGGGAAAATATCGTGCTTTTCATTGGCAAAATGCATCACTTGGGCTCGAACAATTTTAAAATTTAATTTTCTCCGGCCCTATGTCACCGATGTGTCTGAAATTTTGTATGTACGCTTAGAATAGTGGAATGCACGAGAATCAAAAAGAAATTTTGCAAAAAGTTGCATTTGTGAAAATATCATACTTTTCATGGGCATAATGCAACACTTGGGCTCGAACAATTTTAAAATGTAATTTTCTCCGGCCCTATGTCACCGATGTGTCTGAAATTTTGTATGTACTCTTAGAATAGTGGCCTGCACGAGAATCAAAAATAAATTTTGCAAAAAGTTGCATTTGGGAAAATATCGTACTTTTCATGGGCATAATGCAACACTTGGGCTCGAACAATTTTAAAATGTAATTTTCTCCGGCCCTATGCTAGGGATGTGCCTGAAATTTTGTATGTACGCTTAGAATAGTAGAATGCACGGAAATCAAAAAAAAATTTTGCAAAAAGTTGCATTTGTGAAAATATCATACTTTTCATGGGCATAATGCAACACTTGGGCTCGAACAATTTTAAAATGTAATTTTCTCCGGCCCTATGTCACCGATGTGTCTGAAATTTTGTATGTACGCTTAGAATAGTAGAATGCACGAGAATCAAAAAGAAATTTTGCAAAAAGTTGCATTTGTGAAAATATCATACTTTTCATGAGCATAATGCAACACTTGGGCTCGACCAATTTTAAAATGTAATTTTTTCCGGCCCTATGCTAGGGATGTCCGTGAAATTTTGTATGTACGCTTAGAATAGTGGCACTCACGATAATCAAAAAGAAATTTTGCAAAAAGTTGCATTTGGGAAAATATCGTGCTTTTCATTGGCAAAATGCATCACTTGGGCTCGAACAATTTTAAAATTTAATTTTCTCCGGCCCTATGCTAGGGATGTGCCTGAAATTTTGTATGTACGCTTAGAATAGTGGAATGCACGGAAATCAAAAAAAATTTTTGCAAAAAGTTGCATTTGTGAAAATATCATACTTTTCATGGGCATAATGCAACACTTGGGCTCGAACAATTTTAAAATGTAATTTTCTCCGGCCCTATGTCACCGATGTGTCTGAAATTTTGTATGTACGCTTAGAATAGTAGAATGCACGAGAATCAAAAAGAAATTTTGCAAAAAGTTGCATTTGTGAAAATATCATACTTTTCATGAGCATAATGCAACACTTGGGCTCGACCAATTTTAAAATGTAATTTTTTCCGGCCCTATGCTAGGGATGTCCGTGAAATTTTGTATGTACGCTTAGAATAGTGGCACGCACGATAATCAAAAAGAAATTTTGCAAAAAGTTGCATTTGGGAAAATATCGTGCTTTTCATTTGCAAAATGCATCACTTGGGCTCGAACAATTTTAAAATTTAATTTTCTCCGGCCCTATGCTAGGGATGTCCGTGAAATTTTGTATGTACGCTTAGAAAAGTGGAATGCACGAGAATGAAAAGAAATTTTGCAAAAAGTTGCATTTGTGAAAATATCATACTTTTCAAAGGCATAATGCAACACTTGGGCTCGACCAATTTTAAAATGTAATTTTCTCCGGCCCTATGTGACCGATGTGTCTGAAATTTTGTATGTAAGCTTAGAATAGTGGCCCGCACGGGAATCAATAAGAAATTTTGCAAAAAGTTGCATTTGTGAAAATATCATACTTTTCATGGGCATAATGCAACACTTGGGCTCGAACAATTTTAAAGTGTAATTTTCTCCGGCCCTATGCTAGGGATGTGCCTGAAATTTTGTATGTACGCTTAGAATAGTGGAATGCACGGAAATCAAAAAAAAATTTTGCAAAAAGTTGCATTTGTGAAAATATCATACTTTTCAATGGCATAATGCAACACTTGGGCTCGACCAATATTAAAATGTAATTTTCTCCGGCCCTATGCTAGGGATGTCCGTAAAATTTTGTATGTACGCTTAGAAAAGTGGAATGCACGAGAATGAAAAGAAATTTTGCAAAAAGTTGCATTTGTGAAAATATCATACTTTTCAAAGGCATAATGCAACACTTGGGCTCGACCAATTTTAAAATGTAATTTTCTCCGGCCCTATGCTAGGGATGTGCCTGAAATTTTGTATGTACGCTTAGAATAGAGGAATGCACGGGAATCGAAAAGAAATTTAGCAAAAAGTTGCATTTGGGAAAATATCGTACTATTCATGGGCATAATGCAACACTTGGGCTCAAACAATTTAAAAATGTAATTTTCTCCGGCCCTATGTCACCGATGTGTCTGAAATTTTGTATGAACGCTTAGAAAAGTGGAATGCACGAGAATGAAAAGAAATTTTGCAAAAAGTTGCATTTGTGAAAATATCATACTTTTCAAAGGCATAATGCAACACTTGGGCTCGACAAATTTTAAAATGTAATTTTCTCCGGCCTTATGCTAGAGATGTCCGTGAAATTTTGTATGTACGCTTAGAATAGTGGAATGCACGGAAATCAAAAAGAAATTTTGCAAAAAGTTGCATTTGTGAAAATATCGTACTATTCATGGGCATAATGCAACACTTGGGCTCAAACAATTTAAAAATGTAATTTTCTCCGGCCCTATGTCACCGATGTGTCTGAAATTTTGTATGTACGCTTAGAATAGTGGCACGCACGATTATCAAAAAGAAATTTTGCAAAAAGTTGCATTTGGGAAAATATCGTGCTTTTCATTGGCAAAATGCATCACTTGGGCTCGAACAATTTTAAAATTTAATTTTCTCCGGCCCTATGTCACCGATGTGTCTGAAATTTTGTATGTACGCTTAGAATAGTGGAATGCACGAGAATCAAAAAGAAATTTTGCAAAAAGTTGCATTTGTGAAAATATCATACTTTTCATGGGCATAATGCAACACTTGGGCTCGAACAATTTTAAAATGTAATTTTCTCCGGCCCTATGTCACCGATGTGTCTGAAATTTTGTATGTACGCTTAGAATAGTGGAATGCACGAGAATCAAAAAGAAATTTAGCAAAAAGTTGCATTTGGGAAATTATCATGCAACACTTGGGCTCGACCAATTTTAAAGTGTCATTTTCTCCGGCCCTATGCTAGGGATGTGCCTGAAATTTTGTATGTACGCTTAGAATAGAGGAATGCACGGGAATCAAAAAGAAATTTTGCAAAAAGTTGCATTTGGGAAAATATCGTACTTTTCATGGGCATAATGCAACACTTGGGCTCGAACAATTTTAAAATGTAATTTTCTCCGGCCCTATGTCACCGATGTGTCTGAAATTTTTTATGTACGCTTAGAATAGTGGAATGCACGAGAATCAAAAAGAAATTTAGCAAAAAGTTGCATTTGGGAAATTATCATGCAACACTTGGGCTCGAACAATTTTAAAGTGTAATTTTCTCCGGCCCTATGCTAGGGATGTGCCTGAAATTTTGTATGTACGCTTAGAATAGTAGCACGCACGATAATCAAAAAGAAATTTTGCAAAAAGTTGCATTTGTGAAAATTTCATACTTTTCAAAGGCATAATGCAACACTTGGGCTCAACCAATTTTAAAATGTAATTTTCTCCGGCCCTATGCTAGGGATGTCCGTGAAATTTTGTATGTACGCTTAGAATAGTGGAATGCACGGAAATCAAAAAAAATTTTTGCAAAAAGTTGCATTTGTGAAAATATCATACTTTTCATGGGCATAATGCAACACTTGGGCTCGAACAATTTTAAAATGTAAGTTTCTCCGGCCCTATGTCTCCGATGTGTCTGAAATTTTGTATGTACGCTTAGAAAAGTGGAATGCACGAGAATGAAAAGAAATTTTGCAAAAAGTTGCATTTGTGAAAATATCATACTTTTCAAAGGCATAATGCAACACTTGGGCTCAACCAATTTTAAAATGTAATTTTCTCCGGCCCTATGCTAGGGATGTGCCTGAAATTTTGTATGTACGCTTAGAATAGAGGAATGCACGGGAATCAAAAAGAAATTTTGCAAAAAGTTGCATTTGGGAAAATATCGTACTTTTCATGGGCATAATGCAACACTTGGGCTCGAACAATTTTAAAATGTAATTTTCTCCGGCCCTATGTCACCGATGTGTCTGAAATTTTGTATGTACGCTTAGAATAGTGGAATGCACGAGAATCAAAAAGAAATTTAGCAAAAAGTTGCATTTGGGAAATTATCTTGCAACACTTGGGCTCGAACAATTTTAAAGTGTAATTTTCTTCGGCCCTATGCTAGGGATGTGCCTGAAATTTTGTATGTACGCTTAGAATAGAGACATGCACGGGAATCAATAAGAAATTTTGCAAATAGTTGGATTTGGAAAAATATCATACTTTTCATGGGCAAAATGCAACACTTGGGCTCGAACAATTTTAAAATGTAATTTTCTCCGGCTCTATGTCACCGATGTGTCTGAAATTTTGTATGTAAGCTTAGAATAGTGGAATGCACGAGAATCAAAAAGAAATTTTGCAAAAAGTTGCATTTGGGAAAATATCGTACTTTTCATGGGCATAATGCAACACTTGGGCTCGAACAATTTTAAAATGTAATTTTCTCCGGCCCTATGTCACCGATGTGTCTGAAATTTTGTATGTACGCTTAGAAAAGTGGAATGCACGAGAATGAAAAGAAATTTTGCAAAAAGTTGCATTTGGGAAAATATCGTGCTTTTCATTGGCAAAATGCATCACTTGGGCTCGAACAATTTTAAAATTTAATTTTCTCCGGCCCTATGTCACCGATGTGGAAATTTTGTATGTACTCTTAGAATAGTGGCCTGCACGATAATCAAAAAGAAATTTGGCAAAAAGTTGCATTTGTGAAAATATCATACTTTTCTTGGGCATAATGCAACACTTGGGCTCGAACAATTTTAAAATGTAATTTTCTCCGGCCCTATGTCACCGATGTGTCTGAAATTTTGTATGTACGCTTAGAATAGTGGAATGCACGAGAATGAAAAGAAATTCTGCAAAAAGTTGCATTTGTGAAAATATCATACGTTTCAAAGGCATAATGCAACACTTGGGCTCAACCAATTTTAAAATGTAATTTTCTCCGGCCCTATGTCACCGATGTGTCTCAAATTTTGTATGTACGCTTAGAAAAGTGGAATGCACGAGAATGAAAAGAAATTTTGCAAAAAGTTGCATTTGTGAAAATATCATACTTTTCAAAGGCATAATGCAACACTTGGGCTCGACAAATTTTAAAATGTAATTTTCTCCGGCCTTATGCTAGGGATGTCCGTGAAATTGTGTATGTACGCTTAGAATAGTGGAATGCACGGGAATCAAAAAGAAATTTTGCAAAAAGTTGCATTTGGGAAAATATCGTACTTTTCATGGGCATAATGCAACACTTGGGCTCGAACAATTTTAAAATGTAATTTTCTCCGGCCCTATGTCACCGATGTGTCCGAAATTTTGTATGTACGCTTAGAAAAGTGGAATGCACGAGAATGAAAAGAAATTTTGCAAAAAGTTGCATTTGGGAAAATATCGTGCTTTTCATTGGCAAAATGCATCACTTGGGCTCGAACAATTTTAAAATTTAATTTTCTCCGGCCCTATGTCACCGATGTGTCTGAAATTTTGTATGTGCGCTTAGAATAGTGGCCTGCACGATAATCAAAAAGAAATTTGGCAAAAAGTTGCATTTGTGAAAATATCATACTTTTCATGGGCATAATGCAACACTTGGGCTCGAACATTTTTAAAATGTAATTTTCTCCGGCCCTATGTCACCGATGTGTCTGAAATTTTGTATGTACGCTTAGAATAGTGGAATGCACGAGAATGAAAAGAAATTTTGCAAAAAGTTGCATTTGGGAAAATATCGTACTTTTCATGGGCATAATGCAACACTTGGGCTCGAACAATTTTAAAATGTAATTTTCTCCGGCCCTATGTCACCGATGTGTCTGAAATTTTGTATGTACGCTTAGAAAAGTGGAATGCACGAGAATGAAAAGAAATTTTGCAAAAAGTTGCATTTGGGAAAATATCGTGCTTTTCATTGGCAAAATGCATCACTTGGGCTCGAACAATTTTAAAATTTAATTTTCTCCGGCCCTATGTCACCGATGTGTCTGAAATGTTGTATGTGCGCTTAGAATAGTGGCCTGCACGATAATTAAAAATAAATTTGGCAAAAAGTTGCATTTGTGAAAATATCATACTTTTCATGGGCATAATGCAACACTTGGGCTCGAACAATTTTAAAATGTAATTTTCTCCGGCCCTATGCTAGGGATGTGCCTGAAATTTTGTATGTACGCTAAGAATAGTGGAATGCACGAGAATCAAAAAGAAATTTTGCAAAAAGTTGCATTTGTGAAAATATCATACTTTTCAAAGGCATAATGCAACACTTGGGCTCAACCAATTTTAAAATGTAATTTTCTCCGGCCCTATGTCACCGATGTGTCTGAAAATTGTATGTAAGCTTAGAATAGTGGAATGCACGAGAATCAAAAAGAAATTTTGCAAAAAGTTGCATTTGTGAAAATATCATACTTTTCAAAGGCATAATGCAACACTTGGGCTCGACCAATTTTAAAATGTAATTTTTTCCGGCCCTATGCTAGGGATGTCCGTAAAATTTTGTATGTACGCTTAGAATAGTGGCACGCACGATAATCAAAAAGAAATTTTGCAAAAAGTTGCATTTGTGAAAATATCATACTTTTCAAAGGCATAATGCAACACTTGGGCTCAACCAATTTTAAAATGTAATTTTCTCCGGCCCTATGTCACCGATGTGTCTGAAATTTTGTATGTACGCTTAGAAAAGTGGAATGCACGAGAATGAAAAGAAATTTTGCAAAAAGTTGCATTTGTGAAAATATCATACTTTTCAAAGGCATAATGCAACACTTGGGCTCAACCAATTTTAAAATGTAATTTTCTCCGGCCCTATGTCACCGATGTGTCTGAAAATTGTATGTAAGCTTAGAATAGTGGAATGCACGAGAATCAAAAAGAAATTTTGCAAAAAGTTGCATTTGTGAAAATATCATACTTTTCTTGGCGATAATGCAACACTTGGGCTCGAACAATTTTAAAATGTAATTTTCTCCGGCCCTATGTCACCGATGTGTCTGAAATTTTGTATGTACGCTTAGAATAGTGGAATGCACGAGAATGAAAAGAAATTTTGCAAAAAGTTGCATTTGTGAAAATATCATACTTTTCAAAGGCATAATGCAACACTTGGGCTCAACCAATTTTAAAATGTAATTTTCTCCGGCCCTATGTCACCGATGTGTCTGAAATTTTGTATGTAGGCTTAGAAAAGTGGAATGCACGAGAATGAAAAGAAATTTTGCAAAAAGTTGCATTTGTGAAAATATCATACTTTTCTTGGGCATAATGCAACACTTGGGCTCGAACAATTTTAAAATGTAATTTTCTCCGGCCCTATGTCACCGATGTGTCTGAAATTTTGTATGTACGCTTAGAATAGTGGAATGCACGAGAATGAAAAGAAATTTTGCAAAAAGTTGCATTTGGGAAAATATCGTACTTTTCATGGGCATAATGCAACACTTGGGCTCGAACAATTTTAAAATGTAATTTTCTCCGGCCCTATGTCACCGATGTGTCTGAAATTTTGTATGTACGCTTAGAAAAGTGGAATGCACGAGAATGAAAAGAAATTTTGCAAAAAGTTGCATTTGGGAAAATATCGTGCTTTTCATTGGCAAAATGCATCACTTGGGCTCGAACAATTTTAAAATTTAATTTTCTCCGGCCCTATGTCACCGATGTGTCTGAAATTTTGTATGTGCGCTTAGAATAGTGGCCTGCACGATAATTAAAAAGAAATTTGGCAAAAAGTTGCATTTGTGAAAATATCATACTTTTCATGGGCATAATGCAACACTTGGGCTCGAACATTTTTAAAATGTAATTTTCTCCGGCCCTATGCTACCGATGTGTCTGAAATTTTGTATGTAAGCTTAGAATAGTGGCCCGCACGGGAATCAATAAGAAATTTTGCAAATAGTTGGATTTGGAAAAATATCATACTTTTCATGGGCAAAATGCAACACTTGGGCTCGAACAATTTTAAAATGTAATTTTCTCCGGCCCTATGCTAGGGATGTCCGTGAAATTTTGTATGTACGCTTAGAATAGTGGAATGCACGGAAATCAAAAAGAAATTTTGCAAAAAGTTGCATTTGTGAAAATATCATACTTTTCAAAGGCATAATGCAACACTTGGGCTCAACCAATTTTAAAATGTAATTTTCTCCGGCCCTATGTCACCGATGTGTCTGAAAATTGTATGTAAGCTTAGAATAGTGGAATGCACGAGAATCAAAAAGAAATTTTGCAAAAAGTTGCATTTGTGAAAATATCATACTTTTCAAAGGCATAATGCAACACTTGGGCTCGACCAATTTTAAAATGTAATTTTTTCCGGCCCTATGCTAGGGATGTCCGTAAAATTTTGTATGTACGCTTAGAATAGTGGCACGCACGATAATCAAAAAGAAATTTTGCAAAAAGTTGCATTTGTGAAAATATCATACTTTTCAAAGGCATAATGCAACACTTGGGCTCAACCAATTTTAAAATGTAATTTTCTCCGGCCCTATGTCACCGATGTGTCTGAAAATTGTATGTACGCTTAGAATAGTGGAATGCACGAGAATGAAAAGAAATTTTGCAAAAAGTTGCATTTGTGAAAATATCATACTTTTCAAAGGCATAATGCAACACTTGGGCTCAACCAATTTTAAAATGTAATTTTCTCCGGCCCTATGTCACCGATGTGTCTGAAATTTTGTATGTAGGCTTAGAAAAGTGGAATGCACGAGAATGAAAAGAAATTTTGCAAAAAGTTGCATTTGTGAAAATATCATACTTTTCTTGGGCATAATGCAACACTTGGGCTCGAACAATTTTAAAATGTAATTTTCTCCGGCCCTATGTCACCGATGTGTCTGAAATTTTGTATGTACGCTTAGAATAGTGGAATGCACGAGAATGAAAAGAAATTTTGCAAAAAGTTGCATTTGGGAAAATATCGTACTTTTCATGGGCATAATGCAACACTTGGGCTCGAACAATTTTAAAATGTAATTTTCTCCGGCCCTATGTCACCGATGTGTCTGAAATTTTGTATGTACGCTTAGAAAAGTGGAATGCACGAGAATGAAAAGAAATTTTGCAAAAAGTTGCATTTGGGAAAATATCGTGCTTTTCATTGGCAAAATGCATCACTTGGGCTCGAACAATTTTAAAATTTAATTTTCTCCGGCCCTATGTCACCGATGTGTCTGAAATTTTGTATGTGCGCTTAGAATAGTGGCCTGCACGATAATTAAAAAGAAATTTGGCAAAAAGTTGCATTTGTGAAAATATCATACTTTTCATGGGCATAATGCAACACTTGGGCTCGAACATTTTTAAAATGTAATTTTCTCCGGCCCTATGCTACCGATGTGTCTGAAATTTTGTATGTAAGCTTAGAATAGTGGCCCGCACGGGAATCAATAAGAAATTTTGCAAATAGTTGGATTTGGAAAAATATCATACTTTTCATGGGCAAAATGCAACACTTGGGCTCGAACAATTTTAAAATGTAATTTTCTCCGGCCCTATGCTAGGGATGTCCGTGAAATTTTGTATGTACGCTTAGAATAGTGGAATGCACGGAAATCAAAAAGAAATTTTGCAAAAAGTTGCATTTGTGAAAATATCATACTTTTCAAAGGCATAATGCAACACTTGGGCTCAACCAATTTTAAAATGTAATTTTCTCCGGCCCTATGTCACCGATGTGTCTGAAAATTGTATGTAAGCTTAGAATAGTGGAATGCACGAGAATCAAAAAGAAATTTTGCAAAAAGTTGCATTTGTGAAAATATCATACTTTTCAAAGGCATAATGCAACACTTGGGCTCGACCAATTTTAAAATGTAATTTTTTCCGGCCCTATGCTAGGGATGTCCGTAAAATTTTGTATGTACGCTTAGAATAGTGGCACGCACGATAATCAAAAAGAAATTTTGCAAAAAGTTGCATTTGTGAAAATATCATACTTTTCAAAGGCATAATGCAACACTTGGGCTCAACCAATTTTAAAATGTAATTTTCTCCGGCCCTATGTCACCGATGTGTCTGAAAATTGTATGTAAGCTTAGAATAGTGGAATGCACGAGAATCAAAAAGAAATTTTGCAAAAAGTTGCATTTGTGAAAATATCATACTTTTCAAAGGCATAATGCAACACTTGGGCTCGACCAATTTTAAAATGTAATTTTTTCCGGCCCTATGCTAGGGATGTCCGTAAAATTTTGTATGTACGCTTAGAATAGTGGCACGCACGATAATCAAAAAGAAATTTTGCAAAAAGTTGCATTTGTGAAAATATCATACTTTTCAAAGGCATAATGCAACACTTGGGCTCAACCAATTTTAAAATGTAATTTTCTCCGGCCCTATGTCACCGATGTGTCTGAAATTTTGTATGTACGCTTAGAAAAGTGGAATGCACGAGAATGAAAAGAAATTTTGCAAAAAGTTGCATTTGTGAAAATATCATACTTTTCAAAGGCATAATGCAACACTTGGGCTCAACCAATTTTAAAATGTAATTTTCTCCGGCCCTATGTCACCGATGTGTCTGAAAATTGTATGTAAGCTTAGAATAGTGGAATGCACGAGAATCAAAAAGAAATTTTGCAAAAAGTTGCATTTGTGAAAATATCATACTTTTCTTGGGCATAATGCAACACTTGGGCTCGAACAATTTTAAAATGTAATTTTCTCCGGCCCTATGTCACCGATGTGTCTGAAATTTTGTATGTACGCTTAGAATAGTGGAATGCACGAGAATGAAAAGAAATTTTGCAAAAAGTTGCATTTGTGAAAATATCATACTTTTCAAAGGCATAATGCAACACTTGGGCTCAACCAATTTTAAAATGTAATTTTCTCCGGCCCTATGTCACCGATGTGTCTGAAATTTTGTATGTACGCTTAGAAAAGTGGAATGCACGAGAATGAAAAGAAATTTTGCAAAAAGTTGCATTTGTGAAAATATCATACTTTTCTTGGGCATAATGCAACACTTGGGCTCGAACAATTTTAAAATGTAATTTTCTCCGGCCCTATGTCACCGATGTGTCTGAAATTTTGTATGTACGCTTAGAATAGTGGAATGCACGAGAATGAAAAGAAATTTTGCAAAAAGTTGCATTTGGGAAAATATCGTACTTTTCATGGGCATAATGCAACACTTGGGCTCGAACAATTTTAAAATGTAATTTTCTCCGGCCCTATGTCACCGATGTGTCTGAAATTTTGTATGTACGCTTAGAAAAGTGGAATGCACGAGAATGAAAAGAAATTTTGCAAAAAGTTGCATTTGGGAAAATATCGTGCTTTTCATTGGCAAAATGCATCACTTGGGCTCGAACAATTTTAAAATTTAATTTTCTCCGGCCCTATGTCACCGATGTGTCTGAAATTTTGTATGTGCGCTTAGAATAGTGGCCTGCACGATAATTAAAAAGAAATTTGGCAAAAAGTTGCATTTGTGAAAATATCATACTTTTCATGGGCATAATGCAACACTTGGGCTCGAACATTTTTAAAATGTAATTTTCTCCGGCCCTATGCTACCGATGTGTCTGAAATTTTGTATGTAAGCTTAGAATAGTGGCCCGCACGGGAATCAATAAGAAATTTTGCAAATAGTTGGATTTGGAAAAATATCATACTTTTCATGGGCAAAATGCAACACTTGGGCTCGAACAATTTTAAAATGTAATTTTCTCCGGCCCTATGCTAGGGATGTCCGTGAAATTTTGTATGTACGCTTAGAATAGTGGAATGCACGGAAATCAAAAAGAAATTTTGCAAAAAGTTGCATTTGTGAAAATATCATACTTTTCATGGGCATAATGCAACACTTGGGCTCGAACAATTTTAAAATGTAATTTTCTCCGGCCCTATGCTAGGGATGTGCCTGAAATTTTGTATGTACGCTAAGAATAGTGGAATGCACGAGAATCAAAAAGAAATTTTGCAAAAAGTTGCATTTGTGAAAATATCATACTTTTCAAAGGCATAATGCAACACTTGGGCTCAACCAATTTTAAAATGTAATTTTCTCCGGCCCTATGTCACCGATGTGTCTGAAAATTGTATGTAAGCTTAGAATAGTGGAATGCACGAGAATCAAAAAGAAATTTTGCAAAAAGTTGCATTTGTGAAAATATCATACTTTTCAAAGGCATAATGCAACACTTGGGCTCGACCAATTTTAAAATGTAATTTTTTCCGGCCCTATGCTAGGGATGTCCGTAAAATTTTGTATGTACGCTTAGAATAGTGGCACGCACGATAATCAAAAAGAAATTTTGCAAAAAGTTGCATTTGTGAAAATATCATACTTTTCAAAGGCATAATGCAACACTTGGGCTCAACCAATTTTAAAATGTAATTTTCTCCGGCCCTATGTCACCGATGTGTCTGAAAATTGTATGTAAGCTTAGAATAGTGGAATGCACGAGAATCAAAAAGAAATTTTGCAAAAAGTTGCATTTGTGAAAATATCATACTTTTCAAAGGCATAATGCAACACTTGGGCTCGACCAATTTTAAAATGTAATTTTTTCCGGCCCTATGCTAGGGATGTCCGTAAAATTTTGTATGTACGCTTAGAATAGTGGCACGCACGATAATCAAAAAGAAATTTTGCAAAAAGTTGCATTTGTGAAAATATCATACTTTTCTTGGGCATAATGCAACACTTGGGCTCGAACAATTTTAAAATGTAATTTTCTCCGGCCCTATGTCACCGATGTGTCTGAAATTTTGTATGTACGCTTAGAATAGTGGAATGCACGAGAATGAAAAGAAATTTTGCAAAAAGTTGCATTTGTGAAAATATCATACTTTTCAAAGGCATAATGCAACACTTGGGCTCAACCAATTTTAAAATGTAATTTTCTCCGGCCCTATGTCACCGATGTGTCTGAAATTTTGTATGTACGCTTAGAAAAGTGGAATGCACGAGAATGAAAAGAAATTTTGCAAAAAGTTGCATTTGTGAAAATATCATACTTTTCTTGGGCATAATGCAACACTTGGGCTCGAACAATTTTAAAATGTAATTTTCTCCGGCCCTATGTCACCGATGTGTCTGAAATTTTGTATGTACGCTTAGAATAGTGGAATGCACGAGAATGAAAAGAAATTTTGCAAAAAGTTGCATTTGGGAAAATATCGTACTTTTCATGGGCATAATGCAACACTTGGGCTCGAACAATTTTAAAATGTAATTTTCTCCGGCCCTATGTCACCGATGTGTCTGAAATTTTGTATGTACGCTTAGAAAAGTGGAATGCACGAGAATGAAAAGAAATTTTGCAAAAAGTTGCATTTGGGAAAATATCGTGCTTTTCATTGGCAAAATGCATCACTTGGGCTCGAACAATTTTAAAATTTAATTTTCTCCGGCCCTATGTCACCGATGTGTCTGAAATTTTGTATGTGCGCTTAGAATAGTGGCCTGCACGATAATTAAAAAGAAATTTGGCAAAAAGTTGCATTTGTGAAAATATCATACTTTTCATGGGCATAATGCAACACTTGGGCTCGAACATTTTTAAAATGTAATTTTCTCCGGCCCTATGCTACCGATGTGTCTGAAATTTTGTATGTAAGCTTAGAATAGTGGCCCGCACGGGAATCAATAAGAAATTTTGCAAATAGTTGGATTTGGAAAAATATCATACTTTTCATGGGCAAAATGCAACACTTGGGCTCGAACAATTTTAAAATGTAATTTTCTCCGGCCCTATGCTAGGGATGTCCGTGAAATTTTGTATGTACGCTTAGAATAGTGGAATGCACGGAAATCAAAAAGAAATTTTGCAAAAAGTTGCATTTGTGAAAATATCATACTTTTCATGGGCATAATGCAACACTTGGGCTCGAACAATTTTAAAATGTAATTTTCTCCGGCCCTATGCTAGGGATGTGCCTGAAATTTTGTATGTACGCTAAGAATAGTGGAATGCACGAGAATCAAAAAGAAATTTTGCAAAAAGTTGCATTTGTGAAAATATCATACTTTTCAAAGGCATAATGCAACACTTGGGCTCAACCAATTTTAAAATGTAATTTTCTCCGGCCCTATGTCACCGATGTGTCTGAAAATTGTATGTAAGCTTAGAATAGTGGAATGCACGAGAATCAAAAAGAAATTTTGCAAAAAGTTGCATTTGTGAAAATATCATACTTTTCAAAGGCATAATGCAACACTTGGGCTCGACCAATTTTAAAATGTAATTTTTTCCGGCCCTATGCTAGGGATGTCCGTAAAATTTTGTATGTACGCTTAGAATAGTGGTACGCACGATAATCAAAAAGAAATTTTGCAAAAAGTTGCATTTGTGAAAATATCATACTTTTCAAAGGCATAATGCAACACTTGGGCTCAACCAATTTTAAAATGTAATTTTCTCCGGCCCTATGTCACCGATGTGTCTGAAATTTTGTATGTACGCTTAGAAAAGTGGAATGCACGAGAATGAAAAGAAATTTTGCAAAAAGTTGCATTTGTGAAAATATCATACTTTTCAAAGGCATAATGCAACACTTGGGCTCAACCAATTTTAAAATGTAATTTTCTCCGGCCCTATGTCACCGATGTGTCTGAAAATTGTATGTAAGCTTAGAATAGTGGAATGCACGAGAATCAAAAAGAAATTTTGCAAAAAGTTGCATTTGTGAAAATATCATACTTTTCTTGGGCATAATGCAACACTTGGGCTCGAACAATTTTAAAATGTAATTTTCTCCGGCCCTATGTCACCGATGTGTCTGAAATTTTGTATGTACGCTTAGAATAGTGGAATGCACGAGAATGAAAAGAAATTTTGCAAAAAGTTGCATTTGTGAAAATATCATACTTTTCAAAGGCATAATGCAACACTTGGGCTCAACCAATTTTAAAATGTAATTTTCTCCGGCCCTATGTCACCGATGTGTCTGAAATTTTGTATGTACGCTTAGAAAAGTGGAATGCACGAGAATGAAAAGAAATTTTGCAAAAAGTTGCATTTGTGAAAATATCATACTTTTCTTGGGCATAATGCAACACTTGGGCTCGAACAATTTTAAAATGTAATTTTCTCCGGCCCTATGTCACCGATGTGTCTGAAATTTTGTATGTACGCTTAGAATAGTGGAATGCACGAGAATGAAAAGAAATTTTGCAAAAAGTTGCATTTGGGAAAATATCGTACTTTTCATGTGCATAATGCAACACTTGGGCTCGAACAATTTTAAAATGTAATTTTCTCCGGCCCTATGTCACCGATGTGTCTGAAATTTTGTATGTACGCTTAGAAAAGTGGAATGCACGAGAATGAAAAGAAATTTTGCAAAAAGTTGCATTTGGGAAAATATCGTGCTTTTCATTGGCAAAATGCATCACTTGGGCTCGAACAATTTTAAAATTTAATTTTCTCCGGCCCTATGTCACCGATGTGTCTGAAATTTTGTATGTGCGCTTAGAATAGTGGCCTGCACGATAATTAAAAAGAAATTTGGCAAAAAGTTGCATTTGTGAAAATATCATACTTTTCATGGGCATAATGCAACACTTGGGCTCGAACATTTTTAAAATGTAATTTTCTCCGGCCCTATGCTACCGATGTGTCTGAAATTTTGTATGTAAGCTTAGAATAGTGGCCCGCACGGGAATCAATAAGAAATTTTGCAAATAGTTGGATTTGGAAAAATATCATACTTTTCATGGGCAAAATGCAACACTTGGGCTCGAACAATTTTAAAATGTAATTTTCTCCGGCCCTATGCTAGGGATGTCCGTGAAATTTTGTATGTACGCTTAGAATAGTGGAATGCACGGAAATCAAAAAGAAATTTTGCAAAAAGTTGCATTTGTGAAAATATCATACTTTTCATGGGCATAATGCAACACTTGGGCTCGAACAATTTTAAAATGTAATTTTCTCCGGCCCTATGCTAGGGATGTGCCTGAAATTTTGTATGTACGCTAAGAATAGTGGAATGCACGAGAATCAAAAAGAAATTTTGCAAAAAGTTGCATTTGTGAAAATATCATACTTTTCAAAGGCATAATGCAACACTTGGGCTCAACCAATTTTAAAATGTAATTTTCTCCGGCCCTATGTCACCGATGTGTCTGAAAATTGTATGTAAGCTTAGAATAGTGGAATGCACGAGAATCAAAAAGAAATTTTGCAAAAAGTTGCATTTGTGAAAATATCATACTTTTCAAAGGCATAATGCAACACTTGGGCTCGACCAATTTTAAAATGTAATTTTTTCCGGCCCTATGCTAGGGATGTCCGTAAAATTTTGTATGTACGCTTAGAATAGTGGCACGCACGATAATCAAAAAGAAATTTTGCAAAAAGTTGCATTTGTGAAAATATCATACTTTTCAAAGGCATAATGCAACACTTGGGCTCAACCAATTTTAAAATGTAATTTTCTCCGGCCCTATGCTAGGGATGTCCGTGAAATTTTGTATGTACGCTTAGAATAGTGGAATGCACGGAAATCAAAAAGAAATTTTGCAAAAAGTTGCATTTGTGAAAATATCATACTTTTCAAAGGCATAATGCAACACTTGGGCTCGACCAATTTTAAAATGTAATTTTTTCCGGCCCTATGCTAGGGATGTCCGTAAAATTTTGTATGTACGCTTAGAATAGTGGCACGCACGATAATCAAAAAGAAATTTTGCAAAAAGTTGCATTTGTGAAAATATCATACTTTTCAAAGGCATAATGCAACACTTGGGCTCAACCAATTTTAAAATGTAATTTTCTCCGGCCCTATGTCACCGATGTGTCTGAAAATTGTATGTAAGCTTAGAATAGTGGAATGCACGAGAATCAAAAAGAAATTTTGCAAAAAGTTGCATTTGTGAAAATATCATACTTTTCAAAGGCATAATGCAACACTTGGGCTCGACCAATTTTAAAATGTAATTTTTTCCGGCCCTATGCTAGGGATGTCCGTAAAATTTTGTATGTACGCTTAGAATAGTGGCACGCACGATAATCAAAAAGAAATTTTGCAAAAAGTTGCATTTGTGAAAATATCATACTTTTCAAAGGCATAATGCAACACTTGGGCTCAACCAATTTTAAAATGTAATTTTCTCCGGCCCTATGTCACCGATGTGTCTGAAATTTTGTATGTACGCTTAGAAAAGTGGAATGCACGAGAATGAAAAGAAATTTTGCAAAAAGTTGCATTTGTGAAAATATCATACTTTTCAAAGGCATAATGCAACACTTGGGCTCAACCAATTTTAAAATGTAATTTTATCCGGCCCTATGTCACCGATGTGTCTGAAAATTGTATGTAAGCTTAGAATAGTGGAATGCACGAGAATCAAAAAGAAATTTTGCAAAAAGTTGCATTTGTGAAAATATCATACTTTTCTTGGGCATAATGCAACACTTGGGCTCGAACAATTTTAAAATGTAATTTTCTCCGGCCCTATGTCACCGATGTGTCTGAAATTTTGTATGTACGCTTAGAATAGTGGAATGCACGAGAATGAAAAGAAATTTTGCAAAAAGTTGCATTTGTGAAAATATCATACTTTTCAAAGGCATAATGCAACACTTGGGCTCAACCAATTTTAAAATGTAATTTTCTCCGGCCCTATGTCACCGATGTGTCTGAAATTTTGTATGTACGCTTAGAAAAGTGGAATGCACGAGAATGAAAAGAAATTTTGCAAAAAGTTGCATTTGTGAAAATATCATACTTTTCTTGGGCATAATGCAACACTTGGGCTCGAACAATTTTAAAATGTAATTTTCTCCGGCCCTATGTCACCGATGTGTCTGAAATTTTGTATGTACGCTTAGAATAGTGGAATGCACGAGAATGAAAAGAAATTTTGCAAAAAGTTGCATTTGGGAAAATATCGTACTTTTCATGGGCATAATGCAACACTTGGGCTCGAACAATTTTAAAATGTAATTTCCTCCGGCCCTATGTCACCGATGTGTCTGAAATTTTGTATGTACGCTTAGAAAAGTGGAATGCACGAGAATGAAAAGAAATTTTGCAAAAAGTTGCATTTGGGAAAATATCGTGCTTTTCATTGGCAAAATGCATCACTTGGGCTCGAACAATTTTAAAATTTAATTTTCTCCGGCCCTATGTCACCGATGTGTCTGAAATTTTGTATGTGCGCTTAGAATAGTGGCCTGCACGATAATTAAAAAGAAATTTGGCAAAAAGTTGCATTTGTGAAAATATCATACTTTTCATGGGCATAATGCAACACTTGGGCTCGAACATTTTTAAAATGTAATTTTCTCCGGCCCTATGCTACCGATGTGTCTGAAATTTTGTATGTAAGCTTAGAATAGTGGCCCGCACGGGAATCAATAAGAAATTTTGCAAATAGTTGGATTTGGAAAAATATCATACTTTTCATGGGCAAAATGCAACACTTGGGCTCGAACAATTTTAAAATGTAATTTTCTCCGGCCCTATGCTAGGGATGTCCGTGAAATTTTGTATGTACGCTTAGAATAGTGGAATGCACGGAAATCAAAAAGAAATTTTGCAAAAAGTTGCATTTGTGAAAATATCATACTTTTCATGGGCATAATGCAACACTTGGGCTCGAACAATTTTAAAATGTAATTTTCTCCGGCCCTATGCTAGGGATGTGCCTGAAATTTTGTATGTACGCTAAGAATAGTGGAATGCACGAGAATCAAAAAGAAATTTTGCAAAAAGTTGCATTTGTGAAAATATCATACTTTTCAAAGGCATAATGCAACACTTGGGCTCAACCAATTTTAAAATGTAATTTTCTCCGGCCCTATGTCACCGATGTGTCTGAAAATTGTATGTAAGCTTAGAATAGTGGAATGCACGAGAATCAAAAAGAAATTTTGCAAAAAGTTGCATTTGTGAAAATATCATACTTTTCAAAGGCATAATGCAACACTTGGGCTCGACCAATTTTAAAATGTAATTTTTTCCGGCCCTATGCTAGGGATGTCCGTAAAATTTTGTATGTACGCTTAGAATAGTGGCACGCACGATAATCAAAAAGAAATTTTGCAAAAAGTTGCATTTGTGAAAATATCATACTTTTCAAAGGCATAATGCAACACTTGGGCTCAACCAATTTTAAAATGTAATTTTCTCCGGCCCTATGCTAGGGATGTCCGTGAAATTTTGTATGTACGCTTAGAATAGTGGAATGCACGGAAATCAAAAAGAAATTTTGCAAAAAGTTGCATTTGTGAAAATATCATACTTTTCAAAGGCATAATGCAACACTTGGGCTCAACCAATTTTAAAATGTAATTTTCTCCGGCCCTATGCTAGGGATGTCCGTGAAATTTTGTATGTACGCTTAGAATAGTGGAATGCACGGAAATCAAAAAAAAATTTTGCAAAAAGTTGCATTTGTGAAAATATCATACTTTTCATGGGCATAATGCAACACTTGGGCTCGAACCATTTTAAAATGTAATTTTCTCCGGCCCTATGTCACCGATGTGTCTGAAATTTTGTATGTACGCTTAGAAAATATAATACTTTTCATGGGCATAATGCAACACTTGGGCTCGAACAATTTTAAAATGTAATTTTCTCCGGCCCTATGCTAGGGATGTGCCTGAAATTTTTTATGTACGCTTAGAATAGTGGCCCGCACGGGAATCAATAAGAAATTTTGCAAAAAGTTGCATTTGGGAAAATATCATACTTTTCATGGGCATAATGCAACACTTGGGCTCGAACAATTTTAAAATGTAATTTTCTCCGGCCCTATGTCACCGATGTGTCTTAAATTTTGTATGTACTCTTAGAATAGTGGCCTGCACGATAATCAAAAAGAAATTTTGCAAAAAGTTGCATTTGGGAAAATATCGTGCTTTTCATTGGCAAAATGCAACACTTGGGCTCGAACAATTTTACAATGTAATTTTCTCCGGCCCTATGCTAGGGATGTTCGTGAAATTTTGTATGTACGCTTAGAATAGTGGCACGCACGGAATCAAAAAGAAATTTTACAAAAAAGTTGCATTTGTGAAAATATCGTACTTTTCATGGGCATAATGCAACACTTAGGCTCGAACAATTTAAAAATGTAATTTTATCCGGCCCTATGTCACCGATGTGTCTGAAATTTTGTATGTACTCTTAGAATAGTGGCCTGCACGATAATCAGAAAGAAATTTTGCAAAAAGTTGCATTTGGGAATATATCATACTTTTCATGGGCATAATGCAACACTTGGGCTCGAAAAATTTTAAAATGTAATTTTCTCCGGCCCTATGCTACCAATGTGCCTGAAATTTTGTATGTACGCTTAGAATAGTGGCCTGCACGGGAATCAAAAAGAAATTTTGCAAAGAGTTGCATTTGGGAATATATCATACTTTTCATGGGCATAATGCAACACTTGGGCTCGAAAAATTTTAAAATGTAATTTTCTCCGGCCTTATGTCACCGATGTGTCTGAAATTTTGTATGTACGCTTAGAATAGTGGCCTGCACGGGAATCAAAAAGAAATTTTGCAAAAAGTTGCATTTGTGAAAATATCATACTTTTCATGGGCATAATGCAACACTTGGGCTCGAACATTTTTAAAATGTAATTTTCTCCGGCCCTATGCTACCGATGTGTCTGAAATTTTGTATGTAAGCTTAGAATAGTGGCCCGCACGGGAATCAAAAAGAAATTTTGCAAAAAGTTGCATTTGTGAAAATATCATACTTTTCATGGGCATAATGCAACACTTGGGCTCGAACAATTTTAAAATGTAATTTTCTCCGGCCCTATGTCACCGATGTGTCTGAAATTTTGTATGTACGCTTAGAATAGTGGAATGCACGAGAATGAAAAGAAATTTTGCAAAAAGTTGCGAAAATATCATACTTTTCAAAGGCATAATGCAACACTTGGGCTCAACCAATTTTAAAATGTAATTTTCTCCGGCCCTATGCTAGGGATGTCCGTGAAATTTTGTATGTACGCTTAGAATAGTGGAATGCACGGAAATCAAAAAGAAATTTTGCAAAAAGTTGCATTTGTGAAAATATCATACTTTTCATGGGCATAATGCAACACTTGGGCTCGACCAATTTTAAAATGTAATTTTCTCCGGCCCTATGTCACCGATGTGTCTGAAATTTTGTATGTAAGCTTAGAATAGTGGAATGCACGAGAATCAAAAAGAAATTTTGCAAAAAGTTGCATTTGGGAAATTATCATGCAACCTTTGGGCTCGAACAATTTTAAAGTGTAATTTTCTCCGGCCCTATGCTAGGGATGTGCCTGAAATTTTGTATGTACGCTTAGAATAGTGGAATGCACGGGAATCAAAAAGAAATTTTGCAAAAAGTTGCATTTGTGAAAATATCATACTTTTCAAAGGCATAATGCAACACTTGGGCTCGACCAATTTCAAAATGTAATTTTTTCCGGCCCTATGCTAGGGATGTCCGTAAAATTTTGTATGTACGCTTAGAATAGTGGCACGCACGATAATCAAAAAGAAATTTTGCAAAAAGTTGCATTTGTGAAAATATCATACTTTTCATGGGCATAATGCAACACTTGGGCTTGAACAATTTTAAAATGTAATTTTCTCCGGCCCTATGCTAGGGATGTGCCTGAAATTTTGTATGTACGCTAAGAATAGTGGCCCGCACGGGAATCAAAAAGAAATTTTGCAAATAGTTGCATTTGGAAAAATATCATACTTTGCATGGGCTAAATGCAACACTTGGGCTCGAACAATTTTAAAATGTAATTTTCTCCGGCCCTATGTCACCGATGTGTCTGAAATTTTGTAAGTAAGCTTAGAATAGTGGAATGCACGAGAATCAAAAAGAAATTTTGCAAAAAGTTGCATTTGTGAAAATATCATACTTTTCATGGGCATAATGCAACACTTGGGCTCGAACAATTTTAAAATGTAATTTTCTCCGGCCCTATGTCACCGATGTGTCTGAAATTTTGTATGTACTCTTAGAATAGTGGCCTGCACGATAATCAGAAAGAAATTTTGCAAAAAGTTGCATTTGGGAATATATCATACTTTTCATGGGCATAATGCAACACTTGGGCTCGAACAATTTTAAAATGTAATTTTCTCCGGCCCTATGCTACCGATGTGCCTGAAATTTTGTTTGTATGCTTAGAATAGTGGCCTGCACGGGAATCAAAAAGAAATTTTGCAAAGAGTTGCATTTGGGAATATATCATACTTTTCATGGGCATAATGCAACACTTGGGCTCGACCAATTTTAAAATGTAATTTTCTCCGGCCCTATGCTAGGGATGTCCGTGAATTTTTGTATGTACGCTTAGAATAGTGGAATGCACGGAAATCATAAAGGAATTTTGCAAAAAGATGCATTTGGGAAAATATCGTACTTTTCATGGGCATAATGCAACACTTGGGCTCGAACAATTTTAAAATGTAATTTTCTCCGGCCCTATGTCACCGATGTGTCTGAAATTTTGTATGTAAGCTTAGAATAGTGGAATGCACGAGAATCAAAAAGAAATTTTGCAAAAAGTTGCATTTGTGAAAATATCATACTTTTCATGGGCATAATGCAACACTTGGGCTCGACCAATTTTAAAATGTAATTTTCTCCGGCCCTATGCTAGGGATGTCCGTGAATTTTTGTATGTACGCTTAGAATAGTGGAATGCACGGAAATCAAAAAGGAATTTTGCAAAAAGATGCATTTGGGAAAATATCGTACTTTTCATGGGCATAATGCAACACTTGGGCTCGAACAATTTTAAAATGTAATTTTCTCCGGCCCTATGTCACCGATGTGTCTGAAATTTTGTATGTACTCTTAGAATAGTGGCCTGCACGACAATCAAAAAGGAATTTTGCAAAAAGATGCATTTGGGAAAATATCGTACTTTTCATGGGCATAATGCAACACTTGGGCTCGAACAATTTTAAAATGTAATTTTCTCCGCCCCTATGTCACCGATGTGTCTAAAATTTTGTATGTACTCTTAGAATAGTGGCCTGCACGACAATCGAAAAGAAATTTTGCAAAAAGTTGCATTTGTGAAAATATCATACTTTTCATGGGCATAATGCAACACTTGGGCTCGAACAATTTTAAAATGTAATTTTCTCCGGCCCTATGTCACCGATGTGTCTGAAATTTTGTATGTACTCTTAGAATAGTGGCCTGCACGATAATCAGAAAGAAATTTTGCAAAAAGTTGCATTTGGGAATATATCATACTTTTCATGGGCATAATGCAACACTTGGGCTCGAACAATTTTAAAATGTAATTTTCTCCGGCCCTATGCTACCGATGTGCCTGAAATTTTGTTTGTATGCTTAGAATAGTGGCCTGCACGGGAATCAAAAAGAAATTTTGCAAAGAGTTGCATTTGGGAATATATCATACTTTTCATGGGCATAATGCAACACTTGGGCTCGACCAATTTTAAAATGTAATTTTCTCCGGCCCTATGCTAGGGATGTCCGTGAATTTTTGTATGTACGCTTAGAATAGTGGAATGCACGGAAATCATAAAGGAATTTTGCAAAAAGATGCATTTGGGAAAATATCGTACTTTTCATGGGCATAATGCAACACTTGGGCTCGAACAATTTTAAAATGTAATTTTCTCCGGCCCTATGTCACCGATGTGTCTGAAATTTTGTATGTACTCTTAGAATAGTGGCCTGCACGACAATCAAAAAGGAATTTTGCAAAAAGATGCATTTGGGAAAATATCGTACTTTTCATGGGCATAATGCAACACTTGGGCTCGAACAATTTTAAAATGTAATTTTCTCCGCCCCTATGTCACCGATGTGTCTAAAATTTTGTATGTACTCTTAGAATAGTGGCCTGCACGACAATCGAAAAGAAATTTTGCAAAAAGTTGCATTTGTGAAAATATCATACTTTTCATGGGCATAATGCAACACTTGGGCTCGAACAATTTTAAAATGTAATTTTCTCCGGCCCTATGTCACCGATGTGTCTGAAATTTTGTATGTACTCTTAGAATAGTGGCCTGCACGATAATCAGAAAGAAATTTTGCAAAAAGTTGCATTTGGGAACATATCATACTTTTCATGGGCATAATGCAACACTTGGGCTCGAACAATTTTAAAATGTAATTTTCTCCGGCCCTATGCTAGGGATGTGCCTGAAATTTTGTATGTACGCTTAGAATAGTGGCCCGCACGGGAATCAATAAGAAATTTTGCAAAAAGTTGCATTTGTGAAAATATCATACTTTTCATGGGTATAATGCAACACTTGGGCTCGAACAATTTTAAAATGTAAATTTCTCCGGCCTTTTGTTACCATTGAGCCTGAAATTTTGTTTGTACGCTTAGAATAGTGGCCCGCACGGGAATCAATAAGAAATTTTGCATAAAGTTGCATTTGGGAAATATCATACTTTTCATGGGCATAATGCAACACTTGGGCTCGAACAGTTTTAAAATGTAATTTTCTCCGGCCCTATGCTACCGATGTGCCTGAAATTTTGTATGTACGCTTAGAATAGTGGCCTGCACGGGAATCAAAAAGAAATTTTGCAAAAAGTTGCATTTGTGAAAATATCATACTTTTCATGGGCATAATGCAACACTTGGGCTCGAACAATTTTAAATTTTAATTTTCTCCGGCCCTATGCTACCGATGTGCCTGAAATTTTGTATGTACGCTTAGAATAGTGGCCTGCACGGGAATCAAAAAGAAATTTTGCAAAGAGTTGCATTTGGGAATATATCATACTTTTCATGGGTATAATGCAACACTTGGGCTCGAACAATTTTAAAATGTAAATTTCTCCGGCCTTTTGTTACCAATGAGCCTGAAATTTTGTTTGTACGCTTAGAATAGTGGCCCGCACGGGAATCAATAAGAAATTTTGCATAAAGTTGCATTTGGGAAATATCATACTTTTCATGGGCATAATGCAACACTTGGGCTCGAACAATTTTAAAATGTAATTTTCTCCGGCCCTATGTCACCGATGTGTCTGAAATTTTGTATGTACTCTTAGAATAGTGGCCTGCACGATAATCAGAAAGAAATTTTGCAAAAAGTTGCATTTGGGAATATATCATACTTTTCATGGGCATAATGCAACACTTGGGCTCGAACAATTTTAAAATGTAATTTTCTCCGGCCCTATGCTACCGATGTGCCTGAAATTTTGTTTGTATGCTTAGAATAGTGGCCTGCACGGGAATCAAAAAGAAATTTTGCAAAGAGTTGCATTTGGGAATATATCATACTTTTCATGGGCATAATGCAACACTTGGGCTCGAACAATTTTAAAATGTAATTTTCTCCGGCCCTATGTCACCGATGTGTCTGAAATTTTGTATGTACTCTTAGAATAGTGGCCTGCACGATAATCAGAAAGAAATTTTGCAAAAAGTTGCATTTGGGAATATATCATACTTTTCATGGGCATAATGCAACACTTGGGCTCGAACAATTTTAAAATGTAATTTTCTCCGGCCCTATGCTAGGGATGTGCCTGAAATTTTGTATGTACGCTTAGAATAGTGGCCCGCACGGGAATCAATAAGAAATTTTGCAAAAAGTTGCATTTGTGAAAATATCATACTTTTCATGGGTATAATGCAACACTTGGGCTCGAACAATTTTAAAATGTAAATTTCTCCGGCCTTTTGTTACCAATGAGCCTGAAATTTTGTATGTAAGCTTAGAATAGTGGAATGCACGAGAATCAAAAAGAAATTTTGCAAAAAGTTGCATTTGTGAAAATATCATACTTTTCATGGGCATAATGCAACACTTGGGCTCGACCAATTTTAAAATGTAATTTTCTCCGGCCCTATGCTAGGGATGTCCGTGAATTTTTGTATGTACGCTTAGAATAGTGGAATGCACGGAAATCAAAAAGGAATTTTGCAAAAAGATGCATTTGGGAAAATATCGTACTTTTCATGGGCATAATGCAACACTTGGGCTCGAACAATTTTAAAATGTAATTTTCTCCGGCCCTATGTCACCGATGTGTCTGAAATTTTGTATGTACTCTTAGAATAGTGGCCTGCACGACAATCAAAAAGGAATTTTGCAAAAAGATGCATTTGGGAAAATATCGTACTTTTCATGGGCATAATGCAACACTTGGGCTCGAACAATTTTAAAATGTAATTTTCTCCGCCCCTATGTCACCGATGTGTCTAAAATTTTGTATGTACTCTTAGAATAGTGGCCTGCACGACAATCGAAAAGAAATTTTGCAAAAAGTTGCATTTGTGAAAATATCATACTTTTCATGGGCATAATGCAACACTTGGGCTCGAACAATTTTAAAATGTAATTTTCTCCGGCCCTATGTCACCGATGTGTCTGAAATTTTGTATGTACTCTTAGAATAGTGGCCTGCACGATAATCAGAAAGAAATTTTGCAAAAAGTTGCATTTGGGAATATATCATACTTTTCATGGGCATAATGCAACACTTGGGCTCGAACAATTTTAAAATGTAATTTTCTCCGGCCCTATGCTACCGATGTGCCTGAAATTTTGTTTGTATGCTTAGAATAGTGGCCTGCACGGGAATCAAAAAGAAATTTTGCAAAGAGTTGCATTTGGGAATATATCATACTTTTCATGGGCATAATGCAACACTTGGGCTCGACCAATTTTAAAATGTAATTTTCTCCGGCCCTATGCTAGGGATGTCCGTGAATTTTTGTATGTACGCTTAGAATAGTGGAATGCACGGAAATCATAAAGGAATTTTGCAAAAAGATGCATTTGGGAAAATATCGTACTTTTCATGGGCATAATGCAACACTTGGGCTCGAACAATTTTAAAATGTAATTTTCTCCGGCCCTATGTCACCGATGTGTCTGAAATTTTGTATGTACTCTTAGAATAGTGGCCTGCACGACAATCAAAAAGGAATTTTGCAAAAAGATGCATTTGGGAAAATATCGTACTTTTCATGGGCATAATGCAACACTTGGGCTCGAACAATTTTAAAATGTAATTTTCTCCGCCCCTATGTCACCGATGTGTCTAAAATTTTGTATGTACTCTTAGAATAGTGGCCTGCACGACAATCGAAAAGAAATTTTGCAAAAAGTTGCATTTGTGAAAATATCATACTTTTCATGGGCATAATGCAACACTTGGGCTCGAACAATTTTAAAATGTAATTTTCTCCGGCCCTATGTCACCGATGTGTCTGAAATTTTGTATGTACTCTTAGAATAGTGGCCTGCACGATAATCAGAAAGAAATTTTGCAAAAAGTTGCATTTGGGAACATATCATACTTTTCATGGGCATAATGCAACACTTGGGCTCGAACAATTTTAAAATGTAATTTTCTCCGGCCCTATGCTAGGGATGTGCCTGAAATTTTGTATGTACGCTTAGAATAGTGGCCCGCACGGGAATCAATAAGAAATTTTGCAAAAAGTTGCATTTGTGAAAATATCATACTTTTCATGGGTATAATGCAACACTTGGGCTCGAACAATTTTAAAATGTAAATTTCTCCGGCCTTTTGTTACCATTGAGCCTGAAATTTTGTTTGTACGCTTAGAATAGTGGCCCGCACGGGAATCAATAAGAAATTTTGCATAAAGTTGCATTTGGGAAATATCATACTTTTCATGGGCATAATGCAACACTTGGGCTCGAACAGTTTTAAAATGTAATTTTCTCCGGCCCTATGCTACCGATGTGCCTGAAATTTTGTATGTACGCTTAGAATAGTGGCCTGCACGGGAATCAAAAAGAAATTTTGCAAAAAGTTGCATTTGTGAAAATATCATACTTTTCATGGGCATAATGCAACACTTGGGCTCGAACAATTTTAAATTTTAATTTTCTCCGGCCCTATGCTACCGATGTGCCTGAAATTTTGTATGTACGCTTAGAATAGTGGCCTGCACGGGAATCAAAAAGAAATTTTGCAAAGAGTTGCATTTGGGAATATATCATACTTTTCATGGGTATAATGCAACACTTGGGCTCGAACAATTTTAAAATGTAAATTTCTCCGGCCTTTTGTTACCAATGAGCCTGAAATTTTGTTTGTACGCTTAGAATAGTGGCCCGCACGGGAATCAATAAGAAATTTTGCATAAAGTTGCATTTGGGAAATATCATACTTTTCATGGGCATAATGCAACACTTGGGCTCGAACAATTTTAAAATGTAATTTTCTCCGGCCCTATGTCACCGATGTGTCTGAAATTTTGTATGTACTCTTAGAATAGTGGCCTGCACGATAATCAGAAAGAAATTTTGCAAAAAGTTGCATTTGGGAATATATCATACTTTTCATGGGCATAATGCAACACTTGGGCTCGAACAATTTTAAAATGTAATTTTCTCCGGCCCTATGCTACCGATGTGCCTGAAATTTTGTTTGTATGCTTAGAATAGTGGCCTGCACGGGAATCAAAAAGAAATTTTGCAAAGAGTTGCATTTGGGAATATATCATACTTTTCATGGGCATAATGCAACACTTGGGCTCGAACAATTTTAAAATGTAATTTTCTCCGGCCCTATGTCACCGATGTGTCTGAAATTTTGTATGTACTCTTAGAATAGTGGCCTGCACGATAATCAGAAAGAAATTTTGCAAAAAGTTGCATTTGGGAATATATCATACTTTTCATGGGCATAATGCAACACTTGGGCTCGAACAATTTTAAAATGTAATTTTCTCCGGCCCTATGCTAGGGATGTGCCTGAAATTTTGTATGTACGCTTAGAATAGTGGCCCGCACGGGAATCAATAAGAAATTTTGCAAAAAGTTGCATTTGTGAAAATATCATACTTTTCATGGGTATAATGCAACACTTGGGCTCGAACAATTTTAAAATGTAAATTTCTCCGGCCTTTTGTTACCAATGAGCCTGAAATTTTGTTTGTACGCTTAGAATAGTGGCCCGCACGGGAATCAATAAGAAATTTTGCATAAAGTTGCATTTGGGAAATATCATACTTTTCATGGGCATAATGCAACACTTAGGCTCGAACAGTTTTAAAATGTAATTTTCTCCGGCCCTATGCTACCGATGTGCCTGAAATTTTGTATGTACGCTTAGAATAGTGGCCTGCACGGGAATCAAAAAGAAATTTTGCAAAAAGTTGCATTTGTGAAAATATCATACTTTTCATGGGCATAATGCAACACTTGGGCTCGAACAATTTTAAATTTTAATTTTCTCCGGCCCTATTCTACCGATGTGCCTGAAATTTTGTATGTACGCTTAGAATAGTGGCCTGCACGGGAATCAAAAAGAAATTTTGCAAAGAGTTGCATTTGGGAATATATCATACTTTTCATGGGTATAATGCAACACTTGGGCTCGAACAATTTTAAAATGTAAATTTCTCCGGCCTTTTGTTACCAATGAGCCTGAAATTTTGTTTGTACGCTTAGAATAGTGGCCCGCACGGGAATCAATAAGAAATTTTGCATAAAGTTGCATTTGGGAAATATCATACTTTTCATGGGCATAATGCAACACTTGGGCTCGAACAATTTTAAAATGTAATTTTCTCCGGCCCTATGCTAGGGATGTCCGTGAAATTTTGTATGTACGCTTAGAATAGTGGCACGCACGGAATCAAAAAGAAATTTTACAAAAAGTTGCATTTGTGAAAATATCGTACATTTCATGGGCATAATGCAACACTTAGGCTCGAACAATTTTAAAATGTAATTTTCTCCGGCTCTATGTCACCTATGTGTCTGAAATTTTGTATGTACGCTTAGAAAATATAATACTTTTCATGGGCATAATGCAACACTTGGGCTCGAACAATTTTAAAATGTAATTTTCTCCGGCCCTATGCTAGGGATGTGCCTGAAATTTTTTATGTACGCTTAGAATAGTGGCCCGCACGGGAATCAATAAGAAATTGTGCAAAAAGTTGCATTTGGGAAAATATCATACTTTTCATGGGCATAATGCAACACTTGGGCTCGAAAAATTTTAAAATGTAATTTTCTCCGGCCTTATGTCACCGATGTGTCTGAAATTTTGTATGTACGCTTAGAATAGTGGCCTGCACGGGAATCAAAAAGAAATTTTGCAAAAAGTTGCATTTGTGAAAATATCATACTTTTCATGGGCATAATGCAACACTTGGGCTCGAACAATTTTAAAATGTAATTTTCTCCGCCCCTATGTCACCGATGTGTCTAAAATTTTGTATGTACTCTTAGAATAGTGGCCTGCACGACAATCGAAAAGAAATTTTGCAAAAAGTTGCATTTGTGAAAATATCATACTTTTCATGGGCATAATGCAACACTTGGGCTCGAACAATTTTAAAATGTAATTTTCTCCGGCCCTATGTCACCGATGTGTCTGAAATTTTGTATGTACTCTTAGAATAGTGGCCTGCACGATAATCAGAAAGAAATTTTGCAAAAAGTTGCATTTGGGAATATATCATACTTTTCATGGGCATAATGCAACACTTGGGCTCGAACAATTTTAAAATGTAATTTTCTCCGGCCCTATGCTAGGGATGTGCCTGAAATTTTGTATGTACGCTTAGAATAGTGGCCCGCACGGGAATCAATAAGAAATTTTGCAAAAAGTTGCATTTGTGAAAATATCATACTTTTCATGGGTATAATGCAACACTTGGGCTCGAACAATTTTAAAATGTAAATTTCTCCGGCCTTTTGTTACCAATGAGCCTGAAATTTTGTTTGTACGCTTAGAATAGTGGCCCGCACGGGAATCAATAAGAAATTTTGCATAAAGTTGCATTTGGGAAATATCATACTTTTCATGGGCATAATGCAACACTTGGGCTCGAACAGTTTTAAAATGTAATTTTCTCCGGCCCTATGCTACCGATGTGCCTGAAATTTTGTATGTACGCTTAGAATAGTGGCCCGCACGGGAATCAATAAGAAATTTTGCAAAAAGTTGCATTTGTGAAAATATCATACTTTTCATGGGTATAATGCAACACTTGGGCTCGAACAATTTTAAAATGTAAATTTCTCCGGCCTTTTGTTACCAATGAGCCTGAAATTTTGTTTGTACGCTTAGAATAGTGGCCCGCACGGGAATCAATAAGAAATTTTGCATAAAGTTGCATTTGGGAAATATCATACTTTTCATGGGCATAATGCAACACTTAGGCTCGAACAGTTTTAAAATGTAATTTTCTCCGGCCCTATGCTACCGATGTGCCTGAAATTTTGTATGTACGCTTAGAATAGTGGCCTGCACGGGAATCAAAAAGAAATTTTGCAAAAAGTTGCATTTGTGAAAATATCATACTTTTCATGGGCATAATGCAACACTTGGGCTCGAACAATTTTAAATTTTAATTTTCTCCGGCCCTATTCTACCGATGTGCCTGAAATTTTGTATGTACGCTTAGAATAGTGGCCTGCACGGGAATCAAAAAGAAATTTTGCAAAGAGTTGCATTTGGGAATATATCATACTTTTCATGGGTATAATGCAACACTTGGGCTCGAACAATTTTAAAATGTAAATTTCTCCGGCCTTTTGTTACCAATGAGCCTGAAATTTTGTTTGTACGCTTAGAATAGTGGCCCGCACGGGAATCAATAAGAAATTTTGCATAAAGTTGCATTTGGGAAATATCATACTTTTCATGGGCATAATGCAACACTTGGGCTCGAACAATTTTAAAATGTAATTTTCTCCGGCCCTATGCTAGGGATGTCCGTGAAATTTTGTATGTACGCTTAGAATAGTGGCACGCACGGAATCAAAAAGAAATTTTACAAAAAGTTGCATTTGTGAAAATATCGTACATTTCATGGGCATAATGCAACACTTAGGCTCGAACAATTTTAAAATGTAATTTTCTCCGGCTCTATGTCACCTATGTGTCTGAAATTTTGTATGTACGCTTAGAAAATATAATACTTTTCATGGGCATAATGCAACACTTGGGCTCGAACAATTTTAAAATGTAATTTTCTCCGGCCCTATGCTAGGGATGTGCCTGAAATTTTTTATGTACGCTTAGAATAGTGGCCCGCACGGGAATCAATAAGAAATTGTGCAAAAAGTTGCATTTGGGAAAATATCATACTTTTCATGGGCATAATGCAACACTTGGGCTCGAAAAATTTTAAAATGTAATTTTCTCCGGCCTTATGTCACCGATGTGTCTGAAATTTTGTATGTACGCTTAGAATAGTGGCCTGCACGGGAATCAAAAAGAAATTTTGCAAAAAGTTGCATTTGTGAAAATATCATACTTTTCATGGGCATAATGCAACACTTGGGCTCGAACAATTTTAAAATGTAATTTTCTCCGCCCCTATGTCACCGATGTGTCTAAAATTTTGTATGTACTCTTAGAATAGTGGCCTGCACGACAATCGAAAAGAAATTTTGCAAAAAGTTGCATTTGTGAAAATATCATACTTTTCATGGGCATAATGCAACACTTGGGCTCGAACAATTTTAAAATGTAATTTTCTCCGGCCCTATGTCACCGATGTGTCTGAAATTTTGTATGTACTCTTAGAATAGTGGCCTGCACGATAATCAGAAAGAAATTTTGCAAAAAGTTGCATTTGGGAATATATCATACTTTTCATGGGCATAATGCAACACTTGGGCTCGAACAATTTTAAAATGTAATTTTCTCCGGCCCTATGCTAGGGATGTGCCTGAAATTTTGTATGTACGCTTAGAATAGTGGCCCGCACGGGAATCAATAAGAAATTTTGCAAAAAGTTGCATTTGTGAAAATATCATACTTTTCATGGGTATAATGCAACACTTGGGCTCGAACAATTTTAAAATGTAAATTTCTCCGGCCTTTTGTTACCAATGAGCCTGAAATTTTGTTTGTACGCTTAGAATAGTGGCCCGCACGGGAATCAATAAGAAATTTTGCATAAAGTTGCATTTGGGAAATATCATACTTTTCATGGGCATAATGCAACACTTGGGCTCGAACAGTTTTAAAATGTAATTTTCTCCGGCCCTATGCTACCGATGTGCCTGAAATTTTGTATGTACGCTTAGAATAGTGGCCTGCACGGGAATCAAAAAGAAATTTTGCAAAAAGTTGCATTTGTGAAAATATCATACTTTTCATGGGCATAATGCAACACTTGGGCTCGAACAATTTTAAATTTTAATTTTCTCCGGCCCTATCCTACCGATGTGCCTGAAATTTTGTATGTACGCTTAGAATAGTGGCCTGCACGGGAATCAAAAAGAAATTTTGCAAAGAGTTGCATTTGGGAATATATCATACTTTTCATGGGTATAATGCAACACTTGGGCTCGAACAATTTTAAAATGTAAATTTCTCCGGCCTTTTGTTACCAATGAGCCTGAAATTTTGTTTGTACGCTTAGAATAGTGGCCCGCACGGGAATCAATAAGAAATTTTGCATAAAGTTGCATTTGGGAAATATCATACTTTTCATGGGCATAATGCAACACTTGGGCTCGAACAATTTTAAAATGTAATTTTCTCCGGCCCTATGCTAGGGATGTCCGTGAAATTTTGTATGTACGCTTAGAATAGTGGCACGCACGGAATCAAAAAGAAATTTTACAAAAAGTTGCATTTGTGAAAATATCGTACATTTCATGGGCATAATGCAACACTTAGGCTCGAACAATTTTAAAATGTAATTTTCTCCGGCTCTATGTCACCTATGTGTCTGAAATTTTGTATGTACGCTTAGAAAATATAATACTTTTCATGGGCATAATGCAACACTTGGGCTCGAACAATTTTAAAATGTAATTTTCTCCGGCCCTATGCTAGGGATGTGCCTGAAATTTTTTATGTACGCTTAGAATAGTGGCCCGCACGGGAATCAATAAGAAATTGTGCAAAAAGTTGCATTTGGGAAAATATCATACTTTTCATGGGCATAATGCAACACTTGGGCTCGAACAATTTTAAAATGTAATTTTCTCCGGCCCTATGTCACCGATGTGTCTGAAATTTTGTATGTACTCTTAGAATAGTGGCCTGCACGATAATCAGAAAGAAATTTTGCAAAAAGTTGCATTTGGGAATATATCATACTTTTCATGGGCATAATGCAACACTTGGGCTCGAACAATTTTAAAATGTAATTTTCTCCGGCCCTATGCTACCGATGTGCCTGAAATTTTGTTTGTACGCTTAGAATAGTGGCCTGCACGGGAATCAAAAAGAAATTTTGCAAAGAGTTGCATTTGGGAATATATCATACTTTTCATGGGCATAATGCAACACTTGGGCTCGAAAAATTTTAAAATGTAATTTTCTCCGGCCTTATGTCACCGATGTGTCTGAAATTTTGTATGTACGCTTAGAATAGTGGCCTGCACGGGAATCAAAAAGAAATTTTGCAAAAAGTTGCATTTGTGAAAATATCATACTTTTCATGGGCATAATGCAACACTTGGGCTCGAACAATTTTAAAATGTAATTTTCTCCGGCCCTATGCTAGGGATGTGCCTGAAATTTTGTATGTACGCTTAGAATAGTGGCCCGCACGGGAATCAATAAGAAATTTTGCAAAAAGTTGCATTTGTGAAAATATCATACTTTTCATGGGTATAATGCAACACTTGGGCTCGAACAATTTTAAAATGTAAATTTCTCCGGCCTTTTGTTACCAATGAGCCTGAAATTTTGTTTGTACGCTTAGAATAGTGGCCCGCACGGGAATCAATAAGAAATTTTGCATAAAGTTGCATTTGGGAAATATCATACTTTTCATGGGCATAATGCAACACTTGGGCTCGAACAGTTTTAAAATGTAATTTTCTCCGGCCCTATGCTACCGATGTGCCTGAAATTTTGTATGTACGCTTAGAATAGTGGCCCGCACGGGAATCAATAAGAAATTTTGCAAAAAGTTGCATTTGTGAAAATATCATACTTTTCATGGGTATAATGCAACACTTGGGCTCGAACAATTTTAAAATGTAAATTTCTCCGGCCTTTTGTTACCAATGAGCCTGAAATTTTGTTTGTACGCTTAGAATAGTGGCCCGCACGGGAATCAATAAGAAATTTTGCATAAAGTTGCATTTGGGAAATATCATACTTTTCATGGGCATAATGCAACACTTAGGCTCGAACAGTTTTAAAATGTAATTTTCTCCGGCCCTATGCTACCGATGTGCCTGAAATTTTGTATGTACGCTTAGAATAGTGGCCTGCACGGGAATCAAAAAGAAATTTTGCAAAAAGTTGCATTTGTGAAAATATCATACTTTTCATGGGCATAATGCAACACTTGGGCTCGAACAATTTTAAATTTTAATTTTCTCCGGCCCTATTCTACCGATGTGCCTGAAATTTTGTATGTACGCTTAGAATAGTGGCCTGCACGGGAATCAAAAAGAAATTTTGCAAAGAGTTGCATTTGGGAATATATCATACTTTTCATGGGTATAATGCAACACTTGGGCTCGAACAATTTTAAAATGTAAATTTCTCCGGCCTTTTGTTACCAATGAGCCTGAAATTTTGTTTGTACGCTTAGAATAGTGGCCCGCACGGGAATCAATAAGAAATTTTGCATAAAGTTGCATTTGGGAAATATCATACTTTTCATGGGCATAATGCAACACTTGGGCTCGAACAATTTTAAAATGTAATTTTCTCCGGCCCTATGCTAGGGATGTCCGTGAAATTTTGTATGTACGCTTAGAATAGTGGCACGCACGGAATCAAAAAGAAATTTTACAAAAAGTTGCATTTGTGAAAATATCGTACATTTCATGGGCATAATGCAACACTTAGGCTCGAACAATTTTAAAATGTAATTTTCTCCGGCTCTATGTCACCTATGTGTCTGAAATTTTGTATGTACGCTTAGAAAATATAATACTTTTCATGGGCATAATGCAACACTTGGGCTCGAACAATTTTAAAATGTAATTTTCTCCGGCCCTATGCTAGGGATGTGCCTGAAATTTTTTATGTACGCTTAGAATAGTGGCCCGCACGGGAATCAATAAGAAATTGTGCAAAAAGTTGCATTTGGGAAAATATCATACTTTTCATGGGCATAATGCAACACTTGGGCTCGAAAAATTTTAAAATGTAATTTTCTCCGGCCTTATGTCACCGATGTGTCTGAAATTTTGTATGTACGCTTAGAATAGTGGCCTGCACGGGAATCAAAAAGAAATTTTGCAAAAAGTTGCATTTGTGAAAATATCATACTTTTCATGGGCATAATGCAACACTTGGGCTCGAACAATTTTAAAATGTAATTTTCTCCGCCCCTATGTCACCGATGTGTCTAAAATTTTGTATGTACTCTTAGAATAGTGGCCTGCACGACAATCGAAAAGAAATTTTGCAAAAAGTTGCATTTGTGAAAATATCATACTTTTCATGGGCATAATGCAACACTTGGGCTCGAACAATTTTAAAATGTAATTTTCTCCGGCCCTATGTCACCGATGTGTCTGAAATTTTGTATGTACTCTTAGAATAGTGGCCTGCACGATAATCAGAAAGAAATTTTGCAAAAAGTTGCATTTGGGAATATATCATACTTTTCATGGGCATAATGCAACACTTGGGCTCGAACAATTTTAAAATGTAATTTTCTCCGGCCCTATGCTAGGGATGTGCCTGAAATTTTGTATGTACGCTTAGAATAGTGGCCCGCACGGGAATCAATAAGAAATTTTGCAAAAAGTTGCATTTGTGAAAATATCATACTTTTCATGGGTATAATGCAACACTTGGGCTCGAACAATTTTAAAATGTAAATTTCTCCGGCCTTTTGTTACCAATGAGCCTGAAATTTTGTTTGTACGCTTAGAATAGTGGCCCGCACGGGAATCAATAAGAAATTTTGCATAAAGTTGCATTTGGGAAATATCATACTTTTCATGGGCATAATGCAACACTTGGGCTCGAACAGTTTTAAAATGTAATTTTCTCCGGCCCTATGCTACCGATGTGCCTGAAATTTTGTATGTACGCTTAGAATAGTGGCCTGCACGGGAATCAAAAAGAAATTTTGCAAAAAGTTGCATTTGTGAAAATATCATACTTTTCATGGGCATAATGCAACACTTGGGCTCGAACAATTTTAAATTTTAATTTTCTCCGGCCCTATTCTACCGATGTGCCTGAAATTTTGTATGTACGCTTAGAATAGTGGCCTGCACGGGAATCAAAAAGAAATTTTGCAAAGAGTTGCATTTGGGAATATATCATACTTTTCATGGGTATAATGCAACACTTGGGCTCGAACAATTTTAAAATGTAAATTTCTCCGGCCTTTTGTTACCAATGAGCCTGAAATTTTGTTTGTACGCTTAGAATAGTGGCCCGCACGGGAATCAATAAGAAATTTTGCATAAAGTTGCATTTGGGAAATATCATACTTTTCATGGGCATAATGCAACACTTGGGCTCGAACAATTTTAAAATGTAATTTTCTCCGGCCCTATGCTAGGGATGTCCGTGAAATTTTGTATGTACGCTTAGAATAGTGGCACGCACGGAATCAAAAAGAAATTTTACAAAAAGTTGCATTTGTGAAAATATCGTACATTTCATGGGCATAATGCAACACTTAGGCTCGAACAATTTTAAAATGTAATTTTCTCCGGCTCTATGTCACCTATGTGTCTGAAATTTTGTATGTACGCTTAGAAAATATAATACTTTTCATGGGCATAATGCAACACTTGGGCTCGAACAATTTTAAAATGTAATTTTCTCCGGCCCTATGCTAGGGATGTGCCTGAAATTTTTTATGTACGCTTAGAATAGTGGCCCGCACGGGAATCAATAAGAAATTGTGCAAAAAGTTGCATTTGGGAAAATATCATACTTTTCATGGGCATAATGCAACACTTGGGCTCGAACAATTTTAAAATGTAATTTTCTCCGGCCCTATGTCACCGATGTGTCTGAAATTTTGTATGTACTCTTAGAATAGTGGCCTGCACGATAATCAGAAAGAAATTTTGCAAAAAGTTGCATTTGGGAATATATCATACTTTTCATGGGCATAATGCAACACTTGGGCTCGAACAATTTTAAAATGTAATTTTCTCCGGCCCTATGCTACCGATGTGCCTGAAATTTTGTTTGTACGCTTAGAATAGTGGCCTGCACGGGAATCAAAAAGAAATTTTGCAAAGAGTTGCATTTGGGAATATATCATACTTTTCATGGGCATAATGCAACACTTGGGCTCGAAAAATTTTAAAATGTAATTTTCTCCGGCCTTATGTCACCGATGTGTCTGAAATTTTGTATGTACGCTTTCAATAGTGGCCTGCACGGGAATCAAAAAGAAATTTTGCAAAAAGTTGCATTTGTGAAAATATCATACTTTTCATGGGCATAATGCAACACTTGGGCTCGAACAATTTTAAATTTTAATTTTCTCCGGCCCTATGCTACCGATGTGCCTGAAATTTTGTATGTACGCTTAGAATAGTGGCCTGCACGGGAATCAAAAAGAAATTTTGCAAAGAGTTGCATTTGGGAATATATCATACTTTTCATGGGCATAATGCAACACTTGGGCTCGAACAATTTTAAAATGTAATTTTCTCCGGCCCTATGCTACCGATGTGCCTGAAATTTTGTTTGTACGCTTAGAATAGTGGCCCGCACGGGAATCAATATGAAATTTTGCATAAAGTTGCATTTGGGAAATATCATACTTTTCATGGGCATAATGCAACACTTGGGCTCGAACAGTTTTAAAATGTAATTTTCTCCGGCCCTATGCTACCGATGTGCCTGAAATTTTGTATGTACGCTTAGAATAGTGGCCTGCACGGGAATCAAAAAGAAATTTTGCATAAAGTTGCATTTGGGAAATATCATACTTTTCATGGGCATAATGCAACACTTGGGCTCGAACAATTTTAAAATGTAATTTTCTCCGGCCCTATGCTAGGGATGTCCGTGAAATTTTGTATGTACGCTTAGAATAGTGGCACGCACGGAATCAAAAAGAAATTTTACAAAAAGTTGCATTTGTGAAAATATCGTACTTTTCATGGGCATAATGCAACACTTAGGCTCGAACAATTTTAAAATGTAATTTTCTCCGGCTCTATGTCACTTATGTGTCTGAAATTTTGTATGTACGCTTAGAAAATATAATACTTTTCATGGGCATATTGCAACACTTGGGCTCGAACAATTTTAAAATGTAATTTTCTCCGGCCCTATGCTAGGGATGTGCCTGAAATTTTTTATGTACGCTTAGAATAGTGGCCCGCACGGGAATCAATAAGAAATTTTGCAAAAAGTTGCATTTGGGAAAATATCATACTTTTCATGGGCATAATGCAACACTTGGGCTCGAACAATTTTAAAATGTAATTTTCTCCGGCCCTATGTCACCGATGTGTCTTAAATTTTGTATGTACTCTTAGAGTAGTGGCCTGCACGATAATCAAAAAGAAATTTTGCAAAAAGTTGCATTTGGGAAAATATCGTGCTTTTCATTGGCAAAATGCAACACTTGGGCTCGAACAATTTTAAAATGTAATTTTCTCCGGCCCTATGCTAGGGATGTCCGTGAAATTTTGATTGTACGCTTAGAATAGTGGCACGCACGGAATCAAAAAGAAATTTTACAAAAAAGTTGCATTTGTGAAAATATCGTACTTTTCATGGGCATAATGCAACACTTAGGCTCGAACAATTTAAAAATGTAATTTTATCCGGCCCTATGTCACCGATGTGTCTGAAATTTTGTATGTACTCTTAGAATAGTGGCCTGCACGATAATCAGAAAGAAATTTTGCAAAAAGTTGCATTTGGGAATATATCATACTTTTCATGGGCATAATGCAACACTTGGGCTCGAACAATTTTAAAATGTAATTTTCTCCGGCCCTATGCTACCGATGTGCCTGAAATTTTGTTTGTACGCTTAGAATAGTGGCCTGCACGGGAATCAAAAAGAAATTTTGCAAAGAGTTGCATTTGGGAATATATCATACTTTTCATGGGCATAATGCAACACTTGGGCTCGAAAAATTTTAAAATGTAATTTTCTCCGGCCTTATGTCACCGATGTGTCTGAAATTTTGTATGTACGCTTAGAATAGTGGCCTGCACGGGAATCAAAAAGAAATTTTGCAAAAAGTTGCATTTGGGAAAATATCATACTTTTCATGGGCATAATGCAACACTTGGGCTCGAACAATTTTAAATTTTAATTTTCTCCGGCCCTATGCTACCGATGTGCCTGAAATTTTGTATGTACGCTTAGAATAGTGGCCTGCACGGGAATCAAAAAGAAATTTTGCAAAGAGTTGCATTTGGGAATATATCATACTTTTCATGGGCATAATGCAACACTTGGGCTCGAACAATTTTAAAATGTAATTTTCTCCGGCCCTATGCTACCGATGTGCCTGAAATTTTGTTTGTACGCTTAGAATAGTGGCCTGCACGGGAATCAAAAAGAAATTTTGCAAAAAGTTGCATTTGGGAAAATATCATACTTTTCATGGGCACCTTGCAACACTTGGGCTCGAACAATTTTAAAATGTAATTTTCTCCGGCCCTATGCTACCGATGTGCCTGAAATTTTGTATGTACGCTTAGAATAGTGGCCTGCACGTGAATCAAAAAGAAAGTTTGCAAAAAGTTGCATTTGGGAAAATATCATACTTTTCATGGGCATAATGCAACGCTTGGGCTCGAACAATTTTAAAATGTAATTTTCTCCGGCCCTATGCTACCGATGTGCCTGAAATTTTGTTTGTACGCTTAGAATAGTGGCCTGCACGGGAATCAAAAAGAAATTTTGCAAAAAGTTGCATTTGGGAATATATCATACTTTTCATGGGCATAATGCAGCACTTGGGCTCGAACAATTTTAAAATGTAATTTTCTCCGGCCCTATGCTACCGATGTGCCTGAAATTTTGTTTGTACGCTTAGAATAGTGGCCTGCACGGGAATCAAAAAGAAATTTTGCAAAAAGTTGCATTTGGGAAAATATCATACTTTTCATGGGCATAATGCAACGCTTGGGCTCGAACAATTTTAAAATGTAATTTTCTCCGGCCCTATGCTACCGATGTGCCTGAAATTTTGTTTGTACGCTTAGAATAGTGGCCTGCACGGGAATCAAAAAGAAATTTTGCAAAAAGTTGCATTTGGGAATATATCATACTTTTCATGGGCATAATGCAACACTTGGGCTCGAACAATTTTAAAATGTAATTTTCTCCGGCCCTATGATACCGATGTGCCTGAAATTTTGTATGTACGCTTAGAATAGTGGCCTGCACGGGAATCAAAAAGAAATTTTGCAAAAAGTTGCATTTGGGAATATATCATACTTTTCATGGGCATAATGCAACACTTGGGCTCGAACAATTTTAAAATGTAATTTTCTCCGGCCCTATGCTACCGATGTGCCTGAAATTTTGTTTGTACGCTTAGAATAGTGGCCTGCACGGGAATCAAAAAGAAATTTTGCAAAAAGTTGCATTTGGGAATATATCATACTTTTCATGGGCATAATGCAACACTTGGGCTCGAACAATTTTAAAATGTAATTTTCTCCGGCCCTATGCTACCGATGTGCCTGAAATTTTGTTTGTACGCTTAGAATAGTGGCCTGCACGGGAATCAAAAAGAAATTTTGCAAAGAGTTGCATTTGGGAATATATCATACTTTTCATGGGCATAATGCAACACTTGGGCTCGAACAGTTTTAAAATGTAATTTTCTCCGGCCCTATGCTACCGATGTGCCTGAAATTTTGTTTGTACGCTTAGAATACTGGCCTGCACGGGAATCAAAAAGAAATTTTGCAAAAAGTTGCATTTGGGAATATATCATACTTTTCATGGGCATAATGCAACACTTGGGCTCGAACGATTTTAAAATGTAATTTTCTCCGGCCCTATGATACCGATGTGCCTGAAATTTTGTTTGTACGCTTAGAATAGTGGCCTGCACGGGAATCAAAAAGAAATTTTGCAAAAAGTTGCATTTGGGAATATATCATACTTTTCATGGGCATAATGCAACACTTGGGCTCGAACAATTTTAAAATGTAATTTTCTCCGGCCCTATGCTACCGATGTGCCTGAAATTTTGTTTGTACGCTTAGATGAGTGGCCTGCACGGGAATCAAAAAGAAATTTTGCAAAGAGTTGCATTTGGGAATATATCATACTTTTCATGGGCATAATGCAACACTTGGGCTCGAACAATTTTAAATTTTAATTTTCTCCGGCCCTATGCTACCGATGTGCCTGAAATTTTGTATGTACGCTTAGAATAGTGGCCTGCACGGGAATCAAAAGAAATTTTGCAAAAAGTTGCATTTGGGAATATATCATACTTTTCATGGGCATAATGCAACACTTGGGCTCGAACAATTTTAAAATGTAATTTTCTCCGGCCCTATGTCACCGATGTGTCTGAAATTTTGTATGTACTCTTAGAATAGTGGCCTGCACGATAATCAGAAAGAAAATTTGCAAAAAGTTGCATTTGGGAATATATCATACTTTTCATGGGCATAATGCAACACTTGGGCTCGAACAATTTTAAAATGTAATTTTCTCCGGCCCTATGCTACCGATGTGCCTGAAATTTTGTTTGTACGCTTAGAATAGTGGCCTGCACGGGAATCAAAAAGAAATTTTGCAAAGAGTTGCATTTGGGAATATATCATACTTTTCATGGGCATAATGCAACACTTGGGCTCGAAAAATTTTAAAATGTAATTTTCTCCGGCCTTATGTCACCGATGTGTCTGAAATTTTGTATGTACGCTTAGAATAGTGGCCTGCACGGGAATCAAAAAGAAATTTTGCAAAAAGTTGCATTTGTGAAAATATCATACTTTTCATGGGCATAATGCAACACTTGGGCTCGAACAATTTTAAATTTTAATTTTCTCCGGCCCTATGCTACCGATGTGCCTGAAATTTTGTATGTACGCTTAGAATAGTGGCCTGCACGGGAATCAAAAAGAAATTTTGCAAAGAGTTGCATTTGGGAATATATCATACTTTTCATGGGCATAATGCAACACTTGGGCTCGAACAATTTTAAAATGTAATTTTCTCCGGCCCTATGCTACCGATGTGCCTGAAATTTTGTTTGTACGCTTAGAATAGTGGCCCGCACGGGAATCAATATGAAATTTTGCATAAAGTTGCATTTGGGAAATATCATACTTTTCATGGGCATAATGCAACACTTGGGCTCGAACAGTTTTAAAATGTAATTTTCTCCGGCCCTATGCTACCGATGTGCCTGAAATTTTGTATGTACGCTTAGAATAGTGGCCTGCACGGGAATCAAAAAGAAATTTTGCATAAAGTTGCATTTGGGAAATATCATACTTTTCATGGGCATAATGCAACACTTGGGCTCGAACAATTTTAAAATGTAATTTTCTCCGGCCCTATGCTAGGGATGTCCGTGAAATTTTGTATGTACGCTTAGAATAGTGGCACGCACGGAATCAAAAAGAAATTTTACAAAAAGTTGCATTTGTGAAAATATCGTACTTTTCATGGGCATAATGCAACACTTAGGCTCGAACAATTTTAAAATGTAATTTTCTCCGGCTCTATGTCACCTATGTGTCTGAAATTTTGTATGTACGCTTAGAAAATATAATACTTTTCATGGGCATATTGCAACACTTGGGCTCGAACAATTTTAAAATGTAATTTTCTCCGGCCCTATGCTAGGGATGTGCCTGAAATTTTTTATGTACGCTTAGAATAGTGGCCCGCACGGGAATCAATAAGAAATTTTGCAAAAAGTTGCATTTGGGAAAATATCATACTTTTCATGGGCATAATGCAACACTTGGGCTCGAACAATTTTAAAATGTAATTTTCTCCGGCCCTATGTCACCGATGTGTCTTAAATTTTGTATGTACTCTTAGAATAGTGGCCTGCACGATAATCAAAAAGAAATTTTGCAAAAAGTTGCATTTGGGAAAATATCGTGCTTTTCATTGGCAAAATGCAACACTTGGGCTCGAACAATTTTAAAATGTAATTTTCTCCGGCCCTATGCTAGGGATGTCCGTGAAATTTTGATTGTACGCTTAGAATAGTGGCACGCACGGAATCAAAAAGAAATTTTACAAAAAAGTTGCATTTGTGAAAATATCGTACTTTTCATGGGCATAATGCAACACTTAGGCTCGAACAATTTAAAAATGTAATTTTATCCGGCCCTATGTCACCGATGTGTCTGAAATTTAGTATGTACTCTTAGAATAGTGGCCTGCACGATAATCAGAAAGAAATTTTGCAAAAAGTTGCATTTGGGAATATATCATACTTTTCATGGGCATAATGCAACACTTGGGCTCGAACAATTTTAAAATGTAATTTTCTCCGGCCCTATGCTACCGATGTGCCTGAAATTTTGTTTGTACGCTTAGAATAGTGGCCTGCACGGGAATCAAAAAGAAATTTTGCAAAGAGTTGCATTTGGGAATATATCATACTTTTCATGGGCATAATGCAACACTTGGGCTCGAAAAATTTTAAAATGTAATTTTCTCCGGCCTTATGTCACCGATGTGTCTGAAATTTTGTATGTACGCTTAGAATAGTGGCCTGCACGGGAATCAAAAAGAAATTTTGCAAAAAGTTGCATTTGGGAAAATATCATACTTTTCATGGGCATAATGCAACACTTGGGCTCGAACAATTTTAAATTTTAATTTTCTCCGGCCCTATGCTACCGATGTGCCTGAAATTTTGTATGTACGCTTAGAATAGTGGCCTGCACGGGAATCAAAAAGAAATTTTGCAAAGAGTTGCATTTGGGAATATATCATACTTTTCATGGGCATAATGCAACACTTGGGCTCGAACAATTTTAAAATGTAATTTTCTCCGGCCCTATGCTACCGATGTGCCTGAAATTTTGTTTGTACGCTTAGAATAGTGGCCTGCACGGGAATCAAAAAGAAATTTTGCAAAAAGTTGCATTTGGGAAAATATCATACTTTTCATGGGCACCTTGCAACACTTGGGCTCGAACAATTTTAAAATGTAATTTTCTCCGGCCCTATGCTACCGATGTGCCTGAAATTTTGTATGTACGCTTAGAATAGTGGCCTGCACGTGAATCAAAAAGAAAGTTTGCAAAAAGTTGCATTTGGGAAAATATCATACTTTTCATGGGCATAATGCAACGCTTGGGCTCGAACAATTTTAAAATGTAATTTTCTCCGGCCCTATGCTACCGATGTGCCTGAAATTTTGTTTGTACGCTTAGAATAGTGGCCTGCACGGGAATCAAAAAGAAATTTTGCAAAAAGTTGCATTTGGGAATATATCATACTTTTCATGGGCATAATGCAGCACTTGGGCTCGAACAATTTTAAAATGTAATTTTCTCCGGCCCTATGCTACCGATGTGCCTGAAATTTTGTTTGTACGCTTAGAATAGTGGCCTGCACGGGAATCAAAAAGAAATTTTGCAAAAAGTTGCATTTGGGAAAATATCATACTTTTCATGGGCATAATGCAACGCTTGGGCTCGAACAATTTTAAAATGTAATTTTCTCCGGCCCTATGCTACCGATGTGCCTGAAATTTTGTTTGTACGCTTAGAATAGTGGCCTGCACGGGAATCAAAAAGAAATTTTGCAAAAAGTTGCATTTGGGAATATATCATACTTTTCATGGGCATAATGCAACACTTGGGCTCGAACAATTTTAAAATGTAATTTTCTCCGGCCCTATGATACCGATGTGCCTGAAATTTTGTATGTACGCTTAGAATAGTGGCCTGCACGGGAATCAAAAAGAAATTTTGCAAAAAGTTGCATTTGGGAATATATCATACTTTTCATGGGCATAATGCAACACTTGGGCTCGAACAATTTTAAAATGTAATTTTCTCCGGCCCTATGCTACCGATGTGCCTGAAATTTTGTTTGTACGCTTAGAATAGTGGCCTGCACGGGAATCAAAAAGAAATTTTGCAAAAAGTTGCATTTGGGAATATATCATACTTTTCATGGGCATAATGCAACACTTGGGCTCGAACAATTTTAAAATGTAATTTTCTCCGGCCCTATGCTACCGATGTGCCTGAAATTTTGTTTGTACGCTTAGAATAGTGGCCTGCACGGGAATCAAAAAGAAATTTTGCAAAGAGTTGCATTTGGGAATATATCATACTTTTCATGGGCATAATGCAACACTTGGGCTCGAACAGTTTTAAAATGTAATTTTCTCCGGCCCTATGCTACCGATGTGCCTGAAATTTTGTTTGTACGCTTAGAATACTGGCCTGCACGGGAATCAAAAAGAAATTTTGCAAAAAGTTGCATTTGGGAATATATCATACTTTTCATGGGCATAATGCAACACTTGGGCTCGAACGATTTTAAAATGTAATTTTCTCCGGCCCTATGATACCGATGTGCCTGAAATTTTGTTTGTACGCTTAGAATAGTGGCCTGCACGGGAATCAAAAAGAAATTTTGCAAAAAGTTGCATTTGGGAATATATCATACTTTTCATGGGCATAATGCAACACTTGGGCTCGAACAATTTTAAAATGTAATTTTCTCCGGCCCTATGCTACCGATGTGCCTGAAATTTTGTTTGTACGCTTAGATGAGTGGCCTGCACGGGAATCAAAAAGAAATTTTGCAAAGAGTTGCATTTGGGAATATATCATACTTTTCATGGGCATAATGCAACACTTGGGCTCGAACAATTTTAAATTTTAATTTTCTCCGGCCCTATGCTACCGATGTGCCTGAAATTTTGTATGTACGCTTAGAATAGTGGCCTGCACGGGAATCAAAAAGAAATTTTGCAAAAAGTTGCATTTGGGAAAATATCATACTTTTCATGGGCATAATGCAACGCTTGGGCTCGAACAATTTTAAAATGTAATTTTCTCCGGCCCTATGCTACCGATGTGCCTGAAATTTTGTTTGTACGCTTAGAATAGTGGCCTGCACGGGAATCAAAAAGAAATTTTGCAAAAAGTTGCATTTGGGAATATATCATACTTTTCATGGGCATAATGCAACACTTGGGCTCGAACAATTTTAAAATGTAATTTTCTCCGGCCCTATGCTACCGATGTGCCTGAAATTTTGTTTGTACGCTTAGATGAGTGGCCTGCACGGGAATCAAAAAGAAATTTTGCAAAGAGTTGCATTTGGGAATATATCATACTTTTCATGGGCATAATGCAACACTTGGGCTCGAACAATTTTAAATTTTAATTTTCTCCGGCCCTATGCTACCGATGTGCCTGAAATTTTGTATGTACGCTTAGAATAGTGGCCTGCACGGGAATCAAGAACAAATTTTGCATAAAGTTGCAGTTGGGAAATTTTATACTTTTCATGGGCATAATGCAACGCTTGGGCTCGAACAATTTTAAAATGTAATTTTCTCCGGCCCTATGCGACCGATGTGCCTGAAATTTTGTTTGTACGCTTAGAATAGTGGCCTGCACGGGAATCAAAAAGAAATTTTGCAAAGAGTTGCATTTGGGAATATATCATACTTTTCATGGGCATAATGCAACACTTGGGCTCGAACAATTTTAAATTTTAATTTTCTCCGGCCCTATGCTACCGATGTGCCTGAAATTTTGTATGTACGCTTAGAATAGTGGCCTGCACGGGAATCAAAAAGAAATTTTGCAAAAAGTTGCATTTGGGAAAATATCATACTTTTCATGGGCATAATGCAACGCTTGGGCTCGAACAATTTTAAAATGTAATTTTCTCCGGCCCTATGCTACCGATGTGCCTGAAATTTTGTTTGTACGCTTAGAATAGTGGCCTGCACGGGAATCAAAAAGAAATTTTGCAAAAAGTTGCATTTGGGCATATATAATACTTTTCATGGGCATAATGTAACACTTGGGCTCGAACAGTTTTAAAATGTAATTTTCTCGGGCCCTATGCTACCGATGTGCCTGAAATTTTGTATGTACGCTTAGAATAGTGGCCTGCACGGGAATCAAAAAGAAATTTTGCAAAAAGTTGCATTTGGGCATATATAATACTTTTCATGGGCATAATGTAACACTTGGGCTCGAACAGTTTTAAAATGTAATTTTCTCCGGCCCTATGCTACCGATGTGCCTGAAATTTTGTCTGTACGCTTAGAATAGTGGCCTTCACGGGAATCAAGAACAAATTTTGCATAAAGTTGCATTTGGGAAATATCATACTTTTCATGGGCATAATGTAACACTTCGGCTCGAACAATTTTAAAATGTAATTTTCTCCGGCCCTATGCTACCGATGTGCCTGAAATTTTGTTTGTACGCTTAGAATAGTGGCCTGCACGGGAATCAAAATGAAATTTTGCAAAAAGTTGCATTTGGGAAAATATCATTCTTTTCATGGGCATATTGCAACACTTGGGCTCGAACAATTTTAAAATGTAATTTTCTCCGGCCCTATGCTACCGATGTGCCTGAAATTTTGTTTGTACGCTTAGAATAGTGGCCTGCACGGGAATCAAGAAGAAATTTTGCAAAAAGTTGCATTTGGGAATATATCATACTTTTCATGGGCATAATGCAACACATGGGCTCGAACAATTTTAAAATGTAATTTTCTCCGGCCCTATGCTACCGATGTGCCTGAAATTTTGTTTGTACGCTTAGAATAGTGGCCTGCACGGGAATCAAAAAGAAATTTTGCAAAAAGTTGCATTTGGGAATATATCATACTTTTCATGGGCATAATGCAACACTTGGGCTCGAACAATTTTCAAATGTAATTTTCTCCGGCCCTATGCTACCGATGTGCCTGAAATTTTTTATGTACGCTTAGAATAGTGGCCCGCACGGGAATCAATAAGAAATTGTGCAAAAAGTTGCATTTGGGAAAATATCATACTTTTCATGGGCATAATGCAACACTTGGGCTCGAACAATTTTAAAATGTAATTTTCTCCGGCCCTATGTCACCGATGTGTCTGAAATTTTGTATGTACTCTTAGAATAGTGGCCTGCACGATAATCAGAAAGAAATTTTGCAAAAAGTTGCATTTGGGAATATATCATACTTTTCATGGGCATAATGCAACACTTGGGCTCGAACAATTTTAAAATGTAATTTTCTCCGGCCCTATGCTACCGATGTGCCTGAAATTTTGTTTGTACGCTTAGAATAGTGGCCTGCACGGGAATCAAAAAGAAATTTTGCAAAGAGTTGCATTTGGGAATATATCATACTTTTCATGGGCATAATGCAACACTTGGGCTCGAAAAATTTTAAAATGTAATTTTCTCCGGCCTTATGTCACCGATGTGTCTGAAATTTTGTATGTACGCTTTCAATAGTGGCCTGCACGGGAATCAAAAAGAAATTTTGCAAAAAGTTGCATTTGTGAAAATATCATACTTTTCATGGGCATAATGCAACACTTGGGCTCGAACAATTTTAAATTTTAATTTTCTCCGGCCCTATGCTACCGATGTGCCTGAAATTTTGTATGTACGCTTAGAATAGTGGCCTGCACGGGAATCAAAAAGAAATTTTGCAAAGAGTTGCATTTGGGAATATATCATACTTTTCATGGGCATAATGCAACACTTGGGCTCGAACAATTTTAAAATGTAATTTTCTCCGGCCCTATGCTACCGATGTGCCTGAAATTTTGTTTGTACGCTTAGAATAGTGGCCCGCACGGGAATCAATATGAAATTTTGCATAAAGTTGCATTTGGGAAATATCATACTTTTCATGGGCATAATGCAACACTTGGGCTCGAACAGTTTTAAAATGTAATTTTCTCCGGCCCTATGCTACCGATGTGCCTGAAATTTTGTATGTACGCTTAGAATAGTGGCCTGCACGGGAATCAAAAAGAAATTTTGCATAAAGTTGCATTTGGGAAATATCATACTTTTCATGGGCATAATGCAACACTTGGGCTCGAACAATTTTAAAATGTAATTTTCTCCGGCCCTATGCTAGGGATGTCCGTGAAATTTTGTATGTACGCTTAGAATAGTGGCACGCACGGAATCAAAAAGAAATTTTACAAAAAGTTGCATTTGTGAAAATATCGTACTTTTCATGGGCATAATGCAACACTTAGGCTCGAACAATTTTAAAATGTAATTTTCTCCGGCTCTATGTCACCTATGTGTCTGAAATTTTGTATGTACGCTTAGAAAATATAATACTTTTCATGGGCATATTGCAACACTTGGGCTCGAACAATTTTAAAATGTAATTTTCTCCGGCCCTATGCTAGGGTTGTGCCTGAAATTTTTTATGTACGCTTAGAATAGTGGCCCGCACGGGAATCAATAAGAAATTTTGCAAAAAGTTGCATTTGGGAAAATATCATACTTTTCATGGGCATAATGCAACACTTGGGCTCGAACAATTTTAAAATGTAATTTTCTCCGGCCCTATGTCACCGATGTGTCTTAAATTTTGTATGTACTCTTAGAGTAGTGGCCTGCACGATAATCAAAAAGAAATTTTGCAAAAAGTTGCATTTGGGAAAATATCGTGCTTTTCATTGGCAAAATGCAACACTTGGGCTCGAACAATTTTAAAATGTAATTTTCTCCGGCCCTATGCTAGGGATGTCCGTGAAATTTTGATTGTACGCTTAGAATAGTGGCACGCACGGAATCAAAAAGAAATTTTACAAAAAAGTTGCATTTGTGAAAATATCGTACTTTTCATGGGCATAATGCAACACTTAGGCTCGAACAATTTAAAAATGTAATTTTATCCGGCCCTATGTCACCGATGTGTCTGAAATTTTGTATGTACTCTTAGAATAGTGGCCTGCACGATAATCAGAAAGAAATTTTGCAAAAAGTTGCATTTGGGAATATATCATACTTTTCATGGGCATAATGCAACACTTGGGCTCGAACAATTTTAAAATGTAATTTTCTCCGGCCCTATGCTACCGATGTGCCTGAAATTTTGTTTGTACGCTTAGAATAGTGGCCTGCACGGGAATCAAAAAGAAATTTTGCAAAGAGTTGCATTTGGGAATATATCATACTTTTCATGGGCATAATGCAACACTTGGGCTCGAAAAATTTTAAAATGTAATTTTCTCCGGCCTTATGTCACCGATGTGTCTGAAATTTTGTATGTACGCTTAGAATAGTGGCCTGCACGGGAATCAAAAAGAAATTTTGCAAAAAGTTGCATTTGGGAAAATATCATACTTTTCATGGGCATAATGCAACACTTGGGCTCGAACAATTTTAAATTTTAATTTTCTCCGGCCCTATGCTACCGATGTGCCTGAAATTTTGTATGTACGCTTAGAATAGTGGCCTGCACGGGAATCAAAAAGAAATTTTGCAAAGAGTTGCATTTGGGAATATATCATACTTTTCATGGGCATAATGCAACACTTGGGCTCGAACAATTTTAAAATGTAATTTTCTCCGGCCCTATGCTACCGATGTGCCTGAAATTTTGTTTGTACGCTTAGAATAGTGGCCTGCACGGGAATCAAAAAGAAATTTTGCAAAAAGTTGCATTTGGGAAAATATCATACTTTTCATGGGCACCTTGCAACACTTGGGCTCGAACAATTTTAAAATGTAATTTTCTCCGGCCCTATGCTACCGATGTGCCTGAAATTTTGTATGTACGCTTAGAATAGTGGCCTGCACGTGAATCAAAAAGAAAGTTTGCAAAAAGTTGCATTTGGGAAAATATCATACTTTTCATGGGCATAATGCAACGCTTGGGCTCGAACAATTTTAAAATGTAATTTTCTCCGGCCCTATGCTACCGATGTGCCTGAAATTTTGTTTGTACGCTTAGAATAGTGGCCTGCACGGGAATCAAAAAGAAATTTTGCAAAAAGTTGCATTTGGGAATATATCATACTTTTCATGGGCATAATGCAGCACTTGGGCTCGAACAATTTTAAAATGTAATTTTCTCCGGCCCTATGCTACCGATGTGCCTGAAATTTTGTTTGTACGCTTAGAATAGTGGCCTGCACGGGAATCAAAAAGAAATTTTGCAAAAAGTTGCATTTGGGAAAATATCATACTTTTCATGGGCATAATGCAACGCTTGGGCTCGAACAATTTTAAAATGTAATTTTCTCCGGCCCTATGCTACCGATGTGCCTGAAATTTTGTTTGTACGCTTAGAATAGTGGCCTGCACGGGAATCAAAAAGAAATTTTGCAAAAAGTTGCATTTGGGAATATATCATACTTTTCATGGGCATAATGCAACACTTGGGCTCGAACAATTTTAAAATGTAATTTTCTCCGGCCCTATGATACCGATGTGCCTGAAATTTTGTATGTACGCTTAGAATAGTGGCCTGCACGGGAATCAAAAAGAAATTTTGCAAAAAGTTGCATTTGGGAATATATCATACTTTTCATGGGCATAATGCAACACTTGGGCTCGAACAATTTTAAAATGTAATTTTCTCCGGCCCTATGCTACCGATGTGCCTGAAATTTTGTTTGTACGCTTAGAATAGTGGCCTGCACGGGAATCAAAAAGAAATTTTGCAAAAAGTTGCATTTGGGAATATATCATACTTTTCATGGGCATAATGCAACACTTGGGCTCGAACAATTTTAAAATGTAATTTTCTCCGGCCCTATGCTACCGATGTGCCTGAAATTTTGTTTGTACGCTTAGAATAGTGGCCTGCACGGGAATCAAAAAGAAATTTTGCAAAGAGTTGCATTTGGGAATATATCATACTTTTCATGGGCATAATGCAACACTTGGGCTCGAACAGTTTTAAAATGTAATTTTCTCCGGCCCTATGCTACCGATGTGCCTGAAATTTTGTTTGTACGCTTAGAATACTGGCCTGCACGGGAATCAAAAAGAAATTTTGCAAAAAGTTGCATTTGGGAATATATCATACTTTTCATGGGCATAATGCAACACTTGGGCTCGAACGATTTTAAAATGTAATTTTCTCCGGCCCTATGATACCGATGTGCCTGAAATTTTGTTTGTACGCTTAGAATAGTGGCCTGCACGGGAATCAAAAAGAAATTTTGCAAAAAGTTGCATTTGGGAATATATCATACTTTTCATGGGCATAATGCAACACTTGGGCTCGAACAATTTTAAAATGTAATTTTCTCCGGCCCTATGCTACCGATGTGCCTGAAATTTTGTTTGTACGCTTAGATGAGTGGCCTGCACGGGAATCAAAAAGAAATTTTGCAAAGAGTTGCATTTGGGAATATATCATACTTTTCATGGGCATAATGCAACACTTGGGCTCGAACAATTTTAAATTTTAATTTTCTCCGGCCCTATGCTACCGATGTGCCTGAAATTTTGTATGTACGCTTAGAATAGTGGCCTGCACGGGAATCAAAAAGAAATTTTGCAAAAAGTTGCATTTGGGAATATATCATACTTTTCATGGGCATAATGCAACACTTGGGCTCGAACAATTTTAAAATGTAATTTTCTCCGGCCCTATGTCACCGATGTGTCTGAAATTTTGTATGTACTCTTAGAATAGTGGCCTGCACGATAATCAGAAAGAAAATTTGCAAAAAGTTGCATTTGGGAATATATCATACTTTTCATGGGCATAATGCAACACTTGGGCTCGAACAATTTTAAAATGTAATTTTCTCCGGCCCTATGCTACCGATGTGCCTGAAATTTTGTTTGTACGCTTAGAATAGTGGCCTGCACGGGAATCAAAAAGAAATTTTGCAAAGAGTTGCATTTGGGAATATATCATACTTTTCATGGGCATAATGCAACACTTGGGCTCGAAAAATTTTAAAATGTAATTTTCTCCGGCCTTATGTCACCGATGTGTCTGAAATTTTGTATGTACGCTTAGAATAGTGGCCTGCACGGGAATCAAAAAGAAATTTTGCAAAAAGTTGCATTTGTGAAAATATCATACTTTTCATGGGCATAATGCAACACTTGGGCTCGAACAATTTTAAATTTTAATTTTCTCCGGCCCTATGCTACCGATGTGCCTGAAATTTTGTATGTACGCTTAGAATAGTGGCCTGCACGGGAATCAAAAAGAAATTTTGCAAAGAGTTGCATTTGGGAATATATCATACTTTTCATGGGCATAATGCAACACTTGGGCTCGAACAATTTTAAAATGTAATTTTCTCCGGCCCTATGCTACCGATGTGCCTGAAATTTTGTTTGTACGCTTAGAATAGTGGCCCGCACGGGAATCAATATGAAATTTTGCATAAAGTTGCATTTGGGAAATATCATACTTTTCATGGGCATAATGCAACACTTGGGCTCGAACAGTTTTAAAATGTAATTTTCTCCGGCCCTATGCTACCGATGTGCCTGAAATTTTGTATGTACGCTTAGAATAGTGGCCTGCACGGGAATCAAAAAGAAATTTTGCATAAAGTTGCATTTGGGAAATATCATACTTTTCATGGGCATAATGCAACACTTGGGCTCGAACAATTTTAAAATGTAATTTTCTCCGGCCCTATGCTAGGGATGTCCGTGAAATTTTGTATGTACGCTTAGAATAGTGGCACGCACGGAATCAAAAAGAAATTTTACAAAAAGTTGCATTTGTGAAAATATCGTACTTTTCATGGGCATAATGCAACACTTAGGCTCGAACAATTTTAAAATGTAATTTTCTCCGGCTCTATGTCACCTATGTGTCTGAAATTTTGTATGTACGCTTAGAAAATATAATACTTTTCATGGGCATATTGCAACACTTGGGCTCGAACAATTTTAAAATGTAATTTTCTCCGGCCCTATGCTAGGGATGTGCCTGAAATTTTTTATGTACGCTTAGAATAGTGGCCCGCACGGGAATCAATAAGAAATTTTGCAAAAAGTTGCATTTGGGAAAATATCATACTTTTCATGGGCATAATGCAACACTTGGGCTCGAACAATTTTAAAATGTAATTTTCTCCGGCCCTATGTCACCGATGTGTCTTAAATTTTGTATGTACTCTTAGAATAGTGGCCTGCACGATAATCAAAAAGAAATTTTGCAAAAAGTTGCATTTGGGAAAATATCGTGCTTTTCATTGGCAAAATGCAACACTTGGGCTCGAACAATTTTAAAATGTAATTTTCTCCGGCCCTATGCTAGGGATGTCCGTGAAATTTTGATTGTACGCTTAGAATAGTGGCACGCACGGAATCAAAAAGAAATTTTACAAAAAAGTTGCATTTGTGAAAATATCGTACTTTTCATGGGCATAATGCAACACTTAGGCTCGAACAATTTAAAAATGTAATTTTATCCGGCCCTATGTCACCGATGTGTCTGAAATTTAGTATGTACTCTTAGAATAGTGGCCTGCACGATAATCAGAAAGAAATTTTGCAAAAAGTTGCATTTGGGAATATATCATACTTTTCATGGGCATAATGCAACACTTGGGCTCGAACAATTTTAAAATGTAATTTTCTCCGGCCCTATGCTACCGATGTGCCTGAAATTTTGTTTGTACGCTTAGAATAGTGGCCTGCACGGGAATCAAAAAGAAATTTTGCAAAGAGTTGCATTTGGGAATATATCATACTTTTCATGGGCATAATGCAACACTTGGGCTCGAAAAATTTTAAAATGTAATTTTCTCCGGCCTTATGTCACCGATGTGTCTGAAATTTTGTATGTACGCTTAGAATAGTGGCCTGCACGGGAATCAAAAAGAAATTTTGCAAAAAGTTGCATTTGGGAAAATATCATACTTTTCATGGGCATAATGCAACACTTGGGCTCGAACAATTTTAAATTTTAATTTTCTCCGGCCCTATGCTACCGATGTGCCTGAAATTTTGTATGTACGCTTAGAATAGTGGCCTGCACGGGAATCAAAAAGAAATTTTGCAAAGAGTTGCATTTGGGAATATATCATACTTTTCATGGGCATAATGCAACACTTGGGCTCGAACAATTTTAAAATGTAATTTTCTCCGGCCCTATGCTACCGATGTGCCTGAAATTTTGTTTGTACGCTTAGAATAGTGGCCTGCACGGGAATCAAAAAGAAATTTTGCAAAAAGTTGCATTTGGGAAAATATCATACTTTTCATGGGCACCTTGCAACACTTGGGCTCGAACAATTTTAAAATGTAATTTTCTCCGGCCCTATGCTACCGATGTGCCTGAAATTTTGTATGTACGCTTAGAATAGTGGCCTGCACGTGAATCAAAAAGAAAGTTTGCAAAAAGTTGCATTTGGGAAAATATCATACTTTTCATGGGCATAATGCAACGCTTGGGCTCGAACAATTTTAAAATGTAATTTTCTCCGGCCCTATGCTACCGATGTGCCTGAAATTTTGTTTGTACGCTTAGAATAGTGGCCTGCACGGGAATCAAAAAGAAATTTTGCAAAAAGTTGCATTTGGGAATATATCATACTTTTCATGGGCATAATGCAGCACTTGGGCTCGAACAATTTTAAAATGTAATTTTCTCCGGCCCTATGCTACCGATGTGCCTGAAATTTTGTTTGTACGCTTAGAATAGTGGCCTGCACGGGAATCAAAAAGAAATTTTGCAAAAAGTTGCATTTGGGAAAATATCATACTTTTCATGGGCATAATGCAACGCTTGGGCTCGAACAATTTTAAAATGTAATTTTCTCCGGCCCTATGCTACCGATGTGCCTGAAATTTTGTTTGTACGCTTAGAATAGTGGCCTGCACGGGAATCAAAAAGAAATTTTGCAAAAAGTTGCATTTGGGAATATATCATACTTTTCATGGGCATAATGCAACACTTGGGCTCGAACAATTTTAAAATGTAATTTTCTCCGGCCCTATGATACCGATGTGCCTGAAATTTTGTATGTACGCTTAGAATAGTGGCCTGCACGGGAATCAAAAAGAAATTTTGCAAAAAGTTGCATTTGGGAATATATCATACTTTTCATGGGCATAATGCAACACTTGGGCTCGAACAATTTTAAAATGTAATTTTCTCCGGCCCTATGCTACCGATGTGCCTGAAATTTTGTTTGTACGCTTAGAATAGTGGCCTGCACGGGAATCAAAAAGAAATTTTGCAAAAAGTTGCATTTGGGAATATATCATACTTTTCATGGGCATAATGCAACACTTGGGCTCGAACAATTTTAAAATGTAATTTTCTCCGGCCCTATGCTACCGATGTGCCTGAAATTTTGTTTGTACGCTTAGAATAGTGGCCTGCACGGGAATCAAAAAGAAATTTTGCAAAGAGTTGCATTTGGGAATATATCATACTTTTCATGGGCATAATGCAACACTTGGGCTCGAACAGTTTTAAAATGTAATTTTCTCCGGCCCTATGCTACCGATGTGCCTGAAATTTTGTTTGTACGCTTAGAATACTGGCCTGCACGGGAATCAAAAAGAAATTTTGCAAAAAGTTGCATTTGGGAATATATCATACTTTTCATGGGCATAATGCAACACTTGGGCTCGAACGATTTTAAAATGTAATTTTCTCCGGCCCTATGATACCGATGTGCCTGAAATTTTGTTTGTACGCTTAGAATAGTGGCCTGCACGGGAATCAAAAAGAAATTTTGCAAAAAGTTGCATTTGGGAATATATCATACTTTTCATGGGCATAATGCAACACTTGGGCTCGAACAATTTTAAAATGTAATTTTCTCCGGCCCTATGCTACCGATGTGCCTGAAATTTTGTTTGTACGCTTAGATGAGTGGCCTGCACGGGAATCAAAAAGAAATTTTGCAAAGAGTTGCATTTGGGAATATATCATACTTTTCATGGGCATAATGCAACACTTGGGCTCGAACAATTTTAAATTTTAATTTTCTCCGGCCCTATGCTACCGATGTGCCTGAAATTTTGTATGTACGCTTAGAATAGTGGCCTGCACGGGAATCAAAAAGAAATTTTGCAAAAAGTTGCATTTGGGAAAATATCATACTTTTCATGGGCATAATGCAACGCTTGGGCTCGAACAATTTTAAAATGTAATTTTCTCCGGCCCTATGCTACCGATGTGCCTGAAATTTTGTTTGTACGCTTAGAATAGTGGCCTGCACGGGAATCAAAAAGAAATTTTGCAAAAAGTTGCATTTGGGAATATATCATACTTTTCATGGGCATAATGCAACACTTGGGCTCGAACAATTTTAAAATGTAATTTTCTCCGGCCCTATGCTACCGATGTGCCTGAAATTTTGTTTGTACGCTTAGATGAGTGGCCTGCACGGGAATCAAAAAGAAATTTTGCAAAAAGTTGCATTTGGGAAAATATCATACTTTTCATGGGCATAATGCAACACTTGGGCTCGAACAATTTTAAATTTTAATTTTCTCCGGCCCTATGCTACCGATGTGCCTGAAATTTTGTTTGTACGCTTAGATGAGTGGCCTGCACGGGAATCAAAAAGAAATTTTGCAAAGAGTTGCATTTGGGAATATATCATACTTTTCATGGGCATAATGCAACACTTGGGCTCGAACAATTTTAAATTTTAATTTTCTCCGGCCCTATGCTACCGATGTGCCTGAAATTTTGTATGTACGCTTAGAATAGTGGCCTGCACGGGAATCAAAAAGAAATTTTGCAAAAAGTTGCATTTGGGAAAATATCATACTTTTCATGGGCATAATGCAACGCTTGGGCTCGAACAATTTTAAAATGTAATTTTCTCCGGCCCTATGCTACCGATGTGCCTGAAATTTTGTTTGTACGCTTAGAATAGTGGCCTGCACGGGAATCAAAAAGAAATTTTGCAAAAAGTTGCATTTGGGAATATATCATACTTTTCATGGGCATAATGCAACACTTGGGCTCGAACAATTTTAAAATGTAATTTTCTCCGGCCCTATGCTACCGATGTGCCTGAAATTTTGTTTGTACGCTTAGAATAGTGGCCTGCACGGGAATCAAAAAGAAATTTTGCAAAAAGTTGCATTTGGGAATATATCATACTTTTCATGGGCATAATGCAACACTTGGGCTCGAACAATTTTAAAATGTAATTTTCTCCGGCCCTATGCTACCGATGTGCCTGAAATTTTGTTTGTACGCTTAGATGAGTGGCCTGCACGGGAATCAAAAAGAAATTTTGCAAAGAGTTGCATTTGGGAATATATCATACTTTTCATGGGCATAATGCAACACTTGGGCTCGAACAATTTTAAATTTTAATTTTCTCCGGCCCTATGCTACCGATGTGCCTGAAATTTTGTATGTACGCTTAGAATAGTGGCCTGCACGGGAATCAAGAACAAATTTTGCATAAAGTTGCAGTTGGGAAATTTTATACTTTTCATGGGCATAATGCAACGCTTGGGCTCGAACAATTTTAAAATGTAATTTTCTCCGGCCCTATGCGACCGATGTGCCTGAAATTTTGTTTGTACGCTTAGAATAGTGGCCTGCACGGGAATCAAAAAGAAATTTTGCAAAGAGTTGCATTTGGGAATATATCATACTTTTCATGGGCATAATGCAACACTTGGGCTCGAACAATTTTAAATTTTAATTTTCTCCGGCCCTATGCTACCGATGTGCCTGAAATTTTGTATGTACGCTTAGAATAGTGGCCTGCACGGGAATCAAAAAGAAATTTTGCAAAAAGTTGCATTTGGGAAAATATCATACTTTTCATGGGCATAATGCAACGCTTGGGCTCGAACAATTTTAAAATGTAATTTTCTCCGGCCCTATGCTACCGATGTGCCTGAAATTTTGTTTGTACGCTTAGAATAGTGGCCTGCACGGGAATCAAAAAGAAATTTTGCAAAAAGTTGCATTTGGGCATATATAATACTTTTCATGGGCATAATGTAACACTTGGGCTCGAACAGTTTTAAAATGTAATTTTCTCGGGCCCTATGCTACCGATGTGCCTGAAATTTTGTATGTACGCTTAGAATAGTGGCCTGCACGGGAATCAAAAAGAAATTTTGCAAAAAGTTGCATTTGGGCATATATAATACTTTTCATGGGCATAATGTAACACTTGGGCTCGAACAGTTTTAAAATGTAATTTTCTCCGGCCCTATGCTACCGATGTGCCTGAAATTTTGTCTGTACGCTTAGAATAGTGGCCTTCACGGGAATCAAGAACAAATTTTGCATAAAGTTGCATTTGGGAAATATCATACTTTTCATGGGCATAATGTAACACTTCGGCTCGAACAATTTTAAAATGTAATTTTCTCCGGCCCTATGCTACCGATGTGCCTGAAATTTTGTTTGTACGCTTAGAATAGTGGCCTGCACGGGAATCAAAATGAAATTTTGCAAAAAGTTGCATTTGGGAAAATATCATTCTTTTCATGGGCATATTGCAACACTTGGGCTCGAACAATTTTAAAATGTAATTTTCTCCGGCCCTATGCTACCGATGTGCCTGAAATTTTGTTTGTACGCTTAGAATAGTGGCCTGCACGGGAATCAAGAAGAAATTTTGCAAAAAGTTGCATTTGGGAATATATCATACTTTTCATGGGCATAATGCAACACATGGGCTCGAACAATTTTAAAATGTAATTTTCTCCGGCCCTATGCTACCGATGTGCCTGAAATTTTGTTTGTACGCTTAGAATAGTGGCCTGCACGGGAATCAAAAAGAAATTTTGCAAAAAGTTGCATTTGGGAATATATCATACTTTTCATGGGCATAATGCAACACTTGGGCTCGAACAATTTTCAAATGTAATTTTCTCCGGCCCTATGCTACCGATGTGCCTGAAATTTTGTTTGTACGCTTAGAATAGTGGCCTGCACGGGAATCAAAAAGAAATTTTGCAAAAAGTTGCATTTGGGCATATATAATACTTTTCATGGGCATAATGTAACACTTGGGCTCGAACAGTTTTAAAATGTAATTTTCTCCGGCCCTATGCTACCGATGTGCCTGAAATTTTGTTTGTACGCTTAGAATAGTGGCCTGCACGGGAATCAAAAAGAAATTTTGCAAAAAGTTGCATTTGGGAATATATCATACTTTTCATGGGCATAATGCAACACTTGGGCTCGAACAATTTTAAAATGTAATTGTCTCCGGCCCTATGATACCGATGTGCCTGAAATTTTGTATGTACGCTTAGAATAGTGGCCTGCACGGGAATCAAAAAGAAATTTTGCAAATAGTTGCATTTGGGAAAATATCATACTTTTCATGGGCATAATGCAACGCTTGGGCTCGAACAATTTTAAAATGTAATTTTCTCCGGCCCTATGCTACCGATGTGCCTGAAATTTTGTTTGTACGCTTAGAATAGTGGCCTGCACGGGAATCAAAAAGAAATTTTGCAAAAAGTTGCATTTGGGCATATATAATACTTTTCATGGGCATAATGTAACACTTGGGCTCGAACAGTTTTAAAATGTAATTTTCTCGGGCCCTATGCTACCGATGTGCCTGAAATTTTGTATGTACGCTTAGAATAGTGGCCTGCACGGGAATCAAACAGAAATTTTGCATAAAGTTACATTTGGGAAATATTATACTTTTCATGGGCATAATGCAACGCTTGGGCTCGAACAATTTTAAAATGTAATTTTCTCCGGCCCTATGCTACCGATGTGCCTGAAATTTTGTTTGTACGCTTAGAATAGTGGCCTGCACGGGAATCAAAAAGAAATTTTGCAAAAAGTTGCATTTGGGAATATATCATACTTTTCATGGGCATAATGCAACACTTGGGCTCGAACAATTTTAAAATGTAATTTTCTCCGGCCCTATGCTACCGATGTGCCTGAAATTTTGTTTGTACGCTTAGAATAGTGGCCTGCACGGGAATCAAAAAGAAATTTTGCAAAAAGTTGCATTTGGGAATATATTTTACTTTTCATGGGCATAATGCAACACATGGGCTCGAACAATTTTAAAATGTAATTTTCTCCGGCCCTATGCTACCGATGTGCCTGAAATTTTGTATGTACGCTTAGAATAGTGGCCTGCACGGGAATCAAACAGAAATTTTGCATAAAGTTGCAGTTGGGAAATTTTATACTTTTCATGGGCATAATGCAACGCTTGGGCTCGAACAATTTTAAAATGTAATTTTCTCCGGCCCTATGCTACCGATGTGCCTGAAATTTTGTTTGTACGCTTAGAATAGTGGCCTGCACGGGAATCAAAAAGAAATTTTGCAAAAAGTTGCATTTGGGCATATATAATACTTTTCATGGGCATAATGTAACACTTGGGCTCGAACAGTTTTAAAATGTAATTTTCTCCGGCCCTATGCTACCGATGTGCCTGAAATTTTGTATGTACGCTTAGAATAGTGGCCTTCACGGGAATCAAGAACAAATTTTGCATAAAGTTGCATTTGGGAAATATCATACTTTTCATGGGCATAATGTAACACTTCGGCTCGAACAATTTTAAAATGTAATTTTCTCCGGCCCTATGCTACCGATGTGCCTGAAATTTTGTTTGTACGCTTAGAATAGTGGCCTGCACGGGAATCAAAAAGAAATTTTGCAAAAAGTTGCATTTGGGAAAATATCATTCTTTTCATGGGCATATTGCAACACTTGGGCTCGAACAATTTTAAAATGTAATTTTCTCCGGCCCTATGCTACCGATGTGCCTGAAATTTTGTTTGTACGCTTAGAATAGTGGCCTGCACGGGAATCAAACAGAAATTTTGCATAAAGTTACATTTGGGAAATATTATACTTTTCATGGGCATAATGCAACACTTGGGCTCGAACAATTTTAAAATGTAATTTTCTCCGGCCCTATGCTACCGATGTGCCTGAAATTTTGTTTGTACGCTTAGAATAGTGGCCTGCACGGGAATCAAAAAGAAATTTTGCAAAAAGTTGCATTTGGGAAAATATCATACTTTTCATGGGCATAATGCAACGCTTGGGCTCGAACAATTTTAAAATGTAATTTTCTCCGGCCCTATGCTACCGATGTGCCTGAAATTTTGTTTGTACGCTTACAATAGTGGCCTGCACGGGAATCAAAAAGAAATTTTGCAAAAAGTTGCATTTTGGCATATATAATACTTTTCATGGGCATAATGTAACACTTGGGCTCGAACAGTTTTAAAATGTAATTTTCTCCGGCCCTATGCTACCGATGTGCCTGAAATTTTGTTTGTACGCTTAGAATAGTGGCCTGCACGGGAATCAAGAAGAAATTTTGCAAAAAGTTGCATTTGGGAATATATCATACTTTTTATGGGCATAATGCAACACTTGTGCTCGAACAATTTTAAAATGTAATTTTCTCCGGCCCTATGCTACCGATGTGCCTGAAATTTTGTTTGTACGCTTAGAATAGTGGCCTGCACGGGAATCAAAAAGAAATTTTGCAAAAAGTTGCATTTTGGCATATATAATACTTTTCATGGGCATAATGTAACACTTGGGCTCGAACAGTTTTAAAATGTAATTTTCTCCGGCCCTATGCTACCGATGTGCCTGAAATTTTGTTTGTACGCTTAGAATAGTGGCCTGCACGGGAATCAAAAAGAAATTTTGCAAAAAGTTGCATTTGGGAATATATCATACTTTTCATGGGCATAATGCAACACTTGGGCTCGAACAATTTTAAAATGTAATTTTCTCCGGCCCTATGCTACCGATGTGCCTGAAATTTTGTTTGTACGCTTAGAATAGTGGCCTGCACGGGAATCAAAAAGAAATTTTGCAAAAAGTTGCATTTGGGAAAATATCATACTTTTCATGGGCATAATGCAACGCTTGGGCTCGAACAATTTTAAAATGTAATTTTCTCCGGCCCTATGCTACCGATGTGCCTGAAATTTTGTTTGTACGCTTAGAATAGTGGCCTGCACGGGAATCAAACAGAAATTTTGCATAAAGTTACATTTGGGAAATATTATACTTTTCATGGGCATAATGCAACACTTGGGCTCGAACAATTTTAAAATGTAATTTTCTCCGGCCCTATGCTACCGATGTGCCTGAAATTTTGTTTGTACGCTTAGAATAGTGGCCTGCACGGGAATCAAAAAGAAATTTTGCAAAAAGTTGCATTTGGGAAAATATCATACTTTTCATGGGCATAATGCAACGCTTGGGCTCGAACAATTTTAAAATGTAATTTTCTCCGGCCCTATGCTACCGATGTGCCTGAAATTTTGTTTGTACGCTTAGAATAGTGGCCTGCACGGGAATCAAACAGAAATTTTGCAAAAAGTTGCATTTGGGAAAATATTATACTTTTTATGGGCATAATGCAACGCTTGGGCTCGAACAATTTTAAAATGTAATTTTCTCCGGCCCTATGCTACCGATGTGCCTGAAATTTTGTTTGTACGCTTAGAATAGTGGCCTGCACGGGAATCAAAAAGAAATTTTGCAAAAAGTTGCATTTGGGAAAATATCATACTTTTCATGGGCATAATGCAACGCTTGGGCTCGAACAATTTTAAAATGTAATTTTCTCCGGCCCTATGCTACCGATGTGCCTGAAATTTTGTTTGTACGCTTACAATAGTGGCCTGCACGGGAATCAAAAAGAAATTTTGCAAAAAGTTGCATTTTGGCATATATAATACTTTTCATGGGCATAATGTAACACTTGGGCTCGAACAGTTTTAAAATGTAATTTTCTCCGGCCCTATGCTACCGATGTGCCTGAAATTTTGTTTGTACGCTTAGAATAGTGGCCTGCACGGGAATCAAAAAGAAATTTTGCAAAAAGTTGCATTTGGGAATATATCATACTTTTCATGGGCATAATGCAACACTTGGGCTCGAACAATTTTAAAATGTAATTTTCTCCGGCCCTATGCTACCGATGTGCCTGAAATTTTGTTTGTACGCTTAGAATAGTGGCCTGCACGGGAATCAAAAAGAAATTTTGCAAAAAGTTGCATTTGGGAAAATATCATACTTTTCATGGGCATAATGCAACACTTGGGCTCGAACAATTTTAAATTTTAATTTTCTCCGGCCCTATGCTACCGATGTGCCTGAAATTTTGTATGTACGCTTAGAATAGTGGCCTGCACGGGAATCAAAAAGAAATTTTGCAAAAAGTTGCATTTGGGAAAATATCATACTTTTCATGGGCATAATGCAACGCTTGGGCTCGAACAATTTTAAAATGTAATTTTCTCCGGCCCTATGCTACCGATGTGCCTGAAATTTTGTTTGTACGCTTAGAATAGTGGCCTGCACGGGAATCAAAAAGAAATTTTGCAAAAAGTTGCATTTGGGAATATATCATACTTTTCATGGGCATAATGCAACACTTGGGCTCGAACAATTTTAAAATGTAATTTTCTCCGGCCCTATGCTACCGATGTGCCTGAAATTTTGTTTGTACGCTTAGATGAGTGGCCTGCACGGGAATCAAAAAGAAATTTTGCAAAGAGTTGCATTTGGGAATATATCATACTTTTCATGGGCATAATGCAACACTTGGGCTCGAACAATTTTAAATTTTAATTTTCTCCGGCCCTATGCTACCGATGTGCCTGAAATTTTGTATGTACGCTTAGAATAGTGGCCTGCACGGGAATCAAAAAGAAATTTTGCAAAAAGTTGCATTTGGGAAAATATCATACTTTTCATGGGCATAATGCAACGCTTGGGCTCGAACAATTTTAAAATGTAATTTTCTCCGGCCCTATGCTACCGATGTGCCTGAAATTTTGTTTGTACGCTTAGAATAGTGGCCTGCACGGGAATCAAGAACAAATTTTGCATAAAGTTGCAGTTGGGAAATTTTATACTTTTCATGGGCATAATGCAACGCTTGGGCTCGAACAATTTTAAAATGTAATTTTCTCCGGCCCTATGCGACCGATGTGCCTGAAATTTTGTTTGTACGCTTAGAATAGTGGCCTGCACGGGAATCAAAAAGAAATTTTGCAAAGAGTTGCATTTGGGAATATATCATACTTTTCATGGGCATAATGCAACACTTGGGCTCGAACAATTTTAAATTTTTATTTTCTCCGGCCCTATGCTACCGATGTGCCTGAAATTTTGTATGTACGCTTAGAATAGTGGCCTGCACGGGAATCAAAAAGAAATTTTGCAAAAAGTTGCATTTGGGAAAATATCATACTTTTCATGGGCATAATGCAACGCTTGGGCTCGAACAATTTTAAAATGTAATTTTCTCCGGCCCTATGCTACCGATGTGCCTGAAATTTTGTTTGTACGCTTAGAATAGTGGCCTGCACGGGAATCAAAAAGAAATTTTGCAAAAAGTTGCATTTGGGCATATATAATACTTTTCATGGGCATAATGTAACACTTGGGCTCGAACAGTTTTAAAATGTAATTTTCTCGGGCCCTATGCTACCGATGTGCCTGAAATTTTGTATGTACGCTTAGAATAGTGGCCTGCACGGGAATCAAAAAGAAATTTTGCAAAAAGTTGCATTTGGGCATATATAATACTTTTCATGGGCATAATGTAACACTTGGGCTCGAACAGTTTTAAAATGTAATTTTCTCCGGCCCTATGCTACCGATGTGCCTGAAATTTTGTCTGTACGCTTAGAATAGTGGCCTTCACGGGAATCAAGAACAAATTTTGCATAAAGTTGCATTTGGGAAATATCATACTTTTCATGGGCATAATGTAACACTTCGGCTCGAACAATTTTAAAATGTAATTTTCTCCGGCCCTATGCTACCGATGTGCCTGAAATTTTGTTTGTACGCTTAGAATAGTGGCCTGCACGGGAATCAAAATGAAATTTTGCAAAAAGTTGCATTTGGGAAAATATCATTCTTTTCATGGGCATATTGCAACACTTGGGCTCGAACAATTTTAAAATGTAATTTTCTCCGGCCCTATGCTACCGATGTGCCTGAAATTTTGTTTGTACGCTTAGAATAGTGGCCTGCACGGGAATCAAAAAGAAATTTTGCAAAAAGTTGCATTTGGGCATATATAATACTTTTCATGGGCATAATGTAACACTTGGGCTCGAACAGTTTTAAAATGTAATTTTCTCCGGCCCTATGCTACCGATGTGCCTGAAATTTTGTTTGTACGCTTAGAATAGTGGCCTGCACGGGAATCAAAAAGAAATTTTGCAAAAAGTTGCATTTGGGAATATATCATACTTTTCATGGGCATAATGCAACACTTGGGCTCGAACAATTTTAAAATGTAATTGTCTCCGGCCCTATGATACCGATGTGCCTGAAATTTTGTATGTACGCTTAGAATAGTGGCCTGCACGGGAATCAAAAAGAAATTTTGCAAATAGTTGCATTTGGGAAAATATCATACTTTTCATGGGCATAATGCAACGCTTGGGCTCGAACAATTTTAAAATGTAATTTTCTCCGGCCCTATGCTACCGATGTGCCTGAAATTTTGTTTGTACGCTTAGAATAGTGGCCTGCACGGGAATCAAAAAGAAATTTTGCAAAAAGTTGCATTTGGGCATATATAATACTTTTCATGGGCATAATGTAACACTTGGGCTCGAACAGTTTTAAAATGTAATTTTCTCGGGCCCTATGCTTTCGATGTGCCTGAAATTTTGTATGTACGCTTAGAATAGTGGCCTGCACGGGAATCAAACAGAAATTTTGCATAAAGTTACATTTGGGAAATATTATACTTTTCATGGGCATAATGCAACGCTTGGGCTCGAACAATTTTAAAATGTAATTTTCTCCGGCCCTATGCTACCGATGTGCCTGAAATTTTGTTTGTACGCTTAGAATAGTGGCCTGCACGGGAATCAAAAAGAAATTTTGCAAAAAGTTGCATTTGGGAATATATCATACTTTTCATGGGCATAATGCAACACTTGGGCTCGAACAATTTTAAAATGTAATTTTCTCCGGCCCTATGCTACCGATGTGCCTGAAATTTTGTTTGTACGCTTAGAATAGTGGCCTGCACGGGAATCAAAAAGAAATTTTGCAAAAAGTTGCATTTGGGAATATATTTTACTTTTCATGGGCATAATGCAACACATGGGCTCGAACAATTTTAAAATGTAATTTTCTCCGGCCCTATGCTACCGATGTGCCTGAAATTTTGTATGTACGCTTAGAATAGTGGCCTGCACGGGAATCAAACAGAAATTTTGCATAAAGTTGCAGTTGGGAAATTTTATACTTTTCATGGGCATAATGCAACGCTTGGGCTCGAACAATTTTAAAATGTAATTTTCTCCGGCCCTATGCTACCGATGTGCCTGAAATTTTGTTTGTACGCTTAGAATAGTGGCCTGCACGGGAATCAAAAAGAAATTTTGCAAAAAGTTGCATTTGGGCATATATAATACTTTTCATGGGCATAATGTAACACTTGGGCTCGAACAGTTTTAAAATGTAATTTTCTCCGGCCCTATGCTACCGATGTGCCTGAAATTTTGTATGTACGCTTAGAATAGTGGCCTTCACGGGAATCAAGAACAAATTTTGCATAAAGTTGCATTTGGGAAATATCATACTTTTCATGGGCATAATGTAACACTTCGGCTCGAACAATTTTAAAATGTAATTTTCTCCGGCCCTATGCTACCGATGTGCCTGAAATTTTGTTTGTACGCTTAGAATAGTGGCCTGCACGGGAATCAAAAAGAAATTTTGCAAAAAGTTGCATTTGGGAAAATATCATTCTTTTCATGGGCATATTGCAACACTTGGGCTCGAACAATTTTAAAATGTAATTTTCTCCGGCCCTATGCTACCGATGTGCCTGAAATTTTGTTTGTACGCTTAGAATAGTGGCCTGCACGGGAATCAAACAGAAATTTTGCATAAAGTTACATTTGGGAAATATTATACTTTTCATGGGCATAATGCAACACTTGGGCTCGAACAATTTTAAAATGTAATTTTCTCCGGCCCTATGCTACCGATGTGCCTGAAATTTTGTTTGTACGCTTAGAATAGTGGCCTGCACGGGAATCAAAAAGAAATTTTGCAAAAAGTTGCATTTGGGAAAATATCATACTTTTCATGGGCATAATGCAACGCTTGGGCTCGAACAATTTTAAAATGTAATTTTCTCCGGCCCTATGCTACCGATGTGCCTGAAATTTTGTTTGTACGCTTAGAATAGTGGCCTGCACGGGAATCAAACAGAAATTTTGCAAAAAGTTGCTTTTGGGAAAATATTATACTTTTTATGGGCATAATGCAACGCTTGGGCTCGAACAATTTTAAAATGTAATTTTCTCCGGCCCTATGCTACCGATGTGCCTGAAATTTTGTTTGTACGCTTAGAATAGTGGCCTGCACGGGAATCAAGAAGAAATTTTGCAAAAAGTTGCATTTGGGAATATATCATACTTTTTATGGGCATAATGCAACACTTGTGCTCGAACAATTTTAAAATGTAATTTTCTCCGGCCCTATGCTACCGATGTGCCTGAAATTTTGTTTGTACGCTTAGAATAGTGGCCTGCACGGGAATCAAAAAGAAATTTTGCAAAAAGTTGCATTTTGGCATATATAATACTTTTCATGGGCATAATGTAACACTTGGGCTCGAACAGTTTTAAAATGTAATTTTCTCCGGCCCTATGCTACCGATGTGCCTGAAATTTTGTTTGTACGCTTAGAATAGTGGCCTGCACGGGAATCAAAAAGAAATTTTGCAAAAAGTTGCATTTGGGAATATATCATACTTTTCATGGGCATAATGCAACACTTGGGCTCGAACAATTTTAAAATGTAATTTTCTCCGGCCCTATGCTACCGATGTGCCTGAAATTTTGTTTGTACGCTTAGAATAGTGGCCTGCACGGGAATCAAAAAGAAATTTTGCAAAAAGTTGCATTTGGGAAAATATCATACTTTTCATGGGCATAATGCAACGCTTGGGCTCGAACAATTTTAAAATGTAATTTTCTCCGGCCCTATGCTACCGATGTGCCTGAAATTTTGTTTGTACGCTTAGAATAGTGGCCTGCACGGGAATCAAACAGAAATTTTGCATAAAGTTACATTTGGGAAATATTATACTTTTCATGGGCATAATGCAACACTTGGGCTCGAACAATTTTAAAATGTAATTTTCTCCGGCCCTATGCTACCGATGTGCCTGAAATTTTGTTTGTACGCTTAGAATAGTGGCCTGCACGGGAATCAAAAAGAAATTTTGCAAAAAGTTGCATTTGGGAAAATATCATACTTTTCATGGGCATAATGCAACGCTTGGGCTCGAACAATTTTAAAATGTAATTTTCTCCGGCCCTATGCTACCGATGTGCCTGAAATTTTGTTTGTACGCTTAGAATAGTGGCCTGCACGGGAATCAAACAGAAATTTTGCAAAAAGTTGCATTTGGGAAAATATTATACTTTTTATGGGCATAATGCAACGCTTGGGCTCGAACAATTTTAAAATGTAATTTTCTCCGGCCCTATGCTACCGATGTGCCTGAAATTTTGTTTGTACGCTTAGAATAGTGGCCTGCACGGGAATCAAAAAGAAATTTTGCAAAAAGTTGCATTTGGGAAAATATCATACTTTTCATGGGCATAATGCAACGCTTGGGCTCGAACAATTTTAAAATGTAATTTTCTCCGGCCCTATGCTACCGATGTGCCTGAAATTTTGTTTGTACGCTTACAATAGTGGCCTGCACGGGAATCAAAAAGAAATTTTGCAAAAAGTTGCATTTTGGCATATATAATACTTTTCATGGGCATAATGTAACACTTGGGCTCGAACAGTTTTAAAATGTAATTTTCTCCGGCCCTATGCTACCGATGTGCCTGAAATTTTGTTTGTACGCTTAGAATAGTGGCCTGCACGGGAATCAAAAAGAAATTTTGCAAAAAGTTGCATTTGGGAAAATATCATTCTTTTCATGGGCATATTGCAACACTTGGGCTCGAACAATTTTAAAATGTAATTTTCTCCGGCCCTATGCTACCGATGTGCCTGAAATTTTGTTTGTACGCTTAGAATAGTGGCCTGCACGGGAATCAAACAGAAATTTTGCATAAAGTTACATTTGGGAAATATTATACTTTTCATGGGCATAATGCAACACTTGGGCTCGAACAATTTTAAAATGTAATTTTCTCCGGCCCTATGCTACCGATGTGCCTGAAATTTTGTTTGTACGCTTAGAATAGTGGCCTGCACGGGAATCAAAAAGAAATTTTGCAAAAAGTTGCATTTGGGAAAATATCATACTTTTCATGGGCATAATGCAACGCTTGGGCTCGAACAATTTTAAAATGTAATTTTCTCCGGCCCTATGCTACCGATGTGCCTGAAATTTTGTTTGTACGCTTAGAATAGTGGCCTGCACGGGAATCAAACAGAAATTTTGCAAAAAGTTGCTTTTGGGAAAATATTATACTTTTTATGGGCATAATGCAACGCTTGGGCTCGAACAATTTTAAAATGTAATTTTCTCCGGCCCTATGCTACCGATGTGCCTGAAATTTTGTTTGTACGCTTAGAATAGTGGCCTGCACGGGAATCAAGAAGAAATTTTGCAAAAAGTTGCATTTGGGAATATATCATACTTTTTATGGGCATAATGCAACACTTGTGCTCGAACAATTTTAAAATGTAATTTTCTCCGGCCCTATGCTACCGATGTGCCTGAAATTTTGTTTGTACGCTTAGAATAGTGGCCTGCACGGGAATCAAAAAGAAATTTTGCAAAAAGTTGCATTTTGGCATATATAATACTTTTCATGGGCATAATGTAACACTTGGGCTCGAACAGTTTTAAAATGTAATTTTCTCCGGCCCTATGCTACCGATGTGCCTGAAATTTTGTTTGTACGCTTAGAATAGTGGCCTGCACGGGAATCAAAAAGAAATTTTGCAAAAAGTTGCATTTGGGAATATATCATACTTTTCATGGGCATAATGCAACACTTGGGCTCGAACAATTTTAAAATGTAATTTTCTCCGGCCCTATGCTACCGATGTGCCTGAAATTTTGTTTGTACGCTTAGAATAGTGGCCTGCACGGGAATCAAAAAGAAATTTTGCAAAAAGTTGCATTTGGGAAAATATCATACTTTTCATGGGCATAATGCAACGCTTGGGCTCGAACAATTTTAAAATGTAATTTTCTCCGGCCCTATGCTACCGATGTGCCTGAAATTTTGTTTGTACGCTTAGAATAGTGGCCTGCACGGGAATCAAACAGAAATTTTGCATAAAGTTACATTTGGGAAATATTATACTTTTCATGGGCATAATGCAACACTTGGGCTCGAACAATTTTAAAATGTAATTTTCTCCGGCCCTATGCTACCGATGTGCCTGAAATTTTGTTTGTACGCTTAGAATAGTGGCCTGCACGGGAATCAAAAAGAAATTTTGCAAAAAGTTGCATTTGGGAAAATATCATACTTTTCATGGGCATAATGCAACGCTTGGGCTCGAACAATTTTAAAATGTAATTTTCTCCGGCCCTATGCTACCGATGTGCCTGAAATTTTGTTTGTACGCTTAGAATAGTGGCCTGCACGGGAATCAAACAGAAATTTTGCAAAAAGTTGCATTTGGGAAAATATTATACTTTTTATGGGCATAATGCAACGCTTGGGCTCGAACAATTTTAAAATGTAATTTTCTCCGGCCCTATGCTACCGATGTGCCTGAAATTTTGTTTGTACGCTTAGAATAGTGGCCTGCACGGGAATCAAAAAGAAATTTTGCAAAAAGTTGCATTTGGGAAAATATCATACTTTTCATGGGCATAATGCAACGCTTGGGCTCGAACAATTTTAAAATGTAATTTTCTCCGGCCCTATGCTACCGATGTGCCTGAAATTTTGTTTGTACGCTTACAATAGTGGCCTGCACGGGAATCAAAAAGAAATTTTGCAAAAAGTTGCATTTTGGCATATATAATACTTTTCATGGGCATAATGTAACACTTGGGCTCGAACAGTTTTAAAATGTAATTTTCTCCGGCCCTATGCTACCGATGTGCCTGAAATTTTGTTTGTACGCTTAGAATAGTGGCCTGCACGGGAATCAAAAAGAAATTTTGCAAAAAGTTGCATTTGGGAATATATCATACTTTTCATGGGCATAATGCAACACTTGGGCTCGAACAATTTTAAAATGTAATTTTCTCCGGCCCTATGCTACCGATGTGCCTGAAATTTTGTTTGTACGCTTAGAATAGTGGCCTGCACGGGAATCAAAAAGAAATTTTGCAAAAAGTTGCATTTGGGAAAATATCATACTTTTCATGGGCATAATGCAACGCTTGGGCTCGAACAATTTTAAAATGTAATTTTCTCCGGCCCTATGCTACCGATGTGCCTGAAATTTTGTTTGTACGCTTAGAATAGTGGCCTGCACGGGAATCAAAAAGAAATTTTGCAAAAAGTTGCATTTGGGAATATATCATACTTTTCATGGGCATAATGCAACACTTGGGCTCGAACAATTTTAAAATGTAATTTTCTCCGGCCCTATGCTACCGATGTGCCTGAAATTTTGTTTGTACGCTTAGAATAGTGGCCTGCACGGGAATCAAGAACAAATTTTGCATTAAGTTGCATTTGGGAAATATCATACTTTTCATGGGCATAATGTAACACTTGGGCTCGAACATTTTTAAAATGTAGTTTTCTCCGGCCCTATGCTACCGATGTGCCTGAAATTTTGTTTGTACGCTTAGAATAGTGGCCTGCACGGGAATCAAAAAGAAATTTTGCAAAAAGTTGCATTTGGGAAAATATCATACTTTTCATGGGCATATTGCAACACTTGGGCTCGAACAATTTTAAAATGTAATTTTCTCCGGCCCTATGCTACCGATGTGCCTGAAATTTTGTATGTACGCTTAGAATAGTGGCCTGCACGGGAATCAAACAGAAATTTTGCATAAAGTTACATTTGGGAAATATTATACTTTTCATGGGCATAATGCAACACTTGGGCTCGAACAATTTTAAATTTTAATTTTCTCCGGCCCTATGCTACCGATGTGCCTGAAATTTTGTATGTACGCTTAGAATAGTGGCCTGCACGGGAATCAAGAACAAATTTTGCAAAAAGTTGCAGTTGGGCATATATAATACTTTTCATGGGCATAATGTAACACTTGGGCTCGAACAGTTTTAAAATGTAATTTTCTCGGGCCCTATGCTACCGATGTGCCTGAAATTTTGTATGTACGCTTAGAATAGTGGCCTGCACGGGAATCAAACAGAAATTTTGCATAAAGTTACATTTGGGAAATATTATACTTTTCATGGGCATAATGCAACACTTGGGCTCGAACAATTTTAAAATGTAATTTTCTCCGGCCCTATGCTACCAATGTGCCTGAAATTTTGTATGTACGCTTAGAATAGTGGCCTGCACGGGAATCAAGAAGAAATTTTGCAAAAAGTTGCATTTGGGAATATATCATACTTTTCATGGGCATAATGCAACACATGGGCTCGAACAATTTTAAAATGTAATTTTCTACGGCCCTATGCTACCGATGTGCCTGAAATTTTGTATGTACGCTTAGAATAGTGGCCTGCACGGGAATCAAACAGAAATTTTGCAAAAAGTTGCATTTGGGAAAATATTATACTTTTTATGGGCATAATGCAACGCTTGGGCTCGAACAATTTTAAAATGTAATTTTCTCCGGCCCTATGCTACCGATGTGCCTGAAATTTTGTTTGTACGCTTAGAATAGTGGCCTGCACGGGAATCAAGAACAAATTTTGCATAAAGTTGCAGTTGGGAAATTTTATACTTTTCATGGGCATAATGCAACACATGGGCTCGAACAATTTTAAAATGTAATTTTCTCCGGCCCTATGCTACCGATGTGCCTGAAATTTTGTATGTACGCTTAGAATAGTGGCCTGCACGGGAATCAAAAAGAAATTTTGCAAAAAGTTGCATTTGGGAAAATATCATACTTTTCATGGGCATAATGCAACGCTTGGGCTCGAACAATTTTAAAATGTAATTTTCTCCGGCCCTATGCTACCGATGTGCCTGAAATTTTGTTTGTACGCTTAGAATAGTGGCCTGCACGGGAATCAAAAAGAAATTTTGCAAAAAGTTGCATTTGGGAATATATCATACTTTTCATGGGCATAATGCAACACTTGGGCTCGAACAATTTTAAAATGTAATTTTCTCCGGCCCTATGCTACCGATGTGCCTGAAATTTTGTTTGTACGCTTAGAATAGTGGCCTGCACGGGAATCAAGAACAAATTTTGCATAAAGTTGCATTTGGGAAATATCATACTTTTCATGGGCATAATGTAACACTTGGGCTCGAACATTTTTAAAATGTAGTTTTCTCCGGCCCTATGCTACCGATGTGCCTGAAATTTTGTTTGTACGCTTAGAATAGTGGCCTGCACGGGAATCAAAAAGAAATTTTGCAAAAAGTTGCATTTGGGAAAATATCATACTTTTCATGGGCATATTGCAACACTTGGGCTCGAACAATTTTAAAATGTAATTTTCTCCGGCCCTATGCTACCGATGTGCCTGAAATTTTGTATGTACGCTTAGAATAGTGGCCTGCACGGGAATCAAACAGAAATTTTGCATAAAGTTACATTTGGGAAATATTATACTTTTCATGGGCATAATGCAACACTTGGGCTCGAACAATTTTAAATTTTAATTTTCTCCGGCCCTATGCTACCGATGTGCCTGAAATTTTGTATGTACGCTTAGAATAGTGGCCTGCACGGGAATCAAGAACAAATTTTGCATAAAGTTGCAGTTGGGAAATTTTATACTTTTCATGGGCATAATGCAACACTTGGGCTCGAACAATTTTAAAATGTAATTTTCTCCGGCCCTATGCTTCCGATGTGGCTGAAATTTTGTATGTACGCTTAGAATAGTGGCCTGCACGGGAATCAAACAGAAATTTTGCAAAAAGTTGCATTTGGGAAAATATTATACTTTTCATGGGCATAATGCAACACTTGGGCTCGAACAATTTTAAATTTTAATTTTCTCCGGCCCTATGCTACCGATGTGCCTGAAATTTTGTATGTACGCTTAGAATAGTGGCCTGCACGGGAATCAAGAACAAATTTTGCATAAAGTTGCATTTGGGAAATATCATACTTTTCATGGGCATAATGCAACACTTGGGCTCGAACAATTTTAAATTTTAATTTTCTCCGGCCCTATGCTACCGATGTGCCTGAAATTTTGTATGTACGCTTAGAATAGTGGCCTGCACGGGAATCAAAAAGAAATTTTGCAAAAAGTTGCATTTGGGCATATATAATACTTTTCATGGGCATAATGTAACACTTGGGCTCGAACAGTTTTAAAATGTAATTTTCTCGGGCCCTATGCTACCGATGTGCCTGAAATTTTGTATGTACGCTTAGAATAGTGGCCTGCACGGGAATCAAACAGAAATTTTGCATAAAGTTACATTTGGGAAATATTATACTTTTCATGGGCATAATGCAACACTTGGGCTCGAACAATTTTAAAATGTAATTTTCTCCGGCCCTATGCTACCAATGTGCCTGAAATTTTGTATGTACGCTTAGAATAGTGGCCTGCACGGGAATCAAGAAGAAATTTTGCAAAAAGTTGCATTTGGGAATATATCATACTTTTCATGGGCATAATGCAACACATGGGCTCGAACAATTTTAAAATGTAATTTTCTCCGGCCCTATGCTACCGATGTGCCTGAAATTTTGTATGTACGCTTAGAATAGTGGCCTGCACGGGAATCAAACAGAAATTTTGCAAAAAGTTGCATTTGGGAAAATATTATACTTTTTATGGGCATAATGCAACGCTTGGGCTCGAACAATTTTAAAATGTAATTTTCTCCGGCCCTATGCTACCGATGTGCCTGAAATTTTGTTTGTACGCTTAGAATAGTGGCCTGCACGGGAATCAAGAACAAATTTTGCATAAAGTTGCAGTTGGGAAATTTTATACTTTTCATGGGCATAATGCAACACATGGGCTCGAACAATTTTAAAATGTAATTTTCTCCGGCCCTATGATACCGATGTGCCTGAAATTTTGTATGTACGCTTAGAATAGTGGCCTGCACGGGAATCAAACAGAAATTTTGCAAAAAGTTGCATTTGGGAATATATCATACTTTTCATGGGCATAATGCAACACATGGGCTCGAACAATTTTAAAATGTAATTTTCTCCGGCCCTATGCTACCGATGTGCCTGAAATTTTGTATGTACGCTTAGAATAGTGGCCTGCACGGGAATCAAACAGAAATTTTGCAAAAAGTTGCATTTGGGAAAATATTATACTTTTTATGGGCATAATGCAACGCTTGGGCTCGAACAATTTTAAAATGTAATTTTCTCCGGCCCTATGCTACCGATGTGCCTGAAATTTTGTTTGTACGCTTAGAATAGTGGCCTGCACGGGAATCAAGAACAAATTTTGCATAAAGTTGCAGTTGGGAAATTTTATACTTTTCATGGGCATAATGCAACGCTTGGGCTCGAACAATTTTAAAATGTAATTTTCTCCGGCCCTATGCTACCGATGTGCCTGAAATTTTGTTTGTACGCTTAGAATAGTGGCCTGCACGGGAATCAAAAAGAAATTTTGCAAAAAGTTGCATTTGGGCATATATAATACTTTTCATGGGCATAATGTAACACTTGGGCTCGAACAGTTTTAAAATGTAATTTTCTCCGGCCCTATGCTACCGATGTGCCTGAAATTTTGTTTGTACGCTTAGAATAGTGGCCTGCACGGGAATCAAAAAGAAATTTTGCAAAAAGTTGCATTTGGGCATATATAATACTTTTCATGGGCATAATGTAACACTTGGGCTCGAACAGTTTTAAAATGTAATTTTCTCCGGCCCTATGCTACCGATGTGCCTGAAATTTTGTTTGTACGCTTAGAATAGTGGCCTGCACGGGAATCAAAAAGAAATTTTGCAAAAAGTTGCATTTGGGAATATATCATACTTTTCATGGGCATAATGCAACACTTGGGCTCGAACAATTTTAAAATGTAATTTTCTCCGGCCCTATGATACCGATGTGCCTGAAATTTTGTATGTACGCTTAGAATAGTGGCCTGCACGGGAATCAAAAAGAAATTTTGCAAATAGTTGCATTTGGGAAAATATCATACTTTTCATGGGCATAATGCAACGCTTGGGCTCGAACAATTTTAAAATGTAATTTTCTCCGGCCCTATGCTACCGATGTGCCTGAAATTTTGTTTGTACGCTTAGAATAGTGGCCTGCACGGGAATCAAAAAGAAATTTTGCAAAAAGTTGCATTTGGGCATATATAATACTTTTCATGGGCATAATGTAACACTTGGGCTCGAACAGTTTTAAAATGTAATTTTCTCGGGCCCTATGCTACCGATGTGCCTGAAATTTTGTATGTACGCTTAGAATAGTGGCCTGCACGGGAATCAAACAGAAATTTTGCATAAAGTTACATTTGGGAAATATTATACTTTTCATGGGCATAATGCAACGCTTGGGCTCGAACAATTTTAAAATGTAATTTTCTCCGGCCCTATGCTACCGATGTGCCTGAAATTTTGTTTGTACGCTTAGAATAGTGGCCTGCACGGGAATCAAAAAGAAATTTTGCAAAAAGTTGCATTTGGGAATATATCATACTTTTCATGGGCATAATGCAACACTTGGGCTCGAACAATTTTAAAATGTAATTTTCTCCGGCCCTATGCTACCGATGTGCCTGAAATTTTGTTTGTACGCTTAGAATAGTGGCCTGCACGGGAATCAAAAAGAAATTTTGCAAAAAGTTGCATTTGGGAATATATCATACTTTTCATGGGCATAATGCAACACTTGGGCTCGAACAATTTTAAAATGTAATTTTCTCCGGCCCTATGCTACCGATGTGCCTGAAATTTTGTTTGTACGCTTAGAATAGTGGCCTGCACGGGAATCAAAAAGAAATTTTGCAAAGAGTTGCATTTGGGAATATATCATACTTTTCATGGGCATAATGCAACACTTGGGCTCGAACAATTTTAAATTTTAATTTTCTCCGGCCCTATGCTACCGATGTGCCTGAAATTTTGTATGTACGCTTAGAATAGTGGCCTGCACGGGAATCAAAAAGAAATTTTGCAAAAAGTTGCATTTGGGCATATATAATACTTTTCATGGGCATAATGTAACACTTGGGCTCGAACAGTTTTAAAATGTAATTTTCTCGGGCCCTATGCTACCGATGTGCCTGAAATTTTGTATGTACGCTTAGAATAGTGGCCTGCACGGGAATCAAAAAGAAATTTTGCAAAGAGTTGCATTTGGGAATATATCATACTTTTCATGGGCATAATGCAACACTTGGGCTCGAACAATTTTAAATTTTAATTTTCTCCGGCCCTATGCTACCGATGTGCCTGAAATTTTGTATGTACGCTTAGAATAGTGGCCTGCACGGGAATCAAAAAGAAATTTTGCAAAAAGTTGCATTTGGGAATATATCATACTTTTCATGGGCATAATGCAACACTTGGGCTCGAACAATTTTAAAATGTAATTTTCTCCGGCCCTATGCTACCGATGTGCCTGAAATTTTGTTTGTACGCTTAGAATAGTGGCCTGCACGGGAATCAAAAAGAAATTTTGCAAAGAGTTGCATTTGGGAATATATCATACTTTTCATGGGCATAATGCAACACTTGGGCTCGAACAATTTTAAATTTTAATTTTCTCCGGCCCTATGCTACCGATGTGCCTGAAATTTTGTTTGTACGCTTAGAATAGTGGCCTGCACGGGAATCAAAAAGAAATTTTGCAAAAAGTTGCATTTGGGCATATATAATACTTTTCATGGGCATAATGTAACACTTGGGCTCGAACAGTTTTAAAATGTAATTTTCTCCGGCCCTATGCTACCGATGTGCCTGAAATTTTGTATGTACGCTTAGAATAGTGGCCTTCACGGGAATCAAGAACAAATTTTGCATAAAGTTGCATTTGGGAAATATCATACTTTTCATGGGCATAATGTAACACTTCGGCTCGAACAATTTTAAAATGTAATTTTCTCCGGCCCTATGCTACCGATGTGCCTGAAATTTTGTTTGTACGCTTAGAATAGTGGCCTGCACGGGAATCAAAAAGAAATTTTGCAAAAAGTTGCATTTGGGAATATATCATACTTTTCATGGGCATAATGCAACACTTGGGCTCGAACAATTTTCAAATGTAATTTTCTCCGGCCCTATGCTACCGATGTGCCTGAAATTTTGTTTGTACGCTTAGAATAGTGGCCTGCACGGGAATCAAAAAGAAATTTTGCAAAAAGTTGCATTTGGGCATATATAATACTTTTCATGGGCATAATGTAACAATTGGGCTCGAACAGTTTTAAAATGTAATTTTCTCCGGCCCTATGCTACCGATGTGCCTGAAATTTTGTTTGTACGCTTAGAATAGTGGCCTGCACGGGAATCAAAAAGAAATTTTGCAAAAAGTTGCATTTGGGAAAATATCATACTTTTCATGGGCATAATGCAACGCTTGGGCTCGAACAATTTTAAAATGTAATTTTCTCCGGCCCTATGCTACCGATGTGCCTGAAATTTTGTTTGTACGCTTAGAATAGTGGCCTGCACGGGAATCAAAAAGAAATTTTGCAAAAAGTTGCATTTGGGCATATATAATACTTTTCATGGGCATAATGTAACACTTGGGCTCGAACAGTTTTAAAATGTAATTTTCTCGGGCCCTATGCTACCGATGTGCCTGAAATTTTGTATGTACGCTTAGAATAGTGGCCTGCACGGGAATCAAACAGAAATTTTGCATAAAGTTACATTTGGGAAATATTATACTTTTCATGGGCATAATGCAACGCTTGGGCTCGAACAATTTTAAAATGTAATTTTCTCCGGCCCTATGCTACCGATGTGCCTGAAATTTTGTTTGTACGCTTAGAATAGTGGACTGCACGGGAATCAAAAAGAAATTTTGCAAAAAGTTGCATTTGGGAATATATCATACTTTTCATGGGCATAATGCAACACTTGGGCTCGAACAATTTTAAAATGTAATTTTCTCCGGCCCTATGCTACCGATGTGCCTGAAATTTTGTTTGTACGCTTAGAATAGTGGCCTGCACGGGAATCAAAAAGAAATTTTGCAAAAAGTTGCATTTGGGCATATATAATACTTTTCATGGGCATAATGTAACACTTGGGCTCGAACAGTTTTAAAATGTAATTTTCTCCGGCCCTATGCTACCGATGTGCCTGAAATTTTGTTTGTACGCTTAGAATAGTGGCCTGCACGGGAATCAAAAAGAAATTTTGCAAAAAGTTGCATTTGGGAATATATCATACTTTTCATGGGCATAATGCAACACTTGGGCTCGAACAATTTTAAAATGTAATTTTCTCCGGCCCTATGATACCGATGTGCCTGAAATTTTGTATGTACGCTTAGAATAGTGGCCTGCACGGGAATCAAAAAGAAATTTTGCAAAAAGTTGCATTTGGGAAAATATCATACTTTTCATGGGCATAATGCAACGCTTGGGCTCGAACAATTTTAAAATGTAATTTTCTCCGGCCCTATGCTACCGATGTGCCTGAAATTTTGTTTGTACGCTTAGAATAGTGGCCTGCACGGGAATCAAAAAGAAATTTTGCAAAAAGTTGCATTTGGGCATATATAATACTTTTCATGGGCATAATGTAACACTTGGGCTTGAACAGTTTTAAAATGTAATTTTCTCCGGCCCTATGCTACCGATGAGCCTGAAATTTTGTTTGTACGCTTAGAATAGTGGCCTGCACGGGAATCAAAAAGAAATTTAACAAAAAATTGCATTTGGGCATATATAATACTTTTCATGGGCATAATGTAACACTTGGGCTCGAACAGTTTTAAAATGTAATTTTCTCCGGCCCTATGCTACCGATGTGCCTGAAATTTTGTTTGTACGCTTAGAATAGTGGCCTGCACGGGAATCAAAAAGAAATTTTGCAAAAAGTTGCATTTGGGAATATATCATACTTTTCATGGGCATAATGCAACACTTGGGCTCGAACAATTTTAAAATGTAATTTTCTCCGGCCCTATGATACCGATGTGCCTGAAATTTTGTATGTACGCTTAGAATAGTGGCCTGCACGGGAATCAAAAAGAAATTTTGCAAAAAGTTGCATTTGGGAAAATATTATACTTTTTATGGGCATAATGCAACGCTTGGGCTCGAACAATTTTAAAATGTAATTTTCTCCGGCCCTATGCTACCGATGTGCCTGAAATTTTGTTTGTACGCTTAGAATAGTGGCCTGCACGGGAATCAAAAAGAAATTTTGAAAAAGTTGCATTTGGGAATATATCATACTTTTCATGGGCATAATGCAACACTTGGGCTCGAACAATTTTAAAATGTAATTTTCTCCGGCCCTATGCTACCGATGTGCCTGAAATTTTGTTTGTACGCTTAGAATAGTGGCCTGCACGGGAATCAAAAAGAAATTTTGCAAAGAGTTGCATTTGGGAATATATCATACTTTTCATGGGCATAATGCAACACTTGGGCTCGAACAATTTTAAATTTTAATTTTCTCCGGCCCTATGCTACCGATGTGCCTGAAATTTTGTATGTACGCTTAGAATAGTGGCCTGCACGGGAATCAAGAAGAAATTTTGCAAAAAGTTGCATTTGGGAATATATTTTACTTTTCATGGGCATAATGCAACACATGGGCTCGAACAATTTTAAAATGTAATTTTCTCCGGCCCTATGCTACCGATGTGCCTGAAATTTTGTATGTACGCTTAGAATAGTGGCCTGCACGGGAATCAAACAGAAATTTTGCATAAAGTTGCAGTTGGGAAATTTTATACTTTTCATGGGCATAATGCAACGCTTGGGCTCGAACAATTTTAAAATGTAATTTTCTCCGGCCCTATGCTACCGATGTGCCTGAAATTTTGTTTGTACGCTTAGAATAGTGGCCTTCACGGGAATCAAGAACAAATTTTGCATAAAGTTGCATTTGGGAAATATCATACTTTTCATGGGCATAATGTAACACTTCGGCTCGAACAATTTTAAAATGTAATTTTCTCCGGCCCTATGCTACCGATGTGCCTGAAATTTTGTATGTACGCTTAGAATAGTGGCCTTCACGGGAATCAAGAACAAATTTTGCATAAAGTTGCATTTGGGAAATATCATACTTTTCATGGGCATAATGTAACACTTCGGCTCGAACAATTTTAAAATGTAATTTTCTCCGGCCCTATGCTACCGATGTGCCTGAAATTTTGTTTGTACGCTTAGAATAGTGGCCTTCACGGGAATCAAGAACAAATTTTGCAAAAAGTTGCATTTGGGCATATATAATACTTTTCATGGGCATAATGTAACACTTGGGCTCGAACAGTTTTAAAATGTAATTTTCTCCGGCCCTATGCTACCGATGTGCCTGAAATTTTGTATGTACGCTTAGAATAGTGGCCTTCACGGGAATCAAGAACAAATTTTGCATAAAGTTGCATTTGGGAAATATCATACTTTTCATGGGCATAATGTAACACTTCGGCTCGAACAATTTTAAAATGTAATTTTCTCCGGCCCTATGCTACCGATGTGCCTGAAATTTTGTTTGTTCGCTTAGAATAGTGGCCTGCACGGGAATCAAAAAGAAATTTTGCAAAAAGTTGCATTTGGGAAAATATCATTCTTTTCGTGGGCATATTGCAACACTTGGGCTCGAACAATTTTAAAATGTAATTTTCTCCGGCCCTATGCTACCGATGTGCCTGAAATTTTGTTTGTACGCTTAGAATAGTGGCCTGCACGGGAATCAAAAAGAAATTTTGCAAAAAGTTGCATTTGGGAATATATCATACTTTTCATGGGCATAATGCAACACTTGGGCTCGAACAATTTTAAAATGTAATTTTCTCCGGCCCTATGCTACCGATGTGCCTGAAATTTTGTATGTACGCTTAGAATAGTGGCCTGCACGGGAATCAAAAAGAAATTTTGCAAAAAGTTGCATTTGGGAAAATATTATACTTTTTATGGGCATAATGCAACGCTTGGGCTCGAACAATTTTAAAATGTAATTTTCTCCGGCCCTATGCTACCGATGTGCCTGAAATTTTGTTTGTACGCTTAGAATAGTGGCCTGCACGGGAATCAAAAAGAAATTTTGCAAAGAGTTGCATTTGGGAATATATCATACTTTTCATGGGCATAATGCAACACTTGGGCTCGAACAATTTTAAATTTTAATTTTCTCCGGCCCTATGCTACCGATGTGCCTGAAATTTTGTATGTACGCTTAGAATAGTGGCCTGCACGGGAATCAAGAAGAAATTTTGCAAAAAGTTGCATTTGGGAATATATTTTACTTTTCATGGGCATAATGCAACACATGGGCTCGAACAATTTTAAAATGTAATTTTCTCCGGCCCTATGCTACCGATGTGCCTGAAATTTTGTATGTACGCTTAGAATAGTGGCCTGCACGGGAATCAAACAGAAATTTTGCATAAAGTTGCAGTTGGGAAATTTTATACTTTTCATGGGCATAATGCAACGCTTGGGCTCGAACAATTTTAAAATGTAATTTTCTCCGGCCCTATGCTACCGATGTGCCTGAAATTTTGTTTGTACGCTTAGAATAGTGGCCTGCACGGGAATCAAAAAGAAATTTTGCAAAAAGTTGCATTTGGGCATATATAATACTTTTCATGGGCATAATGTAACACTTGGGCTCGAACAGTTTTAAAATGTAATTTTCTCCGGCCCTATGCTACCGATGTGCCTGAAATTTTGTATGTACGCTTAGAATAGTGGCCTTCACGGGAATCAAGAACAAATTTTGCATAAAGTTGCATTTGGGAAATATCATACTTTTCATGGGCATAATGTAACACTTCGGCTCGAACAATTTTAAAATGTAATTTTCTCCGGCCCTATGCTACCGATGTGCCTGAAATTTTGTTTGTACGCTTAGAATAGTGGCCTGCACGGGAATCAAAAAGAAATTTTGCAAAAAGTTGCATTTGGGAAAATATCATTCTTTTCGTGGGCATATTGCAACACTTGGGCTCGAACAATTTTAAAATGTAATTTTCTCCGGCCCTATGCTACCGATGTGCCTGAAATTTTGTTTGTACGCTTAGAATAGTGGCCTGCACGGGAATCAAACAGAAATTTTGCATAAAGTTACATTTGGGAAATATTATACTTTTCATGGGCATAATGCAACACTTGGGCTCGAACAATTTTAAAATGTAATTTTCTCCGGCCCTATGCTACCGATGTGCCTGAAATTTTGTTTGTACGCTTAGAATAGTGGCCTGCACGGGAATCAAAAAGAAATTTTGCAAAAAGTTGCATTTGGGAAAATATCATACTTTTCATGGGCATAATGCAACGCTTGGGCTCGAACAATTTTAAAATGTAATTTTCTCCGGCCCTATGCTACCGATGTGCCTGAAATTTTGTTTGTACGCTTAGAATAGTGGCCTGCACGGGAATCAAACAGAAATTTTGCAAAAAGTTGCATTTGGGAAAATATTATACTTTTTATGGGCATAATGCAACGCTTGGGCTCGAACAATTTTAAAATGTAATTTTCTCCGGCCCTATGCTACCGATGTGCCTGAAATTTTGTTTGTACGCTTAGAATAGTGGCCTGCACGGGAATCAAGAAGAAATTTTGCAAAAAGTTGCATTTGGGAATATATCATACTTTTCATGGGCATAATGCAACACTTGTGCTCGAACAATTTTAAAATGTAATTTTGTCCGGCCCTATGCTACCGATGTGCCTGAAATTTTGTTTGTACGCTTAGAATAGTGGCCTGCACGGGAATCAAAAAGAAATTTTGCAAAAAGTTGCATTTGGGAAAATATCATACTTTTCATGGGCATAATGCAACGCTTGGGCTCGAACAATTTTAAAATGTAATTTTCTCCGGCCCTATGCTACCGATGTGCCTGAAATTTTGTTTGTACGCTTAGAATAGTGGCCTGCACGGGAATCAAAAAGAAATTTTGCAAAAAGTTGCATTTTGGCATATATAATACTTTTCATGGGCATAATGTAACACTTGGGCTCGAACAGTTTTAAAATGTAATTTTCTCCGGCCCTATGCTACCGATGTGCCTGAAATTTTGTTTGTACGCTTAGAATAGTGGCCTGCACGGGAATCAAAAAGAAATTTTGCAAAAAGTTGCATTTGGGAATATATCATACTTTTCATGGGCATAATGCAACACTTGGGCTCGAACAATTTTAAAATGTAATTTTCTCCGGCCCTATGCTACCGATGTGCCTGAAATTTTGTTTGTACGCTTAGAATAGTGGCCTGCACGGGAATCAAAAAGAAATTTTGCAAAAAGTTGCATTTGGGAAAATATCATACTTTTCATGGGCATAATGCAACGCTTGGGCTCGAACAATTTTAAAATGTAATTTTCTCCGGCCCTATGCTACCGATGTGCCTGAAATTTTGTTTGTACGCTTAGAATAGTGGCCTGCACGGGAATCAAACAGAAATTTTGCATAAAGTTACATTTGGGAAATATTATACTTTTCATGGGCATAATGCAACACTTGGGCTCGAACAATTTTAAAATGTAATTTTCTCCGGCCCTATGCTACCGATGTGCCTGAAATTTTGTTTGTACGCTTAGAATAGTGGCCTGCACGGGAATCAAGAAGAAATTTTGCAAAAAGTTGCATTTGGGAATATATCATACTTTTCATGGGCATAATGCAACACTTGTGCTCGAACAGTTTTAAAATGTAATTTTCTCCGGCCCTATGCTACCGATGTGCCTGAAATTTTGTTTGTACGCTTAGAATAGTGGCCTGCACGGGAATCAAAAAGAAATTTTGCAAAAAGTTGCATTTGGGAAAATATCATACTTTTCATGGGCATAATGCAACGCTTGGGCTCGAACAATTTTAAAATGTAATTTTCTCCGGCCCTATGCTACCGATGTGCCTGAAATTTTGTTTGTACGCTTAGAATAGTGGCCTGCACGGGAATCAAAAAGAAATTTTGCAAAAAGTTGCATTTTGGCATATATAATACTTTTCATGGGCATAATGTAACACTTGGGCTCGAACAGTTTTAAAATGTAATTTTCTTCGGCCCTATGCTACCGATGTGCCTGAAATTTTGTTTGTACGCTTAGAATAGTGGCCTGCACGGGAATCAAAAAGAAATTTTGCAAAAAGTTGCATTTGGGAATATATCATACTTTTCATGGGCATAATGCAACACTTGGGCTCGAACAATTTTAAAATGTAATTTTCTCCGGCCCTATGCTACCGATGTGCCTGAAATTTTGTTTGTACGCTTAGAATAGTGGCCTGCACGGGAATCAAAAAGAAATTTTGCAAAAAGTTGCATTTGGGAAAATATCATACTTTTCATGGGCATAATGCAACGCTTGGGCTCGAACAATTTTAAAATGTAATTTTCTCCGGCCCTATGCTACCGATGTGCCTGAAATTTTGTTTGTACGCTTAGAATAGTGGCCTGCACGGGAATCAAAAAGAAATTTTGCAAAAAGTTGCATTTGGGAATATATCATACTTTTCATGGGCATAATGCAACACTTGGGCTCGAACAATTTTAAAATGTAATTTTCTCCGGCCCTATGCTACCGATGTGCCTGAAATTTTGTTTGTACGCTTAGAATAGTGGCCTGCACGGGAATCAAACAGAAATTTTGCATAAAGTTACATTTGGGAAATATTATACTTTTCATGGGCATAATGCAACACTTGGGCTCGAACAATTTTAAATTTTAATTTTCTCCGGCCCTATGCTACCGATGTGCCTGAAATTTTGTATGTACGCTTAGAATAGTGGCCTGCACGGGAATCAAGAACAAATTTTGCATAAAGTTGCAGTTGGGAAATTTTATACTTTTCATGGGCATAATGCAACACTTGGGCTCGAACAATTTTAAAATGTAATTTTCTCCGGCCCTATGCTTCCGATGTGCCTGAAATTTTGTATGTACGCTTAGAATAGTGGCCTGCACGGGAATCAAACAGAAATTTTGCAAAAAGTTGCATTTGGGAAAATATTATACTTTTCATGGGCATAATGCAACACTTGGGCTCGAACAATTTTAAATTTTAATTTTCTCCGGCCCTATGCTACCGATGTGCCTGAAATTTTGTATGTACGCTTAGAATAGTGGCCTGCACGGGAATCAAGAACAAATTTTGCAAAAAGTTGCATTTGGGCATATATAATACTTTTCATGGGCATAATGTAACACTTGGGCTCGAACAGTTTTAAAATGTAATTTTCTCGGGCCCTATGCTACCGATGTGCCTGAAATTTTGTATGTACGCTTAGAATAGTGGCCTGCACGGGAATCAAACAGAAATTTTGCATAAAGTTACATTTGGGAAATATTATACTTTTCATGGGCATAATGCAACACTTGGGCTCGAACAATTTTAAAATGTAATTTTCTCCGGCCCTATGCTACCAATGTGCCTGAAATTTTGTATGTACGCTTAGAATAGTGGCCTGCACGGGAATCAAGAACAAATTTTGCATAAAGTTGCAGTTGGGAAATTTTATACTTTTCATGGGCATAATGCAACGCTTGGGCTCGAACAATTTTAAAATGTAATTTTCTCCGGCCCTATGCTACCGATGTGCCTGAAATTTTGTTTGTACGCTTAGAATAGTGGCCTGCACGGGAATCAAAAAGAAATTTTGCAAAAAGTTGCATTTGGGCATATATAATACTTTTCATGGGCATAATGTAACACTTGGGCTCGAACAGTTTTAAAATGTAATTTTCTCCGGCCCTATGCTACCGATGTGCCTGAAATTTTGTATGTACGCTTAGAATAGTGGCCTTCACGGGAATCAAGAACAAATTTTGCATAAAGTTGCATTTGGGAAATATCATACTTTTCATGGGCATAATGTAACACTTCGGCTCGAACAATTTTAAAATGTAATTTTCTCCGGCCCTATGCTACCGATGTGCCTGAAATTTTGTTTGTACGCTTAGAATAGTGGCCTGCACGGGAATCAAAAAGAAATTTTGCAAAAAGTTGCATTTGGGAAAATATCATACTTTTCATGGGCATAATGCAACGCTTGGGCTCGAACAATTTTAAAATGTAATTTTCTCCGGCCCTATGCTACCGATGTGCCTGAAATTTTGTTTGTACGCTTAGAATAGTGGCCTGCACGGGAATCAAACAGAAATTTTGCAAAAAGTTGCATTTGGGAAAATATTATACTTTTTATGGGCATAATGCAACGCTTGGGCTCGAACAATTTTAAAATGTAATTTTCTCCGGCCCTATGCTACCGATGTGCCTGAAATTTTGTTTGTACGCTTAGAATAGTGGCCTGCACGGGAATCAAGAAGAAATTTTGCAAAAAGTTGCATTTGGGAATATATCATACTTTTCATGGGCATAATGCAACACTTGTGCTCGAACAATTTTAAAATGTAATTTTGTCCGGCCCTATGCTACCGATGTGCCTGAAATTTTGTTTGTACGCTTAGAATAGTGGCCTGCACGGGAATCAAAAAGAAATTTTGCAAAAAGTTGCATTTGGGAAAATATCATACTTTTCATGGGCATAATGCAACGCTTGGGCTCGAACAATTTTAAAATGTAATTTTCTCCGGCCCTATGCTACCGATGTGCCTGAAATTTTGTTTGTACGCTTAGAATAGTGGCCTGCACGGGAATCAAAAAGAAATTTTGCAAAAAGTTGCATTTTGGCATATATAATACTTTTCATGGGCATAATGTAACACTTGGGCTCGAACAGTTTTAAAATGTAATTTTCTCCGGCCCTATGCTACCGATGTGCCTGAAATTTTGTTTGTACGCTTAGAATAGTGGCCTGCACGGGAATCAAAAAGAAATTTTGCAAAAAGTTGCATTTGGGAATATATCATACTTTTCATGGGCATAATGCAACACTTGGGCTCGAACAATTTTAAAATGTAATTTTCTCCGGCCCTATGCTACCGATGTGCCTGAAATTTTGTTTGTACGCTTAGAATAGTGGCCTGCACGGGAATCAAAAAGAAATTTTGCAAAAAGTTGCATTTGGGAAAATATCATACTTTTCATGGGCATAATGCAACGCTTGGGCTCGAACAATTTTAAAATGTAATTTTCTCCGGCCCTATGCTACCGATGTGCCTGAAATTTTGTTTGTACGCTTAGAATAGTGGCCTGCACGGGAATCAAACAGAAATTTTGCATAAAGTTACATTTGGGAAATATTATACTTTTCATGGGCATAATGCAACACTTGGGCTCGAACAATTTTAAAATGTAATTTTCTCCGGCCCTATGCTACCGATGTGCCTGAAATTTTGTTTGTACGCTTAGAATAGTGGCCTGCACGGGAATCAAAAAGAAATTTTGCAAAAAGTTGCATTTGGGAAAATATCATACTTTTCATGGGCATAATGCAACGCTTGGGCTCGAACAATTTTAAAATGTAATTTTCTCCGGCCCTATGCTACCGATGTGCCTGAAATTTTGTTTGTACGCTTAGAATAGTGGCCTGCACGGGAATCAAACAGAAATTTTGCAAAAAGTTGCATTTGGGAAAATATTATACTTTTTATGGGCATAATGCAACGCTTGGGCTCGAACAATTTTAAAATGTAATTTTCTCCGGCCCTATGCTACCGATGTGCCTGAAATTTTGTTTGTACGCTTAGAATAGTGGCCTGCACGGGAATCAAGAAGAAATTTTGCAAAAAGTTGCATTTGGGAATATATCATACTTTTCATGGGCATAATGCAACACTTGTGCTCGAACAGTTTTAAAATGTAATTTTCTCCGGCCCTATGCTACCGATGTGCCTGAAATTTTGTTTGTACGCTTAGAATAGTGGCCTGCACGGGAATCAAAAAGAAATTTTGCAAAAAGTTGCATTTGGGAAAATATCATACTTTTCATGGGCATAATGCAACGCTTGGGCTCGAACAATTTTAAAATGTAATTTTCTCCGGCCCTATGCTACCGATGTGCCTGAAATTTTGTTTGTACGCTTAGAATAGTGGCCTGCACGGGAATCAAAAAGAAATTTTGCAAAAAGTTGCATTTTGGCATATATAATACTTTTCATGGGCATAATGTAACACTTGGGCTCGAACAGTTTTAAAATGTAATTTTCTTCGGCCCTATGCTACCGATGTGCCTGAAATTTTGTTTGTACGCTTAGAATAGTGGCCTGCACGGGAATCAAAAAGAAATTTTGCAAAAAGTTGCATTTGGGAATATATCATACTTTTCATGGGCATAATGCAACACTTGGGCTCGAACAATTTTAAAATGTAATTTTCTCCGGCCCTATGCTACCGATGTGCCTGAAATTTTGTTTGTACGCTTAGAATAGTGGCCTGCACGGGAATCAAAAAGAAATTTTGCAAAAAGTTGCATTTGGGAAAATATCATACTTTTCATGGGCATAATGCAACGCTTGGGCTCGAACAATTTTAAAATGTAATTTTCTCCGGCCCTATGCTACCGATGTGCCTGAAATTTTGTTTGTACGCTTAGAATAGTGGCCTGCACGGGAATCAAAAAGAAATTTTGCAAAAAGTTGCATTTGGGAATATATCATACTTTTCATGGGCATAATGCAACACTTGGGCTCGAACAATTTTAAAATGTAATTTTCTCCGGCCCTATGCTACCGATGTGCCTGAAATTTTGTTTGTACGCTTAGAATAGTGGCCTGCACGGGAATCAAGAACAAATTTTGCATAAAGTTGCATTTGGGAAATATCATACTTTTCATGGGCATAATGTAACACTTGGGCTCGAACATTTTTAAAATGTAGTTTTCTCCGGCCCTATGCTACCGATGTGCCTGAAATTTTGTTTGTACGCTTAGAATAGTGGCCTGCACGGGAATCAAAAAGAAATTTTGCAAAAAGTTGCATTTGGGAAAATATCATACTTTTCATGGGCATATTGCAACACTTGGGCTCGAACAATTTTAAAATGTAATTTTCTCCGGCCCTATGCTACCGATGTGCCTGAAATTTTGTATGTACGCTTAGAATAGTGGCCTGCACGGGAATCAAACAGAAATTTTGCATAAAGTTACATTTGGGAAATATTATACTTTTCATGGGCATAATGCAACACTTGGGCTCGAACAATTTTAAATTTTAATTTTCTCCGGCCCTATGCTACCGATGTGCCTGAAATTTTGTATGTACGCTTAGAATAGTGGCCTGCACGGGAATCAAGAACAAATTTTGCATAAAGTTGCATTTGGGAAATTTTATACTTTTCATGGGCATAATGCAACACTTGGGCTCGAACAATTTTAAAATGTAATTTTCTCCGGCCCTATGCTTCCGATGTGCCTGAAATTTTGTATGTACGCTTAGAATAGTGGCCTGCACGGGAATCAAACAGAAATTTTGCAAAAAGTTGCATTTGGGAAAATATTATACTTTTCATGGGCATAATGCAACACTTGGGCTCGAACAATTTTAAATTTTAATTTTCTCCGGCCCTATGCTACCGATGTGCCTGAAATTTTGTATGTACGCTTAGAATAGTGGCCTGCACGGGAATCAAGAACAAATTTTGCAAAAAGTTGCATTTGGGCATATATAATACTTTTCATGGGCATAATGTAACACTTGGGCTCGAACAGTTTTAAAATGTAATTTTCTCGGGCCCTATGCTACCGATGTGCCTGAAATTTTGTATGTACGCTTAGAATAGTGGCCTGCACGGGAATCAAACAGAAATTTTGCATAAAGTTACATTTGGGAAATATTATACTTTTCATGGGCATAATGCAACACTTGGGCTCGAACAATTTTAAAATGTAATTTTCTCCGGCCCTATGCTACCAATGTGCCTGAAATTTTGTATGTACGCTTAGAATAGTGGCCTGCACGGGAATCAAGAACAAATTTTGCATAAAGTTGCAGTTGGGAAATTTTATACTTTTCATGGGCATAATGCAACGCTTGGGCTCGAACAATTTTAAAATGTAATTTTCTCCGGCCCTATGCTACCGATGTGCCTGAAATTTTGTTTGTACGCTTAGAATAGTGGCCTGCACGGGAATCAAAAAGAAATTTTGCAAAAAGTTGCATTTGGGCATATATAATACTTTTCATGGGCATAATGTAACACTTGGGCTCGAACAGTTTTAAAATGTAATTTTCTCCGGCCCTATGCTACCGATGTGCCTGAAATTTTGTATGTACGCTTAGAATAGTGGCCTTCACGGGAATCAAGAACAAATTTTGCATAAAGTTGCATTTGGGAAATATCATACTTTTCATGGGCATAATGTAACACTTCGGCTCGAACAATTTTAAAATGTAATTTTCTCCGGCCCTATGCTACCGATGTGCCTGAAATTTTGTTTGTACGCTTAGAATAGTGGCCTGCACGGGAATCAAAAAGAAATTTTGCAAAAAGTTGCATTTGGGAAAATATCATTCTTTTCATGGGCATATTGCAACACTTGGGCTCGAACAATTTTAAAATGTAATTTTCTCCGGCCCTATGCTACCGATGTGCCTGAAATTTTGTTTGTACGCTTAGAATAGTGGCCTGCACGGGAATCAAACAGAAATTTTGCATAAAGTTACATTTGGGAAATATTATACTTTTCATGGGCATAATGCAACACTTGGGCTCGAACAATTTTAAAATGTAATTTTCTCCGGCCCTATGCTACCGATGTGCCTGAAATTTTGTTTGTACGCTTAGAATAGTGGCCTGCACGGGAATCAAAAAGAAATTTTGCAAAAAGTTGCATTTGGGAAAATATCATACTTTTCATGGGCATAATGCAACGCTTGGGCTCGAACAATTTTAAAATGTAATTTTCTCCGGCCCTATGCTACCGATGTGCCTGAAATTTTGTTTGTACGCTTAGAATAGTGGCCTGCACGGGAATCAAACAGAAATTTTGCAAAAAGTTGCATTTGGGAAAATATTATACTTTTTATGGGCATAATGCAACGCTTGGGCTCGAACAATTTTAAAATGTAATTTTCTCCGGCCCTATGCTACCGATGTGCCTGAAATTTTGTTTGTACGCTTAGAATAGTGGCCTGCACGGGAATCAAGAAGAAATTTTGCAAAAAGTTGCATTTGGGAATATATCATACTTTTCATGGGCATAATGCAACACTTGTGCTCGAACAATTTTAAAATGTAATTTTCTCCGGCCCTATGCTACCGATGTGCCTGAAATTTTGTTTGTACGCTTAGAATAGTGGCCTGCACGGGAATCAAAAAGAAATTTTGCAAAAAGTTGCATTTGCGAAAATATCATACTTTTCATGGGCATAATGCAACGCTTGGGCTCGAACAATTTTAAAATGTAATTTTCTCCGGCCCTATGCTACCGATGTGCCTGAAATTTTGTTTGTACGCTTAGAATAGTGGCCTGCACGGGAATCAAAAAGAAATTTTGCAAAAAGTTGCATTTTGGCATATATAATACTTTTCATGGGCATAATGTAACACTTGGGCTCGAACAGTTTTAAAATGTAATTTTCTCCGGCCCTATGCTACCGATGTGCCTGAAATTTTGTTTGTACGCTTAGAATAGTGGCCTGCACGGGAATCAAAAAGAAATTTTGCAAAAAGTTGCATTTGGGAATATATCATACTTTTCATGGGCATAATGCAACACTTGGGCTCGAACAATTTTAAAATGTAATTTTCTCCGGCCCTATGCTACCGATGTGCCTGAAATTTTGTTTGTACGCTTAGAATAGTGGCCTGCACGGGAATCAAAAAGAAATTTTGCAAAAAGTTGCATTTGGGAAAATATCATACTTTTCATGGGCATAATGCAACGCTTGGGCTCGAACAATTTTAAAATGTAATTTTCTCCGGCCCTATGCTACCGATGTGCCTGAAATTTTGTTTGTACGCTTAGAATAGTGGCTTGCACGGGAATCAAAAAGAAATTTTGCAAAAAGTTGCATTTGGGAATATATCATACTTTTCATGGGCATAATGCAACACTTGGGCTCGAACAATTTTAAAATGTAATTTTCTCCGGCCCTATGCTACCGATGTGCCTGAAATTTTGTTTGTACGCTTAGAATAGTGGCCTGCACGGGAATCAAGAACAAATTTTGCATAAAGTTGCATTTGGGAAATATCATACTTTTCATGGGCATAATGTAACACTTGGGCTCGAACATTTTTAAAATGTAGTTTTCTCCGGCCCTATGCTACCGATGTGCCTGAAATTTTGTTTGTACGCTTAGAATAGTGGCCTGCACGGGAATGAAAAAGAAATTTTGCAAAAAGTTGCATTTGGGAAAATATCATACTTTTCATGGGCATATTGCAACACTTGGGCTCGAACAATTTTAAAATGTAATTTTCTCCGGCCCTATGCTACCGATGTGCCTGAAATTTTGTATGTACGCTTAGAATAGTGGCCTGCACGGGAATCAAACAGAAATTTTGCATAAAGTTACATTTGGGAAATATTATACTTTTCATGGGCATAATGCAACACTTGGGCTCGAACAATTTTAAATTTTAATTTTCTCCGGCCCTATGCTACCGATGTGCCTGAAATTTTGTATGTACGCTTAGAATAGTGGCCTGCACGGGAATCAAGAACAAATTTTGCATAAAGTTGCAGTTGGGAAATTTTATACTTTTCATGGGCATAATGCAACACTTGGGCTCGAACAATTTTAAAATGTAATTTTCTCCGGCCCTATGCTTCCGATGTGCCTGAAATTTTGTATGTACGCTTAGAATAGTGGCCTGCACGGGAATCAAACAGAAATTTTGCAAAAAGTTGCATTTGGGAAAATATTATACTTTTTATGGGCATAATGCAACGCTTGGGCTCGAACAATTTTAAAATGTAATTTTCTCCGGCCCTATGCTACCGATGTGCCTGAAATTTTGTTTGTACGCTTAGAATAGTGGCCTGCACGGGAATCAAGAAGAAATTTTTCAAAAAGTTGCATTTGGGAATATATCATACTTTTCATGGGCATAATGCAACACTTGCATTACATTTTAAAATTGTTCGAGCCCAACACTTGGGCTCGAACAATTTTAAAATGTAATTTTCTCCGGCCCTATGCTACCGATGTGCCTGAAATTTTGTTTGTACGCTTAGAATAGTGGCCTGCACGGGAATCAAAAAGAAATTTTGCAAAAAGTTGCATTTGGGAAAATATCATTCTTTTCATGGGCATATTGCAACACTTGGGCTCGAACAATTTTAAAATGTAATTTTCTCCGGCCCTATGCTACCGATGTGCCTGAAATTTTGTTTGTACGCTTAGAATAGTGGCCTGCACGGGAATCAAACAGAAATTTTGCATAAAGTTACATTTGGGAAATATTATACTTTTCATGGGCATAATGCAACACTTGGGCTCGAACAATTTTAAAATGTAATTTTCTCCGGCCCTATGCTACCGATGTGCCTGAAATTTTGTTTGTACGCTTAGAATAGTGGCCTGCACGGGAATCAAAAAGAAATTTTGCAAAAAGTTGCATTTGGGAAAATATCATACTTTTCATGGGCATAATGCAACGCTTGGGCTCGAACAATTTTAAAATGTAATTTTCTCCGGCCCTATGCTACCGATGTGCCTGAAATTTTGTTTGTACGCTTAGAATAGTGGCCTGCACGGGAATCAAACAGAAATTTTGCATAAAGTTACATTTGGGAAATATTATACTTTTCATGGGCATAATGCAACACTTGGGCTCGAACAATTTTAAAATGTAATTTTCTCCGGCCCTATGCTACCGATGTGCCTGAAATTTTGTTTGTACGCTTAGAATAGTGGCCTGCACGGGAATCAAAAAGAAATTTTGCAAAAAGTTGCATTTGGGAAAATATCATACTTTTCATGGGCATAATGCAACGCTTGGGCTCGAACAATTTTAAAATGTAATTTTCTCCGGCCCTATGCTACCGATGTGCCTGAAATTTTGTTTGTACGCTTAGAATAGTGGCCTGCACGGGAATCAAACAGAAATTTTGCAAAAAGTTGCATTTGGGAAAATATTATACTTTTTATGGGCATAATGCAACGCTTGGGCTCGAACAATTTTAAAATGTAATTTTCTCCGGCCCTATGCTACCGATGTGCCTGAAATTTTGTTTGTACGCTTAGAATAGTGGCCTGCACGGGAATCAAGAAGAAATTTTGCAAAAAGTTGCATTTGGGAATATATCATACTTTTCATGGGCATAATGCAACACTTGTGCTCGAACAATTTTAAAATGTAATTTTCTCCGGCCCTATGCTACCGATGTGCCTGAAATTTTGTTTGTACGCTTAGAATAGTGGCCTGCACGGGAATCAAAAAGAAATTTTGCAAAAAGTTGCATTTGCGAAAATATCATACTTTTCATGGGCATAATGCAACGCTTGGGCTCGAACAATTTTAAAATGTAATTTTCTCCGGCCCTATGCTACCGATGTGCCTGAAATTTTGTTTGTACGCTTAGAATAGTGGCCTGCACGGGAATCAAAAAGAAATTTTGCAAAAAGTTGCATTTTGGCATATATAATACTTTTCATGGGCATAATGTAACACTTGGGCTCGAACAGTTTTAAAATGTAATTTTCTCCGGCCCTATGCTACCGATGTGCCTGAAATTTTGTTTGTACGCTTAGAATAGTGGCCTGCACGGGAATCAAAAAGAAATTTTGCAAAAAGTTGCATTTGGGAATATATCATACTTTTCATGGGCATAATGCAACACTTGGGCTCGAACAATTTTAAAATGTAATTTTCTCCGGCCCTATGCTACCGATGTGCCTGAAATTTTGTTTGTACGCTTAGAATAGTGGCCTGCACGGGAATCAAAAAGAAATTTTGCAAAAAGTTGCATTTGGGAAAATATCATACTTTTCATGGGCATAATGCAACGCTTGGGCTCGAACAATTTTAAAATGTAATTTTCTCCGGCCCTATGCTACCGATGTGCCTGAAATTTTGTTTGTACGCTTAGAATAGTGGCTTGCACGGGAATCAAAAAGAAATTTTGCAAAAAGTTGCATTTGGGAATATATCATACTTTTCATGGGCATAATGCAACACTTGGGCTCGAACAATTTTAAAATGTAATTTTCTCCGGCCCTATGCTACCGATGTGCCTGAAATTTTGTTTGTACGCTTAGAATAGTGGCCTGCACGGGAATCAAGAACAAATTTTGCATAAAGTTGCATTTGGGAAATATCATACTTTTCATGGGCATAATGTAACACTTGGGCTCGAACATTTTTAAAATGTAGTTTTCTCCGGCCCTATGCTACCGATGTGCCTGAAATTTTGTTTGTACGCTTAGAATAGTGGCCTGCACGGGAATGAAAAAGAAATTTTGCAAAAAGTTGCATTTGGGAAAATATCATACTTTTCATGGGCATATTGCAACACTTGGGCTCGAACAATTTTAAAATGTAATTTTCTCCGGCCCTATGCTACCGATGTGCCTGAAATTTTGTATGTACGCTTAGAATAGTGGCCTGCACGGGAATCAAACAGAAATTTTGCATAAAGTTACATTTGGGAAATATTATACTTTTCATGGGCATAATGCAACACTTGGGCTCGAACAATTTTAAATTTTAATTTTCTCCGGCCCTATGCTACCGATGTGCCTGAAATTTTGTATGTACGCTTAGAATAGTGGCCTGCACGGGAATCAAGAACAAATTTTGCATAAAGTTGCAGTTGGGAAATTTTATACTTTTCATGGGCATAATGCAACACTTGGGCTCGAACAATTTTAAAATGTAATTTTCTCCGGCCCTATGCTTCCGATGTGCCTGAAATTTTGTATGTACGCTTAGAATAGTGGCCTGCACGGGAATCAAACAGAAATTTTGCAAAAAGTTGCATTTGGGAAAATATTATACTTTTTATGGGCATAATGCAACGCTTGGGCTCGAACAATTTTAAAATGTAATTTTCTCCGGCCCTATGCTACCGATGTGCCTGAAATTTTGTTTGTACGCTTAGAATAGTGGCCTGCACGGGAATCAAGAAGAAATTTTTCAAAAAGTTGCATTTGGGAATATATCATACTTTTCATGGGCATAATGCAACACTTGCATTACATTTTAAAATTGTTCGAGCCCAACACTTGGGCTCGAACAATTTTAAAATGTAATTTTCTCCGGCCCTATGCTACCGATGTGCCTGAAATTTTGTTTGTACGCTTAGAATAGTGGCCTGCACGGGAATCAAAAAGAAATTTTGCAAAAAGTTGCATTTGGGCATATATAATACTTTTCATGGGCATAATGTAACACTTGGGCTCGAACAGTTTTAACATGTAATTTTCTCGGGCCCTATGCTACCGATGTGCCTGAAATTTTGTATTTACGCTTAGAATAGTGGCCTGCACGGGAATCAAACAGAAATTTTGCATAAAGTTACATTTGGGAAATATTATACTTTTCATGGGCATAATGCAACGCTTGGGCTCGAACAATTTTAAAATGTAATTTTCTCCGGCCCTATGCTACCAATGTGCCTGAAATTTTGTTTGTACGCTTAGAATAGTGGCCTGCACGGGAATCAAAAAGAAATTTTGCAAAAAGTTGCATTTGGGCATATATAATACTTTTCATGGGCATAATGTAACACTTGGGCTCGAACAGTTTTAAAATGTAATTTTCTCCGGCCCTATGCTACCGATGTGCCTGAAATTTTGTTTGTACGCTTAGAATAGTGGCCTGCACGGGAATCAAGAACAAATTTTGCATAAAGTTGCATTTGGGAAATATCATACTTTTCATGGGCATAATGTAACACTTGGGCTCGAACAATTTTAAAATGTAATTTTCTCCGGCCCTATGCTACCGATGTGCCTGAAATTTTGTATGTACGCTTAGAATAGTGGCCTGCACGGGAATCAAACAGAAATTTTGCAAAAAGTTGCATTTGGGAATATATCATACTTTTCATGGGCATAATGCAACACTTGCATTACATTTTAAAATTGTTCGAGCCCAACACTTGGGCTCGAACAATTTTAAAATGTAAATTTCTCCGGCCCTATGCTACCGATGTGCCTGAAATTTTGTTTGTACGCTTAGAATAGTGGCCTGCACGGGAATCAAAAAGAAATTTTGCAAAAAGTTGCATTTGGGCATATATAATACTTTTCATGGGCATAATGTAACACTTGGGCTCGAACAGTTTTAAAATGTAATTTTCTCGGGCCCTATGCTACCGATGTGCCTGAAATTTTGTATTTACGCTTAGAATAGTGGCCTGCACGGGAATCAAACAGAAATTTTGCATAAAGTTACATTTGGGAAATATTATACTTTTCATGGGCATAATGCAACGCTTGGGCTCGAACAATTTTAAAATGTAATTTTCTCCGGCCCTATGCTACCAATGTGCCTGAAATTTTGTTTGTACGCTTAGAATAGTGGCCTGCACGGGAATCAAAAAGAAATTTTGCAAATAGTTGCATTTGGGCATATATAATACTTTTCATGGGCATAATGTAACACTTGGGCTCGAACAGTTTTAAAATGTAATTTTCTCCGGCCCTATGCTACCGATGTGCCTGAAATTTTGTTTGTACGCTTAGAATAGTGGCCTGCACGGGAATCAAGAACAAATTTTGCATAAAGATGCATTTGGGAAATATCATACTTTTCATGGGCATAATGTAACGCTTGGGCTCGAACAATTTTAAAATGTAATTTTCTCCGGCCCTACGCTACCGATGTGCCTGAAATTTTGTTTGTACGCTTAGAATAGTGGTCTGCACGGGAATCAAAAAGAAATTTTGCAAAAAGTTGCATTTGGGAAAATATCTTACTTTTCATGGGCATAATGCAACACTTGCATTACATTTTAAAATTGTTCGAGCCCAACACTTGGGCTCGAACAATTTTAAAATGTAATTTTCTCCGGCCCTATGCTACCGATGTGCCTGAAATTTTGTTTGTACGCTTAGAATAGTGGCCTGCACGGGAATCAAAAAGAAATTTTGCAAAAAGTTGCATTTGGGCATATATAATACTTTTCATGGGCATAATGTAACACTTGGGCTCGAACAGTTTTAACATGTAATTTTCTCGGGCCCTATGCTACCGATGTGCCTGAAATTTTGTATTTACGCTTAGAATAGTGGCCTGCACGGGAATCAAACAGAAATTTTGCATAAAGTTACATTTGGGAAATATTATACTTTTCATGGGCATAATGCAACGCTTGGGCTCGAACAATTTTAAAATGTAATTTTCTCCGGCCCTATGCTACCAATGTGCCTGAAATTTTGTTTGTACGCTTAGAATAGTGGCCTGCACGGGAATCAAAAAGAAATTTTGCAAAAAGTTGCATTTGGGCATATATAATACTTTTCATGGGCATAATGTAACACTTGGGCTCGAACAGTTTTAAAATGTAATTTTCTCCGGCCCTATGCTACCGATGTGCCTGAAATTTTGTTTGTACGCTTAGAATAGTGGCCTGCACGGGAATCAAGAACAAATTTTGCATAAAGTTGCATTTGGGAAATATCATACTTTTCATGGGCATAATGTAACACTTGGGCTCGAACAATTTTAAAATGTAATTTTCTCCGGCCCTATGCTACCGATGTGCCTGAAATTTTGTTTGTACGCTTAGAATAGTGGCCTGCACGGGAATCAAGAAGAAATTTTGCAAAAAGTTGCATTTGGGAATATATCATACTTTTCATGGGCATAATGCAACACTTGCATTAGATTTTAAAATTGTTCGAGCCCAACACTTGGGCTCGAACAATTTTAAAATGTAATTTTCTCCGGCCCTATGCTACCGATGTGCCTGAAATTTTGTTTGTACGCTTAGAATAGTGGCCTGCACGGGAATCAAAAAGAAATTTTGCAAAAAGTTGCATTTGGGCATATATAATACTTTTCATGGGCATAATGTAACACTTGGGCTCGAACAGTTTTAAAATGTAATTTTCTCGGGCCCTATGCTACCGATGTGCCTGAAATTTTGTATTTACGCTTAGAATAGTGGCCTGCACGGGAATCAAACAGAAATTTTGCATAAAGTTACATTTGGGAAATATTATACTTTTCATGGGCATAATGCAACACTTGGGCTCGAACAATTTTAAAATGTAATTTTCTCCGGCCCTATGCTACCGATGTGCCTGAAATTTTGTATGTACGCTTAGAATAGTGGCCTGCACGGGAATCAAACAGAAATTTTGCAAAAAGTTGCATTTGGGAATATATCATACTTTTCATGGGCATAATGCAACACTTGCATTACATTTTAAAATTGTTCGAGCCCAACACTTGGGCTCGAACAATTTTAAAATGTAAATTTCTCCGGCCCTATGCTACCGATGTGCCTGAAATTTTGTTTGTACGCTTAGAATAGTGGCCTGCACGGGAATCAAAAAGAAATTTTGCAAAAAGTTGCATTTGGGCATATATAATACTTTTCATGGGCATAATGTAACACTTGGGCTCGAACAGTTTTAAAATGTAATTTTCTCGGGCCCTATGCTACCGATGTGCCTGAAATTTTGTATTTACGCTTAGAATAGTGGCCTGCACGGGAATCAAACAGAAATTTTGCATAAAGTTACATTTGGGAAATATTATACTTTTCATGGGCATAATGCAACGCTTGGGCTCGAACAATTTTAAAATGTAATTTTCTCCGGCCCTATGCTACCAATGTGCCTGAAATTTTGTTTGTACGCTTAGAATAGTGGCCTGCACGGGAATCAAAAAGAAATTTTGCAAAAAGTTGCATTTGGGCATATATAATACTTTTCATGGGCATAATGTAACACTTGGGCTCGAACAGTTTTAAAATGTAATTTTCTCCGGCCCTATGCTACCGATGTGCCTGAAATTTTGTTTGTACGCTTAGAATAGTGGCCTGCACGGGAATCAAGAACAAATTTTGCATAAAGTTGCATTTGGGAAATATCATACTTTTCATGGGCATAATGTAACACTTGGGCTCGAACAATTTTAAAATGTAATTTTCTCCGGCCCTATGCTACCGATGTGCCTGAAATTTTGTTTGTACGCTTAGAATAGTGGCCTGCACGGGAATCAAGAAGAAATTTTGCAAAAAGTTGCATTTGGGAATATATCATACTTTTCATGGGCATAATGCAACACTTGCATTACATTTTAAAATTGTTCGAGCCCAACACTTGGGCTCGAACAATTTTAAAATGTAATTTTCTCCGGCCCTATGCTACCGATGTGCCTGAAATTTTGTTTGTACGCTTAGAATAGTGGCCTGCACGGGAATCAAAAAGAAATTTTGCAAAAAGTTGCATTTGGGCATATATAATACTTTTCATGGGCATAATGTAACACTTGGGCTCGAACAGTTTTAAAATGTAATTTTCTCGGGCCCTATGCTACCGATGTGCCTGAAATTTTGTATTTACGCTTAGAATAGTGGCCTGCACGGGAATCAAACAGAAATTTTGCATAAAGTTACATTTGGGAAATATTATACTTTTCATGGGCATAATGCAACACTTGGGCTCGAACAATTTTAAAATGTAATTTTCTCCGGCCCTATGCTACCGATGTGCCTGAAATTTTGTATGTACGCTTAGAATAGTGGCCTGCACGGGAATCAAACAGAAATTTTGCAAAAAGTTGCATTTGGGCATATATAATACTTTTCATGGGCATAATGCAACGCTTGGGCTCGAACAATTTTAAATTTTAATTTTCTCCGGCCCTATGCTACCGATGTGCCTGAAATTTTGTATGTACGCTTAGAATAGTGGCCTGCACGGGTATCAAAAAGAAATTTTGCAAAAAGTTGCATTTGGGAAAATATCATACTTTTCATGGGCATAATGCAACGCTTGGGCTCGAACAATTTTAAAATGTAATTTTCTCCGGCCCTACGCTACCGATGTGCCTGAAATTTTGTTTGTACGCTTAGAATAGTGGTCTGCACGGGAATCAAAAAGAAATTTTGCAAAAAGTTGCATTTGGGAAAATATCTTACTTTTCATGGGCATAATGCAACGCTTGGGCTCGAACAATTTTAAAATGGAATTTTCTCCGGCCTTATGCTACCGATGTGCCTGAAATTTTGTTTGTACGCTTCGAATAGTGGCCTGCACGGGAATCAAAAAGAAATTTTGCAAAAAGTTGCATTTGGGCATATATAATACTTTTCATGGGCATAATGTAACACTTGGGCTCGAACAGTTTTAAAATGTAATTTTCTCCGGCCCTATGCTACCGATGTGCCTGAAATTTTGTTTGTACGCTTAGAATAGTGGCCTGCACGGGAATCAAAAAGAAATTTTGCAAAGAGTTGCATTTGGGAATATATCATACTTTTCATGGGCATAATGCAACACTTGGGCTCGAACAATTTTAAATTTTAATTTTCTCCGGCCCTATGCTACCGATGTGCCTGAAATTTTGTATGTACGCTTAGAATAGTGGCCTGCACGGGAATCAAAAAGAAATTTTGCAAAAAGTTGCATTTGGGAAAATATCATACTTTTCATGGGCATAATGCAACGCTTGGGCTCGAACAATTTTAAAATGTAATTTTCTCCGGCCCTATGCTACCGATGTGCCTGAAATTTTGTTTGTACGCTTAGAATAGTGGCCTGCACGGGAATCAAAAAGAAATTTTGCAAAAAGTTGCCTTTGGGCATATATAATACTTTTCATGGGCATAATGTAACACTTGGGCTCGAACAGTTTAAAAATGTAATTTTCTCGGGCCCTATGCTACCGATGTGCCTGAAATTTTGTATGTACGCTTAGAATAGTGGCCTGCACGGGAATCAAACAGAAATTTTGCAAAAAGTTGCATTTGGGAAAATATCATACTTTTCATGGGCATAATGCAACGCTTGGGCTCGAACAATTTTAAAATGTAATTTTCTCCGGCCCTATGCTACCGATGTGCCTGAAATTTTGTTTGTACGCTTAGAATAGTGGCCTGCACGGGAATCAAAAAGAAATTTTGCAAAAAGTTGCATTTGGGAAAATATCATACTTTTCATGGGCATAATGCAACGCTTGGGCTCGAACAATTTTAAAATGTAATTTTCTCCGGCCCTATGCTACCGATGTGCCTGAAATTTTGTTTGTACGCTTAGAATAGTGGCCTGCACGGGAATCAAGAACAAATTTTGCATAAAGTTGCAGTTGGGAAATTTTATACTTTTCATGGGCATAATGCAACACTTGGGCTCGAACAATTTTAAAATGTAATTTTCTCCGGCCCTATGCTACCGATGTGCCTGAAATTTTGTATGTACGCTTAGAATAGTGGCCTGCACGGGAATCAAACAGAAATTTTGCAAAAAGTTGCATTTGGGAAAATATTATACTTTTTATGGGCATAATGCAACGCTTGGGCTCGAACAATTTTAAAATGTAATTTCCTCCGGCCCTATGCTACCGATGTGCCTGAAATTTTGTTTGTACGCTTAGAATAGTGGCCTGCACGGGAATCAAGAAGAAATTTTGCAAAAAGTTGCATTTGGGAATATATCATACTTTTCATGGGCATAATGCAACACTTGGGCTCGAACAATTTTAAAATGTAATTTTCTCCGGCCCTATGCTACCGATGTGCCTGAAATTTTGTTTGTACGCTTAGAATAGTGGCCTGCACGGGAATCAAAAAGAAATTTTGCAAAAAGTTGCATTTGGGAAAATATCATACTTTTCATGGGCATAATGCAACGCTTGGGCTCGAACAATTTTAAAATGTAATTTTCTCCGGCCCTATGCTACCGATGTGCCTGAAATTTTGTTTGTACGCTTAGAATAGTGGCCTGCACGGGAATCAAAAAGAAATTTTGCAAAAAGTTGCATTTGGGCATATATAATACTTTTCATGGGCATAATGTAACACTTGGGCTCGAACAGTTTTAAAATGTAATTTTCTCCGGCCCTATGCTACCGATGTGCCTGAAATTTTGTTTGTACGCTTAGAATAGTGGCCTGCACGGGAATCAAAAAGAAATTTTGCATAAAGTTGCATTTGGGAAAATATCATACTTTTCATGGGCATAATGCAACGCTTGGGCTCGAACAATTTTAAAATGTAATTTTCTCCGGCCCTATGCTACCGATGTGCCTGAAATTTTGTTTGTACGCTTAGAATAGTGGCCTGCACGGGAATCAAAAAGAAATTTTGCAAACAGTTGCATTTGGGCATATATAATACTTTTCATGGGCATAATGTAACACTTGGGCTCGAACAGTTTTAAAATGTAATTTTCTCCGGCCCTATGCTACCGATGTGCCTGAAATTTTGTTTGTACGCTTCGAATAGTGGCCTGCACGGGAATCAAAAAGAAATTTTGCAAAAAGTTGCATTTGGGCATATATAATACTTTTCATGGGCATAATGTAACACTTGGGCTCGAACAGTTTTAAAATGTAATTTTCTCCGGCCCTATGCTACCGATGTGCCTGAAATTTTGTTTGTACGCTTAGAATAGTGGCCTGCACGGGAATCAAAAAGAAATTTTGCAAAGAGTTGCATTTGGGAATATATCATACTTTTCATGGGCATAATGCAACACTTGGGCTCGAACAATTTTAAATTTTAATTTTCTCCGGCCCTATGCTACCGATGTGCCTGAAATTTTGTTTGTACGCTTAGAATAGTGGTCTGCACGGGAATCAAAAAGAAATTTTGCAAAAAGTTGCATTTGGGAAAATATCTTACTTTTCATGGGCATAATGCAACGCTTGGGCTCGAACAATTTTAAAATGTAATTTTCTCCGGCCCTATGCTACCGATGTGCCTGAAATTTTGTTTGTACGCTTCGAATAGTGGCCTACACGGGAATCAAAAAGAAATTTTGCAAAAAGTTGCATTTGGGCATATATAATACCTTTCATGGGCATAATGTAACACTTGGGCTCGAACAGTTTTAAAATGTAATTTTCTCCGGCCCTATGCTACCGATGTGCCTGAAATTTTGTTTGTACGCTTAGAATAGTGGCCTGCACGGGAATCAAAAAGAAATTTTGCAAAGAGTTGCATTTGGGAATATATCATACTTTTCATGGGCATAATGCAACACTTGGGCTCGAACAATTTTAAATTTTAATTTTCTCCGGCCCTATGCTACCGATGTGCCTGAAATTTTGTATGTACGCTTAGAATAGTGGCCTGCACGGGAATCAAAAAGAAATTTTGCAAAAAGTTGCCTTTGGGCATATATCATACTTTTCATGGGCATAATGCAACACTTGGGCTCGAACAATTTTAAAATGTAATTTTCTCCGGCCCTATGCTACCGATGTGCCTGAAATTTTGTTTGTACGCTTAGAATAGTGGCCTGCACGGGAATCAAAAAGAAATTTTGCAAAAAGTTGCATTTGGGAAAATATCATACTTTTCATGGGCATAATGCAACGCTTGGGCTCGAACAATTTTAAAATGTAATTTTCTCCGGCCCTATGCTACCGATGTGCCTGAAATTTTGTTTGTACGCTTAGAATAGTGGCCTGCACGGGAATCAAAAAGAAATTTTGCAAAAAGTTGCATTTGGGCATATATAATACTTTTCATGGGCATAATGTAACACTTGGGCTCGAACAGTTTTAAAATGTAATTTTCTCCGGCCCTATGCTACCGATGTGCCTGAAATTTTGTTTGTACGCTTAGAATAGTGGCCTGCACGGGAATCAAAAAGAAATTTTGCAAAAAGTTGCATTTGGGAATATATCATACTTTTCATGGGCATAATGCAACACTTGGGCTCGAACAATTTTAAAATGTAATTTTCTCCGGCCCTATGCTACCGATGTGCCTGAAATTTTGTATGTACGCTTAGAATAGTGGCCTGCACGGGAATCAAAAAGAAATTTTGCATAAAGTTGCATTTGGGAAAATATCATACTTTTCATGGGCATAATGCAACGCTTGGGCTCGAACAATTTTAAAATGTAATTTTCTCCGGCCCTATGCTACCGATGTGCCTGAAATTTTGTTTGTACGCTTAGAATAGTGGCCTGCACGGGAATCAAAAAGAAATTTTGCAAACAGTTGCATTTGGGCATATATAATACTTTTCATGGGCATAATGTAACACTTGGGCTCGAACAGTTTTAAAATGTAATTTTCTCCGGCCCTATGCTACCGATGTGCCTGAAATTTTGTTTGTACGCTTCGAATAGTGGCCTGCACGGGAATCAAAAAGAAATTTTGCAAAAAGTTGCATTTGGGCATATATAATACTTTTCATGGGCATAATGTAACACTTGGGCTCGAACAGTTTTAAAATGTAATTTTCTCCGGCCCTATGCTACCGATGTGCCTGAAATTTTGTTTGTACGCTTAGAATAGTGGCCTGCACGGGAATCAAAAAGAAATTTTGCAAAGAGTTGCATTTGGGAATATATCATACTTTTCATGGGCATAATGCAACACTTGGGCTCGAACAATTTTAAATTTTAATTTTCTCCGGCCCTATGCTACCGATGTGCCTGAAATTTTGTTTGTACGCTTAGAATAGTGGTCTGCACGGGAATCAAAAAGAAATTTTGCAAAAAGTTGCATTTGGGAAAATATCTTACTTTTCATGGGCATAATGCAACGCTTGGGCTCGAACAATTTTAAAATGTAATTTTCTCCGGCCCTATGCTACCGATGTGCCTGAAATTTTGTTTGTACGCTTCGAATAGTGGCCTACACGGGAATCAAAAAGAAATTTTGCAAAAAGTTGCATTTGGGCATATATAATACCTTTCATGGGCATAATGTAACACTTGGGCTCGAACAGTTTTAAAATGTAATTTTCTCCGGCCCTATGCTACCGATGTGCCTGAAATTTTGTTTGTACGCTTAGAATAGTGGCCTGCACGGGAATCAAAAAGAAATTTTGCAAAGAGTTGCATTTGGGAATATATCATACTTTTCATGGGCATAATGCAACACTTGGGCTCGAACAATTTTAAATTTTAATTTTCTCCGGCCCTATGCTACCGATGTGCCTGAAATTTTGTATGTACGCTTAGAATAGTGGCCTGCACGGGAATCAAAAAGAAATTTTGCAAAAAGTTGCCTTTGGGCATATATAATACTTTTCATGGGCATAATGTAACACTTGGGCTCGAACAGTTTTAAAATGTAATTTTCTCGGGCCCTATGCTACCGATGTGCCTGAAATTTTGTATGTACGCTTAGAATAGTGGCCTGCACGGGAATCAAACAGAAATTTTGCAAAAAGTTGCATTTGGGAAAATATCATACTTTTCATGGGCATAATGCAACGCTTGGGCTCGAACAATTTTAAAATGTAATTTTCTCCGGCCGAATGCTACCGATGTGCCTGAAATTTTGTTTGTACGCTTAGAATAGTGGCCTGCACGGGAATCAAAAAGAAATTTTGCAAAAAGTTGCATTTGGGAAAATATCATACTTTTCATGGGCATAATGCAACGCTTGGGCTCGAACAATTTTAAAATGTAATTTTCTCCGGCCCTATGCTACCGATGTGCCTGAAATTTTGTTTGTACGCTTAGAATAGTGGCCTGCACGGGAATCAAGAACAAATTTTGCATAAAGTTGCAGTTGGGAAATTTTATACTTTTCATGGGCATAATGCAACACTTGGGCTCGAACAATTTTAAAATGTAATTTTCTCCGGCCCTATGCTACCGATGTGCCTGAAATTTTGTTTGTACGCTTAGAATAGTGGCCTGCACGGGAATCAAAAAGAAATTTTGCAAAAAGTTGCATTTGGGAAAATATCATACTTTTCATGGGCATAATGCAACGCTTGGGCTCGAACAATTTTAAAATGTAATTTTCTCCGGCCCTATGCTACCGATGTGCCTGAAATTTTGTTTGTACGCTTAGAATAGTGGCCTGCACGGGAATCAAAAAGAAATTTTGCAAAAAGTTGCATTTGGGCATATATAATACTTTTCATGGGCATAATGTAACACTTGGGCTCGAACAGTTTTAAAATGTAATTTTCTCGGGCCCTATGCTACCGATGTGCCTGAAATTTTGTATGTACGCTTAGAATAGTGGCCTGCACGGGAATCAAACAGAAATTTTGCATAAAGTTACATTTGGGAAATATTATACTTTTCATGGGCATAATGCAACACTTGGGCTCGAACAATTTTAAAATGTAATTTTCTCCGGCCCTATGCTACCAATGTGCCTGAAATTTTTTATGTACGCTTAGAATAGTGGCCTGCACGGGAATCAAACAGAAATTTTGCAAAAAGTTGCATTTGGGAAAATATCTTACTTTTCATGGGCATAATGCAACGCTTGGGCTCGAACAATTTTAAAATGTAATTTTCTCCGGCCCTATGCTACCGATGTGCCTGAAATTTTGTTTGTACGCTTCGAATAGTGGCCTGCACGGGAATCAAAAAGAAATTTTGCAAAAAGTTGCATTTGGGCATATATAATACTTTTCATGGGCATAATGTAACACTTGGGCTCGAACAGTTTTAAAATGTAATTTTCTCCGGCCCTATGCTACCGATGTGCCTGAAATTTTGTTTGTACGCTTAGAATAGTGGCCTGCACGGGAATCAAAAAGAAATTTTGCAAAGAGTTGCATTTGGGAATATATCATACTTTTCATGGGCATAATGCAACACTTGGGCTCGAACAATTTTAAATTTTAATTTTCTCCGGCCCTATGCTACCGATGTGCCTGAAATTTTGTATGTACGCTTAGAATAGTGGCCTGCACGGGAATCAAAAAGAAATTTTGCAAAAAGTTGCATTTGGGAAAATATCATACTTTTCATGGGCATAATGCAACGCTTGGGCTCGAACAATTTTAAAATGTAATTTTCTCCGGCCCTATGCTACCGATGTGCCTGAAATTTTGTTTGTACGCTTCGAATAGTGGCCTGCACGGGAATCAAAAAGAAATTTTGCAAAAAGTTGCATTTGGGCATATATAATACTTTTCATGGGCATAATGTAACACTTGGGCTCGAACAGTTTTAAAATGTAATTTTCTCGGGCCCTATGCTATGTGCCTGAAATTTTGTATGTACGCTTAGAATAGTGGCCTGCACGGGAATCAAACAGAAATTTTGCATAAAGTTACATTTGGGAAATATTATACTTTTCATGGGCATAATGCAACACTTGGGCTCGAACAATTTTAAAATGTAATTTTCTCCGGCCCTATGCTACCAATGTGCCTGAAATTTTTTATGTACGCTTAGAATAGTGGCCTGCACGGGAATCAAACAGAAATTTTGCAAAAAGTTGCATTTGGGAAAATATCTTACTTTTCATGGGCATAATGCAACGCTTGGGCTCGAACAATTTTAAAATGTAATTTTCTCCGGCCCTATGCTACCGATGTGCCTGAAATTTTGTTTGTACGCTTCGAATAGTGGCCTGCACGGGAATCAAAAAGAAATTTTGCAAAAAGTTGCATTTGGGCATATAAAATACTTTTCATGGGCATAATGTAACACTTGGGCTCGAACAGTTTTAAAATGTAATTTTCTCCGGCCCAATGCTACCGATGTGCCTGAAATTTTGTTTGTACGCTTAGAATAGTGGCCTGCACGGGAATCAAAAAGAAATTTTGCAAAGAGTTGCATTTGGGAATATATCATACTTTTCATGGGCATAATGCAACACTTGGGCTCGAACAATTTTAAATTTTAATTTTCTCCGGCCCTATGCTACCGATGTGCCTGAAATTTTGTATGTACGCTTAGAATAGTGGCCTGCACGGGAATCAAAAAGAAATTTTGCAAAAAGTTGCATTTGGGAAAATATCATACTTTTCATGGGCATAATGCAACGCTTGGGCTCGAACAATTTTAAAATGTAATTTTCTCCGGCCCTATGCTACCGATGTGCCTGAAATTTTGTTTGTACGCTTAGAATAGTGGCCTGCACGGGAATCAAAAAGAAATTTTGCAAAAAGTTGCATTTGGGCATATATAATACTTTTCATGGGCATAATGTAACACTTGGGCTCGAACAGTTTTAAAATGTAATTTTCTCGGGCCCTATGCTACCGATGTGCCTGAAATTTTGTATGTACGCTTAGAATAGTGGCCTGCACGGGAATCAAACAGAAATTTTGCATAAAGTTACATTTGGGAAATATTATACTTTTCATGGGCATAATGCAACACTTGGGCTCGAACAATTTTAAAATGTAATTTTCTCCGGCCCTATGCTACCAATGTGCCTGAAATTTTTTATGTACGCTTAGAATAGTGGCCTGCACGGGAATCAAACAGAAATTTTGCAAAAAGTTGCATTTGGGAAAATATCTTACTTTTCATGGGCATAATGCAACGCTTGGGCTCGAACAATTTTAAAATGTAATTTTCTCCGGCCCTATGCTACCGATGTGCCTGAAATTTTGTTTGTACGCTTCGAATAGTGGCCTGCACGGGAATCAAAAAGAAATTTTGCAAAAAGTTGCATTTGGGCATATATAATACTTTTCATGGGCATAATGTAACACTTGGGCTCGAACAGTTTTAAAATGTAATTTTCTCCGGCCCTATGCTACCGATGTGCCTGAAATTTTGTTTGTACGCTTAGAATAGTGGCCTGCACGGGAATCAAAAAGAAATTTTGCAAAGAGTTGCATTTGGGAATATATCATACTTTTCATGGGCATAATGCAACACTTGGGCTCGAACAATTTTAAATTTTAATTTTCTCCGGCCCTATGCTACCGATGTGCCTGAAATTTTGTATGTACGCTTAGAATAGTGGCCTGCACGGGAATCAAAAAGAAATTTTGCAAAAAGTTGCATTTGGGAAAATATCATACTTTTCATGGGCATAATGCAACGCTTGGGCTCGAACAATTTTAAAATGTAATTTTCTCCGGCCCTATGCTACCGATGTGCCTGAAATTTTGTTTGTACGCTTAGAATAGTGGCCTGCACGGGAATCAAAAAGAAATTTTGCAAAAAGTTGCATTTGGGCATATATAATACTTTTCATGGGCATAATGTAACACTTGGGCTCGAACAGTTTTAAAATGTAATTTTCTCGGGCCCTATGCTATGTGCCTGAAATTTTGTATGTACGCTTAGAATAGTGGCCTGCACGGGAATCAAACAGAAATTTTGCATAAAGTTACATTTGGGAAATATTATACTTTTCATGGGCATAATGCAACACTTGGGCTCGAACAATTTTAAAATGTAATTTTCTCCGGCCCTATGCTACCAATGTGCCTGAAATTTTTTATGTACGCTTAGAATAGTGGCCTGCACGGGAATCAAACAGAAATTTTGCAAAAAGTTGCATTTGGGAAAATATCTTACTTTTCATGGGCATAATGCAACGCTTGGGCTCGAACAATTTTAAAATGTAATTTTCTCCGGCCCTATGCTACCGATGTGCCTGAAATTTTGTTTGTACGCTTCGAATAGTGGCCTGCACGGGAATCAAAAAGAAATTTTGCAAAAAGTTGCATTTGGGCATATAAAATACTTTTCATGGGCATAATGTAACACTTGGGCTCGAACAGTTTTAAAATGTAATTTTCTCCGGCCCAATGCTACCGATGTGCCTGAAATTTTGTTTGTACGCTTAGAATAGTGGCCTGCACGGGAATCAAAAAGAAATTTTGCAAAGAGTTGCATTTGGGAATATATCATACTTTTCATGGGCATAATGCAACACTTGGGCTCGAACAATTTTAAATTTTAATTTTCTCCGGCCCTATGCTACCGATGTGCCTGAAATTTTGTATGTACGCTTAGAATAGTGGCCTGCACGGGAATCAAAAAGAAATTTTGCAAAAAGTTGCATTTGGGAAAATATCATACTTTTCATGGGCATAATGCAACGCTTGGGCTCGAACAATTTTAAAATGTAATTTTCTCCGGCCCTATGCTACCGATGTGCCTGAAATTTTGTTTGTACGCTTAGAATAGTGGCCTGCACGGGAATCAAAAAGAAATTTTGCAAAAAGTTGCATTTGGGCATATATAATACTTTTCATGGGCATAATGTAACACTTGGGCTCGAACAGTTTTAAAATGTAATTTTCTCGGGCCCTATGCTACCGATGTGCCTGAAATTTTGTATGTACGCTTAGAATAGTGGCCTGCACGGGAATCAAACAGAAATTTTGCATAAAGTTACATTTGGGAAATATTATACTTTTCATGGGCATAATGCAACACTTGGGCTCGAACAATTTTAAAATGTAATTTTCTCCGGCCCTATGCTACCAATGTGCCTGAAATTTTTTATGTACGCTTAGAATAGTGGCCTGCACGGGAATCAAACAGAAATTTTGCAAAAAGTTGCATTTGGGAAAATATCTTACTTTTCATGGGCATAATGCAACGCTTGGGCTCGAACAATTTTAAAATGTAATTTTCTCCGGCCCTATGCTACCGATGTGCCTGAAATTTTGTTTGTACGCTTCGAATAGTGGCCTGCACGGGAATCAAAAAGAAATTTTGCAAAAAGTTGCATTTGGGCATATATAATACTTTTCATGGGCATAATGTAACACTTGGGCTCGAACAGTTTTAAAATGTAATTTTCTCCGGCCCTATGCTACCGATGTGCCTGAAATTTTGTTTGTACGCTTAGAATAGTGGCCTGCACGGGAATCAAAAAGAAATTTTGCAAAGAGTTGCATTTGGGAATATATCATACTTTTCATGGGCATAATGCAACACTTGGGCTCGAACAATTTTAAATTTTAATTTTCTCCGGCCCTATGCTACCGATGTGCCTGAAATTTTGTATGTACGCTTAGAATAGTGGCCTGCACGGGAATCAAAAAGAAATTTTGCAAAAAGTTGCATTTGGGAAAATATCATACTTTTCATGGGCATAATGCAACGCTTGGGCTCGAACAATTTTAAAATGTAATTTTCTCCGGCCCTATGCTACCGATGTGCCTGAAATTTTGTTTGTACGCTTAGAATAGTGGCCTGCACGGGAATCAAAAAGAAATTTTGCAAAAAGTTGCATTTGGGCATATATAATACTTTTCATGGGCATAATGTAACACTTGGGCTCGAACAGTTTTAAAATGTAATTTTCTCGGGCCCTATGCTATGTGCCTGAAATTTTGTATGTACGCTTAGAATAGTGGCCTGCACGGGAATCAAACAGAAATTTTGCATAAAGTTACATTTGGGAAATATTATACTTTTCATGGGCATAATGCAACACTTGGGCTCGAACAATTTTAAAATGTAATTTTCTCCGGCCCTATGCTACCAATGTGCCTGAAATTTTTTATGTACGCTTAGAATAGTGGCCTGCACGGGAATCAAACAGAAATTTTGCAAAAAGTTGCATTTGGGAAAATATCTTACTTTTCATGGGCATAATGCAACGCTTGGGCTCGAACAATTTTAAAATGTAATTTTCTCCGGCCCTATGCTACCGATGTGCCTGAAATTTTGTTTGTACGCTTCGAATAGTGGCCTGCACGGGAATCAAAAAGAAATTTTGCAAAAAGTTGCATTTGGGCATATAAAATACTTTTCATGTGCATAATGTAACACTTGGGCTCGAACAGTTTTAAAATGTAATTTTCTCCGGCCCAATGCTACCGATGTGCCTGAAATTTTGTTTGTACGCTTAGAATAGTGGCCTGCACGGGAATCAAAAAGAAATTTTGCAAAGAGTTGCATTTGGGAATATATCATACTTTTCATGGGCATAATGCAACACTTGGGCTCGAACAATTTTAAATTTTAATTTTCTCCGGCCCTATGCTACCGATGTGCCTGAAATTTTGTATGTACGCTTAGAATAGTGGCCTGCACGGGAATCAAAAAGAAATTTTGCAAAAAGTTGCATTTGGGAAAATATCATACTTTTCATGGGCATAATGCAACGCTTGGGCTCGAACAATTTTAAAATGTAATTTTCTCCGGCCCTATGCTACCGATGTGCCTGAAATTTTGTTTGTACGCTTAGAATAGTGGCCTGCACGGGAATCAAAAAGAAATTTTGCAAAAAGTTGCATTTGGGCATATATAATACTTTTCATGGGCATAATGTAACACTTGGGCTCGAACAGTTTTAAAATGTAATTTTCTCGGGCCCTATGCTACCGATGTGCCTGAAATTTTGTATGTACGCTTAGAATAGTGGCCTGCACGGGAATCAAACAGAAATTTTGCATAAAGTTACATTTGGGAAATATTATACTTTTCATGGGCATAATGCAACACTTGGGCTCGAACAATTTTAAAATGTAATTTTCTCCGGCCCTATGCTACCAATGTGCCTGAAATTTTTTATGTACGCTTAGAATAGTGGCCTGCACGGGAATCAAACAGAAATTTTGCAAAAAGTTGCATTTGGGAAAATATCTTACTTTTCATGGGCATAATGCAACGCTTGGGCTCGAACAATTTTAAAATGTAATTTTCTCCGGCCCTATGCTACCGATGTGCCTGAAATTTTGTTTGTACGCTTCGAATAGTGGCCTGCACGGGAATCAAAAAGAAATTTTGCAAAAAGTTGCATTTGGGCATATATAATACTTTTCATGGGCATAATGTAACACTTGGGCTCGAACAGTTTTAAAATGTAATTTTCTCCGGCCCTATGCTACCGATGTGCCTGAAATTTTGTTTGTACGCTTAGAATAGTGGCCTGCACGGGAATCAAAAAGAAATTTTGCAAAGAGTTGCATTTGGGAATATATCATACTTTTCATGGGCATAATGCAACACTTGGGCTCGAACAATTTTAAATTTTAATTTTCTCCGGCCCTATGCTACCGATGTGCCTGAAATTTTGTTTGTACGCTTAGAATAGTGGCCTGCACGGGAATCAAAAAGAAATTTTGCAAAAAGTTGCATTTGGGAAAATATCATACTTTTCATGGGCATAATGCAACGCTTGGGCTCGAACAATTTTAAAATGTAATTTTCTCCGGCCCTATGCTACCGATGTGCCTGAAATTTTGTTTGTACGCTTAGAATAGTGGCCTGCACGGGAATCAAGAACAAATTTTGCATAAAGTTGCAGTTGGGAAATTTTATACTTTTCATGGGCATAATGCAACACTTGGGCTCGAACAATTTTAAAATGTAATTTTCTCCGGCCCTATGCTACCGATGTGCCTGAAATTTTTGTTTGTACGCTTAGAATAGTGGCCTGCACGGGAATCAAGAACAAATTTTGCATAAAGTTGCATTTGGGAAATATCATACTTTTCATGGGCATAATGTAACACTTGGGCTCGAACAATTTTAAAATGTAATTTTCTCCGGCCCTATGCTACCGATGTGCCTGAAATTTTGTATGTACGCTTAGAATAGTGGCCTGCACGGGAATCAAACAGAAATTTTGCAAAAAGTTGCATTTGGGAAAATATCTTACTTTTCATGGGCATAATGCAACGCTTGGGCTCGAACAATTTTAAAATGTAATTTTCTCCGGCCCTATGCTACCGATGTGCCTGAAATTTTGTTTGTACGCTTCGAATAGTGGCCTGCACGGGAATCAAAAAGAAATTTTGCAAAAAGTTGCATTTGGGCATATATAATACTTTTCATGGGCATAATGTAACACTTGGGCTCGAACAGTTTTAAAATGTAATTTTCTCCGGCGCTATGCTACCGATGTGCCTGAAATTTTGTTTGTACGCTTAGAATAGTGGCCTGCACGGGAATCAAAAAGAAATTTTGCAAAGAGTTGCATTTGGGAATATATCATACTTTTCATGGGCATAATGCAACACTTGGGCTCGAACAATTTTAAATTTTAATTTTCTCCGGCCCTATGCTACCGATGTGCCTGAAATTTTGTATGTACGCTTAGAATAGTGGCCTGCACGGGAATCAAAAAGAAATTTTGCAAAAAGTTGCATTTGGGAAAATATCATACTTTTCATGGGCATAATGCAACGCTTGGGCTCGAACAATTTTAAAATGTAATTTTCTCCGGCCCTATGCTACCGATGTGCCTGAAATTTTGTTTGTACGCTTAGAATAGTGGCCTGCACGGGAATCAAAAAGAAATTTTGCAAAAAGTTGCATTTGGGCATATATAATACTTTTCATGGGCATAATGTAACACTTGGGCTCGAACAGTTTTAAAATGTAATTTTCTCGGGCCCTATGCTACCGATGTGCCTGAAATTTTGTATGTACGCTTAGAATAGTGGCCTGCACGGGAATCAAACAGAAATTTTGCAAAAAGTTGCATTTGGGAAAATATCATACTTTTCATGGGCATAATGCAACGCTTGGGCTCGAACAATTTTAAAATGTAATTTTCTCCGGCCCTATGCTACCGATGTTCCTGAAATTTTGTTTGTACGCTTAGAATAGTGGCCTGCACGGGAATCAAAAAGAAATTTTGCAAAAAGTTGCATTTGGGAAAATATCATACTTTTCATGGGCATAATGCAACGCTTGGGCTCGAACAATTTTAAAATGTAATTTTCTCCGGCCCTATGCTACCGATGTGCCTGAAATTTTGTTTGTACGCTTAGAATAGTGGCCTGCACGGGAATCAAGAACAAATTTTGCATAAAGTTGCAGTTGGGAAATTTTATACTTTTCATGGGCATAATGCAACACTTGGGCTCGAACAATTTTAAAATGTAATTTTCTCCGGCCCTATGCTACCGATGTGCCTGAAATTTTGTATGTACGCTTAGAATAGTGGCCTGCACGGGAATCAAACAGAAATTTTGCAAAAAGTTGCATTTGGGAAAATATTATACTTTTTATGGGCATAATGCAACGCTTGGGCTCGAACAATTTTAAAATGTAATTTTCTCCGGCCCTATGCTACCGATGTGCCTGAAATTTTGTTTGTACGCTTAGAATAGTGGCCTGCACGGGAATCAAGAAGAAATTTTGCAAAAAGTTGCATTTGGGAATATATCATACTTTTCATGGGCATAATGCAACACTTGGGCTCGAACAATTTTAAAATGTAATTTTCTCCGGCCCTATGCTACCGATGTGCCTGAAATTTTGTTTGTACGCTTAGAATAGTGGCCTGCACGGGAATCAAAAAGAAATTTTGCAAAAAGTTGCATTTGGGAAAATATCATACTTTTCATGGGCATAATGCAACGCTTGGGCTCGAACAATTTTAAAATGTAATTTTCTCCGGCCCTATGCTACCGATGTGCCTGAAATTTTGTTTGTACGCTTAGAATAGTGGCCTGCACGGGAATCAAAAAGAAATTTTGCAAAAAGTTGCATTTGGGCATATATAATACTTTTCATGGGCATAATGTAACACTTGGGCTCGAACAGTTTTAAAATGTAATTTTCTCCGGCCCTATGCTACCGATGTGCCTGAAATTTTGTTTGTACGCTTAGAATAGTGGCCTGCACGGGAATCAAGAACAAATTTTGCATAAAGTTGCATTTGGGAAATATCATACTTTTCATGGGCATAATGTAACACTTGGGCTCGAACAATTTTAAAATGTAATTTTCTCCGGCCCTATGCTACCGATGTGCCTGAAATTTTGTATGTACGCTTAGAATAGTGGCCTGCACGGGAATCAAAAAGAAATTTTGCAAAAAGTTGCATTTGGGAAAATATCATACTTTTCATGGGCATAATGCAACGCTTGGGCTCGAACAATTTTAAAATGTAATTTTCTCCGGCCCTATGCTACCGATGTGCCTGAAATTTTGTTTGTACGCTTAGAATAGTGGCCTGCACGGGAATCAAAAAGAAATTTTGCAAAAAGTTGCATTTGGGCATATATAATACTTTTCATGGGCATAATGTAACACTTGGGCTCGAACAGTTTTAAAATGTAATTTTCTCGGGCCCTATGCTACCGATGTGCCTGAAATTTTGTATGTACGCTTAGAATAGTGGCCTGCACGGGAATCAAACAGAAATTTTGCATAAAGTTACATTTGGGAAATATTATACTTTTCATGGGCATAATGCAACACTTGGGCTCGAACAATTTTAAAATGTAATTTTCTCCGGCCCTATGCTACCAATGTGCCTGAAATTTTTTATGTACGCTTAGAATAGTGGCCTGCACGGGAATCAAACAGAAATTTTGCAAAAAGTTGCATTTGGGAAAATATTATACTTTTTATGGGCATAATGCAACGCTTGGGCTCGAACAATTTTAAAATATAATTTTCTCCGGCCCTATGCTACCGATGTGCCTGAAATTTTGTTTGTACGCTTAGAATAGTGGCTTGCACGGGAATCAAGAAGAAATTTTGCAAAAAGTTGCATTTGGGAATATATCATACTTTTCATGGGCATAATGTAACACTTGGGCTCGAACAATTTTAAAATGTAATTTTCTCCGGCCCTATGCTACCGATGTGCCTGAAATTTTGTATGTACGCTTAGAATAGTGGCCTGCACGGGAATCAAACAGAAATTTTGCATAAAGTTACATTTGGGAAATATTATACTTTTCATGGGCATAATGCAACACTTGGGCTCGAACAATTTTAAAATGTAATTTTCTCCGGCCCTATGCTACCGATGTGCCTGAAATTTTGTATGTACGCTTAGAATAGTGGCCTGCACGGGAATCAAGAACAAATTTTGCGTAAAGTTGCATTTGGGAAATATCATACTTTTCATGGGCATAATGTAACACTTGGGCTCGAACAATTTTAAAATGTAATTTTCTCCGGCCCTATGCTACCGATGTGCCTGAAATTTTGTTTGTACGCTTAGAATAGTGGCCTGCACGGGAATCAAGAACAAATTTTGCATAAAGTTGCATTTGGGAAATATCATACTTTTCATGGGCATAATGTAACACTTGGGCTCGAACAATTTTAAAATGTAATTTTCTCCGGCCCTATGCTACCGATGTGCCTGAAATTTTGTTTGTACGCTTAGAATAGTGGCCTGCACGGGAATCAAGAAGAAATTTTGCAAAAAGTTGCATTTGGGAAATATCATACTTTTCATGGGCATAATGCAACACTTGGGCTCGAACAATTTTAAAATGTAATTTTCTCCGGCCCTATGCTACCGATGTGCCTGAAATTTTGTTTGTACGCTTAGAATAGTGGCCTGCACGGGAATCAAAAAGAAATTTTGCAAAAAGTTGCATTTGGGAAAATATCATACTTTTCATGGGCATAATGCAACGCTTGGGCTCGAACAATTTTAAAATGTAATTTTCTCCGGCCCTATGCTACCGATGTGCCTGAAATTTTGTATGTACGCTTAGAATAGTGGCCTGCACGGGAATCAAGAACAAATTTTGCATAAAGTTGCATTTGGGAAATATCATACTTTTCATGGGCATAATGTAACACTTGGGCTCGAACAATTTTAAAATGTAATTATTTCCGGCCCTATGCTACCGATGTGCCTGAAATTTTGTTTGTACGCTTAGAATAGGGGCCTGCACGGGAATCAAGAAGAAATTTTGCAAAAAGTTGAATTTGGGAAAATATCATACTTTTCATGGGCATAATGCAACGCTTGGGCTCGAACAATTTTAAAATGTAATTTTCTCCGGCCCTATGCTACCGATGTGCCTGAAATTTTGTTTGTACGCTTAGAATAGTGGCCTGCACGGGAATCAAAAAGAAAATTTTGCAAAAAGTTGCATTTGGGAATATATCATACTTTTCATGGGCATAATGCAACACTTGGGCTCGAACAATTTTAAAATGTAATTTTCTCCGGCCCTATGCTACCGATGTGCCTGAAATTTTGTATGTACGCTAAGAATAGTGGCCTGCACGGGAATCAAGAACAAATTTTGCATAAAGTTGCATTTGGGAAATATCATACTTTTCATGGGCATAATGTAACACTTGGGCTCGAACACTTTTAAAATGTAATTTTCTCCGGCCCTATGCTACCGATGTGCCTGAAATTTTGTTTGTACGCTTAGAATAGTGGCCTGCACGGGAATCAAAAAGAAATTTTGCAAAAAGTTGCATTTGGGAAAATATCATACTTTTCATGGGCATATTGCAACACTTGGGCTCGAACAATTTTAAAATGTAATTTTCTCCGGCCCTATGCTACCGATGTGCCTGAAATTTTGTATGTACGCTTAGAATAGTGGCCTGCACGGGAATCAAAAAGAAATTTTGCATAAAGTTACATTTGGGAAATATTATACTTTTCATGGGCATAATGCAACACTTGGGCTCAAACAATTTTAAAATGTAATTTTCTCCGGCCCTATGCTGCCGATGTGCCTGAAATTTTGTATGTACGCTTAGAATAGTGGCCTGCACGGGAATCAAGAACAAATTTTGCATAAAGTTGCATTTGGGAAATATCATACTTTTCATGGGCATAATGTAACACTTGGGCTCGAACAATTTTAAAATGTAATTTTCTCCGGCCCTATGCTACCGATGTGCCTGAAATTTTGTTTGTACGCTTAGAATAGTGGCCTGCACGGGAATCAAGAAGAAATTTTGCAAAAAGGTGCATTTGGGAAAATATCATACTTTTCATGGGCATAATGTAACACTTGGGCTCGAACAATTTTAAAATGTAATTTTCTCCGGCCCTATGCTACCGATGTGCCTGAAATTTTGTTTGTACGCTTAGAATAGTGGCCTGCACGGGAATCAAAAAGAAATTTTGCAAAAAGTTGCATTTGGGAAAATATCATACTTTTCATGGGCATATTGCAACACTTGGGCTCGAACAATTTTAAAATGTAATTTTCTCCGGCCCTATTCTACCGATGTGCCTGAAATTTTGTATGTACGCTTAGAATAGTGGCCTGCACGGGAATCAAACAGAAATTTTGCATAAAGTTACATTTGGGAAATATTATACTTTTCATGGGCATAATGCAACACTTGGGCTCGAACAATTTTAAAATGTAATTTTCTCCGGCCCTATGCTACCGATGTGCCTGAAATTTTGTATGTACGCTTAGAATAGTGGCCTGCACGGGAATCAAGAACAAATTTTGCATAAAGTTGCATTTGGGAAATATCATACTTTTCATGGGCATAATGTAACACTTGGGCTCGAACAATTTTAAAATGTAATTATTTCCGGCCCTATGCTACCGATGTGCCTGAAATTTTGTTTGTACGCTTAGAATAGTGGCCTGCACGGGAATCAAAAAGAAATTTTGCAAAAAGTTGCATTTGGGAAAATATCATACTTTTCATGGGCATATTGCAACACTTGGGCTCGAACAATTTTAAAATGTAATTTTCTCCGGCCCTATGCTACCGATGTGCCTGAAATTTTGTATGTACGCTTAGAATAGTGGCCTGCACGGGAATCAAACAGAAATTTTGCATAAAGTTACATTTGGGAAATATTATACTTTTCATGGGCATAATGCAACACTTGGGCTCGAACAATTTTAAAATGTAATTTTCTCCGGCCCTATGCTACCGATGTGCCTGAAATTTTGTATGTACGCTTAGAATAGTGGCCTGCACGGGAATCAAGAACAAATTTTGCATAAAGTTGCATTTGGGAAATATCATACTTTTCATGGGCATAATGTAACACTTGGGCTCGAACAATTTTAAAATGTAATTTTCTCCGGCCCTATGCTACCGATGTGCCTGAAATTTTGTTTGTACGCTTAGAATAGTGGCCTGCACTGGAATCAAAAAGAAATTTTGCAAAAAGTTGCATTTGGGAAAATATCATACTTTTCATGGGCATATTGCAACACTTGGGCTCGAACAATTTTAAATTGTAATTTTCTCCGGCCCTATGCTACCGATGTGCCTGAAATTTTGTATGTACGCTTAGAATAGTGGCCTGCACGGGAATCAAAAAGAAATTTTGTAAAAAGTTTCATTTGGGAAAATATCATACTTTTCATGGGCATAATGTAACACTTGGGCTCGAACAGTTTTAAAATGTAATTTTCTCCGGCCCTATGCTACCGATGTGCCTGAAATTTTGTTTGTACGCTTAGAATAGTGGCCTGCACGGGAATCAAAAAGAAATTTTGCAAAAAGTTGCATTTGGGAAAATATCATACTTTTCATGGGCATATTGCAACACTTGGGCTCGAACAATTTTAAAATGTAATTTTCTCCGGCCCCGATGTGCCTGAAATTTTGTTTGTACGCTTAGAATAGTGGCCTGCACGGGAATCAAAAAGAAATTTTGCAAAATGTTGCATTTGGGAATATATCATACTTTTCATGGGCATAATGCAACACTTGGGCTCGAACAATTTTAAAATGGGATTCCGCATCGAACGTCGGTAGTGAGTGGTTGTGTTTACCGGTGCTCTGTGTTTGACGATCTACCTACTTACCTCCTGATTCTACTGCAGATAAGAATTCATTTATTGTTACACTTTTGTTTTGATTATAATTTATTTGTATTATTTTGTTAACGATAAATTCGTGTGTACAGTCAATCAAATAGACTGTTTATAATTTTTAATTATTATTTTTTTTTGTGTTTAAATAATTTGTAAAAATGGAGGAAGACGAAAATAGACCCCCTGATCCCGAATCCATATTCAACAATGCAGATGGATTTGACTCTGATGATAGCCATATTTCTATAACTCTCCCTTCCCGTAAAAGAAGACCTTCGCTTTCTCTTAATGCACCTCCCAAAATTAAATCTCTTTCTCATACCAATCAAACCTCAAGCTCTCAGGGAAATCATAAAGACACCACTCTACCTGAAACTAAAAGTGCTGATCTAATGTATTCTCTTTCCTCATCTGCCCCTTTCATTGTTAATGTTCAAAGAACTGAACATGGGAAGATTATTCATCCGCTGGATTTTGGGAAATTTATTTTCAGTTCAAATAATAAAAACCTTGGAATAGTTAATGGATCAATCAAACCGGAAGGCCGCTACAAATTATCCATTGAGTTTAAATCCGCCACCCTTGCAAATGAATTTGTAAAAAAAATTGATTCACTTTCAAACCAAAAATTTAAATCATTTATTCCTACATATAACCTTACAAGGATGGGGCGGGTCAGGGGTATTCCACCTGATCTCTCAGAATCAGAAATCGTTGATGCTCTTAATGATTCGCAAGTGACTCCTAAAGTATTAAAAGTACGTCGATTAAATTACAAGGATACATCTTCTGGAACCACCATATGGAAACCTTCGCAATCTGTTGTAATAACATTTGAAGGTCAAACTTTGCCATCCCGTGTGTTCATCTATTACAACTCACTTCCTGTAGAAGTATATAAATTTCCGACGATTCAATGTTTCAACTGTTGCCGGTTTGGACATTCGAAACCCGTATGTCGTTCCCCTCCACGTTGTCTTCATTGCGGAGAAGATCACGCTTTTGATAATTGTCAAAATTCATCTAATGATCCAATTTGTATTCATTGTAAGGGCAATCATACCGCAGTTAGTTTGGCCTGTCCAGAATTAACTAGACAAAAGAATATTAAGCAAGCAATGGCTTCAGACAATATTTCTTACTTCCAGGCGTCAAAAATATTCCCCACTGCGAAAAAATCTTTTGCAGAGATAACTTCTACCTCATCTCCCTTTCAATTCACTTCCTCTAAACCTCCACTATCATCTTCTCACAGAGAAACGTTTTTTAAACCGTTAAAACCGAAACCTAAATTTATTCCCTCTTTTGACAAAAAGCAACACAATGAACTTTTGTTTTACCCAAATGGGAACAATAAAACTCTGGAACCCAATGGGAGTGTTTTAAAAAATAATTCTGCTTCACCTATTTTCCCTAAAGTTGTTAATGAAAATTCTTCTTTCATTCAGACATTAATTACCCTCTTAATTTCAATTCTTTCAAACAACAATAATGTACCGTCCAACGCTGCTGATTATATTAAATCATTACTCTCTTGTCTTCCCAATGTCTCTGAAACTGAACAGAATACTTCAGTGGAATAGTAGAAGTCTATTCTCTAACAAATCTGAGCTTATTCAATTACTCAATGTACATGATATTTCAGTCGCCGCCATCTCCGAAACATGGTTAAAACCCTTGTATCAATTTAAGATTCCTGGAAATCATTGTCTTAGACATGACAGATTGGATGGTAAAGGTGGCACAGCTCTTATTATTCATGACTCTATCCCTTTTAAACAAATCATTTTTCATACTCTCCCCATCAATTTTCAGATAGTAGCAGCTGTTGTATCTGACATTACAATATTATCAATATATATCCCTCCCTCTACTATTTTTGACGAAAACGAATGGTCATTATTAATATCTCAGATTCGTCCCCCTTATATGATATTGGGCGATTTTAACGCTCATTCTCCCTCTTGAGGTAGCGAATTAACAAACCGCTCGGGTCGTAATCTGTTAGATTTTATTGATACTTTTAATCTTTGTATTTTAAACGACGGATCCCCAACTAGATTCACCCCCCCTCAACAAAGGAAAAGTGCCGTTGATTTGTCCCTTTGCTCATCTTTAATGATTCCTAAATGTTCTTGGGACATACTTAAAGACCCCCTTTCCAGTGACCATTTTCCTATCATTATTCTCTTCCACCAACTAACTACCTTGCGTTCCTTTACTGTAAAGAATAATTTTAAATTCAAAACTAAAGATGCAGATTGGAGAACTTTCTCTAATGAACTAGACTCCCTTGTTCACTCGACAAAGTCATCCCTTGGGAACATCACAAGAGAATGCGAATTGTTTCCTAGTCTAGTAATAAAAACAGCAGAAAAATCCATTCCGAAACGTAATGCTACTATTAAGATAAAACATTCGACTCCATGGTGGGATGAAGAATGTACTAGGTCTGTTAACTCTAGAAAAGAAGCAATTTCCATTTTCCGCAAGTGTATGTCGTTCGAAAATTACTTATTAGTAAAACGCGCCCAGGCAGAAACTAAACGTATATTGAAAAATAAAAAGCGTTCTGGATGGCGAAAATGTTGTGAAAGTTTGTCTCCTGAATCTTCCCAGTCATCTGTTTGGACCAGTTTAAAAAAGTTCGGTTCATCATTTGCTCCGCAGCGTACAAAGCATATGCCGGAAGAAATTTTAAATAGTTTTGCTGACAAGATAGCCCCTCCATCAGTTGCCAGATATGAAGAAATGCCTACTTTTATTTCCTATCCTTCTCACTCTAACTGGCTAGACTCTCCTTTCTCAGTTAATGAATTAAAACGAGTAACTAATTCCCTTTCAGACTCTTCTCCTGGTCCTGATGGAATATTATATAGCTTTATTAAAGCATTCTCTGACACGTCGTTAGAATACTTCTTATCTTTAATTAATAACATGTTTGAAACCGGATTTATTCCGGATATCTGGAAAATTCAAAAAATCCTCCCGATTTTAAAACCAGGGAAAAATCCTTCCGAAGTCTCTTCCTGTCGTCCTATCGCTCTTTCGTCGTGTTTAACGAAAGTAGCGGAGCACTTGATAAAGAACAGATTGGAGTGGTTTGTTGAAAATCACAGTATTATCTCTCAAAATCAATATGGCTTCCGGAAAAAGAAATCAACTATGGATAATTTAAGTATATTTACAACAGAAATTCGTATTTCCCAATCCCTTAATTCTTGCACACTGGCCACATTTCTTGATCTTTCGTCAGCTTATGACGATGTATTAATTAATATTTTAAAAGAAAAATTGATAAAAATAAAAATTCCTATGAAATTGGTTCAATTTATTATCAGATAGATCCATTATAATCCACTCTTCCTCAAAAATTTTAAAACGTAAATTATGGAAAGGGTTACCTCAGGGGTCTGTAATTAGTCCATTGTTATTTAATATTTATATAAGCGATTTAGACATTTTAATCCCTTTTTATATCAAGCGACTTTATTTTGCGGACGATTTTCTTATATATATAACACACAAAAATTTATCCCATGCTGCTAAGGAGTTAAATTTGCCTTTGCATTATATTAAAGTTTGGTTATTGTCAAATGGAATGAATTTAGCGACTTCTAAAACTAAGGTAGTGGCTTTTACGCGCAAAAGAAAATTGCCCCCTTTTTCTGTCTTATTTGATAATGTTCATCTCCAAACTGTTAAGCAAGTAAAATTTCTTGGTATACTTTTGGACCATAAGCTTTCCTGGCTCCCACATTCAACACATTTCTGCTAAGTGTGAAAAGGGGCTTAATATGATGCGAGCAGTTTCCAGAGTATGGTGGGGATCTCATCCTACTACCCTGAAACTAATGTATAACTCCCTAGTTCGAAGCCACTTGGATTATGGCACATTTCTTTTCGATCCCCTTCCTAAATATTTGGATAAAAAACTTGAAAGAATTCAATCCAAGGCGCTCAGAATGATTATTGGGGCGATGAAATCTTCTCCTATTAACGCGCTCCAGGTGGAATGCGTAGAACCACCCTTATTTTTGAGAAGACAATTCCTTGCTGATAAGTTTATTTTCAAATCTTTATCTCTGTCTCGTCATCCTTTAGAAGAAAGTCTCGATCATTTGTTTAATAACTTAAACAACAGCAAAAGATTGACAGATAAAAATCGACAGTCTTTCCTTCTAAAAAGTTTTCCTTCATACAGATCTCTCTCTTCTTCACTCCAAAACGTACAAAAAGATCCAATCCTTCCTATTTACAAAATCCCGTTTGATACTATTAATTTTATCCCCAATGTAATAACTTCCGACTTTCGGACGAACATTTTAACATCATCTAATAACTTTCAAAATGTGGACGATCATTTTAAAAGCATTACGTCTTCTAAGTTTCCTGGGTTTTCCCTAATTTACACAGATGGTTCCAAGTCCGAGCTCAAAGATTGTGGCGCATCTGTGTATATTCCTAAATTTAATCTAAATCTTTCTTATAAATTGCCTAGAGAAATTTCTATATTTACCGCAGAATGCTTCGCAATTGAACAAGCTTTAATTCAAATCCAGCTTCTCAATATTCGTCAAGCCATACTATGCACTGACTCTCTAAGTGCTGTATTAAAAATTTCCTCTAATATCGTTCGATGTCCAGAAGACTACATTATTTGTAATATTAAAAACATCCTCAACTCTCTACACAAATCTCAATTTGAGACAATATTGGTTTGGGTCCCTGGCCAACTAGGAATTGAGGGTAACGAGAAAGCCGATTCTCTCGCTAAACTTGGAACGATCTCTGGTTCCATCCCTTTAGATTTTAGAATTCCTATCTCTGACGTCTTCTCTATTCTTAAATCCAATATGTCTCGTTCCTGGGAAGAAAATTGGACAAGTACGAAAACCCGAACTGGATCTTTCTATGCTGGAATACAAAGACATATTCCGAGTAAACCTTTTAAAAAAAAAAATCCAAAAGATTTATTTCCTGCATTTCGAGAATGAGAATTGGTCACTGCTCTATTGCAACTCATTTGTTTAAGATCCGAGTCCTCGATAGTCCACTCTGCGAGTGCGGTGTGGAGGAGGAGACTCTTAACCATATATTCTTTAATTGTAAAAATCATTCTTCCTTCAAAAACATTTATCGTTTGCTTATTAAAATTACCCACAATTCTCCCCTTAGTATTCCGTATTTGCTGTCTCTCAACAATTCTCGCGTTTTTTCAGTTTTATACAAGTTCATAGACTTAAATGAGTTCAATGTTTGATTTGTCCTGTCCCCTCGTAGATTAACCTAAAAAATTTAACTATCTTTCTTAACTTTAATGGCACAAAGCACTCTTCTCAGGGTGAATTGCCTATTCCATAAAAAAAAAAAAATTTAAAATGTAATTTTCTCGGGCCCTATGCTACCGATGTGCCTGAAATTTTGTATGTACGCTTAGAATAGTGGCCTGCACGGGAATCAAAAAGAAATTTTGCAAAAAGTTGCATTTGGGAAAATATCATACTTTTCATGGGCATAATGTAACACTTGGGCTCGAACAGTTTTAAAATGTAATTTTCTCCGGCCCTATGTTACCGCTGTGCCTGAAATTTTGTATGTACGCTTAGAATAGTGGCCTGCACGGGAATCAAACAAATTTTGCAAAAAGTTGCATTTGGGCATATATCATACTTTTCATGGGCATAATGCAACACTTGGGCTCGAACAATTTTAAAATGTAATTTTCTCCGGCCCTATGCTACCGATGTGCCTGAAATTTTGTTTGTACGCTTAGAATAGTGGCCTGCACGGGAATCAAAAAGAAATTTTGCAAAACGTTGCATTTGGGAATATATCATACTTTTCACGGGCATAATGCAACACTTGGGCTCGAACAATTTTAAAATGTAATTTTCTCCGGCCCTATGCTACCGATGTGCCTGAAATTTTGTATGTACGCTTAGAATAGTGGCCTGCACGGGAATCAAAAAGAAATTTTGCAAAAAGTTGCATTTGGGAAAATATCATACTTTTCATGGGCATAATGTAACACTTGGGCTCGAACAGTTTTAAAATGTAATTTTCTCCGGCCCTATGCTACCGATGTGCCTGAAATTTTGTTTGTACGCTTAGAATAGTGGCCTGCACGGGAATCAAAAAGAAATTTTGCAAAAAGTTGCATTTGGGAAAATATCATACTTTTCATGGGCATATTGCAACACTTGGGCTCGAACAATTTTAAATTGTAATTTTCTCCGGCCCTATGCTACCGATGTGCCTGAAATTTTGTATGTACGCTTAGAATAGTGGCCTGCACGGGAATCAAAAAGAAATTTTGTAAAAAGTTGCATTTGGGCATATATCATACTTTTCATGGGCATAATGCAACACTTGGGCTCGAACAATTTTAAAATGTAATTTTCTCCGGCCCTATGCTACCGATGTGCCAGAAATTTTGTTTGTGCGCTTAGAATAGTGGCCTGCACGGGAATCAAAAAGAAATTTTGCAAAAAGTTGCATTTGGGAAATATCATACTTTTCATGGGCATAATGTAACACTTGGGCTCGAACAATTTTAAAATGTAATTTTCTCCGGCCCTATGCTACCGATGTGCCTGAAATTTTGTTTGTACGCTTAGAATAGTGGCCTGCACGGGAATCAAACAGAAATTTTGCAAAAAGTTGCATTTGGGCATATATCATACTTTTCATGGGCATAATGCAACACTTGGGCTCGAACAATTTTAAATTGTAATTTTCTCCGGCCCTATGCTACCGATGTGCCTGAAATTTTGTTTGTACGCTTAGAATAGTGGCCTGCACGGGAATCAAAAAGAAATTTTGCAAAAAGTTGCATTTGGGAAATATCATACTTTTCATGGGCATATTGCAACACTTGGGCTCGAACAATTTTAAATTGTAATTTTCTCCGGCCCTATGCTACCGATGTGCCTGAAATTTTGTTTGTACGCTTAGAATAGTGGCCTGCACGGGAATCAAAAAGAAATTTTGCAAAAAGTTGCATTTGGGAAATATCATACTTTTCATGGGCATAATGTAACACTTGGGCTCGAACAATTTTAAAATGTAATTTTCTCCGGCCCTATGCTACCGATGTGCCTGAAATTTTGTTTGTACGCTTAGAATAGTGGCTTGCACGAGAATCAAGAACAAATTTTGCATAAAGTTGCATTTGGGAAATATCATACTTTTCATGGGCATAATGTAACACTTGGGCTCGAACAATTTTAAAATGTAATTTTCTCCGGCCCTATGCTACCGATGTGCCTGAAATTTTGTTTGTACGCTTAGAATAGTGGCTTGCACGGGAATCAAAAAGAAATTTTTCATAAAGTTGCATTTGGGATAATATCATACTTTTCATGGGCATATTGCAACACTTGGGCTCGAACAATTTTAAAATGTAATTTTCTCCGGCCCTATGCTACCGATGTGCCTGAAATTTTGTATGTACGCTTAGAATAGTGGCCTGCACGGGAATCAAGAACAAATTTTGCATAAAGTTGCATTTGGGAAATATCATAATTTTCATGGGCATAATGCAACACTTGTGCTCGAACAATTTTAAAATGTAATTTTCTCCGGCCCTATGCTACCGATGTGCCTGAAATTTTGTATGTACGCTTAGAATAGTGGCCTGCACGGGAATCAAACAGAAATTTTGCAAAAAGTTGCATTTGGGAATATATCATTCTTTTCATGGGCATAATGCAACACTTGGGCTCGAACAAAATTAAAATGTAATTTTCTCCGGCCCTATGCTACCGATGTGCCTGAAATTTTGTTTGTACGCTCAGAATAGTGGCTTGCACGGGAATCAAAAAGAAATTTTGCAAAAAGTTGCATTTGGGAAATATCATACTTTTCATGGGCATAATGTAACACTTGGGCTCGAACAATTTTAAAATGTAATTTTCTCCGGCCCTATGCTACCGATGTGCCTGAAATTTTGTATGTACGCTTAGAATAGTGGCCTGCACGGGAATCAAGAACAAATTTTGCATAAAGTTGCATTTGGGAAATATCATACTTTTCATGGGCATAATGCAACACTTGGGCTCGAACAGTTTTAAAATGTAATTATTTCCGGCCCTATGCTACCGATGTGCCTGAAATTTTGTTTGTACGCTTAGAATAGTGGCCTGCACGGGAATCAAAAAGAAATTTTGCATAAAGTTGCATTTGGGAAATATCATACTTTTCATGGGCATAATGCAACACTTGGGCTCGAACAATTTTAAAATGTAATTTTCTCCGGCCCTATGCTACCGATGTGCCTGAAATTTTGTTTGTACGCTTAGAATAGTGGCCTGCACGGGAATCAAACAGAAATTTTGCAAAAAGTTGCATTTGGGCATATATCATACTTTTCATGGGCATAATGCAACACTTGGGCTCGAACAATTTTAAAATGTAATTTTCTCCGGCCCTATGCTACCGATGTGCCTGAAATTTTGTTTGTACGCTTAGAATAGTGGCTTGCACGGGAATCAAAAAGAAATTTTGCAAAAAGTTGCATTTGGGAAAATATCATACTTTTCATGGGCATATTGCAACACTTGGGCTCGAACAATTTTAAATTGTAATTTTCTCCGGCCCTATTCTACCGATGTGCCTGAAATTTTGTATGTACGCTTAGAATAGTGGCCTGCACGGGAATCAAACAGAAATTTTGCAAAAAGTTGCATTTGGGAATATATCATTCTTTTCATGGGCATAATGCAACACTTGGGCTCGAACAAAATTAAAATGTAATTTTCTCCGGCCCTATGCTACCGATGTGCCTGAAATTTTGTTTGTACGCTCAGAATAGTGGCTTGCACGGGAATCAAAAAGAAATTTTGCAAAAAGTTGCATTTGGGAAATATCATACTTTTCATGGGCATAATGTAACACTTGGGCTCGAACAATTTTAAAATGTAATTTTCTCCGGCCCTATGCTACCGATGTGCCTGAAATTTTGTTTGTACGCTTAGAATAGTGGCCTGCACGGGAATCAAACAGAAATTTTGCAAAAAGTTGCATTTGGGAATATATCATTCTTTTCATGGGCATAATGCAACACTTGGGCTCGAACAAAATTAAAATGTAATTTTCTCCGGCCCTATGCTACCGATGTGCCTGAAATTTTGTTTGTACGCTCAGAATAGTGGCTTGCACGGGAATCAAAAAGAAATTTTGCAAAAAGTTGCATTTGGGAAATATCATACTTTTCATGGGCATAATGTAACACTTGGGCTCGAACAATTTTAAAATGTAATTTTCTCCGGCCCTATGCTACCGATGTGCCTGAAATTTTGTTTGTACGCTTAGAATAGTGGCTTGCACGGGAATCAAAAAGAAATTTTTCATAAAGTTGCATTTGGGAAAATATCATACTTTTCATGGGCATATTGCAACACTTGGGCTCGAACAATTTTAAAATGTAATTTTCTCCGGCCCTATGCTACCGATGTGCCTGAAATTTTGTATGTACGCTTAGAATAGTGGCCTGCACGGGAATCAAGAACAAATTTTGCATAAAGTTGCATTTGGGAAATATCATACTTTTCATGGGCATAATGCAACACTTGGGCTCGAACAGTTTTAAAATGTAATTATTTCCGGCCCTATGCTACCGATGTGCCTGAAATTTTGTTTGTACGCTTAGAATAGTGGCCTGCACGGGAATCAAAAAGAAATTTTGCATAAAGTTGCATTTGGGAAATATCATACTTTTCATGGGCATAATGCAACACTTGGGCTCGAACAATTTTAAAATGTAATTTTCTCCGGCCCTATGCTACCGATGTGCCTGAAATTTTGTTTGTACGCTTAGAATAGTGGCCTGCACGGGAATCAAACAGAAATTTTGCAAAAAGTTGCATTTGGGCATATATCATACTTTTCATGGGCATAATGCAACACTTGGGCTCGAACAATTTTAAAATGTAATTTTCTCCGGCCCTATGCTACCGATGTGCCTGAAATTTTGTTTGTACGCTTAGAATAGTGGCTTGCACGGGAATCAAAAAGAAATTTTGCAAAAAGTTGCATTTGGGAAAATATCATACTTTTCATGGGCATATTGCAACACTTGGGCTCGAACAATTTTAAATTGTAATTTTCTCCGGCCCTATTCTACCGATGTGCCTGAAATTTTGTATGTACGCTTAGAATAGTGGCCTGCACGGGAATCAAACAGAAATTTTGCAAAAAGTTGCATTTGGGAATATATCATTCTTTTCATGGGCATAATGCAACACTTGGGCTCGAACAAAATTAAAATGTAATTTTCTCCGGCCCTATGCTACCGATGTGCCTGAAATTTTGTTTGTACGCTCAGAATAGTGGCTTGCACGGGAATCAAAAAGAAATTTTGCAAAAAGTTGCATTTGGGAAATATCATACTTTTCATGGGCATAATGTAACACTTGGGCTCGAACAATTTTAAAATGTAATTTTCTCCGGCCCTATGCTACCGATGTGCCTGAAATTTTGTTTGTACGCTTAGAATAGTGGCTTGCACGGGAATCAAAAAGAAATTTTTCATAAAGTTGCATTTGGGAAAATATCATACTTTTCATGGGCATATTGCAACACTTGGGCTCGAACAATTTTAAAATGTAATTTTCTCCGGCCCTATGCTACCGATGTGCCTGAAATTTTGTATGTACGCTTAGAATAGTGGCCTGCACGGGAATCAAGAACAAATTTTGCATAAAGTTGCATTTGGGAAATATCATACTTTTCATGGGCATAATGTAACACTTGGGCTCGAACAATTTTAAAATGTAATTTTCTCCGGCCCTATGCTACCGATGTGCCTGAAATTTTGTTTGTACGCTTAGAATAGTGGCCTGCACGGGAATCAAACAGAAATTTTGCAAAAAGTTGCATTTGGGCATATATCATACTTTTCATGGGCATAATGCAACACTTGGGCTCGAACAATTTTAAAATGTAATTTTCTCCGGCCCTATGCTACCGATGTGCCTGAAATTTTGTTTGTACGCTTAGAATAGTGGCTTGCACGGGAATCAAAAAGAAATTTTGCAAAAAGTTGCATTTGGGAAAATATCATACTTTTCATGGGCATATTGCAACACTTGGGCTCGAACAATTTTAAATTGTAATTTTCTCCGGCCCTATTCTACCGATGTGCCTGAAATTTTGTATGTACGCTTAGAATAGTGGCCTGCACGGGAATCAAAAAGAAATTTTGTAAAAAGTTGCATTTGGGAAAATATCATACTTTTCACGGGCATAATGTAACACTTGGGCTCGAACAGTTTTAAAATGTAAATTTCTCCGGCCCTATGCTACCGATGTGCCTGAAATTTTGTTTGTACGCTTAGAATAGTGGCCTGCACGGGAATCAAAAAGAAATTTTGTAAAATGTTGCATTTGGGAATATATCATACTTTTCATGGGCATAATGCAACACTTGTGCTCGAACAATTTTAAAATGTAATTTTCTCCGGCCTTATGCTACCGATGTGCCTGAAATTTTGTATGTACGTTTAGAATAGTGGCCTGCACGGGAATCAAACAGAAATTTTGCAAAAAGTTGCATTTGGGAATATATCATTCTTTTCATGGGCATAATGCAACACTTGGGCTCGAACAAATTTAAAATGTAATTTTCTCCGGCCCTATGCTACCGATGTGCCTGAAATTTTGTATGTACGCTTAGAATAGTGGCCTGCACGGGAATCAAAAAGAAATTTTGCAAAAAGTTGCATTTGGGAAAATATCATACTTTTCATGGGCATAATGTAACACTTGGGCTCGAACAGTTTTAAAATGTAATTTTCTCCGGCCTATGCTACCGATGTGCCTGAAATTTTGTATGTACGTTTAGAATAGTGGCCTGCACGGGAATCAAACAGAAATTTTGCAAAAAGTTGCATTTGGGAATATATCATTCTTTTCATGGGCATAATGCAACACTTGGGCTCGAACAAATTTAAAATGTAATTTTCTCCGGCCCTATGCTACCGATGTGCCTGAAATTTTGTTTGTACGCTTAGAATAGTGGCCTGCACGGGAATCAAAAAGAAGTTTTGCAAAGAGTTGCATTTGGGAAATATCATACTTTTCATGGGCATAATGTAACACTTGGGCTCGAACAATTTTAAAATGTAATTTTCTCCGGCCCTATGCTACCGATGTGCCTGAAATTTTGTTTGTACGCTTAGAATAGTGGCCTGCACGGGAATCAAAAAGAAGTTTGGCAAAAAGTTGCATTTGGGAAAATATCATACTTTTCATGGGCATATTGCAACACTTGGGCTCGAACAGTTTTAAAATGTAATTTTCTCCGGCCCTATGCTACCTATGTGCCTGAAATTTTGTTTGTACGCTTAGAATAGTGGCCTGCACGGGAATCAAAAAGAAATTTTGCAAAATGTTGCATTTGGGAATATATCATACTTTTCATGGGCATAATGCAACACTTGAGCTCGAACAATTTTAAAATGTAATTTTCTCCGGCCCTATGCTACCGATGTGCCTGAAATTTTGTTTGTACGCTTAGAATAGTGGCCTGCACGGGAATCAAAAAGAAATTTTGCAAAAAGTTGCATTGGGGAAAATATCATACCTTTCATGGGCATAATGTAACACTTGGGCTCGAACAGTTTTAAAATGTAATTTTCTCCGGCCCTATGCTACCGATGTGCCTGAAATTTTGTTTGTACGCTTAGAATAGTGGCCTGCACGGGAATCAAAAAGAAATTTTGCAAAAAGTTGCATTTGGGAATTTATCATACTTTTCATGGGCATAATGCAACGCTTGGGCTCGAAAAATTTTAAAATGTAATTTTCTCCGGCTCTATGCTACCGATGTGCCTGAAATTTTGTTTGTACGCTTAGAATAGTGGCCTGCATGGGAATCAAGAACAAATTTTGCATAAAGTTGCATTTGGGAAATATCATACTTTTCATGGGCATAATGCAACACTTGGGCTCGAACAATTTTAAAATGTAACTTTCTCCGGCCCTATGCTACCGATGTGCCTGAAATTTTGTATGTACGCTTAGAATTGTTGCCTGCACGGGAATCAAAAAGAAATTTTGCAAAAAGTTGCATTTGGGAATATATCATTCTTTTCATGGGCATAATGCAACACTTGGGCTCGAACAAATTTAAAATGTAATTTTCTCCGGCCCTATGCTACCGATGTGCCTGAAATTTTGTTTGTACGCTTAGAATAGTGGCCTGCACGGGAATCAAAAAGAAATTTTGCAAAAAGTTGCATTTGGGAATTTATCATACTTTTCATGGGCATAATGCAACGCTTGGGCTCGAAAAATTTTAAAATGTAATTTTCTCCGGCTCTATGCTACCGATGTGCCTGAAATTTTGTTTGTACGCTTAGAATAGTGGCCTGCATGGGAATCAAGAACAAATTTTGCATAAAGTTGCATTTGGGAAATATCATACTTTTCATGGGCATAATGCAACACTTGGGCTCGAACAATTTTAAAATGTAATTTTCTCCGGCCCTATGCTACCGATGTGCCTGAAATTTTGTATGTACGCTTAGAATAGTGGCCTGCACGGGAATCAAGAACAAATTTTGCATAAAGTTGCATTTGGGAAATATTATACATTTCATGGGCATAATGCAACACTTGGGCTCGAACAATTTTAAAATGTAACTTTCTCCGGCCCTATGCTACCGATGTGCCTGAAATTTTGTATGTACGCTTAGAATAGTGGCCTGCACGGGAATCAAACAGAAATTTTGCAAAAAGTTGCATTTGGGAATATATCATTCTTTTCATGGGCATAATGCAACACTTGGGCTCGAACAATTTTAAAATGTAATTTTCTCCGGCCCTATGCTACCGATGTGCCTGAAATTTTGTTTGTACGCTTAGAATAGTGGCTTGCACGGGAATCAAAAAGAAATTTTGCAAAAAGTTGCATTTGGGAAAATATCATACTTTTCATGGGCATATTGCAACACTTGGGCTCGAACAATTTTAAATTGTAATTTTCTCCGGCCCTATGCTACCGATGTGCCTGAAATTTTGTTTGTACGCTTAGAATAGTGGCCTGCACGGGAATCAAAAAGAAATTTTGCAAAAAGTTGCATTTGGGAAATATCATACTTTTCATGGGCATATTGCAACACTTGGGCTCGAACAATTTTAAATTGTAATTTTCTCCGGCCCTATGCTACCGATGTGCCTGAAATTTTGTTTGTACGCTTAGAATAGTGGCCTGCACGGGAATCAAAAAGAAATTTTGCAAAAAGTTGCATTTGGGAAATATCATACTTTTCATGGGCATAATGTAACACTTGGGCTCGAACAATTTTAAAATGTAATTTTCTCCGGCCCTATGCTACCGATGTGCCTGAAATTTTGTTTGTACGCTTAGAATAGTGGCTTGCACGAGAATCAAGAACAAATTTTGCATAATGTTGCATTTGGGAAATATCATACTTTTCATGGGCATAATGTAACACTTGGGCTCGAACAATTTTAAAATGTAATTTTCTCCGGCCCTATGCTACCGATGTGCCTGAAATTTTGTTTGTACGCTTAGAATAGTGGCCTGCACGGGAATCAAACAGAAATTTTGCAAAAAGTTGCATTTGGGCATATATCATACTTTTCATGGGCATAATGCAACACTTGGGCTCGAACAATTTTAAAATGTAATTTTCTCCGGCCCTATGCTACCGATGTGCCTGAAATTTTGTTTGTACGCTTAGAATAGTGGCTTGCACGGGAATCAAGAACAAATTTTGCATAAAGTTGCATTTGGGAAATATCATAATTTTCATGGGCATAATGCAACACTTGTGCTCGAACAATTTTAAAATGTAATTTTCTCCGGCCCTATGCTACCGATGTGCCTGAAATTTTGTATGTACGCTTAGAATAGTGGCCTGCACGGGAATCAAACAGAAATTTTGCAAAAAGTTGCATTTGGGAATATATCATTCTTTTCATGGGCATAATGCAACACTTGGGCTCGAACAAAATTAAAATGTAATTTTCTCCGGCCCTATGCTACCGATGTGCCTGAAATTTTGTTTGTACGCTCAGAATAGTGGCTTGCACGGGAATCAAAAAGAAATTTTGCAAAAAGTTGCATTTGGGAAATATCATACTTTTCATGGGCATAATGTAACACTTGGGCTCGAACAATTTTAAAATGTAATTTTCTCCGGCCCTATGCTACCGATGTGCCTGAAATTTTGTTTGTACGCTTAGAATAGTGGCTTGCACGGGAATCAAAAAGAAATTTTTCATAAAGTTGCATTTGGGCATATATCATACTTTTCATGGGCATAATGCAACACTTGGGCTCGAACAATTTTAAAATGTAATTTTCTCCGGCCCTATGCTACCGATGTGCCTGAAATTTTGTATGTACGCTTAGAATAGTGGCCTGCACGGGAATCAAGAACAAATTTTGCATAAAGTTGCATTTGGGAAATATCATACTTTTCATGGGCATAATGCAACACTTGGGCTCGAACAGTTTTAAAATGTAATTATTTCCGGCCCTATGCTACCGATGTGCCTGAAATTTTGTTTGTACGCTTAGAATAGTGGCCTGCACGGGAATCAAAAAGAAATTTTGCATAAAGTTGCATTTGGGAAATATCATACTTTTCATGGGCATAATGCAACACTTGGGCTCGAACAATTTTAAAATGTAATTTTCTCCGGCCCTATGCTACCGATGTGCCTGAAATTTTGTTTGTACGCTTAGAATAGTGGCCTGCACGGGAATCAAACAGAAATTTTGCAAAAAGTTGCATTTGGGCATATATCATACTTTTCATGGGCATAATGCAACACTTGGGCTCGAACAATTTTAAAATGTAATTTTCTCCGGCCCTATGCTACCGATGTGCCTGAAATTTTGTTTGTACGCTTAGAATAGTGGCTTGCACGGGAATCAAAAAGAAATTTTGCAAAAAGTTGCATTTGGGAAAATATCATACTTTTCATGGGCATATTGCAACACTTGGGCTCGAACAATTTTAAATTGTAATTTTCTCCGGCCCTATTCTACCGATGTGCCTGAAATTTTGTATGTACGCTTAGAATAGTGGCCTGCACGGGAATCAAACAGAAATTTTGCAAAAAGTTGCATTTGGGAATATATCATTCTTTTCATGGGCATAATGCAACACTTGGGCTCGAACAAAATTAAAATGTAATTTTCTCCGGCCCTATGCTACCGATGTGCCTGAAATTTTGTTTGTACGCTCAGAATAGTGGCTTGCACGGGAATCAAAAAGAAATTTTGCAAAAAGTTGCATTTGGGAAATATCATACTTTTCATGGGCATAATGTAACACTTGGGCTCGAACAATTTTAAAATGTAATTTTCTCCGGCCCTATGCTACCGATGTGCCTGAAATTTTGTTTGTACGCTTAGAATAGTGGCTTGCACGGGAATCAAAAAGAAATTTTTCATAAAGTTGCATTTGGGAAAATATCATACTTTTCATGGGCATATTGCAACACTTGGGCTCGAACAATTTTAAAATGTAATTTTCTCCGGCACTATGCTACCGATGTGCCTGAAATTTTGTATGTACGCTTAGAATAGTGGCCTGCACGGGAATCAAGAACAAATTTTGCATAAAGTTGCATTTGGGAAATATCATACTTTTCATGGGCATAATGTAACACTTGGGCTCGAACAATTTTAAAATGTAATTTTCTCCGGCCCTATGCTACCGATGTGCCTAAAATTTTGTTTGTACGCTTAGAATAGTGGCCTGCACGGGAATCAAACAGAAATTTTGCAAAAAGTTGCATTTGGGCATATATCATACTTTTCATGGGCATAATGCAACACTTGGGCTCGAACAATTTTAAAATGTAATTTTCTCCGGCCCTATGCTACCGATGTGCCTGAAATTTTGTTTGTACGCTTAGAATAGTGGCTTGCACGGGAATCAAAAAGAAATTTTGCAAAAAGTTGCATTTGGGAAAATATCATACTTTTCATGGGCATATTGCAACACTTGGGCTCGAACAATTTTAAATTGTAATTTTCTCCGGCCCTATTCTACCGATGTGCCTGAAATTTTGTATGTACGCTTAGAATAGTGGCCTGCACGGGAATCAAAAAGAAATTTTGTAAAAAGTTGCATTTGGGAAAATATCATACTTTTCACGGGCATAATGTAACACTTGGGCTCGAACAGTTTTGAAATGTAATTTTCTCCGGCCCTATGCTACCGATGTGCCTGAAATTTTGTTTGTACGCTTAGAATAGTGGCCTGCACGGGAATCAAAAAGAAATTTTGTAAAATGTTGCATTTGGGAATATATCATACTTTTCATGGGCATAATGCAACACTTGTGCTCGAACAATTTTAAAATGTAATTTTCTCCGGCCTTATGCTACCGATGTGCCTGAAATTTTGTATGTACGTTTAGAATAGTGGCCTGCACGGGAATCAAACAGAAATTTTGCAAAAAGTTGCATTTGGGAATATATCATTCTTTTCATGGGCATAATGCAACACTTGGGCTCGAACAAATTTAAAATGTAATTTTCTCCGGCCCTATGCTACCGATGTGCCTGAAATTTTGTATGTACGCTTAGAATAGTGGCCTGCACGGGAATCAAAAAGAAATTTTGCAAAAAGTTGCATTTGGGAAAATATCATACTTTTCATGGGCATAATGTAACACTTGGGCTCGAACAGTTTTAAAATGTAATTTTCTCCGGCCTATGCTACCGATGTGCCTGAAATTTTGTATGTACGTTTAGAATAGTGGCCTGCACGGGAATCAAACAGAAATTTTGCAAAAAGTTGCATTTGGGAATATATCATTCTTTTCATGGGCATAATGCAACACTTGGGCTCGAACAAATTTAAAATGTAATTTTCTCCGGCCCTATGCTACCGATGTGCCTGAAATTTTGTTTGTACGCTTAGAATAGTGGCCTGCACGGGAATCAAAAAGAAGTTTTGCAAAGAGTTGCATTTGGGAAATATCATACTTTTCATGGGCATAATGTAACACTTGGGCTCGAACAATTTTAAAATGTAATTTTCTCCGGCCCTATGCTACCGATGTGCCTGAAATTTTGTTTGTACGCTTAGAATAGTGGCCTGCACGGGAATCAAAAAGAAGTTTGGCAAAAAGTTGCATTTGGGAAAATATCATACTTTTCATGGGCATATTGCAACACTTGGGCTCGAACAGTTTTAAAATGTAATTTTCTCCGGCCCTATGCTACCGATGTGCCTGAAATTTTGTTTGTACGCTTAGAATAGTGGCCTGCACGGGAATCAAAAAGAAATTTTGCAAAATGTTGCATTTGGGAATATATCATACTTTTCATGGGCATAATGCAACACTTGAGCTCGAACAATTTTAAAATGTAATTTTCTCCGGCCCTATGCTACCGATGTGCCTGAAATTTTGTTTGTACGCTTAGAATAGTGGCCTGCACGGGAATCAAAAAGAAATTTTGCAAAAAGTTGCATTGGGGAAAATATCATACCTTTCATGGGCATAATGTAACACTTGGGCTCGAACAGTTTTAAAATGTAATTTTCTCCGGCCCTATGCTACCGATGTGCCTGAAATTTTGTTTGTACGCTTAGAATAGTGGCCTGCATGGGAATCAAAAAGAAATTTTGCATAAAGTTGCATTTGGGAAATATCATACTTTTCATGGGCATAATGCAACACTTGGGCTCGAACAAATTTAAAATATAATTTTCTCCGGCCCTATGCTTACCGATGTGCCTGAAATTTTGAATGTACGCTTAGAATAGTGGCCTGCACGGGAATCAAACAGAAATTTTACAAAAAGTTGCATTTGGGCATATATCATACTTTTCATGGGCATAATGCGACACTTGGGCTCGAACAATTTTAAAATGTAATTTTCTCCGGCCCTATGCTACCGATGTGCCTGAAATTTTGTTTGTACGCTTAGAATAGTGGCCTGCACGGGAATCAAGAACAAATTTTGCATAAAGTTGCATTTTGGAAATATCATACTTTTCATGGGCATAATGCAACACTTGGGCTCGAACAGTTTTAAAATGTAATTATTTCCGGCCCTATGCTACCGATGTGCCTGAAATTTTGTTTGTACGCTTAGAATAGTGGCCTGCACGGGAATCAAAAAAGAAATTTTGAATAAAGTTGCATTTGGGAAATATCATACTTTTCATGGCCATAATGCAACACTTGGGCTCGAACAAATTTGAAATATAATTTTCTCCGGCCCTATGCTTACCGATGTGCCTGAAATTTTGAATGTACGCTTAGAATAGTGGCCTGCACGGGAATCAAACAGAAATTTTGCAAAAAGTTGCATTTGGGCATATATCATACTTTTCATGGGCATAATGTATCACTTGGGCTCGAACAATTTTAAAATGTAATTATTTCCGGCCCTATGCTACCGATGTGCCTGAAATTTTGTTTGTACGCTTAGAATAGTGGCCTGCATGGGAATCAAAAAGAAATTTTGCATAAAGTTGCATTTGGGAAATATCATACTTTTCATGGGCATAATGCAACACTTGGGCTCGAACAAATTTAAAATATAATTTTCTCCGGCCCTATGCTTACCGATGTGCCTGAAATTTTGAATGTACGCTTAGAATAGTGGCCTGCACGGGAATCAAACAGAAATTTTACAAAAAGTTGCATTTGGGCATATATCATACTTTTCATGGGCATAATGCGACACTTGGGCTCGAACAATTTTAAAATGTAATTTTCTCCGGCCCTATGCTACCGATGTGCCTGAAATTTTGTTTGTACGCTTAGAATAGTGGCCTGCACGGGAATCAAGAACAAATTTTGCATAAAGTTGCATTTTGGAAATATCATACTTTTCATGGGCATAATGCAACACTTGGGCTCGAACAGTTTTAAAATGTAATTATTTCCGGCCCTATGCTACCGATGTGCCTGAAATTTTGTTTGTACGCTTAGAATAGTGGCCTGCACGGGAATCAAAAAGAAATTTTGAATAAAGTTGCATTTGGGAAATATCATACTTTTCATGGCCATAATGCAACACTTGGGCTCGAACAAATTTGAAATATAATTTTCTCCGGCCCTATGCTTACCGATGTGCCTGAAATTTTGAATGTACGCTTAGAATAGTGGCCTGCACGGGAATCAAACAGAAATTTTGCAAAAAGTTGCATTTGGGCATATATCATACTTTTCATGGGCATAATGTATCACTTGGGCTCGAACAATTTTAAAATGTAATTATTTCCGGCCCTATGCTACCGATGTGCCTGAAATTTTGTTTGTACGCTTAGAATAGTGGCCTGCACGGGAATCAAGAACAAATTTTGCAAAAAGTTGCATTTGGGAATATATCATACTTTTCATGGGCATAATGCAACACTTGGGCTCGAACAATTTTAAAATGTAATTTTCTCCGGCCCTATGCTACCGATGTGCCTGAAATTTTGTTTGTACGCTTAGAATAGTGGCCTGCACGGGAATCAAGAACAAATTTTGCATAAAGTTGCATTTGGGAAATATCATACTTTTCATGGGCATAATGCAACACTTGGGCTCGAACAGTTTTAAAATGTAATTATTTCCGGCCCTATGCTACCGATGTGCCTGAAATTTTGTTTGTACGCTTAGAATAGTGGCCTGCACGGGAATCAAAAAGAAATTTTGCAAAAAGTTGCATTTGGGAATATATCATACTTTTCATGGGCATAATGCAACACTTGGGCTCGAACAATTTTAAAATGTAATTTTCTCCGGCCCTATGCTACCGATGTGCCTGAAATTTTGTTTGTACGCTTAGAATAGTGGCCTGCACGGGAATCAAGAACAAATTTTGCATAAAGTTGCATTTGGGAAATATCATACTTTTCATGGGCATAATGCAACATTTGGGCTCGAACAGTTTTAAAATGTAATTATTTCCGGCCCTATGCTACCGATGTGCCTGAAATTTTGTTTGTACGCATAGAATAGTGGCCTGCACGGGAATCAAAAAGAAATTTTGCATAAAGTTGCATTTGGGAAATATCATACTTTTCATGGGCATAATGCAACACTTGGGCTCGAACAATTTTAAAATGTAATTTTCTCCGGCCCTATGCTACCGATGTGCCTGAAATGTTGTATGTACGCTTAGAATAGTGGCCTGCACGGGAATCAAACAGAAATTTTGCAAAAAGTTGCATTTGTGAAAATATCATACTTTTCATGGGCATAATGCAACGCTTGGGCTCGAACAATTTTAAAATGTAATTTTCTCCGGCCCTATGCTACCGATGTGCCTGAAATTTTGTTTGTACGCTTAGAATAGTGGCCTGCACGGGAATCAAACAGAAATTTTACAAAAAGTTGCATTTGGGCATATATCATACTTTTCATGGGCATAATGCGACACTTGGGCTCGAACAATTTTAAAATGTAATTTTCTCCGGCCCTATGCTACCGATGTGCCTGAAATTTTGTTTGTACGCTTAGAATAGTGGCCTGCACGGGAATCAAGAACAAATTTTGCATAAAGTTGCATTTGGGAAATATCATACTTTTCATGGGCATAATGCAACATTTGGGCTCGAACAGTTTTAAAATGTAATTAATTCCGGCCCTATGCTACCGATGTGCCTGAAATTTTGTTTGTACGCTTAGAATAGTGGCCTGCACGGGAATCAAAAAGAAATTTTGCATAAAGTTGCATTTGGGAAATATCATACTTTTCATGGGCATAATGCAACACTTGGGCTCGAACAAATTTAAAATATAATTTTCTCCGGCCCTATGCTTACCGATGTGCCTGAAATTTTGAATGTACGCTTAGAATAGTGGCCTGCACGGGAATCAAACAGAAATTTTACAAAAAGTTGCATTTGGGCATATATCATACTTTTCATGGGCATAATGCGACACTTGGGCTCGAACAATTTTAAAATGTAATTTTCTCCGGCCCTATGCTACCGATGTGCCTGAAATTTTGTTTGTACGCTTAGAATAGTGGCCTGCACGGGAATCAAGAACAAATTTTGCATAAAGTTGCATTTGGGAAATATCATACTTTTCATGGGCATAATGCAACATTTGGGCTCGAACAGTTTTAAAATGTAATTATTTCCGGCCCTATGCTACCGATGTGCCTGAAATTTTGTTTGTACGCTTAGAATAGTGGCCTGCACGGGAATCAAAAAGAAATTTTACAAAAAGTTGCATTTGGGCATACATCATACTTTTCATGGGCATAATGCGACACTTGGGCTCGAACAATTTTAAAATGTAATTTTCTCCGGCCCTATGCTACCGATGTGCCTGAAATTTTGTATGTACGCTTAGAATAGTGGCCTGCACGGGAATCAAGAACAAATTTTGCAAAAAGTTGCATTTGGGATTATATCATACTTTTCATGGGCATAATGCAACACTTGGGCTCGAACAATTTTAAAATGTAATTTTCTCCGGCCCTATGCTACCGATGTGCCTGAAATTTTGTTTGTACGCTTAGAATAGTGGCCTGCACGGGAATCAAGAACAAATTTTGCATAAAGTTGCATTTTGGAAATATCATACTTTTCATGGGCATAATGCAACACTTGGGCTCGAACAGTTTTAAAATGTAATTATTTCCGGCCCTATGCTACCGATGTGCCTGAAATTTTGTTTGTACGCTTAGAATAGTGGCCTGCACGGGAATCAAAAAGAAATTTTGCATAAAGTTGCATTTGGGAAATATCATACTTTTCATGGGCATAATGCAACACTTGGGCTCGAACAATTTTAAAATGTAATTTTCTCCGGCCCTATGCTACCGATGTGCCTGAAATTTTGTATGTACGCTTAGAATAGTGGCCTGCACGGGAATCAAGAACAAATTTTGCAAAAAGTTGCATTTGGGATTATATCATACTTTTCATGGGCATAATGCAACACTTGGGCTCGAACAATTTTAAAATGTAATTTTCTCCGGCCCTATGCTACCGATGTGCCTGAAATTTTGTACGTACGCTTAGAATAGTGGCCTGCACGGGAATCAAACAGAAATTTTGCAAAAAGTTGCATTTGGGAAAATATCATACTTTTCATGGGCATAATGCAACGCTTGGGCTCGAACAATTTTAAAATGTAATTTTCTCCGGCCCTATGCTACCGATGTGCCTGAAATTTTGTTTGTACGCTTAGAATAGTGGCCTGCACGGGAATCAAGAACAAATTTTGCATAATGTTGCATTTGGGAAATATCATACTTTTCATGGGCATAATGCAACACTTGGGCTCGAACAGTTTTAAAATGTAATTATTTCCGGCCCTATGCTACCGATGTGCCTGAAATTGTGTTTGTACGCTTAGAATAGTGGCCTGCACGGGAATCAAAAAGAAATTTTGCATAAAGTTGCATTTGGGAAATATCATACTTTTCATGGGCATAATGCAACACTTGGGCTCGAACAAATTTAAAATATAATTTTCTCCGGCCCTATGCTACCGATGTGCCTGAAATTTTGTTTGTACGCTTAGAATAGTGGCCTGCACGGGAATCAAAAAGAAATTTTGCAAAAAGTTGCATTTGGGAATATATCATACTTTTCATGGGCATAATGCAACACTTGGGCTCGAACAATTTTAAAATGTAATTTTCTCCGGCCCTATGCTACCGATGTGCCTGAAATTTTGTTTGTACGCTTAGAATAGTGGCCTGCACGGGAATCAAGAACAAATTTTGCATAAAGTTGCATTTGGGAAATATCATACTTTTCATGGGCATAATGCAACATTTGGGCTCGAACAGTTTTAAAATGTAATTATTTCCGGCCCTATGCTACCGATGTGCCTGAAATTTTGTTTGTACGCTTAGAATAGTGGCCTGCACGGGAATCAAAAAGAAATTTTGCATAAAGTTGCATTTGGGAAATATCATACTTTTCATGGGCATAATGCAACACTTGGGCTCGAACAATTTTAAAATGTAATTTTCTCCGGCCCTATGCTACCGATGTGCCTGAAATGTTGTATGTACGCTTAGAATAGTGGCCTGCACGGGAATCAAACAGAAATTTTGCAAAAAGTTGCATTTGTGAAAATATCATACTTTTCATGGGCATAATGCAACGCTTGGGCTCGAACAATTTTAAAATGTAATTTTCTCCGGCCCTATGCTACCGATGTGCCTGAAATTTTGTTTGTACGCTTAGAATAGTGGCCTGCACGGGAATCAAACAGAAATTTTACAAAAAGTTGCATTTGGGCATATATCATACTTTTCATGGGCATAATGCGACACTTGGGCTCGAACAATTTTAAAATGTAATTTTCTCCGGCCCTATGCTACCGATGTGCCTGAAATTTTGTTTGTACGCTTAGAATAGTGGCCTGCACGGGAATCAAGAACAAATTTTGCATAAAGTTGCATTTGGGAAATATCATACTTTTCATGGGCATAATGCAACATTTGGGCTCGAACAGTTTTAAAATGTAATTATTTCCGGCCCTATGCTACCGATGTGCCTGAAATTTTGTTTGTACGCTTAGAATAGTGGCCTGCACGGGAATCAAAAAGAAATTTTGCATAAAGTTGCATTTGGGAAATATCATACTTTTCATGGGCATAATGCAACACTTGGGCTCGAACAAATTTAAAATATAATTTTCTCCGGCCCTATGCTTACCGATGTGCCTGAAATTTTGAATGTACGCTTAGAATAGTGGCCTGCACGGGAATCAAACAGAAATTTTACAAAAAGTTGCATTTGGGCATATATCATACTTTTCATGGGCATAATGCGACACTTGGGCTCGAACAATTTTAAAATGTAATTTTCTCCGGCCCTATGCTACCGATGTGCCTGAAATTTTGTTTGTACGCTTAGAATAGTGGCCTGCACGGGAATCAAGAACAAATTTTGCATAAAGTTGCATTTGGGAAATATCATACTTTTCATGGGCATAATGCAACATTTGGGCTCGAACAGTTTTAAAATGTAATTATTTCCGGCCCTATGCTACCGATGTGCCTGAAATTTTGTTTGTACGCTTAGAATAGTGGCCTGCACGGGAATCAAAAAGAAATTTTACAAAAAGTTGCATTTGGGCATACATCATACTTTTCATGGGCATAATGCGACACTTGGGCTCGAACAATTTTAAAATGTAATTTTCTCCGGCCCTATGCTACCGATGTGCCTGAAATTTTGTATGTACGCTTAGAATAGTGGCCTGCACGGGAATCAAGAACAAATTTTGCAAAAAGTTGCATTTGGGATTATATCATACTTTTCATGGGCATAATGCAACACTTGGGCTCGAACAATTTTAAAATGTAATTTTCTCCGGCCCTATGCTACCGATGTGCCTGAAATTTTGTTTGTACGCTTAGAATAGTGGCCTGCACGGGAATCAAGAACAAATTTTGCATAAAGTTGCATTTTGGAAATATCATACTTTTCATGGGCATAATGCAACACTTGGGCTCGAACAGTTTTAAAATGTAATTTTCTCCGGCCCTATGCTACCGATGTGCCTGAAATGTTGTATGTACGCTTAGAATAGTGGCCTGCACGGGAATCAAACAGAAATTTTGCAAAAAGTTGCATTTGTGAAAATATCATACTTTTCATGGGCATAATGCAACGCTTGGGCTCGAACAATTTTAAAATGTAATTTTCTCCGGCCCTATGCTACCGATGTGCCTGAAATTTTGTTTGTACGCTTAGAATAGTGGCCTGCACGGGAATCAAACAGAAATTTTACAAAAAGTTGCATTTGGGCATATATCATACTTTTCATGGGCATAATGCGACACTTGGGCTCGAACAATTTTAAAATGTAATTTTCTCCGGCCCTATGCTACCGATGTGCCTGAAATTTTGTTTGTACGCTTAGAATAGTGGCCTGCACGGGAATCAAGAACAAATTTTGCATAAAGTTGCATTTGGGAAATATCATACTTTTCATGGGCATAATGCAACATTTGGGCTCGAACAGTTTTCAAATGTAATTATTTCCGGCCCTATGCTACCGATGTGCCTGAAATTTTGTTTGTACGCTTAGAATAGTGGCCTGCACGGGAATCAAAAAGAAATTTTGCATAAAGTTGCATTTGGGAAATATCATACTTTTCATGGGCATAATGCAACACTTGGGCTCGAACAAATTTAAAATATAATTTTCTCCGGCCCTATGCTTACCGATGTGCCTGAAATTTTGAATGTACGCTTAGAATAGTGGCCTGCACGGGAATCAAACAGAAATTTTACAAAAAGTTGCATTTGGGCATATATCATACTTTTCATGGGCATAATGCGACACTTGGGCTCGAACAATTTTAAAATGTAATTTTCTCCGGCCCTATGCTACCGATGTGCCTGAAATTTTGTTTGTACGCTTAGAATAGTGGCCTGCACGGGAATCAAGAACAAATTTTGCATAAAGTTGCATTTGGGAAATATCATACTTTTCATGGGCATAATGCAACATTTGGGCTCGAACAGTTTTAAAATGTAATTATTTCCGGCCCTATGCTACCGATGTGCCTGAAATTTTGTTTGTACGCTTAGAATAGTGGCCTGCACGGGAATCAAAAAGAAATTTTGCATAAAGTTGCATTTGGGAAATATCATACTTTTCATGGGCATAATGCAACACTTGGGCTCGAACAATTTTAAAATGTAATTTTCTCCGGCCCTATGCTACCGATGTGCCTGAAATTTTGTATGTACGCTTAGAATAGTGGCCTGCACGGGAATCAAGAACAAATTTTGCAAAAAGTTGCATTTGGGATTATATCATACTTTTCATGGGCATAATGCAACACTTGGGCTCGAACAATTTTAAAATGTAATTTTCTCCGGCCCTATGCTACCGATGTGCCTGAAATTTTGTACGTACGCTTAGAATAGTGGCCTGCACGGGAATCAAACAGAAATTTTGCAAAAAGTTGCATTTGGGAAAATATCATACTTTTCATGGGCATAATGCAACGCTTGGGCTCGAACAATTTTAAAATGTAATTTTCTCCGGCCCTATGCTACCGATGTGCCTGAAATTTTGTTTGTACGCTTAGAATAGTGGCCTGCACGGGAATCAAGAACAAATTTTGCATAATGTTGCATTTGGGAAATATCATACTTTTCATGGGCATAATGCAACACTTGGGCTCGAACAGTTTTAAAATGTAATTATTTCCGGCCCTATGCTACCGATGTGCCTGAAATTGTGTTTGTACGCTTAGAATAGTGGCCTGCACGGGAATCAAAAAGAAATTTTGCATAAAGTTGCATTTGGGAAATATCATACTTTTCATGGGCATAATGCAACACTTGGGCTCGAACAAATTTAAAATATAATTTTCTCCGGCCCTATGCTACCGATGTGCCTGAAATTTTGTTTGTACGCTTAGAATAGTGGCCTGCACGGGAATCAAAAAGAAATTTTGCAAAAAGTTGCATTTGGGAATATATCATACTTTTCATGGGCATAATGCAACACTTGGGCTCGAACAATTTTAAAATGTAATTTTCTCCGGCCCTATGCTACCGATGTGCCTGAAATTTTGTTTGTACGCTTAGAATAGTGGCCTGCACGGGAATCAAAAACAAATTTTGCATAAAGTTGCATTTGGGAAATATCATACTTTTCATGGGCATAATGCAACATTTGGGCTCGAACAGTTTTAAAATGTAATTATTTCCGGCCCTATGCTACCGATGTGCCTGAAATTTTGTTTGTACGCTTAGAATAGTGGCCTGCACGGGAATCAAGAACAAATTTTGCAAAAAGTTGCATTTGGGATTATATCATACTTTTCATGGGCATAATGCAACACTTGGGCTCGAACAATTTTAAAATGTAATTTTCTCCGGCCCTATGCTACCGATGTGCCTGAAATTTTGTTTGTACGCTTAGAATAGTGGCCTGCACGGGAATCAAGAACAAATTTTGCATAAAGTTGCATTTTGGAAATATCATACTTTTCATGGGCATAATGCAACACTTGGGCTCGAACAGTTTTAAAATGTAATTATTTCCGGCCCTATGCTACCGATGTGCCTGAAATTTTGTTTGTACGCTTAGAATAGTGGCCTGCACGGGAATCAAAAAGAAATTTTGCATAAAGTTGCATTTGGGAAATATCATACTTTTCATGGGCATAATGCAACACTTGGGCTCGAACAATTTTAAAATGTAATTTTCTCCAGCCCTATGCTACCGATGTGCCTGAAATTTTGTATGTACGCTTAGAATAGTGGCCTGCACGGGAATCAAGAACAAATTTTGCAAAAAGTTGCATTTGGGATTATATCATACTTTTCATGGGCATAATGCAACACTTGGGCTCGAACAATTTTAAAATGTAATTTTCTCCGGCCCTATGCTACCGATGTGCCTGAAATTTTGTACGTACGCTTAGAATAGTGGCCTGCACGGGAATCAAACAGAAATTTTGCAAAAAGTTGCATTTGGGAAAATATCATACTTTTCATGGGCATAATGCAACGCTTGGGCTCGAACAATTTTAAAATGTAATTTTCTCCGGCCCTATGCTACCGATGTGCCTGAAATTTTGTTTGTACGCTTAGAATAGTGGCCTGCACGGGAATCAAGAACAAATTTTGCATAATGTTGCATTTGGGAAATATCATACTTTTCATGGGCATAATGCAACACTTGGGCTCGAACAGTTTTAAAATGTAATTATTTCCGGCCCTATGCTACCGATGTGCCTGAAATTGTGTTTGTACGCTTAGAATAGTGGCCTGCACGGGAATCAAAAAGAAATTTTGCATAAAGTTGCATTTGGGAAATATCATACTTTTCATGGGCATAATGCAACACTTGGGCTCGAACAAATTTAAAATATAATTTTCTCCGGCCCTATGCTACCGATGTGCCTGAAAATTTGTTTGTACGCTTAGAATAGTGGCCTGCACGGGAATCAAAAAGAAATTTTGCAAAAAGTTGCATTTGGGAATATATCATACTTTTCATGGGCATAATGCAACACTTGGGCTCGAACAATTTTAAAATGTAATTTTCTCCGGCCCTATGCTACCGATGTGCCTGAAATTTTGTTTGTACGCTTAGAATAGTGGCCTGCACGGGAATCAAAAACAAATTTTGCATAAAGTTGCATTTGGGAAATATCATACTTTTCATGGGCATAATGCAACATTTGGGCTCGAACAGTTTTAAAATGTAATTATTTCCGGCCCTATGCTACCGATGTGCCTGAAATTTTGTTTGTACGCTTAGAATAGTGGCCTGCACGGGAATCAAAAAGAAATTTTGCATAAAGTTGCATTTGGGAAATATCATACTTTTCATGGGCATAATGCAACACTTGGGCTCGAACAATTTTAAAATGTAATTTTCTCCGGCCCTATGCTACCGATGTGCCTGAAATGTTGTATGTACGCTTAGAATAGTGGCCTGCACGGGAATCAAACAGAAATTTTGCAAAAAGTTGCATTTGTGAAAATATCATACTTTTCATGGGCATAATGCAACGCTTGGGCTCGAACAATTTTAAAATGTAATTTTCTCCGGCCCTATGCTACCGATGTGCCTGAAATTTTGTTTGTACGCTTAGAATAGTGGCCTGCACGGGAATCAAACAGAAATTTTACAAAAAGTTGCATTTGGGCATATATCATACTTTTCATGGGCATAATGCGACACTTGGGCTCGAACAATTTTAAAATGTAATTTTCTCCGGCCCTATGCTACCGATGTGCCTGAAATTTTGTTTGTACGCTTAGAATAGTGGCCTGCACGGGAATCAAGAACAAATTTTGCATAAAGTTGCATTTGGGAAATATCATACTTTTCATGGGCATAATGCAACATTTGGGCTCGAACAGTTTTAAAATGTAATTATTTCCGGCCCTATGCTACCGATGTGCCTGAAATTTTGTTTGTACGCTTAGAATAGTGGCCTGCACGGGAATCAAAAAGAAATTTTGCATAAAGTTGCATTTGGGAAATATCATACTTTTCATGGGCATAATGCAACACTTGGGCTCGAACAAATTTAAAATATAATTTTCTCCGGCCCTATGCTTACCGATGTGCCTGAAATTTTGAATGTACGCTTAGAATAGTGGCCTGCACGGGAATCAAACAGAAATTTTACAAAAAGTTGCATTTGGGCATATATCATACTTTTCATGGGCATAATGCGACACTTGGGCTCGAACAATTTTAAAATGTAATTTTCTCCGGCCCTATGCTACCGATGTGCCTGAAATTTTGTTTGTACGCTTAGAATAGTGGCCTGCACGGGAATCAAGAACAAATTTTGCATAAAGTTGCATTTGGGAAATATCATACTTTTCATGGGCATAATGCAACATTTGGGCTCGAACAGTTTTAAAATGTAATTATTTCCGGCCCTATGCTACCGATGTGCCTGAAATTTTGTTTGTACGCTTAGAATAGTGGCCTGCACGGGAATCAAAAAGAAATTTTACAAAAAGTTGCATTTGGGCATACATCATACTTTTCATGGGCATAATGCGACACTTGGGCTCGAACAATTTTAAAATGTAATTTTCTCCGGCCCTATGCTACCGATGTGCCTGAAATTTTGTATGTACGCTTAGAATAGTGGCCTGCACGGGAATCAAGAACAAATTTTGCAAAAAGTTGCATTTGGGATTATATCATACTTTTCATGGGCATAATGCAACACTTGGGCTCGAACAATTTTAAAATGTAATTTTCTCCGGCCCTATGCTACCGATGTGCCTGAAATTTTGTTTGTACGCTTAGAATAGTGGCCTGCACGGGAATCAAGAACAAATTTTGCATAAAGTTGCATTTTGGAAATATCATACTTTTCATGGGCATAATGCAACACTTGGGCTCGAACAGTTTTAAAATGTAATTATTTCCGGCCCTATGCTACCGATGTGCCTGAAATTTTGTTTGTACGCTTAGAATAGTGGCCTGCACGGGAATCAAAAAGAAATTTTGCATAAAGTTGCATTTGGGAAATATCATACTTTTCATGGGCATAATGCAACACTTGTGCTCGAACAATTTTAAAATGTAATTTTCTCCGGCCCTATGCTACCGATGTGCCTGAAATTTTGTATGTACGCTTAGAATAGTGGCCTGCACGGGAATCAAGAACAAATTTTGCAAAAAGTTGCATTTGGGATTATATCATACTTTTCATGGGCATAATGCAACACTTGGGCTCGAACAATTTTAAAATGTAATTTTCTCCGGCCCTATGCTACCGATGTGCCTGAAATTTTGTACGTACGCTTAGAATAGTGGCCTGCACGGGAATCAAACAGAAATTTTGCAAAAAGTTGCATTTGGGAAAATATCATACTTTTCATGGGCATAATGCAACGCTTGGGCTCGAACAATTTTAAAATGTAATTTTCTCCGGCCCTATGCTACCGATGTGCCTGAAATTTTGTTTGTACGCTTAGAATAGTGGCCTGCACGGGAATCAAGAACAAATTTTGCATAATGTTGCATTTGGGAAATATCATACTTTTCATGGGCATAATGCAACACTTGGGCTCGAACAGTTTTAAAATGTAATTATTTCCAACCCTATGCTACCGATGTGCCTGAAATTGTGTTTGTACGCTTAGAATAGTGGCCTGCACGGGAATCAAAAAGAAATTTTGCATAAAGTTGCATTTGGGAAATATCATACTTTTCATGGGCATAATGCAACACTTGGGCTCGAACAAATTTAAAATATAATTTTCTCCGGCCCTATGCTACCGATGTGCCTGAAATTTTGTTTGTACGCTTAGAATAGTGGCCTGCACGGGAATCAAAAAGAAATTTTGCAAAAAGTTGCATTTGGGAATATATCATACTTTTCATGGGCATAATGCAACACTTGGGCTCGAACAATTTTAAAATGTAATTTTCTCCGGCCCTATGCTACCGATGTGCCTGAAATTTTGTATGTACGCTTAGAATAGTGGCCTGCACAGGAATCAAGAACAAATTTTGCATAAAGTTGCATTTGGGAAATATCATACTTTTCATGGGCATAATGCAACACTTGGGCTCGAACAATTTTAAAATATAATTTTCTCCGGCCCTATGCTACCGATGTGCCTGAAATTTTGTATGTACGCTTAGAATAGTGGCCTGCACGGGAATCAAGAACAAATTTTGCATAAAGTTGCATTTGGGAAATATCATACTTTTCATGGGCATAATGCAACATTTGGGCTCGAACAGTTTTAAAATGTAATTATTTCCGGCCCTATGCTACCGATGTGCCTGAAATTTTGTTTGTACGCTTAGAATAGTGGCCTGCACGGGAATCAAAAAGAAATTTTGCATAAAGTTGCATTTGGGAAATATCATACTTTTCATGGGCATAATGCAACACTTGGGCTCGAACAAATTTAAAATATAATTTTCTCCGGCCCTATGCTTACCGATGTGCCTGAAATTTTGAATGTACGCTTAGAATAGTGGCCTGCACGGGAATCAAACAGAAATTTTGCATAAAGTTGCATTTGGGAAATATCATACTTTTCATGGGCATAATGCAACACTTGGGCTCGAACAAATTTAAAATATAATTTTCTCCGGCCCTATGCTTACCGATGTGCCTGAAATTTTGAATGTACGCTTAGAATAGTGGCCTGCACGGGAATCAAACAGAAATTTTACAAAAAGTTGCATTTGGGCATATATCATACTTTTCGTGGGCATAATGCGACACTTGGGCTCGAACAATTTTAAAATGTAATTTTCTCCGGCCCTATGCTTACCGATGTGCCTGAAATTTTGAATGTACGCTTAGAATAGTGGCCTGCACGGGAATCAAACAGAAATTTTACAAAAAGTTGCATTTGGGCATATATCATACTTTTCATGGGCATAATGCGACACTTGGGCTCGAACAATTTTAAAATGTAATTTTCTCCGGCCCTATGCTACCGATGTGCCTGAAATTTTGTATGTACGCTTAGAATAGTGGCCTGCACGGGAATCAAGAACAAATTTTGCATAAAGTTGCATTTTGGAAATATCATACTTTTCATGGGCATAATGCAACACTTGGGCTCGAACAGTTTTAAAATGTAATTATTTCCGGCCCTATGCTACCGATGTGCCTGAAATTTTGTTTGTACGTTTAGAATAGTGGCCTGCACGGGAATCAAAAAGAAATTTTGCATAAAGTTGCATTTGGGAAATATCATACTTTTCATGGGCATAATGCAACACTTGGGCTCGAACAATTTTAAAATGTAATTTTCTCCGGCCCTATGCTACCGATGTGCCTGAAATTTTGTATGTACGCTTAGAATAGTGGCCTGCACGGGAATCAAGAACAAATTTTGCAAAAAGTTGCATTTGGGATTATATCATACTTTTCATGGGCATAATGCAACACTTGGGCTCGAACAATTTTAAAATGTAATTTTCTCCGGCCCTATGCTACCGATGTGCCTGAAATTTTGTACGTACGCTTAGAATAGTGGCCTGCACGGGAATCAAACAGAAATTTTGCAAAAAGTTGCATTTGGGAAAATATCATACTTTTCATGGGCATAATGCAACGCTTGGGCTCGAACAATTTTAAAATGTAATTTTCTCCGGCCCTATGCTACCGATGTGCCTGAAATTTTGTTTGTACGCTTAGAATAGTGGCCTGCACGGGAATCAAGAACAAATTTTGCATAATGTTGCATTTGGGAAATATCATACTTTTCATGGGCATAATGCAACACTTGGGCTCGAACAGTTTTAAAATGTAATTATTTCCGGCCCTTTGCTACCGATGTGCCTGAAATTGTGTTTGTACGCTTAGAATAGTGGCCTGCACGGGAATCAAAAAGAAATTTTGCATAAAGTTGCATTTGGGAAATATCATACTTTTCATGGGCATAATGCAACACTTGGGCTCGAACAAATTTAAAATATAATTTTCTCCGGCCCTATGCTTACCGATGTGCCTGAAATTTTGAATGTACGCTTAGAATAGTGGCCTGCACGGGAATCAAGAACAAATTTTGCAAAAAGTTGCATTTGGGAATATATCATACTTTTCATGGGCATAATGCAACACTTGGGCTCGAAAAATTTTAAAATGTAATTTTCTCCGGCCCTATGCTACCGATGTGCCTGAAATTTTGTTTATACGCTTAGAATAGTGGCCTGCACGGGAATCAAGAACAAATTTTGCATAAAGTTGCATTTGGGAAATATCATACTTTTCATGGGCATAATGCAACACTTGGGCTCGAACAGTTTTAAAATGTAATTATTTCCGGCCCTATGCTACCGATGTGCCTGAAATTTTGTTTGTACGCTTAGAATAGTGGCCTGCACGGGAATCAAGAACAAATTTTGCATAAAGTTGCATTTGGGAATTATCATACTTTTCATGGGCATAATGCAACACTTGGGCTCGAACAATTTTAAAATGTAATTTTCTCCGGCCCTATGCTACCGATGTGCCTGAAATTTTGTATGTACGCTTAGAATAGTGGCCTGCACGGGAATCAAGAACAAATTTTGCAAAAAGTTGCATTTGGGATTATATCATACTTTTCATGGGCATAATGCAACACTTGGGCTCGAACAATTTTAAAATGTAATTTTCTCCGGCCCTATGCTACCGATGTGCCTGAAATTTTGTACGTACGCTTAGAATAGTGGCCTGCACGGGAATCAAACAGAAATTTTGCAAAAAGTTGCATTTGGGAAAATATCATACTTTTCATGGGCATAATGCAACGCTTGGGCTCGAACAATTTTAAAATGTAATTTTCTCCGGCCCTATGCTACCGATGTGCCTGAAATTTTGTTTGTACGCTTAGAATAGTGGCCTGCACGGGAATCAAGAACAAATTTTGCATAAAGTTGCATTTGGGAAATATCATACTTTTCATGGGCATAATGCAACACTTGGGCTCGAACAGTTTTAAAATGTAATTATTTCCGGCCCTATGCTACCGATGTGCCTGAAATTTTGTTTGTACGCTTAGAATAGTGGCCTGCACGGGAATCAAAAAGAAATTTTGCATAAAGTTGCATTTGGGAAATATCATACTTTTCATGGGCATAATGCAACACTTGGGCTCGAACAAATTTAAAATATAATTTTCTCCGGCCCTATGCTTACCGATGTGCCTGAAATTTTGAATGTACGCTTAGAATAGTGGCCTGCACGGGAATCAAACAGAAATTTTGCAAAAAGTTGCATTTGGGCATATATCATACTTTTCATGGGCATAATGTATCACTTGGGCTCGAACAATTTTAAAATGTAATTATTTCCGGCCCTATGCTACCGATGTGCCTGAAATTTTGTTTGTACGCTTAGAATAGTGGCCTGCACGGGAATCAAAAAGAAATTTTGCATAAAGTTGCATTTGGGAAATATCATACTTTTCATGGGCATAATGCAACACTTGGGCTCGAACAAATTTAAAATATAATTTTCTCCGGCCCTATGCTTACCGATGTGCCTGAAATTTTGAATGTACGCTTAGAATAGTGGCCTGCACGGGAATCAAACAGAAATTTTACAAAAAGTTGCATTTGGGCATATATCATACTTTTCATGGGCATAATGCGACACTTGGGCTCGAACAATTTTAAAATGTAATTTTCTCCGGCCCTATGCTACCGATGTGCCTGAAATTTTGTTTGTACGCTTAGAATAGTGGCCTGCACGGGAATCAAGAACAAATTTTGCATAAAGTTGCATTTGGGAAATATCATACTTTTCATGGGCATAATGCAACACTTGGGCTCGAACAGTTTTAAAATGTAATTATTTCCGGCCCTATGCTACCGATGTGCCTGAAATTTTGTTTGTACGCTTAGAATAGTGGCCTGCACGGGAATCAAAAAGAAATTTTGCATAAAGTTGCATTTGGGAAATATCATACTTTTCATGGGCATAATGTATCACTTGGGCTCGAACAATTTTAAAATGTAATTATTTCCGGCCCTATGCTACCGATGTGCCTGAAATTTTGTTTGTACGCTTAGAATAGTGGCCTGCACGGGAATCAAGAACAAATTTTGCATAAAGTTGCATTTGGGAAATATCATACTTTTCATGGGCATAATGCAACACTTGGGCTCGAACAGTTTTAAAATGTAATTATTTACGGCCATATGCTACCGATGTGCCTGAAATTTTGTTTGTACGCTTAGAATAGTGGCCTGCACGGGAATCAAACAGAAATTTTGCAAAAAGTTGCATTTGGGCATATATCATACTTTTCATGGGCATAATGTAACACTTGGGCTCGAACAATTTTAAAATGTAATTATTTCCGGCCCTATGCTACCGATGTGCCTGAAATTTTGTTTTTACGCTTAGAATAGTGGCCTGCACGGGAATCAAGAACAAATTTTGCATAAAGTTGCATTTGGGAAATATCATACTTTTCATGGGCATAATGCAACACTCGGGCTCGAACAGTTTTAAAATGTAATTATTTCCGGCCCTATGCTACCGATGTGCCTGAAATTTTATTTGTACGCTTAGAATAGTGGCCTGCACGGGAATCAAACAGAAATTTTGCAAAAAGTTGCATTTGGGAAAATATCATACTTTTCATGGGCATAATGCAACGCTTGGGCTCGAACAATTTTAAAATGTAATTTTCTCCGGCCCTATGCTACCGATGTGCCTGAAATTTTGTTTGTACGCTTAGAATAGTGGCCTGCACGGGAATCAAGAACAAATTTTGCATAAAGTTGCATTTGGGAAATATCATACTTTTCATGGGCATAATGCAACACTTGGGCTCGAACAATTTTAAAATGTAATTTTCTCCGGCCCTATGCTACCGATGTGCCTGAAATTTTGTATGTACGCTTAGAATAGTGGCCTGCACGGGAATCAAACAGAAATTTTGCAAAAAGTTGCATTTGGGAAAATATCATACTTTTCATGGGCATAATGCAACGCTTGGGCTCGAACAATTTTAAAATGTAATTTTCTCCGGCTCTATGCTACCGATGTGCCTGAAATTTTGTTTGTACGCTTAGAATAGTGGCCTGCACGGGAATCAAGAACAATTTTGCATAAAGTTGCATTTGGGAAATATCATACTTTTCATGGGCATAATGCAACACTTGGGCTCGAACAGTTTTAAAATGTAATTATTTCCGGCCCTATGCTACCGATGTGCCTGAAATTTTGTTTGTACGCTTAGAATAGTGGCCTGCACGGGAATCAAAAAGAAATTTTGCATAAAGTTGCATTTGGGAAATATCATACTTTTCATGGGCATAATGCAACACTTGGGCTCGAACAAATTTAAAATATAATTTTCTCCGGCCTATGCTTACCGATGTGCCTGAAATTTTGAATGTACGCTTAGAATAGTGGCCTGCACGGGAATCAAACAGAAATTTTGCAAAAAGTTGCATTTGGGCATATATCATACTTTTCATGGGCATAATGCGACACTTGGGCTCGAACAATTTTAAAATGTAATTTTCTCCGGCCCTATGCTACCGATGTGCCTGAAATTTTGTTTATACGCTTAGAATAGTGGCCTGCACGGGAATCAAGAACAAATTTTGCATAAAGTTGCATTTGGGAAATATCATACTTTTCATGGGCATAATGCAACACTTGGGCTCGAACAGTTTTAAAATGTAATTATTTCCGGCCCTATGCTACCGATGTGCCTGAAATTTTGTTTGTACGCTTAGAATAGTGGCCTGCACGGGAATCAAAAAGAAATTTTGCATAAAGTTGCATTTGGGAAATATCATACTTTTCATGGGCATAATGCAACACTTGGGCTCGAACAAATTTAAAATATAATTTTCTCCGGCCCTATGCTTACCGATGTGCCTGAAATTTTGAATGTACGCTTAGAATAGTGGCCTGCACGGGAATCAAACAGAAATTTTACAAAAAGTTGCATTTGGGCATATATCATACTTTTCATGGGCATAATGCGACACTTGGGCTCGAACAATTTTAAAATGTAATTTTCTCCGGCCCTATGCTACCGATGTGCCTGAAATTTTGTATGTACGCTTAGAATAGTGGCCTGCACGGGAATCAAGAACAAATTTTGCATAATGTTGCATTTGGGAAATATCATACTTTTCATGGGCATAATGCAACACTTGGGCTCGAACAATTTTAAAATGTAATTTTCTCCGGTCCTATGCTACCGATGTGCCTGAAATTTTGTATGTACGCTTAGAATAGTGGCCTGCACGGGAATCAAACAGAAATTTTGCAAAAAGTTGCATTTGTGAAAATATCATACTTTTCATGGGCATAATGCAACGCTTGGGCTCGAACAATTTTAAAATGTAATTTTCTCCGGCTCTATGCTACCGATGTGCCTGAAATTTTGTTTGTACGCTTAGAATAGTGGCCTGCACGGGAATCAAGAACAATTTTGCATAAAGTTGCATTTGGGAAATATCATACTTTTCATGGGCATAATGCAACACTTGGGCTCGAACAGTTTTAAAATGTAATTATTTCCGGCCCTATGCTACCGATGTGCCTGAAATTTTGTTTGTACGCTTAGAATAGTGGCCTGCACGGGAATCAAAAAGAAATTTTGCATAAAGTTGCATTTGGGAAATATCATACTTTTCATGGGCATAATGCAACACTTGGGCTCGAACAAATTTAAAATATAATTTTCTCCGGCCTATGCTTACCGATGTGCCTGAAATTTTGAATGTACGCTTAGAATAGTGGCCTGCACGGGAATCAAACAGAAATTTTGCAAAAAGTTGCATTTGGGCATATATCATTCTTTTCATGGGCATAATGCGACACTTGGGCTCGAACAATTTTAAAATGTAATTTTCTCCGGCCCTATGCTACCGATGTGCCTGAAATTTTGTATGTACGCTTTGAATAGTGGCCTGCACGGGAATCAAGAACAAATTTTGCAAAAAGTTGCATTTGGGAATATATCATACTTTTCATGGGCATAATGCAACACTTGGGCTCGAACAATTTTAAAATGTAATTTTCTCCGGCCCTATGCTACCGATGTGCCTGAAATTTTGTTTATACGCTTAGAATAGTGGCCTGCACGGGAATCAAGAACAAATTTTGCATAAAGTTGCATTTGGGAAATATCATACTTTTCATGGGCATAATGCAACACTTGGGCTCGAACAGTTTTAAAATGTAATTATTTCCGGCCCTATGCTACCGATGTGCCTGAAATTTTGTTTGTACGCTTAGAATAGTGGCCTGCACGGGAATCAAAAAGAAATTTTGCATAAAGTTGCATTTGGGAAATATCATACTTTTCATGGGCATAATGCAACACTTGGGCTCGAACAAATTTAAAATATAATTTTCTCCGGCCCTATGCTTACCGATGTGCCTGAAATTTTGAATGTACGCTTAGAATAGTGGCCTGCACGGGAATCAAACAGAAATTTTACAAAAAGTTGCATTTGGGCATATATCATACTTTTCATGGGCATAATGCGACACTTGGGCTCGAACAATTTTAAAATGTAATTTTCTCCGGCCCTATGCTACCGATGTGCCTGAAATTTTGTATGTACGCTTAGAATAGTGGCCTGCACGGGAATCAAGAACAAATTTTGCAAAAAGTTGCATTTGGGATTATATCATACTTTTCATGGGCATAATGCAACACTTGGGCTCGAACAATTTTAAAATGTAATTTTCTCCGGCCCTATGCTACCGATGTGCCTGAAATTTTGTACGTACGCTTAGAATAGTGGCCTGCACGGGAATCAAACAGAAATTTTGCAAAAAGTTGCATTTGGGAAAATATCATACTTTTCATGGGCATAATGCAACACTTGGGCTCGAACAGTTTTAAAATGTAATTATTTCCGGCCCTATGCTACCGATGTGCCTGAAATTGTGTTTGTACGCTTAGAATAGTGGTCTGCACGGGAATCAAAAAGAAATTTTGCATAAAGTTGCATTTGGGAAATATCATACTTTTCATGGGCATAATGCAACACTTGGGCTCGAACAAATTTAAAATATAATTTTCTCCGGCCCTATGCTTACCGATGTGCCTGAAATTTTGAATGTACGCTTAGAATAGTGGCCTGCACGGGAATCAAACAGAAATTTTGCAAAAAGTTGCATTTGGGCATATATCATACTTTTCATGGGCATAATGCGACACTTGGGCTCGAACAATTTTAAAATGTAATTTTCTCCGGCCCTATGCTACCGATGTGCCTGAAATTTTGTATGTACGCTTAGAATAGTGGCCTGCACGGGAATCAAGAACAAATTTTGCAAAAAGTTGCATTTGGGATTATATCATACTTTTCATGGGCATAATGCAACACTTGGGCTCGAACAATTTTAAAATGTAATTTTCTCCGGCCCTATGCTACCGATGTGCCTGAAATTTTGTACGTACGCTTAGAATAGTGGCCTGCACGGGAATCAAGAACAAATTTTGCATAATGTTGCATTTGGGAAATATCATACTTTTCATGGGCATAATGCAACACTTGGGCTCGAACAGTTTTAAAATGTAATTATTTCCGGCCCTATGCTACCGATGTGCCTGAAATTGTGTTTGTACGCTTAGAATAGTGGCCTGCACGGGAATCAAAAAGAAATTTTGCATAAAGTTGCATTTGGGAAATATCATACTTTTCATGGGCATAATGCAACACTTGGGCTCGAACAAATTTAAAATATAATTTTCTCCGGCCCTATGCTTACCGATGTGCCTGAAATTTTGAATGTACGCTTAGAATAGTGGCCTGCACGGGAATCAAACAGAAATTTTGCAAAATGTTGCATTTGGGCATATATCATACTTTTCATGGGCATAATGTATCACTTGGGCTCGAACAATTATAAAATGTAATTATTTCCGGCCCTATGCTACCGATGTGCCTGAAATTTTGTTTGTACGCTTAGAATAGTGGCCTGCACGGGAATCAAGAACAAATTTTGCATAAAGTTGCATTTGGGAAATATCATACTTTTCATGGGCATAATGCAACACTTGGGCTCGAACCAATTTAAAATATAATTTTCTCCGGCCCTATGCTTACCGATGTGCCTGAAATTTTGAATGTACGCTTAGAATAGTGGCCTGCACGGGAATCAAACAGAAATTTTGCAAAAAGTTGCATTTGGGAAAATATCATACTTTTCATGGGCATAATGCAACGCTTGGGCTCGAACAATTTTAAAATGTAATTTTCTCCGGCCCTATGCTACCGATGTGCCTGAAATTTTGTTTGTACGCTTAGAATAGTGGCCTGCACGGGAATCAAGAACAAATTTTGCATAAAGTTGCATTTGGGAAATATCATACTTTTCATGGGCATAATGCAACGCTTGGGCTCGAACAATTTTAAAATTGAGTGACAGGAGAATTGTTTTTGATCTAATATTTCTATTTAAAATCTTGCAATATATAATTGATAGCCCTGAATTCTTATCGCTCATAAATCTTAATGTGCCAGCCAGAAATACAAGGTCAGTACTACCATTTTATTGTAGTAATACTGCGACCAGGGCCCAATTCAATATACCACTACAGAGAATTCAAAACTTGGGAAATATGTATTCGCACATAGATGTATGGAATGTGTCACTGATACAATACAAACATGAAATTATTAAATCATTCATGTCAGAATGTGAAATCAGACGTGTTTAATATTAGTTACTGTTATTTAAAAGATTCCATAATATTTTGATGTAGCATATTCTTATAATGTAGGAGCTGTTGCACATATTTTTGTATTATTTCTATTTATCTATAATGTAAAAACTTGTTACTTACTCTCTTTTGTTTTTCTGTATTGTAAACTTTTTCTTGTATTACACATCTGTAAATTTCTAATATTAACTTACACTATATTTTATTATTTTTATGCCATCCGCAATTTAAAAACTGGTTTCAGTTTAATTTATTTTTACTTTTTCTCTTTTATTATAATATAATATTTCTTACTTACTTTTATACTGTTATATTTTATAATGTTAATTGCTATAAGTTTATATTTCTTATTTAAACATACATATATATCACTGTATAATATACTTATTATGTAAAAGCCCATCAGGGCGTTGAAAATTAATAATAAATAAATAAATAAATAAATAAATATCGAAATATTTAGCGTTAGTGAAGCTGCCTTTAAAAGTCAAGCTCTGTTAATGCTAGTATAATTGATATACATACTGCTTATGTTTTATGTCATACTCTTTTATAAATCAATATTAAAAATGCACTAAAATAAATAAATAAATAAAAATGTAATTTTCTCCGGCCCTATGCTACCGATGTGCCTGAAATTTTGTTTGTACGCTTAGAATAGTGGCCTGCACGGGAATCAAAAAGAAATTTTGCATAAAGTTGCATTTGGGAAATATCATACTTTTCATGGGCATAATGCAACACTTGGGCTCGAACAAATTTAAAATATAATTTTCTCCGGCCCTATGCTTACCAATGTGCCTGAAATTTTGAATGTACGCTTAGAATAGTGGCCTGCACGGGAATCAAACAGAAATTTTGCAAAAAGTTGCATTTGGGCAAATATCATACTTTTCATGGGCATAATGTAACACTTGGGCTCGAACAATTTTAAAATGTAATTATTTCCGGCCCTATGCTACCGATGTGCCTGAAATTTTGTTTGTACGCTTAGAATAGTGGCCTGCACGGGAATCAAGAACAAATTTTGCATAAAGTTGCATTTGGGAAATATCATACTTTTCATGGGCATAATGCAACACTTGGGCTCGAACAGTTTTAAAATGTAATTATTTCCGGCCCTATGCTACCGATGTGCCTGAAATTTTATTTGTACGCTTAGAATAGTGGCCTGCACGGGAATCAAAAAGAAATTTTGCATAAAGTTGCATTTGGGAAATATCATACTTTTCATGGGCATAATGCAACACTTGGGCTCGAACAAATTTAAAATATAATTTTCTCCGGCCCTATGCTACCGATGTGCCTGAAATTTTGTATGTACGCTTAGAATAAAGGCCTGCACGGGAATCAAACAGAAATTTTGCAAAAAGTTGCATTTGGGAAAATATCATACTTTTCATGGGCATAATGCAACACTTGGGCTCGAACAATTTTAAAATGTAATTTTCTCCGGCCCTATGCTACCGATGTGCCTGAAATTTTGTTTATACGCTTAGAATAGTGGCCTGCACGGGAATCAAGAACAAATTTTGCATACAGTTGCATTTGGGAAATATCATACTTTTCATGGGCATAATGCAACACTTGGGCTCGAACAGTTTTAAAATATAATTATTTCCGGCCCTATGCTACCGATGTGCCTGAAATTTTGTTTGTACGCTTAGAATAGTGGCCTGCACGGGAATCAAAAAGAAATTTTGCATAAAGTTGCATTTGGGAAATATCATTATTTTCATGGGCATAATGCAACACTTGGGCTCGAACAGTTTTAAAATGTAATTATTTACGGCCATATGCTACCGATGTGCCTGAAATTTTGTTTGTACGCTTAGAATAGTGGCCTGCACGGGAATCAAGAACAAATTTTGCATAAAGTTGCATTTGGGAAATATCATACTTTTCATGGGCATAATGCAACACTTGGGCTCGAACAGTTTTAAAATGTAATTATTTCCGGCCCTATGCTACCGATGTGCCTGAAATTTTGTTTGTACGCTTAGAATAGTGGCCTGCACGGGAATCAAGAACAAATTTTGCATAAAGTTGCATTTGGGAAATATCATACTTTTCATGGGCATAATGCAACATTTGGGCTCGAACAGTTTTAAAATGTAATTATTTCCGGCCCTATGCTACCGATGTGCCTGAAATTTTGTTTGTACGCTTAGAATAGTGGCCTGCACGGGAATCAAAAAGAAATTTTGCATAAAGTTGCATTTGGGAAATATCATACTTTTCATGGGCATAATGCAACACTTGGGCTCGAACAAATTTAAAATATAATTTTCTCCGGCCCTATGCTTACCGATGTGCCTGAAATTTTGAATGTACGCTTAGAATAGTGGCCTGCACGGGAATCAAACAGAAATTTTACAAAAAGTTGCATTTGGGCATATATCATACTTTTCATGGGCATAATGCGACACTTGGGCTCGAACAATTTTAAAATGTAATTTTCTCCAGCCCTATGCTACCGATGTGCCTGAAATTTTGTTTGTGCGCTTAGAATAGTGGCCTGCACGGGAATCAAGAACAAATTTTGCATAAAGTTGCATTTGGGAAATATCATACTTTTCATGGGCATAATGCAACACTTGGGCTCGAACAGTTTTAAAATGTAATTATTTCCGGCCCTATGCTACCGATGTGCCTGAAATTTTGTTTGTACGCTTAGAATAGTGGCCTGCACGGGAATCAAAAAGAAATTTTGCATAAAGTTGCATTTGGGAAATATCATACTTTTCATGGGCATAATGCAACACTTGGGCTCGAACAAATTTAAAATATAATTTTCTCCGGCCCTATGCTTACCGATGTGCCTGAAATTTTGTTTGTACGCTTAGAATAGTGGCCTGCACGGGAATCAAACAGAAATTTTGCAAAAAGTTGCATTTGGGAAATATCATACTTTTCATGGGCATAATGCAACACTTGGGCTCAAACAGTTTTAAAATGTAATTATTTCCGGCCCTATGCTACCGATGTGCCTGAAATTTTGTTTGTACGCTTAGAATAGTGGCCTGCACGGGAATCAAGAACAAATTTTGCATAAAGTTGCATTTGGGAAATATCATACTTTTCATGGGCATAATGCAACATTTGGGCTCGAACAGTTTTAAAATGTAATTATTTCCGGCCCTATGCTACCGATGTGCCTGAAATTTTGTTTGTACGCTTAGAATAGTGGCCTGCACGGGAATCAAGAACAAATTTTGCATAAAGTTGCATTTGGGAAATATCATACTTTTCATGGGCATAATGCAACACTTGGGCTCGAACAAATTTAAAATATAATTTTCTCCGGCCCTATGCTTACCGATGTGCCTGAAATTTTGTTTGTACGCTTAGAATAGTGGCCTGCACGGGAATCAAACAGAAATTTTGCAAAAAGTTGCATTTGGGAAATATCATACTTTTCATGGGCATAATGCAACACTTGGGCTCGAACAGTTTTAAAATGTAATTATTTCCGGCCCTATGCTACCGATGTGCCTGAAATTTTGTTTGTACGCTTAGAATAGTGGCCTGCACGGGAATCAAGAACAAATTTTGCATAAAGTTGCATTTGGGAAATATCATACTTTTCATGGGCATAATGCAACATTTGGGCTCGAACAGTTTTAAAATGTAATTATTTCCGGCCCTATGCTACCGATGTGCCTGAAATTTTGTTTGTACGCTTAGAAGAGTGGCCTGCACGGGAATCAAAAAGAAATTTTGCATAAAGTTGCATTTGGGAAATATCATACTTTTCATGGGCATAATGCAACACTTGGGCTCGAACAGTTTTAAAATGTAATTATTTACGGCCGTATGCTACCGATGTGCCTGAAATTTTGTTTGTACGCTTAGAATAGTGGCCTGCACGGGAATCAAGAACAAATTTTGAATAAAGTTGCATTTGGGAAATATCATACTTTTCATGGGCATAATGCAACACTTGGGCTCGAACAGTTTTAAAATGTAATTATTTCCGGCCCTATGCTACCGATGTGCCTGAAATTTTGTTTGTACGCTTAGAATAGTGGCCTGCACGGGAATCAAGAACAAAATTTGCATAAAGTTGCATTTGGGAAATATCATACTTTTCATGGGCATAATGCAACATTTGGGCTCGAACAGTTTTAAAATGTAATTATTTCCGGCCCTATGCTACCGATGTGCCTGAAATTTTGTTTGTACGCTTAGAATAGTGGCCTGCACGGGAATCAAAAAGAAATTTTGCATAAAGTTGCATTTGGGAAATATCATACTTTTCATGGGCATAATGCAACACTTGGGCTCGAACAAATTTAAAATATAATTTTCTCCGGCCCTATGCTTACCGATGTGCCTGAAATTTTGAATGTACGCTTAGAATAGTGGCCTGCACGGGAATCAAACAGAAATTTTACAAAAAGTTGCATTTGGGCATATATCATACTTTTCATGGGCATAATGCGACACTTGGGCTCGAACAATTTTAAAATGTAATTTTCTCCAGCCCTATGCTACCGATGTGCCTGAAATTTTGTTTGTGCGCTTAGAATAGTGGCCTGCACGGGAATCAAGAACAAATTTTGCATAAAGTTGCATTTGGGAAATATCATACTTTTCATGGGCATAATGCAACACTTGGGCTCGAACAGTTTTAAAATGTAATTATTTCCGGCCCTATGCTACCGATGTGCCTGAAATTTTGAATGTACGCTTAGAATAGTGGCCTGCACGGGAATCAAAAAGAAATTTTGCATAAAGTTGCATTTGGGAAATATCATACTTTTCATGGGCATAATGCAACACTTGGGCTCGAACAAATTTAAAATATAATTTTCTCCGGCCCTATGCTTACCGATGTGCCTGAAATTTTGTTTGTACGCTTAGAATAGTGGCCTGCACGGGAATCAAACAGAAATTTTGCAAAAAGTTGCATTTGGGAAATATCATACTTTTCATGGGCATAATGCAACACTTGGGCTCAAACAGTTTTAAAATGTAATTATTTCCGGCCCTATGCTACCGATGTGCCTGAAATTTTGTTTGTACGCTTAGAATAGTGGCCTGCACGGGAATCAAGAACAAATTTTGCATAAAGTTGCATTTGGGAAATATCATACTTTTCATGGGCATAATGCAACATTTGGGCTCGAACAGTTTTAAAATGTAATTATTTCCGGCCCTATGCTACCGATGTGCCTGAAATTTTGTTTGTACGCTTAGAATAGTGGCCTGCACGGGAATCAAGAACAAATTTTGCATAAAGTTGCATTTGGGAAATATCATACTTTTCATGGGCATAATGCAACACTTGGGCTCGAACAAATTTAAAATATAATTTTCTCCGGCCCTATGCTTACCGATGTGCCTGAAATTTTGTTTGTACGCTTAGAATAGTGGCCTGCACGGGAATCAAACAGAAATTTTGCAAAAAGTTGCATTTGGGAAATATCATACTTTTCATGGGCATAATGCAACACTTGGGCTCGAACAGTTTTAAAATGTAATTATTTCCGGCCCTATGCTACCGATGTGCCTGAAATTTTGTTTGTACGCTTAGAATAGTGGCCTGCACGGGAATCAAGAACAAATTTTGCATAAAGTTGCATTTGGGAAATATCATACTTTTCATGGGCATAATGCAACATTTGGGCTCGAACAGTTTTAAAATGTAATTATTTCCGGCCCTATGCTACCGATGTGCCTGAAATTTTGTTTGTACGCTTAGAAGAGTGGCCTGCACGGGAATCAAAAAGAAATTTTGCATAAAGTTGCATTTGGGAAATATCATACTTTTCATGGGCATAATGCAACACTTGGGCTCGAACAGTTTTAAAATGTAATTATTTACGGCCGTATGCTACCGATGTGCCTGAAATTTTGTTTGTACGCTTAGAATAGTGGCCTGCACGGGAATCAAGAACAAATTTTGAATAAAGTTGCATTTGGGAAATATCATACTTTTCATGGGCATAATGCAACACTTGGGCTCGAACAGTTTTAAAATGTAATTATTTCCGGCCCTATGCTACCGATGTGCCTGAAATTTTGTTTGTACGCTTAGAATAGTGGCCTGCACGGGAATCAAGAACAAAATTTGCATAAAGTTGCATTTGGGAAATATCATACTTTTCATGGGCATAATGCAACATTTGGGCTCGAACAGTTTTAAAATGTAATTATTTCCGGCCCTATGCTACCGATGTGCCTGAAATTTTGTTTGTACGCTTAGAATAGTGGCCTGCACGGGAATCAAAAAGAAATTTTGCATAAAGTTGCATTTGGGAAATATCATACTTTTCATGGGCATAATGCAACACTTGGGCTCGAACAAATTTAAAATATAATTTTCTCCGGCCCTATGCTTACCGATGTGCCTGAAATTTTGAATGTACGCTTAGAATAGTGGCCTGCACGGGAATCAAACAGAAATTTTACAAAAAGTTGCATTTGGGCATATATCATACTTTTCATGGGCATAATGCGACACTTGGGCTCGAACAATTTTAAAATGTAATTTTCTCCAGCCCTATGCTACCGATGTGCCTGAAATTTTGTTTGTACGCTTAGAATAGTGGCCTGCACGGGAATCAAGAACAAATTTTGCATAAAGTTGCATTTGGGAAATATCATACTTTTCATGGGCATAATGCAACACTTGGGCTCGAACAAATTTAAAATATAATTTTCTCCGGCCCTATGCTTACCAATGTGCCTGAAATTTTGAATGTACGCTTAGAATAGTGGCCTGCACGGGAATCAAACAGAAATTTTGCAAAAAGTTGCATTTGGGCATATATCATACTTTTCATGGGCATAATGTAACACTTGGGCTCGAACAATTTTAAAATGTAATTATTTCCGGCCCTATGCTACCGATGTGCCTGAAATTTTGTTTGTACGCTTAGAATAGTGGCCTGCACGGGAATCAAGAACAAATTTTGCATAAAGTTGCATTTGGGAAATATCATACTTTTCATGGGCATAATGCAACACTTGGGCTCGAACAGTTTTAAAATGTAATTATTTCCGGCCCTATGCTACCGATGTGCCTGAAATTTTATTTGTACGCTTAGAATAGTGGCCTGCACGGGAATCAAAAAGAAATTTTGCATAAAGTTGCATTTGGGAAATATCATACTTTTCATGGGCATAATGCAACACTTGGGCTCGAACAAATTTAAAATATAATTTTCTCCGGCCCTATGCTACCGATGTGCCTGAAATTTTGTATGTACGCTTAGAATAAAGGCCTGCACGGGAATCAAGAACAAATTTTGCAAAAAGTTGCATTTGGGAAAATATCATACTTTTCATGGGCATAATGCAACGCTTGGGCTCCAACAATTTTAAAATGTAATTTTCTCCGGCCCTATGCTACCGATGTGCCTGAAATTTTGTATGTACGCTTAGAATAGTGGCCTGCACGGGAATCAAAAAGAAATTTTGCAAAAAGTTGCATTTGGGAAAATATCATACTTTTCATGGGCATAATGCAACGCTTGGGCTCGAACAATTTTAAAATTTAATTTTCTCCGGCTCTATGCTACCGATGTGCCTGAAATTTTGTTTGTACGCTTAGAATAGTGGCCTGCACGGGAATCAAGAACAATTTTGCATAAAGTTGCATTTGGGAAATATCATACTTTTCATGGGCATAATGCAACACTTGGGCTCGAACAGTTTTAAAATGTAATTATTTCCGGCCCTATGCTACCGATGTGCCTGAAATTTTGTTTGTACGCTTAGAATAGTGGCCTGCACGGGAATCAAAAAGAAATTTTGCATAAAGTTGCATTTGGGAAATATCATACTTTTCATGGGCATAATGCAACACTTGGGCTCGAACAAATTTAAAATATAATTTTCTCCGGCCCTATGCTACCGATGTGCCTGAAATTTTGTATGTACGCTTAGATGTATGTAAAGTTGCATTTGGGAAATATCATACTTTTCATGGGCATAATGCAACACTTGGGCTCGAACAAATTTAAAATATAATTTTCTCCGGCCCTATGCTTACCGATGTGCCTGAAATTTTGAATGTACGCTTAGAATAGTGGCCTGCACGGGAATCAAACAGAAATTTTGCAAAAAGTTGCATTTGGGCATATATCATACTTTTCATGGGCATAATGTAACACTTGGGCTCGAACAATTTTAAAATGTAATTATGATGTGCCTGAAATTTTGTTTGTACGCTTAGAATAGTTGCCTGCACGGGAATCAAACAGAAATTTTACAAAAAGTTGCATTTGGGCATATATCATACTTTTCATGGGCATAATGCGACACTTGGGCTCGAACAATTTTAAAATGTAATTTTCTCCAGCCCTATGCTACCGATGTGCCTGAAATTTTGTTTGTACGCTTAGAATAGTGGCCTGCACGGGAATCAAGAACAAATTTTGCATAAAGTTGCATTTGGGAAATATCATACTTTTCATGGGCATAATGCAACACTTGGGCTCGAACAAATTTAAAATATAATTTTCTCCGGCCCTATGCTTACCAATGTGCCTGAAATTTTGAATGTACGCTTAGAATAGTGGCCTGCACGGGAATCAAACAGAAATTTTGCAAAAAGTTGCATTTGGGCATATATCATACTTTTCATGGGCATAATGTAACACTTGGGCTCGAACAATTTTAAAATGTAATTATTTCCGGCCCTATGCTACCGATGTGCCTGAAATTTTGTTTGTACGCTTAGAATAGTGGCCTGCACGGGAATCAAGAACAAATTTTGCATAAAGTTGCATTTGGGAAATATCATACTTTTCATGGGCATAATGCAACACTTGGGCTCGAACAGTTTTAAAATGTAATTATTTCCGGCCCTATGCTACCGATGTGCCTGAAATTTTATTTGTACGCTTAGAATAGTGGCCTGCACGGGAATCAAAAAGAAATTTTGCATAAAGTTGCATTTGGGAAATATCATACTTTTCATGGGCATAATGCAACACTTGGGCTCGAACAAATTTAAAATATAATTTTCTCCGGCCCTATGCTACCGATGTGCCTGAAATTTTGTATGTACGCTTAGATGTATGTAAAGTTGCATTTGGGAAATATCATACTTTTCATGGGCATAATGCAACACTTGGGCTCGAACAAATTTAAAATATAATTTTCTCCGGCCCTATGCTTACCGATGTGCCTGAAATTTTGAATGTACGCTTAGAATAGTGGCCTGCACGGGAATCAAACAGAAATTTTGCAAAAAGTTGCATTTGGGCATATATCATACTTTTCATGGGCATAATGTAACACTTGGGCTCGAACAATTTTAAAATGTAATTATGATGTGCCTGAAATTTTGTTTGTACGCTTAGAATAGTTGCCTGCACGGGAATCAAACAGAAATTTTACAAAAAGTTGCATTTGGGCATATATCATACTTTTCATGGGCATAATGCGACACTTGGGCTCGAACAATTTTAAAATGTAATTTTCTCCAGCCCTATGCTACCGATGTGCCTGAAATTTTGTTTGTACGCTTAGAATAGTGGCCTGCACGGGAATCAAGAACAAATTTTGCATAAAGTTGCATTTGGGAAATATCATACTTTTCATGGGCATAATGCAACACTTGGGCTCGAACAAATTTAAAATATAATTTTCTCCGGCCCTATGCTTACCAATGTGCCTGAAATTTTGAATGTACGCTTAGAATAGTGGCCTGCACGGGAATCAAACAGAAATTTTGCAAAAAGTTGCATTTGGGCATATATCATACTTTTCATGGGCATAATGTAACACTTGGGCTCGAACAATTTTAAAATGTAATTATTTCCGGCCCTATGCTACCGATGTGCCTGAAATTTTGTTTGTACGCTTAGAATAGTGGCCTGCACGGGAATCAAGAACAAATTTTGCATAAAGTTGCATTTGGGAAATATCATACTTTTCATGGGCATAATGCAACACTTGGGCTCGAACAGTTTTAAAATGTAATTATTTCCGGCCCTATGCTACCGATGTGCCTGAAATTTTATTTGTACGCTTAGAATAGTGGCCTGCACGGGAATCAAAAAGAAATTTTGCATAAAGTTGCATTTGGGAAATATCATACTTTTCATGGGCATAATGCAACACTTGGGCTCGAACAAATTTAAAATATAATTTTCTCCGGCCCTATGCTACCGATGTGCCTGAAATTTTGTATGTACGCTTAGAATAAAGGCCTGCACGGGAATCAAGAACAAATTTTGCAAAAAGTTGCATTTGGGAAAATATCATACTTTTCATGGGCATAATGCAACGCTTGGGCTCCAACAATTTTAAAATGTAATTTTCTCCGGCCCTATGCTACCGATGTGCCTGAAATTTTGTATGTACGCTTAGAATAGTGGCCTGCACGGGAATCAAAAAGAAATTTTGCAAAAAGTTGCATTTGGGAAAATATCATACTTTTCATGGGCATAATGCAACGCTTGGGCTCGAACAATTTTAAAATTTAATTTTCTCCGGCTCTATGCTACCGATGTGCCTGAAATTTTGTTTGTACGCTTAGAATAGTGGCCTGCACGGGAATCAAGAACAATTTTGCATAAAGTTGCATTTGGGAAATATCATACTTTTCATGGGCATAATGCAACACTTGGGCTCGAACAGTTTTAAAATGTAATTATTTCCGGCCCTATGCTACCGATGTGCCTGAAATTTTGTTTGTACGCTTAGAATAGTGGCCTGCACGGGAATCAAAAAGAAATTTTGCATAAAGTTGCATTTGGGAAATATCATACTTTTCATGGGCATAATGCAACACTTGGGCTCGAACAAATTTAAAATATAATTTTCTCCGGCCCTATGCTACCGATGTGCCTGAAATTTTGTATGTACGCTTAGATGTATGTAAAGTTGCATTTGGGAAATATCATACTTTTCATGGGCATAATGCAACACTTGGGCTCGAACAAATTTAAAATATAATTTTCTCCGGCCCTATGCTTACCGATGTGCCTGAAATTTTGAATGTACGCTTAGAATAGTGGCCTGCACGGGAATCAAACAGAAATTTTGCAAAAAGTTGCATTTGGGCATATATCATACTTTTCATGGGCATAATGTAACACTTGGGCTCGAACAATTTTAAAATGTAATTATGATGTGCCTGAAATTTTGTTTGTACGCTTAGAATAGTTGCCTGCACGGGAATCAAACAGAAATTTTGCAAAAAGTTGCATTTGGGAAAATATCATACTTTTCATGGGCATAATGCAACGCTTGGGCTCGAACAATTTTAAAATGTAATTTTCTCCGGCCCTATGCTACCGATGTGCCTGAAATTTTGTTTGTACGCTTAGAATAGTGGCCTGCACGGGAATCAAGAACAAATTTTGCATAAAGTTGCATTTGGGAAATATCATACTTTTCATGGGCATAATGCAACGCTTGGGCTCGAACAATTTTAAAATTTAATTTTCTCCGGCCCTATGCTACCGATGTGCCTGAAATTTTGTTTGTACGCTTAGAATAGTGGCCTGCACGGGAATCAAACAGAAATTTTGCAAAAAGTTGCATTTGGGCATATATCATACTTTTCATGGGCATAATGTAACACTTGGGATCGAACAATTTTAAAATGTAATTATTTCCGGCCCTATGCTACCGATGTGCCTGAAATTTTGTTTGTACGCTTAGAATAGTGGCCTGCACGGGAATCAAGAACAAATTTTGCATAAAGTTGCATTTGGGAAATATCATACTTTTCATGGGCATAATGCAACACTTGGGCTCGAACAATTTTAAAATATAATTTTCTCCGGCCCTATGCTACCGATGTGCCTGAAATTTTGTATGTACGCTTAGAATAGTGGCCTGCACGGGAATCAAAAATAAATTTTGCAAAAAGTTGCATTTGGGAACATATCATACTTTTCATGGGCATAATGCGACACTTGGGCTCGAACAATTTTAAAATGTAATTTTCTCCGGCCCTATGGTACCGATGTGCCTGAAATTTTGTATGTACGCTTAGAATAGTGGCCTGCACGGGAATCAAAAAGAAATTTTGCAAAAAGTTGCATTTGGGAATATATCATACTTTTCATGGGCATAATGCAACACTTGGGCTCGAACAATTTTAAAATGTAATTTTCTCCGGCCCTATGCTACCGATGTGCCTGAAATTTTGTATGTACGCTTAGAATAGTGGCCTGCACGGGAATCAAGAACAAATTTTGCATAAAGTTGCATTTGGGAAATATCATACTTTTCATGGGCATAATGCAACACTTGGGCTCGAACAATTTTAAAATGTAATTTTCTCCGGCCCTATGCTACCGATGTGCCTAAAATTTTGTATGTACGCTTAGAATAGTGGCCTGCACGGGAATCAAACAGAAATTTTGCAAAAAGTTGCATTTGGGAAAATATCATACTTTTCATGGGCATAATGCAACACTTGGGCTCGAACAGTTTTAAAATGTAATTATTTCCGGCCCTATGCTACCGATGTGCCTGAAATTTTGTTTGTACGCTTAGAATAGTGGCCTGCACGGGAATCAAACAGAAATTTTGCAAAAAGTTGCATTTGGGAAAATATCATACTTTTCATGGGCATAATGCAACGCTTGGGCTCGAACAATTTTAAAATGTAATTTTCTCCGGCCCTATGCTACCGATGTGCCTGAAATTTTGTTTGTACGCTTAGAATAGTGGCCTGCACGGGAATCAAACAGAAATTTTGCAAAAAAGTTGCATTTGTGCATATATCATACTTTTCATGGGCATAATGCGACACTTGGGCTCGAACAATTTTAAAATGTAATTTTCTCCGGCCCTATGCTACCGATGTGCCTGAAATTTTGAATGTACGCTTAGAATAGTGGCCTGCACGGGAATCAAACAGAAATTTTGCAAAAAGTTGCATTTGGGCATATATCATACTTTTCATGGGCATAATGTAACACTTGGGCTCGAACAATTTTAAAATGTAATTATGATGTGCCTGAAATTTTGTTTGTACGCTTAGAATAGTTGCCTGCACGGGAATCAAACAGAAATTTTACAAAAAGTTGCATTTGGGCATATATCATACTTTTCATGGGCATAATGCGACACTTGGGCTCGAACAATTTTAAAATGTAATTTTCTCCAGCCCTATGCTACCGATGTGCCTGAAATTTTGTTTGTACGCTTAGAATAGTGGCCTGCACGGGAATCAAGAACAAATTTTGCATAAAGTTGCATTTGGGAAATATCATACTTTTCATGGGCATAATGCAACACTTGGGCTCGAACAAATTTAAAATATAATTTTCTCCGGCCCTATGCTTACCAATGTGCCTGAAATTTTGAATGTACGCTTAGAATAGTGGCCTGCACGGGAATCAAACAGAAATTTTGCAAAAAGTTGCATTTGGGCATATATCATACTTTTCATGGGCATAATGTAACACTTGGGCTCGAACAATTTTAAAATGTAATTATTTCCGGCCCTATGCTACCGATGTGCCTGAAATTTTGTTTGTACGCTTAGAATAGTGGCCTGCACGGGAATCAAGAACAAATTTTGCATAAAGTTGCATTTGGGAAATATCATACTTTTCATGGGCATAATGCAACACTTGGGCTCGAACAGTTTTAAAATGTAATTATTTCCGGCCCTATGCTACCGATGTGCCTGAAATTTTATTTGTACGCTTAGAATAGTGGCCTGCACGGGAATCAAAAAGAAATTTTGCATAAAGTTGCATTTGGGAAATATCATACTTTTCATGGGCATAATGCAACACTTGGGCTCGAACAAATTTAAAATATAATTTTCTCCGGCCCTATGCTACCGATGTGCCTGAAATTTTGTATGTACGCTTAGATGTATGTAAAGTTGCATTTGGGAAATATCATACTTTTCATGGGCATAATGCAACACTTGGGCTCGAACAAATTTAAAATATAATTTTCTCCGGCCCTATGCTTACCGATGTGCCTGAAATTTTGAATGTACGCTTAGAATAGTGGCCTGCACGGGAATCAAACAGAAATTTTGCAAAAAGTTGCATTTGGGCATATATCATACTTTTCATGGGCATAATGTAACACTTGGGCTCGAACAATTTTAAAATGTAATTATGATGTGCCTGAAATTTTGTTTGTACGCTTAGAATAGTTGCCTGCACGGGAATCAAACAGAAATTTTACAAAAAGTTGCATTTGGGCATATATCATACTTTTCATGGGCATAATGCGACACTTGGGCTCGAACAATTTTAAAATGTAATTTTCTCCAGCCCTATGCTACCGATGTGCCTGAAATTTTGTTTGTACGCTTAGAATAGTGGCCTGCACGGGAATCAAGAACAAATTTTGCATAAAGTTGCATTTGGGAAATATCATACTTTTCATGGGCATAATGCAACACTTGGGCTCGAACAAATTTAAAATATAATTTTCTCCGGCCCTATGCTTACCAATGTGCCTGAAATTTTGAATGTACGCTTAGAATAGTGGCCTGCACGGGAATCAAACAGAAATTTTGCAAAAAGTTGCATTTGGGCATATATCATACTTTTCATGGGCATAATGTAACACTTGGGCTCGAACAATTTTAAAATGTAATTATTTCCGGCCCTATGCTACCGATGTGCCTGAAATTTTGTTTGTACGCTTAGAATAGTGGCCTGCACGGGAATCAAGAACAAATTTTGCATAAAGTTGCATTTGGGAAATATCATACTTTTCATGGGCATAATGCAACACTTGGGCTCGAACAGTTTTAAAATGTAATTATTTCCGGCCCTATGCTACCGATGTGCCTGAAATTTTATTTGTACGCTTAGAATAGTGGCCTGCACGGGAATCAAAAAGAAATTTTGCATAAAGTTGCATTTGGGAAATATCATACTTTTCATGGGCATAATGCAACACTTGGGCTCGAACAAATTTAAAATATAATTTTCTCCGGCCCTATGCTACCGATGTGCCTGAAATTTTGTATGTACGCTTAGAATAAAGGCCTGCACGGGAATCAAGAACAAATTTTGCAAAAAGTTGCATTTGGGAAAATATCATACTTTTCATGGGCATAATGCAACGCTTGGGCTCCAACAATTTTAAAATGTAATTTTCTCCGGCCCTATGCTACCGATGTGCCTGAAATTTTGTATGTACGCTTAGAATAGTGGCCTGCACGGGAATCAAAAAGAAATTTTGCAAAAAGTTGCATTTGGGAAAATATCATACTTTTCATGGGCATAATGCAACGCTTGGGCTCGAACAATTTTAAAATTTAATTTTCTCCGGCTCTATGCTACCGATGTGCCTGAAATTTTGTTTGTACGCTTAGAATAGTGGCCTGCACGGGAATCAAGAACAATTTTGCATAAAGTTGCATTTGGGAAATATCATACTTTTCATGGGCATAATGCAACACTTGGGCTCGAACAGTTTTAAAATGTAATTATTTCCGGCCCTATGCTACCGATGTGCCTGAAATTTTGTTTGTACGCTTAGAATAGTGGCCTGCACGGGAATCAAAAAGAAATTTTGCATAAAGTTGCATTTGGGAAATATCATACTTTTCATGGGCATAATGCAACACTTGGGCTCGAACAAATTTAAAATATAATTTTCTCCGGCCCTATGCTACCGATGTGCCTGAAATTTTGTATGTACGCTTAGATGTATGTAAAGTTGCATTTGGGAAATATCATACTTTTCATGGGCATAATGCAACACTTGGGCTCGAACAAATTTAAAATATAATTTTCTCCGGCCCTATGCTTACCGATGTGCCTGAAATTTTGAATGTACGCTTAGAATAGTGGCCTGCACGGGAATCAAACAGAAATTTTGCAAAAAGTTGCATTTGGGCATATATCATACTTTTCATGGGCATAATGTAACACTTGGGCTCGAACAATTTTAAAATGTAATTATGATGTGCCTGAAATTTTGTTTGTACGCTTAGAATAGTTGCCTGCACGGGAATCAAACAGAAATTTTGCAAAAAGTTGCATTTGGGAAAATATCATACTTTTCATGGGCATAATGCAACGCTTGGGCTCGAACAATTTTAAAATGTAATTTTCTCCGGCCCTATGCTACCGATGTGCCTGAAATTTTGTTTGTACGCTTAGAATAGTGGCCTGCACGGGAATCAAGAACAAATTTTGCATAAAGTTGCATTTGGGAAATATCATACTTTTCATGGGCATAATGCAACGCTTGGGCTCGAACAATTTTAAAATTTAATTTTCTCCGGCCCTATGCTACCGATGTGCCTGAAATTTTGTTTGTACGCTTAGAATAGTGGCCTGCACGGGAATCAAACAGAAATTTTGCAAAAAGTTGCATTTGGGCATATATCATACTTTTCATGGGCATAATGTAACACTTGGGCTCGAACAATTTTAAAATGTAATTATTTCCGGCCCTATGCTACCGATGTGCCTGAAATTTTGTTTGTACGCTTAGAATAGTGGCCTGCACGGGAATCAAGAACAAATTTTGCATAAAGTTGCATTTGGGAAATATCATACTTTTCATGGGCATAATGCAACACTTGGGCTCGAACAATTTTAAAATATAATTTTCTCCGGCCCTATGCTACCGATGTGCCTGAAATTTTGTATGTACGCTTAGAATAGTGGCCTGCACGGGAATCAAAAATAAATTTTGCAAAAAGTTGCATTTGGGAACATATCATACTTTTCATGGGCATAATGCGACACTTGGGCTCGAACAATTTTAAAATGTAATTTTCTCCGGCCCTATGGTACCGATGTGCCTGAAATTTTGTATGTACGCTTAGAATAGTGGCCTGCACGGGAATCAAAAAGAAATTTTGCAAAAAGTTGCATTTGGGAATATATCATACTTTTCATGGGCATAATGCAACACTTGGGCTCGAACAATTTTAAAATGTAATTTTCTCCGGCCCTATGCTACCGATGTGCCTGAAATTTTGTATGTACGCTTAGAATAGTGGCCTGCACGGGAATCAAGAACAAATTTTGCATAAAGTTGCATTTGGGAAATATCATACTTTTCATGGGCATAATGCAACACTTGGGCTCGAACAATTTTAAAATGTAATTTTCTCCGGCCCTATGCTACCGATGTGCCTAAAATTTTGTATGTACGCTTAGAATAGTGGCCTGCACGGGAATCAAACAGAAATTTTGCAAAAAGTTGCATTTGGGAAAATATCATACTTTTCATGGGCATAATGCAACACTTGGGCTCGAACAGTTTTAAAATGTAATTATTTCCGGCCCTATGCTACCGATGTGCCTGAAATTTTGTTTGTACGCTTAGAATAGTGGCCTGCACGGGAATCAAACAGAAATTTTGCAAAAAGTTGCATTTGGGAAAATATCATACTTTTCATGGGCATAATGCAACGCTTGGGCTCGAACAATTTTAAAATGTAATTTTCTCCGGCCCTATGCTACCGATGTGCCTGAAATTTTGTTTGTACGCTTAGAATAGTGGCCTGCACGGGAATCAAACAGAAATTTTGCAAAAAAGTTGCATTTGTGCATATATCATACTTTTCATGGGCATAATGCGACACTTGGGCTCGAACAATTTTAAAATGTAATTTTCTCCGGCCCTATGCTACCGATGTGCCTGAAATTTTGTATGTACGCTTAGAATAGTGGCCTGCACGGGAATCAAGAACAAATTTTGCAAAAAGTTGCATTTGGGAAAATATCATACTTTTCATGGGCATAATGCAACACTTGGGCTCGAACAATTTTAAAATGTAATTTTCTCCGGCCCTATGCTACCGATGTGCCTGAAATTTTGTATGTACGCTTAGAATAGTGGCCTGCACGGGAATCAAAAAGAAATTTTGCAAAAAGTTGCATTTGGGAATATATCATAATTTTCATGGGCATAATGCGACACTTGGGCTCGAACAATTTTAAAATGTAATTTTCTCCGGCCCTATGCTACCGATGTGCCTTAAATTTTGTATGTACGCTTAGAATAGTGGCCTGCACGGGAATCAAAAAGAAATTTTGCAAAAAGTTGCATTTGGGAATATATCATACTTTTCATGGGCATAATGCGACACTTGGGCTCGAACAGTTTTAAAATGTAATTATTTCCGGCCCTATGCTACCGATGTGCCTGAAATTTTGTTTGTACGCTTAGAATAGTGGCCTGCACGGGAATCAAAAAGAAATTTTGCATAAAGTTGCATTTGGGAAATATCATACTTTTCATGGGCATAATGCAACACTTGGGCTCGAACAAATTTAAAATATAATTTTCTCCGGCCCTATGCTTACCGATGTGCCTGAAATTTTGAATGTACTCTTAGAATAGTGGCCTGCACGGGAATCAAACAGAAATTTTGCAAAAAGTTGCATTTGGGCATATATCATACTTTTCATGGGCATAATGTAACACTTGGGCTCGAACAATTTTAAAATGTAATTATTTCCGGCCCTATGCTACCGATGTGCCTGAAATTTTGTTTGTACGCTTAGAATAGTGGCCTGCACGGGAATCAAACAGAAATTTTGCAAAAAGTTGCATTTGGAAAAATATATCACTCTTTTCATGGGCATAATGCAACGCTTGGGCTCGAACAATTTAAAAATGTAATTTTCTCCGGCCCTATGCTACCGATGTGCCTGAAATATTGTTTGTACGCTTAGAATAGTGGCCTGCAGGGGAATCAAGAACAAATTTTGCATAAAGTTGCATTTGGGAAATATCATACTTTTCATGGGCATAATGCAACACTTGGGCTCGAACAGTTTTAAAATGTAATTATTTCAGGCCCTATGCTACCGATGTGCCTGAAATTTTGTTTGTACGCTTAGAATAGTGGCCTGCACGGGAATCAAAAAGAAATTTTGCATAAATTTGCATTTGGGAAATATCATACTTTTCATGGGCATAATGCAACACTTGGGCTCGAACAAATTTAAAATATAATTTTCTCCGGCCCTATGCTTACCGATGTGCCTGAAATTTTGAATGTACGCTTAGAATAGTGGCCTGCACGGGAATCAAACAGAAATTTTGCAAAAAGTTGCATTTGGGAATATATCATAATTTTCATGGGCATAATGCGACACTTGGGCTCGAACAATTTTAAAATGTAATTTTCTCCGGCCCTATGCTACCGATGTGCCTTAAATTTTGTATGTACGCTTAGAATAGTGGCCTGCACGGGAATCAAAAAGAAATTTTGCAAAAAGTTGCATTTGGGAATATATCATACTTTTCATGGGCATAATGCGACACTTGGGCTCGAACAGTTTTAAAATGTAATTATTTCCGGCCCTATGCTACCGATGTGCCTGAAATTTTGTTTGTACGCTTAGAATAGTGGCCTGCACGGGAATCAAAAAGAAATTTTGCATAAAGTTGCATTTGGGAAATATCATACTTTTCATGGGCATAATGCAACACTTGGGCTCGAACAAATTTAAAATATAATTTTCTCCGGCCCTATGCTTACCGATGTGCCTGAAATTTTGAATGTACTCTTAGAATAGTGGCCTGCACGGGAATCAAACAGAAATTTTGCAAAAAGTTGCATTTGGGCATATATCATACTTTTCATGGGCATAATGTAACACTTGGGCTCGAACAATTTTAAAATGTAATTATTTCCGGCCCTATGCTACCGATGTGCCTGAAATTTTGTTTGTACGCTTAGAATAGTGGCCTGCACGGGAATCAAACAGAAATTTTGCAAAAAGTTGCATTTGGAAAAATATATCACTCTTTTCATGGGCATAATGCAACGCTTGGGCTCGAACAATTTTAAAATGTAATTTTCTCCGGCCCTATGCTACCGATGTGCCTGAAATATTGTTTGTACGCTTAGAATAGTGGCCTGCAGGGGAATCAAGAACAAATTTTGCATAAAGTTGCATTTGGGAAATATCATACTTTTCATGGGCATAATGCAACACTTGGGCTCGAACAGTTTTAAAATGTAATTATTTCAGGCCCTATGCTACCGATGTGCCTGAAATTTTGTTTGTACGCTTAGAAAAGTGGCCTGCACGGGAATCAAAAAGAAATTTTGCAAAAAGTTGCATTTGGGCATATATCATACTTTTCATGGGCATAATGCGACACTTGGGCTCGAACAATTTTAAAATGTAATTTTCTCCGGCCCTATGCTACCGATGTGCATGAAATTTTGTATGTACGCTTAGAATAGTGGCCTGCACGGGAATCAAGAACAAATTTTGCAAAAAGTTGCATTTGGGAATATATCATACTTTTCATGGGCATAATGCAACACTTGGGCTCGAACAATTTTAAAATGTAATTTTCTCCGGCCCTATGCTACCGATGTGCCTGAAATTTTGTACGTACGCTTAGAATAGTGGCCTGCACGGGAATCAAGAACAAATTTTGCATAAAGTTGCATTTGGGAAATATCATACTTTTCATGGGCATAATGCGACACTTGGGCTCGAACAATTTTAAAATGTAATTTTCTCCGGCCCTATGCTACCGATGTGCCTTAAATTTTGTATGTACGCTTAGAATAGTGGCCTGCACGGGAATCAAAAGGAAATTTTGCAAAAAGTTGCATTTGGGAAAATATCATACTTTTCATGGGCATAATGCAACGCTTGGGCTCGAACAATTTTAAAATGTAATTTTCTCCGGCCCTATGCTACCGATGTGCCTGAAATTTTGTTTGTACGCTTAGAATAGTGGCCTGCACGGGAATCAAAAAGAAATTTTGCAAAAAGTTGCATTTGGGAATATATCATACTTTTCATGGGCATAATGCGACACTTGGGCTCGAACAATTTTAAAATGTAATTTTCTCCGGCCTTATGCTACCGATGTGCCTTAAATTTTGTATGTACGCTTAGAATAGTGGCCTGCACGGGAATCAAAAGGAAATTTTGCATAAAGTTGCATTTGGGAAATATCATACTTTTCATGGGCATAATGCAACACTTGGGCTCGAACAAATTTAAAATATAATTTTCTCCGGCCCTATGCTTACCGATGTGTCTGAAATTTTGAATGTACGCTTAGAATAGTGGCCTGCACGGGAATCAAACAGAAATTTTACAAAAAGTTGCATTTGGGAATATATCATACTTTTCATGGGCATAATGCAACACTTGGGCTCGAACAATTTTAAAATGTAATTTTCTCCGGCCCTATGCTACCGATGTGCCTGAAATTTTGTACGTACGCTTAGAATAGTGGCCTGCACGGGAATCAAGAACAAATTTTGCATAAAGTTGCATTTGGGAAATATCATACTTTTCATGGGCATAATGCGACACTTGGGCTCGAACAATTTTAAAATGTAATTTTCTCCGGCCCTATGCTACCGATGTGCCTGAAATTTTGTATGTACGCTTAGAATAGTGGCCTGCACGGGAATCAAAAAGAAATTTTGCAAAAAGTTGCATTTGGGAATATATCATAATTTTCATGGGCATAATGCGACACTTGGGCTCGAACAATTTTAAAATGTAATTTTCTCCGGCCCTATGCTACCGATGTGCCTTAAATTTTGTATGTACGCTTAGAATAGTGGCCTGCACGGGAATCAAAAAGAAATTTTGCAAAAAGTTGCATTTGGGAATATATCATACTTTTCATGGGCATAATGCGACACTTGGGCTCGAACAGTTTTAAAATGTAATTATTTCCGGCCCTATGCTACCGATGTGCCTGAAATTTTGTTTGTACGCTTAGAATAGTGGCCTGCACGGGAATCAAAAAGAAATTTTGCATAAAGTTGCATTTGGGAAATATCATACTTTTCATGGGCATAATGCAACACTTGGGCTCGAACAAATTTAAAATATAATTTTCTCCGGCCCTATGCTTACCGATGTGCCTGAAATTTTGAATGTACTCTTAGAATAGTGGCCTGCACGGGAATCAAACAGAAATTTTGCAAAAAGTTGCATTTGGGCATATATCATACTTTTCATGGGCATAATGTAACACTTGGGCTCGAACAATTTTAAAATGTAATTATTTCCGGCCCTATGCTACCGATGTGCCTGAAATTTTGTTTGTACGCTTAGAATAGTGGCCTGCACGGGAATCAAACAGAAATTTTGCAAAAAGTTGCATTTGGAAAAATATATCACTCTTTTCATGGGCATAATGCAACGCTTGGGCTCGAACAATTTAAAAATGTAATTTTCTCCGGCCCTATGCTACCGATGTGCCTGAAATATTGTTTGTACGCTTAGAATAGTGGCCTGCAGGGGAATCAAGAACAAATTTTGCATAAAGTTGCATTTGGGAAATATCATACTTTTCATGGGCATAATGCAACACTTGGGCTCGAACAGTTTTAAAATGTAATTATTTCAGGCCCTATGCTACCGATGTGCCTGAAATTTTGTTTGTACGCTTAGAATAGTGGCCTGCACGGGAATCAAAAAGAAATTTTGCATAAAGTTGCATTTGGGAAATATCATACTTTTCATGGGCATAATGTAACACTTGGGCTCGAACAAATTTAAAATATAATTTTCTCCGGCCCTATGCTTACCGATGTGCCTGAAATTTTGAATGTACGCTTAGAATAGTGGCCTGCACGGGAATCAAACAGAAATTTTGCAAAAAGTTGCATTTGGGAATATATCATAATTTTCATGGGCATAATGCGACACTTGGGCTCGAACAATTTTAAAATGTAATTTTCTCCGGCCCTATGCTACCGATGTGCCTTAAATTTTGTATGTACGCTTAGAATAGTGGCCTGCACGGGAATCAAAAAGAAATTTTGCAAAAAGTTGCATTTGGGAATATATCATACTTTTCATGGGCATAATGCGACACTTGGGCTCGAACAGTTTTAAAATGTAATTATTTCCGGCCCTATGCTACCGATGTGCCTGAAATTTTGTTTGTACGCTTAGAATAGTGGCCTGCACGGGAATCAAAAAGAAATTTTGCATAAAGTTGCATTTGGGAAATATCATACTTTTCATGGGCATAATGCAACACTTGGGCTCGAACAAATTTAAAATATAATTTTCTCCGGCCCTATGCTTACCGATGTGCCTGAAATTTTGAATGTACTCTTAGAATAGTGGCCTGCACGGGAATCAAACAGAAATTTTGCAAAAAGTTGCATTTGGGCATATATCATACTTTTCATGGGCATAATGTAACACTTGGGCTCGAACAATTTTAAAATGTAATTATTTCCGGCCCTATGCTACCGATGTGCCTGAAATTTTGTTTGTACGCTTAGAATAGTGGCCTGCACGGGAATCAAACAGAAATTTTGCAAAAAGTTGCATTTGGAAAAATATATCACTCTTTTCATGGGCATAATGCAACGCTTGGGCTCGAACAATTTTAAAATGTAATTTTCTCCGGCCCTATGCTACCGATGTGCCTGAAATATTGTTTGTACGCTTAGAATAGTGGCCTGCAGGGGAATCAAGAACAAATTTTGCATAAAGTTGCATTTGGGAAATATCATACTTTTCATGGGCATAATGCAACACTTGGGCTCGAACAGTTTTAAAATGTAATTATTTCAGGCCCTATGCTACCGATGTGCCTGAAATTTTGTTTGTACGCTTAGAAAAGTGGCCTGCACGGGAATCAAAAAGAAATTTTGCAAAAAGTTGCATTTGGGCATATATCATACTTTTCATGGGCATAATGCGACACTTGGGCTCGAACAATTTTAAAATGTAATTTTCTCCGGCCCTATGCTACCGATGTGCATGAAATTTTGTATGTACGCTTAGAATAGTGGCCTGCACGGGAATCAAGAACAAATTTTGCAAAAAGTTGCATTTGGGAATATATCATACTTTTCATGGGCATAATGCAACACTTGGGCTCGAACAATTTTAAAATGTAATTTTCTCCGGCCCTATGCTACCGATGTGCCTGAAATTTTGTACGTACGCTTAGAATAGTGGCCTGCACGGGAATCAAGAACAAATTTTGCATAAAGTTGCATTTGGGAAATATCATACTTTTCATGGGCATAATGCGACACTTGGGCTCGAACAATTTTAAAATGTAATTTTCTCCGGCCCTATGCTACCGATGTGCCTTAAATTTTGTATGTACGCTTAGAATAGTGGCCTGCACGGGAATCAAAAGGAAATTTTGCAAAAAGTTGCATTTGGGAAAATATCATACTTTTCATGGGCATAATGCAACGCTTGGGCTCGAACAATTTTAAAATGTAATTTTCTCCGGCCCTATGCTACCGATGTGCCTGAAATTTTGTTTGTACGCTTAGAATAGTGGCCTGCACGGGAATCAAAAAGAAATTTTGCAAAAAGTTGCATTTGGGAATATATCATACTTTTCATGGGCATAATGCGACACTTGGGCTCGAACAATTTTAAAATGTAATTTTCTCCGGCCTTATGCTACCGATGTGCCTTAAATTTTGTATGTACGCTTAGAATAGTGGCCTGCACGGGAATCAAAAGGAAATTTTGCATAAAGTTGCATTTGGGAAATATCATACTTTTCATGGGCATAATGCAACACTTGGGCTCGAACAAATTTAAAATATAATTTTCTCCGGCCCTATGCTTACCGATGTGTCTGAAATTTTGAATGTACGCTTAGAATAGTGGCCTGCACGGGAATCAAACAGAAATTTTACAAAAAGTTGCATTTGGGAATATATCATACTTTTCATGGGCATAATGCAACACTTGGGCTCGAACAATTTTAAAATGTAATTTTCTCCGGCCCTATGCTACCGATGTGCCTGAAATTTTGTACGTACGCTTAGAATAGTGGCCTGCACGGGAATCAAGAACAAATTTTGCATAAAGTTGCATTTGGGAAATATCATACTTTTCATGGGCATAATGCGACACTTGGGCTCGAACAATTTTAAAATGTAATTTTCTCCGGCCCTATGCTACCGATGTGCCTTAAATTTTGTCTGTACGCTTAGAATAGTGGCCTGCACGGGAATCAAAAGGAAATTTTGCATAAAGTTGCATTTGGGAAATATCATACTTTTCATGGGCATAATGCAACACTTGGGCTCGAACAAATTTAAAATATAATTTTCTCCGGCCCTATGCTTACCGATGTGCCTGAAATTTTGAATGTACGCTTAGAATAGTGGCCTGCACGGGAATCAAACAGAAATTTTACAAAAAGTTGCATTTGGGAATATATCATACTTTTCATGGGCATAATGCGACACTTGGGCTCGAACAATTTTAAAATGTAATTTTCTCCGGCCCTATGCTACCGATGTGCCTGAAATTTTGTTTGTACGCTTAGAATAGTGGCCTGCACTGGAATCAAACAGAAATTTTGAAAAAGTTGCATTTCTGAAAATATCATACTTTTCATGGGCATAATGCAACACTTGGGCTCGAACAGTTTTAAAATGTAATTTTCTCCGGCCCTATGCTACCGATGTGCCTGAAATTTTGTATGTACGCTTAGAATAGTGGCCTGCACGGGAATCAAACAGAAATTTTGCAAAAAGTTGCATTTGGGCATATATCATACTTTTCATGGGCATAATGCGACACTTGGGCTCGAACAATTTTAAAATGTAATTTTCTCCGGCCCTATGCTACCGATGTGCCTGAAATTTTGTTTGTACGCTTAGAATAGTGGCCTGCACGGGAATCAAACAGAAATTTTGCAAAAAGTTGCCTTTGGGAAAATATCATACTTTTCATGGGCATAATGCAACACTTGGGCTCGAACAGTTTTAAAATGTAATTATTTCCGGCCCTATGCTACCGATGTGCCTGAAATTTTGTTTGTACGCTTAGAATAGTGGCCTGCACGGGAATCAAACAGAAATTTTGCAAAAAGTTGCATTTGGGAAAATATCATACTTTTCATGGGCATAATGCGACACTTGGGCTCGAACAATTTTAAAATGTAATTTTCTCCGGCCCTATGCTACCGATGTGCCTTAAATTTTGTATGTACGCTTAGAATAGTGGCCTGCACGGGAATCAAAAGGAAATTTTGCATAAAGTTGCATTTGGGAAATATCATACTTTTCATGGGCATAATGCAACACTTGGGCTCGAACAAATTTAAAATATAATTTTCTCCGGCCCTATGCTTACCGATGTGCCTGAAATTTTGAATGTACGCTTAGAATAGTGGCCTGCATGGGAATCAAAAAGAAATTTTGCAAAAAGTTGCATTTGGGAAAATATCATACTTTTCATGGGCATAATGCAAGGCTTGGGCTCGAACAATTTTAAAATGTAATTTTCTCCGGCCCTATGCTACCGATGTGCCTGAAATTTTGTTTGTACGCTTAGAATAGTGGCCTGCACGGGAATCAAACAGAAATTTTGAAAAAGTTGCATTTCTGAAAATATCATACTTTTCATGGGCATAATGCAACACTTGGGCTCGAACAGTTTTAAAATGTAATTTTCTCCGGCCCTATGCTACCGATGTGCCTGAAATTTTGTATGTACGCTTAGAATAGTGGCCTGCACGGGAATCAAACAGAAATTTTGCAAAAAGTTGCATTTGGGCATATATCATACTTTTCATGGGCATAATGCGACACTTGGGCTCGAACAATTTTAAAATGTAATTTTCTCCGGCCCTATGCTACCGATGTGCCTGAAATTTTGTTTGTACGCTTAGAATAGTGGCCTGCACGGGAATCAAACAGAAATTTTGCAAAAAGTTGCATTTGGGAAAATATCATACTTTTCATGGGCATAATGCAACACTTGGGCTCGAACAGTTTTAAAATGTAATTATTTCCGGCCCTATGCTACCGATGTGCCTGAAATTTTGTTTGTACGCTTAGAATAGTGGCCTGCACGGGAATCAAACAGAAATTTGGCAAAAAGTTGCATTTGGGAAAATATCATACTTTTCATGGGCATAATGCAACGCTTGGGCTCGAACAATTTTAAAATGTAATTTTCTCCGGCCCTATGCTACCGATGTGCCTGAAATTTTGTTTGTACGCTTAGAATAGTGGCCTGCACGGGAATCAAACAGAAATTTTGCAAAAAAGTTGCATTTGGGCATATATCATACTTTTCATGGGCATAATGCGACACTTGGGCTCGAACAATTTTAAAATGTAATTTTCTCCGGCCCTATGCTACCGATGTGCCTGAAATTTTGTTTGTACGCTTAGAATAGTGGCCTGCACGGGAATCAAACAGAAATTTTGCAAAAAGTTGCATTTGGGAAAATATCATACTTTTCATGGGCATAATGCAACACTTGGGCTCGAACAGTTTTAAAATGTAATTATTTCCGGCCCTATGCTACCGATGTGCCTGAAATTTTGTTTGTACGCTTAGAATAGTGGCCTGCACGGGAATCAAACAGAAATTTGGCAAAAAGTTGCATTTGGGAAAATATCATACTTTTCATGGGCATAATGCAACGCTTGGGCTCGAACAATTTTAAAATGTAATTTTCTCCGGCCCTATGCTACCGATGTGCCTGAAATTTTGTTTGTACGCTTAGAATAGTGGCCTGCACGGGAATCAAACAGAAATTTTGCAAAAAGTTGCATTTGGGAATTTGTTTGTTTGTACGCTTAGAATAGTGGCCTGCACGGGAATCAAACAGAAATTTGGCAAAAAGTTGCATTTGGGAAAATATCATACTTTTCATGGGCATAATGCAACGCTTGGGCTCGAACAATTTTAAAATGTAATTTTCTCCGGCCCTATGCTACCGATGTGCCTGAAATTTTGTTTGTACGCTTAGAATAGTGGCCTGCACGGGAATCAAACAGAAATTTTGCAAAAAAGTTGCATTTGGGCATATATCATACTTTTCATGGGCATAATGCGACACTTGGGCTCGAACAATTTTAAAATGTAATTTTCTCCGGCCCTATGCTACCGATGTGCCTGAAATTTTGTTTGTACGCTTAGAATAGTGGCCTGCACGGGAATCAAACAGAAATTTTGCAAAAAGTTGCATTTGGGAAAATATCATACTTTTCATGGGCATAATGCAACACTTGGGCTCGAACAATTTTAAAATGTAATTTTCTCCGGCCCTATGCTACCGATGTGCCTGAAATTTTGTATGTACGCTTAGAATAGTGGCCTGCACGGGAATCAAAAAGAAATTTTGCAAAAAGTTGCATTTGGGAAAATATCATACTTTTCATGGGCATAATGCAAGGCTTGGGCTCGAACAATTTTAAAATGTAATTTTCTCCGGCCCTATGCTACCGATGTGCCTGAAATTTTGTTTGTACGCTTAGAATAGTGGCCTGCACGGGAATCAAACAGAAATTTTGAAAAAGTTGCATTTCTGAAAATATCATACTTTTCATGGGCATAATGCAACACTTGGGCTCGAACAGTTTTAAAATGTAATTATTTCCGGCCCTATGCTACCGATGTGCCTGAAATTTTGTTTGTACGCTTAGAATAGTGGCCTGCACGGGAATCAAAAAGAAATTTTGCATAAAGTTGCATTTGGGAAATATCATACTTTTCATGGGCATAATGCAACACTTGGGCTCGAACAAATTTAAAATATAATTTTCTCCGGCCCTATGCTTATCGATGTGCCTGAAATTTTGAATGTACGCTTAGAATAGTGGCCTGCACGGGAATCAAACAGAAATTTTGCAAAAAGTTGCATTTGGGCATATATCATACTTTTCATGGGCATAATGTAACACTTGGGCTCGAACAATTTTAAAATGTAATTATTTCCGGCCCTATGCTACCGATGTGCCTGAAATTTTGTTTGTACGCTTAGAATAGTGGCCTGCACGGGAATCAAACAGAAATTTTGCTAAAAGTTGCATTTGGAAAAATATATCACTCTTTTCATGGGCATAATGCAACGCTTGGGCTCGAACAATTTTAAAATGTAATTTTCTCCGGCCCTATGCTACCGATGTGCCTGAAATATTGTTTGTACGCTTAGAATAGTGGCCTGCAGGGGAATTAAGAACAAATTTTGCATAAAGTTACATTTGGGAAATATCATACTTTTCATGGGCATAATGCAACACTTGGGCTCGAACAGTTTTAAAATGTAATTATTTCAGGCCCTATGCTACCGATGTGCCTGAAATTTTGTTTGTACGCTTAGAATAGTGGCCTGCACGGGAATCAAAAAGAAATTTTGCATAAAGTTGCATTTGGGAAATATCATACTTTTCATGGGCATAATGCAACACTTGGGCTCGAACAAATTTAAAATATAATTTTCTCCGGCCCTATGCTTACCGATGTGCCTGAAATTTTGAATGTACGCTTAGAATAGTGGCCTGCACGGGAATCAAACAGAAATTTTGCAAAAAGTTGCATTTGGGCATATATCATACTTTTCATGGGCATAATGCGACACTTGGGCTCGAACAATTTTAAAATGTAATTTTCTCCGGCCCTATGCTACCGATGTGCCTGAAATTTTGTATGTACGCTTAGAATAGTGGCCTGCACGGGAATCAAGAACAAATTTTGCAAAAAGTTGCATTTGGGAATATATCATACTTTTCATGGACATCATGCAACACTTGGGCTCGAACAATTTTAAAATGTAATTTTCTCCGGCCCTATGCTACCGATGTGCCTGAAATTTTGTACGTACGCTTAGAATAGTGCCCTGCACGGGAATCAAGAACAAATTTTGCATAAAGTTGCATTTGGGAAATATCATACATTTCATGGGCATAATGCAACGCTTGGGCTCGAACAATTTTAAAATGTAATTTTCTCCGGCCCTATGCTACCGATGTGCCTGAAATTTTGTTTGTACGCTTAGAATAGTGGCCTGCACGGGAATCAAAAAGAAATTTTGCAAAAAGTTGCATTTGGGAAAATATCATACTTTTCATGGGCATAATGCGACACTTGGGCTCGAACAATTTTAAAATGTAATTTTCTCCGGCCCTATGCTACCGATGTGCCTTAAATTTTGTATGTACGCTTAGAATAGTGGCCTGCACGGGAATCAAAAGGAAATTTTGCATAAAGTTGCATTTGGGAAATATCATACTTTTCATGGGCATAATGCAACACTTGGGCTCGAACAAATTTAAAATATAATTTTCTCCGGCCCTTTGCTTACCGATGTGCCTGAAATTTTGAATGTACGCTTAGAATAGTGGCCTGCATGGGAATCAAAAAGAAATTTTGCAAAAAGTTGCATTTGGGAAAATATCATACTTTTCATGGGCATAATGCAAGGCTTGGGCTCGAACAATTTTAAAATGTAATTTTCTCCGGCCCTATGCTACCGATGTGCCTGAAATTTTGTTTGTACGCTTAGAATAGTGGCCTGCACGGGAATCAAACAGAAATTTTGAAAAAGTTGCATTTCTGAAAATATCATACTTTTCATGGGCATAATGCAACACTTGGGCTCGAACAGTTTTAAAATGTAATTTTCTCCGGCCCTATGCTACCGATGTGCCTGAAATTTTGTATGTACGCTTAGAATAGTGGCCTGCACGGGAATCAAACAGAAATTTTGCAAAAAGTTGCATTTGGGCATATATCATACTTTTCATGGGCATAATGCGACACTTGGGCTCGAACAATTTTAAAATGTAATTTTCTCCGGCCCTATGCTACCGATGTGCCTGAAATTTTGTTTGTACGCTTAGAATAGTGGCCTGCACGGGAATCAAACAGAAATTTTGCAAAAAGTTGCATTTGGGAAAATATCATACTTTTCATGGGCATAATGCAACACTTGGGCTCGAACAGTTTTAAAATGTAATTATTTCCGGCCCTATGCTACCGATGTGCCTGAAATTTTGTTTGTACGCTTAGAATAGTGGCCTGCACGGGAATCAAACAGAAATTTTGCAAAAAGTTGCATTTGGGAAAATATCATACTTTTCATGGGCATAATGCAACGCTTGGGCTCGAACAATTTTAAAATGTAATTTTCTCCGGCCCTATGCTACCGATGTGCCTGAAATTTTGTTTGTACGCTTAGAATAGTGGCCTGCACGGGAATCAAACAGAAATTTTGCAAAAAAGTTGCATTTGGGCATATATCATACTTTTCATGGGCATAATGCGACACTTGGGCTCGAACAATTTTAAAATGTAATTTTCTCCGGCCCTATGCTACCGATGTGCCTGAAATTTTGTTTGTACGCTTAGAATAGTGGCCTGCACGGGAATCAAAAAGAAATTTTGCAAAAAGTTGCATTTGGGAAAATATCATACTTTTCATGGGCATAATGCAAGGCTTGGGCTCGAACAATTTTAAAATGTAATTTTCTCCGGCCCTATGCTACCGATGTGCCTGAAATTTTGTTTGTACGCTTAGAATAGTGGCCTGCACGGGAATCAAACAGAAATTTTGCAAAAAGTTGCATTTGGGCATATATCATACTTTTCATGGGCATAATGTAACACTTGGGCTCGAACAATTTTAAAATGTAATTATTTCCGGCCCTATGCTACCGATGTGCCTGAAATTTTGTTTGTACGCTTAGAATAGTGGCCTGCACGGGAATCAAACAGAAATTTTGCAAAAAGTTGCATTTGGAAAAATATATCACTCTTTTCATGGGCATAATGCAACGCTTGGGCTCGAACAATTTTAAAATGTAATTTTCTCCGGCCCTATGCTACCGATGTGCCTGAAATTTTGTTTGTACGCTTAGAATAGTGGCCTGCACGGGAATCAAACAGAAATTTTGCAAAAAAGTTGCATTTGGGCATATATCATACTTTTCATGGGCATAATGCGACACTTGGGCTCGAACAATTTTAAAATGTAATTTTCTCCGGCCCTATGCTACCGATGTGCCTGAAATTTTGTTTGTACGCTTAGAATAGTGGCCTGCACGGGAATCAAACAGAAATTTTGCAAAAAAGTTGCATTTGGGAAAATATCATACTTTTCATGGGCATAATGCGACACTTGGGCTCGAACAAATTTAAAATATAATTTTCTCCGGCCCTATGCTTACCGATGTGCCTGAAATTTTGAATGTACGCTTAGAATAGTGGCCTGCACGGGAATCAAACAGAAATTTTGCAAAAAGTTGCATTTGGGCATATATCATACTTTTCATGGGCATAATGTAACACTTGGGCTCGAACAATTTTAAAATGTAATTATTTCCGGCCCTATGCTACCGATGTGCCTGAAATTTTGTTTGTACGCTTAGAATAGTGGCCTGCACGGGAATCAAACAGAAATTTTGCAAAAAGTTGCATTTGGAAAAATATATCACTCTTTTCATGGGCATAATGCAACGCTTGGGCTCGAACAATTTTAAAATGTAATTTTCTCCGGCCCTATGCTACCGATGTGCCTGAAATATTGTTTGTACGCTTAGAATAGTGGCCTGCAGGGGAATCAAGAACAAATTTTGCATAAAGTTACATTTGGGAAATATCATACTTTTCATGGGCATAATGCAACACTTGGGCTCGAACAGTTTTAAAATGTAATTATTTCAGGCCCTATGCTACCGATGTGCCTGAAATTTTGTTTGTACGCTTAGAATAGTGGCCTGCACGGGAATCAAAAAGAAATTTTGCATAAAGTTGCATTTGGGAAATATCATACTTTTCATGGGCATAATGCAACACTTGGGCTCGAACAAATTTAAAATATAATTTTCTCCGGCCCTATGCTTACCGATGTGCCTGAAATTTTGAATGTACGCTTAGAATAGTGGCCTGCACGGGAATCAAACAGAAATTTTGCAAAAAGTTGCATTTGGGCATATATCATACTTTTCATGGGCATAATGCGACACTTGGGCTCGAACAATTTTAAAATGTAATTTTCTCCGGCCCTATGCTACCGATGTGCCTGAAATTTTGTACGTACGCTTAGAATAGTGCCCTGCACGGGAATCAAGAACAAATTTTGCATAAAGTTGCATTTGGGAAATATCATACTTTTCATGGGCATAATGCAACGCTTGGGCTCGAACAATTTTAAAATGTAATTTTCTCCGGCCCTATGCTACCGATGTGCCTGAAATTTTGTTTGTACGCTTAGAATAGTGGCCTGCACGGGAATCAAAAAGAAATTTTGCAAAAAGTTGCATTTGGGAATATATCATACTTTTCATGGGCATAATGCGACACTTGGGCTCGAACAATTTTAAAATGTAATTTTCTCCGGCCCTATGCTACCGCTGTGCCTTAAATTTTGTATGTACGCTTAGAATAGTGGCCTGCACGGGAATCAAAAGGAAATTTTGCATAAAGTTGCATTTGGGAAATATCATACTTTTCATGGGCATAATGCAACACTTGGGCTCGAACAAATTTAAAATATAATTTTCTCCGGCCCTATGCTTACCGATGTGCCTGAAATTTTGAATGTACGCTTAGAATAGTGGCCTGCACGGGAATCAAACAGAAATTTTGCAAAAAGTTGCATTTGGGAAAATATCATACTTTTCATGGGCATAATGCAACGCTTGGGCTCGAACAATTTTAAAATGTAATTTTCTCCGGCCCTATGCTACCGATGTGCCTGAAATTTTGTTTGTACGCTTAGAATAGTGGCCTGCACGGGAATCAAAAAGAAATTTTGCAAAAAGTTGCATTTGGGAAAATATCATACTTTTCATGGGCATAATGCGACACTTGGGCTCGAACAATTTTAAAATGTAATTTTCTCCGGCCCTATGCTACCGATGTGCCTTAAATTTTGTATGTACGCTTAGAATAGTGGCCTGCACGGGAATCAAAAGGAAATTTTGCATAAAGTTGCATTTGGGAAATATCATACTTTTCATGGGCATAATGCAACACTTGGGCTCGAACAAATTTAAAATATAATTTTCTCCGGCCCTTTGCTTACCGATGTGCCTGAAATTTTGAATGTACGCTTAGAATAGTGGCCTGCATGGGAATCAAAAAGAAATTTTGCAAAAAGTTGCATTTGGGAAAATATCATACTTTTCATGGGCATAATGCAAGGCTTGGGCTCGAACAATTTTAAAATGTAATTTTCTCCGGCCCTATGCTACCGATGTGCCTGAAATTTTGTTTGTACGCTTAGAATAGTGGCCTGCACGGGAATCAAACAGAAATTTTGAAAAAGTTGCATTTCTGAAAATATCATACTTTTCATGGGCATAATGCAACACTTGGGCTCGAACAGTTTTAAAATGTAATTTTCTCCGGCCCTATGCTACCGATGTGCCTGAAATTTTGTATGTACGCTTAGAATAGTGGCCTGCACGGGAATCAAACAGAAATTTTGCAAAAAGTTGCATTTGGGCATATATCATACTTTTCATGGGCATAATGCGACACTTGGGCTCGAACAATTTTAAAATGTAATTTTCTCCGGCCCTATGCTACCGATGTGCCTGAAATTTTGTTTGTACGCTTAGAATAGTGGCCTGCACGGGAATCAAACAGAAATTTTGCAAAAAGTTGCATTTGGGAAAATATCATACTTTTCATGGGCATAATGCAACACTTGGGCTCGAACAGTTTTAAAATGTAATTATTTCCGGCCCTATGCTACCGATGTGCCTGAAATTTTGTTTGTACGCTTAGAATAGTGGCCTGCACGGGAATCAAACAGAAATTTTGCAAAAAGTTGCATTTGGGAAAATATCATACTTTTCATGGGCATAATGCAACGCTTGGGCTCGAACAATTTTAAAATGTAATTTTCTCCGGCCCTATGCTACCGATGTGCCTGAAATTTTGTTTGTACGCTTAGAATAGTGGCCTGCACGGGAATCAAACAGAAATTTTGCAAAAAAGTTGCATTTGGGCATATATCATACTTTTCATGGGCATAATGCGACACTTGGGCTCGAACAATTTTAAAATGTAATTTTCTCCGGCCCTATGCTACCGATGTGCCTGAAATTTTGTTTGTACGCTTAGAATAGTGGCCTGCACGGGAATCAAACAGAAATTTTGCAAAAAGTTGCATTTGGGAAAATATCATACTTTTCATGGGCATAATGCAACGCTTGGGCTCGAACAATTTTAAAATGTAATTTTCTCCGGCCCTATGCTACCGATGTGCCTGAAATTTTGTATGTACGCTTAGAATAGTGGCCTGCACGGGAATCAAAAAGAAATTTTGCAAAAAGTTGCATTTGGGAAAATATCATACTTTTCATGGGCATAATGCAAGGCTTGGGCTCGAACAATTTTAAAATGTAATTTTCTCCGGCCCTATGCTACCGATGTGCCTGAAATTTTGTTTGTACGCTTAGAATAGTGGCCTGCACGGGAATCAAACAGAAATTTTGCAAAAAGTTGCATTTGGGCATATATCATACTTTTCATGGGCATAATGTAACACTTGGGCTCGAACAATTTTAAAATGTAATTATTTCCGGCCCTATGCTACCGATGTGCCTGAAATTTTGTTTGTACGCTTAGAATAGTGGCCTGCACGGGAATCAAACAGAAATTTTGCAAAAAGTTGCATTTGGAAAAATATATCACTCTTTTCATGGGCATAATGCAACGCTTGGGCTCGAACAATTTTAAAATGTAATTTTCTCCGGCCCTATGCTACCGATGTGCCTGAAATTTTGTTTGTACGCTTAGAATAGTGGCCTGCACGGGAATCAAACAGAAATTTTGCAAAAAAGTTGCATTTGGGCATATATCATACTTTTCATGGGCATAATGCGACACTTGGGCTCGAACAATTTTAAAATGTAATTTTCTCCGGCCCTATGCTACCGATGTGCCTGAAATTTTGTTTGTACGCTTAGAATAGTGGCCTGCACGGGAATCAAACAGAAATTTTGCAAAAAAGTTGCATTTGGGAAAATATCATACTTTTCATGGGCATAATGCGACACTTGGGCTCGAACAAATTTAAAATATAATTTTCTCCGGCCCTATGCTTACCGATGTGCCTGAAATTTTGAATGTACGCTTAGAATAGTGGCCTGCACGGGAATCAAACAGAAATTTTGCAAAAAGTTGCATTTGGGCATATATCATACTTTTCATGGGCATAATGTAACACTTGGGCTCGAACAATTTTAAAATGTAATTATTTCCGGCCCTATGCTACCGATGTGCCTGAAATTTTGTTTGTACGCTTAGAATAGTGGCCTGCACGGGAATCAAACAGAAATTTTGCAAAAAGTTGCATTTGGAAAAATATATCACTCTTTTCATGGGCATAATGCAACGCTTGGGCTCGAACAATTTTAAAATGTAATTTTCTCCGGCCCTATGCTACCGATGTGGCTGAAATATTGTTTGTACGCTTAGAATAGTGGCCTGCAGGGGAATCAAGAACAAATTTTGCATAAAGTTACATTTGGGAAATATCATACTTTTCATGGGCATAATGCAACACTTGGGCTCGAACAGTTTTAAAATGTAATTATTTCAGGCCCTATGCTACCGATGTGCCTGAAATTTTGTTTGTACGCTTAGAATAGTGGCCTGCACGGGAATCAAAAAGAAATTTTGCATAAAGTTGCATTTGGGAAATATCATACTTTTCATGGGCATAATGCAACACTTGGGCTCGAACAAATTTAAAATATAATTTTCTCCGGCCCTATGCTTACCGATGTGCCTGAAATTTTGAATGTACGCTTAGAATAGTGGCCTGCACGGGAATCAAACAGAAATTTTGCAAAAAGTTGCATTTGGGCATATATCATACTTTTCATGGGCATAATGCGACACTTGGGCTCGAACAATTTTAAAATGTAATTTTCTCCGGCCCTATGCTACCGATGTGCCTGAAATTTTGTACGTACGCTTAGAATAGTGCCCTGCACGGGAATCAAGAACAAATTTTGCATAAAGTTGCATTTGGGAAATATCATACTTTTCATGGGCATAATGCAACGCTTGGGCTCGAACAATTTTAAAATGTAATTTTCTCCGGCCCTATGCTACCGATGTGCCTGAAATTTTGTTTGTACGCTTAGAATAGTGGCCTGCACGGGAATCAAAAAGAAATTTTGCAAAAAGTTGCATTTGGGAATATATCATACTTTTCATGGGCATAATGCGACACTTGGGCTCGAACAATTTTAAAATGTAATTTTCTCCGGCCCTATGCTACCGATGTGCCTTAAATTTTGTATGTACGCTTAGAATAGTGGCCTGCACGGGAATCAAAAGGAAATTTTGCATAAAGTTGCATTTGGGAAATATCATACTTTTCATGGGCATAATGCAACACTTGGGCTCGAACAAATTTAAAATATAATTTTCTCCGGCCCTATGCTTACCGATGTGCCTGAAATTTTGAATGTACGCTTAGAATAGTGGCCTGCACGGGAATCAAACAGAAATTTTACAAAAAGTTGCATTTGGGAATATTTCATACTTTTCATGGGCATAATGCGACACTTGGGCTCGAACAATTTTAAAATGTAATTTTCTCCGGCCCTATGCTACCGATGTGCCTTAAATTTTGTATGTACGCTTAGAATAGTGGCCTGCACGGGAATCAAAAGGAAATTTTGCATAAAGTTGCATTTGGGAAATATCATACTTTTCATGGGCATAATGCAACACTTGGGCTCGAACAAATTTAAAATATAATTTTCTCCGGCCCTATGCTTACCGATGTGCCTGAAATTTTGAATGTACGCTTAGAATAGTGGCCTGCACGGGAATCAAACAGAAATTTTGCAAAAAGTTGCATTTGGGAAAATATCATACTTTTCATGGGCATAATGCAACGCTTGGGCTCGAACAATTTTAAAATGTAATTTTCTCCGGCCCTATGCTACCGATGTGCCTGAAATTTTGTTTGTACGCTTAGAATAGTGGCCTGCACGGGAATCAAACAGAAATTTTGCAAAAAAGTTGCATTTGGGCATATATCATACTTTTCATGGGCATAATGCAACGCTTGGGCTCGAACAATTTTAAAATGTAATTTTCTCCGGCCCTATGCTACCGATGTGCCTGAAATTTTGTTTGTACGCTTAGAATAGTGGCCTGCACGGGAATCAAACAGAAATTTTGCAAAAAAGTTGCATTTGGGAAAATATCATACTTTTCATGGGCATAATGCAACACTTGGGCTCGAACAGTTTTAAAATGTAATTATTTCCGGCCCTATGCTACCGATGTGCCTGAAATTTTGTTTGTACGCTTAGAATAGTGGCCTGCACGGGAATCAAACAGAAATTTTGCAAAAAGTTGCATTTGGGAAAATATCATACTTTTCATGGGCATAATGCAACGCTTGGGCTCGAACAATTTTAAAATGTAATTTTCTCCGGCCCTATGCTACCGATGTGCCTGAAATTTTGTTTGTACGCTTAGAATAGTAGCCTGCACGGGAATCAAACAGAAATTTTGCAAAAAAGTTGCATTTGGGCATATATCATACTTTTCATGGGCATAATGCGACACTTGGGCTCGAACAATTTTAAAATGTAATTTTCTCCGGCCCTATGCTACCGATGTGCCTGAAATTTTGTTTGTACGCTTAGAATAGTGGCCTGCACGGGAATCAAACAGAAATTTTGCAAAAAGTTGCATTTGGGAAAATATCATACTTTTCATGGGCATAATGCAACGCTTGGGCTCGAACAATTTTAAAATGTAATTTTCTCCGGCCCTATGCTACCGATGTGCCTGAAATTTTGTATGTACGCTTAGAATAGTGGCCTGCACGGGAATCAAAAAGAAATTTTGCAAAAAGTTGCATTTGGGAAAATATCATACTTTTCATGGGCATAATGCAAGGCTTGGGCTCGAACAATTTTAAAATGTAATTTTCTCCGGCCCTATGCTACCGATGTGCCTGAAATTTTGTTTGTACGCTTAGAATAGTGGCCTGCACGGGAATCAAACAGAAATTTTGAAAAAGTTGCATTTCTGAAAATATCATACTTTTCATGGGCATAATGCAACACTTGGGCTCGAACAGTTTTAAAATGTAATTTTCTCCGGCCCTATGCTACCGATGTGCCTGAAATTTTGTATGAACGCTTAGAATAGTGGCCTGCACGGGAATCAAACAGAAATTTTGCAAAAAGTTGCATTTGGGCATATATCATACTTTTCATGGGCATAATGCGACACTTGGGCTCGAACAATTTTAAAATGTAATTTTCTCCGGCCCTATGCTACCGATGTGCCTGAAATTTTGTTTGTACGCTTAGAATAGTGGCCTGCACGGGAATCAAACAGAAATTTTGCAAAAAGTTGCATTTGGGAAAATATCATACTTTTCATGGGCATAATGCAACACTTGGGCTCGAACAGTTTTAAAATGTAATTATTTCCGGCCCTATGCTACCGATGTGCCTGAAATTTTGTTTGTACGCTTAGAATAGTGGCCTGCACGGGAATCAAACAGAAATTTGGCAAAAAGTTGCATTTGGGAAAATATCATACTTTTCATGGGCATAATGCAACGCTTGGGCTCGAACAATTTTAAAATGTAATTTTCTCCGGCCCTATGCTACCGATGTGCCTGAAATTTTGTTTGTACGCTTAGAATAGTGGCCTGCACGGGAATCAAACAGAAATTTTGCAAAAAAGTTGCATTTGGGCATATATCATACTTTTCATGGGCATAATGCGACACTTGGGCTCGAACAATTTTAAAATGTAATTTTCTCCGGCCCTATGCTACCGATGTGCCTGAAATTTTGTTTGTACGCTTAGAATAGTGGCCTGCACGGGAATCAAACAGAAATTTTGCAAAAAGTTGCATTTGGGAAAATATCATACTTTTCATGGGCATAATGCAACGCTTGGGCACGAACAATTTTAAAATGTAATTTTCTCCGGCCCTATGCTACCGATGTGCCTGAAATTTTGTATGTACGCTTAGAATAGTGGCCTGCACGGGAATCAAAAAGAAATTTTGCAAAAAGTTGCATTTGGGAAAATATCATACTTTTCATGGGCATAATGCAAGGCTTGGGCTCGAACAATTTTAAAATGTAATTTTCTCCGGCCCTATGCTACCGATGTGCCTGAAATTTTGTTTGTACGCTTAGAATAGTGGCCTGCACGGGAATCAAACAGAAATTTTGAAAAAGTTGCATTTCTGAAAATATCATACTTTTCATGGGCATAATGCAACACTTGGGCTCGAACAGTTTTAAAATGTAATTATTTCCGGCCCTATGCTACCGATGTGCCTGAAATTTTGTTTGTACGCTTAGAATAGTGGCCTGCACGGGAATCAAAAAGAAATTTTGCATAAAGTTGCATTTGGGAAATATCATACTTTTCATGGGCATAATGCAACACTTGGGCTCGAACAAATTTAAAATATAATTTTCTCCGGCCCTATGCTTACCGATGTGCCTGAAATTTGGAATGTACGCTTAGAATAGTGGCCTGCACGGGAATCAAACAGAAATTTTGCAAAAAGTTGCATTTGGGCATATATCATACTTTTCATGGGCATAATGTAACACTTGGGCTCGAACAATTTTAAAATGTAATTATTTCCGGCCCTATGCTACCGATGTGCCTGAAATTTTGTTTGTACGCTTAGAATAGTGGCCTGCACGGGAATCAAACAGAAATTTTGCAAAAAGTTGCATTTGGAAAAATATATCACTCTTTTCATGGGCATAATGCAACGCTTGGGCTCGAACAATTTTAAAATGTAATTTTCTCCGGCCCTATGCTACCGATGTGCCTGAAATATTGTTTGTACGCTTAGAATAGTGGCCTGCAGGGGAATCAAGAACAAATTTTGCATAAAGTTACATTTGGGAAATATCATACTTTTCATGGGCATAATGCAACACTTGGGCTCGAACAGTTTTAAAATGTAATTATTTCAGGCCCTATGCTACCGATGTGCCTGAAATTTTGTTTGTACGCTTAGAATAGTGGCCTGCACGGGAATCAAAAAGAAATTTTGCATAAAGTTGCATTTGGGAAATATCATACTTTTCATGGGCATAATGCAACACTTGGGCTCGAACAAATTTAAAAAAATATAATTTTCTCCGGCCCTATGCTTACCGATGTGCCTGAAATTTTGAATGTACGCTTAGAATAGTGGCCTGCACGGGAATCAAACAGAAATTTTGCAAAACGTTGCATTTGGGCATATATCATACTTTTCATGTGCATAATGCGACACTTGGGCTCGAACAATTTTAAAATGTAATTTTCTCCGGCCCTATGCTACCGATGTGCCTGAAATTTTGTATGTACGCTTAGAATAGTGGCCTGCACGGGAATCAAAAGGAAATTTTGCATAAAGTTGCATTTGGGAAATATCATACTTTTCATGGGCATAATGCAACACTTGGGCTCGAACAAATTTAAAATATAATATTCTCCGGCCCTATGCTTACCGATGTGCCTGAAATTTTGAATGTACGCTTAGAATAGTGGCCTGCATGGGAATCAAAAAGAAATTTTGCAAAAAGTTGCATTTGGGAAAATATCATACTTTTCATGGGCATAATGCAAGGCTTGGGCTCGAACAATTTTAAAATGTAATTTTCTCCGGCCCTATGCTACCGATGTGCCTGAAATTTTGTTTGTACGCTTAGAATAGTGGCCTGCACGGGAATCAAACAGAAATTTTGAAAAAGTTGCATTTCTGAAAATATCATACTTTTCATGGGCATAATGCAACACTTGGGCTCGAACAGTTTTAAAATGTAATTTTCTCCGGCCCTATGCTACCGATGTGCCTGAAATTTTGTATGTACGCTTAGAATAGTGGCCTGCACGGGAATCAAACAGAAATTTTGCAAAAAGTTGCATTTGGGCATATATCATACTTTTCATGGGCATAATGCGACACTTGGGCTCGAACAATTTTAAAATGTAATTTTCTCCGGCCCTATGCTACCGATGTGCCTGAAATTTTGTTTGTACGCTTAGAATAGTGGCCTGCACGGGAATCAAACAGAAATTTTGCAAAAAGTTGCATTTGGGAAAATATCATACTTTTCATGGGCATAATGCAACACTTGGGCTCGAACAGTTTTAAAATGTAATTATTTCCGGCCCTATGCTACCGATGTGCCTGAAATTTTGTTTGTACGCTTCGAATAGTGGCCTGCACGGGAATCAAACAGAAATTTTGCAAAAAGTTGCATTTGGGAAAATATCATACTTTTCATGGGCATAATGCAACGCTTGGGCTCGAACAATTTTAAAATGTAATTTTCTCCGGCCCTATGCTACCGATGTGCCTGAAATTTTGTTTGTACGCTTAGAATAGTGGCCTGCACGGGAATCAAACAGAAATTTTGCAAAAAAGTTGCATTTGGGCATATATCATACTTTTCATGGGCATAATGCGACACTTGGGCTCGAACAATTTTAAAATGTAATTTTCTCCGGCCCTATGCTACCGATGTGCCTGAAATTTTGTTTGTACGCTTAGAATAGTGGCCTGCACGGGAATCAAACAGAAATTTTGCAAAAAGTTGCATTTGGGAAAATATCATACTTTTCATGGGCATAATGCAACGCTTGGGCTCGAACAATTTTAAAATGTAATTTTCTCCGGCCCTATGCTACCGATGTGCCTGAAAATTTGTATGTACGCTAAGAATAGTGGCCTGCACGGGAATCAAAAAGAAATTTTGCAAAAAGTTGCATTTGGGAAAATATCATACTTTTCATGGGCATAATGCAAGGCTTGGGCTCGAACAATTTTAAAATGTAATTTTCTCCGGCCCTATGCTACCGATGTGCCTGAAATTTTGTTTGTACGCTTAGAATAGTGGCCTGCACGGGAATCAAACAGAAATTTTGAAAAAGTTGCATTTCTGAAAATATCATACTTTTCATGGGCATAATGCAACACTTGGGCTCGAACAGTTTTAAAATGTAATTATTTCCGGCCCTATGCTACCGATGTGCCTGAAATTTTGTTTGTACGCTTAGAATAGTGGCCTGCACGGGAATCAAAAAGAAATTTTGCATAAAGTTGCATTTGGGAAATATCATACTTTTCATGGGCATAATGCAACACTTGGGCTCGAACAAATTTAAAATATAATTTTCTCCGGCCCTATGCTTACCGATGTGCCTGAAATTTTGAATGTACGCTTAGAATAGTGGCCTGCACGGGAATCAAACAGAAATTTTGCAAAAAGTTGCATTTGGGCATATATCATACTTTTCATGGGCATAATGTAACACTTGGGCTCGAACAATTTTAAAATGTAATTTTCTCCGGCCCTATGCTACCGATGTGCCTGAAATTTTGTACGTACGCTTAGAATAGTGCCCTGCACGGGAATCAAGAACAAATTTTGCATAAAGTTGCATTTGGGAAATATCATACTTTTCATGGGCATAATGCAACGCTTGGGCTCGAACAATTTTAAAATGTAATTTTCTCCGGCCCTATGCTACCGATGTGCCTGAAATTTTGTTTGTACGCTTAGAATAGTGGCCTGCACGGGAATCAAAAAGAAATTTTGCAAAAAGTTGCATTTGGGAATATATCATACTTTTCATGGGCATAATGCGACACTTGGGCTCGAACAATTTTAAAATGTAATTTTCTCCGGCCCTATGCTACCGATGTGCCTTAAATTTTGTATGTACGCTTAGAATAGTGGCCTGCACGGGAATCAAAAGGAAATTTTGCATAAAGTTGCATTTTGGAAATATCATACTTTTCATGGGCATAATGCAACACTTGGGCTCGAACAAATTTAAAATATAATTTTCTCCGGCCCTATGCTTACCGATGTGCCTGAAATTTTGAATGTACGCTTAGAATAGTGGCCTGCACGGGAATCAAACAGAAATTTTACAAAAAGTTGCATTTGGGAATATATCATACTTTTCATGGGCATAATGCGACACTTGGGCTCGAACAATTTTAAAATGTAATTTTCTCCGGCCCTATGCTACCGATGTGCCTTAAATTTTGTATGTACGCTTAGAATAGTGGCCTGCACGGGAATCAAAAGGAAATTTTGCATAAAGTTGCATTTGGGAAATATCATACTTTTCATGGGCATAATGCAACACTTGGGCTCGAACAAATTTAAAATATAATTTTCTCCGGCCCTATGCTTACCGATGTGCCTGAAATTTTGTATGTACGCTTAGAATAGTGGCCTGCACGGAAATCAAACAGAAATTTTGCAAAAAGTTGCATTTGGGCATATATCATACTTTTCATGGGCATAATGCGACACTTGGGCTCGAACAATTTCAAAATGTAATTTTCTCCGGCCCTATGCTACCGATGTGCCTGAAATTTTGTATGTACGCTTAGAATAGTGGCCTGCACGGGAATCAAGAACAAATTTTGCAAAAAGTTGCATTTGGGAATATATCATACTTTTCATGGGCATAATGCAACACTTGGGCTCGAACAATTTTAAAATGTAATTTTCTCCGGCCCTATGCTACCGTTGTGCCTGAAATTTTGTACGTACGCTTAGAATAGTGGCCTGCACGGGAATCAAGAACAAATTTTGCATAAAGTTGCATTTGTGAAATATCATACTTTTCATGGGCATAATGCAACACTTGGGCTCGAACAATTTTAAAATATAATTTTCTCCGGCCCTATGCTACCGATGTGCCTGAAATTTTGTACGTACGCTTAGAATAGTGGCCTGCACGGGAATCAAACAGAAATTTTGCAAAAAGTTGCATTTGGGCATATATCATACTTTTCATGGGCATAATGCGACACTTGGGCTCGAACAATTTCAAAATGTAATTTTCTCCGGCCCTATGCTACCGATGTGCCTGAAATTTTGTATGTACGCTTAGAATAGTGGCCTGCACGGGAATCAAAAATAAATTTTGCAAAAAGTTGCATTTGGGAAAATATCATACTTTTCATGGGCATAATGCAACACTTGGGCTCGAACAATTTTAAAATGTAATTTTCTCCGGCCCTATGCTACCGATGTGCCTTAAATTTTGTATGTACGCTTAGAATAGTGGCCTGCACGGGAATCAAAAGGAAATTTTGCATAAAGTTGCATTTGGGAAATATCATACTTTTCATGGGCATAATGCAACACTTGGGCTCGAACAAATTTAAAATATAATTTTCTCCGGCCCTATGCTTACCGATGTGCCTGAAATTTTGAATGTACGCTTAGAATAGTGGCCTGCACGGGAATCAAACAGAAATTTTGCAAAAAGTTGCATTTGGGCATATATCATACTTTTCATGGGCATAATGTAACACTTGGGCTCGAACAATTTTAAAATGTAATTTTCTCCGGCCCTATGCTACCGTTGTGCCTGAAATTTTGTACGTACGCTTAGAATAGTGGCCTGCACGGGAATCAAGAACAAATTTTGCATAAAGTTGCATTTGGGAAATATCATACTTTTCATGGGCATAATGCAACACTTGGGCTCGAACAATTTTAAAATGTAATTTTCTCCGGCCCTATGCTACCGATGTGCCTTAAATTTTGTATGTACGCTTAGAATAGTGGCCTGCACGGGAATCAAAAGGAAATTTTGCATAAAGTTGCATTTGGGAAATATCATACTTTTCATGGGCATAATGCAACACTTGGGCTCGAACAAATTTAAAATATAATTTTCTCCGGCCCTATGCTTACCGATGTGCCTGAAATTTTGAATGTACGCTTAGAATAGTGGCCTGCACGGGAATCAAACAGAAATTTTGCAAAAAGTTGCATTTGGGCATATATCATACTTTTCATGGGCATAATGCGACACTTGGGCTCGAACAATTTCAAAATGTAATTTTCTCCGGCCCTATGCTACCGATGTGCCTGAAATTTTGTATGTACGCTTAGAATAGTGGCCTGCACGGGAATCAAGAACAAATTTTGCAAAAAGTTGCATTTGGGAATATATCATACTTTTCATGGGCATAATGCAACACTTGGGCTCGAACAATTTTAAAATGTAATTTTCTCCGGCCCTATGCTACCGATGTGCCTGAAATTTTGTACGTACGCTTAGAATAGTGGCCTGCACGGGAATCAAGAACAAATTTTGCATAAAGTTGCATTTGGGAAATATCATACTTTTCATGGGCATAATGCAACACTTGGGCTCGAACAATTTTAAAATATAATTTTCTCCGGCCCTATGCTACCGATGTGCCTGAAATTTTGTATGTACGCTTAGAATAGTGGCCTGCACGGGAATCAAAAATAAATTTTGCAAAAAGTTGCATTTGGGAAAATATCATACTTTTCATGGGCATAATGCAACACTTGGGCTCGAACAATTTTAAAATGTAATTTTCTCCGGCCCTATGCTACCGATGTGCCTTAAATTTTGTATGTACGCTTAGAATAGTGGCCTGCACGGGAATCAAAAGGAAATTTTGCATAAAGTTGCATTTGGGAAATATCATACTTTTCATGGGCATAATGCAACACTTGGGCTCGAACAAATTTAAAATATAATTTTCTCCGGCCCTATGCTTACCGATGTGCCTGAAATTTTGAATGTACGCTTAGAATAGTGGCCTGCACGGGAATCAAACAGAAATTTTGCAAAAAGTTGCATTTGGGCATATATCATACTTTTCATGGGCATAATGCGACACTTGGGCTCGAACAATTTCAAAATGTAATTTTCTCCGGCCCTATGCTACCGATGTGCCTGAAATTTTGTATGTACGCTTAGAATAGAGGCCTGCACGGGAATCAAGAACAAATTTTGCAAAAAGTTGCATTTGGGAATATATCATACTTTTCATGGGCATAATGCAACACTTGGGCTCGAACAATTTTAAAATGTAATTTTCTCCGGCCCTATGCTACCGATGTGCCTGAAATTTTGTACGTACGCTTAGAATAGTGGCCTGCACGGGAATCAAGAACAAATTTTGCATAAAGTTGCATTTGGGAAATATCATACTTTTCATGGGCATAATGCAACACTTGGGCTCGAACAATTTTAAAATATAATTTTCTCCGGCCCTATGCTACCGATGTGCCTGAAATTTTGTATGTACGCTTAGAATAGTGGCCTGCACGGGAATCAAAAATAAATTTTGCAAAAAGTTGCATTTGGGAAAATATCATACTTTTCATGGGCATAATGCAACACTTGGGCTCGAACAATTTTAAAATGTAATTTTCTCTGGCCCTATGCTACCGATGTGCCTGAAATTTTGTATGTACGCTTAGAATAGTGGCCTGCACGGGAATCAAAAAGAAATTTTGCAAAAAGTTGCATTTGGGAATATATCATACTTTTCATGGGCATAATGCAACACTTGGGCTCGAACAAATTTAAAATATAATTTTCTCCGGCCCTATGCTTACCGATGTGCCTGAAATTTTGAATGTACGCTTAGAATAGTGGCCTGCACGGGAATCAAACAGAAATTTTGCAAAAAGTTGCATTTGGGAATATATCATACTTTTCATGGGCATAATGCAACACTTGGGCTCGAACAATTTTAAAATGTAATTTTCTCTGGCCCTATGCTACCGATGTGCCTGAAATTTTGTTTGTACGCTTAGAATAGTGGCCTGCACGGGAATCAAACAGAAATTTTGAAAAAGTTGCATTTCTGAAAATATCATACTTTTCATGGGCATAATGCAACACTTGGGCTCGAACAAATTTAAAATATAATTTTCTCCGGCCCTATGCTTACCGATGTGCCTGAAATTTTGAATGTACGCTTAGAATAGTGGCCTGCACGGGAATCAAACAGAAATTTTGCAAAAAGTTGCATTTGGGAATATATCATACTTTTCATGGGCATAATGCGACACTTGGGCTCGAACAATTTTAAAATGTAATTTTCTCCGGCCCTATGCTACCGATGTGCCTTAAATTTTGTATGTACGCTTAGAATAGTGGCCTGCACGGGAATCAAAAGGAAATTTTGCAAAAAGTTGCATTTGGGAAAATATCATACTTTTCATGGGCATAATGCAACGCTTGGGCTCGAACAATTTTAAAATGTAATTTTCTCCGGCCCTATGCTACCGATGTGCCTGAAATTTTGTTTGTACGCTTAGAATAGTGGCCTGCACGGGAATCAAACAGAAATTTTGAAAAAGTTGCATTTCTGAAAATATCATACTTTTCATGGGCATAATGCAACACTTGGGCTCGAACAGTTTTAAAATGTAATTATTTCCGGCCCTAAGCTACCGATGTGCCTGAAATTTTGTTTGTACGCTTAGAATAGTGGCCTGCACGGGAATCAAAAAGAAATTTTGCAAAAAGTTGCATTTGGGAATATATCATACTTTTCATGGGCATAATGCAACACTTGGGCTCGAACAATTTTAAAATGTAATTTTCTCCGGCCCTATGCTACCGATGTGCCTGAAATTTTGTATGTACGCTTAGAATAGTGGCCTGCACGGGAATCAAAAAGAAATTTTGCAAAAAGTTGCATTTGGGAAAATATCATACTTTTCATGGGCATAATGCAACGCTTGGGCTCGAACAATTTTAAAATGTAATTTTCTCTGGGCATAATGCAACGCTTGGGCTCGAACAATTTTAAAATGTAATTTTCGCCCTATGCTACCGATGTGCCTGAAATTTTGTTTGTACGCTTAGAATAGTGGCCTGCACGGGAATCAAACAGAAATTTTGAAAAAGTTGCATTTCTGAAAATATCATACTTTTCATGGGCATAATGCGACACTTGGGCTCGAACAATTTTAAAATGTAATTTTCTCCGGCCCTATGCTACCGATGTGCCTTAAATTTTGTATGTACGCTTAGAATAGTGGCCTGCACGGGAATCAAAAGGAAATTTTGCAAAAAGTTGCATTTGGGAAAATATCATACTTTTCATGGGCATAATGCAACGCTTGGGCTCGAACAATTTTAAAATGTAATTTTCTCCGGCCCTATGCTACCGATGTGCCTGAAATTTTGTTTGTACGCTTAGAATAGTGGCCTGCACGGGAATCAAACAGAAATTTTGAAAAAGTTGCATTTCTGAAAATATCATACTTTTCATGGGCATAATGCAACACTTGGGCTCGAACAAATTTAAAATATAATTTTCTCCGGCCCTATGCTTACCGATGTGCCTGAAATTTTGAATGTACGCTTAGAATAGTGGCCTGCACGGGAATCAAACAGAAATTTTGCAAAAAGTTGCATTTGGGAATATATCATACTTTTCATGGGCATAATGCGACACTTGGGCTCGAACAATTTTAAAATGTAATTTTCTCCGGCCCTATGCTACCGATGTGCCTTAAATTTTGTATGTACGCTTAGAATAGTGGCCTGCACGGGAATCAAAAGGAAATTTTGCAAAAAGTTGCATTTGGGAAAATATCATACTTTTCATGGGCATAATGCAACGCTTGGGCTCGAACAATTTTAAAATGTAATTTTCTCCGGCCCTATGCTACCGATGTGCCTGAAATTTTGTTTGTACGCTTAGAATAGTGGCCTGCACGGGAATCAAACAGAAATTTTGAAAAAGTTGCATTTCTGAAAATATCATATTTTTCATGGGCATAATGCAACACTTGGGCTCGAACAGTTTTAAAATGTAATTATTTCCGGCCCTATGCTACCGATGTGCCTGAAATTTTGTATGTACGCTTAGAATAGTGGCCTGCACGGGAATCAAGAACAAATTTTGCATAAAGTTGCATTTGGGAAATATCATACTTTTCATGGGCATAATGCAACGCTTGGGCTCGAACAATTTTAAAATGTAATTTTCTCTGGGCATAATGCAACGCTTGGGCTCGAACAATTTTAAAATGTAATTTTCGCCCTATGCTACCGATGTGCCTGAAATTTTGTTTGTACGCTTAGAATAGTGGCCTGCACGGGAATCAAACAGAAATTTTGAAAAAGTTGCATTTCTGAAAATATCATACTTTTCATGGGCATAATGCAACACTTGGGCTCGAACAGTTTTAAAATGTAATTATTTCCGGCCCTATGCTACCGATGTGCCTGAAATTTTGTATGTACGCTTAGAATAGTGGCCTGCACGGGAATCAAGAACAAATTTTGCATAAAGTTGCATTTGGGAAATATCATACTTTTCATGGGCATAATGCAACACTTGGGCTCGAACAATTTTAAAATATAATTTTCTCCGGCCCTATGCTACCGATGTGCCTGAAATTTTGTATGTACGCTTAGAATAGTGGCCTGCACGGGAATCAAAAATAAATTTTGCAAAAAGTTGCATTTGGGCATATATCATACTTTTCATGGGCATAATGCGACACTTGGGCTCGAACAATTTCAAAATGTAATTTTCTCCGGCCCTATGCTACCGATGTGCCTGAAATTTTGTATGTACGCTTAGAATAGTGGCCTGCACGGGAATCAAGAACAAATTTTGCAAAAAGTTGCATTTGGGAATATATCATACTTTTCATGGGCATAATGCAACACTTGGGCTCGAACAATTTTAAAATGTAATTTTCTCCGGCCCTATGCTACCGATGTGCCTGAAATTTTGTTTGTACGCTTAGAATAGTGGCCTGCACGGGAATCAAAAAGAAATTTTGCATAAAGTTGCATTTGGGAAATATCATACTTTTCATGGGCATAATGCAACACTTGGGCTCGAACAATTTTAAAATATAATTTTCTCCGGCCCTATGCTACCGATGTGCCTGAAATTTTGTATGTACGCTTAGAATAGTGGCCTGCACGGGAATCAAAAATAAATTTTGCAAAAAGTTGCATTTGGGAAAATATCATACTTTTCATGGGCATAATGCAACACTTGGGCTCGAACAATTTTAAAATGTAATTTTCTCCGGCCCTATGCTACCGATGTGCCTGAAATTTTGTATGTACGCTTAGAATAGTGGCCTGCACGGGAATCAAAAAGAAATTTTGCAAAAAGTTGCATTTGGGAATATATCATACTTTTCATGGGCATAATGCGACACTTGGGCTCGAACAATTTTAAAATGTAATTTTCTCCGGCCCTATGCTACCGATGTGCCTTAAATTTTGTATGTACGCTTAGAATAGTGGCCTGCACGGGAATCAAAAGGAAATTTTGCAAAAAGTTGCATTTGGGAAAATATCATACTTTTCATGGGCATAATGCAACGCTTGGGCTCGAACAATTTTAAAATGTAATTTTCTCCGGCCCTATGCTACCGATGTGCCTGAAATTTTGTTTGTACGCTTAGAATAGTGGCCTGCACGGGAATCAAAAAGAAATTTTGCAAAAAGTTGCATTTGGGAAAATATCATACTTTTCATGGGCATAATGCGACACTTGGGCTCGAACAATTTTAAAATGTAATTTTCTCCGGCCCTATGCTACCGATGTGCCTGAAATTTTGTTTGTACGCTTAGAATAGTGGCCTGCACGGGAATCAAACAGAAATTTTGAAAAAGTTGCATTTCTGAAAATATCATACTTTTCATGGGCATAATGCAACACTTGGGCTCGAACAAATTTAAAATATAATTTTCTCCGGCCCTATGCTTACCGATGTGCCTGAAATTTTGAATGTACGCTTAGAATAGTGGCCTGCACGGGAATCAAACAGAAATTTTGCAAAAAGTTGCATTTGGGAATATATCATACTTTTCATGGGCATAATGCGACACTTGGGCTCGAACAATTTTAAAATGTAATTTTCTCCGGCCCTATGCTACCGATGTGCCTTAAATTTTGTATGTACGCTTAGAATAGTGGCCTGCACGGGAATCAAAAGGAAATTTTGCAAAAAGTTGCATTTGTGAAAATATCATACTTTTCATGGGCATAATGCAACGCTTGGGCTCGAACAATTTTAAAATGTAATTTTCTCCGGCCCTATGCTACCGATGTGCCTGAAATTTTGTTTGTACGCTTAGAATAGTGGCCTGCACGGGAATCAAACAGAAATTTTGAAAAAGTTGCATTTCTGAAAATATCATACTTTTCATGGGCATAATGCAACACTTGGGCTCGAACAGTTTTAAAATGTAATTATTTCCCGCCCTAAGCTACCGATGTGCCTGAAATTTTGTTTGTACGCTTAGAATAGTGGCCTGCACGGGAATCAAAAAGAAATTTTGCAAAAAGTTGCATTTGGGAATATATCATACTTTTCATGGGCATAATGCAACACTTGGGCTCGAACAATTTTAAAATGTAATTTTCTCCGGCCCTATGCTACCGATGTGCCTGAAATTTTGTATGTACGCTTAGAATAGTGGCCTGCACGGGAATCAAAAAGAAATTTTGCAAAAAGTTGCATTTGGGAAAATATCATACTTTTCATGGGCATAATGCAACGCTTGGGCTCGAACAATTTTAAAATGTAATTTTCTCTGGGCATAATGCAACGCTTGGGCTCGAACAATTTTAAAATGTAATTTTCTCCGGCCCTATGCTACCGATGTGCCTTAAATTTTGTATGTACGCTTAGAATAGTGGCCTGCACGGGAATCAAAAAGAAATTTTGCAAAAAGTTGCATTTGGGAAAATATCATACTTTTCATGGGCATAATGCAACGCTTGGGCTCGAACAATTTTAAAATGTAATTTTCTCTGGGCATAATGCAACGCTTGGGCTCGAACAATTTTAAAATGTAATTTTCTCCGGCCCTATGCTACCGATGTGCCTTAAATTTTGTATGTACGCTTAGAATAGTGGCCTGCACGGGAATCAAAAGGAAATTTTGCAAAAAGTTGCATTTGGGAAAATATCATACTTTTCATGGGCATAATGCAACGCTTGGGCTCGAACAATTTTAAAATGTAATTTTCTCCGGCCCTATGCTACCGATGTGCCTGAAATTTTGTTTGTACGCTTAGAATAGTGGCCTGCACGGGAATCAAACAGAAATTTTGAAAAAGTTGCATTTCTGAAAATATCATACTTTTCATGGGCATAATGCAACACTTGGGCTCGAACAAATTTAAAATATAATTTTCTCCGGCCCTATGCTTACCGATGTGCCTGAAATTTTGAATGTACGCTTAGAATAGTGGCCTGCACGGGAATCAAACAGAAATTTTGCAAAAAGTTGCATTTGGGAATATATCATACTTTTCATGGGCATAATGCGACACTTGGGCTCGAACAATTTTAAAATGTAATTTTCTCCGGCCCTATGCTACCGATGTGCCTTAAATTTTGTATGTACGCTTAGAATAGTGGCCTGCACGGGAATCAAAAGGAAATTTTGCAAAAAGTTGCATTTGGGAAAATATCATACTTTTCATGGGCATAATGCAACGCTTGGGCTCGAACAATTTTAAAATGTAATTTTCTCCGGCCCTATGCTACCGATGTGCCTGAAATTTTGTTTGTACGCTTAGAATAGTGGCCTGCACGGGAATCAAACAGAAATTTTGAAAAAGTTGCATTTCTGAAAATATCATATTTTTCATGGGCATAATGCAACACTTGGGCTCGAACAGTTTTAAAATGTAATTATTTCCGGCCCTATGCTACCGATGTGCCTGAAATTTTGTATGTACGCTTAGAATAGTGGCCTGCACGGGAATCAAGAACAAATTTTGCATAAAGTTGCATTTGGGAAATATCATACTTTTCATGGGCATAATGCAACGCTTGGGCTCGAACAATTTTAAAATGTAATTTTCTCTGGGCATAATGCAACGCTTGGGCTCGAACAATTTTAAAATGTAATTTTCGCCCTATGCTACCGATGTGCCTGAAATTTTGTTTGTACGCTTAGAATAGTGGCCTGCACGGGAATCAAACAGAAATTTTGAAAAAGTTGCATTTCTGAAAATATCATACTTTTCATGGGCATAATGCAACACTTGGGCTCGAACAGTTTTAAAATGTAATTATTTCCGGCCCTATGCTACCGATGTGCCTGAAATTTTGTATGTACGCTTAGAATAGTGGCCTGCACGGGAATCAAGAACAAATTTTGCATAAAGTTGCATTTGGGAAATATCATACTTTTCATGGGCATAATGCAACACTTGGGCTCGAACAATTTTAAAATATAATTTTCTCCGGCCCTATGCTACCGATGTGCCTGAAATTTTGTATGTACGCTTAGAATAGTGGCCTGCACGGGAATCAAAAATAAATTTTGCAAAAAGTTGCATTTGGGCATATATCATACTTTTCATGGGCATAATGCGACACTTGGGCTCGAACAATTTCAAAATGTAATTTTCTCCGGCCCTATGCTACCGATGTGCCTGAAATTTTGTATGTACGCTTAGAATAGTGGCCTGCACGGGAATCAAGAAAAATTTTGCAAAAAGTTGCATTTGGGAATATATCATACTTTTCATGGGCATAATGCAACACTTGGGCTCGAACAATTTTAAAATGTAATTTTCTCCGGCCCTATGCTACCGATGTGCCTGAAATTTTGTACGTACGCTTAGAATAGTGGCCTGCACGGGAATCAAAAAGAAATTTTGCATAAAGTTGCATTTGGGAAATATCATACTTTTCATGGGCATAATGCAACACTTGGGCTCGAACAATTTTAAAATATAATTTTCTCCGGCCCTATGCTACCGATGTGCCTGAAATTTTGTATGTACGCTTAGAATAGTGGCCTGCACGGGAATCAAAAATAAATTTTGCAAAAAGTTGCATTTGGGAAAATATCATACTTTTCATGGGCATAATGCAACACTTGGGCTCGAACAATTTTAAAATGTAATTTTCTCCGGCCCTATGCTACCGATGTGCCTGAAATTTTGTATGTACGCTTAGAATAGTGGCCTGCACGGGAATCAAAAAGAAATTTTGCAAAAAGTTGCATTTGGGAATATATCATACTTTTCATGGGCATAATGCGACACTTGGGCTCGAACAATTTTAAAATGTAATTTTCTCCGGCCCTATGCTACCGATGTGCCTTAAATTTTGTATGTACGCTTAGAATAGTGGCCTGCACGGGAATCAAAAGGAAATTTTGCAAAAAGTTGCATTTGGGAAAATATCATACTTTTCATGGGCATAATGCAACGCTTGGGCTCGAACAATTTTAAAATGTAATTTTCTCCGGCCCTATGCTACCGATGTGCCTGAAATTTTGTTTGTACGCTTAGAATAGTGGCCTGCACGGGAATCAAAAAGAAATTTTGCAAAAAGTTGCATTTGGGAAAATATCATACTTTTCATGGGCATAATGCGACACTTGGGCTCGAACAATTTTAAAATGTAATTTTCTCCGGCCCTATGCTACCGATGTGCCTTAAATTTTGTATGTACGCTTAGAATAGTGGCCTGCACGGGAATCAAAAGGAAATTTTGCATAAAGTTGCATTTGGGAAATATCATACTTTTCATGGGCATAATGCAACACTTGGGCTCGAACAAATTTAAAATATAATTTTCTCCGGCCCTATGCTTACCGATGTGCCTGAAATTTTGAATGTACGCTTAGAATAGTGGCCTGCATGGGAATCAAAAAGAAATTTTGCAAAAAGTTGCATTTGGGAAAATATCATACTTTTCATGGGCATAATGCAAGGCTTGGGCTCGAACAATTTTAAAATGTAATTTTCTCCGGCCCTATGCTACCGATGTGCCTGAAATTTTGTTTGTACGCTTAGAATAGTGGCCTGCACGGGAATCAAACAGAAATTTTGAAAAAGTTGCATTTCTGAAAATATCATACTTTTCATGGGCATAATGCAACACTTGGGCTCGAACAGTTTTAAAATGTAATTTTCTCCGGCCCTATGCTACCGATGTGCCTGAAATTTTGTATGTACGCTTAGAATAGTGGCCTGCACGGGAATCAAACAGAAATTTTGCAAAAAGTTGCATTTGGGCATATATCATACTTTTCATGGGCATAATGCGACACTTGGGCTCGAACAATTTTAAAATGTAATTTTCTCCGGCCCTATGCTACCGATGTGCCTGAAATTTTGTTTGTACGCTTAGAATAGTGGCCTGCACGGGAATCAAACAGAAATTTTGAAAAAGTTGCATTTCTGAAAATATCATACTTTTCATGGGCATAATGCAACACTTGGGCTCGAACAGTTTTAAAATGTAATTATTTCCGGCCCTATGCTACCGATGTGCCTGAAATTTTGTTTGTACGCTTAGAATAGTGGCCTGCACGGGAATCAAAAAGAAATTTTGCATAAAGTTGCATTTGGGAAATATCATACTTTTCATGGGCATAATGCAACACTTGGGCTCGAACAAATTTAAAATATAATTTTCTCCGGCCCTATGCTTACCGATGTGCCTGAAATTTTGAATGTACGCTTAGAATAGTGGCCTGCACGGGAATCAAACAGAAATTTTGCAAAAAGTTGCATTTGGGCATATATCATACTTTTCATGGGCATAATGCGACACTTGGGCTCGAACAATTTTAAAATGTAATTTTCTCCGGCCCTATGCTACCGATGTGCCTGAAATTTTGTATGTACGCTTAGAATAGTGGCCTGCACGGGAATCAAGAATAAATTTTGCAAAAAGTTGCATTTGGGAATATATCATACTTTTCATGGACATCATGCAACACTTGGGCTCGAACAATTTTAAAATGTAATTTTCTCCGGCCCTATGCTACCGATGTGCCTGAAATTTTGTACGTACGCTTAGAATAGTGCCCTGCACGGGAATCAAGAACAAATTTTGCATAAAGTTGCATTTGGGAAATATCATACTTTTCATGGGCATAATGCAACGCTTGGGCTCGAACAATTTTAAAATGTAATTTTCTCCGGCCCTATGCTACCGATGTGCCTGAAATTTTGTTTGTACGCTTAGAATAGTGGCCTGCACGGGAATCAAAAAGAAATTTTGCAAAAAGTTGCATTTGGGAATATATCATACTTTTCATGGGCATAATGCGACACTTGGGCTCGAACAATTTTAAAATGTAATTTTCTCCGGCCCTATGCTACCGATGTGCCTTAAATTTTGTATGTACGCTTAGAATAGTGGCCTGCACGGGAATCAAAAGGAAATTTTGCATAAAGTTGCATTTGGGAAATATCATACTTTTCATGGGCATAATGCAACACTTGGGCTCGAACAAATTTAAAATATAATTTTCTCCGGCCCTATGCTTACCGATGTGCCTGAAATTTTGAATGTACGCTTAGAATAGTGGCCTGCACGGGAATCAAACAGAAATTTTACAAAAAGTTGCATTTGGGAATATATCATACTTTTCATGGGCATAATGCGACAATTGGGCTCGAACAATTTTAAAATGTAATTTTCTCCGGCCCTATGCTACCGATGTGCCTTAAATTTTGTATGTACGCTTAGAATAGTGGCCTGCACGGGAATCAAAAGGAAATTTTGCATAAAGTTGCATTTGGGAAATATCATACTTTTCATGGGCATAATGCAACACTTGGGCTCGAACAAATTTAAAATATAATTTTCTCCGGCCCTATGCTTACCGATGTGCCTGAAATTTTGAATGTACGCTTAGAATAGTGGCCTGCACGGAAATCAAACAGAAATTTTGCAAAAAGTTGCATTTGGGCATATATCATACTTTTCATGGGCATAATGCGACACTTGGGCTCGAACAATTTCAAAATGTAATTTTCTCCGGCCCTATGCTACCGATGTGCCTGAAATTTTGTATGTACGCTTAGAATAGTGGCCTGCACGGGAATCAAGAACAAATTTTGCAAAAAGTTGCATTTGGGAATATATCATACTTTTCATGGGCATAATGCAACACTTGGGCTCGAACAATTTTAAAATGTAATTTTCTCCGGCCCTATGCTACCGATGTGCCTGAAATTTTGTACGTACGCTTAGAATAGTGGCCTGCACGGGAATCAAGAACAAATTTTGCATAAAGTTGCATTTGTGAAATATCATACTTTTCATGGGCATAATGCAACACTTGGGCTCGAACAATTTTAAAATATAATTTTCTCCGGCCCTATGCTACCGATGTGCCTGAAATTTTGTATGTACGCTTAGAATAGTGGCCTGCACGGGAATCAAAAATAAATTTTGCAAAAAGTTGCATTTGGGAAAATATCATACTTTTCATGGGCATAATGCAACACTTGGGCTCGAACAATTTTAAAATGTAATTTTCTCCGGCCCTATGCTACCGATGTGCCTTAAATTTTGTATGTACGCTTAGAATAGTGGCCTGCACGGGAATCAAAAGGAAATTTTGCATAAAGTTGCATTTGGGAAATATCATACTTTTCATGGGCATAATGCAACACTTGGGCTCGAACAAATTTAAAATATAATTTTCTCCGGCCCTATGCTTACCGATGTGCCTGAAATTTTGAATGTACGCTTAGAATAGTGGCCTGCACGGGAATCAAACAGAAATTTTGCAAAAAGTTGCATTTGGGCATATATCATACTTTTCATGGGCATAATGCGACACTTGGGCTCGAACAATTTCAAAATGTAATTTTCTCCGGCCCTATGCTACCGATGTGCCTGAAATTTTGTATGTACGCTTAGAATAGTGGCCTGCACGGGAATCAAGAACAAATTTTGCAAAAAGTTGCATTTGGGAATATATCATACTTTTCATGGGCATAATGCAACACTTGGGCTCGAACAATTTTAAAATGTAATTTTCTCCGGCCCTATGCTACCGATGTGCCTGAAATTTTGTACGTACGCTTAGAATAGTGGCCTGCACGGGAATCAAGAACAAATTTTGCATAAAGTTGCATTTGGGAAATATCATACTTTTCATGGGCATAATGCGACACTTGGGCTCGAACAATTTTAAAATATAATTTTCTCCGGCCCTATGCTACCGATGTGCCTTAAATTTTGTATGTACGCTTAGAATAGTGGCCTGCACGGGAATCAAAAGGAAATTTTGCAAAAAGTTGCATTTGGGAAAATATCATACTTTTCATGGGCATAATGCAACGCTTGGGCTCGAACAATTTTAAAATGTAATTTTCTCCGGCCCTATGCTACCGATGTGCCTGAAATTTTGTTTGTACGCTTAGAATAGTGGCCTGCACGGGAATCAAACAGAAATTTTGAAAAAGTTGCATTTCTGAAAATATCATACTTTTCATGGGCATAATGCAACACTTGGGCTCGAACAAATTTAAAATATAATTTTCTCCGGCCCTATGCTTACCGATGTGCCTGAAATTTTGAATGTACGCTTAGAATAGTGGCCTGCACGGGAATCAAACAGAAATTTTGCAAAAAGTTGCATTTGGGAATATATCATACTTTTCATGGGCATAATGCGACACTTGGGCTCGAACAATTTTAAAATGTAATTTTCTCCGGCCCTATGCTACCGATGTGCCTTAAATTTTGTATGTACGCTTAGAATAGTGGCCTGCACGGGAATCAAAAGGAAATTTTGCAAAAAGTTGCATTTGGGAAAATATCATACTTTTCATGGGCATAATGCAACGCTTGGGCTCGAACAATTTTAAAATGTAATTTTCTCCGGCCCTATGCTACCGATGTGCCTGAAATTTTGTTTGTACGCTTAGAATAGTGGCCTGCACGGGAATCAAACAGAAATTTTGAAAAAGTTGCATTTCTGAAAATATCATACTTTTCATGGGCATAATGCAACACTTGGGCTCGAACAGTTTTAAAATGTAATTATTTCCGGCCCTAAGCTACCGATGTGCCTGAAATTTTGTTTGTACGCTTAGAATAGTGGCCTGCACGGGAATCAAAAAGAAATTTTGCAAAAAGTTGCATTTGCGAATATATCATACTTTTCATGGGCATAATGCAACACTTGGGCTCGAACAATTTTAAAATGTAATTTTCTCCGGCCCTATGCTACCGATGTGCCTGAAATTTTGTATGTACGCTTAGAATAGTGGCCTGCACGGGAATCAAAAAGAAATTTTGCAAAAAGTTGCATTTGGGAAAATATCATACTTTTCATGGGCATAATGCGACACTTGGGCTCGAACAATTTTAAAATGTAATTTTCTCCGGCCCTATGCTACCGATGTGCCTGAAATTTTGTACGTACGCTTAGAATAGTGGCCTGCACGGGAATCAAGAACAAATTTTGCATAAAGTTGCATTTGGGAAATATCATACTTTTCATGGGCATAATGCAACACTTGGGCTCGAACAATTTTAAAATATAATTTTCTCCGGCCCTATGCTACCGATGTGCCTGAAATTTTGTATGTACGCTTAGAATAGTGGCCTGCACGGGAATCAAAAATAAATTTTGCAAAAAGTTGCATTTGGGAAAATATCATACTTTTCATGGGCATAATGCAACACTTGGGCTCGAACAATTTTAAAATGTAATTTTCTCCGGCCCTATGCTACCGATGTGCCTGAAATTTTGTACGTACGCTTAGAATAGTGGCCTGCACGGGAATCAAGAACAAATTTTGCAAAAAGTTGCATTTGGGAAAATATCATACTTTTCATGGGCATAATGCAAGGCTTGGGCTCGAACAATTTTAAAATGTAATTTTCTCCGGCCCTATGCTACCGATGTGCCTGAAATTTTGTTTGTACGCTTAGAATAGTGGCCTGCACGGGAATCAAACAGAAATTTTGAAAAAGTTGCATTTCTGAAAATATCATACTTTTCATGGGCATAATGCAACACTTGGGCTCGAACAGTTTTAAAATGTAATTTTCTCCGGCCCTATGCTACCGATGTGCCTGAAATTTTGTATGTACGCTTAGAATAGTGGCCTGCACGGGAATCAAACAGAAATTTTGCAAAAAGTTGCATTTGGGCATATATCATACTTTTCATGGGCATAATGCGACACTTGGGCTCGAACAATTTTAAAATGTAATTTTCTCCGGCCCTATGCTACCGATGTGCCTGAAATTTTGTTTGTACGCTTAGAATAGTGGCCTGCACGGGAATCAAACAGAAATTTTGAAAAAGTTGCATTTCTGAAAATATCATACTTTTCATGGGCATAATGCAACACTTGGGCTCGAACAGTTTTAAAATGTAATTATTTCCGGCCCTATGCTACCGATGTGCCTGAAATTTTGTTTGTACGCTTAGAATAGTGGCCTGCACGGGAATCAAAAAGAAATTTTGCATAAAGTTGCATTTGGGAAATATCATACTTTTCATGGGCATAATGCAACACTTGGGCTCGAACAAATTTAAAATATAATTTTCTCCGGCCCTATGCTTACCGATGTGCCTGAAATTTTGAATGTACGCTTAGAATAGTGGCCTGCACGGGAATCAAACAGAAATTTTGCAAAAAGTTGCATTTGGGCATATATCATACTTTTCATGGGCATAATGCGACACTTGGGCTCGAACAATTTTAAAATGTAATTTTCTCCGGCCCTATGCTACCGATGTGCCTGAAATTTTGTATGTACGCTTAGAATAGTGGCCTGCACGGGAATCAAGAATAAATTTTGCAAAAAGTTGCATTTGGGAATATATCATACTTTTCATGGACATCATGCAACACTTGGGCTCGAACAATTTTAAAATGTAATTTTCTCCGGCCCTATGCTACCGATGTGCCTGAAATTTTGTACGTACGCTTAGAATAGTGCCCTGCACGGGAATCAAGAACAAATTTTGCATAAAGTTGCATTTGGGAAATATCATACTTTTCATGGGCATAATGCAACGCTTGGGCTCGAACAATTTTAAAATGTAATTTTCTCCGGCCCTATGCTACCGATGTGCCTGAAATTTTGTTTGTACGCTTAGAATAGTGGCCTGCACGGGAATCAAAAAGAAATTTTGCAAAAAGTTGCATTTGGGAATATATCATACTTTTCATGGGCATAATGCGACACTTGGGCTCGAACAATTTTAAAATGTAATTTTCTCCGGCCCTATGCTACCGATGTGCCTTAAATTTTGTATGTACGCTTAGAATAGTGGCCTGCACGGGAATCAAAAGGAAATTTTGCATAAAGTTGCATTTGGGAAATATCATACTTTTCATGGGCATAATGCAACACTTGGGCTCGAACAAATTTAAAATATAATTTTCTCCGGCCCTATGCTTACCGATGTGCCTGAAATTTTGAATGTACGCTTAGAATAGTGGCCTGCACGGGAATCAAACAGAAATTTTACAAAAAGTTGCATTTGGGAATATATCATACTTTTCATGGGCATAATGCGACAATTGGGCTCGAACAATTTTAAAATGTAATTTTCTCCGGCCCTATGCTACCGATGTGCCTTAAATTTTGTATGTACGCTTAGAATAGTGGCCTGCACGGGAATCAAAAGGAAATTTTGCATAAAGTTGCATTTGGGAAATATCATACTTTTCATGGGCATAATGCAACACTTGGGCTCGAACAAATTTAAAATATAATTTTCTCCGGCCCTATGCTTACCGATGTGCCTGAAATTTTGAATGTACGCTTAGAATAGTGGCCTGCACGGAAATCAAACAGAAATTTTGCAAAAAGTTGCATTTGGGCATATATCATACTTTTCATGGGCATAATGCGACACTTGGGCTCGAACAATTTCAAAATGTAATTTTCTCCGGCCCTATGCTACCGATGTGCCTGAAATTTTGTATGTACGCTTAGAATAGTGGCCTGCACGGGAATCAAGAACAAATTTTGCAAAAAGTTGCATTTGGGAATATATCATACTTTTCATGGGCATAATGCAACACTTGGGCTCGAACAATTTTAAAATGTAATTTTCTCCGGCCCTATGCTACCGATGTGCCTGAAATTTTGTACGTACGCTTAGAATAGTGGCCTGCACGGGAATCAAGAACAAATTTTGCATAAAGTTGCATTTGTGAAATATCATACTTTTCATGGGCATAATGCAACACTTGGGCTCGAACAATTTTAAAATATAATTTTCTCCGGCCCTATGCTACCGATGTGCCTGAAATTTTGTATGTACGCTTAGAATAGTGGCCTGCACGGGAATCAAAAATAAATTTTGCAAAAAGTTGCATTTGGGAAAATATCATACTTTTCATGGGCATAATGCAACACTTGGGCTCGAACAATTTTAAAATGTAATTTTCTCCGGCCCTATGCTACCGATGTGCCTTAAATTTTGTATGTACGCTTAGAATAGTGGCCTGCACGGGAATCAAAAGGAAATTTTGCATAAAGTTGCATTTGGGAAATATCATACTTTTCATGGGCATAATGCAACACTTGGGCTCGAACAAATTTAAAATATAATTTTCTCCGGCCCTATGCTTACCGATGTGCCTGAAATTTTGAATGTACGCTTAGAATAGTGGCCTGCACGGGAATCAAACAGAAATTTTGCAAAAAGTTGCATTTGGGCATATATCATACTTTTCATGGGCATAATGCGACACTTGGGCTCGAACAATTTCAAAATGTAATTTTCTCCGGCCCTATGCTACCGATGTGCCTGAAATTTTGTATGTACGCTTAGAATAGTGGCCTGCACGGGAATCAAGAACAAATTTTGCAAAAAGTTGCATTTGGGAATATATCATACTTTTCATGGGCATAATGCAACACTTGGGCTCGAACAATTTTAAAATGTAATTTTCTCCGGCCCTATGCTACCGATGTGCCTGAAATTTTGTACGTACGCTTAGAATAGTGGCCTGCACGGGAATCAAGAACAAATTTTGCATAAAGTTGCATTTGGGAAATATCATACTTTTCATGGGCATAATGCGACACTTGGGCTCGAACAATTTTAAAATATAATTTTCTCCGGCCCTATGCTACCGATGTGCCTTAAATTTTGTATGTACGCTTAGAATAGTGGCCTGCACGGGAATCAAAAGGAAATTTTGCAAAAAGTTGCATTTGGGAAAATATCATACTTTTCATGGGCATAATGCAACGCTTGGGCTCGAACAATTTTAAAATGTAATTTTCTCCGGCCCTATGCTACCGATGTGCCTGAAATTTTGTTTGTACGCTTAGAATAGTGGCCTGCACGGGAATCAAACAGAAATTTTGAAAAAGTTGCATTTCTGAAAATATCATACTTTTCATGGGCATAATGCAACACTTGGGCTCGAACAAATTTAAAATATAATTTTCTCCGGCCCTATGCTTACCGATGTGCCTGAAATTTTGAATGTACGCTTAGAATAGTGGCCTGCACGGGAATCAAACAGAAATTTTGCAAAAAGTTGCATTTGGGAATATATCATACTTTTCATGGGCATAATGCGACACTTGGGCTCGAACAATTTTAAAATGTAATTTTCTCCGGCCCTATGCTACCGATGTGCCTTAAATTTTGTATGTACGCTTAGAATAGTGGCCTGCACGGGAATCAAAAGGAAATTTTGCAAAAAGTTGCATTTGGGAAAATATCATACTTTTCATGGGCATAATGCAACGCTTGGGCTCGAACAATTTTAAAATGTAATTTTCTCCGGCCCTATGCTACCGATGTGCCTGAAATTTTGTTTGTACGCTTAGAATAGTGGCCTGCACGGGAATCAAACAGAAATTTTGAAAAAGTTGCATTTCTGAAAATATCATACTTTTCATGGGCATAATGCAACACTTGGGCTCGAACAGTTTTAAAATGTAATTATTTCCGGCCCTAAGCTACCGATGTGCCTGAAATTTTGTTTGTACGCTTAGAATAGTGGCCTGCACGGGAATCAAAAAGAAATTTTGCAAAAAGTTGCATTTGCGAATATATCATACTTTTCATGGGCATAATGCAACACTTGGGCTCGAACAATTTTAAAATGTAATTTTCTCCGGCCCTATGCTACCGATGTGCCTGAAATTTTGTATGTACGCTTAGAATAGTGGCCTGCACGGGAATCAAAAAGAAATTTTGCAAAAAGTTGCATTTGGGAAAATATCATACTTTTCATGGGCATAATGCGACACTTGGGCTCGAACAATTTTAAAATGTAATTTTCTCCGGCCCTATGCTACCGATGTGCCTGAAATTTTGTACGTACGCTTAGAATAGTGGCCTGCACGGGAATCAAGAACAAATTTTGCATAAAGTTGCATTTGGGAAATATCATACTTTTCATGGGCATAATGCAACACTTGGGCTCGAACAATTTTAAAATATAATTTTCTCCGGCCCTATGCTACCGATGTGCCTGAAATTTTGTATGTACGCTTAGAATAGTGGCCTGCACGGGAATCAAAAATAAATTTTGCAAAAAGTTGCATTTGGGAAAATATCATACTTTTCATGGGCATAATGCAACACTTGGGCTCGAACAATTTTAAAATGTAATTTTCTCCGGCCCTATGCTACCGATGTGCCTGAAATTTTGTACGTACGCTTAGAATAGTGGCCTGCACGGGAATCAAGAACAAATTTTGCAAAAAGTTGCATTTGGGAAAATATCATACTTTTCATGGGCATAATGCAAGGCTTGGGCTCGAACAATTTTAAAATGTAATTTTCTCCGGCCCTATGCTACCGATGTGCCTGAAATTTTGTTTGTACGCTTAGAATAGTGGCCTGCACGGGAATCAAACAGAAATTTTGAAAAAGTTGCATTTCTGAAAATATCATACTTTTCATGGGCATAATGCAACACTTGGGCTCGAACAGTTTTAAAATGTAATTTTCTCCGGCCCTATGCTACCGATGTGCCTGAAATTTTGTATGTACGCTTAGAATAGTGGCCTGCACGGGAATCAAACAGAAATTTTGCAAAAAGTTGCATTTGGGCATATATCATACTTTTCATGGGCATAATGCGACACTTGGGCTCGAACAATTTTAAAATGTAATTTTCTCCGGCCCTATGCTACCGATGTGCCTGAAATTTTGTTTGTACGCTTAGAATAGTGGCCTGCACGGGAATCAAACAGAAATTTTGAAAAAGTTGCATTTCTGAAAATATCATACTTTTCATGGGCATAATGCAACACTTGGGCTCGAACAGTTTTAAAATGTAATTATTTCCGGCCCTATGCTACCGATGTGCCTGAAATTTTGTTTGTACGCTTAGAATAGTGGCCTGCACGGGAATCAAAAAGAAATTTTGCATAAAGTTGCATTTGGGAAATATCATACTTTTCATGGGCATAATGCAACACTTGGGCTCGAACAAATTTAAAATATAATTTTCTCCGGCCCTATGCTTACCGATGTGCCTGAAATTTTGAATGTACGCTTAGAATAGTGGCCTGCACGGGAATCAAACAGAAATTTTGCAAAAAGTTGCATTTGGGCATATATCATACTTTTCATGGGCATAATGCGACACTTGGGCTCGAACAATTTTAAAATGTAATTTTCTCCGGCCCTATGCTACCGATGTGCCTGAAATTTTGTATGTACGCTTAGAATAGTGGCCTGCACGGGAATCAAGAACAAATTTTGCAAAAAGTTGCATTTGGGAATATATCATACTTTTCATGGACATCATGCAACACTTGGGCTCGAACAATTTTAAAATGTAATTTTCTCCGGCCCTATGCTACCGATGTGCCTGAAATTTTGTACGTACGCTTAGAATAGTGCCCTGCACGGGAATCAAGAACAAATTTTGCATAAAGTTGCATTTGGGAAATATCATACTTTTCATGGGCATAATGCAACGCTTGGGCTCGAACAATTTTAAAATGTAATTTTCTCCGGCCCTATGCTACCGATGTGCCTGAAATTTTGTTTGTACGCTTAGAATAGTGGCCTGCACGGGAATCAAAAAGAAATTTTGCAAAAAGTTGCATTTGGGAATATATCATACTTTTCATGGGCATAATGCGACACTTGGGCTCGAACAATTTTAAAATGTAATTTTCTCCGGCCCTATGCTACCGATGTGCCTTAAATTTTGTATGTACGCTTAGAATAGTGGCCTGCACGGGAATCAAAAGGAAATTTTGCATAAAGTTGCATTTGGGAAATATCATACTTTTCATGGGCATAATGCAACACTTGGGCTCGAACAAATTTAAAATATAATTTTCTCCGGCCCTATGCTTACCGATGTGCCTGAAATTTTGAATGTACGCTTAGAATAGTGGCCTGCACGGGAATCAAACAGAATTTTTACAAAAAGTTGCATTTGGGAATATATCATACTTTTCATGGGCATAATGCGACACTTGGGCTCGAACAATTTTAAAATGTAATTTTCTCCGGCCCTATGCTACCGATGTGCCTTAAATTTTGTATGTACGCTTAGAATAGTGGCCTGCACGGGAATCAAAAGGAAATTTTGCATAAAGTTGCATTTGGGAAATATCATACTTTTCATGGGCATAATGCAACACTTGGGCTCGAACAAATTTAAAATATAATTTTCTCCGGCCCTATGCTTACCGATGTGCCTGAAATTTTGAATGTACGCTTAGAATAGTGGCCTGCACGGAAATCAAACAGAAATTTTGCAAAAAGTTGCATTTGGGCATATATCATACTTTTCATGGGCATAATGCGACACTTGGGCTCGAACAATTTCAAAATGTAATTTTCTCCGGCCCTATGCTACCGATGTGCCTGAAATTTTGTATGTACGCTTAGAATAGTGGCCTGCACGGGAATCAAGAACAAATTTTGCAAAAAGTTGCATTTGGGAATATATCATACTTTTCATGGGCATAATGCAACACTTGGGCTCGAACAATTTTAAAATGTAATTTTCTCCGGCCCTATGCTACCGATGTGCCTGAAATTTTGTACGTACGCTTAGAATAGTGGCCTGCACGGGAATCAAGAACAAATTTTGCATAAAGTTGCATTTGTGAAATATCATACTTTTCATGGGCATAATGCAACACTTGGGCTCGAACAATTTTAAAATATAATTTTCTCCGGCCCTATGCTACCGATGTGCCTGAAATTTTGTATGTACGCTTAGAATAGTGGCCTGCACGGGAATCAAAAATAAATTTTGCAAAAAGTTGCATTTGGGAAAATATCATACTTTTCATGGGCATAATGCAACACTTGGGCTCGAACAATTTTAAAATGTAATTTTCTCCGGCCCTATGCTACCGATGTGCCTTAAATTTTGTATGTACGCTTAGAATAGTGGCCTGCACGGGAATCAAAAGGAAATTTTGCATAAAGTTGCATTTGGGAAATATCATACTTTTCATGGGCATAATGCAACACTTGGGCTCGAACAAATTTAAAATATAATTTTCTCCGGCCCTATGCTTACCGATGTGCCTGAAATTTTGAATGTACGCTTAGAATAGTGGCCTGCACGGGAATCAAACAGAAATTTTGCAAAAAGTTGCATTTGGGCATATATCATACTTTTCATGGGCATAATGCGACACTTGGGCTCGAACAATTTCAAAATGTAATTTTCTCCGGCCCTATGCTACCGATGTGCCTGAAATTTTGTATGTACGCTTAGAATAGTGGCCTGCACGGGAATCAAGAACAAATTTTGCAAAAAGTTGCATTTGGGAATATATCATACTTTTCATGGGCATAATGCAACACTTGGGCTCGAACAATTTTAAAATGTAATTTTCTCCGGCCCTATGCTACCGATGTGCCTGAAATTTTGTACGTACGCTTAGAATAGTGGCCTGCACGGGAATCAAGAACAAATTTTGCATAAAGTTGCATTTGGGAAATATCATACTTTTCATGGGCATAATGCGACACTTGGGCTCGAACAATTTTAAAATATAATTTTCTCCGGCCCTATGCTACCGATGTGCCTTAAATTTTGTATGTACGCTTAGAATAGTGGCCTGCACGGGAATCAAAAGGAAATTTTGCAAAAAGTTGCATTTGGGAAAATATCATACTTTTCATGGGCATAATGCAACGCTTGGGCTCGAACAATTTTAAAATGTAATTTTCTCCGGCCCTATGCTACCGATGTGCCTGAAATTTTGTTTGTACGCTTAGAATAGTGGCCTGCACGGGAATCAAACAGAAATTTTGAAAAAGTTGCATTTCTGAAAATATCATACTTTTCATGGGCATAATGCAACACTTGGGCTCGAACAAATTTAAAATATAATTTTCTCCGGCCCTATGCTTACCGATGTGCCTGAAATTTTGAATGTACGCTTAGAATAGTGGCCTGCACGGGAATCAAACAGAAATTTTGCAAAAAGTTGCATTTGGGAATATATCATACTTTTCATGGGCATAATGCGACACTTGGGCTCGAACAATTTTAAAATGTAATTTTCTCCGGCCCTATGCTACCGATGTGCCTGAAATTTTGTATGTACGCTTAGAATAGTGGCCTGCACGGGAATCAAAAATAAATTTTGCAAAAAGTTGCATTTGGGAAAATATCATACTTTTCATGGGCATAATGCAACACTTGGGCTCGAACAATTTTAAAATGTAATTTTCTCCGGCCCTATGCTACCGATGTGCCTTAAATTTTGTATGTACGCTTAGAATAGTGGCCTGCACGGGAATCAAAAGGAAATTTTGCATAAAGTTGCATTTGGGAAATATCATACTTTTCATGGGCATAATGCAACACTTGGGCTCGAACAAATTTAAAATATAATTTTCTCCGGCCCTATGCTTACCGATGTGCCTGAAATTTTGAATGTACGCTTAGAATAGTGGCCTGCACGGGAATCAAACAGAAATTTTGCAAAAAGTTGCATTTGGGCATATATCATACTTTTCATGGGCATAATGCGACACTTGGGCTCGAACAATTTCAAAATGTAATTTTCTCCGGCCCTATGCTACCGATGTGCCTGAAATTTTGTATGTACGCTTAGAATAGTGGCCTGCACGGGAATCAAGAACAAATTTTGCAAAAAGTTGCATTTGGGAATATATCATACTTTTCATGGGCATAATGCAACACTTGGGCTCGAACAATTTTAAAATGTAATTTTCTCCGGCCCTATGCTACCGATGTGCCTGAAATTTTGTACGTACGCTTAGAATAGTGGCCTGCACGGGAATCAAGAACAAATTTTGCATAAAGTTGCATTTGGGAAATATCATACTTTTCATGGGCATAATGCGACACTTGGGCTCGAACAATTTTAAAATATAATTTTCTCCGGCCCTATGCTACCGATGTGCCTTAAATTTTGTATGTACGCTTAGAATAGTGGCCTGCACGGGAATCAAAAGGAAATTTTGCAAAAAGTTGCATTTGGGAAAATATCATACTTTTCATGGGCATAATGCAACGCTTGGGCTCGAACAATTTTAAAATGTAATTTTCTCCGGCCCTATGCTACCGATGTGCCTGAAATTTTGTTTGTACGCTTAGAATAGTGGCCTGCACGGGAATCAAACAGAAATTTTGAAAAAGTTGCATTTCTGAAAATATCATACTTTTCATGGGCATAATGCAACACTTGGGCTCGAACAAATTTAAAATATAATTTTCTCCGGCCCTATGCTTACCGATGTGCCTGAAATTTTGAATGTACGCTTAGAATAGTGGCCTGCACGGGAATCAAACAGAAATTTTGCAAAAAGTTGCATTTGGGAATATATCATACTTTTCATGGGCATAATGCGACACTTGGGCTCGAACAATTTTAAAATGTAATTTTCTCCGGCCCTATGCTACCGATGTGCCTTAAATTTTGTATGTACGCTTAGAATAGTGGCCTGCACGGGAATCAAAAGGAAATTTTGCAAAAAGTTGCATTTGGGAAAATATCATACTTTTCATGGGCATAATGCAACGCTTGGGCTCGAACAATTTTAAAATGTAATTTTCTCCGGCCCTATGCTACCGATGTGCCTGAAATTTTGTTTGTACGCTTAGAATAGTGGCCTGCACGGGAATCAAACAGAAATTTTGAAAAAGTTGCATTTCTGAAAATATCATACTTTTCATGGGCATAATGCAACACTTGGGCTCGAACAGTTTTAAAATGTAATTATTTCCGGCCCTAAGCTACCGATGTGCCTGAAATTTTGTTTGTACGCTTAGAATAGTGGCCTGCACGGGAATCAAAAAGAAATTTTGCAAAAAGTTGCATTTGGGAATATATCATACTTTTCATGGGCATAATGCAACACTTGGGCTCGAACAATTTTAAAATGTAATTTTCTCCGGCCCTATGCTACCGATGTGCCTGAAATTTTGTATGTACGCTTAGAATAGTGGCCTGCACGGGAATCAAAAAGAAATTTTGCAAAAAGTTGCATTTGGGAAAATATCATACTTTTCATGGGCATAATGCGACACTTGGGCTCGAACAATTTTAAAATGTAATTTTCTCCGGCCCTATGCTACCGATGTGCCTGAAATTTTGTACGTACGCTTAGAATAGTGGCCTGCACGGAAATCAAGAACAAATTTTGCATAAAGTTGCATTTGGGAAATATCATACTTTTCATGGGCATAATGCAACACTTGGGCTCGAACAATTTTAAAATATAATTTTCTCCGGCCCTATGCTACCGATGTGCCTGAAATTTTGTATGTACGCTTAGAATAGTGGCCTGCACGGGAATCAAAAATAAATTTTGCAAAAAGTTGCATTTGGGAAAATATCATACTTTTCATGGGCATAATGCAACACTTGGGCTCGAACAATTTTAAAATGTAATTTTCTCCGGCCCTATGCTACCGATGTGCCTGAAATTTTGTACGTACGCTTAGAATAGTGGCCTGCACGGGAATCAAGAACAAATTTTGCAAAAAGTTGCATTTGGGAATATATCATACTTTTCATGGGCATAATGCAACGCTTGGGCTCGAACAATTTTAAAATGTAATTTTCTCCGGCCCTATGCTACCGATGTGCCTGAAATTTTGTTTGTACGCTTAGAATAGTGGCCTGCACGGGAATCAAACAGAAATTTTGCAAAAAGTTGCATTTGGGAAAATATCATACTTTTCATGGGCATAATGCAACGCTTGGGCACGAACAATTTTAAAATGTAATTTTCTCCGGCCCTATGCTACCGATGTGCCTGAAATTTTGTATGTACGCTTAGAATAGTGGCCTGCACGGGAATCAAAAAGAAATTTTGCAAAAAGTTGCATTTGGGAAAATATCATACTTTTCATGGGCATAATGCAAGGCTTGGGCTCGAACAATTTTAAAATGTAATTTTCTCCGGCCCTATGCTACCGATGTGCCTGAAATTTTGTTTGTACGCTTAGAATAGTGGCCTGCACGGGAATCAAACAGAAATTTTGAAAAAGTTGCATTTCTGAAAATATCATACTTTTCATGGGCATAATGCAACACTTGGGCTCGAACAGTTTTAAAATGTAATTATTTCCGGCCCTATGCTACCGATGTGCCTGAAATTTTGTTTGTACGCTTAGAATAGTGGCCTGCACGGGAATCAAAAAGAAATTTTGCATAAAGTTGCATTTGGGAAATATCATACTTTTCATGGGCATAATGCGACACTTGGGCTCGAACAAATTTAAAATATAATTTTCTCCGGCCCTATGCTTACCGATGTGCCTGAAATTTTGAATGTACGCTTAGAATAGTGGCCTGCACGGGAATCAAACAGAAATTTTGCAAAAAGTTGCATTTGGGAATATATCATACTTTTCATGGGCATAATGCGACACTTGGGCTCGAACAATTTTAAAATGTAATTTTCTCCGGCCCTATGCTTACCGATGTGCCTGAAATTTTGAATGTACGCTTAGAATAGTGGCCTGCACGGGAATCAAACAGAAATTTTGCAAAAAGTTGCATTTGGGAATATATCATACTTTTCATGGGCATAATGCGACACTTGGGCTCGAACAATTTTAAAATGTAATTTTCTCCGGCCCTATGCTACCGATGTGCCTTAAATTTTGTATGTACGCTTAGAATAGTGGCCTGCACGGGAATCAAAAGGAAATTTTGCAAAAAGTTGCATTTGGGAAAATATCATACTTTTCATGGGCATAATGCAACGCTTGGGCTCGAACAATTTTAAAATGTAATTTTCTCCGGCCCTATGCTACCGATGTGCCTGAAATTTTGTATGTACGCTTAGAATGGTGGCCTGCACGGGAATCAAAAAGAAATTTTGCAAAAAGTTGCATTTGGGAATATATCATACTTTTCATGGGCATAATGCGACACTTGGGCTCGAACAATTTTAAAATGTAATTTTCTCCGGCCCTATGCTACCGATGTGCCTTAAATTTTGTATGTACGCTTAGAATAGTGGCCTGCACGGGAATCAAAAGGAAATTTTGCAAAAAGTTGCATTTGGGAAAATATCATACTTTTCATGGGCATAATGCAACGCTTGGGCTCGAACAATTTTAAAATGTAATTTTCTCCGTCCCTATGCTACCGATGTGCCTGAAATTTTGTTTGTACGCTTAGAATAGTGGCCTGCACGGGAATCAAACAGAAATTTTGAAAAAGTTGCATTTCTGAAAATATCATACTTTTCATGGGCATAATGCAACACTTGGGCTCGAACAAATTTAAAATATAATTTTCTCCGGCCCTATGCTTACCGATGTGCCTGAAATTTTGAATGTACGCTTAGAATAGTGGCCTGCACGGGAATCAAACAGAAATTTTGCAAAAAGTTGCATTTGGGAATATATCATACTTTTCATGGGCATAATGCGACACTTGGGCTCGAACAATTTTAAAATGTAATTTTCTCCGGCCCTATGCTACCGATGTGCCTTAAATTTTGTATGTACGCTTAGAATAGTGGCCTGCACGGGAATCAAAAAGAAATTTTGCAAAAAGTTGCAATTGGGAAAATATCATACTTTTCATGGGCATAATGCAACGCTTGGGCTCGAACAATTTTAAAATGTAATTTTCTCCGGCCCTATGCTACCGATGTGCCTGAAATTTTGTATGTACGCTTAGAATAGTGGCCTGCACGGGAATCAATAACAAATTTTGCAAAAAGTTGCATTTGGGAAAATATCATACTTTTCATGGGCATAATGCAACGCTTGGGCTCGAACAATTTTAAAATGTAATTTTCTCCGTCCCTATGCTACCGATGTGCCTGAAATTTTGTTTGTACGCTTAGAATAGTGGCCTGCACGGGAATCAAACAGAAATTTTGAAAAAGTTGCATTTCTGAAAATATCATACTTTTCATGGGCATAATGCAACACTTGGGCTCGAACAAATTTAAAATATAATTTTCTCCGGCCCTATGCTTACCGATGTGCCTGAAATTTTGAATGTACGCTTAGAATAGTGGCCTGCACGGGAATCAAACAGAAATTTTGCAAAAAGTTGCATTTGGGAATATATCATACTTTTCATGGGCATAATGCGACACTTGGGCTCGAACAATTTTAAAATGTAATTTTCTCCGGCCCTATGCTACCGATGTGCCTTAAATTTTGTATGTACGCTTAGAATAGTGGCCTGCACGGGAATCAAAAAGAAATTTTGCAAAAAGTTGCAATTGGGAAAATATCATACTTTTCATGGGCATAATGCAACGCTTGGGCTCGAACAATTTTAAAATGTAATTTTCTCCGGCCCTATGCTACCGATGTGCCTGAAATTTTGTATGTACGCTTAGAATAGTGGCCTGCACGGGAATCAAGAACAAATTTTGCATAAAGTTGCATTTGGGAAATATCATACTTTTCATGGGCATAATGCAACACTTGGGCTCGAACAATTTTAAAATATAATTTTCTCCGGCCCTATGCTACCGATGTGCCTGAAATTTTGTATGTACGCTTAGAATAGTGGCCTGCACGGGAATCAAGAACAAATTTTGCAAAAAGTTGCATTTGGGAATATATCATACTTTTCATGGGCATAATGCAACACTTGGGCTCGAACAATTTTAAAATGTAATTTTCTCCGGCCCTATGCTACCGATGTGCCTGAAATTTTGTACGTACGCTTAGAATAGTGGCCTGCACGGGAATCAAGAACAAATTTTGCATAAAGTTGCATTTGGGAAATATCATACTTTTCATGGGCATAATGCAACACTTGGGCTCGAACAATTTTAAAATATAATTTTCTCCGGCCCTATGCTACCGATGTGCCTGAAATTTTGTATGTACGCTTAGAATAGTGGCCTGCACGGGAATCAAAAATAAATTTTGCAAAAAGTTGCATTTGGGAAAATATCATACTTTTCATGGGCATAATGCAACACTTGGGCTCGAACAATTTAAAAATGTAATTTTCTCCGGCCCTATGCTACCGATGTGCCTGAAATTTTGTATGTACGCTTAGAATAGTGGCCTGCACGGGAATCAAAAAGAAATTTTGCAAAAAGTTGCATTTGGGAATATATCATACTTTTCATGGGCATAATGCGACACTTGGGCTCGAACAATTTTAAAATGTAATTTTCTCCGGCCCTATGCTACCGATGTGCCTTAAATTTTGTATGTACGCTTAGAATAGTGGCCTGCACGGGAATCAAAAGGAAATTTTGCAAAAAGTTGCATTTGGGAAAATATCATACTTTTCATGGGCATAATGCAACGCTTGGGCTCGAACAATTTTAAAATGTAATTTTCTCCGGCCCTATGCTACCGATGTGCCTTAAATTTTGTATGTACGCTTAGAATAGTGGCCTGCACGGGAATCAAAAGGAAATTTTGCAAAAAGTTGCATTTGGGAAAATATCATACTTTTCATGGGCATAATGCAACGCTTGGGCTCGAACAATTTTAAAATGTAATTTTCTCCGGCCCTATGCTACCGATGTGCCTTAAATTTTGTATGTACGCTTAGAATAGTGGCCTGCACGGGAATCAAAAGGAAATTTTGCAAAAAGTTGCATTTGGGAAAATATCATACTTTTCATGGGCATAATGCAACGCTTGGGCTCGAACAATTTTAAAATGTAATTTTCTCCGGCCCTATGCTACCGATGTGCCTGAAATTTTGTATGTACGCTTAGAATAGTGGCCTGCACGGGAATCAAGAACAAATTTTGCATAAAGTTGCATTTGGGAAATATCATACTTTTCATGGGCATAATGCAACACTTGGGCTCGAACAATTTTAAAATATAATTTTCTCCGGCCCTATGCTACCGATGTGCCTGAAATTTTGTATGTACGCTTAGAATAGTGGCCTGCACGGGAATCAAAAATAAATTTTGCAAAAAGTTGCATTTGGGCATATATCATACTTTTCATGGGCATAATGCGACACTTGGGCTCGAACAATTTCAAAATGTAATTTTCTCCGGCCCTATGCTACCGATGTGCCTGAAATTTTGTATGTACGCTTAGAATAGTGGCCTGCACGGGAATCAATAACAAATTTTGCAAAAAGTTGCATTTGGGAATATATGATACTTTTCAAGGGCATAATGCAACACTTGGGCTCGAACAATTTTAAAATGTAATTTTCTCCGGCCCTATGCTACCGATGTGCCTAAAATTTTGTATGTACGCTTAGAATAGTGGCCTGCACGGGAATCAAAAATAAATTTTGCAAAAAGTTGCATTTGGGAAAATATCATACTTTTCATGGGCATAATGCAACACTTGGGCTCGAACAATTTTAAAATGTAATTTTCTCCGGCCCTATGCTACCGATGTGCCTGAAATTTTGTACGTACGCTTAGAATAGTGGCCTGCACGGGAATCAAGAACAAATTTTGCAAAAAGTTGCATTTGGGAATATATCATACTTTTCATGGGCATAATGCAACGCTTGGGCTCGAACAATTTTAAAATGTAATTTTCTCCGGCCCTATGCTACCGATGTGCCTGAAATTTTGTTTGTACGCTTAGAATAGTGGCCTGCACGGGAATCAAACAGAAATTTTGAAAAAGTTGCATTTCTGAAAATATCATACTTTTCATGGGCATAATGCAACACTTGGGCTCGAACAAATTTAAAATATAATTTTCTCCGGCCCTATGCTTACCGATGTGCCTGAAATTTTGAATGTACGCTTAGAATAGTGGCCTGCACGGGAATCAAACAGAAATTTTGCAAAAAGTTGCATTTGGGAATATATCATACTTTTCATGGGCATAATGCGACACTTGGGCTCGAACAATTTTAAAATGTAATTTTCTCCGGCCCTATGCTACCGATGTGCCTTAAATTTTGTATGTACGCTTAGAATAGTGGCCTGCACGGGAATCAAAAGGAAATTTTGCAAAAAGTTGCATTTGGGAAAATATCATACTTTTCATGGGCATAATGCAACGCTTGGGCTCGAACAATTTTAAAATGTAATTTTCTCCGGCCCTATGCTACCGATGTGCCTAAAATTTTGTATGTACGCTTAGAATAGTGGCCTGCACGGGAATCAAAAAGAAATTTTGCAAAAAGTTGCATTTGGGAAAATATCATACTTTTCATGGGCATAATGCAACGCTTGGGCTCGAACAATTTTAAAATGTAATTTTCTCCGGCCCTATGCTACCGATGTGCCTGAAATTTTGTATGTACGCTTAGAATGGTGGCCTGCACGGGAATCAAAAAGAAATTTTGCAAAAAGTTGCATTTGGGAATATATCATACTTTTCATGGGCATAATGCGACACTTGGGCTCGAACAATTTTAAAATGTAATTTTCTCCGGCCCTATGCTACCGATGTGCCTTAAATTTTGTATGTACGCTTAGAATAGTGGCCTGCACGGGAATCAAAAGGAAATTTTGCAAAAAGTTGCATTTGGGAAAATATCATACTTTTCATGGGCATAATGCAACGCTTGGGCTCGAACAATTTTAAAATGTAATTTTCTCCGTCCCTATGCTACCGATGTGCCTGAAATTTTGTTTGTACGCATAGAATAGTGGCCTGCACGGGAATCAAACAGAAATTTTGAAAAAGTTGCATTTCTGAAAATATCATACTTTTCATGGGCATAATGCAACACTTGGGCTCGAACAAATTTAAAATATAATTTTCTCCGGCCCTATGCTTACCGATGTGCCTGAAATTTTGAATGTACGCTTAGAATAGTGGCCTGCACGGGAATCAAACAGAAATTTTGCAAAAAGTTGCATTTGGGAATATATCATACTTTTCATGGGCATAATGCGACACTTGGGCTCGAACAATTTTAAAATGTAATTTTCTCCGGCCCTATGCTACCGATGTGCCTTAAATTTTGTATGTACGCTTAGAATAGTGGCCTGCACGGGAATCAAAAAGAAATTTTGCAAAAAGTTGCATTTGGGAAAATATCATACTTTTCATGGGCATAATGCAACGCTTGGGCTCGAACAATTTTAAAATGTAATTTTCTCCGGCCCTATGCTACCGATGTGCCTGAAATTTTGTATGTACGCTTAGAATAGTGGCCTGCACGGGAATCAAGAACAAATTTTGCATAAAGTTGCATTTGGGAAATATCATACTTTTCATGGGCATAATGCAACACTTGGGCTCGAACAATTTTAAAATATAATTTTCTCCGGCCCTATGCTACCGATGTGCCTGAAATTTTGTATGTACGCTTAGAATAGTGGCCTGCACGGGAATCAAGAACAAATTTTGCAAAAAGTTGCATTTGGGAATATATCATACTTTTCATGGGCATAATGCAACACTTGGGCTCGAACAATTTTAAAATATAATTTTCTCCGGCCCTATGCTACCGATGTGCCTGAAATTTTGTATGTACGCTTAGAATAGTGGCCTGCACGGGAATCAAAAATAAATTTTGCAAAAAGTTGCATTTGGGAAAATATCATACTTTTCATGGGCATAATGCAACACTTGGGCTCGAACAATTTTAAAATGTAATTTTCTCCGGCCCTATGCTACCGATGTGCCTGAAATTTTGTATGTACGCTTAGAATAGTGGCCTGCACGGGAATCAAAAAGAAATTTTGCAAAAAGTTGCATTTGGGAATATATCATACTTTTCATGGGCATAATGCGACACTTGGGCTCGAACAATTTTAAAATGTAATTTTCTCCGGCCCTATGCTACCGATGTGCCTTAAATTTTGTATGTACGCTTAGAATAGTGGCCTGCACGGGAATCAAAAGGAAATTTTGCAAAAAGTTGCATTTGGGAAAATATCATACTTTTCATGGGCATAATGCAACGCTTGGGCTCGAACAATTTTAAAATGTAATTTTCTCCGGCCCTATGCTACCGATGTGCCTTAAATTTTGTATGTACGCTTAGAATAGTGGCCTGCACGGGAATCAAAAGGAAATTTTGCAAAAAGTTGCATTTGGGAAAATATCATACTTTTCATGGGCATAATGCAACGCTTGGGCTCGAACAATTTTAAAATGTAATTTTCTCCGGCCCTATGCTACCGATGTGCCTTAAATTTTGTATGTACGCTTAGAATAGTGGCCTGCACGGGAATCAAAAGGAAATTTTGCAAAAAGTTGCATTTGGGAAAATATCATACTTTTCATGGGCATAATGCAACGCTTGGGCTCGAACAATTTTAAAATGTAATTTTCTCCGGCCCTATGCTACCGATGTGCCTGAAATTTTGTATGTACGCTTAGAATAGTGGCCTGCACGGGAATCAAGAACAAATTTTGCATAAAGTTGCATTTGGGAAATATCATACTTTTCATGGGCATAATGCAACACTTGGGCTCGAACAATTTTAAAATATAATTTTCTCCGGCCCTATGCTACCGATGTGCCTGAAATTTTGTATGTACGCTTAGAATAGTGGCCTGCACGGGAATCAAAAATAAATTTTGCAAAAAGTTGCATTTGGGCATATATCATACTTTTCATGGGCATAATGCGACACTTGGGCTCGAACAATTTCAAAATGTAATTTTCTCCGGCCCTATGCTACCGATGTGCCTGAAATTTTGTATGTACGCTTAGAATAGTGGCCTGCACGGGAATCAAGAACAAATTTTGCAAAAAGTTGCATTTGGGAATATATCATACTTTTCATGGGCATAATGCAACACTTGGGCTCGAACAATTTTAAAATGTAATTTTCTCCGGCCCTATGCTACCGATGTGCCTAAAATTTTGTATGTACGCTTAGAATAGTGGCCTGCACGGGAATCAAAAGGAAATTTTGCAAAAAGTTGCATTTGGGAAAATATCATACTTTTCATGGGCATAATGCAACGCTTGGGCTCGAACAATTTTAAAATGTAATTTTCTCCGGCCCTATGCTACCGATGTGCCTGAAATTTTGTTTGTACGCTTAGAATAGTGGCCTGCACGGGAATCAAACAGAAATTTTGAAAAAGTTGCATTTCTGAAAATATCATACTTTTCATGGGCATAATGCAACACTTGGGCTCGAACAAATTTAAAATATAATTTTCTCCGGCCCTATGCTTACCGATGTGCCTGAAATTTTGAATGTACGCTTAGAATAGTGGCCTGCACGGGAATCAAACAGAAATTTTGCAAAAAGTTGCATTTGGGAATATATCATACTTTTCATGGGCATAATGCGACACTTGGGCTCGAACAATTTTAAAATGTAATTTTCTCCGGCCCTATGCTACCGATGTGCCTGAAATTTTGTTTGTACGCTTAGAATAGTGGCCTGCACGGGAATCAAACAGAAATTTTGAAAAAGTTGCATTTCTGAAAATATCATACTTTTCATGGGCATAATGCAACACTTGGGCTCGAACAGTTTTAAAATGTAATTATTTCCGGCCCTAAGCTACCGATGTGCCTGAAATTTTGTTTGTACGCTTAGAATAGTGGCCTGCACGGGAATCAAAAAGAAATTTTGCAAAAAGTTGCATTTGGGAATATATCATACTTTTCATGGGCATAATGCAACACTTGGGCTCGAACAATTTTAAAATGTAATTTTCTCCGGCCCTATGCTACCGATGTGCCTGAAATTTTGTATGTACGCTTAGAATAGTGGCCTGCACGGGAATCAAAAGGAAATTTTGCAAAAAGTTGCATTTGGGAAAATATCATACTTTTCATGGGCATAGTGCAACGCTTGGGCTCGAACAATTTTAAAATGTAATTTTCTCCGGCCCTATGCTACCGATGTGCCTTAAATTTTGTATGTACGCTTAGAATAGTGGCCTGCACGGGAATCAAAAGGAAATTTTGCAAAAAGTTGCATTTGGGAAAATATCATACTTTTCATGGGCATAATGCAACGCTTGGGCTCGAACAATTTTAAAATGTAATTTTCTCCGTCCCTATGCTACCGATGTGCCTGAAATTTTGTTTGTACGCTTAGAATAGTGGCCTGCACGGGAATCAAACAGAAATTTTGAAAAAGTTGCATTTCTGAAAATATCATACTTTTCATGGGCATAATGCAACACTTGGGCTCGAACAAATTTAAAATATAATTTTCTCCGGCCCTATGCTTACCGATGTGCCTGAAATTTTGAATGTACGCTTAGAATAGTGGCCTGCACGGGAATCAAACAGAAATTTTGCAAAAAGTTGCATTTGGGAATATATCATACTTTTCATGGGCATAATGCGACACTTGGGCTCGAACAATTTTAAAATGTAATTTTCTCCGGCCCTATGCTACCGATGTGCCTTAAATTTTGTATGTACGCTTAGAATAGTGGCCTGCACGGGAATCAAAAAGAAATTTTGCAAAAAGTTGCATTTGGGAAAATATCATACTTTTCATGGGCATAATGCAACGCTTGGGCTCGAACAATTTTAAAATGTAATTTTCTCCGGCCCTATGCTACCGATGTGCCTGAAATTTTGTATGTACGCTTAGAATAGTGGCCTGCACGGGAATCAAGAACAAATTTTGCATAAAGTTGCATTTGGGAAATATCATACTTTTCATGGGCATAATGCAACACTTGGGCTCGAACAATTTTAAAATATAATTTTCTCCGGCCCTATGCTACCGATGTGCCTGAAATTTTGTATGTACGCTTAGAATAGTGGCCTGCACGGGAATCAAGAACAAATTTTGCAAAAAGTTGCATTTGGGAATATATCATACTTTTCATGGGCATAATGCAACACTTGGGCTCGAACAATTTTAAAATGTAATTTTCTCCGGCCCTATGCTACCGATGTGCCTGAAATTTTGTACGTACGCTTAGAATAGTGGCCTGCACGGGAATCAAGAACAAATTTTGCATAAAGTTGCATTTGGGAAATATCATACTTTTCATGGGCATAATGCAACACTTGGGCTCGAACAATTTTAAAATATAATTTTCTCCGGCCCTATGCTACCGATGTGCCTGAAATTTTGTATGTACGCTTAGAATAGTGGCCTGCACGGGAATCAAAAATAAATTTTGCAAAAAGTTGCATTTGGGAAAATATCATACTTTTCATGGGCATAATGCAACACTTGGGCTCGAACAATTTTAAAATGTAATTTTCTCCGGCCCTATGCTACCGATGTGCCTGAAATTTTGTATGTACGCTTAGAATAGTGGCCTGCACGGGAATCAAAAAGAAATTTTGCAAAAAGTTGCATTTGGGAATATATCATACTTTTCATGGGCATAATGCGACACTTGGGCTCGAACAATTTTAAAATGTAATTTTCTCCGGCCCTATGCTACCGATGTGCCTTAAATTTTGTATGTACGCTTAGAATAGTGGCCTGCACGGGAATCAAAAGGAAATTTTGCAAAAAGTTGCATTTGGGAAAATATCATACTTTTCATGGGCATAATGCAACGCTTGGGCTCGAACAATTTTAAAATGTAATTTTCTCCGGCCCTATGCTACCGATGTGCCTTAAATTTTGTATGTACGCTTAGAATAGTGGCCTGCACGGGAATCAAAAGGAAATTTTGCAAAAAGTTGCATTTGGGAAAATATCATACTTTTCATGGGCATAATGCAACGCTTGGGCTCGAACAATTTTAAAATGTAATTTTCTCCGGCCCTATGCTACCGATGTGCCTTAAATTTTGTATGTACGCTTAGAATAGTGGCCTGCACGGGAATCAAAAGGAAATTTTGCAAAAAGTTGCATTTGGGAAAATATCATACTTTTCATGGGCATAATGCAACGCTTGGGCTCGAACAATTTTAAAATGTAATTTTCTCCGGCCCTATGCTACCGATGTGCCTGAAATTTTGTATGTACGCTTAGAATAGTGGCCTGCACGGGAATCAAGAACAAATTTTGCATAAAGTTGCATTTGGGAAATATCATACTTTTCATGGGCATAATGCAACACTTGGGCTCGAACAATTTTAAAATATAATTTTCTCCGGCCCTATGCTACCGATGTGCCTGAAATTTTGTATGTACGCTTAGAATAGTGGCCTGCACGGGAATCAAAAATAAATTTTGCAAAAAGTTGCATTTGGGCATATATCATACTTTTCATGGGCATAATGCGACACTTGGGCTCGAACAATTTCAAAATGTAATTTTCTCCGGCCCTATGCTACCGATGTGCCTGAAATTTTGTATGTACGCTTAGAATAGTGGCCTGCACGGGAATCAAAAATAAATTTTGCAAAAAGTTGCATTTGGGAAAATATCATACTTTTCATGGGCATAATGCAACACTTGGGCTCGAACAATTTTAAAATGTAATTTTCTCCGGCCCTATGCTACCGATGTGCCTGAAATTTTGTATGTACGCTTAGAATAGTGGCCTGCACGGGAATCAAAAAGAAATTTTGCAAAAAGTTGCATTTGGGAATATATCATACTTTTCATGGGCATAATGCGACACTTGGGCTCGAACAATTTTAAAATGTAATTTTCTCCGGCCCTATGCTACCGATGTGCCTTAAATTTTGTATGTACGCTTAGAATAGTGGCCTGCACGGGAATCAAAAGGAAATTTTGCAAAAAGTTGCATTTGGGAAAATATCATACTTTTCATGGGCATAATGCAATGCTTGGGCTCGAACAATTTTAAAATGTAATTTTCTCCGGCCCTATGCTTACCGATGTGCCTGAAATTTTGAATGTACGCTTAGAATAGTGGCCTGCACGGGAATCAAACAGAAATTTTGCAAAAAGTTGCATTTGGGAATATATCATACTTTTCATGGGCATAATGCGACACTTGGGCTCGAACAATTTTAAAATGTAATTTTCTCCGGCCCTATGCTACCGATGTGCCTTAAATTTTGTATGTACGCTTAGAATAGTGGCCTGCACGGGAATCAAAAGGAAATTTTGCAAAAAGTTGCATTTGGGAAAATATCATACTTTTCATGGGCATAATGCAACGCTTGGGCTCGAACAATTTTAAAATGTAATTTTCTCCGGCCCTATGCTACCGATGTGCCTTAAATTTTGTATGTACGCTTAGAATAGTGGCCTGCACGGGAATCAAAAGGAAATTTTGCAAAAAGTTGCATTTGGGAAAATATCATACTTTTCATGGGCATAATGCAACGCTTGGGCTCGAACAATTTTAAAATGTAATTTTCTCCGGCCCTATGCTACCGATGTGCCTTAAATTTTGTATGTACGCTTAGAATAGTGGCCTGCACGGGAATCAAAAGGAAATTTTGCAAAAAGTTGCATTTGGGAAAATATCATACTTTTCATGGGCATAATGCAACGCTTGGGCTCGAACAATTTTAAAATGTAATTTTCTCCGGCCCTATGCTACCGATGTGCCTGAAATTTTGTTTGTACGCTTAGAATAGTGGCCTGCACGGGAATCAAACAGAAATTTTGAAAAAGTTGCATTTCTGAAAATATCATACTTTTCATGGGCATAATGCAACACTTGGGCTCGAACAGTTTTAAAATGTAATTATTTCCGGCCCTAAGCTACCGATGTGCCTGAAATTTTGTTTGTACGCTTAGAATAGTGGCCTGCACGGGAATCAAAAAGAAATTTTGCAAAAAGTTGCATTTGGGAATATATCATACTTTTCATGGGCATAATGCAACACTTGGGCTCGAACAATTTTAAAATGTAATTTTCTCCGGCCCTATGCTACCGATGTGCCTGAAATTTTGTATGTACGCTTAGAATAGTGGCCTGCACGGGAATCAAAAGGAAATTTTGCAAAAAGTTGCATTTGGGAAAATATCATACTTTTCATGGGCATAGTGCAACGCTTGGGCTCGAACAATTTTAAAATGTAATTTTCTCCGGCCCTATGCTACCGATGTGCCTTAAATTTTGTATGTACGCTTAGAATAGTGGCCTGCACGGGAATCAAAAGGAAATTTTGCAAAAAGTTGCATTTGGGAAAATATCATACTTTTCATGGGCATAATGCAACGCTTGGGCTCGAACAATTTTAAAATGTAATTTTCTCCGGCCCTATGCTACCGATGTGCCTTAAATTTTGTATGTACGCTTAGAATAGTGGCCTGCACGGGAATCAAAAGGAAATTTTGCAAAAAGTTGCATTTGGGAAAATATCATACTTTTCATGGGCATAATGCAACGCTTGGGCTCGAACAATTTTAAAATGTAATTTTCTCCGGCCCTATGCTACCGATGTGCCTGAAATTTTGTATGTACGCTTAGAATAGTGGCCTGCACGGGAATCAAGAACAAATTTTGCATAAAGTTGCATTTGGGAAATATCATACTTTTCATGGGCATAATGCAACACTTGGGCTCGAACAATTTTAAAATATAATTTTCTCCGGCCCTATGCTACCGATGTGCCTGAAATTTTGTATGTACGCTTAGAATAGTGGCCTGCACGGGAATCAAAAATAAATTTTGCAAAAAGTTGCATTTGGGCATATATCATACTTTTCATGGGCATAATGCGACACTTGGGCTCGAACAATTTCAAAATGTAATTTTCTCCGGCCCTATGCTACCGATGTGCCTGAAATTTTGTTTGTACGCTTAGAATAGTGGCCTGCACGGGAATCAAACAGAAATTTTGAAAAAGTTGCATTTCTGAAAATATCATACTTTTCATGGGCATAATGCAACACTTGGGCTCGAACAGTTTTAAAATGTAATTTTCTCCGGCCCTATGCTACCGATGTGCCTTAAATTTTGTATGTACGCTTAGAATAGTGGCCTGCACGGGAATCAAAAGGAAATTTTGCAAAAAGTTGCATTTGGGAAAATATCATACTTTTCATGGGCATAATGCAACGCTTGGGCTCGAACAATTTTAAAATGTAATTTTCTCCGGCCCTATGCTACCGATGTGCCTTAAATTTTGTATGTACGCTTAGAATAGTGGCCTGCACGGGAATCAAAAGGAAATTTTGCAAAAAGTTGCATTTGGGAAAATATCATACTTTTCATGGGCATAATGCAACGCTTGGGCTCGAACAATTTTAAAATGTAATTTTCTCCGGCCCTATGCTACCGATGTGCCTGAAATTTTGTTTGTACGCTTAGAATAGTGGCCTGCACGGGAATCAAACAGAAATTTTGAAAAAGTTGCATTTCTGAAAATATCATACTTTTCATGGGCATAATGCAACACTTGGGCTCGAACAGTTTTAAAATGTAATTATTTCCGGCCCTAAGCTACCGATGTGCCTGAAATTTTGTTTGTACGCTTAGAATAGTGGCCTGCACGGGAATCAAAAAGAAATTTTGCAAAAAGTTGCATTTGGGAATATATCATACTTTTCATGGGCATAATGCAACACTTGGGCTCGAACAATTTTAAAATGTAATTTTCTCCGGCCCTATGCTACCGATGTGCCTGAAATTTTGTATGTACGCTTAGAATAGTGGCCTGCACGGGAATCAAAAGGAAATTTTGCAAAAAGTTGCATTTGGGAAAATATCATACTTTTCATGGGCATAGTGCAACGCTTGGGCTCGAACAATTTTAAAATGTAATTTTCTCCGGCCCTATGCTACCGATGTGCCTTAAATTTTGTATGTACGCTTAGAATAGTGGCCTGCACGGGAATCAAAAGGAAATTTTGCAAAAAGTTGCATTTGGGAAAATATCATACTTTTCATGGGCATAATGCAACGCTTGGGCTCGAACAATTTTAAAATGTAATTTTCTCCGGCCCTATGCTACCGATGTGCCTTAAATTTTGTATGTACGCTTAGAATAGTGGCCTGCACGGGAATCAAAAGGAAATTTTGCAAAAAGTTGCATTTGGGAAAATATCATACTTTTCATGGGCATAATGCAACGCTTGGGCTCGAACAATTTTAAAATGTAATTTTCTCCGGCCCTATGCTACCGATGTGCCTGAAATTTTGTATGTACGCTTAGAATAGTGGCCTGCACGGGAATCAAGAACAAATTTTGCATAAAGTTGCATTTGGGAAATATCATACTTTTCATGGGCATAATGCAACACTTGGGCTCGAACAATTTTAAAATATAATTTTCTCCGGCCCTATGCTACCGATGTGCCTGAAATTTTGTATGTACGCTTAGAATAGTGGCCTGCACGGGAATCAAAAATAAATTTTGCAAAAAGTTGCATTTGGGCATATATCATACTTTTCATGGGCATAATGCGACACTTGGGCTCGAACAATTTCAAAATGTAATTTTCTCCGGCCCTATGCTACCGATGTGCCTGAAATTTTGTATGTACGCTTAGAATAATGGCCTGCACGGGAATCAAGAACAAATTTTGCAAAAAGTTGCATTTGGGAATATATCATACTTTTCATGGGCATAATGCAACACTTGGGCTCGAACAATTTTAAAATATAATTTTCTCCGGCCCTATGCTACCGATGTGCCTAAAATTTTGTATGTACGCTTAGAATAGTGGCCTGCACGGGAATCAAAAATAAATTTTGCAAAAAGTTGCATTTGGGAAAATATCATACTTTTCATGGGCATAATGCAACACTTGGGCTCGAACAATTTTAAAATGTAATTTTCTCCGGCCCTATGCTTACCGATGTGCCTGAAATTTTGAATGTACGCTTAGAATAGTGGCCTGCACGGGAATCAAACAGAAATTTTGCAAAAAGTTGCATTTGGGAATATATCATACTTTTCATGGGCATAATGCGACACTTGGGCTCGAACAATTTTAAAATGTAATTTTCTCCGGCCCTATGCTACCGATGTGCCTTAAATTTTGTATGTACGCTTAGAATAGTGGCCTGCACGGGAATCAAAAGGAAATTTTGCAAAAAGTTGCATTTGGGAAAATATCATACTTTTCATGGGCATAATGCAACGCTTGGGCTCGAACAATTTTAAAATGTAATTTTCTCCGGCCCTATGCTACCGATGTGCCTGAAATTTTGTTTGTACGCTTAGAATAGTGGCCTGCACGGGAATCAAACAGAAATTTTGAAAAAGTTGCATTTCTGAAAATATCATACTTTTCATGGGCATAATGCAACACTTGGGCTCGAACAGTTTTAAAATGTAATTATTTCCGGCCCTAAGCTACCGATGTGCCTGAAATTTTGTTTGTACGCTTAGAATAGTGGCCTGCACGGGAATCAAAAAGAAATTTTGCAAAAAGTTGCATTTGGGAATATATCATACTTTTCATGGGCATAATGCAACACTTGGGCTCGAACAATTTTAAAATGTAATTTTCTCCGGCCCTATGCTACCGATGTGCCTGAAATTTTGTATGTACGCTTAGAATAGTGGCCTGCACGGGAATCAAAAATAAATTTTGCAAAAAGTTGCATTTGGGAATATATCATACTTTTCATGGGCATAATGCGACACTTGGGCTCGAACAATTTTAAAATGTAATTTTCTCCGGCCCTATGCTACCGATGTGCCTTAAATTTTGTATGTACGCTTAGAATAGTGGCCTGCACGGGAATCAAAAAGAAATTTTGCAAAAAGTTGCATTTGGGAAAATATCATACTTTTCATGGGCATAATGCAACGCTTGGGCTCGAACAATTTTAAAATGTAATTTTCTCCGGCCCTATGCTACCGATGTGCCTGAAATTTTGTTTGTACGCTTAGAATAGTGGCCTGCACGGGAATCAAACAGAAATTTTGAAAAAGTTGCATTTCTGAAAAAATCATACTTTTCATGGGCATAATGCAACACTTGGGCTCGAACAGTTTTAAAATGTAATTATTTCCGGCCCTATGCTACCGATGTGCCTGAAATTTTGTATGTACGCTTAGAATAGTGGCCTGCACGGGAATCAAACAGAAATTTTGAAAAAGTTGCATTTCTGAAAATATCATACTTTTCATGGGCATAATGCAACACTTGGGCTCGAACAAATTTAAAATATAATTTTCTCCGGCCCTATGCTTACCGATGTGCCTGAAATTTTGAATGTACGCTTAGAATAGTGGCCTGCACGGGAATCAAACAGAAATTTTGCAAAAAGTTGCATTTGGGAATATATCATACTTTTCATGGGCATAATGCGACACTTGGGCTCGAACAATTTTAAAATGTAATTTTCTCCGGCCCTATGCTACCGATGTGCCTTAAATTTTGTATGTACGCTTAGAATAGTGGCCTGCACGGGAATCAAAAAGAAATTTTGCAAAAAGTTGCATTTGGGAAAATATCATACTTTTCATGGGCATAATGCAACGCTTGGGCTCGAACAATTTTAAAATGTAATTTTCTCCGGCCCTATGCTACCGATGTGCCTGAAATTTTGTATGTACGCTTAGAATAGTGGCCTGCACGGGAATCAAGAACAAATTTTGCATAAAGTTGCATTTGGGAAATATCATACTTTTCATGGGCATAATGCAACACTTGGGCTCGAACAATTTTAAAATATAATTTTCTCCGGCCCTATGCTACCGATGTGCCTGAAATTTTGTATGTACGCTTAGAATAGTGGCCTGCACGGGAATCAAGAACAAATTTTGCAAAAAGTTGCATTTGGGAATATATCATACTTTTCATGGGCATAATGCAACACTTGGGCTCGAACAATTTTAAAATGTAATTTTCTCCGGCCCTATGCTACCGATGTGCCTTAAATTTTGTATGTACGCTTAGAATAGTGGCCTGCACGGGAATCAAAAGGAAATTTTGCAAAAAGTTGCATTTGGGAAAATATCATACTTTTCATGGGCATAATGCAACGCTTGGGCTCGAACAATTTTAAAATGTAATTTTCTCCGGCCCTATGCTACCGATGTGCCTTAAATTTTGTATGTACGCTTAGAATAGTGGCCTGCACGGGAATCAAACAGAAATTTTGCAAAAAGTTGCATTTGGGAAAATATCATACTTTTCATGGGCATAATGCAACGCTTGGGCTCGAACAATTTTAAAATGTAATTTTCTCCGGCCCTATGCTACCGATGTGCCTGAAATTTTGTTTGTACGCTTAGAATAGTGGCCTGCACGGGAATCAAACAGAAATTTTGAAAAAGTTGCATTTCTGAAAATATCATACTTTTCATGGGCATAATGCAACACTTGGGCTCGAACAAATTTAAAATATAATTTTCTCCGGCCCTATGCTTACCGATGTGCCTGAAATTTTGAATGTACGCTTAGAATAGTGGCCTGCACGGGAATCAAACAGAAATTTTGCAAAAAGTTGCATTTGGGAAAATATCATACTTTTCATGGGCATAATGCGACACTTGGGCTCGAACAATTTTAAAATGTAATTTTCTCCGGCCCTATGCTACCGATGTGCCTTAAATTTTGTATGTACGCTTAGAATAGTGGCCTGCACGGGAATCAAACAGAAATTTTGCAAAAAGTTGCATTTGGGAAAATATCATACTTTTCATGGGCATAATGCAACACTTGGGCTCGAACAGTTTTAAAATGTAATTATTTCCGGCCCTATGCTACCGATGTGCCTGAAATTTTGTTTGTACGCTTAGAATAAAGGCCTGCACGGGAATCAAAAAGAAATTTTGCATAAAGTTGCATTTGGGAAATATCATACTTTTCATGGGCATAATGCAACACTTGGGCTCGAACAATTTTAAAATATAATTTTCTCCGGCCCTATGCTACCGATGTGCCTGAAATTTTGTATGTACGCTTAGAATAGTGGCCTGCACGGGAATCAAAAATAAATTTTGCAAAAAGTTGCATTTGGGCATATATCATACTTTTCATGGGCATAATGCGACACTTGGGCTCGAACAATTTCAAAATGTAATTTTCTCCGGCCCTATGCTACCGATGTGCCTGAAATTTTGTATGTACGCTTAGAATAGTGGCCTGCACGGGAATCAAGAACAAATTTTGCAAAAAGTTGCATTTGGGAATATATCATACTTTTCATGGGCATAATGCAACACTTGGGCTCGAACAATTTTAAAATGTAATTTTCTCCGGCCCTATGCTACCGATGTGCCTAAAATTTTGTATGTACGCTTAGAATAGTGGCCTGCACGGGAATCAAAAATAAATTTTGCAAAAAGTTGCATTTGGGAAAATATCATACTTTTCATGGGCATAATGCAACACTTGGGCTCGAACAATTTTAAAATGTAATTTTCTCCGGCCCTATGCTACCGATGTGCCTGAAATTTTGTATGTACGCTTAGAATAGTGGCCTGCACGGGAATCAAAAAGAAATTTTGCAAAAAGTTGCATTTGGGAATATATCATACTTTTCATGGGCATAATGCGACACTTGGGCTCGAACAATTTTAAAATGTAATTTTCTCCGGCCCTATGCTACCGATGTGCCTTAAATTTTGTATGTACGCTTAGAATAGTGGCCTGCACGGGAATCAAAAGGAAATTTTGCAAAAAGTTGCATTTGGGAAAATATCATACTTTTCATGGGCATAATGCAATGCTTGGGCTCGAACAATTTTAAAATGTAATTTTCTCCGGCCCTATGCTACCGATGTGCCTGAAATTTTGTTTGTACGCTTAGAATAGTGGCCTGCACGGGAATCAAACAGAAATTTTGAAAAAGTTGCATTTCTGAAAATATCATACTTTTCATGGGCATAATGCAACACTTGGGCTCGAACAAATTTAAAATATAATTTTCTCCGGCCCTATGCTTACCGATGTGCCTGAAATTTTGAATGAACGCTTAGAATAGTGGCCTGCACGGGAATCAAACAGAAATTTTGCAAAAAGTTGCATTTGGGAATATATCATACTTTTCATGGGCATAATGCGACACTTGGGCTCGAACAATTTTAAAATGTAATTTTCTCCGGCCCTATGCTACCGATGTGCCTTAAATTTTGTATGTACGCTTAGAATAGTGGCCTGCACGGGAATCAAAAGGAAATTTTGCAAAAAGTTGCATTTGGGAAAATATCATACTTTTCATGGGCATAATGCAACGCTTGGGCTCGAACAATTTTAAAATGTAATTTTCTCCGGCCCTATGCTACCGATGTGCCTTAAATTTTGTATGTACGCTTAGAATAGTGGCCTGCACGGGAATCAAAAGGAAATTTTGCAAAAAGTTGCATTTGGGAAAATATCATACTTTTCATGGGCATAATGCAACGCTTGGGCTCGAACAATTTTAAAATGTAATTTTCTCCGGCCCTATGCTACCGAAGTGCCTTAAATTTTGTATGTACGCTTAGAATAGTGGCCTGCACGGGAATCAAAAGGAAATTTTGCAAAAAGTTGCATTTGGGAAAATATCATACTTTTCATGGGCATAATGCAACGCTTGGGCTCGAACAATTTTAAAATGTAATTTTCTCCGGCCCTATGCTACCGATGTGCCTGAAATTTTGTTTGTACGCTTAGAATAGTGGCCTGCACGGGAATCAAACAGAAATTTTGAAAAAGTTGCATTTCTGAAAATATCATACTTTTCATGGGCATAATGCAACACTTGGGCTCGAACAGTTTTAAAATGTAATTATTTCCGGCCCTAAGCTACCGATGTGCCTGAAATTTTGTTTGTACGCTTAGAATAGTGGCCTGCACGGGAATCAAAAAGAAATTTTGCAAAAAGTTGCATTTGGGAATATATCATACTTTTCATGGGCATAATGCAACACTTGGGCTCGAACAATTTTAAAATGTAATTTTCTCCGGCCCTATGCTACCGATGTGCCTGAAATTTTGTATGTACGCTTAGAATAGTGGCCTGCACGGGAATCAAAAGGAAATTTTGCAAAAAGTTGCATTTGGGAAAATATCATACTTTTCATGGGCATAGTGCAACGCTTGGGCTCGAACAATTTTAAAATGTAATTTTCTCCGGCCCTATGCTACCGATGTGCCTTAAATTTTGTATGTACGCTTAGAATAGTGGCCTGCACGGGAATCAAAAGGAAATTTTGCAAAAAGTTGCATTTGGGAAAATATCATACTTTTCATGGGCATAATGCAACGCTTGGGCTCGAACAATTTTAAAATGTAATTTTCTCCGGCCCTATGCTACCGATGTGCCTTAAATTTTGTATGTACGCTTAGAATAGTGGCCTGCACGGGAATCAAAAGGAAATTTTGCAAAAAGTTGCATTTGGGAAAATATCATACTTTTCATGGGCATAATGCAACGCTTGGGCTCGAACAATTTTAAAATGTAATTTTCTCCGGCCCTATGCTACCGATGTGCCTGAAATTTTGTATGTACGCTTAGAATAGTGGCCTGCACGGGAATCAAGAACAAATTTTGCATAAAGTTGCATTTGGGAAATATCATACTTTTCATGGGCATAATGCAACACTTGGGCTCGAACAATTTTAAAATATAATTTTCTCCGGCCCTATGCTACCGATGTGCCTGAAATTTTGTATGTACGCTTAGAATAGTGGCCTGCACGGGAATCAAAAATAAATTTTGCAAAAAGTTGCATTTGGGCATATATCATACTTTTCATGGGCATAATGCGACACTTGGGCTCGAACAATTTCAAAATGTAATTTTCTCCGGCCCTATGCTACCGATGTGCCTGAAATTTTGTTTGTACGCTTAGAATAGTGGCCTGCACGGGAATCAAACAGAAATTTTGAAAAAGTTGCATTTCTGAAAATATCATACTTTTCATGGGCATAATGCAACACTTGGGCTCGAACAGTTTTAAAATGTAATTTTCTCCGGCCCTATGCTACCGATGTGCCTTAAATTTTGTATGTACGCTTAGAATAGTGGCCTGCACGGGAATCAAAAGGAAATTTTGCAAAAAGTTGCATTTGGGAAAATATCATACTTTTCATGGGCATAATGCAACGCTTGGGCTCGAACAATTTTAAAATGTAATTTTCTCCGGCCCTATGCTACCGATGTGCCTTAAATTTTGTATGTACGCTTAGAATAGTGGCCTGCACGGGAATCAAAAGGAAATTTTGCAAAAAGTTGCATTTGGGAAAATATCATACTTTTCATGGGCATAATGCAACGCTTGGGCTCGAACAATTTTAAAATGTAATTTTCTCCGGCCCTATGCTACCGATGTGCCTGAAATTTTGTTTGTACGCTTAGAATAGTGGCCTGCACGGGAATCAAACAGAAATTTTGAAAAAGTTGCATTTCTGAAAATATCATACTTTTCATGGGCATAATGCAACACTTGGGCTCGAACAGTTTTAAAATGTAATTATTTCCGGCCCTAAGCTACCGACGTGCCTGAAATTTTGTTTGTACGCTTAGAATAGTGGCCTGCACGGGAATCAAAAAGAAATTTTGCAAAAAGTTGCATTTGGGAATATATCATACTTTTCATGGGCATAATGCAACACTTGGGCTCGAACAATTTTAAAATGTAATTTTCTCCGGCCCTATGCTACCGATGTGCCTGAAATTTTGTATGTACGCTTAGAATAGTGGCCTGCACGGGAATCAAAAGGAAATTTTGCAAAAAGTTGCATTTGGGAAAATATCATACTTTTCATGGGCATAGTGCAACGCTTGGGCTCGAACAATTTTAAAATGTAATTTTCTCCGGCCCTATGCTACCGATGTGCCTTAAATTTTGTATGTACGCTTAGAATAGTGGCCTGCACGGGAATCAAAAGGAAATTTTGCAAAAAGTTGCATTTGGGAAAATATCATACTTTTCATGGGCATAATGCAACGCTTGGGCTCGAACAATTTTAAAATGTAATTTTCTCCGGCCCTATGCTACCGATGTGCCTTAAATTTTGTATGTACGCTTAGAATAGTGGCCTGCACGGGAATCAAAAGGAAATTTTGCAAAAAGTTGCATTTGGGAAAATATCATACTTTTCATGGGCATAATGCAACGCTTGGGCTCGAACAATTTTAAAATGTAATTTTCTCCGGCCCTATGCTACCGATGTGCCTGAAATTTTGTATGTACGCTTAGAATAGTGGCCTGCACGGGAATCAAGAACAAATTTTGCATAAAGTTGCATTTGGGAAATATCATACTTTTCATGGGCATAATGCAACACTTGGGCTCGAACAATTTTAAAATATAATTTTCTCCGGCCCTATGCTACCGATGTGCCTGAAATTTTGTATGTACGCTTAGAATAGTGGCCTGCACGGGAATCAAAAATAAATTTTGCAAAAAGTTGCATTTGGGCATATATCATACTTTTCATGGGCATAATGCGACACTTGGGCTCGAACAATTTCAAAATGTAATTTTCTCCGGCCCTATGCTACCGATGTGCCTGAAATTTTGTATGTACGCTTAGAATAGTGGCCTGCACGGGAATCAAGAACAAATTTTGCAAAAAGTTGCATTTGGGAATATATCATACTTTTCATGGGCATAATGCAACACTTGGGCTCGAACAATTTTAAAATATAATTTTCTCCGGCCCTATGCTACCGATGTGCCTAAAATTTTGTATGTACGCTTAGAATAGTGGCCTGCACGGGAATCAAAAATAAATTTTGCAAAAAGTTGCATTTGGGAAAATATCATACTTTTCATGGGCATAATGCAACACTTGGGCTCGAACAATTTTAAAATGTAATTTTCTCCGGCCCTATGCTTACCGATGTGCCTGAAATTTTGAATGTACGCTTAGAATAGTGGCCTGCACGGGAATCAAACAGAAATTTTGCAAAAAGTTGCATTTGGGAATATATCATACTTTTCATGGGCATAATGCGACACTTGGGCTCGAACAATTTTAAAATGTAATTTTCTCCGGCCCTATGCTACCGATGTGCCTTAAATTTTGTATGTACGCTTAGAATAGTGGCCTGCACGGGAATCAAAAGGAAATTTTGCAAAAAGTTGCATTTGGGAAAATATCATACTTTTCATGGGCATAATGCAACGCTTGGGCTCGAACAATTTTAAAATGTAATTTTCTCCGGCCCTATGCTACCGATGTGCCTGAAATTTTGTTTGTACGCTTAGAATAGTGGCCTGCACGGGAATCAAACAGAAATTTTGAAAAAGTTGCATTTCTGAAAATATCATACTTTTCATGGGCATAATGCAACACTTGGGCTCGAACAGTTTTAAAATGTAATTATTTCCGGCCCTAAGCTACCGATGTGCCTAAAATTTTGTTTGTACGCTTAGAATAGTGGCCTGCACGGGAATCAAAAAGAAATTTTGCAAAAAGTTGCATTTGGGAATATATCATACTTTTCATGGGCATAATGCAACACTTGGGCTCGAACAATTTTAAAATGTAATTTTCTCCGGCCCTATGCTACCGATGTGCCTGAAATTTTGTATGTACGCTTAGAATAGTGGCCTGCACGGGAATCAAAAATAAATTTTGCAAAAAGTTGCATTTGGGAATATATCATACTTTTCATGGGCATAATGCGACACTTGGGCTCGAACAATTTTAAAATGTAATTTTCTCCGGCCCTATGCTACCGATGTGCCTTAAATTTTGTATGTACGCTTAGAATAGTGGCCTGCACGGGAATCAAAAAGAAATTTTGCAAAAAGTTGCATTTGGGAAAATATCATACTTTTCATGGGCATAATGCAACGCTTGGGCTCGAACAATTTTAAAATGTAATTTTCTCCGGCCCTATGCTACCGATGTGCCTGAAATTTTGTTTGTACGCTTAGAATAGTGGCCTGCACGGGAATCAAACAGAAATTTTGAAAAAGTTGCATTTCTGAAAAAATCATACTTTTCATGGGCATAATGCAACACTTGGGCTCGAACAGTTTTAAAATGTAATTATTTCCGGCCCTATGCTACCGATGTGCCTGAAATTTTGTATGTACGCTTAGAATAGTGGCCTGCACCGGAATCAAACAGAAATTTTGAAAAAGTTGCATTTCTGAAAATATCATACTTTTCATGGGCATAATGCAACACTTGGGCTCGAACAAATTTAAAATATAATTTTCTCCGGCCCTATGCTTACCGATGTGCCTGAAATTTTGAATGTACGCTTAGAATAGTGGCCTGCACGGGAATCAAACAGAAATTTTGCAAAAAGTTGCATTTGGGAATATATCATACTTTTCATGGGCATAATGCGACACTTGGGCTCGAACAATTTTAAAATGTAATTTTCTCCGGCCCTATGCTACCGATGTGCCTTAAATTTTGTATGTACGCTTAGAATAGTGGCCTGCACGGGAATCAAAAAGAAATTTTGCAAAAAGTTGCATTTGGGAAAATATCATACTTTTCATGGGCATAATGCAACGCTTGGGCTCGAACAATTTTAAAATGTAATTTTCTCCGGCCCTATGCTACCGATGTGCCTGAAATTTTGTATGTACGCTTAGAATAGTGGCCTGCACGGGAATCAAGAACAAATTTTGCATAAAGTTGCATTTGGGAAATATCATACTTTTCATGGGCATAATGCAACACTTGGGCTCGAACAATTTTAAAATATAATTTTCTCCGGCCCTATGCTACCGATGTGCCTGAAATTTTGTATGTACGCTTAGAATAGTGGCCTGCACGGGAATCAAGAACAAATTTTGCATAAAGTTGCATTTGGGAAATATCATACTTTTCATGGGCATAATGCAACACTTGGGCTCGAACAATTTTAAAATGTAATTTTCTCCGGCCCTATGCTACCGATGTGCCTTAAATTTTGTATGTACGCTTAGAATAGTGGCCTGCACGGGAATCAAAAAGAAATTTTGCAAAAAGTTGCATTTGGGAATATATCATACTTTTCATGGGCATAATGCGACACTTGGGCTCGAACAATTTTAAAATGTAATTTTCTCCGGCCCTATGCTACCGATGTGCCTTAAATTTTGTATGTACGCTTAGAATAGTGGCCTGCACGGGAATCAAACAGAAATTTTGCAAAAAGTTGCATTTGGGAAAATATCATACTTTTCATGGGCATAATGCAACGCTTGGGCTCGAACAATTTTAAAATGTAATTTTCTCCGGCCCTATGCTACCGATGTGCCTGAAATTTTGTTTGTACGCTTAGAATAGTGGCCTGCACGGGAATCAAACAGAAATTTTGAAAAAGTTGCATTTCTGAAAATATCATACTTTTCATGGGCATAATGCAACACTTGGGCTCGAACAAATTTAAAATATAATTTTCTCCGGCCCTATGCTACCGATGTGCCTTAAATTTTGTATGTACGCTTAGAATAGTGGCCTGCACGGGAATCAAACAGAAATTTTGCAAAAAGTTGCATTTGGGAAAATATCATACTTTTCATGGGCATAATGCGACACTTGGGCTCGAACAATTTTAAAATGTAATTTTCTCCGGCCCTATGCTACCGATGTGCCTTAAATTTTGTATGTACGCTTAGAATAGTGGCCTGCACGGGAATCAAACAGAAATTTTGCAAAAAGTTGCATTTGGGAAAATATCATACTTTTCATGGGCATAATGCAACACTTGGGCTCGAACAGTTTTAAAATGTAATTATTTCCGGCCCTATGCTACCGATGTGCCTGAAATTTTGTTTGTACGCTTAGAATAAAGGCCTGCACGGGAATCAAAAAGAAATTTTGCAAAAAGTTGCATTTGGGAAAATATCATACTTTTCATGGGCATAATGCAACGCTTGGGCTCGAACAATTTTAAAATGTAATTTTCTCCGGCCCTATGCTACCGATGTGCCTGAAATTTTGTTTGTACGCTGAGAATAGTGGCCTGCACGGGAATCAAGAACAAATTTTGCATAAAGTTGCATTTGGGAAATATCATACTTTTCATGGGCATAATGCAACACTTGGGCTCGAACAATTTTAAAATGTAATTTTCTCCGGCCCTATGCTACCGATGTGCCTTAAATTTTGTATGTACGCTTAGAATAGTGGCCTGCACGGGAATCAAAAAGAAATTTTGCAAAAAGTTGCATTTGGGAATATATCATACTTTTCATGGGCATAATGCGACACTTGGGCTCGAACAATTTTAAAATGTAATTTTCTCCGGCCCTATGCTACCGATGTGCCTTAAATTTTGTATGTACGCTTAGAATAGTGGCCTGCACGGGAATCAAAAAGAAATTTTGCAAAAAGTTGCATTTGGGAATATATCATACTTTTCATGGGCATAATGCGACACTTGGGCTCGAACAATTTTAAAATGTAATTTTCTCCGGCCCTATGCTACCGATGTGCCTTAAATTTTGTATGTACGCTTAGAATAGTGGCCTGCACGGGAATCAAAAGGAAATTTTGCAAAAAGTTGAATTTGGGAAAATATCATACTTTTCATGGGCATAATGCAACGCTTGGGCTCGAACAATTTTAAAATGTAATTTTCTCCGGCCCTATGCTACCGATGTGCCTGAAATTTTGTTTGTACGCTTAGAATAGTGGCCTGCACGGGAATCAAACAGAAATTTTGAAAAAGTTGCATTTCTGAAAATATCATACTTTTCATGGGCATAATGCAACACTTGGGCTCGAACAGTTTTAAAATGTAATTATTTCCGGCCCTAAGCTACCGATGTGCCTGAAATTTTGTTTGTACGCTTAGAATAGTGGCCTGCACGGGAATCAAAAATAAATTTTGCAAAAAGTTGCATTTGGGAATATATCATACTTTTCATGGGCATAATGCGACACTTTGGCTCGAACAATTTTAAAATGTAATTTTCTCCGGCCCTATGCTACCGATGTGCCTTAAATTTTGTATGTACGCTTAGAATAGTGGCCTGCACGGGAATCAAAAAGAAATTTTGCAAAAAGTTGCATTTGGGAAAATATCATACTTTTCATGGGCATAATGCAACGCTTGGGCTCGAACAATTTTAAAATGTAATTTTCTCCGGCCCTATGCTACCGATGTGCCTGAAATTTTGTTTGTACGCTTAGAATAGTGGCCTGCACGGGAATCAAACAGAAATTTTGAAAAAGTTGCATTTCTGAAAATATCATACTTTTCATGGGCATAATGCAACACTTGGGCTCGAACAGTTTTAAAATGTAATTATTTCCGGCCCTATGCTACCGATGTGCCTGAAATTTTGTATGTACGCTTAGAATAGTGGCCTGCACGGGAATCAAAAATAAATTTTGCAAAAAGTTGCATTTGGGAAAATATCATACTTTTCATGGGCATAATGCAACACTTGGGCTCGAACAATTTTAAAATGTAATTTTCTCCGGCCCTATGGTACCGATGTGCCTGAAATTTTGTATGTACGCTTAGAATAGTGGCCTGCACGGGAATCAAAAAGAAATTTTGCAAAAAGTTGCATTTGTGAATATATCATACTTTTCATGGGCATAATGCAACACTTGGGCTCGAACAATTTTAAAATGTAATTTTCTCCGGCCCTATGCTACCGATGTGCCTGAAATTTTGTATGTACGCTTAGAATAGTGGCCTGCACGGGAATCAAGAACAAATTTTGCATAAAGTTGCATTTGGGAAATATCATACTTTTCATGGGCATAATGCAACACTTGGGCTCGAACAATTTTAAAATGTAATTTTCTCCGGCTCTATGCTACCGATGTGCCTGAAATTTTGTATGTACGCTTAGAATAGTGGCCTGCACGGGAATCAAAAGGAAATTTTGCAAAAAGTTGAATTTGGGAAAATATCATACTTTTCATGGGCATAATGCAACGCTTGGGCTCGAACAATTTTAAAATGTAATTTTCTCCGGCCCTATGCTACCGATGTGCCTGAAATTTTGTTTGTACGCTTAGAATAGTGGCCTGCACGGGAATCAAACAGAAATTTTGAAAAAGTTGCATTTCTGAAAATATCATACTTTTCATGGGCATAATGCAACACTTGGGCTCGAACAGTTTTAAAATGTAATTATTTCCGGCCCTAAGCTACCGATGTGCCTGAAATTTTGTTTGTACGCTTAGAATAGTGGCCTGCACGGGAATCAAAAATAAATTTTGCAAAAAGTTGCATTTGGGAATATATCATACTTTTCATGGGCATAATGCGACACTTTGGCTCGAACAATTTTAAAATGTAATTTTCTCCGGCCCTATGCTACCGATGTGCCTTAAATTTTGTATGTACGCTTAGAATAGTGGCCTGCACGGAAATCAAAAAGAAATTTTGCAAAAAGTTGCATTTGGGAAAATATCATACTTTTCATGGGCATAATGCAACGCTTGGGCTCGAACAATTTTAAAATGTAATTTTCTCCGGCCCTATGCTACCGATGTGCCTGAAATTTTGTTTGTACGCTTAGAATAGTGGCCTGCACGGGAATCAAACAGAAATTTTGAAAAAGTTGCATTTCTGAAAATATCATACTTTTCATGGGCATAATGCAACACTTGGGCTCGAACAGTTTTAAAATGTAATTATTTCCGGCCCTATGCTACCGATGTGCCTGAAATTTTGTATGTACGCTTAGAATAGTGGCCTGCACGGGAATCAAAAAGAAATTTTGCAAAAAGTTGCATTTGTGAATATATCATACTTTTCATGGGCATAATGCAACACTTGGGCTCGAACAATTTTAAAATGTAATTTTCTCCGGCCCTATGCTACCGATGTGCCTGAAATTTTGTATGTACGCTTAGAATAGTGGCCTGCACGGGAATCAAGAACAAATTTTGCATAAAGTTGCATTTGGGAAATATCATACTTTTCATGGGCATAATGCAACACTTGGGCTCGAACAATTTTAAAATGTAATTTTCTCCGGCTCTATGCTACCGATGTGCCTGAAATTTTGTATGTACGCTTAGAATAGTGGCCTGCACGGGAATCAAAAGGAAATTTTGCAAAAAGTTGAATTTGGGAAAATATCATACTTTTCATGGGCATAATGCAACGCTTGGGCTCGAACAATTTTAAAATGTAATTTTCTCCGGCCCTATGCTACCGATGTGCCTGAAATTTTGTTTGTACGCTTAGAATAGTGGCCTGCACGGGAATCAAACAGAAATTTTGAAAAAGTTGCATTTCTGAAAATATCATACTTTTCATGGGCATAATGCAACACTTGGGCTCGAACAGTTTTAAAATGTAATTATTTCCGGCCCTAAGCTACCGATGTGCCTGAAATTTTGTTTGTACGCTTAGAATAGTGGCCTGCACGGGAATCAAAAATAAATTTTGCAAAAAGTTGCATTTGGGAATATATCATACTTTTCATGGGCATAATGCGACACTTTGGCTCGAACAATTTTAAAATGTAATTTTCTCCGGCCCTATGCTACCGATGTGCCTTAAATTTTGTATGTACGCTTAGAATAGTGGCCTGCACGGAAATCAAAAAGAAATTTTGCAAAAAGTTGCATTTGGGAAAATATCATACTTTTCATGGGCATAATGCAACGCTTGGGCTCGAACAATTTTAAAATGTAATTTTCTCCGGCCCTATGCTACCGATGTGCCTGAAATTTTGTTTGTACGCTTAGAATAGTGGCCTGCACGGGAATCAAACAGAAATTTTGAAAAAGTTGCATTTCTGAAAATATCATACTTTTCATGGGCATAATGCAACACTTGGGCTCGAACAGTTTTAAAATGTAATTATTTCCGGCCCTATGCTACCGATGTGCCTGAAATTTTGTATGTACGCTTAGAATAGTGGCCTGCACGGGAATCAAAAATAAATTTTGCAAAAAGTTGCATTTGGGAAAATATCATACTTTTCATGGGCATAATGCAACACTTGGGCTCGAACAATTTTAAAATGTAATTTTCTCCGGCCCTATGGTACCGATGTGCCTGAAATTTTGTATGTACGCTTAGAATAGTGGCCTGCACGGGAATCAAAAAGAAATTTTGCAAAAAGTTGCATTTGGGAATATATCATACTTTTCATGGGCATAATGCAACACTTGGGCTCGAACAATTTTAAAATGTAATTTTCTCCGGCCCTATGCTACCGATGTGCCTGAAATTTTGTATGTACGCTTAGAATAGTGGCCTGCACGGGAATCAAGAACAAATTTTGCATAAAGTTGCATTTGGGAAATATCATACTTTTCATGGGCATAATGCAACACTTGGGCTCGAACAATTTTAAAATGTAATTTTCTCCGGCTCTATGCTACCGATGTGCCTGAAATTTTGTATGTACGCTTAGAATAGTGGCCTGCACGGGAATCAAACAGAAATTTTGCAAAAAGTTGCATTTGGGAAAATATCATACTTTTCATGGGCATAATGCAACGCTTGGGCTCGAACAATTTTAAAATGTAATTTTCTCCGGCCCTATGCTACCGATGTGCCTGAAATTGTTTGTACGCTTAGAATAGTGGCCTGCACGGGAATCAAGAACAAATTTTGCATAAAGTTGCATTTGGGAAATATCATACTTTTCATGGGCATAATGCGACACTTGGGCTCGAACAATTTTAAAATGTAATTTTCTCCGGCCCTATGCTACCGATGTGCCTTAAATTTTGTATGTACGCTTAGAATAGTGGCCTGCACGGGAATCAAAAAGAAATTTTGCACAAAGTTGCATTTGGGAATATATCATACTTTTCATGGGCATAATGCGACACTTGGGCTCGAACAATTTTAAAATGTAATTTTCTCAGGCCCTATGCTACCGATGTGCCTTAAATTTTGTATGTACGCTTAGAATAGTGGCCTGCACGGGAATCAAAAGGAAATTTTGCAAAAAGTTGCATTTGGGAAAATATCATACTTTTCATGGGCATAATGCAACGCTTGGGCTCGAACAATTTTAAAATGTAATTTTCTCCGGCCCTATGCTACCGATGTGCCTGAAATTTTGTTTGTACGCTTAGAATAGTGGCCTGCACGGGAATCAAAAATAAATTTTGCAAAAAGTTGCATTTGGGAAAATATCATACTTTTCATGGGCATAATGCAACACTTGGGCTCGAACAATTTTAAAATGTAATTTTCTCCGGCCCTATGCTACCGATGTGCCTGAAATTTTGTTTGTACGCTTAGAATAGTGGCCTGCACGGGAATCAAAAATAAATTTTGCAAAAAGTTGCATTTGGGAATATATCATACTTTTCATGGGCATAATGCAACACTTGGGCTCGAACAATTTTAAAATGTAATTTTCTCCGGCCCTATGCTACCGATGTGCCTGAAATTTTGTATGTACGCTTAGAATAGTGGCCTGCACGGGAATCAAAAGGAAATTTTGCAAAAAGTTGCATTTGGGCATATATCATACTTTTCATGGGCATAATGTAACACTTGGGCTCGAACAATTTTAAAATGTAATTTTCTCCGGCCCTATGCTACCGATGTGCCTGAAATTTTGTATGTACGCTTAGAATAGTGGCCTGCACGGGAATCAAGAACAAATTTTGCATAAAGTTGCATTTGGGAAATATCATACTTTTCATGGGCATAATGCAACACTTGGGCTCGAACAATTTTAAAATGTAATTTTCTCCGGCCCTATGCTACCGATGTGCCTGAATTTTTGTATGTACGCTTAGAATAGTGGCCTGCACGGGAATCAAGAACAAATTTTGCATAAAGTTGCATTTGGGAAATATCATACTTTTCATGGGCATAATGCAACACTTGGGCTCGAACAATTTTAAAATATAATTTTCTCCGGCCCTATGCTACCGATGTGCCTGAAATTTTGTATGTACGCTTAGAATAGTGGCCTGCACGGGAATCAAAAGGAAATTTTGCAAAAAGTTGCATTTGGGAAAATATCATACTTTTCATGGGCATAATGCAACGCTTGGGCTCGAACAATTTTAAAATGTAATTTTCTCCGGCCCTATGCTACCGATGTGCCTGAAATTTTGTATGTACACTTAGAATAGTGGCCTGCACGGGAATCAAAAAGAAATTTTGCAAAAAGTTGCATTTGGGAATATATCATACTTTTCATGGGCATAATGCAACACTTGGGCTCGAACAATTTTAAAATGTAATTTTCTCCGGCCCTATGCTACCGATGTGCCTGAAATTTTGTATGTACGCTTAGAATAGTGGCCTGCACGGGAATCAAGAACAAATTTTGCATAAAGTTGCATTTGGGAAATATCATACTTTTCATGGGCATAATGCAACACTTGGGCTCGAACAATTTTAAAATGTAATTTTCTCCGGCTCTATGCTACCGATGTGCCTGAAATTTTGTATGTACGCTTAGAATAGTGGCCTGCACGGGAATCAAACAGAAATTTTGCAAAAAGTTGCATTTGGGAAAATATCATACTTTTCATGGGCATAATGCAACGCTTGGGCTCGAACAATTTTAAAATGTAATTTTCTCCGGCCCTATGCTACCGATGTGCCTGAAATTTTGTTTGTACGCTTAGAATAGTGGCCTGCACGGGAATCAAAAGGAAATTTTGCAAAAAGTTGCATTTGGGAAAATATCATACTTTTCATGGGCATAATGCAACGCTTGGGCTCGAACAATTTTAAAATGTAATTTTCTCCGGCCCTATGCTACCGATGTGCCTGAAATTTTGTATGTACGCTTAGAATAGTGGCCTGCACGGGAATCAAGAACAAATTTTGCATAAAGTTGCATTTGGGAAATATCATACTTTTCATGGGCATAATGCAACACTTGGGCTCGAACAATTTTAAAATGTAATTTTCTCCGGCCCTATGCTACCGATGTGCCTGAAATTTTGTATGTACGCTTAGAATAGTGGCCTGCACGGGAATCAAAAGGAAATTTTGCAAAAAGTTGCATTTGGGCATATATCATACTTTTCATGGGCATAATGTAACACTTGGGCTCGAACAATTTTAAAATGTAATTTTCTCCGGCCCTATGCTACCGATGTGCCTGAAATTTTGTATGTACGCTTAGAATAGTGGCCTGCACGGGAATCAAGAACAAATTTTGCATAAAGTTGCATTTGGGAAATATCATACTTTTCATGGGCATAATGCAACACTTGGGCTCGAACAATTTTAAAATGTAATTTTCTCCGGCCCTATGCTACCGATGTGCCTGAATTTTTGTATGTACGCTTAGAATAGTGGCCTGCACGGGAATCAAGAACAAATTTTGCATAAAGTTGCATTTGGGAAATATCATACCTTTCATGGGCATAATGCAACACTTGGGCTCGAACAATTTTAAAATATAATTTTCTCCGGCCCTATGCTACCGATGTGCCTGAAATTTTGTATGTACGCTTAGAATAGTGGCCTGCACGGGAATCAAAAGGAAATTTTGCAAAAAGTTGCATTTGGGAAAATATCATACTTTTCATGGGCATAATGCAACGCTTGGGCTCGAACAATTTTAAAATGTAATTTTCTCCGGCCCTATGCTACCGATGTGCCTGAAATTTTGTATGTACGCTTAGAATAGTGGCCTGCACGGGAATCAAAAAGAAATTTTGCAAAAAGTTGCATTTGGGAATATATCATACTTTTCATGGGCATAATGCAACACTTGGGCTCGAACAATTTTAAAATGTAATTTTCTCCGGCCCTATGCTACCGATGTGCCTGAAATTTTGTATGTACGCTTAGAATAGTGGCCTGCACGGGAATCAAGAACAAATTTTGCATAAAGTTGCATTTGGGAAATATCATACTTTTCATGGGCATAATGCAACACTTGGGCTCGAACAATTTTAAAATGTAATTTTCTCCGGCTCTATGCTACCGATGTGCCTGAAATTTTGTATGTACGCTTAGAATAGTGGCCTGCACGGGAATCAAACAGAAATTTTGCAAAAAGTTGCATTTGGGAAAATATCATACTTTTCATGGGCATAATGCAACGCTTGGGCTCGAACAATTTTAAAATGTAATTTTCTCCGGCCCTATGCTACCGATGTGCCTGAAATTTTGTTTGTACGCTTAGAATAGTGGCCTGCACGGGAATCAAGAACAAATTTTGCATAAAGTTGCATTTGGGAAATATCATACTTTTCATGGGCATAATGCGACACTTGGGCTCGAACAATTTTAAAATGTAATTTTCTCCGGCCCTATGCTACCGATGTGCCTGAAATTTTGTTTGTACGCTTAGAATAGTGGCCTGCACGGGAATCAAGAACAAATTTTGCATAAAGTTGCATTTGGGAAATATCATACTTTTCATGGGCATAATGCAACACTTGGGCTCGAACAATTTTAAAATGTAATTTTCTCCGGCCCTATGCTACCGATGTGCCTGAATTTTTGTATGTACGCTTAGAATAGTGGCCTGCACGGGAATCAAGAACAAATTTTGCATAAAGTTGCATTTGGGAAATATCATACTTTTCATGGGCATAATGCAACGCTTGGGCTCGAACAATTTTAAAATGTAATTTTCTCCGGCCCTATGCTACCGATGTGCCTTAAATTTTGTATGTACGCTTAGAATAGTGGCCTGCACGGGAATCAAAAAGAAATTTTGCACAAAGTTGCATTTGGGAATATATCATACTTTTCATGGGCATAATGCGACACTTGGGCTCGAACAATTTTAAAATGTAATTTTCTCCGGCCCTATGCTACCGATGTGCCTTAAATTTTGTATGTACGCTTAGAATAGTGGCCTGCACGGGAATCAAAAGGAAATTTTGCAAAAAGTTGCATTTGGGAAAATATCATACTTTTCATGGGCATAATGCAACGCTTGGGCTCGAACAATTTTAAAATGTAATTTTCTCCGGCCCTATGCTACCGATGTGCCTGAAATTTTGTTTGTACGCTTAGAATAGTGGCCTGCACGGGAATCAAACAGAAATTTTGAAAAAGTTGCATTTCTGAAAATATCATACTTTTCATGGGCATAATGCAACACTTGGGCTCGAACAAATTTAAAATATAATTTTCTCCGGCCCTATGCTTACCGATGTGCCTGAAATTTTGAATGTACGCTTAGAATAGTGGCCTACACGGGACTCAAACAGAAATTTTGCAAAAAGTTGCATTTGGGCATATATCATACTTTTCATGGGCATAATGCAACACTTGGGCTCGAACAGTTTTAAAATGTAATTATTTCCGGCCCTATGCTACCGATGTGCCTGAAATTTTGTTTGTACGCTTAGAATAGTGGCCTGCACGGGAATCAAAAAGAAATTTTGCAAAAAGTTGCATTTGGGAAAATATCATACTTTTCATGGGCATAATGCAACGCTTGGGCTCGAACAATTTTAAAATGTAATTTTCTCCGGCCCTATGCTACCGATGTGCCTGAAATTTTGTTTGTACGCTTAGAATAGTGGCCTGCACGGGAATCAAAAATAAATTTTGCAAAAAGTTGCATTTGGGAAAATATCATACTTTTCATGGGCATAATGCAACACTTGGGCTCGAACAATTTTAAAATGTAATTTTCTCCGGCCCTATGGTACCGATGTGCCTGAAATTTTGTATGTACGCTTAGAATAGTGGCCTGCACGGGAATCAAACAGAAATTTTGCAAAAAGTTGCATTTGGGAAAATATCATACTTTTCATGGGCATAATGCAACACTTGGGCTCGAACAGTTTTAAAATGTAATTATTTCCGGCCCTATGCTACCGATGTGCCTGAAATTTTGTATGTACGCTTAGAATAGTGGCCTGCACGGGAATCAAAAAGAAATTTTGCAAAAAGTTGCATTTGGGAAAATATCATACTTTTCATGGGCATAATGCAACGCTTGGGCTCGAACAATTTTAAAATGTAATTTTCTCCGGCCCTATGCTACCGATGTGCCTGAAATTTTGTATGTACGCTTAGAATAGTGGCCTGCACGGGAATCAAGAACAAATTTTGCATAAAGTTGCATTTGGGAAATATCATACTTTTCATGGGCATAATGCAACACTTGGGCTCGAACAATTTTAAAATGTAATTTTCTCCGGCCCTATGCTACCGATGTGCCTGAAATTTTGTATGTACGCTTAGAATAGTGGCCTGCACGGGAATCAAACAGAAATTTTGCAAAAAGTTGCATTTGGGAAAATATCATACTTTTCATGGGCATAATGCAACACTTGGGCTCGAACAGTTTTAAAATGTAATTATTTCCGGCTCTATGCTACCGATGTGCCTGAAATTTTGTTTGTACGCTTAGAATAGTGGCCTGCACGGGAATCAAAAAGAAATTTTGCAAAAAGTTGCATTTGGGAAAATATCATACTTTTCATGGGCATAATGCAACGCTTGGGCTCGAACAATTTTAAAATGTAATTTTCTCCGGCCCTATGCTACCGATGTGCCTGAAATTTTGTTTGTACGCTTAGAATAGTGGCCTGCACGGGAATCAAGAACAAATTTTGCATAAAGTTGCATTTGGGAAATATCATACTTTTCATGGGCATAATGCAACACTTGGGCTCGAACAGTTTTAAAATGTAATTATTTCCGGCCCTAAGCTACCGATGTGCCTGAAATTTTGTTTGTACGCTTAGAATAGTGGCCTGCACGGGAATCAAAAATAAATTTTGCAAAAAGTTGCATTTGGGAAAATATCATACTTTTCATGGGCATAATGCAACACTTGAGCTCGAACAATTTTAAAATGTAATTTTCTCCGGCCCTATGGTACCGATGTGCCTGAAATTTTGTATGTACGCTTAGAATAGTGGCCTGCACGGGAATCAAAAAGAAATTTTGCAAAAAGTTGCATTTGGGAATATATCATACTTTTCATGGGCATAATGCAACACTTGGGCTCGAACAATTTTAAAATGTAATTTTCTCCGGCCCTATGCTACCGATGTGCCTGAAATTTTGTATGTACGCTTAGAATAGTGGCCTGCACGGGAATCAAGAACAAATTTTGCATAAAGTTGCATTTGGGAAATATCATACTTTTCATGGGCATAATGCAACACTTGGGCTCGAACAATTTTAAAATGTAATTTTCTCCGGCCCTATGCTACCGATGTGCCTGAAATTTTGTATGTACGCTTAGAATAGTGGCCTGCACGGGAATCAAGAACAAATTTTGCATAAAGTTGCATTTGGGAAATATCATACTTTTCATGGGCATAATGCAACACTTGGGCTCGAACAATTTTAAAATATAATTTTCTCCGGCCCTATGCTACCGATGTGCCTGAAATTTTGTATGTACGCTTAGAATAGTGGCCTGCACGGGAATCAAAAGGAAATTTTGCAAAAAGTTGCATTTGGGCATATATCATACTTTTCATGGGCATAATGTAACACTTGGGCTCGAACAATTTTAAAATGTAATTTTCTCCGGCCCTATGCTACCGATGTGCCTGAAATTTTGTTTGTACGCTTAGAATAGTGGCCTGCACGGGAATCAAAAATAAATTTTGCAAAAAGTTGCATTTGGGAAAATATCATACTTTTCATGGGCATAATGCAACACTTGGGCTCGAACAATTTTAAAATGTAATTTTCTCCGGCCCTATAGTACCGATGTGCCTGAAATTTTGTATGTACGCTTAGAATAGTGGCCTGCACGGGAATCAAAAAGAAATTTTGCAAAAAGTTGCATTTGGGAATATATCATACTTTTCATGGGCATAATGCAACACTTGGGCGCGAACAATTTTAAAATGTAATTTTCTCCGGCCCTATGCTACCGATGTGCCTGAAATTTTGTATGTACGCTTAGAATAGTGGCCTGCACGGGAATCAAGAACAAATTTTGCATAAAGTTGCATTTGGGAAATATCATACTTTTCATGGGCATAATGCAACACTTGGGCTCGAACAATTTTAAAATGTAATTTTCTCCGGCCCTATGCTACCGATGTGCCTGAAATTTTGTATGTACGCTTAGAATAGTGGCCTGCACGGGAATCAAGAACAAATTTTGCATAAAGTTGCATTTGGGAAATATCATACTTTTCATGGGCATAATGCAACACTTGGGGTCGAACAATTTTAAAATATAATTTTCTCCGGCCCTATGCTACCGATGTGCCTGAAATTTTGTATGTACGCTTAGAATAGTGGCCTGCACGGGAATCAAAAGGAAATTTTGCAAAAAGTTGCATTTGGGCATATATCATACTTTTCATGGGCATAATGTAACACTTGGGCTCGAACAATTTTAAAATGTAATTTTCTCCGGCCCTATGCTACCGATGTGCCTGAAATTTTGTATGTACGCTTAGAATAGTGGCCTGCACGGGAATCAAGAACAAATTTTGCATAAAGTTGCATTTGGGAAATATCATACTTTTCATGGGCATAATGCAACACTTGGGCTCGAACAATTTTAAAATGTAATTTTCTCCGGCCCTATGCTACCGATGTGCCTGAATTTTTGTATGTACGCTTAGAATAGTGGCCTGCACGGGAATCAAGAACAAATTTTGCATAAAGTTGCATTTGGGAAATATCATACTTTTCATGGGCATAATGCAACACTTGGGCTCGAACAATTTTAAAATATAATTTTCTCCGGCCCTATGCTACCGATGTGCCTGAAATTTTGTATGTACGCTTAGAATAGTGGCCTGCACGGGAATCAAAAAGAAATTTTGCACAAAGTTGCATTTGGGAATATATCATACTTTTCATGGGCATAATGCGACACTTGGGCTCGAACAATTTTAAAATAAAATTTTCTCCGGCCCTATGCTACCGATGTGCCTTAAATTTTGTATGTACGCTTAGAATAGTGGCCTGCACGGGAATCAAAAGGAAATTTTGCAAAAAGTTGCATTTGGGAAAATATCATACTTTTCATGGGCATAATGCAACGCTTGGGCTCGAACAATTTTAAAATGTAATTTTCTCCGGCCCTATGCTACCGATGTGCCTGAAATTTTGTTTGTACGCTTAGAATAGTGGCCTGCACGGGAATCAAAAATAAATTTTGCAAAAAGTTGCATTTGGGAAATATCATACTTTTCATGGGCATAATGCAACACTTGGGCTCGAACAATTTTAAAATATAATTTTCTCCGGCCCTATGCTACCGATGTGCCTGAAATTTTGTATGTACGCTTAGAATAGTGGCCTGCACGGGAATCAAAAGGAAATTTTGCAAAAAGTTGCATTTGGGCATATATCATACTTTTCATGGGCATAATATAACACTTGGGCTCGAACAATTTTAAAATGTAATTTTCTCCGGCCCTATGGTACCGATGTGCCTGAAATTTTGTATGTACGCTTAGAATAGTGGCCTGCACGGGAATCAAACAGAAATTTTGCAAAAAGTTGCATTTGGGAAAATATCATACTTTTCATGGGCATAATGCAACACTTGGGCTCGAACAGTTTTAAAATGTAATTATTTCCGGCCCTATGCTACCGATGTGCCTGAAATTTTGTATGTACGCTTAGAATAGTGGCCTGCACGGGAATCAAAAAGAAATTTTGCAAAAAGTTGCATTTGGGAAAATATCATACTTTTCATGGGCATAATGCAACACTTGGGCTCGAACAGTTTTAAAATGTAATTATTTCCGGCCCTATGCTACCGATGTGCCTGAAATTTTGTTTGTACGCTTAGAATAGTGGCCTGCACGGGAATCAAAAAGAAATTTTGCAAAAAGTTGCATTTGGGAAAATATCATACTTTTCATGGGCATAATGCAACGCTTGGGCTCGAACAATTTTAAAATGTAATTTTCTCCGGCCCTATGCTACCGATGTGCCTGAAATTTTGTTTGTACGCTTAGAATAGTGGCCTGCACGGGAATCAAGAACAAATTTTGCATAAAGTTGCATTTGGGAAATATCATACTTTTCATGGGCATAATGCAACACTTGGGCTCGAACAGTTTTAAAATGTAATTATTTCCGGCCCTAAGCTACCGATGTGCCTGAAATTTTGTTTGTACGCTTAGAATAGTGGCCTGCACGGGAATCAAAAATAAATTTTGCAAAAAGTTGCATTTGGGAAAATATCATACTTTTCATGGGCATAATGCAACACTTGGGCTCGAACAATTTTAAAATGTAATTTTCTCCGGCCCTATGGTACCGATGTGCCTGAAATTTTGTATGTACGCTTAGAATAGTGGCCTGCACGGGAATCAAAAAGAAATTTTGCAAAAAGTTGCATTTGGGAATATATCATACTTTTCATGGGCATAATGCAACACTTGGGCTCGAACAATTTTAAAATGTAATTTTCTCCGGCCCTATGCTACCGATGTGCCTGAAATTTTGTATGTACGCTTAGAATAGTGGCCTGCACGGGAATCAAGAACAAATTTTGCATAAAGTTGCATTTGGGAAATATCATACTTTTCATGGGCATAATGCAACACTTGGGCTCGAACAATTTTAAAATGTAATTTTCTCCGGCCCTATGCTACCGATGTGCCTGAAATTTTGTATGTACGCTTAGAATAGTGGCCTGCACGGGAATCAAGAACAAATTTTGCATAAAGTTGCATTTGGGAAATATCATACTTTTCATGGGCATAATGCAACACTTGGGCTCGAACAATTTTAAAATATAATTTTCTCCGGCCCTATGCTACCGATGTGCCTGAAATTTTGTATGTACGCTTAGAATAGTGGCCTGCACGGGAATCAAAAGGAAATTTTGCAAAAAGTTGCACTTGGGCATATATCATACTTTTCATGGGCATAATGTAACACTTGGGCTCGAACAATTTTAAAATGTAATTTTCTCCGGCCCTATGCTACCGATGTGCCTGAAATTTTGTATGTACGCTTAGAATAGTGGCCTGCACGGGAATCAAGAACAAATTTTGCATAAAGTTGCATTTGGGAAATATCATACTTTTCATGGGCATAATGCAACACTTGGGCTCGAACAATTTTAAAATGTAATTTTCTCCGGCCCTATGCTACCGATGTGCCTGAATTTTTGTATGTACGCTTAGAATAGTGGCCTGCACGGGAATCAAGAACAAATTTTGCATAAAGTTGCATTTGGGAAATATCATACTTTTCATGGGCATAATGCAACACTTGGGCTCGAACAATTTTAAAATATAATTTTCTCCGGCCCTATGCTACCGATGTGCCTGAAATTTTGTATGTACGCTTAGAATAGTGGCCTGCACGGGAATCAAAAAGAAATTTTGCACAAAGTTGCATTTGGGAATATATCATACTTTTCATGGGCATAATGCGACACTTGGGCTCGAACAATTTTAAAATAAAATTTTCTCCGGCCCTATGCTACCGATGTGCCTTAAATTTTGTATGTACGCTTAGAATAGTGGCCTGCACGGGAATCAAAAGGAAATTTTGCAAAAAGTTGCATTTGGGAAAATATCATACTTTTCATGGGCATAATGCAACGCTTGGGCTCGAACAATTTTAAAATGTAATTTTCTCCGGCCCTATGCTACCGATGTGCCTGAAATTTTGTTTGTACGCTTAGAATAGTGGCCTGCACGGGAATCAAAAATAAATTTTGCAAAAAGTTGCATTTGGGAAATATCATACTTTTCATGGGCATAATGCAACACTTGGGCTCGAACAATTTTAAAATATAATTTTCTCCGGCCCTATGCTACCGATGTGCCTGAAATTTTGTATGTACGCTTAGAATAGTGGCCTGCACGGGAATCAAAAGGAAATTTTGCAAAAAGTTGCATTTGGGCATATATCATACTTTTCATGGGCATAATGTAACACTTGGGCTCGAACAATTTTAAAATGTAATTTTCTCCGGCCCTATGCTACCGATGTGCCTGAAATTTTGTATGTACGCTTAGAATAGTGGCCTGCACGGGAATCAAGAACAAATTTTGCATAAAGTTGCATTTGGGAAATATCATACTTTTCATGGGCATAATGCAACACTTGGGCTCGAACAGTTTTAAAATGTAATTATTTCCGGCCCTATGCTACCGATGTGCCTGAAATTTTGTTTGTACGCTTAGAATAGTGGCCTGCACGGGAATCAAAAAGAAATTTTGCAAAAAGTTGCATTTGGGAAAATATCATACTTTTCATGGGCATAATGCAACGCTTGGGCTCGAACAATTTTAAAATGTAATTTTCTCCGGCCCTATGCTACCGATGTGCCTGAAATTTTGTTTGTACGCTTAGAATAGTGGCCTGCACGGGAATCAAGAACAAATTTTGCATAAAGTTGCATTTGGGAAATATCATACTTTTCATGGGCATAATGCAACACTTGGGCTCGAACAGTTTTAAAATGTAATTATTTCCGGCCCTAAGCTACCGATGTGCCTGAAATTTTGTTTGTACGCTTAGAATAGTGGCCTGCACGGGAATCAAAAATAAATTTTGCAAAAAGTTGCATTTGGGAAAATATCATACTTTTCATGGGCATAATGCAACACTTGGGCTCGAACAATTTTAAAATGTAATTTTCTCCGGCCCTATGGTACCGATGTGCCTGAAATTTTGTATGTACGCTTAGAATAGTGGCCTGCACGGGAATCAAAAAGAAATTTTGCAAAAAGTTGCATTTGGGAATATATCATACTTTTCATGGGCATAATGCAACACTTGGGCTCGAACAATTTTAAAATGTAATTTTCTCCGGCCCTATGCTACCGATGTGCCTGAAATTTTGTATGTACGCTTAGAATAGTGGCCTGCACGGGAATCAAGAACAAATTTTGCATAAAGTTGCATTTGGGAAATATCATACTTTTCATGGGCATAATGCAACACTTGGGCTCGAACAATTTTAAAATGTAATTTTCTCCGGCCCTATGCTACCGATGTGCCTGAAATTTTGTATGTACGCTTAGAATAGTGGCCTGCATGGGAATCAAGAACAAATTTTGCATAAAGTTGCATTTGGGAAATATCATACTTTTCATGGGCATAATGCAACACTTGGGCTCGAACAATTTTAAAATATAATTTTCTCCGGCCCTATGCTACCGATGTGCCTGAAATTTTGTATGTACGCTTAGAATAGTGGCCTGCACGGGAATCAAAAGGAAATTTTGCAAAAAGTTGCACTTGGGCATATATCATACTTTTCATGGGCATAATGTAACACTTGGGCTCGAACAATTTTAAAATGTAATTTTCTCCGGCCCTATGCTACCGATGTGCCTGAAATTTTGTATGTACGCTTAGAATAGTGGCCTGCACGGGAATCAAGAACAAATTTTGCATAAAGTTGCATTTGGGAAATATCATACTTTTCATGGGCATAATGCAACACTTGGGCTCGAACAATTTTAAAATGTAATTTTCTCCGGCCCTATGCTACCGATGTGCCTGAATTTTTGTATGTACGCTTAGAATAGTGGCCTGCACGGGAATCAAGAACAAATTTTGCATAAAGTTGCATTTGGGAAATATCATACTTTTCATGGGCATAATGCAACACTTGGGCTCGAACAATTTTAAAATATAATTTTCTCCGGCCCTATGCTACCGATGTGCCTGAAATTTTGTATGTACGCTTAGAATAGTGGCCTGCACGGGAATCAAAAAGAAATTTTGCACAAAGTTGCATTTGGGAATATATCATACTTTTCATGGGCATAATGCGACACTTGGGCTCGAACAATTTTAAAATAAAATTTTCTCCGGCCCTATGCTACCGATGTGCCTTAAATTTTGTATGTACGCTTAGAATAGTGGCCTGCACGGGAATCAAAAGGAAATTTTGCAAAAAGTTGCATTTGGGAAAATATCATACTTTTCATGGGCATAATGCAACGCTTGGGCTCGAACAATTTTAAAATGTAATTTTCTCCGGCCCTATGCTACCGATGTGCCTGAAATTTTGTTTGTACGCTTAGAATAGTGGCCTGCACGGGAATCAAAAATAAATTTTGCAAAAAGTTGCATTTGGGAAATATCATACTTTTCATGGGCATAATGCAACACTTGTCTCGAACAATTGTAAAATATAATTTTCTCCGGCCCTATGCTACCGATGTGCCTGAAATTTTGTATGTACGCTTAGAATAGTGGCCTGCACGGGAATCAAAAGGAAATTTTGCAAAAAGTTGCATTTGGGCATATATCATACTTTTCATGGGCATAATGTAACACTTGGGCTCGAACAATTTTAAAATGTAATTTTCTCCGGCCCTATGCTACCGATGTGCCTGAAATTTTGTATGTACGCTTAGAATAGTGGCCTGCACGGGAATCAAGAACAAATTTTGCATAAAGTTGCATTTGGGAAATATCATACTTTTCATGGGCATAATGCAACACTTGGGCTCGAACAATTTTAAAATGTAATTTTCTCCGGCCCTATGCTACCGATGTGCCTGAATTTTTGTATGTACGCTTAGAATAGTGGCCTGCACGGGAATCAAGAACAAATTTTGCATAAAGTTGCATTTGGGAAATATCATACTTTTCATGGGCATAATGCAACACTTGGGCTCGAACAATTTTAAAATATAATTTTCTCCGGCCCTATGCTACCGATGTGCCTGAAATTTTGTATGTACGCTTAGAATAGTGGCCTGCACGGGAATCAAAAAGAAATTTTGCACAAAGTTGCATTTGGGAATATATCATACTTTTCATGGGCATAATGCGACACTTGGGCTCGAACAATTTTAAAATGTAATTTTCTCCGGCCCTATGCTACCGATGTGCCTTAAATTTTGTATGTACGCTTAGAATAGTGGCCTGCACGGGAATCAAAAGGAAATTTTGCAAAAAGTTGCATTTGGGAAAATATCATACTTTTCATGGGCATAATGCAACGCTTGGGCTCGAACAATTTTAAAATGTAATTTTCTCCGGCCCTATGCTACCGATGTGCCTGAAATTTTGTTTGTACGCTTAGAATAGTGGCCTGCACGGGAATCAAAAATAAATTTTGCAAAAAGTTGCATTTGGGAAAATATCATACTTTTCATGGGCATAATGCAACACTTGGGCTCGAACAATTTTAAAATGTAATTTTCTCCGGCCCTATGGTACCGATGTGCCTGAAATTTTGTATGTACGCTTAGAATAGTGGCCTGCACGGGAATCAAAAAGAAATTTTGCAAAATGTTGCATTTGGGAATATATCATACTTTTCATGGGCATAATGCAACACTTGGGCTCGAACAATTTTAAAATGTAATTTTCTCCGGCCCTATGCTACCGATGTGCCTGAAATTTTGTATGTACGCTTAGAATAGTGGCCTGCACGGGAATCAAGAACAAATTTTGCATAAAGTTGCATTTGGGAAATATCATACTTTTCATGGGCATAATGCAACACTTGGGCTCGAACAGTTTTAAAATGTAATTATTTCCGGCCCTAAGCTACCGATGTGCCTGAAATTTTGTTTGTACGCTTAGAATAGTGGCCTGCACGGGAATCAAAAATAAATTTTGCAAAAAGTTGCATTTGGGAAAATATCATACTTTTCATGGGCATAATGCAACACTTGGGCTCGAACAATTTTAAAATGTAATTTTCTCCGGCCCTATGGTACCGATGTGCCTGAAATTTTGTATGTACGCTTAGAATAGTGGCCTGCACGGGAATCAAAAAGAAATTTTGCAAAAAGTTGCATTTGGGAATATATCATACTTTTCATGGGCATAATGCAACACTTGGGCTCGAACAATTTTAAAATGTAATTTTCTCCGGCCCTATGCTACCGATGTGCCTGAAATTTTGTATGTACGCTTAGAATAGTGGCCTGCACGGGAATCAAGAACAAATTTTGCATAAAGTTGCATTTGGGAAATATCATACTTTTCATGGGCATAATGCAACACTTGGGCTCGAACAATTTTAAAATGTAATTTTCTCCGGCCCTATGCTACCGATGTGCCTGAAATTTTGTATGTACGCTTAGAATAGTGGCCTGCACGGGAATCAAGAACAAATTTTGCATAAAGTTGCATTTGGGAAATATCATACTTTTCATGGGCATAATGCAACACTTGGGCTCGAACAATTTTAAAATATAATTTTCTCCGGCCCTATGCTACCGATGTGCCTGAAATTTTGTATGTACGCTTAGAATAGTGGCCTGCACGGGAATCAAAAGGAAATTTTGCAAAAAGTTGCACTTGGGCATATATCATACTTTTCATGGGCATAATGTAACACTTGGGCTCGAACAATTTTAAAATGTAATTTTCTCCGGCCCTATGCTACCGATGTGCCTGAAATTTTGTATGTACGCTTAGAATAGTGGCCTGCACGGGAATCAAGAACAAATTTTGCATAAAGTTGCATTTGGGAAATATCATACTTTTCATGGGCATAATGCAACACTTGGGCTCGAACAATTTTAAAATGTAATTTTCTCCGGCCCTATGCTACCGATGTGCCTGAATTTTTGTATGTACGCTTAGAATAGTGGCCTGCACGGGAATCAAGAACAAATTTTGCATAAAGTTGCATTTGGGAAATATCATACTTTTCATGGGCATAATGCAACACTTGGGCTCGAACAATTTTAAAATATAATTTTCTCCGGCCCTATGCTACCGATGTGCCTGAAATTTTGTATGTACGCTTAGAATAGTGGCCTGCACGGGAATCAAAAAGAAATTTTGCACAAAGTTGCATTTGGGAATATATCATACTTTTCATGGGCATAATGCGACACTTGGGCTCGAACAATTTTAAAATAAAATTTTCTCCGGCCCTATGCTACCGATGTGCCTTAAATTTTGTATGTACGCTTAGAATAGTGGCCTGCACGGGAATCAAAAGGAAATTTTGCAAAAAGTTGCATTTGGGAAAATATCATACTTTTCATGGGCATAATGCAACGCTTGGGCTCGAACAATTTTAAAATGTAATTTTCTCCGGCCCTATGCTACCGATGTGCCTGAAATTTTGTTTGTACGCTTAGAATAGTGGCCTGCACGGGAATCAAAAATAAATTTTGCAAAAAGTTGCATTTGGGAAATATCATACTTTTCATGGGCATAATGCAACACTTGGGCTCGAACAATTTTAAAATATAATTTTCTCCGGCCCTATGCTACCGATGTGCCTGAAATTTTGTATGTACGCTTAGAATAGTGGCCTGCACGGGAATCAAAAGGAAATTTTGCAAAAAGTTGCATTTGGGCATATATCATACTTTTCATGGGCATAATGTAACACTTGGGCTCGAACAATTTTAAAATGTAATTTTCTCCGGCCCTATGCTACCGATGTGCCTGAAATTTTGTATGTACGCTTAGAATAGTGGCCTGCACGGGAATCAAGAACAAATTTTGCATAAAGTTGCATTTGGGAAATATCATACTTTTCATGGGCATAATGCAACACTTGGGCTCGAACAATTTTAAAATGTAATTTTCTCCGGCCCTATGCTACCGATGTGCCTGAATTTTTGTATGTACGCTTAGAATAGTGGCCTGCACGGGAATCAAGAACAAATTTTGCATAAAGTTGCATTTGGGAAATATCATACTTTTCATGGGCATAATGCAACACTTGGGCTCGAACAATTTAAAAATATAATTTTCTCCGGCCCTATGCTACCGATGTGCCTGAAATTTTGTATGTACGCTTAGAATAGTGGCCTGCACGGGAATCAAAAAGAAATTTTGCACAAAGTTGCATTTGGGAATATATCATACTTTTCATGGGCATAATGCGACACTTGGGCTCGAACAATTTTAAAATGTAATTTTCTCCGGCCCTATGCTACCGATGTGCCTTAAATTTTGTATGTACGCTTAGAATAGTGGCCTGCACGGGAATCAAAAGGAAATTTTGCAAAAAGTTGCATTTGGGAAAATATCATACTTTTCATGGGCATAATGCAACGCTTGGGCTCGAACAATTTTAAAATGTAATTTTCTCCGGCCCTATGCTACCGATGTGCCTGAAATTTTGTTTGTACGCTTAGAATAGTGGCCTGCACGGGAATCAAAAATAAATTTTGCAAAAAGTTGCATTTGGGAAAATATCATACTTTTCATGGGCATAATGCAACACTTGGGCTCGAACAATTTTAAAATGTAATTTTCTCCGGCCCTATGGTACCGATGTGCCTGAAATTTTGTATGTACGCTTAGAATAGTGGCCTGCACGGGAATCAAAAAGAAATTTTGCAAAATGTTGCATTTGGGAATATATCATACTTTTCATGGGCATAATGCAACACTTGGGCTCGAACAATTTTAAAATGTAATTTTCTCCGGCCCTATGCTACCGATGTGCCTGAAATTTTGTATGTACGCTTAGAATAGTGGCCTGCACGGGAATCAAGAACAAATTTTGCATAAAGTTGCATTTGGGAAATATCATACTTTTCATGGGCATAATGCAACACTTGGGCTCGAACAATTTTAAAATGTAATTTTCTCCGGCTCTATGCTACCGATGTGCCTGAAATTTTGTATGTACGCTTAGAATAGTGGCCTGCACGGGAATCAAACAGAAATTTTGCAAAAAGTTGCATTTGGGAAAATATCATACTTTTCATGGGCATAATGCAACGCTTGGGCTCGAACAATTTTAAAATGTAATTTTCTCCGGCCCTATGCTACCGATGTGCCTGAAATTTTGTTTGTACGCTTAGAATAGTGGCCTGCACGGGAATCAAGAACAAATTTTGCATAAAGTTGCATTTGGGAAATATCATACTTTTCATGGGCATAATGCGACACTTGGGCTCGAACAATTTTAAAATATAATTTTCTCCGGCTCTATGCTACCGATGTGCCTGAAATTTTGTATGTACGCTTAGAATAGTGGCCTGCACGGGAATCAAACAGAAATTTTGCAAAAAGTTGCATTTGGGAAAATATCATACTTTTCATGGGCATAATGCAACGCTTGGGCTCGAACAATTTTAAAATGTAATTTTCTCCGGCCCTATGCTACCGATGTGCCTGAAATTTTGTTTGTACGCTTAGAATAGTGGCCTGCACGGGAATCAAGAACAAATTTTGCATAAAGTTGCATTTGGGAAATATCATACTTTTCATGGGCATAATGCAACACTTGGGCTCGAACAATTTTAAAATATAATTTTCTCCGGCCCTATGCTACCGATGTGCCTGAAATTTTGTATGTACGCTTAGAATAGTGGCCTGCACGGGAATCAAAAAGAAATTTTGCACAAAGTTGCATTTGGGAATATATCATACTTTTCATGGGCATAATGCGACACTTGGGCTCGAACAATTTTAAAATGTAATTTTCTCCGGCCCTATGCTACCGATGTGCCTTAAATTTTGTATGTACGCTTAGAATAGTGGCCTGCACGGGAATCAAAAGGAAATTTTGCAAAAAGTTGCATTTGGGAAAATATCATACTTTTCATGGGCATAATGCAACGCTTGGGCTCGAACAATTTTAAAATGTAATTTTCTCCGGCCCTATGCTACCGATGTGCCTGAAATTTTGTTTGTACGCTTAGAATAGTGGCCTGCACGGGAATCAAAAATAAATTTTGCAAAAAGTTGCATTTGGGAAAATATCATACTTTTCATGGGCATAATGCAACACTTGGGCTCGAACAATTTTAAAATGTAATTTTCTCCGGCCCTATGGTACCGATGTGCCTGAAATTTTGTATGTACGCTTAGAATAGTGGCCTGCACGGGAATCAAAAAGAAATTTTGCAAAATGTTGCATTTGGGAATATATCATACTTTTCATGGGCATAATGCAACACTTGGGCTCGAACAATTTTAAAATGTAATTTTCTCCGGCCCTATGCTACCGATGTGCCTGAAATTTTGTATGTACGCTTAGAATAGTGGCCTGCACGGGAATCAAGAACAAATTTTGCATAAAGTTGCATTTGGGAAATATCATACTTTTCATGGGCATAATGCAACACTTGGGCTCGAACAATTTTAAAATGTAATTTTCTCCGGCTCTATGCTACCGATGTGCCTGAAATTTTGTATGTACGCTTAGAATAGTGGCCTGCACGGGAATCAAACAGAAATTTTGCAAAAAGTTGCATTTGGGAAAATATCATACTTTTCATGGGCATAATGCAACGCTTGGGCTCGAACAATTTTAAAATGTAATTTTCTCCGGCCCTATGCTACCGATGTGCCTGAAATTTTGTTTGTACGCTTAGAATAGTGGCCTGCACGGGAATCAAGAACAAATTTTGCATAAAGTTGCATTTGGGAAATATCATACTTTTCATGGGCATAATGCGACACTTGGGCTCGAACAATTTTAAAATGTAATTTTCTCCGGCCCTATGCTACCGATGTGCCTTAAATTTTGTATGTACGCTTAGAATAGTGGCCTGCACGGGAATCAAAAAGAAATTTTGCACAAAGTTGCATTTGGGAATATATCATACTTTTCATGGGCATAATGCGACACTTGGGCTCGAACAATTTTAAAATGTAATTTTCTCCGGCCCTATGCTACCGATGTGCCTTAAATTTTGTATGTACGCTTAGAATAGTGGCCTGCACGGGAATCAAAAGGAAATTTTGCAAAAAGTTGCATTTGGGAAAATATCATACTTTTCATGGGCATAATGCAACGCTTGGGCTCGAACAATTTTAAAATGTAATTTTCTCCGGCCCTATGCTACCGATGTGCTTGAAATTTTGTTTGTACGCTTAGAATAGTGGCCTGCACGGGAATCAAACAGAAATTTTGAAAAAGTTGCATTTCTGAAAATATCATACTTTTCATGGGCATAATGCAACACTTGGGCTCGAACAAATTTAAAATATAATTTTCTCCGGCCCTATGCTTACCGATGTGCCTGAAATTTTGAATGTACGCTTAGAATAGTGGCCTGCACGGGAATCAAACAGAAATTTTGCAAAAAGTTGCATTTGGGAATATATCATACTTTTCATGGGCATAATGCGACACTTGGGCTCGAACAATTTTAAAATGTAATTTTCTCCGGCCCTATGCTACCGATGTGCCTTAAATTTTGTATGTACGCTTAGAATAGTGGCCTGCACGGGAATCAAAAGGAAATTTTGCAAAAAGTTGCATTTGGGAAAATATCATACTTTTCATGGGCATAATGCAACGCTTGGGCTCGAACAATTTTAAAATGTAATTTTCTCCGGCCCTATGCTACCGATGTGCCTGAAATTTTGTTTGTACGCTTAGAATAGTGGCCTGCACGGGAATCAAACAGAAATTTTGAAAAAGTTGCATTTCTGAAAATATCATACTTTTCATGGGCATAATGCAACACTTGGGCTCGAACAAATTTAAAATATAATTTTCTCCGGCCCTATGCTTACCGATGTGCCTGAAATTTTGAATGTACGCTTAGAATAGTGGCCTGCACGGGAATCAAACAGAAATTTTGCACAAAGTTGCATTTGGGAATATATCATACTTTTCATGGGCATAATGCGACACTTGGGCTCGAACAATTTTAAAATGTAATTTTCTCCGGCCCTATGCTACCGATGTGCCTTAAATTTTGTATGTACGCTTAGAATAGTGGCCTGCACGGGAATCAAAAGGAAATTTTGCAAAAAGTTGCATTTGGGAAAATATCATACTTTTCATGGGCATAATGCAACGCTTGGGCTCGAACAATTTTAAAATGTAATTTTCTCCGGCCCTATGCTACCGATGTGCCTGAAATTTTGTTTGTACGCTTAGAATAGTGGCCTGCACGGGAATCAAACAGAAATTTTGAAAAAGTTGCATTTCTGAAAATATCATACTTTTCATGGGCATAATGCAACACTTGGGCTCGAACAAATTTAAAATATAATTTTCTCCGGCCCTATGCTTACCGATGTGCCTGAAATTTTGAATGTACGCTTAGAATAGTGGCCTGCACGGGAATCAAACAGAAATTTTGCATAAAGTTGCATTTGGGAAATATCATACTTTTCATGGGCATAATGCAACACTTGGGCTCGAACAATTTTAAAATGTAATTTTCTCCGGCCCTATGCTACCGATGTGCCTGAAATTTTGTTTGTACGCTTAGAATAGTGGCCTGCACGGGAATCAAAAATAAATTTTGCAAAAAGTTGCATTTGGGAAAATATCATACTTTTCATGGGCATAATGCAACACTTGGGCTCGAACAATTTTAAAATGTAATTTTCTCCGGCCCTATGGTACCGATGTGCCTGAAATTTTGTATGTACGCTTAGAATAGTGGCCTGCACGGGAATCAAAAAGAAATTTTGCAAAATGTTGCATTTGGGAATATATCATACTTTTCATGGGCATAATGCAACACTTGGGCTCGAACAATTTTAAAATGTAATTTTCTCCGGCCCTATGCTACCGATGTGCCTGAAATTTTGTATGTACGCTTAGAATAGTGGCCTGCACGGGAATCAAGAACAAATTTTGCATAAAGTTGCATTTGGGAAATATCATACTTTTCATGGGCATAATGCAACACTTGGGCTCGAACAATTTTAAAATGTAATTTTCTCCGGCTCTATGCTACCGATGTGCCTGAAATTTTGTATGTACGCTTAGAATAGTGGCCTGCACGGGAATCAAACAGAAATTTTGCAAAAAGTTGCATTTGGGAAAATATCATACTTTTCATGGGCATAATGCAACGCTTGGGCTCGAACAATTTTAAAATGTAATTTTCTCCGGCCCTATGCTACCGATGTGCCTGAAATTTTGTTTGTACGCTTAGAATAGTGGCCTGCACGGGAATCAAGAACAAATTTTGCATAAAGTTGCATTTGGGAAATATCATACTTTTCATGGGCATAATGCGACACTTGGGCTCGAACAATTTTAAAATGTAATTTTCTCCGGCCCTATGCTACCGATGTGCCTTAAATTTTGTATGTACGCTTAGAATAGTGGCCTGCACGGGAATCAAAAAGAAATTTTGCACAAAGTTGCATTTGGGAATATATCATACTTTTCATGGGCATAATGCGACACTTGGGCTCGAACAATTTTAAAATGTAATTTTCTCCGGCCCTATGCTACCGATGTGCCTTAAATTTTGTATGTACGCTTAGAATAGTGGCCTGCACGGGAATCAAAAGGAAATTTTGCAAAAAGTTGCATTTGGGAAAATATCATACTTTTCATGGGCATAATGCAACGCTTGGGCTCGAACAATTTTAAAATGTAATTTTCTCCGGCCCTATGCTACCGATGTGCTTGAAATTTTGTTTGTACGCTTAGAATAGTGGCCTGCACGGGAATCAAACAGAAATTTTGAAAAAGTTGCATTTCTGAAAATATCATACTTTTCATGGGCATAATGCAACACTTGGGCTCGAACAAATTTAAAATATAATTTTCTCCGGCCCTATGCTTACCGATGTGCCTGAAATTTTGAATGTACGCTTAGAATAGTGGCCTGCACGGGAATCAAACAGAAATTTTGCAAAAAGTTGCATTTGGGAATATATCATACTTTTCATGGGCATAATGCGACACTTGGGCTCGAACAATTTTAAAATGTAATTTTCTCCGGCCCTATGCTACCGATGTGCCTTAAATTTTGTATGTACGCTTAGAATAGTGGCCTGCACGGGAATCAAAAGGAAATTTTGCAAAAAGTTGCATTTGGGAAAATATCATACTTTTCATGGGCATAATGCAACGCTTGGGCTCGAACAATTTTAAAATGTAATTTTCTCCGGCCCTATGCTACCGATGTGCCTGAAATTTTGTTTGTACGCTTAGAATAGTGGCCTGCACGGGAATCAAACAGAAATTTTGAAAAAGTTGCATTTCTGAAAATATCATACTTTTCATGGGCATAATGCAACACTTGGGCTCGAACAAATTTAAAATATAATTTTCTCCGGCCCTATGCTTACCGATGTGCCTGAAATTTTGAATGTACGCTTAGAATAGTGGCCTGCACGGGAATCAAACAGAAATTTTGCACAAAGTTGCATTTGGGAATATATCATACTTTTCATGGGCATAATGCGACACTTGGGCTCGAACAATTTTAAAATGTAATTTTCTCCGGCCCTATGCTACCGATGTGCCTTAAATTTTGTATGTACGCTTAGAATAGTGGCCTGCACGGGAATCAAAAGGAAATTTTGCAAAAAGTTGCATTTGGGAAAATATCATACTTTTCATGGGCATAATGCAACGCTTGGGCTCGAACAATTTTAAAATGTAATTTTCTCCGGCCCTATGCTACCGATGTGCCTGAAATTTTGTTTGTACGCTTAGAATAGTGGCCTGCACGGGAATCAAACAGAAATTTTGAAAAAGTTGCATTTCTGAAAATATCATACTTTTCATGGGCATAATGCAACACTTGGGCTCGAACAAATTTAAAATATAATTTTCTCCGGCCCTATGCTTACCGATGTGCCTGAAATTTTGAATGTACGCTTAGAATAGTGGCCTGCACGGGAATCAAACAGAAATTTTGCATAAAGTTGCATTTGGGAAATATCATACTTTTCATGGGCATAATGCAACACTTGGGCTCGAACTATTTTAAAATGTAATTTTCTCCGGCCCTATGCTACCGATGTGCCTGAAATTTTGTATGTACGCTTAGAATAGTGGCCTGCACGGGAATCAAGAACAAATTTTGCATAAAGTTGCATTTGGGAAATATCATACTTTTCATGGGCATAATGCAACACTTGGGCTCGAACAATTTTAAAATATAATTTTCTCCGGCCCTATGCTACCGATGTGCCTGAAATTTTGTATGTACGCTTAGAATAGTGGCCTGCACGGGAATCAAAAGGAAATTTTGCAAAAAGTTGCATTTGGGCATATATCATACTTTTCATGGGCATAATGTAACACTTGGGCTCGAACAATTTTAAAATGTAATTTTCTCCGGCCCTATGCTACCGATGTGCCTGAAATTTTGTATGTACGCTTAGAATAGTGGCCTGCACGGGAATCAAGAACAAATTTTGCATAAAGTTGCATTTGGGAAATATCATACTTTTCATGGGCATAATGCGACACTTGGGCTCGAACAATTTTAAAATGTAATTTTCTCCGGCCCTATGCTACCGATGTGCCTTAAATTTTGTATGTACGCTTAGAATAGTGGCCTGCACGGGAATCAAAAAGAAATTTTGCACAAAGTTGCATTTGGGAATATATCATACTTTTCATGGGCATAATGCGACACTTGGGCTCGAACAATTTTAAAATGTAATTTTCTCCGGCCCTATGCTACCGATGTGCCTTAAATTTTGTATGTACGCTTAGAATAGTGGCTTGCACGGGAATCAAAAGGAAATTTTGCAAAAAGTTGCATTTGGGAAAATATCATACTTTTCATGGGCATAATGCAACGCTTGGGCTCGAACAATTTTAAAATGTAATTTTCTCCGGCCCTATGCTACCGATGTGCCTGAAATTTTGTTTGTACGCTTAGAATAGTGGCCTGCACGGGAATCAAACAGAAATTTTGAAAAAGTTGCATTTCTGAAAATATCATACTTTTCATGGGCATAATGCAACACTTGGGCTCGAACAAATTTAAAATATAATTTTCTCCGGCCCTATGCTTACCGATGTGCCTGAAATTTTGAATGTACGCTTAGAATAGTGGCCTGCACGGGAATCAAACAGAAATTTTGCAAAAAGTTGCATTTGGGAATATATCATACTTTTCATGGGCATAATGCGACACTTGGGCTCGAACAATTTTAAAATGTAATTTTCTCCGGCCCTATGCTACCGATGTGCCTTAAATTTTGTATGTACGCTTAGAATAGTGGCCTGCACGGGAATCAAAAGGAAATTTTGCAAAAAGTTGCATTTGGGAAAATATCATACTTTTCATGGGCATAATGCAACGCTTGGGCTCGAACAATTTTAAAATGTAATTTTCTCCGGCCCTATGCTACCGATGTGCCTGAAATTTTGTTTGTACGCTTAGAATAGTGGCCTGCACGGGAATCAAACAGAAATTTTGAAAAAGTTGCATTTCTGAAAATATCATACTTTTCATGGGCATAATGCAACACTTGGGCTCGAACAATTTTAAAATATAATTTTCTCCGGCCCTATGCTACCGATGTGCCTGAAATTTTGTATGTACGCTTAGAATAGTGGCCTGCACGGGAATCAAAAGGAAATTTTGCAAAAAGTTGCATTTGGGCATATATCATACTTTTCATGGGCATAATGTAACACTTGGGCTCGAACAATTTTAAAATGTAATTTTCTCCGGCCCTATGCTACCGATGTGCCTGAAATTTTGTATGTACGCTTAGAATAGTGGCCTGCACGGGAATCAAGAACAAATTTTGCATAAAGTTGCATTTGGGAAATATCATACTTTTCATGGGCATAATGCAACACTTGGGCTCGAACAATTTTAAAATGTAATTTTCTCCGGCCCTATGCTACCGATATGCCTGAATTTTTGTATGTACGCTTAGAATAGTGGCCTGCACGGGAATCAAGAACAAATTTTGCATAAAGTTGCATTTGGGAAATATCATACTTTTCATGGGCATAATGCGACACTTGGGCTCGAACAATTTTAAAATGTAATTTTCTCCGGCCCTATGCTACCGATGTGCCTTAAATTTTGTATGTACGCTTAGAATAGTGGCCTGCACGGGAATCAAGAACAAATTTTGCATAAAGTTGCATTTGGGAAATATCATACTTTTCATGGGCATAATGCAACACTTGGGCTCGAACAATTTTAAAATGTAATTTTCTCCGGCCCTATGCTACCGATGTGCCTGAAATTTTGTTTGTACGCTTAGAATAGTGGCCTGCACGGGAATCAAACAGAAATTTTGAAAAAGTTGCATTTCTGAAAATATCATACTTTTCATGGGCATAATGCAACACTTGGGCTCGAACAGTTTTAAAATGTAATTATTTCCGGCCCTAAGCTACCGATGTGCCTGAAATTTTGTTTGTACGCTTAGAATAGTGGCCTGCACGGGAATCAAAAATAAATTTTGCAAAAAGTTGCATTTGGGAAAATATCATACTTTTCATGGGCATAATGCAACACTTGGGCTCGAACAATTTTAAAATGTAATTTTCTCCGGCCCTATGGTACCGATGTGCCTGAAATTTTGTATGTACGCTTAGAATAGTGGCCTGCACGGGAATCAAACAGAAATTTTGCAAAAAGTTGCATTTGGGAAAATATCATACTTTTCATGGGCATAATGCAACACTTGGGCTCGAACAGTTTTAAAATGTAATTATTTCCGGCCCTATGCTACCGATGTGCCTGAAATTTTGTTTGTACGCTTAGAATAGTGGCCTGCACGGGAATCAAAAAGAAATTTTGCAAAAAGTTGCATTTGGGAAAATATCATACTTTTCATGGGCATAATGCAACGCTTGGGCTCGAACAATTTTAAAATGTAATTTTCTCCGGCCCTATGCTACCGATGTGCCTGAAATTTTGTTTGTACGCTTAGAATAGTGGCCTGCACGGGAATCAAAAATAAATTTTGCAAAAAGTTGCATTTGGGAAAATATCATACTTTTCATGGGCATAATGCAACACTTGGGCTCGAACAATTTTAAAATGTAATTTTCTCCGGCCCTATGGTACCGATGTGCCTGAAATTTTGTATGTACGCTTAGAATAGTGGCCTGCACGGGAATCAAAAAGAAATTTTGCAAAAAGTTGCATTTGGGAATATATCATACTTTTCATGGGCATAATGCAACACTTGGGCTCGAACAATTTTAAAATGTAATTTTCTCCGGCCCTATGCTACCGATGTGCCTGAAATTTTGTATGTACGCTTAGAATAGTGGCCTGCACGGGAATCAAGAACAAATTTTGCATAAAGTTGCATTTGGGAAATATCATACTTTTCATGGGCATAATGCAACACTTGGGCTCGAACAGTTTTAAAATGTAATTATTTCCGGCCCTATGCTACCGATGTGCCTGAAATTTTGTTTGTACGCTTAGAATAGTGGCCTGCACGGGAATCAAAAAGAAATTTTGCAAAAAGTTGCATTTGGGAAATATCATACTTTTCATGGGCATAATGCAACACTTGGGCTCGAACAGTTTTAAAATGTAATTATCTCCGGCCCTATGGTACCGATGTGCCTGAAATTTTGTATGTACGCTTAGAATAGTGGCCTGCACGGGAATCAAACAGAAATTTTGCAAAAAGTTGCATTTGGGAAAATATCATACTTTTCATGGGCATAATGCAACACTTGGGCTCGAACAGTTTTAAAATGTAATTATTTCCGGCCCTATGCTACCGATGTGCCTGAAATTTTGTTTGTACGCTTAGAATAGTGGCCTGCACGGGAATCAAAAAGAAATTTTGCAAAAAGTTGCATTTGGGAAAATATCATACTTTTCATGGGCATAATGCAACGCTTGGGCTCGAACAATTTTAAAATGTAATTTTCTCCGGCCCTATGCTACCGATGTGCCTGAAATTTTGTTTGTACGCTTAGAATAGTGGCCTGCACGGGAATCAAAAATAAATTTTGCAAAAAGTTGCATTTGGGAAAATATCATACTTTTCATGGGCATAATGCAACACTTGGGCTCGAACAAATTTAAAATATAATTTTCTCCGGCCCTATGCTTACCGATGTGCCTGAAATTTTGAATGTACGCTTAGAATAGTGGCCTGCACGGGAATCAAAAAGAAATTTTGCAAAAAGTTGCATTTGGGCATATATCATACTTTTCATGGGCATAATGCAACACTTGGGCTCGAACAATTTTAAAATGTAATTTTCTCCGGCCCTATGCTACCGATGTGCCTGAAATTTTGTATGTACGCTTAGAATAGTGGCCTGCACGGGAATCAAGAACAAATTTTGCATAAAGTTGCATTTGGGAAATATCATACTTTTCATGGGCATAATGCAACACTTGGGCTCGAACAGTTTTAAAATGTAATTATTTCCGGCCCTATGCTACCGATGTGCCTGAAATTTTGTTTGTACGCTTAGAATAGTGGCCTGCACGGGAATCAAAAAGAAATTTTGCAAAAAGTTGCATTTGGGAAAATATCATACTTTTCATGGGCATAATGCAACGCTTGGGCTCGAACAATTTTAAAATGTAATTTTCTCCGGCCCTATGCTACCGATGTGCCTGAAATTTTGTTTGTACGCTTAGAATAGTGGCCTGCACGGGAATCAAGAACAAATTTTGCATAAAGTTGCATTTGGGAAATATCATACTTTTCATGGGCATAATGCAACACTTGGGCTCGAACAATTTTAAAATGTAATTTTCTCCGGCCCTATGCTACCGATGTGCCTGAAATTTTGTATGTACGCTTAGAATAGTGGCCTGCACGGGAATCAAGAACAAATTTTGCATAAAGTTGCATTTGGGAAATATCATACTTTTCATGGGCATAATGCAACACTTGGGCTCGAACAATTTTAAAATGTAATTTTCTCCGGCCCTATGGTACCGATGTGCCTGAAATTTTGTATGTACGCTTAGAATAGTGGCCTGCACGGGAATCAAAAAGAAATTTTGCAAAAAGTTGCATTTGGGAATATATCATACTTTTCATGGGCATAATGCAACACTTGGGCTCGAACAATTTTAAAATGTAATTTTCTCCGGCCCTATGCTACCGATGTGCCTGAAATTTTGTATGTACGCTTAGAATAGTGGCCTGCACGGGAATCAAGAACAAATTTTGCATAAAGTTGCATTTGGGAAATATCATACTTTTCATGGGCATAATGCAACACTTGGGCTCGAACAGTTTTAAAATGTAATTATTTCCGGCCCTATGCTACCGATGTGCCTGAAATTTTGTTTGTACGCTTAGAATAGTGGCCTGCACGGGAATCAAACAGAAATTTTGCAAAAAAGTTGCATTTGGGCATATATCATACTTTTCATGGGCATAATGCGACACTTGGGCTCGAACAATTTTAAAATGTAATTTTCTCCGGCCCTATGCTACCGATGTGCCTGAAATTTTGTTTGTACGCTTAGAATAGTGGCCTGCACGGGAATCAAACAGAAATTTTGCAAAAAGTTGCATTTGGGAAAATATCATACTTTTCATGGGCATAATGCAACACTTGGGCTCGAACAGTTTTAAAATGTAATTATTTCCGGCCCTATGCTACCGATGTGCCTGAAATTTTGTTTGTACGCTTAGAATAGTGGCCTGCACGGGAATCAAAAAGAAATTTTGCAAAAAGTTGCATTTGGGAAAATATCATACTTTTCATGGGCATAATGCAACGCTTGGGCTCGAACAATTTTAAAATGTAATTTTCTCCGGCCCTATGCTACCGATGTGCCTGAAATTTTGTTTGTACGCTTAGAATAGTGGCCTGCACGGGAATCAAAAATAAATTTTGCAAAAAGTTGCATTTGGGAAAATATCATACTTTTCATGGGCATAATGCAACACTTGGGCTCGAACAATTTTAAAATGTAATTTTCTCCGGCCCTATGGTACCGATGTGCCTGAAATTTTGTATGTACGCTTAGAATAGTGGCCTGCACGGGAATCAAAAAGAAATTTTGCAAAAAGTTGCATTTGGGAATATATCATACTTTTCATGGGCATAATGCAACACTTGGGCTCGAACAATTTTAAAATGTAATTTTCTCCGGCCCTATGCTACCGATGTGCCTGAAATTTTGTATGTACGCTTAGAATAGTGGCCTGCACGGGAATCAAGAACAAATTTTGCATAAAGTTGCATTTGGGAAATATCATACTTTTCATGGGCATAATGCAACACTTGGGCTCGAACAGTTTTAAAATGTAATTATTTCCGGCCCTATGCTACCGATGTGCCTGAAATTTTGTTTGTACGCTTAGAATAGTGGCCTGCACGGGAATCAAAAAGAAATTTTGCAAAAAGTTGCATTTGGGAAATATCATACTTTTCATGGGCATAATGCAACACTTGGGCTCGAACAGTTTTAAAATGTAATTATCTCCGGCCCTATGGTACCGATGTGCCTGAAATTTTGTATGTACGCTTAGAATAGTGGCCTGCACGGGAATCAAACAGAAATTTTGCAAAAAGTTGCATTTGGGAAAATATCATACTTTTCATGGGCATAATGCAACACTTGGGCTCGAACAGTTTTAAAATGTAATTATTTCCGGCCCTATGCTACCGATGTGCCTGAAATTTTGTTTGTACGCTTAGAATAGTGGCCTGCACGGGAATCAAAAAGAAATTTTGCAAAAAGTTGCATTTGGGAAAATATCATACTTTTCATGGGCATAATGCAACGCTTGGGCTCGAACAATTTTAAAATGTAATTTTCTCCGGCCCTATGCTACCGATGTGCCTGAAATTTTGTTTGTACGCTTAGAATAGTGGCCTGCACGGGAATCAAAAATAAATTTTGCAAAAAGTTGCATTTGGGAAAATATCATACTTTTCATGGGCATAATGCAACACTTGGGCTCGAACAAATTTAAAATATAATTTTCTCCGGCCCTATGCTTACCGATGTGCCTGAAATTTTGAATGTACGCTTAGAATAGTGGCCTGCACGGGAATCAAAAAGAAATTTTGCAAAAAGTTGCATTTGGGCATATATCATACTTTTCATGGGCATAATGCAACACTTGGGCTCGAACAATTTTAAAATGTAATTTTCTCCGGCCCTATGCTACCGATGTGCCTGAAATTTTGTATGTACGCTTAGAATAGTGGCCTGCACGGGAATCAAGAACAAATTTTGCATAAAGTTGCATTTGGGAAATATCATACTTTTCATGGGCATAATGCAACACTTGGGCTCGAACAGTTTTAAAATGTAATTATTTCCGGCCCTATGCTACCGATGTGCCTGAAATTTTGTTTGTACGCTTAGAATAGTGGCCTGCACGGGAATCAAAAAGAAATTTTGCAAAAAGTTGCATTTGGGAAAATATCATACTTTTCATGGGCATAATGCAACGCTTGGGCTCGAACAATTTTAAAATGTAATTTTCTCCGGCCCTATGCTACCGATGTGCCTGAAATTTTGTTTGTACGCTTAGAATAGTGGCCTGCACGGGAATCAAGAACAAATTTTGCATAAAGTTGCATTTGGGAAATATCATACTTTTCATGGGCATAATGCAACACTTGGGCTCGAACAATTTTAAAATGTAATTTTCTCCGGCCCTATGCTACCGATGTGCCTGAAATTTTGTATGTACGCTTAGAATAGTGGCCTGCACGGGAATCAAGAACAAATTTTGCATAAAGTTGCATTTGGGAAATATCATACTTTTCATGGGCATAATGCAACACTTGGGCTCGAACAATTTTAAAATGTAATTTTCTCCGGCCCTATGGTACCGATGTGCCTGAAATTTTGTATGTACGCTTAGAATAGTGGCCTGCACGGGAATCAAAAAGAAATTTTGCAAAAAGTTGCATTTGGGAATATATCATACTTTTCATGGGCATAATGCAACACTTGGGCTCGAACAATTTTAAAATGTAATTTTCTCCGGCCCTATGCTACCGATGTGCCTGAAATTTTGTATGTACGCTTAGAATAGTGGCCTGCACGGGAATCAAGAACAAATTTTGCATAAAGTTGCATTTGGGAAATATCATACTTTTCATGGGCATAATGCAACACTTGGGCTCGAACAGTTTTAAAATGTAATTATTTCCGGCCCTATGCTACCGATGTGCCTGAAATTTTGTTTGTACGCTTAGAATAGTGGCCTGCACGGGAATCAAACAGAAATTTTGCAAAAAAGTTGCATTTGGGCATATATCATACTTTTCATGGGCATAATGCGACACTTGGGCTCGAACAATTTTAAAATGTAATTTTCTCCGGCCCTATGCTACCGATGTGCCTGAAATTTTGTTTGTACGCTTAGAATAGTGGCCTGCACGGGAATCAAACAGAAATTTTGCAAAAAGTTGCATTTGGGAAAATATCATACTTTTCATGGGCATAATGCAACGCTTGGGCTCGAACAATTTTAAAATGTAATTTTCTCCGGCCCTATGCTACCGATGTGCCTGAAATTTTGTATGTACGCTTAGAATAGTGGCCTGCACGGGAATCAAAAAGAAATTTTGCAAAAAGTTGCATTTGGGAAAATATCATACTTTTCATGGGCATAATGCAAGGCTTGGGCTCGAACAATTTTAAAATGTAATTTTCTCCGGCCCTATGCTACCGATGTGCCTGAAATTTTGTTTGTACGCTTAGAATAGTGGCCTGCACGGGAATCAAACAGAAATTTTGAAAAAGTTGCATTTCTGAAAATATCATACTTTTCATGGGCATAATGCAACACTTGGGCTCGAACAGTTTTAAAATGTAATTATTTCCGGCCCTATGCTACCGATGTGCCTTAAATTTTGTATGTACGCTTAGAATAGTGGCCTGCACGGGAATCAAAAGGAAATTTTGCAAAAAGTTGCATTTGGGAAAATATCATACTTTTCATGGGCATAATGCAACGCTTGGGCTCGAACAATTTTAAAATGTAATTTTCTCCGGCCCTATGCTACCGATGTGCCTGAAATTTTGTATGTACGCTTAGAATAGTGGCCTGCACGGGAATCAAAAAGAAATTTTGCAAAAAGTTGCATTTGGGAAAATATCATACTTTTCATGGGCATAATGCAAGGCTTGGGCTCGAACAATTTTAAAATGTAATTTTCTCCGGCCCTATGCTACCGATGTGCCTGAAATTTTGTTTGTACGCTTAGAATAGTGGCCTGCACGGGAATCAAACAGAAATTTTGAAAAAGTTGCATTTCTGAAAATATCATACTTTTCATGGGCATAATGCAACACTTGGGCTCGAACAGTTTTAAAATGTAATAATTTCCGGCCCTATGCTACCGATGTGCCTGAAATTTTGTTTGTACGCTTAGAATAGTGGCCTGCACGGGAATCAAAAAGAAATTTTGCATAAAGTTGCATTTGGGAAATATCATACTTTTCATGGGCATAATGCAACACTTGGGCTCGAACAAATTTAAAATATAATTTTCTCCGGCCCTATGCTTACCGTTGTGCCTGAAATTTTGAATGTACGCTTAGAATAGTGGCCTGCACGGGAATCAAACAGAAATTTTGCAAAAAGTTGCATTTGGGCATATATCATACTTTTCATGGGCATAATGTAACACTTGGGCTCGAACAATTTTAAAATGTAATTTTCTCCGGCCCTATGCTACCGATGTGCCTGAAATTTTGTATGTACGATTAGAATAGTGGCCTGCACGGGAATCAAGAACAAATTTTGCATAAAGTTGCATTTGGGAATATATCATACTTTTCATGGGCATAATGCAACACTTGGGCTCGAACAATTTTAAAATGTAATTTTCTCCGGCCCTATGCTACCGATGTGCCTGAAGTTTTGTATGTACGATTAGAATAGTGGCCTGCACGGGAATCAAGAACAAATTTTGCATAAAGTTGCATTTGGGAATATATCATACTTTTCATGGGCATAATGCAACACTTGGGCTCGAACAATTTTAAAATGTAATTTTCTCCGGCCCTATGCTACCGATGTGCCTGAAATTTTGTATGTACGCTTAGAATAGTGGCCTGCACGGGAATCAAGAACAAATTTTGCATAAAGTTGCATTTGGGAAATATCATACTTTTCATGGGCATAATGCAACACTTGGGCTCGAACAGTTTTAAAATGTAATTATTTCCGGCCCTATGCTACCGATGTGCCTGAAATTTTGTTTATACGCTTAGAATAGTGGCCTGCACGGGAATCAAACAGAAATTTTGCAAAAAAGTTGCATTTGGGCATATATCATACTTTTCATGGGCATAATGCGACACTTGGGCTCGAACAATTTTAAAATGTAATTTTCTCCGGCCCTATGCTACCGATGTGCCTGAAATTTTGTTTGTACGCTTAGAATAGTGGCCTGCACGGGAATCAAACAGAAATTTTGCAAAAAGTTGCATTTGGGAAAATATCATACTTTTCATGGGCATAATGCAACGCTTGGGCTCGAACAATTTTAAAATGTAATTTTCTCCGGCCCTATGCTACCGATGTGCCTGAAATTTTGTATGTACGCTTAGAATAGTGGCCTGCACGGGAATCAAAAAGAAATTTTGCAAAAAGTTGCATTTGGGAAAATATCATACTTTTCATGGGCATAATGCAAGGCTTGGGCTCGAACAATTTTAAAATGTAATTTTCTCCGGCCCTATGCTACCGATGTGCCTGAAATTTTGTTTGTACGCTTAGAATAGTGGCCTGCACGGGAATCAAACAGAAATTTTGAAAAAGTTGCATTTCTGAAAATATCATACTTTTCATGGGCATAATGCAACACTTGGGCTCGAACAGTTTTAAAATGTAATTATTTCCGGCCCTATGCTACCGATGTGCCTGAAATTTTGTTTGTACGCTTAGAATAGTGGCCTGCACGGGAATCAAAAAGAAATTTTGCATAAAGTTGCATTTGGGAAATATCATACTTTTCATGGGCATAATGCAACACTTGGGCTCGAACAAATTTAAAATATAATTTTCTCCGGCCCTATGCTTACCGTTGTGCCTGAAATTTTGAATGCACGCTTAGAATAGTGGCCTGCACGGGAATCAAACAGAAATTTTGCAAAAAGTTGCATTTGGGCATATATCATACTTTTCATGGGCATAATGTAACACTTGGGCTCGAACAATTTTAAAATGTAATTTTCTCCGGCCCTATGCTACCGATGTGCCTGAAATTTTGTATGTACGATTAGAATAGTGGCCTGCACGGGAATCAAGAACAAATTTTGCATAAAGTTGCATTTGGGAATATATCATACTTTTCATGGGCATAATGCAACACTTGGGCTCGAACAATTTTAAAATGTAATTTTCTCCGGCCCTATGCTACCGATGTGCCTGAAGTTTTGTATGTACGATTAGAATAGTGGCCTGCACGGGAATCAAGAACAAATTTTGCATAAAGTTGCATTTGGGAATATATCATACTTTTCATGGGCATAATGCAACACTTGGGCTCGAACAATTTTAAAATGTAATTTTCTCCGGCCCTATGCTACCGATGTGCCTGAAATTTTGTATGTACGCTTAGAATAGTGGCCTGCACGGGAATCAAGAACAAATTTTGCATAAAGTTGCATTTGGGAAATATCATACTTTTCATGGGCATAATGCAACACTTGGGCTCGAACAATTTTAAAATGTAATTTTCTCCGGCCCTATGCTACCGATGTGCCTGAAATTTTGTTTGTACGCTTAGAATAGTGGCCTGCACGGGAATCAAAAGGAAATTTTGCAAAAAGTTGCATTTGGGAAAATATCATACTTTTCATGGGCATAATGCAACGCTTGGGCTCGAACAATTTTAAAATGTAATTTTCTCCGGCCCTATGCTACCGATGTGCCTGAAATTTTGTTTGTACGCTTAGAATAGTGGCCTGCACGGGAATCAAACAGAAATTTTGAAAAAGTTGCATTTCTGAAAATATCATACTTTTCATGGGCATAATGCAACACTTGGGCTCGAACAAATTTAAAATATAATTTTCTCCGGCCCTATGCTTACCGAAGTGCCTGAAATTTTGAATGTACGCTTAGAATAGTGGCCTGCACGGGAATCAAACAGAAATTTTGCAAAAAGTTGCATTTGGGCATATATCATACTTTTCATGGGCATAATGCAACACTTGGGCTCGAACAATTTTAAAATGTAATTTTCTCCGGCCCTATGCTACCGATGTGCCTGAAATTTTGTATGTACGCTAAGAATAGTGGCCTGCACGGGAATCAAGAACAAATTTTGCGTAAAGTTGCATTTGGGAAATATCATACTTTTCATGGGCATAATGCAACACTTGGGCTCGAACAAATTTAAAATATAATTTTCTCCGGCCCTATGCTTACCGAAGTGCCTGAAATTTTGAATGTACGCTTAGAATAGTGGCCTGCACGGGAATCAAACAGAAATTTTGCAAAAAGTTGCATTTGGGCATATATCATACTTTTCATGGGCATAATGTAACACTTGGGCTCGAACAATTTTAAAATGTAATTTTCTCCGGCCCTATGCTACCGATGTGCCTGAAATTTTGTATGTACGCTAAGAATAGTGGCCTGCACGGGAATCAAGAACAAATTTTGCATAAAGTTGCATTTGGGAAATATCATACTTTTCATGGGCATAATGCAACACTTGGGCTCGAACAATTTTAAAATGTAATTATTTCCGGCCCTATGCTACCGATGTGCCTGAAATTTTGTTTGTACGCTTAGAATAGTGGCCTGCACGGGAATCAAAAAGAAATTTTGCAAAAAGTTGCATTTGGGAATATATCAAACTTTTCATGGGCATAATGCAACACTTGGGCTCGAACAATTTTAAAATGTAATTTTCTCCGGCCCTATGCTACCGATGTGCCTGAAATTTTGTATGTACGCTTAGAATAGTGGCCTGCACGGGAATCAAGAACAAATTTTGCGTAAAGTTGCATTTGGGAAATATCATACTTTTCATGGGCATAATGCAACACTTGGGCTCGAACAATTTTAAAATGTAATTTTCTCCGGCCCTATGCTACCGATGTGCCTGAAATTTTGTTTGTACGCTTAGAATAGTGGCCTGCACGGGAATCAAAAAGAAATTTTGCATAAAGTTGCATTTGGGAAATATCATACTTTTCATGGGCATAATGCAACACTTGGGCTCGAACAAATTTAAAATATAATTTTCTCCGGCCCTATGCTTACCGTTGTGCCTGAAATTTTGAATGTACGCTTAGAATAGTGGCCTGCACGGGAATCAAACAGAAATTTTGCAAAAAGTTGCATTTGGGCATATATCATACTTTTCATGGGCATAATGTAACACTTGGGCTCGAACAATTTTAAAATGTAATTTTCTCCGGCCCTATGCTACCGATGTGCCTGAAATTTTGTATGTACGATTAGAATAGTGGCCTGCACGGGAATCAAGAACAAATTTTGCATAAAGTTGCATTTGGGAATATATCATACTTTTCATGGGCATAATGCAACACTTGGGCTCGAACAATTTTAAAATGTAATTTTCTCCGGCCCTATGCTACCGATGTGCCTGAAGTTTTGTATGTACGATTAGAATAGTGGCCTGCACGGGAATCAAGAACAAATTTTGCATAAAGTTGCATTTGGGAATATATCATACTTTTCATGGGCATAATGCAACACTTGGGCTCGAACAATTTTAAAATGTAATTTTCTCCGGCCCTATGCTACCGATGTGCCTGAAATTTTGTATGTACGCTTAGAATAGTGGCCTGCACGGGAATCAAGAAAAAATTTTGCATAAAGTTGCATTTGGGAAATATCATACTTTTCATGGGCATAATGCAACACTTGGGCTCGAACAATTTTAAAATGTAATTTTCTCCGGCCCTATGCTACCGATGTGCCTGAAATTTTGTTTGTACGCTTAGAATAGTGGCCTGCACGGGAATCAAAAGGAAATTTTGCAAAAAGTTGCATTTGGGAAAATATCATACTTTTCATGGGCATAATGCAACGCTTGGGCTCGAACAATTTTAAAATGTAATTTTCTCCGGCCCTATGCTACCGATGTGCCTGAAATTTTGTTTGTACGCTTAGAATAGTGGCCTGCACGGGAATCAAACAGAAATTTTGAAAAAGTTGCATTTCTGAAAATATCATACTTTTCATGGGCATAATGCAACACTTGGGCTCGAACAAATTTAAAATATAATTTTCTCCGGCCCTATGCTTACCGAAGTGCCTGAAATTTTGAATGTACGCTTAGAATAGTGGCCTGCACGGGAATCAAACAGAAATTTTGCAAAAAGTTGCATTTGGGCATATATCATACTTTTCATGGGCATAATGTAACACTTGGGCTCGAACAATTTTAAAATGTAATTTTCTCCGGCCCTATGCTACCGATGTGCCTGAAATTTTGTATGTACGCTAAGAATAGTGGCCTGCACGGGAATCAAGAACAAATTTTGCATAAAGTTGCATTTGGGAAATATCATACTTTTCATGGGCATAATGCAACACTTGGGCTCGAACAATTTTAAAATGTAATTATTTCCGGCCCTATGCTACCGATGTGCCTGAAATTTTGTTTGTACGCTTAGAATAGTGGCCTGCACGGGAATCAAAAAGAAATTTTGCAAAAAGTTGCATTTGGGAATATATCATACTTTTCATGGGCATAATGCAACACTTGGGCTCGAACAATTTTAAAATGTAATTTTCTCCGGCCCTATGCTACCGATGTGCCTGAAATTTTGTATGTACGCTAAGAATAGTGGCCTGCACGGGAATCAAGAACAAATTTTGCGTAAAGTTGCATTTGGGAAATATCATACTTTTCATGGGCATAATGCAACACTTGGGCTCGAACAAATTTAAAATATAATTTTCTCCGGCCCTATGCTTACCGAAGTGCCTGAAATTTTGAATGTACGCTTAGAATAGTGGCCTGCACGGGAATCAAACAGAAATTTTGCAAAAAGTTGCATTTGGGCATATATCATACTTTTCATGGGCATAATGTAACACTTGGGCTCGAACAATTTTAAAATGTAATTTTCTCCGGCCCTATGCTACCGATGTGCCTGAAATTTTGTATGTACGCTAAGAATAGTGGCCTGCACGGGAATCAAGAACAAATTTTGCATAAAGTTGCATTTGGGAAATATCATACTTTTCATGGGCATAATGCAACACTTGGGCTCGAACAATTTTAAAATGTAATTATTTCCGGCCCTATGCTACCGATGTGCCTGAAATTTTGTTTGTACGCTTAGAATAGTGGCCTGCACGGGAATCAAAAAGAAATTTTGCAAAAAGTTGCATTTGGGAATATATCAAACTTTTCATGGGCATAATGCAACACTTGGGCTCGAACAATTTTAAAATGTAATTTTCTCCGGCCCTATGCTACCGATGTGCCTGAAATTTTGTATGTACGCTTAGAATAGTGGCCTGCACGGGAATCAAGAACAAATTTTGCGTAAAGTTGCATTTGGGAAATATCATACTTTTCATGGGCATAATGCAACACTTGGGCTCGAACAATTTTAAAATATAATTTTCTCCGGCCCTATGCTACCGATGTGCCTGAAATTTTGTATGTACGCTTAGAATAGTGGCCTGCACGGGAATCAAAAATAAATTTTGCAAAAAGTTGCATTTGGGAATATATCATACTTTTCATGGGCATAATGCGACACTTGGGCTCGAACAATTTTAAAATGTAATTTTCTCCGGCCCTATGCTACCGATGTGCCTGAAATTTTGTTTGTACGCTTAGAATAGTGGCCTGCACGGGAATCAAAAAGAAATTTTGCATAAAGTTGCATTTGGGAAATATCATACTTTTCATGGGCATAATGCAACACTTGGGCTCGAACAAATTTAAAATATAATTTTCTCCGGCCCTATGCTTACCGTTGTGCCTGAAATTTTGAATGTACGCTTAGAATAGTGGCCTGCACGGGAATCAAACAGAAATTTTGCAAAAAGTTGCATTTGGGCATATATCATACTTTTCATGGGCATAATGTAACACTTGGGCTCGAACAATTTTAAAATGTAATTATTTCCGGCCCTATGCTACCGATGTGCCTGAAATTTTGTATGTACGCTTAGAATAGTGGCCTGCACGGGAATCAAGAACAAATTTTGCATAAAGTTGCATTTGGGAAATATCATACTTTTCATGGGCATAATGCAACACTTGGGCTCGAACAATTTTAAAATGTAATTATTTCCGGCCCTATGCTACCGATGTGCCTGAAATTTTGTTTGTACGCTTAGAATAGTGGCCTGCACGGGAATCAAAAAGAAATTTTGCATAAAGTTGCATTTGGGAAATATCATACTTTTCATGGGCATAATGCAACACTTGGGCTCGAACAATTTTAAAATGTAATTATTTCCGGCCCTATGCTACCGATGTGCCTGAAATTTTGTTTGTACGCTTAGAATAGTGGCCTGCACGGGAATCAAAAAGAAATTTTGCAAAAAGTTGCATTTGGGAATATATCAAACTTTTCATGGGCATAATGCAACACTTGGGCTCGAACAATTTTAAAATGTAATTTTCTCCGGCCCTATGCTACCGATGTGCCTGAAATTTTGTATGTACGCTTAGAATAGTGGCCTGCACGGGAATCAAGAACAAATTTTGCGTAAAGTTGCATTTCGGAAATATCATACTTTTCATGGGCATAATGCAACACTTGGGCTCGAACAATTTTAAAATATAATTTTCTCCGGCCCTATGCTACCGATGTGCCTGAAATTTTGTATGTACGCTTAGAATAGTGGCCTGCACGGGAATCAAAAATAAATTTTGCAAAAAGTTGCATTTGGGAATATATCATACTTTTCATGGGCATAATGCGACACTTGGGCTCGAACAATTTTAAAATGTAATTTTCTCCGGCCCTATGCTACCGATGTGCCTGAAATTTTGTTTGTACGCTTAGAATAGTGGCCTGCACGGGAATCAAAAAGAAATTTTGCATAAAGTTGCATTTGGGAAATATCATACTTTTCATGGGCATAATGCAACACTTGGGCTCGAACAAATTTAAAATATAATTTTCTCCGGCCCTATGCTTACCGTTGTGCCTGAAATTTTGAATGTACGCTTAGAATAGTGGCCTGCACGGGAATCAAACAGAAATTTTGCAAAAAGTTGCATTTGGGCATATATCATACTTTTCATGGGCATAATGTAACACTTGGGCTCGAACAATTTTAAAATGTAATTATTTCCGGCCCTATGCTACCGATGTGCCTGAAATTTTGTATGTACGCTTAGAATAGTGGCCTGCACGGGAATCAAGAACAAATTTTGCATAAAGTTGCATTTGGGAAATATCATACTTTTCATGGGCATAATGCAACACTTGGGCTCGAACAATTTTAAAATGTAATTATTTCCGGCCCTATGCTACCGATGTGCCTGAAATTTTGTTTGTACGCTTAGAATAGTGGCCTGCACGGGAATCAAAAAGAAATTTTGCAAAAAGTTGCATTTGGGAAAATATCATACTTTTCATGGGCATAATGCAACGCTTGGGCTCGAACAATTTTAAAATGTAATTTTCTCCGGCCCTATGCTACCGATGTGCCTGAAATTTTGTTTGTACGCTTAGAATAGTGGCCTGCACGGGAATCAAACAGAAATTTTGAAAAAGTTGCATTTCTGAAAATATCATACTTTTCATGGGCATAATGCAACACTTGGGCTCGAACAGTTTTAAAATGTAATTATTTCCGGCCCTAAGCTACCGATGTGCCTGAAATTTTGTTTGTACGCTTAGAATAGTGGCCTGCACGGGAATCAAAAAGAAATTTTGCATAAAGTTGCATTTGGGAAATATCATACTTTTCATGGGCATAATGCAACACTTGGGCTCGAACAATTTTAAAATGTAATTATTTCCGGCCCTATGCTACCGATGTGCCTGAAATTTTGTTTGTACGCTTAGAATAGTGGCCTGCACGGGAATCAAAAAGAAATTTTGCAAAAAGTTGCATTTGGGAATATATCATACTTTTCATGGGCATAATGCAACACTTGGGCTCGAACAATTTTAAAAGGTAATTTTCTCCGGCCCTATGCTACCGATGTGCCTGAAATTTTGTATGTACGCTTAGAATAGTGGCCTGCACGGGAATCAAGAACAAATTTTGCGTAAAGTTGCATTTGGGAAATATCATACTTTTCATGGGCATAATGCAACACTTGGGCTCGAACAATTTTAAAATATAATTTTCTCCGGCCCTATGCTACCGACGTGCCTGAAATTTTGTATGTACGCTTAGAATAGTGGCCTGCACGGGAATCAAAAATAAATTTTGCAAAAAGTTGCATTTGGGAAAATATCATACTTTTCATGGGCATAATGCAACGCTTGGGCTCGAACAATTTTAAAATGTAATTTTCTCCGGCCCTATGCTACCGATGTGCCTGAAATTTTGTTTGTACGCTTAGAATAGTGGCCTGCACGGGAATCAAACAGAAATTTTAAAAAAGTTGCATTTCTGAAAATATCATACTTTTCATGGGCATAATGCAACACTTGGGCTCGAACAGTTTTAAAATGTAATTATTTCCGGCCCTAAGCTACCGATGTGCCTGAAATTTTGTTTGTACGCTTAGAATAGTGGCCTGCACGGGAATCAAAAAGAAATTTTGCATAAAGTTGCATTTGGGAAATATCATACTTTTCATGGGCATAATGCAACACTTGGGCTCGAACAATTTTAAAATGTAATTATTTCCGGCCCTATGCTACCGATGTGCCTGAAATTTTGTTTGTACGCTTAGAATAGTGGCCTGCACGGGAATCAAAAAGAAATTTTGCAAAAAGTTGCATTTGGGAATATATCATACTTTTCATGGGCATAATGCAACACTTGGGCTCGAACAATTTTAAAATATAATTTTCTCCGGCCCTATGCTACCGATGTGCCTGAAATTTTGTTTGTACGCTTAGAATAGTGGCCTGCACGGGAATCAAAAGGAAATTTTGCAAAAAGTTGCATTTGGGAAAATATCATACTTTTCATGGGCATAATGCAACGCTTGGGCTCGAACAATTTTAAAATGTAATTTTCTCCGGCCCTATGCTACCGATGTGCCTGAAATTTTGTTTGTACGCTTAGAATAGTGGCCTGCACGGGAATCAAACAGAAATTTTGAAAAAGTTGCATTTCTGAAAATATCATACTTTTCATGGGCATAATGCAACACTTGGGCTCGAACAAATTTAAAATATAATTTTCTCCGGCCCTATGCTTACCGAAGTGCCTGAAATTTTGAATGTACGCTTAGAATAGTGGCCTGCACGGGAATCAAACAGAAATTTTGCAAAAAGTTGCATTTGGGCATATATCATACTTTTCATGGGCATAATGTAACACTTGGGCTCGAACAATTTTAAAATGTAATTTTCTCCGGCCCTATGCTACCGATGTGCCTGAAATTTTGTATGTACGCTAAGAATAGTGGCCTGCACGGGAATCAAGAACAAATTTTGCATAAAGTTGCATTTGGGAAATATCATACTTTTCATGGGCATAATGCAACACTTGGGCTCGAACAATTTTAAAATATAATTTTCTCCGGCCCTATGCTACCGACGTGCCTGAAATTTTGTATGTACGCTTAGAATAGTGGCCTGCACGGGAATCAAAAATAAATTTTGCAAAAAGTTGCATTTGGGAAAATATCATACTTTTCATGGGCATAATGCAACGCTTGGGCTCGAACAATTTTAAAATGTAATTTTCTCCGGCCCTATGCTACCGATGTGCCTGAAATTTTGTTTGTACGCTTAGAATAGTGGCCTGCACGGGAATCAAACAGAAATTTTAAAAAAGTTGCATTTCTGAAAATATCATACTTTTCATGGGCATAATGCAACACTTGGGCTCGAACAGTTTTAAAATGTAATTATTTCCGGCCCTAAGCTACCGATGTGCCTGAAATTTTGTTTGTACGCTTAGAATAGTGGCCTGCACGGGAATCAAAAAGAAATTTTGCATAAAGTTGCATTTGGGAAATATCATACTTTTCATGGGCATAATGCAACACTTGGGCTCGAACAATTTTAAAATGTAATTATTTCCGGCCCTATGCTACCGATGTGCCTGAAATTTTGTTTGTACGCTTAGAATAGTGGCCTGCACGGGAATCAAAAAGAAATTTTGCAAAAAGTTGCATTTGGGAATATATCATACTTTTCATGGGCATAATGCAACACTTGGGCTCGAACAATTTTAAAATATAATTTTCTCCGGCCCTATGCTACCGATGTGCCTGAAATTTTGTTTGTACGCTTAGAATAGTGGCCTGCACGGGAATCAAAAGGAAATTTTGCAAAAAGTTGCATTTGGGAAAATATCATACTTTTCATGGGCATAATGCAACGCTTGGGCTCGAACAATTTTAAAATGTAATTTTCTCCGGCCCTATGCTACCGATGTGCCTGAAATTTTGTTTGTACGCTTAGAATAGTGGCCTGCACGGGAATCAAACAGAAATTTTGAAAAAGTTGCATTTCTGAAAATATCATACTTTTCATGGGCATAATGCAACACTTGGGCTCGAACAAATTTAAAATATAATTTTCTCCGGCCCTATGCTTACCGAAGTGCCTGAAATTTTGAATGTACGCTTAGAATAGTGGCCTGCACGGGAATCAAACAGAAATTTTGCAAAAAGTTGCATTTGGGCATATATCATACTTTTCATGGGCATAATGTAACACTTGGGCTCGAACAATTTTAAAATGTAATTTTCTCCGGCCCTATGCTACCGATGTGCCTGAAATTTTGTATGTACGCTAAGAATAGTGGCCTGCACGGGAATCAAGAACAAATTTTGCATAAAGTTGCATTTGGGAAATATCATACTTTTCATGGGCATAATGCAACACTTGGGCTCGAACAATTTTAAAATGTAATTATTTCCGGCCCTATGCTACCGATGTGCCTGAAATTTTGTTTGTACGCTTAGAATAGTGGCCTGCACGGGAATCAAAAAGAAATTTTGCAAAAAGTTGCATTTGGGAATATATCATACTTTTCATGGGCATAATGCAACACTTGGGCTCGAACAATTTTAAAATGTAATTTTCTCCGGCCCTATGCTACCGATGTGCCTGAAATTTTGTATGTACGCTTAGAATAGTGGCCTGCACGGGAATCAAGAACAAATTTTGCGTAAAGTTGCATTTGGGAAATATCATACTTTTCATGGGCATAATGCAACACTTGGGCTCGAACAATTTTAAAATGTAATTTTCTCCGGCCCTATGCTACCGATGTGCCTGAAATTTTGTTTGTACGCTTAGAATAGTGGCCTGCACGGGAATCAAAAAGAAATTTTGCATAAAGTTGCATTTGGGAAATATCATACTTTTCATGGGCATAATGCAACACTTGGGCTCGAACAAATTTAAAATATAATTTTCTCCGGCCCTATGCTTACCGTTGTGCCTGAAATTTTGAATGTACGCTTAGAATAGTGGCCTGCACGGGAATCAAACAGAAATTTTGCAAAAAGTTGCATTTGGGCATATATCATACTTTTCATGGGCATAATGTAACACTTGGGCTCGAACAATTTTAAAATGTAATTTTCTCCGGCCCTATGCTACCGATGTGCCTGAAATTTTGTATGTACGATTAGAATAGTGGCCTGCACGGGAATCAAGAACAAATTTTGCATAAAGTTGCATTTGGGAATATATCATACTTTTCATGGGCATAATGCAACACTTGGGCTCGAACAATTTTAAAATGTAATTTTCTCCGGCCCTATGCTACCGATGTGCCTGAAGTTTTGTATGTACGATTAGAATAGTGGCCTGCACGGGAATCAAGAACAAATTTTGCATAAAGTTGCATTTGGGAATATATCATACTTTTCATGGGCATAATGCAACACTTGGGCTCGAACAATTTTAAAATGTAATTTTCTCCGGCCCTATGCTACCGATGTGCCTGAAATTTTGTATGTACGCTTAGAATAGTGGCCTGCACGGGAATCAAGAACAAATTTTGCATAAAGTTGCATTTGGGAAATATCATACTTTTCATGGGCATAATGCAACACTTGGGCTCGAACAAATTTAAAATATAATTTTCTCCGGCCCTATGCTTACCGTTGTGCCTGAAATTTTGAATGTACGCTTAGAATAGTGGCCTGCACGGGAATCAAACAGAAATTTTGCAAAAAGTTGCATTTGGGCATATATCATACTTTTCATGGGCATAATGTAACACTTGGGCTCGAACAATTTTAAAATGTAATTTTCTCCGGCCCTATGCTACCGATGTGCCTGAAATTTTGTATGTACGCTAAGAATAGTGGCCTGCACGGGAATCAAGAACAAATTTTGCATAAAGTTGCATTTGGGAAATATCATACTTTTCATGGGCATAATGCAACACTTGGGCTCGAACAATTTTAAAATGTAATTATTTCCGGCCCTATGCTACCGATGTGCCTGAAATTTTGTTTGTACGCTTAGAATAGTGGCCTGCACGGGAATCAAAAAGAAATTTTGCAAAAAGTTGCATTTGGGAATATATCAAACTTTTCATGGGCATAATGCAACACTTGGGCTCGAACAATTTTAAAATGTAATTTTCTCCGGCCCTATGCTACCGATGTGCCTGAAATTTTGTATGTACGCTTAGAATAGTGGCCTGCACGGGAATCAAGAACAAATTTTGCGTAAAGTTGCATTTGGGAAATATCATACTTTTCATGGGCATAATGCAACACTTGGGCTCGAACAATTTTAAAATGTAATTTTCTCCGGCCCTATGCTACCGATGTGCCTGAAATTTTGTTTGTACGCTTAGAATAGTGGCCTGCACGGGAATCAAAAAGAAATTTTGCATAAAGTTGCATTTGGGAAATATCATACTTTTCATGGGCATAATGCAACACTTGGGCTCGAACAAATTTAAAATATAATTTTCTCCGGCCCTATGCTTACCGTTGTGCCTGAAATTTTGAATGTACGCTTAGAATAGTGGCCTGCACGGGAATCAAACAGAAATTTTGCAAAAAGTTGCATTTGGGCATATATCATACTTTTCATGGGCATAATGTAACACTTGGGCTCGAACAATTTTAAAATGTAATTTTCTCCGGCCCTATGCTACCGATGTGCCTGAAATTTTGTATGTACGATTAGAATAGTGGCCTGCACGGGAATCAAGAACAAATTTTGCATAAAGTTGCATTTGGGAATATATCATACTTTTCATGGGCATAATGCAACACTTGGGCTCGAACAATTTTAAAATGTAATTTTCTCCGGCCCTATGCTACCGATGTGCCTGAAGTTTTGTATGTACGATTAGAATAGTGGCCTGCACGGGAATCAAGAACAAATTTTGCATAAAGTTGCATTTGGGAATATATCATACTTTTCATGGGCATAATGCAACACTTGGGCTCGAACAATTTTAAAATGTAATTTTCTCCGGCCCTATGCTACCGATGTGCCTGAAATTTTGTATGTACGCTTAGAATAGTGGCCTGCACGGGAATCAAGAACAAATTTTGCATAAAGTTGCATTTGGGAAATATCATACTTTTCATGGGCATAATGCAACACTTGGGCTCGAACAATTTTAAAATGTAATTTTCTCCGGCCCTATGCTACCGATGTGCCTGAAATTTTGTTTGTACGCTTAGAATAGTGGCCTGCACGGGAATCAAAAGGAAATTTTGCAAAAAGTTGCATTTGGGAAAATATCATACTTTTCATGGGCATAATGCAACGCTTGGGCTCGAACAATTTTAAAATGTAATTTTCTCCGGCCCTATGCTACCGATGTGCCTGAAATTTTGTTTGTACGCTTAGAATAGTGGCCTGCACGGGAATCAAACAGAAATTTTGAAAAAGTTGCATTTCTGAAAATATCATACTTTTCATGGGCATAATGCAACACTTGGGCTCGAACAAATTTAAAATATAATTTTCTCCGGCCCTATGCTTACCGAAGTGCCTGAAATTTTGAATGTACGCTTAGAATAGTGGCCTGCACGGGAATCAAACAGAAATTTTGCAAAAAGTTGCATTTGGGCATATATCATACTTTTCATGGGCATAATGTAACACTTGGGCTCGAACAATTTTAAAATGTAATTTTCTCCGGCCCTATGCTACCGATGTGCCTGAAATTTTGTATGTACGCTAAGAATAGTGGCCTGCACGGGAATCAAGAACAAATTTTGCATAAAGTTGCATTTGGGAAATATCATACTTTTCATGGGCATAATGCAACACTTGGGCTCGAACAATTTTAAAATGTAATTTTCTCCGGCCCTATGCTACCGATGTGCCTGAAATTTTGTATGTACGCTTAGAATAGTGGCCTGCACGGGAATCAAGAACAAATTTTGCGTAAAGTTGCATTTGGGAAATATCATACTTTTCATGGGCATAATGCAACACTTGGGCTCGAACAATTTTAAAATATAATTTTCTCCGGCCCTATGCTACCGATGTGCCTGAAATTTTGTATGTACGCTTAGAATAGTGGCCTGCACGGGAATCAAAAAGAAATTTTGCATAAAGTTGCATTTGGGAAATATCATACTTTTCATGGGCATAATGCAACGCTTGGGCTCGAACAATTTTAAAATGTAATTTTCTCCGGCCCTATGCTACCGATGTGCCTGAAATTTTGTTTGTACGCTTAGAATAGTGGCCTGCACGGGAATCAAACAGAAATTTTGAAAAAGTTGCATTTCTGAAAATATCATACTTTTCATGGGCATAATGCAACACTTGGGCTCGAACAAATTTAAAATATAATTTTCTCCGGCCCTATGCTTACCGAAGTGCCTGAAATTTTGAATGTACGCTTAGAATAGTGGCCTGCACGGGAATCAAACAGAAATTTTGCAAAAAGTTGCATTTGGGCATATATCATACTTTTCATGGGCATAATGTAACACTTGGGCTCGAACAATTTTAAAATGTAATTTTCTCCGGCCCTATGCTACCGATGTGCCTGAAATTTTGTATGTACGCTAAGAATAGTGGCCTGCACGGGAATCAAGAACAAATTTTGCATAAAGTTGCATTTGGGAAATATCATACTTTTCATGGGCATAATGCAACACTTGGGCTCGAACAATTTTAAAATGTAATTTTCTCCGGCCCTATGCTACCGATGTGCCTGAAATTTTGTATGTACGCTTAGAATAGTGGCCTGCACGGGAATCAAGAACAAATTTTGCGTAAAGTTGCATTTGGGAAATATCATACTTTTCATGGGCATAATGCAACACTTGGGCTCGAACAATTTTAAAATATAATTTTCTCCGGCCCTATGCTACCGATGTGCCTGAAATTTTGTATGTACGCTTAGAATAGTGGCCTGCACGGGAATCAAAAATAAATTTTGCAAAAAGTTGCATTTGGGAATATATCATACTTTTCATGGGCATAATGCGACACTTGGGCTCGAACAATTTTAAAATGTAATTTTCTCCGGCCCTATGCTACCGATGTGCCTGAAATTTTGTTTGTACGCTTAGAATAGTGGCCTGCACGGGAATCAAAAAGAAATTTTGCATAAAGTTGCATTTGGGAAATATCATACTTTTCATGGGCATAATGCAACACTTGGGCTCGAACAAATTTAAAATATAATTTTCTCCGGCCCTATGCTTACCGTTGTGCCTGAAATTTTGAATGTACGCTTAGAATAGTGGCCTGCACGGGAATCAAACAGAAATTTTGCAAAAAGTTGCATTTGGGCATATATCATACTTTTCATGGGCATAATGTAACACTTGGGCTCGAACAATTTTAAAATGTAATTTTCTCCGGCCCTATGCTACCGATGTGCCTGAAATTTTGTATGTACGCTAAGAATAGTGGCCTGCACGGGAATCAAGAACAAATTTTGCATAAAGTTGCATTTGGGAAATATCATACTTTTCATGGGCATAATGCAACACTTGGGCTCGAACAATTTTAAAATGTAATTATTTCCGGCCCTATGCTACCGATGTGCCTGAAATTTTGTTTGTACGCTTAGAATAGTGGCCTGCACGGGAATCAAAAAGAAATTTTGCAAAAAGTTGCATTTGGGAATATATCAAACTTTTCATGGGCATAATGCAACACTTGGGCTCGAACAATTTTAAAATGTAATTTTCTCCGGCCCTATGCTACCGATGTGCCTGAAATTTTGTATGTACGCTTAGAATAGTGGCCTGCACGGGAATCAAGAACAAATTTTGCGTAAAGTTGCATTTGGGAAATATCATACTTTTCATGGGCATAATGCAACACTTGGGCTCGAACAATTTTAAAATGTAATTTTCTCCGGCCCTATGCTACCGATGTGCCTGAAATTTTGTTTGTACGCTTAGAATAGTGGCCTGCACGGGAATCAAAAAGAAATTTTGCATAAAGTTGCATTTGGGAAATATCATACTTTTCATGGGCATAATGCAACACTTGGGCTCGAACAAATTTAAAATATAATTTTCTCCGGCCCTATGCTTACCGTTGTGCCTGAAATTTTGAATGTACGCTTAGAATAGTGGCCTGCACGGGAATCAAACAGAAATTTTGCAAAAAGTTGCATTTGGGCATATATCATACTTTTCATGGGCATAATGTAACACTTGGGCTCGAACAATTTTAAAATGTAATTTTCTCCGGCCCTATGCTACCGATGTGCCTGAAATTTTGTATGTACGATTAGAATAGTGGCCTGCACGGGAATCAAGAACAAATTTTGCATAAAGTTGCATTTGGGAATATATCATACTTTTCATGGGCATAATGCAACACTTGGGCTCGAACAATTTTAAAATGTAATTTTCTCCGGCCCTATGCTACCGATGTGCCTGAAGTTTTGTATGTACGATTAGAATAGTGGCCTGCACGGGAATCAAGAACAAATTTTGCATAAAGTTGCATTTGGGAATATATCATACTTTTCATGGGCATAATGCAACACTTGGGCTCGAACAATTTTAAAATGTAATTTTCTCCGGCCCTATGCTACCGATGTGCCTGAAATTTTGTATGTACGCTTAGAATAGTGGCCTGCACGGGAATCAAGAACAAATTTTGCATAAAGTTGCATTTGGGAAATATCATACTTTTCATGGGCATAATGCAACACTTGGGCTCGAACAATTTTAAAATGTAATTTTCTCCGGCCCTATGCTACCGATGTGCCTGAAATTTTGTTTGTACGCTTAGAATAGTGGCCTGCACGGGAATCAAAAGGAAATTTTGCAAAAAGTTTCATTTGGGAAAATATCATACTTTTCATGGGCATAATGCAACGCTTGGGCTCGAACAATTTTAAAATGTAATTTTCTCCGGCCCTATGCTACCGATGTGCCTGAAATTTTGTTTGTACGCTTAGAATAGTGGCCTGCACGGGAATCAAACAGAAATTTTGAAAAAGTTGCATTTCTGAAAATATCATACTTTTCATGGGCATAATGCAACACTTGGGCTCGAACAAATTTAAAATATAATTTTCTCCGGCCCTATGCTTACCGAAGTGCCTGAAATTTTGAATGTACGCTTAGAATAGTGGCCTGCACGGGAATCAAACAGAAATTTTGCAAAAAGTTGCATTTGGGCATATATCATACTTTTCATGGGCATAATGTAACACTTGGGCTCGAACAATTTTAAAATGTAATTTTCTCCGGCCCTATGCTACCGATGTGCCTGAAATTTTGTATGTACGCTAAGAATAGTGGCCTGCACGGGAATCAAGAACAAATTTTGCATAAAGTTGCATTTGGGAAATATCATACTTTTCATGGGCATAATGCAACACTTGGGCTCGAACAATTTTAAAATGTAATTATTTCCGGCCCTATGCTACCGATGTGCCTGAAATTTTGTTTGTACGCTTAGAATAGTGGCCTGCACGGGAATCAAAAAGAAATTTTGCAAAAAGTTGCATTTGGGAATATATCAAACTTTTCATGGGCATAATGCAACACTTGGGCTCGAACAATTTTAAAATGTAATTTTCTCCGGCCCTATGCTACCGATGTGCCTGAAATTTTGTATGTACGCTTAGAATAGTGGCCTGCACGGGAATCAAGAACAAATTTTGCGTAAAGTTGCATTTGGGAAATATCATACTTTTCATGGGCATAATGCAACACTTGGGCTCGAACAATTTTAAAATATAATTTTCTCCGGCCCTATGCTACCGATGTGCCTGAAATTTTGTATGTACGCTTAGAATAGTGGCCTGCACGGGAATCAAAAATAAATTTTGCAAAAAGTTGCATTTGGGAATATATCATACTTTTCATGGGCATAATGCGACACTTGGGCTCGAACAATTTTAAAATGTAATTTTCTCCGGCCCTATGCTACCGATGTGCCTGAAATTTTGTTTGTACGCTTAGAATAGTGGCCTGCACGGGAATCAAAAATAAATTTTGCAAAAAGTTGCATTTGGGAAAATATCATACTTTTCATGGGCATAATGCAACACTTGGGCTCGAACAATTTTAAAATGTAATTTTCTCCGGCCCTATGGTACCGATGTGCCTGAAATTTTGTATGTACGCTTAGAATAGTGGCCTGCACGGGAATCAAAAAGAAATTTTGCAAAATGTTGCATTTGGGAATATATCATACTTTTCATGGGCATAATGCAACACTTGGGCTCGAACAATTTTAAAATGTAATTTTCTCCGGCCCTATGCTACCGATGTGCCTGAAATTTTGTATGTACGCTTAGAATAGTGGCCTGCACGGGAATCAAGAACAAATTTTGCATAAAGTTGCATTTGGGAAATATCATACTTTTCATGGGCATAATGCAACACTTGGGCTCGAACAATTTTAAAATGTAATTTTCTCCGGCTCTATGCTACCGATGTGCCTGAAATTTTGTATGTACGCTTAGAATAGTGGCCTGCACGGGAATCAAACAGAAATTTTGCAAAAAGTTGCATTTGGGAAAATATCATACTTTTCATGGGCATAATGCAACGCTTGGGCTCGAACAATTTTAAAATGTAATTTTCTCCGGCCCTATGCTACCGATGTGCCTGAAATTTTGTTTGTACGCTTAGAATAGTGGCCTGCACGGGAATCAAGAACAAATTTTGCATAAAGTTGCATTTGGGAAATATCATACTTTTCATGGGCATAATGCGACACTTGGGCTCGAACAATTTTAAAATGTAATTTTCTCCGGCCCTATGCTACCGATGTGCCTTAAATTTTGTATGTACGCTTAGAATAGTGGCCTGCACGGGAATCAAAAAGAAATTTTGCACAAAGTTGCATTTGGGAATATATCATACTTTTCATGGGCATAATGCGACACTTGGGCTCGAACAATTTTAAAATGTAATTTTCTCCGGCCCTATGCTACCGATGTGCCTTAAATTTTGTATGTACGCTTAGAATAGTGGCCTGCACGGGAATCAAAAGGAAATTTTGCAAAAAGTTGCATTTGGGAAAATATCATACTTTTCATGGGCATAATGCAACGCTTGGGCTCGAACAATTTTAAAATGTAATTTTCTCCGGCCCTATGCTACCGATGTGCTTGAAATTTTGTTTGTACGCTTAGAATAGTGGCCTGCACGGGAATCAAACAGAAATTTTGAAAAAGTTGCATTTCTGAAAATATCATACTTTTCATGGGCATAATGCAACACTTGGGCTCGAACAAATTTAAAATATAATTTTCTCCGGCCCTATGCTTACCGATGTGCCTGAAATTTTGAATGTACGCTTAGAATAGTGGCCTGCACGGGAATCAAACAGAAATTTTGCAAAAAGTTGCATTTGGGAATATATCATACTTTTCATGGGCATAATGCGACACTTGGGCTCGAACAATTTTAAAATGTAATTTTCTCCGGCCCTATGCTACCGATGTGCCTTAAATTTTGTATGTACGCTTAGAATAGTGGCCTGCACGGGAATCAAAAGGAAATTTTGCAAAAAGTTGCATTTGGGAAAATATCATACTTTTCATGGGCATAATGCAACGCTTGGGCTCGAACAATTTTAAAATGTAATTTTCTCCGGCCCTATGCTACCGATGTGCCTGAAATTTTGTTTGTACGCTTAGAATAGTGGCCTGCACGGGAATCAAAAATAAATTTTGCAAAAAGTTGCATTTGGGAATATATCATACTTTTCATGGGCATAATGCAACACTTGGGCTCGAACAATTTTAAAATGTAATTTTCTCCGGCCCTATGCTACCGATGTGCCTGAAATTTTGTATGTACGCTTAGAATAGTGGCCTGCACGGGAATCAAAAGGAAATTTTGCAAAAAGTTGCATTTGGGCATATATCATACTTTTCATGGGCATAATGTAACACTTGGGCTCGAACAATTTTAAAATGTAATTTTCTCCGGCCCTATGCTACCGATGTGCCTGAAATTTTGTATGTACGCTTAGAATAGTGGCCTGCACGGGAATCAAGAACAAATTTTGCATAAAGTTGCATTTGGGAAATATCATACTTTTCATGGGCATAATGCAACACTTGGGCTCGAACAATTTTAAAATGTAATTTTCTCCGGCCCTATGCTACCGATGTGCCTGAAATTTTGTTTGTACGCTTAGAATAGTGGCCTGCACGGGAATCAAAAAGAAATTTTGCATAAAGTTGCATTTGGGAAATATCATACTTTTCATGGGCATAATGCAACACTTGGGCTCGAACAAATTTAAAATATAATTTTCTCCGGCCCTATGCTTACCGTTGTGCCTGAAATTTTGAATGTACGCTTAGAATAGTGGCCTGCACGGGAATCAAACAGAAATTTTGCAAAAAGTTGCATTTGGGCATATATCATACTTTTCATGGGCATAATGTAACACTTGGGCTCGAACAATTTTAAAATGTAATTTTCTCCGGCCCTATGCTACCGATGTGCCTGAAATTTTGTATGTACGATTAGAATAGTGGCCTGCACGGGAATCAAGAACAAATTTTGCATAAAGTTGCATTTGGGAATATATCATACTTTTCATGGGCATAATGCAACACTTGGGCTCGAACAATTTTAAAATGTAATTTTCTCCGGCCCTATGCTACCGATGTGCCTGAAGTTTTGTATGTACGATTAGAATAGTGGCCTGCACGGGAATCAAGAACAAATTTTGCATAAAGTTGCATTTGGGAATATATCATACTTTTCATGGGCATAATGCAACACTTGGGCTCGAACAATTTTAAAATGTAATTTTCTCCGGCCCTATGCTACCGATGTGCCTGAAATTTTGTATGTACGCTTAGAATAGTGGCCTGCACGGGAATCAAGAACAAATTTTGCATAAAGTTGCATTTGGGAAATATCATACTTTTCATGGGCATAATGCAACACTTGGGCTCGAACAATTTTAAAATGTAATTTTCTCCGGCCCTATGCTACCGATGTGCCTGAAATTTTGTTTGTACGCTTAGAATAGTGGCCTGCACGGGAATCAAAAGGAAATTTTGCAAAAAGTTGCATTTGGGAAAATATCATACTTTTCATGGGCATAATGCAACGCTTGGGCTCGAACAATTTTAAAATGTAATTTTCTCCGGCCCTATGCTACCGATGTGCCTGAAATTTTGTTTGTACGCTTAGAATAGTGGCCTGCACGGGAATCAAACAGAAATTTTGAAAAAGTTGCATTTCTGAAAATATCATACTTTTCATGGGCATAATGCAACACTTGGGCTCGAACAAATTTAAAATATAATTTTCTCCGGCCCTATGCTTACCGAAGTGCCTGAAATTTTGAATGTACGCTTAGAATAGTGGCCTGCACGGGAATCAAACAGAAATTTTGCAAAAAGTTGCATTTGGGCATATATCATACTTTTCATGGGCATAATGTAACACTTGGGCTCGAACAATTTTAAAATGTAATTTTCTCCGGCCCTATGCTACCGATGTGCCTGAAATTTTGTATGTACGCTAAGAATAGTGGCCTGCACGGGAATCAAGAACAAATTTTGCATAAAGTTGCATTTGGGAAATATCATACTTTTCATGGGCATAATGCAACACTTGGGCTCGAACAATTTTAAAATGTAATTATTTCCGGCCCTATGCTACCGATGTGCCTGAAATTTTGTTTGTACGCTTAGAATAGTGGCCTGCACGGGAATCAAAAAGAAATTTTGCAAAAAGTTGCATTTGGGAATATATCAAACTTTTCATGGGCATAATGCAACACTTGGGCTCGAACAATTTTAAAATGTAATTTTCTCCGGCCCTATGCTACCGATGTGCCTGAAATTTTGTATGTACGCTTAGAATAGTGGCCTGCACGGGAATCAAGAACAAATTTTGCGTAAAGTTGCATTTGGGAAATATCATACTTTTCATGGGCATAATGCAACACTTGGGCTCGAACAATTTTAAAATATAATTTTCTCCGGCCCTATGCTACCGATGTGCCTGAAATTTTGTATGTACGCTTAGAATAGTGGCCTGCACGGGAATCAAAAATAAATTTTGCAAAAAGTTGCATTTGGGAATATATCATACTTTTCATGGGCATAATGCGACACTTGGGCTCGAACAATTTTAAAATGTAATTTTCTCCGGCCCTATGCTACCGATGTGCCTGAAATTTTGTTTGTACGCTTAGAATAGTGGCCTGCACGGGAATCAAAAATAAATTTTGCAAAAAGTTGCATTTGGGAAAATATCATACTTTTCATGGGCATAATGCAACACTTGGGCTCGAACAATTTTAAAATGTAATTTTCTCCGGCCCTATGGTACCGATGTGCCTGAAATTTTGTATGTACGCTTAGAATAGTGGCCTGCACGGGAATCAAAAAGAAATTTTGCAAAATGTTGCATTTGGGAATATATCATACTTTTCATGGGCATAATGCAACACTTGGGCTCGAACAATTTTAAAATGTAATTTTCTCCGGCCCTATGCTACCGATGTGCCTGAAATTTTGTATGTACGCTTAGAATAGTGGCCTGCACGGGAATCAAGAACAAATTTTGCATAAAGTTGCATTTGGGAAATATCATACTTTTCATGGGCATAATGCAACACTTGGGCTCGAACAATTTTAAAATGTAATTTTCTCCGGCTCTATGCTACCGATGTGCCTGAAATTTTGTATGTACGCTTAGAATAGTGGCCTGCACGGGAATCAAACAGAAATTTTGCAAAAAGTTGCATTTGGGAAAATATCATACTTTTCATGGGCATAATGCAACGCTTGGGCTCGAACAATTTTAAAATGTAATTTTCTCCGGCCCTATGCTACCGATGTGCCTGAAATTTTGTTTGTACGCTTAGAATAGTGGCCTGCACGGGAATCAAGAACAAATTTTGCATAAAGTTGCATTTGGGAAATATCATACTTTTCATGGGCATAATGCGACACTTGGGCTCGAACAATTTTAAAATGTAATTTTCTCCGGCCCTATGCTACCGATGTGCCTTAAATTTTGTATGTACGCTTAGAATAGTGGCCTGCACGGGAATCAAAAAGAAATTTTGCACAAAGTTGCATTTGGGAATATATCATACTTTTCATGGGCATAATGCGACACTTGGGCTCGAACAATTTTAAAATGTAATTTTCTCCGGCCCTATGCTACCGATGTGCCTTAAATTTTGTATGTACGCTTAGAATAGTGGCCTGCACGGGAATCAAAAGGAAATTTTGCAAAAAGTTGCATTTGGGAAAATATCATACTTTTCATGGGCATAATGCAACGCTTGGGCTCGAACAATTTTAAAATGTAATTTTCTCCGGCCCTATGCTACCGATGTGCTTGAAATTTTGTTTGTACGCTTAGAATAGTGGCCTGCACGGGAATCAAACAGAAATTTTGAAAAAGTTGCATTTCTGAAAATATCATACTTTTCATGGGCATAATGCAACACTTGGGCTCGAACAAATTTAAAATATAATTTTCTCCGGCCCTATGCTTACCGATGTGCCTGAAATTTTGAATGTACGCTTAGAATAGTGGCCTGCACGGGAATCAAACAGAAATTTTGCAAAAAGTTGCATTTGGGAATATATCATACTTTTCATGGGCATAATGCGACACTTGGGCTCGAACAATTTTAAAATGTAATTTTCTCCGGCCCTATGCTACCGATGTGCCTTAAATTTTGTATGTACGCTTAGAATAGTGGCCTGCACGGGAATCAAAAGGAAATTTTGCAAAAAGTTGCATTTGGGAAAATATCATACTTTTCATGGGCATAATGCAACGCTTGGGCTCGAACAATTTTAAAATGTAATTTTCTCCGGCCCTATGCTACCGATGTGCCTGAAATTTTGTTTGTACGCTTAGAATAGTGGCCTGCACGGGAATCAAAAATAAATTTTGCAAAAAGTTGCATTTGGGAATATATCATACTTTTCATGGGCATAATGCAACACTTGGGCTCGAACAATTTTAAAATGTAATTTTCTCCGGCCCTATGCTACCGATGTGCCTGAAATTTTGTATGTACGCTTAGAATAGTGGCCTGCACGGGAATCAAAAGGAAATTTTGCAAAAAGTTGCATTTGGGCATATATCATACTTTTCATGGGCATAATGCAACACTTGGGCTCGAACAATTTTAAAATGTAATTTTCTCCGGCCCTATGCTACCGATGTGCCTGAAATTTTGTATATACGCTTAGAATAGTGGCCTGCACGGGAATCAAGAACAAATTTTGCATAAAGTTGCATTTGGGAAATATCATACTTTTCATGGGCATAATGCAACACTTGGGCTCGAACAATTTTAAAATGTAATTATTTCCGGCCCTATGCTACCGATGTGCCTGAAATTTTGTTTGTACGCTTAGAATAGTGGCCTGCACGGGAATCAAAAAGAAATTTTGCAAAAAGTTGCATTTGGGAAAATATCATACTTTTCATGGGCATAATGCAACGCTTGGGCTCGAACAATTTTAAAATGTAATTTTCTCCGGCCCTATGCTACCGATGTGCCTGAAATTTTGTTTGTACGCTTAGAATAGTGGCCTGCACGGGAATCAAACAGAAATTTTGAAAAAGTTGCATTTCTGAAAATATCATACTTTTCATGGGCATAATGCAACACTTGGGCTCGAACAGTTTTAAAATGTAATTATTTCCGGCCCTAAGCTACCGATGTGCCTGAAATTTTGTTTGTACGCTTAGAATAGTGGCCTGCACGGGAATCAAAAAGAAATTTTGCATAAAGTTGCATTTGGGAAATATCATACTTTTCATGGGCATAATGCAACACTTGGGCTCGAACAATTTTAAAATGTAATTATTTCCGGCCCTATGCTACCGATGTGCCTGAAATTTTGTATGTACGCTTAGAATAGTGGCCTGCACGGGAATCAAAAATAAATTTTGCAAAAAGTTGCATTTGGGAATATATCATACTTTTCATGGGCATAATGCGACACTTGGGCTCGAACAATTTTAAAATGTAATTTTCTCCGGCCCTATGCTACCGATGTGCCTGAAATTTTGTTTGTACGCTTAGAATAGTGGCCTGCACGGGAATCAAAAGGAAATTTTGCAAAAAGTTGCATTTGGGAAAATATCATACTTTTCATGGGCATAATGCAACGCTTGGGCTCGAACAGTTTTAAAATGTAATTATTTCTGGCCCTATGCTACCGATGTGCCTGAAATATTGTTTGTACGCTTAGAATAGTGGCCTGCACGGGAATCAAACAGAAATTTTGCAAAAAGTTGCATTTGGGAAAATATCATACTTTTCATGGGCATAATGCAACGCTTGGGCTCGAACAATTTTAAAATGTAATTTTCTCCGGTCCTATGCTACCGATGTGCCTGAAATTTTGTATGTACGCTTAGAATAGTGGCCTGCACGGGAATCAAAAAGAAATTTTGCAAAAAGTTGCATTTGTGAAAATATCATACTTTTCATGGGCATAATGCAAGGCTTGGGCTCGAACAATTTTAAAATGTAATTTTCTCCGGCCCTATGCTACCGATGTGCCTGAAATTTTGTTTGTACGCTTAGAATAGTGGCCTGCACGGGAATCAAACAGAAATTTTGAAAAAGTTGCATTTCTGAAAACATCATACTTTTCATGGGCATAATGCAACACTTGGGCTCGAACAGTTTTAAAATGTAATTATTTCCGGCCCTATGCTACCGCTGTGCCTGAAATTTTGTTTGTACGCTTAGAATAGTGGCCTGCACGGGAATCAAAAAGAAATTTTGCATAAAGTTGCATTTGGGAAATATCATACTTTTCATGGGCATAATGCAACACTTGGGCTCGAACAAATTTAAAATATAATTTTCTCCGGCCCTATGCTTACCGATGTGCCTGAAATTTTGAATGTACGCTTAGAATAGTGGCCTGCACGGGAATCAAACAGAAATTTTGCAAAAAGTTGCATTTGGGCATATATCATACTTTTCATGGGCATAATGTAACACTTGGGCTCGAACAATTTTAAAATGTAATTATTTCCGGCCCTATGCTACCGATGTGCCTGAAATTTTGTATGTACGCTTAGAATAGTGGCCTGCACGGGAATCAAGAACAAATTTTGCATAAAGTTGCATTTGGGAAATATCATACTTTTCATGGGCATAATGCAACACTTGGGCTCGAACAATTTTAAAATGTAATTATTTCCGGCCCTATGCTACCGATGTGCCTGAAATTTTGTTTGTACGCTTAGAATAGTGGCCTGCACGGGAATCAAAAAGAAATTTTGCAAAAAGTTGCATTTGGGAAAATATCATACTTTTCATGGGCATAATGCAACGCTTGGGCTCGAACAATTTTAAAATGTAATTTTCTCCGGCCCTATGCTACCGATGTGCCTGAAATTTTGTTTGTACGCTTAGAATAGTGGCCTGCACGGGAATCAAACAGAAATTTTGAAAAAGTTGCATTTCTGAAAATATCATACTTTTCATGGGCATAATGCAACACTTGGGCTCGAACAGTTTTAAAATGTAATTATTTCCGGCCCTAAGCTACTGATGTGCCTGAAATTTTGTTTGTACGCTTAGAATAGTGGCCTGCACGGGAATCAAAAAGAAATTTTGCATAAAGTTGCATTTGGGAAATATCATACTTTTCATGGGCATAATGCAACACTTGGGCTCGAACAAATTTAAAATATAATTTTCTCCGGCCCTATGCTTACCGATGTGCCTGAAATTTTGAATGTACGCTTAGAATAGTGGCCTGCACGGGAATCAAACAGAAATTTTGCAAAAAGTTGCATTTGGGCATATATCATACTTTTCATGGGCATAATGCAACACTTGGGCTCGAACAATTTTAAAATGTAATTATTTCCGGCCCTAAGCTACCGATGTGCCTGAAATTTTGTTTGTACGCTTAGAATAGTGGCCTGCACGGGAATCAAAAAGAAATTTTGCATAAAGTTGCATTTGGGAAATATCATACTTTTCATGGGCATAATGCAACACTTGGGCTCGAACAATTTTAAAATGTAATTATTTCCGGCCCTATGCTACCGATGTGCCTGAAATTTTGTTTGTACGCTTAGAATAGTGGCCTGCACGGGAATCAAAAAGAAATTTTGCAAAAAGTTGCATTTGGGAATATATCATACTTTTCATGGGCATAATGCAACACTTGGGCTCGAACAATTTTAAAATGTAATTTTCTCCGGCCCTATGCTACCGATGTGCCTGAAATTTTGTATGTACGCTTAGAATAGTGGCCTGCACGGGAATCAAAGAACAAATTTTGCGTAAAGTTGCATTTGGGAAATATCATACTTTTCATGGGCATAATGCAACACTTGGGCTCGAACAATTTTAAAATATAATTTTCTCCGGCCCTATGCTACCGATGTGCCTGAAATTTTGTATGTACGCTTAGAATAGTGGCCTGCACGGGAATCCAAAATAAAATTTTGCAAAAAGTTGCATTTGGGAATATATCATACTTTTCATGGGCATAATGCGACCACTTGGGCTCGAACAATTTTAAAATGTAATTTTCTCCGGCCCTATGCTACCGATGTGCCTGAAATTTTGTATGTACGCTTAGAATAGTGGCCTGCACGGGAATCAAAAATAAATTTTGCAAAAAGTTGCATTTGGGAATATATCATACTTTTCATGGGCATAATGCGACACTTGGGCTCGAACAATTTTAAAATGTAATTTTCTCCGGCCCTATGCTACCGATGTGCCTGAATTTTGTTTGTACGCTTAGAATAGTGGCCTGCACGGGAATCAAAAACAAATTTTGCGTAAAGTTGCATTTGGGAAATATCATACTTTTCATGGGCATAATGCAACACTTGGGCTCGAACAATTTTAAAATATAATTTTCTCCGGCCCTATGCTACCGATGTGCCTGAAATTTTGTATGTACGCTTAGAATAGTGGCCTGCACGGGAATCAAAAATAAATTTTGCAAAAAGTTGCATTTGGGAATATATCATACTTTTCATGGGCATAATGCGACACTTGGGCTCGAACAATTTTAAAATGTAATTTTCTCCGGCCCTATGCTACCGATGTGCCTGAAATTTTGTTTGTACGCTTAGAATAGTGGCCTGCACGGGAATCAAAAACAAATTTTGCGTAAAGTTGCATTTGGGAAATATCATACTTTTCATGGGCATAATGCAACACTTGGGCTCGAACAATTTTAAAATATAATTTTCTCCGGCCCTATGCTACCGATGTGCCTGAAATTTTGTTTGTACGCTTAGAATAGTGGCCTGCACGGGAATCAAAAGGAAATTTTGCAAAAAGTTGCATTTGGGAAAATATCATACTTTTCATGGGCATAATGCAACGCTTGGGCTCGAACAGTTTTAAAATGTAATTATTTCCGGCCCTATGCTACCGATGTGCCTGAAATTTTGTTTGTACGCTTAGAATAGTGGCCTGCACGGGAATCAAACAGAAATTTTGCAAAAAGTTGCATTTGGGAAAATATCATACTTTTCATGGGCATAATGCAACGCTTGGGCTCGAACAATTTTAAAATGTAATTTTCTCCGGCCCTATGCTACCGATGTGCCTGAAATTTTGTATGTACGCTTAGAATAGTGGCCTGCACGGGAATCAAAAATAAATTTTGCAAAAAGTTGCATTTGGGAATATATCATACTTTTCATGGGCATAATGCGACACTTGGGCTCGAACAATTTTAAAATGTAATTTTCTCCGGCCCTATGCTACCGATGTGCCTGAAATTTTGTATGTACGCTTAGAATAGTGGCCTGCACGGGAATCAAAAATAAATTTTGCAAAAAGTTGCATTTGGGAATATATCATACTTTTCATGGGCATAATGCGACACTTGGGCTCGAACAATTTTAAAATGTAATTTTCTCCGGCCCTATGCTACCGATGTGCCTGAAATTTTGTTTGTACGCTTAGAATAGTGGCCTGCACGGGAATCAAAAGGAAATTTTGCAAAAAGTTGCATTTGGGAAAATATCATACTTTTCATGGGCATAATGCAACGCTTGGGCTCGAACAGTTTTAAAATGTAATTATTTCCGGTCCTATGCTACCGATGTGCCTGAAATTTTGTTTGTACGCTTAGAATAGTGGCCTGCACGGGAATCAAACAGAAATTTTGCAAAAAGTTGCATTTGGGAAAATATCATACTTTTCATGGGCATAATGCAACGCTTGGGCTCGAACAATTTTAAAATGTAATTTTCTCCGGCCCTATGCTACCGATGTGCCTGAAATTTTGTATGTACGCTTAGAATAGTGGCCTGCACGGGAATCAAAAAGAAATTTTGCAAAAAGTTGCATTTGGGAAAATATCATACTTTTCATGGGCATAATGCAAGGCTTGGGCTCGAACAATTTTAAAATGTAATTTTCTCCGGCCCTATGCTACCGATGTGCCTGAAATTTTGTTTGTACGCTTAGAATAGTGGCCTGCACGGGAATCAAACAGAAATTTTGAAAAAGTTGCATTTCTGAAAATATCATACTTTTCATGGGCATAATGCAACACTTGGGCTCGAACAGTTTTAAAATGTAATTATTTCCGGCCCTATGCTACCGATGGGCCTGAAATTTTGTTTGTACGCTTAGAATAGTGGCCTGCACGGGAATCAAAAAGAAATTTTGCATAAAGTTGCATTTGGGAAATATCATACTTTTCATGGGCATAATGCAACACTTGGGCTCGAACAAATTTAAAATATAATTTTCTCCGGCCCTATGCTTACCGATGTGCCTGAAATTTTGAATGTACGCTTAGAATAGTGGCCTGCACGGGAATCAAACAGAAATTTTGCAAAAAGTTGCATTTGGGCATATATCATACTTTTCATGGGCATAATGTAACACCTGGGCTCGAACAATTTTAAAATGTAATTATTTCCGGCCCTATGCTACCGATGTGCCTGAAATTTTGTTTGTACGCTTAGAATAGTGGCCTGCACGGGAATCAAAAAGAAATTTTGCAAAAAGTTGCATTTGGGAAAATATCATACTTTTCATGGGCATAATGCAACACTTGGGCTCGAACAATTTTAAAATGTAATTATTTCCGGCCCTATGCTACCGATGTGCCTGAAATTTTGTTTGTACGCTTAGAATAGTGGCCTGCACGGGAATCAAAAAGAAATTTTGCAAAAAGTTGCATTTGGGAATATATCATACTTTTCATGGGCATAATGCAACACTTGGGCTCGAACAATTTTAAAATGTAATTTTCTCCGGCCCTATGCTACCGATGTGCCTGAAATTTTGTTTGTACGCTTAGAATAGTGGCCTGCACGGGAATCAAACAGAAATTTTGAAAAAGTTGCATTTCTGAAAACATCATACTTTTCATGGGCATAATGCAACACTTGGGCTCGAACAGTTTTAAAATGTAATTATTTCCGGCCCTATGCTACCGCTGTGCCTGAAATTTTGTTTGTACGCTTAGAATAGTGGCCTGCACGGGAATCAAAAAGAAATTTTGCATAAAGTTGCATTTGGGAAATATCATACTTTTCATGGGCATAATGCAACACTTGGGCTCGAACAAATTTAAAATATAATTTTCTCCGGCCCTATGCTTACCGATGTGCCTGAAATTTTGAATGTACGCTTAGAATAGTGGCCTGCACGGGAATCAAACAGAAATTTTGCAAAAAGTTGCATTTGGGCATATATCATACTTTTCATGGGCATAATGTAACACTTGGGCTCGAACAATTTTAAAATGTAATTATTTCCGGCCCTATGCTACCGATGTGCCTGAAATTTTGTATGTACGCTTAGAATAGTGGCCTGCACGGGAATCAAGAACAAATTTTGCATAAAGTTGCATTTGGGAAATATCATACTTTTCATGGGCATAATGCAACACTTGGGCTCGAACAATTTTAAAATGTAATTATTTCCGGCCCTATGCTACCGATGTGCCTGAAATTTTGTTTGTACGCTTAGAATAGTGGCCTGCACGGGAATCAAAAAGAAATTTTGCAAAAAGTTGCATTTGGGAAAATATCATACTTTTCATGGGCATAATGCAACGCTTGGGCTCGAACAATTTTAAAATGTAATTTTCTCCGGCCCTATGCTACCGATGTGCCTGAAATTTTGTTTGTACGCTTAGAATAGTGGCCTGCACGGGAATCAAACAGAAATTTTGAAAAAGTTGCATTTCTGAAAATATCATACTTTTCATGCGCATAATGCAACACTTGGGCTCGAACAGTTTTAAAATGTAATTATTTCCGGCCCTAAGCTACCGATGTGCCTGAAATTTTGTTTGTACGCTTAGAATAGTGGCCTGCACGGGAATCAAAAAGAAATTTTGCATAAAGTTGCATTTGGGAAATATCATACTTTTCATGGGCATAATGCAACACTTGGGCTCGAACAAATTTAAAATATAATTTTCTCCGGCCCTATGCTTACCGATGTGCCTGAAATTTTGAATGTACGCTTAGAATAGTGGCCTGCACGGGAATCAAACAGAAATTTTGCAAAAAGTTGCATTTGGGCATATATCATACTTTTCATGGGCATAATGCAACACTTGGGCTCGAACAATTTTAAAATGTAATTATTTCCGGCCCTAAGCTACCGATGTGCCTGAAATTTTGTTTGTACGCTTAGAATAGTGGCCTGCACGGGAATCAAAAAGAAATTTTGCATAAAGTTGCATTTGCGAAATATCATACTTTTCATGGGCATAATGCAACACTTGGGCTCGAACAATTTTAAAATGTAATTATTTCCGGCCCTATGCTACCGATGTGCCTGAAATTTTGTTTGTACGCTTAGAATAGTGGCCTGCACGGGAATCAAAAAGAAATTTTGCAAAAAGTTGCATTTGGGAATATATCATACTTTTCATGGGCATAATGCAACACTTGGGCTCGAACAATTTTAAAATGTAATTTTCTCCGGCCCTATGCTACCGATGTGCCTGAAATTTTGTATGTACGCTTAGAATAGTGGCCTGCACGGGAATCAAGAACAAATTTTGCGTAAAGTTGCATTTGGGAAATATCATACTTTTCATGGGCATAATGCAACACTTGGGCTCGAACAATTTTAAAATATAATTTTCTCCGGCCCTATGCTACCGATGTGCCTGAAATTTTGTATGTACGCTTAGAATAGTGGCCTGCACGGGAATCCAAAATAAAATTTTGCAAAAAGTTGCATTTGGGAATATATCATACTTTTCATGGGCATAATGCGACACTTGGGCTCGAACAATTTTAAAATGTAATTTTCTCCGGCCCTATGCTACCGATGTGCCTGAAATTTTGTATGTACGCTTAGAATAGTGGCCTGCACGGGAATCAAAAATAAATTTTGCAAAAAGTTGCATTTGGGAATATATCATACTTTTCATGGGCATAATGCGACACTTGGGCTCGAACAATTTTAAAATGTAATTTTCTCCGGCCCTATGCTACCGATGTGCCTGAAATTTTGTTTGTACGCTTAGAATAGTGGCCTGCACGGGAATCAAAAAGAAATTTTGCAAAAAGTTGCATTTGGGAATATATCATACTTTTCATGGGCATAATGCAACACTTGGGCTCGAACAATTTTAAAATGTAATTTTCTCCGGCCCTATGCTACCGATGTGCCTGAAATTTTGTATGTACGCTTAGAATAGTGGCCTGCACGGGAATCAAGAACAAATTTTGCGTAAAGTTGCATTTGGGAAATATCATACTTTTCATGGGCATAATGCAACACTTGGGCTCGAACAATTTTAAAATATAATTTTCTCCGGCCCTATGCTACCGATGTGCCTGAAATTTTGTATGTACGCTTAGAATAGTGGCCTGCACGGGAATCAAAAATAAATTTTGCAAAAAGTTGCATTTGGGAATATATCATACTTTTCATGGGCATAATGCGACACTTGGGCTCGAACAATTTTAAAATGTAATTTTCTCCGGCCCTATGCTACCGATGTGCCTGAAATTTTGTATGTACGCTTAGAATAGTGGCCTGCACGGGAATCAAAAATAAATTTTGCAAAAAGTTGCATTTGGGAATATATCATACTTTTCATGGGCATAATGCGACACTTGGGCTCGAACAATTTTAAAATGTAATTTTCTCCGGCCCTATGCTACCGATGTGCCTGAAATTTTGTATGTACGCTTAGAATAGTGGCCTGCACGGGAATCAAAAATAAATTTTGCAAAAAGTTGCATTTGGGAATATATCATACTTTTCATGGGCATAATGCGACACTTGGGCTCGAACAATTTTAAAATGTAATTTTCTCCGGCCCTATGCTACCGATGTGCCTGAAATTTTGTTTGTACGCTTAGAATAGTGGCCTGCACGGGAATCAAAAGGAAATTTTGCAAAAAGTTGCATTTGGGAAAATATCATACTTTTCATGGGCATAATGCAACGCTTGGGCTCGAACAGTTTTAAAATGTAATTATTTCCGGCCCTATGCTACCGATGTGCCTGAAATTTTGTTTGTACGCTTAGAATAGTGGCCTGCACGGGAATCAAACAGAAATTTTGCAAAAAGTTGCATTTGGGAAAATATCATACTTTTCATGGGCATAATGCAACGCTTGGGCTCGAACAATTTTAAAATGTAATTTTCTCCGGCCCTATGCTACCGATGTGCCTGAAATTTTGTATGTACGCTTAGAATAGTGGCCTGCACGGGAATCAAAAAGAAATTTTGCAAAAAGTTGCATTTGGGAAAATATCATACTTTTCATGGGCATAATGCAAGGCTTGGGCTCGAACAATTTTAAAATGTAATTTTCTCCGGCCCTATGCTACCGATGTGCCTGAAATTTTGTTTGTACGCTTAGAATAGTGGCCTGCACGGGAATCAAACAGAAATTTTGAAAAAGTTGCATTTCTGAAAATATCATACTTTTCATGGGCATAATGCAACACTTGGGCTCGAACAGTTTTAAAATGTAATTATTTCCGGCCCTAAGCTACCGATGTGCCTGAAATTTTGTTTGTACGCTTAGAATAGTGGCCTGCACGGGAATCAAAAATAAATTTTGCATAAAGTTGCATTTGGGAAATATCATACTTTTCATGGGCATAATGCAACACTTGGGCTCGAACAATTTTAAAATGTAATTTTCTCCGGCCCTATGCTACCGATGTGCCTGAAATTTTGTATGTACGCTTATAATAGTGGCCTGCACGGGAATCAAAAATAAATTTTGCAAAAAGTTGCATTTGGGAATATATCATACTTTTCATGGGCATAATGCGACACTTGGGCTCGAACAATTTTAAAATGTAATTTTCTCCGGCCCTATGCTACCGATGTGCCTTAAATTTTGTATGTACGCTTAGAATAGTGGCCTGCACGGGAATCAAAAAGAAATTTTGCAAAAAGTTGCATTTGGGAAAATATCATACTTTTAATGGGCATAATGCAACGCTTGTGCTCGAACAATTTTAAAATGTAATTTTCTCCGGCCCTATGCTACCGATGTGCCTGAAATTTTGTTTGTACGCTTAGAATAGTGGCCTGCACGGGAATCAAACAGAAATTTTGAAAAAGTTGCATTTCTGAAAATATCATACTTTTCATGGGCATAATGCAACACTTGGGCTCGAACAGTTTTAAAATGTAATTATTTCCGGCCCTAAGCTACCGATGTGCCTGAAATTTTGTTTGTACGCTTAGAATAGTGGCCTGCACGGGAATCAAACAGAAATTTTGCAAAAAGTTGCATTTGGGCATATATCATACTTTTCATGGGCATAATGTAACACTTGGGCTCGAACAATTTTAAAATGTAATTATTTCCGGCCCTATGCTACCGATGTGCCTGAAATTTTGTTTGTACGCTTAGAATAGTGGCCTGCACGGGAATCAAAAAGAAATTTTGCAAAAAGTTGCATTTGGGAATATATCATACTTTTCATGTGCATAATGCAACACTTGGGCTCGAACAATTTTAAAATGTAATTTTCTCCGGCCCTATGCTACCGATGTGCCTGAAATTTTGTATGTACGCTTAGAATAGTGGCCTGCACGGGAATCAAGAACAAATTTTGCGTAAAGTTGCATTTGGGAAATATCATACTTTTCATGGGCATAATGCAACACTTGGGCTCGAACAATTTTAAAATATAATTTTCTCCGGCCCTATGCTACCGATGTGCCTGAAATTTTGTATGTACGCTTAGAATAGTGGCCTGCACGGGAATCAAAAATAAATTTTGCAAAAAGTTGCATTTGGGAATATATCATACTTTTCATGGGCATAATGCGACACTTGGGCTCGAACAATTTTAAAATGTAAGTTTCTCCGGCCCTATGCTACCGATGTGCCTGAAATTTTGTATGTACGCTTAGAATAGTGGCCTGCACGGGAATCAAAAAGAAATTTTGCAAAAAGTTGCATTTGGGAAAATATCATACTTTTCATGGGCATAATGCAACGCTTGGGCTCGAACAATTTTAAAATGTAATTTTCTCCGGCCCTATGCTACCGATGTGCCTGAAATTTTGTTTGTACGCTTAGAATAGTGGCCTGCACGGGAATCAAACAGAAATTTTGAAAAAGTTGCATTTCTGAAAATATCATACTTTTCATGGGCATAATGCAACACTTGGGCTCGAACAGTTTTAAAATGTAATTATTTCCGGCCCTAAGCTACCGATGTGCCTGAAATTTTGTTTGTACGCTTAGAATAGTGGCCTGCACGGGAATCAAAAAGAAATTTTGCATAAAGTTGCATTTGGGAAATATCATACTTTTCATGGGCATAATGCAACACTTGGGCTCGAACAATTTTAAAATGTAATTTTCTCCGGCCCTATGCTACCGATGTGCCTGAAATTTTGTATGTACGCTTAGAATAGTGGCCTGCACGGGAATCAAAAATAAATTTTGCAAAAAGTTGCATTTGGGAATATATCATACTTTTCATGGGCATAATGCGACACTTGGGCTCGAACAATTTTAAAATGTAATTTTCTCCGGCCCTATGCTACCGATGTGCCTGAAATTTTGTATGTACGCTTAGAATAGTGGCCTGCACGGGAATCAAAAATAAATTTTGCAAAAAGTTGCATTTGGGAATATATCATACTTTTCATGGGCATAATGCGACACTTGGGCTCGAACAATTTTAAAATGTAATTTTCTCCGGCCCTATGCTACCGATGTGCCTTAAATTTTGTATGTACGCTTAGAATAGTGGCCTGCACGGAAATCAAAAAGAAATTTTGCAAAAAGTTGCATTTGGGAAATATCATACTTTTCATGGGCATAATGCAACACTTGGGCTCGAACAATTTTAAAATATAATTTTCTCCGGCCCTATGCTACCGATGTGCCTGAAATTTTGTATGTACGCTTAGAATAGTGGCCTGCACGGGAATCAAAAATAAATTTTGCAAAAAGTTGCATTTGGGAATATATCATACTTTTCATGGGCATAATGCGACACTTGGGCTCGAACAATTTTAAAATGTAATTTTCTCCGGCCCTATGCTACCGATGTTCCTGAAATTTTGTATGTACGCGTAGAATAGTGGCCTGCACGGGAATCAAAAATAAATTTTGCAAAAAGTTGCATTTGGGAATATATCATACTTTTCATGGGCATAATGCGACACTTGGGCTCGGACAATTTTAAAATGTAATTTTCTCCGGCCCTATGCTACCGATGTGCCTGAAATTTTGTATGTACGCTTAGAATAGTGGCCTGCACGGGAATCAAAAATAAATTTTGCAAAAAGTTGCATTTGGGAATATATCATACTTTTCATGGGCATAATGCGACACTTGGGCTCGAACAATTTTAAAATGTAATTTTCTCCGGCCCTATGCTACCGATGTGCCTTAAATTTTGTATGTACGCTTAGAATAGTGGCCTGCACGGGAATCAAAAAGAAATTTTGCAAAAAGTTGCATTTGGGAAAATATCATACTTTTCATGGGCATAATGCAACGCTTGGGCTCGAACAATTTTAAAATGTAATTTTCTCCGGCCCTATGCTACCGATGTGCCTGAAATTTTGTTTGTACGCTTAGAATAGTGGCCTGCACGGGAATCAAAAGGAAATTTTGCAAAAAGTTGCATTTGGGAAAATATCATACTTTTCATGGGCATAATGCAACGCTTGGGCTCGAACAATTTTAAAATGTAATTTTCTCCGGCCCTATGCTACCGATGTGCCTGAAATTTTGTTTGTACGCTTAGAATAGTGGCCTGCACGGGAATCAAACAGAAATTTTGAAAAAGTTGCATTTCTGAAAATATCATACTTTTCATGGGCATAATGCAACACTTGGGCTCGAACAGTTTTAAAATGTAATTATTTCCGGCCCTAAGCTACCGATGTGCCTGAAATTTTGTTTGTACGCTTAGAATAGTGGCCTGCACGGGAATCAAAAAGAAATTTTGCATAAAGTTGCATTTGGGAAATATCATACTTTTCATGGGCATAATGCAACACTTGGGCTCGAACAAATTTAAAATATAATTTTCTCCGGCCCTATGCTTACCGATGTGCCTGAAATTTTGAATGTACGCTTAGAATAGTGGCCTAAACGGGAATCAAACAGAAATTTTGCAAAAAGTTGCATTTGGGCATATATCATACTTTTCATGGGCATAATGTAACACTTGGGCTCGAACAATTTTAAAATGTAATTATTTCCGGCCCAATGCTACCGATGTGCCGGAAATTTTGTTTGTACGCTTAGAATAGTGGCCTGCACGGGAATCAAAAATAAATTTTGCAAAAAGTTGCATTTGGGAAAATATCATACTTTTAATGGGCATAATGCAACACTTGGGCTCGAACAATTTTAAAATGTAATTTTCTCCGGCCCTATGGTACCGATGTGCCTGAAATTTTGTATGTACGCTTAGAATAGTGGCCTGCACGGGAATCAAAAAGAAATTTTGCAAAAAGTTGCATTTGGGAAATATCATACTTTTCATGGGCATAATGCAACACTTGGGCTCGAACAGTTTTAAAATGTAATTATTTCAGGCCCTATGCTACCGATGTGCCTGAAATTTTGTTTGTACGCTTAGAATAGTGGCCTGCACGGGAATCAAAAATAAATTTTGCATAAAGTTGCATTTGGGAAATATCATACTTTTCATGGGCATAATGCAACACTTGGGCTCGAACAAATTTAAAATATAATTTTCTCCGGCCCTATGCTTACCGATGTGCCTGAAATTTTGAATGTACGCTTAGAATAGTGGCCTGCACGGGAATCAAACAGAAATTTTGCAAAAAGTTGCATTTGGGCATATATCATACTTTTCATGGGCATAATGCGACACTTGGGCTCGAACAATTTTAAAATGTAATTTTCTCCGGCCCTATGCTACCGATGTGCCTGAAATTTTGTATGTACGCTTAGAATAGTGGCCTGCACGGGAATCAAGAACAAATTTTGCATAAAGTTGCATTTGGGAAATATCATACTTTTCATGGGCATAATGCAACACTTGGGCTCGAACAATTTTAAAATGTAATTTTCTCCGGCCCTATGCTACGGATGTGCCTGAAATTTTGTTTGTACGCTTAGAATAGTGGCCTGCACGGGAATCAAAAGGAAATTTTGCAAAAAGTTGCATTTGGGAAAATATCATACTTTTCATGGGCATAATGCAACGCTTGGGCTCGAACAATTTTAAAATGTAATTTTCTCCGGCCCTATGCTACCGATGTGCCTGAAATTTTGTTTGTACGCTTAGAATAGTGGCCTGCACGGGAATCAAACAGAAATTTTGAAAAAGTTGCATTTCTGAAAATATCATACTTTTCATGGGCATAATGCAACACTTGGGCTCGAACAAATTTAAAATATAATTTTCTCCGGCCCTATGCTTACCGAAGTGCCTGAAATTTTGAATGTACGCTTAGAATAGTGGCCTGCACGGGAATCAAACAGAAATTTTGCAAAAAGTTGCATTTGGGAAAATATCATACTTTTCATGGGCATAATGCAACGCTTGGGCTCGAACAATTTTAAAATGTAATTTTCTCCGGCCCTATGCTACCGATGTGCCTGAAATTTTGTTTGTACGCTTAGAATAGTGGCCTGCACGGGAATCAAAAAGAAATTTTGCATAAAGTTGCATTTGGGAAATATCATACTTTTCATGGGCATAATGCAACGCTTGGGCTCGAACAATTTTAAAATGTAATTTTCTCCGGCCCTATGCTACCGATGTGCCTGAAATTTTGAATGTACGCTTAGAATAGTGGCCTGCACGGGAATCAAACAGAAATTTTGCAAAAAGTTGCATTTGGGCATATATCATACTTTTCATGGGCATAATGTAACACTTGGGCTCGAACAATTTTAAAATGTAATTATTTCCGGCCCTATGCTACCGATGTGCCTGAAATTTTGTTTGTACGCTTAGAATAGTGGCCTGCACGGGAATCAAAAAGAAATTTTGCAAAAAGTTGCATTTGGGAATATATCATACTTTTCATGGGCATAATGCAACACTTGGGCTCGAACAATTTTAAAATGTAATTTTCTCCGGCCCTATGCTACCGATGTGCCTTAAATTTTGTATGTACGCTTAGAATAGTGGCCTGCACGGGAATCAAAACGAAATTTTGCAAAAAGTTGCATTTTAAAACTGTTCGAGCCCAAGTGTTGCATTATGCCCATGAAAAGTATGATATTTTCAGAAATGCAACTTTTTCAAAATTTCTGTTTGATTCCCGTGCAGGCCACTATTCTAAGCGTACAAACAAAATTTCAGGCACATCGGTAGCATAGGGCCGGAGAAAATTACATTTTAAAATTGTTCGAGCCCAAGCGTTGCATTATGCCCATGAAAATTATTTCCGGCCCTATGCTACCGATGTGCCTGAAATTTTGTTTGTACGCTTAGAATAGTGGCCTGCACGGGAATCAAAAATAAATTTTGCAAAAAGTTGCATTTGGGAATATATCATACTTTTCATGGGCATAATGCAACACTTGGGCTCGAACAATTTTAAAATGTAATTTTCTCCGGCCCTATGCTACCGATGTGCCTGAAATTTTGTATGTACGCTTAGAATAGTGGCCTGCACGGGAATCAAGAACAAATTTTGCATAAAGTTGCATTTGGGAAATATCATACTTTTCATGGGCATAATGCAACACTTGGGCTCGAACAATTTTAAAATGTAATTTTCTCCGGCCCTATGCTACCGATGTGCCTGAAATTTTGTTTGTACGCTTAGAATAGTGGCCTGCACGGGAATCAAAAGGAAATTTTGCAAAAAGTTGCATTTGGGAAAATATCATACTTTTCATGGGCATAATGCAACGCTTGGGCTCGAACAATTTTAAAATGTAATTTTCTCCGGCCCTATGCTACCGATGTGCCTGAAATTTTGTTTGTACGCTTAGAATAGTGGCCTGCACGGGAATCAAACAGAAATTTTGAAAAAGTTGCATTTCTGAAAATATCATACTTTTCATGGGCATAATGCAACACTTGGGCTCGAACAAATTTAAAATATAATTTTCTCCGGCCCTATGCTTACCGAAGTGCCTGAAATTTTGAATGTACGCTTAGAATAGTGGCCTGCACGGGAATCAAACAGAAATTTTGCAAAAAGTTGCATTTGGGAAAATATCATACTTTTCATGGGCATAATGCAACGCTTGGGCTCGAACAATTTTAAAATGTAATTTTCTCCGGCCCTATGCTACCGATGTGCCTGAAATTTTGTTTGTACGCTTAGAATAGTGGCCTGCACGGGAATCAAAAAGAAATTTTGCATAAAGTTGCATTTGGGAAATATCATACTTTTCATGGGCATAATGTAACACTTGGGCTCGAACAATTTTAAAATGTAATTTTCTCCGGCCCTATGCTACCGATGTGCCTTAAATTTTGTATGTACGCTTAGAATAGTGGCCTGCACGGGAATCAAAAAGAAATTTTGCATAAAGTTGCATTTGGGAAATATCATACTTTTCATGGGCATAATGCAACACTTGGGCTCGAACAAATTTAAAATATAATTTTCTCCGGCCCTATGCTTACCGATGTGCCTGAAATTTTGAATGTACGCTTAGAATAGTGGCCTGCACGGGAATCAAATAGAAATTTTGCAAAAAGTTGCATTTGGGAAAATATCATACTTTTCATGGGCATAATGCAACACTTGGGCTCGAACAGTTTTAAAATGTAATTATTTCCGGCCCTATGCTACCGATGTGCCTGAAATTTTGTTTGTACGCTTAGAATAGTGGCCTGCACGGGAATCAAAAAGAAATTTTGCAAAAAGTTGCATTTGGGAAAATATCATACTTTTCATGGGCATAATGCAACGCTTGGGCTCGAACAATTTTAAAATGTAATTTTCTCCGGCCCTATGCTACCGATGTACCTGAAATTTTGTTTGTACGCTTAGAATAGTGGCCTGCACGGGAATCAAGAACAAATTTTGCATAAAGTTGCATTTGGGAAATATCATACTTTTCATGGGCATAATGCAACACTTGGGCTCGAACAATTTTAAAATGTAATTTTCTCCGGCCCTATGCTACCGATGTGCCTGAAATTTTGTATGTACGCTTAGAATAGTGGCCTGCACGGGAATCAAAAAGAAATTTTGCATAAAGTTGCATTTGGGAAATATCATACTTTTCATGGGAATAATGCAACACTTGGGCTCGAACAAATTTAAAATATAATTTTCTCCGGCCCTATGCTTACCGATGTGCCTGAAATTTTGAATGTACGCTTAGAATAGTGGCCTGCACGGGAATCAAACAGAAATTTTGCAAAAAGTTGCATTTGGGCATATATCATACTTTTCATGGGCATAATGTAACACTTGGGCTCGAACAATTTTAAAATGTAATTATTTCCGGCCCAATGCTACCGATGTGCCGGAAATTTTGTTTGTACGCTTAGAATAGTGGCCTGCACGGGAATCAAAAATAAATTTTGCAAAAAGTTGCATTTGGGAAAATATCATACTTTTAATGGGCATAATGCAACACTTGGGCTCGAACAATTTTAAAATGTAATTTTCTCCGGCCCTATGGTACCGATGTGCCTGAAATTTTGTATGTACGCTTAGAATAGTGGCCTGCACGGGAATCAAAAAGAAATTGTGCAAAAAGTTGCATTTGGGAAAATATCATACTTTTCATGGGCATAATGCAACGCTTGGGCTCGAACAATTTTAAAATGTAATTTTCTCCGGCCCTATGCTACCGATGTACCTGAAATTTTGTTTGTACGCTTAGAATAGTGGCCTGCACGGGAATCAAAAAGAAATTTTGCATAAAGTTGCATTTGGGAAATATCATACTTTTCATGGGAATAATGCAACACTTGGGCTCGAACAAATTTAAAATATAATTTTCTCCGGCCCTATGCTTACCGATGTGCCTGAAATTTTGAATGTACGCTTAGAATAGTGGCCTGCACGGGAATCAAACAGAAATTTTGCAAAAAGTTGCATTTGGGCATATATCATACTTTTCATGGGCATAATGTAACACTTGGGCTCGAACAATTTTAAAATGTAATTATTTCCGGCCCAATGCTACCGATGTGCCGGAAATTTCGTTTGTACGCTTAGAATAGTGGCCTGCACGGGAATCAAAAATAAATTTTGCAAAAAGTTGCATTTGGGAAAATATCATACTTTTAATGGGCATAATGCAACACTTGGGCTCGAACAATTTTAAAATGTAATTTTCTCCGGCCCTATGGTACCGATGTGCCTGAAATTTTGTATGTACGCTTAGAATAGTGGCCTGCACGGGAATCAAAAAGAAATTTTGCAAAAAGTTGCATTTGGGAAATATCATACTTTTCATGGGCATAATGCAACGCTTGGGCTCGAACAATTTTAAAATGTAATTTTCTCCGGCCCTATGCTACCGATGTGCCTGAAATTTTGTTTGTACGCTTAGAATAGTGGCCTGCACGGGAATCAAAAAGAAATATTGCATAAAGTTGCATTTGGGAAATATCATACTTTTCATGGGCATAATGCAACGCTTGGGCTCGAACAATTTTAAAATGTAATTTTCTCCGGCCCTATGCTACCGATGTGCCTGAAATTTTGAATGTACGCTGAGAATAGTGGCCTGCACGGGAATCAAACAGAAATTTTGCAAAAAGTTGCATTTGGGCATATATCATACTTTTCATGGGCATAATGTAACACTTGGGCTCGAACAATTTTAAAATGTAATTATTTCCGGCCCTATGCTACCGATGTGCCTGAAATTTTGTTTGTACGCTTAGAATAGTGGCCTGCACGGGAATCAAAAAGAAATTTTGCAAAAAGTTGCATTTGGGAATATATCATACTTTTCATGGGCATAATGCAACACTTGGGCTCGAACAATTTTAAAATGTAATTTTCTCCGGCCCTATGCTACCGATGTGCCTGAAATTTTGTATGTACGCTTAGAATAGTGGCCTGCACGGGAATCAAGAACAAATTTTGCAAAAAGTTGCATTTGGGAAAATATCATACTTTTCATGGGCATAATGCAACACTTGGGCTCGAACAGTTTTAAAATGTAATTATTTCCGGCCCTATGCTACCGATGTGCCTGAAATTTGGTTTGTACGCTTAGAATAGTGGCCTGCACGGGAATCAAAAAGAAAGTTTGCAAAAAGTTGCATTTGGGAAAATATCATACTTTTCATGGGCATAATGCAACGCTTGGGCTCGAACAATTTTAAAATGTAATTTTCTCCGGCCCTATGCTACCGATGTACCTGAAATTTTGTTTGTACGCTTAGAATAGTGGCCTGCACGGGAATCAAGAACAAATTTTGCATAAAGTTGCATTTGGGAAATATCATACTTTTCATGGGCATAATGCAACACTTGGGCTCGAACAATTTTAAAATGTAATTTTCTCCGGCCCTATGCTACCGATGTGCCTGAAATTTTGTATGTACGCTTAGAATAGTGGCCTGCACGTGAATCAAAAAGAAATTTTGCATAAAGTTGCATTTGGGAAATATCATACTTTTCATGGGAATAATGCAACACTTGGGCTCGAACAAATTTAAAATATAATTTTCTCCGGCCCTATGCTTACCGATGTGCCTGAAATTTTGAATGTACGCTTAGAATAGTGGCCTGCACGGGAATCAAACAGAAATTTTGCAAAAAGTTGCATTTGGGCATATATCATACTTTTCATGGGCATAATGTAACACTTGGGCTCGAACAATTTTAAAATGTAATTATTTCCGGCCCAATGCTACCGATGTGCCGGAAATTTTGTTTGTACGCTTAGAATAGTGGCCTGCACGGGAATCAAAAAGAAATTTTGCATAAAGTTGCATTTGGGAAATATCATACTTTTCATGGGCATAATGCAACGCTTGGGCTCGAACAATTTTAAAATGTAATTTTCTCCGGCCCTATGCTACCGATGTGCCTGAAATTTTGAATGTACGCTTAGAATAGTGGCCTGCACGGGAATCAAACAGAAATTTTGCAAAAAGTTGCATTTGGGCATATATCATACTTTTCATGGGCATAATGTAACACTTGGGCTCGAACAATTTTAAAATGTAATTATTTCCGGCCCTATGCTACCGATGTGCCTGAAATTTTGTTTGTACGCTTAGAATAGTGGCCTGCACGGGAATCAAAAAGAAATTTTGCAAAAAGTTGCATTTGGGAATATATCATACTTTTCATGGGCATAATGCAACACTTGGGCTCGAACAATTTTAAAATGTAATTTTCTCCGGCCCTATGCTACCGATGTGCCTTAAATTTTGTATGTACGCTTAGAATAGTGGCCTGCACGGGAATCAAAACGAAATTTTGCAAAAAGTTGCATTTGGGAAAATATCATACTTTTCATGGGCATAATGTAACACTTGGGCTCGAACAATTTTAAAATGTAATTATTTCCGGCCCTATGCTACCGATGTGCCTGAAATTTTGTTTGTACGCTTAGAATAGTGGCCTGCACGGGAATCAAAAAGAAATTTTGCAAAAAGTTGCATTTGGGAATATATCATACTTTTCATGGGCATAATGCAACACTTGGGCTCGAACAATTTTAAAATGTAATTTTCTCCGGCCCTATGCTACCGATGTGCCTTAAATTTTGTATGTACGCTTAGAATAGTGGCCTGCACGGGAATCAAAACGAAATTTTGCAAAAAGTTGCATTTGGGAAAATATCATACTTTTCATGGGCATAATGCAACGCTTGGGCTCGAACAATTTTAAAATGTAATTTTCTCCGGCCCTATGCTACCGATGTGCCTGAAATTTTGTTTGTACGCTTAGAATAGTGGCCTGCACGGGAATCAAACAGAAATTTTGAAAAAGTTGCATTTCTGAAAATATCATACTTTTCATGGGCATAATGCAACACTTGGGCTCGAACAGTTTTAAAATGTAATTATTTCCGGCCCTATGCTACCGATGTGCCTGAAATTTTGTTTGTACGCTTAGAATAGTGGCCTGCACGGGAATCAAAAAGAAATTTTGCATAAAGTTGCATTTGGGAAATATCATACTTTTCATGGGCATAATGCAACACTTGGGCTCGAACAAATTTAAAATATAATTTTCTCCGGCCCTATGCTTACCGATGTGCCTGAAATTTTGAATGTACGCTTAGAATAGTGGCCTACACGGGAATCAAACAGAAATTTTGCAAAAAGTTGCATTTGGGCATATATCATACTTTTCATGGGCATAATGTAACACTTGGGCTCGAACAATTTTAAAATGTAATTATTTCCGGCCCAATGCTACCGATGTGCCGGAAATTTTGTTTGTACGCTTAGAATAGTGGCCTGCACGGGAATCAAAAAGAAATTTTGCAAAAAGTTGCATTTGGGAATATATCATACATTTCATGGGCATAATGCAACACTTGGGCTCGAACAATTTTAAAATGTAATTTTCTCCGGCCCTATGCTACCGATGTGCCTGAAATTTTGTATGTACGCTTAGAATAGTGGCCTGCACGGGAATCAAGAACAAATTTTGCAAAAAGTTGCATTTGGGAAAATATCATACTTTTCATGGGCATAATGCAACACTTGGGCTCGAACAGTTTTAAAATGTAATTATTTCCGGCCCTATGCTACCGATGTGCCTGAAATTTTGTTTGTACGCTTAGAATAGTGGCCTGCACGGGAATCAAAAAGAAATTTTGCAAAAAGTTGCATTTGGGAAAATATCATACTTTTCATGGGCATAATGCAACGCTTGGGCTCGAACAATTTTAAAATGTAATTTTCTCCGGCCCTATGCTACCGATGTACCTGAAATTTTGTTTGTACGCTTAGAATAGTGGCCTGCACGGGAATCAAGAACAAATTTTGCATAAAGTTGCATTTGGGAAATATCATACTTTTCATGGGCATAATGCAACACTTGGGCTCGAACAAATTTAAAATATAATTTTCTCCGGCCCTATGCTTACCGATGTGCCTGAAATTTTGAATGTACGCTTAGAATAGTGGCCTGCACGGGAATCAAACACAAATTTTGCAAAAAGTTGCATTTGGGCATATATCATACTTTTCATGGGCATAATGTAACACTTGGGCTCGAACAATTTTAAAATGTAATTATTTCCGGCCCAATGCTACCGATGTGCCGGAAATTTTGTTTGTACGCTTAGAATAGTGGCCTGCACGGGAATCAAAAATAAATTTTGCAAAAAGTTGCATTTGGGAAAATATCATACTTTTAATGGGCATAATGCAACGCTTGGGCTCGAACAATTTTAAAATGTAATTTTCTCCGGCCCTATGCTACCGATGTGCCTGAAATTTTGAATGTACGCTGAGAATAGTGGCCTGCACGGGAATCAAACAGAAATTTTGCAAAAAGTTGCATTTGGGCATATATCATACTTTTCATGGGCATAATGTAACACTTGGGCTCGAACAATTTTAAAATGTAATTATTTCCGGCCCTATGCTACCGATGTGCCTGAAATTTTGTTTGTACGCTTAGAATAGTGGCCTGCACGGGAATCAAAAAGAAATTTTGCAAAAAGTTGCATTTGGGAATATATCATACTTTTCATGGGCATAATGCAACACTTGGGCTCGAACAATTTTAAAATGTAATTTTCTCCGGCCCTATGCTACCGATGTGCCTTAAATTTTGTATGTACGCTTAGAATAGTGGCCTGCACGGGAATCAAAACGAAATTTTGCAAAAAGTTGCATTTGGGAAAATATCATACTTTTCATGGGCATAATGCAACGCTTGGGCTCGAACAATTTTAAAATGTAATTTTCTCCGGCCCTATGCTACCGATGTGCCTGAAATTTTGTTTGTACGCTTAGAATAGTGGCCTGCACGGGAATCAAACAGAAATTTTGAAAAAGTTGCATTTCTGAAAATATCATACTTTTCATGGGCATAATGCAACACTTGGGCTCGAACAGTTTTAAAATGTAATTATTTCCGGCCCTATGCTACCGATGTGCCTGAAATTTTGTTTGTACGCTTAGAATAGTGGCCTGCACGGGAATCAAAAAGAAATTTTGCATAAAGTTGCATTTGGGAAATATCATACTTTTCATGGGCATAATGCAACACTTGGGCTCGAACAAATTTAAAATATAATTTTCTCCGGCCCTATGCTTACCGATGTGCCTGAAATTTTGAATGTACGCTTAGAATAGTGGCCTACACGGGAATCAAACAGAAATTTTGCAAAAAGTTGCATTTGGGCATATATCATACTTTTCATGGGCATAATGTAACACTTGGGCTCGAACAATTTTAAAATGTAATTATTTCCGGCCCAATGCTACCGATGTGCCGGAAATTTTGTTTGTACGCTTAGAATAGTGGCCTGCACGGGAATCAAAAAGAAATTTTGCAAAAAGTTGCATTTGGGAATATATCATACATTTCATGGGCATAATGCAACACTTGGGCTCGAACAATTTTAAAATGTAATTTTCTCCGGCCCTATGCTACCGATGTGCCTGAAATTTTGTATGTACGCTTAGAATAGTGGCCTGCACGGGAATCAAGAACAAATTTTGCAAAAAGTTGCATTTGGGAAAATATCATACTTTTCATGGGCATAATGCAACACTTGGGCTCGAACAGTTTTAAAATGTAATTATTTCCGGCCCTATGCTACCGATGTGCCTGAAATTTTGTTTGTACGCTTAGAATAGTGGCCTGCACGGGAATCAAAAAGAAATTTTGCAAAAAGTTGCATTTGGGAAAATATCATACTTTTCATGGGCATAATGCAACGCTTGGGCTCGAACAATTTTAAAATGTAATTTTCTCCGGCCCTATGCTACCGATGTACCTGAAATTTTGTTTGTACGCTTAGAATAGTGGCCTGCACGGGAATCAAGAACAAATTTTGCATAAAGTTGCATTTGGGAAATATCATACTTTTCATGGGCATAATGCAACACTTGGGCTCGAACAAATTTAAAATATAATTTTCTCCGGCCCTATGCTTACCGATGTGCCTGAAATTTTGAATGTACGCTTAGAATAGTGGCCTGCACGGGAATCAAACAGAAATTTTGCAAAAAGTTGCATTTGGGCATATATCATACTTTTCATGGGCATAATGTAACACTTGGGCTCGAACAATTTTAAAATGTAATTATTTCCGGCCCAATGCTACCGATGTGCCGGAAATTTTGTTTGTACGCTTAGAATAGTGGCCTGCACGGGAATCAAAAATAAATTTTGCAAAAAGTTGCATTTGGGAAAATATCATACTTTTAATGGGCATAATGCAACGCTTGGGCTCGAACAATTTTAAAATGTAATTTTCTCCGGCCCTATGCTACCGATGTGCCTGAAATTTTGTATGTACGCTTAGAATAGTGGCCTGCACGGGAATCAAGAACAAATTTTGCAAAAAGTTGCATTTGGGAAAATATCATACTTTTCATGGGCATAATGCAACACTTGGGCTCGAACAGTTTTAAAATGTAATTATTTCCGGCCCTATGCTACCGATGTGCCTGAAATTTTGTTTGTACGCTTAGAATAGTGGCCTGCACGGGAATCAAAAAGAAATTTTGCAAAAAGTTGCATTTGGGAAAATATCATACTTTTCATGGGCATAATGCAACGCTTGGGCTCGAACAATTTTAAAATGTAATTTTCTCCGGCCCTATGCTACCGATGTACCTGAAATTTTGTTTGTACGCTTAGAATAGTGGCCTGCACGGGAATCAAGAACAAATTTTGCATAAAGTTGCATTTGGGAAATATCATACTTTTCATGGGCATAATGCAACACTTGGGCTCGAACAAATTTAAAATATAATTTTCTCCGGCCCTATGCTTACCGATGTGCCTGAAATTTTGAATGTACGCTTAGAATAGTGGCCTGCACGGGAATCAAACAGAAATTTTGCAAAAAGTTGCATTTGGGCATATATCATACTTTTCATGGGCATAATGTAACACTTGGGCTCGAACAATTTTAAAATGTAATTATTTCCGGCCCAATGCTACCGATGTGCCGGAAATTTTGTTTGTACGCTTAGAATAGTGGCCTGCACGGGAATCAAAAATAAATTTTGCAAAAAGTTGCATTTGGGAAAATATCATACTTTTAATGGGCATAATGCAACGCTTGGGCTCGAACAATTTTAAAATGTAATTTTCTCCGGCCCTATGCTACCGATGTGCCTGAAATTTTGAATGTACGCTGAGAATAGTGGCCTGCACGGGAATCAAACAGAAATTTTGCAAAAAGTTGCATTTGGGCATATATCATACTTTTCATGGGCATAATGTAACACTTGGGCTCGAACAATTTTAAAATGTAATTATTCCCGGCCCTATGCTACCGATGTGCCTGAAATTTTGTTTGTACGCTTAGAATAGTGGCCTGCACGGGAATCAAAAAGAAATTTTGCAAAAAGTTGCATTTGGGAATATATCATACTTTTCATGGGCATAATGCAACACTTGGGCTCGAACAATTTTAAAATGTAATTTTCTCCGGCCCTATGCTACCGATGTGCCTGAAATTTTGTATGTACGCTTAGAATAGTGGCCTGCACGGGAATCAAGAACAAATTTTGCAAAAAGTTGCATTTGGGAAAATATCATACTTTTCATGGGCATAATGCAACACTTGGGCTCGAACAGTTTTAAAATGTAATTATTTCCGGCCCTATGCTACCGATGTGCCTGAAATTTTGTTTGTACGCTTAGAATAGTGGCCTGCACGGGAATCAAGAACAAATTTTGCATAAAGTTGCATTTGGGAAATATCATACTTTTCATGGGCATAATGCAACACTTGGGCTCGAACAATTTTAAAATGTAATTTTCTCCGGCCCTATGCTACCGATGTGCCTGAAATTTTGTATGTACGCTTAGAATAGTGGCCTGCACGTGAATCAAAAAGAAATTTTGCATAAAGTTGCATTTGGGAAATATCATACTTTTCATGGGAATAATGCAACACTTGGGCTCGAACAAATTTAAAATATAATTTTCTCCGGCCCTATGCTTACCGATGTGCCTGAAATTTTGAATGTACGCTTAGAATAGTGGCCTGCACGGGAATCAAACAGAAATTTTGCAAAAAGTTGCATTTGGGCATATATCATACTTTTCATGGGCATAATGTAACACTTGGGCTCGAACAATTTTAAAATGTAATTATTTCCGGCCCAATGCTACCGATGTGCCGGAAATTTTGTTTGTACGCTTAGAATAGTGGCCTGCACGGGAATCAAAAAGAAATTTTGCATAAAGTTGCATTTGGGAAATATCATACTTTTCATGGGCATAATGCAACGCTTGGGCTCGAACAATTTTAAAATGTAATTTTCTCCGGCCCTATGCTACCGATGTGCCTGAAATTTTGAATGTACGCTGAGAATAGTGGCCTGCACGGGAATCAAACAGAAATTTTGCAAAAAGTTGCATTTGGGCATATATCATACTTTTCATGGGCATAATGTAACACTTGGGCTCGAACAATTTTAAAATGTAATTATTCCCGGCCCTATGCTACCGATGTGCCTGAAATTTTGTTTGTACGCTTAGAATAGTGGCCTGCACGGGAATCAAAAAGAAATTTTGCAAAAAGTTGCATTTGGGAATATATCATACTTTTCATGGGCATAATGCAACACTTGGGCTCGAACAATTTTAAAATGTAATTTTCTCCGGCCCTATGCTACCGATGTGCCTGAAATTTTGTATGTACGCTTAGAATAGTGGCCTGCACGGGAATCAAGAACAAATTTTGCAAAAAGTTGCATTTGGGAAAATATCATACTTTTCATGGGCATAATGCAACACTTGGGCTCGAACAGTTTTAAAATGTAATTATTTCCGGCCCTATGCTACCGATGTGCCTGAAATTTTGTTTGTACGCTTAGAATAGTGGCCTGCACGGGAATCAAGAACAAATTTTGCATAAAGTTGCATTTGGGAAATATCATACTTTTCATGGGCATAATGCAACACTTGGGCTCGAACAATTTTAAAATGTAATTTTCTCCGGCCCTATGCTACCGATGTGCCTGAAATTTTGTATGTACGCTTAGAATAGTGGCCTGCACGTGAATCAAAAAGAAATTTTGCATAAAGTTGCATTTGGGAAATATCATACTTTTCATGGGAATAATGCAACACTTGGGCTCGAACAAATTTAAAATATAATTTTCTCCGGCCCTATGCTTACCGATGTGCCTGAAATTTTGAATGTACGCTTAGAATAGTGGCCTGCACGGGAATCAAACAGAAATTTTGCAAAAAGTTGCATTTGGGCATATATCATACTTTTCATGGGCATAATGTAACACTTGGGCTCGAACAATTTTAAAATGTAATTATTTCCGGCCCAATGCTACCGATGTGCCGGAAATTTTGTTTGTACGCTTAGAATAGTGGCCTGCACGGGAATCAAAAAGAAATTTTGCATAAAGTTGCATTTGGGAAATATCATACTTTTCATGGGCATAATGCAACGCTTGGGCTCGAACAATTTTAAAATGTAATTTTCTCCGGCCCTATGCTACCGATGTGCCTGAAATTTTGAATGTACGCTTAGAATAGTGGCCTGCACGGGAATCAAACAGAAATTTTGCAAAAAGTTGCATTTGGGCATATATCATACTTTTCATGGGCATAATGTAACACTTGGGCTCGAACAATTTTAAAATGTAATTATTTCCGGCCCTATGCTACCGATGTGCCTGAAATTTTGTTTGTACGCTTAGAATAGTGGCCTGCACGGGAATCAAAAAGAAATTTTGCAAAAAGTTGCATTTGGGAATATATCATACTTTTCATGGGCATAATGCAACACTTGGGCTCGAACAATTTTAAAATGTAATTTTCTCCGGCCCTATGCTACCGATGTGCCTTAAATTTTGTATGTACGCTTAGAATAGTGGCCTGCACGGGAATCAAAACGAAATTTTGCAAAAAGTTGCATTTGGGAAAATATCATACTTTTCATGGGCATAATGTAACACTTGGGCTCGAACAATTTTAAAATGTAATTATTTCCGGCCCTATGCTACCGATGTGCCTGAAATTTTGTTTGTACGCTTAGAATAGTGGCCTGCACGGGAATCAAAAAGAAATTTTGCAAAAAGTTGCATTTGGGAATATATCATACTTTTCATGGGCATAATGCAACACTTGGGCTCGAACAATTTTAAAATGTAATTTTCTCCGGCCCTATGCTACCGATGTGCCTTAAATTTTGTATGTACGCTTAGAATAGTGGCCTGCACGGGAATCAAAACGAAATTTTGCAAAAAGTTGCATTTGGGAAAATATCATACTTTTCATGGGCATAATGCAACGCTTGGGCTCGAACAATTTTAAAATGTAATTTTCTCCGGCCCTATGCTACCGATGTGCCTGAAATTTTGTTTGTACGCTTAGAATAGTGGCCTGCACGGGAATCAAACAGAAATTTTGAAAAAGTTGCATTTCTGAAAATATCATACTTTTCATGGGCATAATGCAACACTTGGGCTCGAACAGTTTTAAAATGTAATTATTTCCGGCCCTATGCTACCGATGTGCCTGAAATTTTGTTTGTACGCTTAGAATAGTGGCCTGCACGGGAATCAAAAAGAAATTTTGCATAAAGTTGCATTTGGGAAATATCATACTTTTCATGGGCATAATGCAACACTTGGGCTCGAACAAATTTAAAATATAATTTTCTCCGGCCCTATGCTTACCGATGTGCCTGAAATTTTGAATGTACGCTTAGAATAGTGGCCTGCACGGGAATCAAACAGAAATTTTGCAAAAAGTTGCATTTGGGCATATATCATACTTTTCATGGGCATAATGTAACACTTGGGCTCGAACAATTTTAAAATGTAATTATTTCCGGCCCAATGCTACCGATGTGCCTGAAATTTTGTTTGTACGCTTAGAATAGTGGCCTGCACGGGAATCAAAAAGAAATTTTGCAAAAAGTTGCATTTGGGAAAATATCATACTTTTCATGGGCATAATGCAACGCTTGGGCTCGAACAATTTTAAAATGTAATTTTCTCCGGCCCTATGCTACCGATGTACCTGAAATTTTGTTTGTACGCTTAGAATAGTGGCCTGCACGGGAATCAAGAACAAATTTTGCATAAAGTTGCATTTGGGAAATATCATACTTTTCATGGGCATAATGCAACACTTGGGCTCGAACAATTTTAAAATGTAATTTTCTCCGGCCCTATGCTACCGATGTGCCTGAAATTTTGTTTGTACGCTTAGAATAGTGGCCTGCACGGGAATCAAACAGAAATTTTGAAAAAGTTGCATTTCTGAAAATATCATACTTTTCATGGGCATAATGCAACACTTGGGCTCGAACAAATTTAAAATATAATTTTCTCCGGCCCTATGCTTACCGAAGTGCCTGAAATTTTGAATGTACGCTTAGAATAGTGGCCTGCACGGGAATCAAACAGAAATTTTGCAAAAAGTTGCATTTGGGAAAATATCATACTTTTCATGGGCATAATGCAACGCTTGGGCTCGAACAATTTTAAAATGTAATTTTCTCCGGCCCTATGCTACCGATGTGCCTGAAATTTTGTTTGTACGCTTAGAATAGTGGCCTGCACGGGAATCAAACAGAAATTTTGCAAAAAGTTGCATTTGGGCATATATCATACTTTTCATGGGCATAATGTAACACTTGGGCTCGAACAATTTTAAAATGTAATTATTTCCGGCCCTATGCTACCGATGTGCCTGAAATTTTGTTTGTACGCTTAGAATAGTGGCCTGCACGGGAATCAAAAAGAAATTTTGCAAAAAGTTGCATTTGGGAATATATCATACTTTTCATGGGCATAATGCAACACTTGGGCTCGAACAATTTTAAAATGTAATTTTCTCCGGCCCTATGCTACCGATGTGCCTTAAATTTTGTATGTACGCTTAGAATAGTGGCCTGCACGGGAATCAAAACGAAATTTTGCAAAAAGTTGCATTTGGGAAAATATCATACTTTTCATGGGCATAATGCAACGCTTGGGCTCGAACAATTTTAAAATGTAATTTTCTCCGGCCCTATGCTACCGATGTGCCTGAAATTTTGTTTGTACGCTTAGAATAGTGGCCTGCACGGGAATCAAACAGAAATTTTGAAAAAGTTGCATTTCTGAAAATATCATACTTTTCATGGGCATAATGCAACACTTGGGCTCGAACAGTTTTAAAATGTAATTATTTCCGGCCCTATGCTACCGATGTGCCTGAAATTTTGTTTGTACGCTTAGAATAGTGGCCTGCACGGGAATCAAAAAGAAATTTTGCATAAAGTTGCATTTGGGAAATATCATACTTTTCATGGGCATAATGCAACACTTGGGCTCGAACAAATTTAAAATATAATTTTCTCCGGCCCTATGCTTACCGATGTGCCTGAAATTTTGAATGTACGCTTAGAATAGTGGCCTGCACGGGAATCAAACAGAAATTTTGCAAAAAGTTGCATTTGGGCATATATCATACTTTTCATGGGCATAATGTAACACTTGGGCTCGAACAATTTTAAAATGTAATTATTTCCGGCCCAATGCTACCGATGTGCCGGAAATTTTGTTTGTACGCTTAGAATAGTGGCCTGCACGGGAATCAAAAAGAAATTTTGCAAAAAGTTGCATTTGGGAATATATCATACTTTTCATGGGCATAATGCAACACTTGGGCTCGAACAATTTTAAAATGTAATTTTCTCCGGCCCTATGCTACCGATGTGCCTGAAATTTTGTATGTACGCTTAGAATAGTGGCCTGCACGGGAATCAAGAACAAATTTTGCAAAAAGTTGCATTTGGGAAAATATCATACTTTTCATGGGCATAATGCAACACTTGGGCTCGAACAGTTTTAAAATGTAATTATTTCCGGCCCTATGCTACCGATGTGCCTGAAATTTTGTTTGTACGCTTAGAATAGTGGCCTGCACGGGAATCAAAAAGAAATTTTGCAAAAAGTTGCATTTGGGAAAATATCATACTTTTCATGGGCATAATGCAACGCTTGGGCTCGAACAATTTTAAAATGTAATTTTCTCCGGCCCTATGCTACCGATGTACCTGAAATTTTGTTTGTACGCTTAGAATAGTGGCCTGCACGGGAATCAAGAACAAATTTTGCATAAAGTTGCATTTGGGAAATATCATACTTTTCATGGGCATAATGCAACACTTGGGCTCGAACAATTTTAAAATGTAATTTTCTCCGGCCCTATGCTACCGATGTGCCTGAAATTTTGTATGTACGCTTAGAATAGTGGCCTGCACGGGAATCAAAAAGAAATTTTGCATAAAGTTGCATTTGGGAAATATCATACTTTTCATGGGAATAATGCAACACTTGGGCTCGAACAAATTTAAAATATAATTTTCTCCGGCCCTATGCTTACCGATGTGCCTGAAATTTTGAATGTACGCTTAGAATAGTGGCCTGCACGGGAATCAAACAGAAATTTTGCAAAAAGTTGCATTTGGGCATATATCATACTTTTCATGGGCATAATGTAACACTTGGGCTCGAACAATTTTAAAATGTAATTATTTCTGGCCCAATGCTACCGATGTGCCGGAAATTTTGTTTGTACGCTTAGAATAGTGGCCTGCACGGGAATCAAAAATAAATTTTGCAAAAAGTTGCATTTGGGAAAATATCATACTTTTAATGGGCATAATGCAACACTTGGGCTCGAACAATTTTAAAATGTAATTTTCTCCGGCCCTATGGTACCGATGTGCCTGAAATTTTGTATGTACGCTTAGAATAGTGGCCTGCACGGGAATCAAAAAGAAATTTTGCAAAAAGTTGCATTTGGGAAAATATCATACTTTTCATGGGCATAATGCAACGCTTGGGCTCGAACAATTTTAAAATGTAATTTTCTCCGGCCCTATGTTACCGATGTACCTGAAATTTTGTTTGTACGCTTAGAATAGTGGCCTGCACGGGAATCAAGAACAAATTTTGCATAAAGTTGCATTTGGGAAATATCATACTTTTCATGGGCATAATGCAACACTTGGGCTCGAACAATTTTAAAATGTAATTTTCTCCGGCCCTATGCTACCGATGTGCCTGAAATTTTGTATGTACGCTTAGAATAGTGGCCTGCACGGGAATCAAAAAGAAATTTTGCATAAAGTTGCATTTGGGAAATATCATACTTTTCATGGGAATAATGCAACACTTGGGCTCGAACAAATTTAAAATATAATTTTCTCCGGCCCTATGCTTACCGATGTGCCTGAAATTTTGAATGTACGCTTAGAATAGTGGCCTGCACGGGAATCAAACAGAAATTTTGCAAAAAGTTGCATTTGGGCATATATCATACTTTTCATGGGCATAATGTAACACTTGGGCTCGAACAATTTTAAAATGTAATTATTTCCGGCCCAATGCTACCGATGTGCCGGAAATTTTGTTTGTACGCTTAGAATAGTGGCCTGCACGGGAATCAATAATAAATTTTGCAAAAAGTTGCATTTGGGAAAATATCATACTTTTAATGGGCATAATGCAACACTTGGGCTCGAACAATTTTAAAATGTAATTTTCTCCGAACCTATGGTACCGATGTGCCTGAAATTTTGTATGTACGCTTAGAATAGTGGCCTGCACGGGAATCAAAAAGAAATTTTGCAAAAAGTTGCATTTGGGAAATATCATACTTTTCATGGGCATAATGCAACGCTTGGGCTCGAACAATTTTAAAATGTAATTTTCTCCGGCCCTATGCTACCGATGTGCCTGAAATTTTGTTTGTACGCTTAGAATAGTGGCCTGCACGGGAATCAAAAAGAAATTTTGCAAAAAGTTGCATTTGGGAAAATATCATACTTTTCATGGGCATAATGCAACGCTTGGGCTCGAACAATTTTAAAATGTAATTTTCTCCGGCCCTATGCTACCGATGTACCTGAAATTTTGTTTGTACGCTTAGAATAGTGGCCTGCACGGGAATCAAGAACAAATTTTGCATAAAGTTGCATTTGGGAAATATCATACTTTTCATGGGCATAATGCAACACTTGGGCTCGAACAATTTTAAAATGTAATTTTCTCCGGCCCTATGCTACCGATGTGCCTGAAATTTTGTATGTACGCTTAGAATAGTGGCCTGCACGGGAATCAAAAAGAAATTTTGCATAAAGTTGCATTTGGGAAATATCATACTTTTCATGGGAATAATGCAACACTTGGGCTCGAACAAATTTAAAATATAATTTTCTCCGGCCCTATGCTTACCGATGTGCCTGAAATTTTGAATGTACGCTTAGAATAGTGGCCTGCACGGGAATCAAACAGAAATTTTGCAAAAAGTTGCATTTGGGCATATATCATACTTTTCATGGGCATAATGTAACACTTGGGCTCGAACAATTTTAAAATGTAATTATTTCTGGCCCAATGCTACCGATGTGCCGGAAATTTTGTTTGTACGCTTAGAATAGTGGCCTGCACGGGAATCAAAAATAAATTTTGCAAAAAGTTGCATTTGGGAAAATATCATACTTTTAATGGGCATAATGCAACACTTGGGCTCGAACAATTTTAAAATGTAATTTTCTCCGGCCCTATGGTACCGATGTGCCTGAAATTTTGTATGTACGCTTAGAATAGTGGCCTGCACGGGAATCAAAAAGAAATTTTGCAAAAAGTTGCATTTGGGAAAATATCATACTTTTCATGGGCATAATGCAACGCTTGGGCTCGAACAATTTTAAAATGTAATTTTCTCCGGCCCTATGTTACCGATGTACCTGAAATTTTGTTTGTACGCTTAGAATAGTGGCCTGCACGGGAATCAAGAACAAATTTTGCATAAAGTTGCATTTGGGAAATATCATACTTTTCATGGGCATAATGCAACACTTGGGCTCGAACAATTTTAAAATGTAATTTTCTCCGGCCCTATGCTACCGATGTGCCTGAAATTTTGTATGTACGCTTAGAATAGTGGCCTGCACGGGAATCAAAAAGAAATTTTGCATAAAGTTGCATTTGGGAAATATCATACTTTTCATGGGAATAATGCAACACTTGGGCTCGAACAAATTTAAAATATAATTTTCTCCGGCCCTATGCTTACCGATGTGCCTGAAATTTTGAATGTACGCTTAGAATAGTGGCCTGCACGGGAATCAAACAGAAATTTTGCAAAAAGTTGCATTTGGGCATATATCATACTTTTCATGGGCATAATGTAACACTTGGGCTCGAACAATTTTAAAATGTAATTATTTCCGGCCCAATGCTACCGATGTGCCGGAAATTTTGTTTGTACGCTTAGAATAGTGGCCTGCACGGGAATCAATAATAAATTTTGCAAAAAGTTGCATTTGGGAAAATATCATACTTTTAATGGGCATAATGCAACACTTGGGCTCGAACAATTTTAAAATGTAATTTTCTCCGAACCTATGGTACCGATGTGCCTGAAATTTTGTATGTACGCTTAGAATAGTGGCCTGCACGGGAATCAAAAAGAAATTTTGCAAAAAGTTGCATTTGGGAAATATCATACTTTTCATGGGCATAATGCAACGCTTGGGCTCGAACAATTTTAAAATGTAATTTTCTCCGGCCCTATGCTACCGATGTGCCTGAAATTTTGTTTGTACGCTTAGAATAGTGGCCTGCACGGGAATCAAAAAGAAATTTTGCATAAAGTTGCATTTGGGAAATATCATACTTTTCATGGGCATAATGCAACGCTTGGGCTCGAACAATTTTAAAATGTAATTTTCTCCGGCCCTATGCTACCGATGTGCCTGAAATTTTGAATGTACGCTGAGAATAGTGGCCTGCACGGGAATCAAACAGAAATTTTGCAAAAAGTTGCATTTGGGCATATATCATACTTTTCATGGGCATAATGTAACACTTGGGCTCGAACAATTTTAAAATGTAATTATTTCCGGCCCTATGCTACCGATGTGCCTGAAATTTTGTTTGTACGCTTAGAATAGTGGCCTGCACGGGAATCAAAAAGAAATTTTGCAAAAAGTTGCATTTGGGAATATATCATACTTTTCATGGGCATAATGCAACACTTGGGCTCGAACAATTTTAAAATGTAATTTTCTCCGGCCCTATGCTACCGATGTGCCTGAAATTTTGTATGTACGCTTAGAATAGTGGCCTGCACGGGAATCAAGAACAAATTTTGCAAAAAGTTGCATTTGGGAAAATATCATACTTTTCATGGGCATAATGCAACACTTGGGCTCGAACAGTTTTAAAATGTAATTATTTCCGGCCCTATGCTACCGATGTGCCTGAAATTTTGTTTGTACGCTTAGAATAGTGGCCTGCGCGGGAATCAAAAAGAAATTTTGCAAAAAGTTGCATTTGGGAAAATATCATACTTTTCATGGGCATAATGCAACGCTTGGGCTCGAACAATTTTAAAATGTAATTTTCTCCGGCCCTATGCTACCGATGTACCTGAAATTTTGTTTGTACGCTTAGAATAGTGGCCTGCACGGGAATCAAGAACAAATTTTGCATAAAGTTGCATTTGGGAAATATCATACTTTTCATGGGCATAATGCAACACTTGGGCTCGAACAATTTTAAAATGTAATTTTCTCCGGCCCTATGCTACCGATGTGCCTGAAATTTTGTATGTACGCTTAGAATAGTGGCCTGCACGTGAATCAAAAAGAAATTTTGCATAAAGTTGCATTTGGGAAATATCATACTTTTCATGGGAATAATGTAACACTTGGGCTCGAACAATTTTAAAATGTAATTATTTCCGGCCCAATGCTACCGATGTGCCGGAAATTTTGTTTGTACGCTTAGAATAGTGGCCTGCACGGGAATCAAAAAGAAATTTTGCATAAAGTTGCATTTGGGAAATATCATACTTTTCATGGGCATAATGCAACGCTTGGGCTCGAACAATTTTAAAATGTAATTTTCTCCGGCCCTATGCTACCGATGTGCCTGAAATTTTGAATGTACGCTTAGAATAGTGGCCTGCAAGGGAATCAAACAGAAATTTTGCAAAAAGTTGCATTTGGGCATATATCATACTTTCATGGGCATAATGTAACACTTGGGCTCGAACAAATTTAAAATATAATTTTCTCCGGCCCTATGCTTACCGATGTGCCTGAAATTTTGAATGTACGCTTAGAATAGTGGCCTGCACGGGAATCAAACAGAAATTTTGCAAAAAGTTGCATTTGGGCATATATCATACTTTTCATGGGCATAATGTAACACTTGGGCTCGAACAATTTTAAAATGTAATTATTTCCGGCCCAATGCTACCGATGTGCCGGAAATTTTGTTTGTACGCTTAGAATAGTGGCCTGCACGGGAATCAAAAAGAAATTTTGCATAAAGTTGCATTTGGGAAATATCATACTTTTCATGGGCATAATGCAACGCTTGGGCTCGAACAATTTTAAAATGTAATTTTCTCCGGCCCTATGCTACCGATGTGCCTGAAATTTTGAATGTACGCTTAGAATAGTGGCCTGCAAGGGAATCAAACAGAAATTTTGCAAAAAGTTGCATTTGGGCATATATCATACTTTTCATGGGCATAATGTAACACTTGGGCTCGAACAATTTTAAAATGTAATTATTTCCGGCCCTATGCTACCGATGTGCCTGAAATTTTGTTTGTACGCTTAGAATAGTGGCCTGCACGGGAATCAAAAAGAAATTTTGCAAAAAGTTGCATTTGGGAATATATCATACTTTTCATGGGCATAATGCAACACTTGGGCTCGAACAATTTTAAAATGTAATTTTCTCCGGCCCTATGCTACCGATGTACCTGAAATTTTGTTTGTACGCTTAGAATAGTGGCCTGCACGGGAATCAAGAACAATTTTGCATAAAGTTGCATTTGGGAAATATCATACTTTTCATGGGCATAATGCAACACTTGGGCTCGAACAATTTTAAAATGTAATTTTCTCCGGCCCTATGCTACCGATGTGCCTGAAATTTTGTATGTACGCTTAGAATAGTGGCCTGCACGGGAATCAAAAAGAAATTTTGCATAAAGTTGCATTTGGGAAATATCATACTTTTCATGGGAATAATGCAACACTTGGGCTCGAACAAATTTAAAATATAATTTTCTCCGGCCCTATGCTTACCGATGTGCCTGAAATTTTGAATGTACGCTTAGAATAGTGGCCTGCACGGGAATCAAACAGAAATTTTGCAAAAAGTTGCATTTGGGCATATATCATACTTTTCATGGGCATAATGTAACACTTGGGCTCGAACAATTTTAAAATGTAATTATTTCCGGCCCAATGCTACCGATGTGCCGGAAATTTTGTTTGTACGCTTAGAATAGTGGCCTGCACGGGAATCAAAAATAAATTTTGCAAAAAGTTGCATTTGGGAAAATATCATACTTTTAATGGGCATAATGCAACACTTGGGCTCGAACAATTTTAAAATGTAATTTTCTCCGGCCCTATGGTACCGATGTGCCTGAAATTTTGTATGTACGCTTAGAATAGTGGCCTGCACGGGAATCAAAAAGAAATTTTGCAAAAAGTTGCATTTGGGAAATATCATACTTTTCATGGGCATAATGCAACACTTGGGCTCGAACAGTTTTAAAATGTAATTATTTCAGGCCCTATGCTACCGATGTGCCTGAAATTTTGTTTGTTCGCTTAGAATAGTGGCCTGCACGGGAATCAAAAAGAAATTTTGCATAAAGTTGCATTTGGGAAATATCATACTTTTCATGGGCATAATGCAACACTTGGGCTCGAACAAATTTAAAATATAATTTTCTCCGGCCCTATGCTTACCGAAGTGCCTGAAATTTTGAATGTACGCTTAGAATAGTGGCCTGCACGGGAATCAAACAGAAATTTTGCAAAAAGTTGCATTTGGGCATATATCATACTTTTCATGGGCATAATGTAACACTTGGGCTCGAACAATTTTAAAATGTAATTTTCTCCGGCCCTATGCTACCGATGTGCCTGAAATTTTGTATGTACGCTTAGAATAGTGGCCTGCACGGGAATCAAGAACAAATTTTGCATAAAGTTGCATTTGGGAAATATCATACTTTTCATGGGCATAATGCAACACTTGGGCTCGAACAATTTTAAAATATAATTTTCTCCGGCCCTATGCTACCGATGTGCCTGAAATTTTGTATGTACGCTTAGAATAGTGGCCTGCACGGGAATCAAAAAGAAATTTTGCAAAAAGTTGCATTTGGGAAAATATCATACTTTTCATGGGCATAATGCAACGCTTGGGCTCGAACAATTTTAAAATGTAATTTTCTCCGGCCCTATGCTACCGATGTGCCTGAAATTTTGTTTGTACGCTTAGAATAGTGGCCTGCACGGGAATCAAACAGAAATTTTGAAAAAGTTGCATTTCTGAAAATATCATACTTTTCATGGGCATAATGTAACACTTGGGCTCGAACAATTTTAAAATGTAATTTTCTCCGGCCCTATGCTACCGATGTGCCTGAAATTTTGTTTGTACGCTTAGAATAGTGGCCTGCACGGGAATCAAAAAGAAATTTTGCATAAAGTTGCATTTGGGAAATATCATACTTTTCATGGGCATAATGCAACACTTGGGCTCGAACAATTTTAAAATGTAATTTTCTCCGGCCCTATGCTACCGATATGCCTGAAATTTTGTATGTACGCTTAGAATAGTGGCCTGCACGGGAATCAAAAAGAAATTTTGCAAAAAGTTGCATTTGGGCATATATCATACTTTTCATGGGCATAATGTAACACTTGGGCTCGAACAATTTTAAAATGTAATTATTTCCGGCCCTATGCTACCGATGTGCCTGAAATTTTGTTTGTACGCTTAGAATAGTGGCCTGCACGGGAATCAAAAAGAAATTTTGCAAAAAGTTGCATTTGGGAATATATCATACTTTTCATGGGCATAATGCAACGCTTGGGCTCGAACAATTTTAAAATGTAATTTTCTCCGGCCCTATGCTACCGATGTGCCTGAAATTTTGTATGTACGCTTAGAATAGTGGCCTGCACGGGAATCAAGAACAAATTTTGCGTAAAGTTGCATTTGGGAAATATCATACTTTTCATGGGCATAATGCAACACTTGGGCTCGAACAATTTTAAAATGTAATTTTCTCCGGCCCTATGCTACCGATGTGCCTTAAATTTTGTATGTACGCTTAGAATAGTGGCCTGCACGGGAATCAAAAAGAAATTTTGCAAAAAGTTGCATTTGGGAAAATATCATACTTTTCATGGGCATAATGCAACGCTTGGGCTCGAACAATTTTAAAATGTAATTTTCTCCGGCCCTATGCTACCGATGTGCCTGAAATTTTGTTTGTACGCTTAGAATAGTGGCCTGCACGGGAATCAAACAGAAATTTTGAAAAAGTTGCATTTCTGAAAATATCATACTTTTCATGGGCATAATGTAACACTTGGGCTCGAACAATTTTAAAATGTAATTTTCTCCGGCCCTATGCTACCGATGTGCCTGAAATTTTGTTTGTACGCTTAGAATAGTGGCCTGCACGGGAATCAAAAAGAAATTTTGCATAAAGTTGCATTTGGGAAATATCATACTTTTCATGGGCATAATGCAACACTTGGGCTCGAACAATTTTAAAATGTAATTTTCTCCGGCCCTATGCTACCGATGTGCCTGAAATTTTGTATGTACGCTTAGAATAGTGGCCTGCACGGGAATCAAGAACAAATTTTGCGTAAAGTTGCATTTGGGAAATATCATACTTTTCATGGGCATAATGCAACACTTGGGCTCGAACAATTTTAAAATGTAATTTTCTCCGGCCCTATGCTACCGATGTGCCTTAAATTTTGTATGTACGCTTAGAATAGTGGCCTGCACGGGAATCAAAAAGAAATTTTGCAAAAAGTTGCATTTGGGCATATATCATACTTTTCATGGGCATAATGCAACGCTTGGGCTCGAACAATTTTAAAATGTAATTTTCTCCGGCCCTATGCTACCGATGTGCCTGAAATTTTGTATGTACGCTTAGAATAGTGGCCTGCACGGGAATCAAGAACAAATTTTGCGAAAAGTTGCATTTGGGAAATATCATACTTTTCATGGGCATAATGCAACACTTGGGCTCGAACAATTTTAAAATGTAATTTTCTCCGGCCCTATGCTACCGATGTGCCTTAAATTTTGTATGTACGCTTAGAATAGTGGCCTGCACGGGAATCAAAAAGAAATTTTGCAAAAAGTTGCATTTGGGAAAATATCATACTTTTCATGGGCATAATGCAACGCTTGGGCTCGAACAATTTTAAAATGTAATTTTCTCCGGCCCTATGCTACCGATGTGCCTGAAATTTTGTTTGTACGCTTAGAATAGTGGCCTACACGGGAATCAAACAGAAATTTTGAAAAAGTTGCATTTCTGAAAATATCATACTTTTCATGGGCATAATGCAACACTTGGGCTCGAACAGTTTTAAAATGTAATTATTTCCGGCCCTATGCTACCGATGTGCCTGAAATTTTGTTTGTACGCTTAGAATAGTGGCCTGCACGGGAATCAAAAAGAAATTTTGCATAAAGTTGCATTTGGGAAATATCATACTTTTCATGGGCATAATGCAACACTTGGGCTCGAACAAATTTAAAATATAATTTTCTCCGGCCCTATGCTTACCGATGTGCCTGAAATTTTGAATGTACGCTTAGAATAGTGGCCTGCACGGGAATCAAACAGAAATTTTGCAAAAAGTTGCATTTGGGCATATATCATACTTTTCATGGGCATAATGTAACACTTGGGCTCGAACAATTTTAAAATGTAATTATTTCCGGCCCAATGCTACCGATGTGCCGGAAATTTTGTTTGTACGCTTAGAATAGTGGCCTGCACGGGAATCAAAAAGAAATTTTGCAAAAAGTTGCATTTGGGAATATATCATACTTTTCATGGGCATAATGCAACACTTGGGCTCGAACAGTTTTAAAATGTAATTATTTCCGGCCCTAAGCTACCGATGTGCCTGAAATTTTGTTTGTACGCTTAGAATAGTGGCCTGCACGGGAATCAAAAAGAAATTTTGCATAAAGTTGCATTTGGGAAATATCATACTTTTCGTGGGCATAATGCAACGCTTGGGCTCGAACAATTTTAAAATGTAATTTTCTCCGGCCCTATGCTACCGATGTGCCTGAAATTTTGTATGTACGCTTAGAATAGTGGCCTGCACGGGAACCAAGAACAAATTTTGCGTAAAGTTGCATTTGGGAAATATCATACTTTTCATGGGCATAATGCAACGCTTGGGCTCGAACAATTTTAAAATGTAATTTTCTCCGGCCCTATGCTACCGATGTGCCTGAAATTTTGTTTGTACGCTTAGAATAGTGGCCTGCACGGGAATCAAACAGAAATTTTGAAAAAGTTGCATTTCTGAAAATATCATACTTTTCATGGGCATAATGCAACACTTGGGCTCGAACAGTTTTAAAATGTAATTATTTCCGGCCCTATGCTACCGATGTGCCTGAAATTTTGTTTGTACGCTTAGAATAGTGGCCTGCACGGGAATCAAACAGAAATTTTGAAAAAGTTGCATTTCTGAAAATATCATACTTTTCATGGGCATAATGTAACACTTGGGCTCGAACAATTTTAAAATGTAATTTTCTCCGGCCCTATGCTACCGATGTGCCTGAAATTTTGTTTGTACGCTTAGAATAGTGGCCTGCACGGGAATCAAAAAGAAATTTTGCATAAAGTTGCATTTGGGAAATATCATACTTTTCATGGGCATAATGCAACACTTGGGCTCGAACAATTTTAAAATGTAATTTTCTCCGGCCCTATGCTACCGATGTGCCTGAAATTTTGTATGTACGCTTAGAATAGTGGCCTGCACGGGAATCAAGAACAAATTTTGCGTAAAGTTGCATTTGGGAAATATCATACTTTTCATGGGCATAATGCAACACTTGGGCTCGAACAATTTTAAAATGTAATTTTCTCCGGCCCTATGCTACCGATGTGCCTTAAATTTTGTATGTACGCTTAGAATAGTGGCCTGCACGGGAATCAAAAAGAAATTTTGCAAAAAGTTGCATTTGGGCATATATCATACTTTTCATGGGCATAATGCAACGCTTGGGCTCGAACAATTTTAAAATGTAATTTTCTCCGGCCCTATGCTACCGATGTGCCTGAAATTTTGTATGTACGCTTAGAATAGTGGCCTGCACGGGAATCAAGAACAAATTTTGCGTAAAGTTGCATTTGGGAAATATCATACTTTTCATGGGCATAATGCAACACTTGGGCTCGAACAATTTTAAAATGTAATTTTCTCCGGCCCTATGCTACCGATGTGCCTTAAATTTTGTATGTACGCTTAGAATAGTGGCCTGCACGGGAATCAAAAAGAAATTTTGCAAAAAGTTGCATTTGGGAAAATATCATACTTTTCATGGGCATAATGCAACGCTTGGGCTCGAACAATTTTAAAATGTAATTTTCTCCGGCCCTATGCTACCGATGTGCCTGAAATTTTGTTTGTACGCTTAGAATAGTGGCCTACACGGGAATCAAACAGAAATTTTGAAAAAGTTGCATTTCTGAAAATATCATACTTTTCATGGGCATAATGCAACACTTGGTCTCGAACAGTTTTAAAATGTAATTATTTCCGGCCCTATGCTACCGATGTGCCTGAAATTTTGTTTGTACGCTTAGAATAGTGGCCTGCACGGGAATCAAAAAGAAATTTTGCATAAAGTTGCATTTGGGAAATATCATACTTTTCATGGGCATAATGCAACACTTGGGCTCGAACAAATTTAAAATATAATTTTCTCCGGCCCTATGCTTACCGATGTGCCTGAAATTTTGAATGTACGCTTAGAATAGTGGCCTGCACGGGAATCAAACAGAAATTTTGCAAAAAGTTGCATTTGGGCATATATCATACTTTTCATGGGCATAATGTAACACTTGGGCTCGAACAATTTTAAAATGTAATTATTTCCGGCCCAATGCTACCGATGTGCCGGAAATTTTGTTTGTACGCTTAGAATAGTGGCCTGCACGGGAATCAAAAAGAAATTTTGCAAAAAGTTGCATTTGGGAATATATCATACTTTTCATGGGCATAATGCAACACTTGGGCTCGAACAGTTTTAAAATGTAATTATTTCCGGCCCTAAGCTACCGATGTGCCTGAAATTTTGTTTGTACGCTTAGAATAGTGGCCTGCACGGGAATCAAAAAGAAATTTTGCATAAAGTTGCATTTGGGAAATATCATACTTTTCATGGGCATAATGCAACGCTTGGGCTCGAACAATTTTAAAATGTAATTTTCTCCGGCCCTATGCTACCGATGTGCCTGAAATTTTGAATGTACGCTTAGAATAGTGGCCTGCACGGGAATCAAACAGAAATTTTGCAAAAAGTTGCATTTGGGCATATATCATACTTTTCATGGGCATAATGTAACACTTGGGCTCGAACAATTTTAAAATGTAATTATTTCCGGCCCTATGCTACCGATGTGCCTGAAATTTTGTTCGTACGCTTAGAATAGTGGCCTGCACGGGAATCAAAAAGAAATTTTGCAAAAAGTTGCATTTGGGAATATATCATACTTTTCATGGGCATAATGCAAACTTGGGCTCGAACAATTTTAAAATGTAATTTTCTCCGGCCCTATGCTACCGATGTGCCTGAAATTTTGTATGTACGCTTAGAATAGTGGCCTGCACGGGAACCAAGAACAAATTTTGCGTAAAGTTGCATTTGGGAAATATCATACTTTTCATGGGCATAATGCAACGCTTGGGCTCGAACAATTTTAAAATGTAATTTTCTCCGGCCCTATGCTACCGATGTGCCTGAAATTTTGTTTGTACGCTTAGAATAGTGGCCTGCACGGGAATCAAACAGAAATTTTGAAAAAGTTGCATTTCTGAAAATATCATACTTTTCATGGGCATAATGCAACACTTGGGCTCGAACAGTTTTAAAATGTAATTATTTCCGGCCCTATGCTACCGATGTGCCTGAAATTTTGTTTGTACGCTTAGAATAGTGGCCTGCACGGGAATCAAAAAGAAATTTTGCATAAAGTTGCATTTGGGAAATATCATACTTTTCATGGGCATAATGCAACACTTGGGCTCGAACAAATTTAAAATATAATTTTCTCCGGCCCTATGCTTACCGATGTGCCTGAAATTTTGAATGTACGCTTAGAATAGTGGCCTGCACGGGAATCAAACAGAAATTTTGCAAAAAGTTGCATTTGGGCATATATCATACTTTTCATGGGCATAATGTAACACTTGGGCTCGAACAATTTTAAAATGTAATTATTTCCGGCCCAATGCTACCGATGTGCCGGAAATTTTGTTTGTACGCTTAGAATAGTGGCCTGCACGGGAATCAAAAAGAAATTTTGCAAAAAGTTGCATTTGGGAATATATCATACTTTTCATGGGCATAATGCAACACTTGGGCTCGAACAATTTTAAAATGTAATTTTCTCCGGCCCTATGCTACCGATGTGCCTGAAATTTTGTATGTACGCTTAGAATAGTGGCCTGCACGGGAATCAAAAACAAATTGTGCATAAAGTTGCATTTGGGAAATATCATACTTTTCATGGGCATAATGCAACACTTGGGCTCGAACAATTTTAAAATGTAATTTTCTCCGGCCCTATGCTACCGATGTGTCTGAAATTTTGTTTGTACGCTTAGAATAGTGGCCTGCACGGGAATCAAACAGAAATTTTGAAAAAGTTGCATTTCTGAAAATATCATACTTTTCATGGGCATAATGCAACACTTGGGCTCGAACAGTTTTAAAATGTAATTATTTCCGGCCCTATGCTACCGATGTGCCTGAAATTTTGTTTGTACGCTTAGAATAGTGGCCTGCACGGGAATCAAACAGAAATTTTGCAAAAAGTTGCATTTGGTCATATATCATACTTTTCATGGGCATAATGTAACACTTGGGCTCGAACAATTTTAAAATGTAATTATTTCCGGCCCAATGCTACCGATGTGCCGGAAATTTTGTTTGTACGCTTAGAATAGTGGCCTGCACGGGAATCAAAAAGAAATTTTGCAAAAAGTTGCATTTGGGAATATATCATACTTTTCATGGGCATAATGCAACACTTGGGCTCGAACAATTTTAAAATGTAATTTTCTCCGGCCCTATGCTACCGATGTGCCTGAAATTTTGTATGTACGCTTAGAATAGTGGCCTGCACGGGAATCAAAAAGAAATTTTGCAAAAAGTTGCATTTGGGAAAATATCATACTTTTCATGGGCATAATGCAACGCTTGGGCTCGAACAATTTTAAAATGTAATTTTCTCCGTCCCTATGCTACCGATGTGCCTGAAATTTTGTATGTACGCTTAGAATAGTGGCCTGCACGGGAATCAAGAACAAATTTTGCATAAAGTTGCATTTGGGAAATATCATACTTTTCATGGGCATAATGCAACACTTGGGCTCGAACAATTTTAAAATGTAATTTTCTCCGGCCCTATGCTACCGATGTGCCTGAAATTTTGTTTGTACGCTTAGAATAGTGGCCTGCACGGGAATCAAACAGAAATTTTGCAAAAAGTTGCATTTGGGCATATATCATACTTTTCATGGGCATAATGTAACACTTGGGCTCGAACAATTTTAAAATGTAATTATTTCCGGCCCAATGCTACCGATGTGCCGGAAATTTTGTTTGTACGCTTAGAATAGTGGCCTGCACGGGAATCAAAAAGAAATTTTGCAAAAAGTTGCATTTGGGAATATATCATACTTTTCATGGGCATAATGCAACACTTGGGCTCGAACAATTTTAAAATGTAATTTTCTCCGGCCCTATGCTACCGATGTGCCTGAAATTTTGTATGTACGCTTAGAATAGTGGCCTGCACGGGAATCAAGAACAAATTTTGCATAAAGTTGCATTTGGGAAATATCATACTTTTCATGGGCATAATGCAACACTTGGGCTCGAACAATTTTAAAATATAATTTTCTCCGGCCCTATGCTACCGATGTGCCTGAAATTTTGTTTGTACGCTTAGAATAGTGGCCTGCACGGGAATCAAAAAGAAATTTTGCAAAAAGTTGCATTTGGGAAAATATCATACTTTTCATGGGCATAATGCAACGCTTGGGCTCGAACAATTTTAAAATGTAATTTTCTCCGGCCCTATGCTACCGATGTACCTGAAATTTTGTTTGTACGCTTAGAATAGTGGCCTGCACGGGAATCAAGAACAAATTTTGCATAAAGTTGCATTTGGGAAATATCATACTTTTCATGGGCATAATGCAACACTTGGGCTCGAACAATTTTAAAATGTAATTTTCTCCGGCCCTATGCTACCGATGTGCCTGAAATTTTGTATGTACGCTTAGAATAGTGGCCTGCACGGGAATCAAAAAGAAATTTTGCAAAAAGTTGCATTTGGGAAAATATCATACTTTTCATGGGCATAATGCAACGCTTGGGCTCGAACAATTTTAAAATGTAATTTTCTCCGGCCCTATGCTACCGATGTGCCTGAAATTTAGTTTGTACGCTTAGAATAGTGGCCTGCACGGGAATCAAAAAGAAATTTTGAAAAAGTTGCATTTGGGAAAATATCATACTTTTCTAGGGCATAATGCAACACTTGGGCTCTAACAATTTTAAAATGTAATTTTCTCCCGCCCTATGCTACCGATGTGCCTGAAAATTTGTATTTACGCTTAGAATAGTGGCCTGCACGGGAATCAAACAGAAATTTTGCAAAAAGTTGCATTTGGGCATATATCATACTTTTCATGGGCATAATGTAACACTTGGGCTCGAACAATTTTAAAATGTAATTATTTCCGGCCCAATGCTACCGATGTGCCGGAAATTTTGTTTGTACGCTTAGAATAGTGGCCTGCACGGGAATCAAGAACAAATTTTGCATAAAGTTGCATTTGGGAAATATCATACTTTTCATGGGCATAATGCAACACTTGGGCTCGAACAATTTTTAAATATAATTTTCTCCGGCCCTATGCTACCGATGTGCCTGAAATTTTGTATGTACGCTTAGAATAGTGGCCTGCACGGGAATCAAAAAGAAATTTTGCAAAAAGTTGCATTTGGGAAAATATCATACTTTTCATGGGCATAATGCAACACTTGGGCTCGAACAGTTTTAAAATGTAATTATTTCCGGCCCTATGCTACCGATGTGCCTGAAATTTTGTTTGTACGCTTAGAATAGTGGCCTGCACGGGAATCAAAAAGAAATTTTGCAAAAAGTTGCATTTGGGAAAATATCATACTTTTCATGGGCATAATGCAACGCTTGGGCTCGAACAATTTTAAAATGTAATTTTCTCCGGCCCTATGCTACCGATGTACCTGAAATTTTGTTTGTACGCTTAGAATAGTGGCCTGCACGGGAATCAAGAACAAATTTTGCATAAAGTTGCATTTGGGAAATATCATACTTTTCATGGGCATAATGCAACACTTGGGCTCGAACAATTTTAAAATGTAATTTTCTCCGGCCCTATGCTACCGATGTGCCTGAAATTTTGTATGTACGCTTAGAATAGTGGCCTGCACGGGAATCAAAAAGAAATTTTGCAAAAAGTTGCATTTGGGAAAATATCATACTTTTCATGGGCATAATGCAACGCTTGGGCTCGAACAATTTTAAAATGTAATTTTCTCCGGCCCTATGCTACCGATGTGCCTGAAATTTTGTTTGTACGCTTAGAATAGTGGCCTGCACGGGAATCAAACAGAAATTTTGCAAAAAGTTGCATTTGGGCATATATCATACTTTTCATGGGCATAATGTAACACTTGGGCTCGAACAATTTTAAAATGTAATTATTTCCGGCCCAATGCTACCGATGTGCCGGAAATTTTGTTTGTACGCTTAGAATAGTGGCCTGCACGGGAATCAAAAAGAAATTTTGCAAAAAGTTGCATTTGGGAATATATCATACTTTTCATGGGCATCATGCAACACTTGGGCTCGAACAATTTTAAAATGTAATTTTCTCCGGCCCTATGCTACCGATGTGCCTGAAATTTTGTATGTACGCTTAGAATAGTGGCCTGCACGGGAATCAAGAACAAATTTTGCATAAAGTTGCATTTGGGAAATATCATACTTTTCATGGCCATAATGCAACACTTGGGCTCGAACAATTTTAAAATATAATTTTCTCCGGCCCTATGCTACCGATGTGCCTGAAATTTTGTTTGTACGCTTAGAATAGTGGCCTGCACGGGAATCAAGAACAAATTTTGCAAAAAGTTGCATTTGGGAAAATATCATACTTTTCATGGGCATAATGCAACGCTTGGGCTCGAACAATTTTAAAATGTAATTTTCTCCGGCCCTATGCTACCGATGTACCTGAAATTTTGTTTGTACGCTTAGAATAGTGGCCTGCACGGGAATCAAGAACAAATTTTGCATAAAGTTGCATTTGGGAAATATCATACTTTTCATGGGCATAATGCAACACTTGGGCTCGAACAATTTTAAAATGTAATTTTCTCCGGCCCTATGCTACCGATGTGCCTGAAATTTTGTATGTACGCTTAGAATAGTGGCCTGCACGGGAATCAAAAAGAAATTTTGCAAAAAGTTGTATTTGGGAAAATATCATACTTTTCATGGGCATAATGCAACGCTTGGGCTCGAACAATTTTAAAATGTAATTTTCTCCGGCCCTATGCTACCGATGTGCCTGAAATTTAGTTTGTACGCTTAGAATAGTGGCCTGCACGGGAATCAAAAAGAAATTTTGAAAAAGTTGCATTTGGGAAAATATCATACTTTTCTAGGGCATAATGCAACACTTGGGCTCTAACAATTTTAAAATGTAATTTTCTCCCGCCCTATGCTACCGATGTGCCTGAAATTTTGTATTTACGCTTAGAATAGTGGCCTGCACGGGAATCAAACAGAAATTTTGCAAAAAGTTGCATTTGGGCATATATCATACTTTTCATGGGCATAATGTAACACTTGGGCTCGAACAATTTTAAAATGTAATTATTTCCGGCCCAATGCTACCGATGTGCCGGAAATTTTGTTTGTACGCTTAGAATAGTGGCCTGCACGGGAATCAAGAACAAATTTTGCATAAAGTTGCATTTGGGAAATATCATACTTTTCATGGGCATTATGCAACACTTGGGCTCGAACAATTTTTAAATATAATTTTCTCCGGCCCTATGCTACCGATGTGCCTGAAATTTTGTATGTACGCTTAGAATAGTGGCCTGCACGGGAATCAAAAAGAAATTTTGCAAAAAGTTGCATTTGGGAAAATATCATACTTTTCATGGGCATAATGCAACACTTGGGCTCGAACAGTTTTAAAATGTAATTATTTCCGGCCCTATGCTACCGATGTGCCTGAAATTTTGTTTGTACGCTTAGAATAGTGGCCTGCACGGGAATCAAAAAGAAATTTTGCAAAAAGTTGCATTTGGGAAAATATCATACTTTTCATGGGCATAATGCAACGCTTGGGCTCGAACAATTTTAAAATGTAATTTTCTCCGGCCCTATGCTACCGATGTACCTGAAATTTTGTTTGTACGCTTAGAATAGTGGCCTGCACGGGAATCAAGAACAAATTTTGCATAAAGTTGCATTTGGGAAATATCATACTTTTCATGGGCATAATGCAACACTTGGGCTCGAACAATTTTAAAATGTAATTTTCTCCGGCCCTATGCTACCGATGTGCCTGAAATTTTGTATGTACGCTTAGAATAGTGGCCTGCACGGGAATCAAAAAGAAATTTTGCAAAAAGTTGCATTTGGGAAAATATCATACTTTTCATGGGCATAATGCAACGCTTGGGCTCGAACAATTTTAAAATGTAATTTTCTCCGGCCCTATGCTACCGATGTGCCTGAAATTTTGTTTGTACGCTTAGAATAGTGGCCTGCACGGGAATCAAACAGAAATTTTGAATAAGTTGCATTTCTGAAAATATCATACTTTTCATGGGCATAATGCAACACTTGGGCTCGAACAATTTTAAAATGTAATTATTTCCGGCCCTATGCTAACGATGTGCCTGAAATTTAGTTTGTACGCTTAGAATAGTGGCCTGCACGGGAATCAAAAATAAATTTTGAAAAAGTTGCATTTGGGAAAATATCATACTTTTCATGGGCATAATGCAACACTTGGGCTCTAACAATTTTAAAATGTAATTTTCTCCCGCCCTATGCTACCGATGTGCCTGAAATTTTGTTTGTACGCTTAGAATAGTGGCCTGCACGGGAATCAAACAGAAATTTTGAATAAGTTGCATTTCTGAAAATATCATACTTTTCATGGGCATAATGCAACACTTGGGCTCGAACAATTTTAAAATGTAATTTTCTCCGGCCCTATGCTACCGATGTGCCTGAAATTTTGTTTGTACGCTTAGAATAGTGGCCTGCACGGGAATCAAACAGAAATTTTGAAAAAGTTGCATTTCTGAAAATATCATACTTTTCATGGGCATAATGCAACACTTGGGCTCGAACAGTTTTAAAATGTAATTATTTCCGGCCCTATGCTACCGATGTGCCTGAAATTTTGTTTGTACGCTTAGAATAGTGGCCTGCACGGGAATCAAACAGAAATTTTGCAAAAAGTTGCATTTGGTCATATATCATACTTTTCATGGGCATAATGTAACACTTGGGCTCGAACAATTTTAAAATGTAATTATTTCCGGCCCAATGCTACCGATGTGCCGGAAATTTTGTTTGTACGCTTAGAATAGTGGCCTGCACGGGAATCAAAAAGAAATTTTGCAAAAAGTTGCATTTGGGAATATATCATACTTTTCATGGGCATAATGCAACACTTGGGCTCGAACAATTTTAAAATGTAATTTTCTCCGGCCCTATGCTACCGATGTGCCTGAAATTTTGTATGTACGCTTAGAATAGTGGCCTGCACGGGAATCAAAAAGAAATTTTGCAAAAAGTTGCATTTGGGAAAATATCATACTTTTCATGGGCATAATGCAACGCTTGGGCTCGAACAATTTTAAAATGTAATTTTCTCCGTCCCTATGCTACCGATGTGCCTGAAATTTTGTATGTACGCTTAGAATAGTGGCCTGCACGGGAATCAAGAACAAATTTTGCATAAAGTTGCATTTGGGAAATATCATACTTTTCATGGGCATAATGCAACACTTGGGCTCGAACAATTTTAAAATGTAATTTTCTCCGGCCCTATGCTACCGATGTGCCTGAAATTTTGTTTGTACGCTTAGAATAGTGGCCTGCACGGGAATCAAACAGAAATTTTGCAAAAAGTTGCATTTGGGCATATATCATACTTTTCATGGGCATAATGTAACACTTGGGCTCGAACAATTTTAAAATGTAATTATTTCCGGCCCAATGCTACCGATGTGCCGGAAATTTTGTTTGTACGCTTAGAATAGTGGCCTGCACGGGAATCAAAAAGAAATTTTGCAAAAAGTTGCATTTGGGAATATATCATACTTTTCATGGGCATAATGCAACACTTGGGCTCGAACAATTTTAAAATGTAATTTTCTCCGGCCCTATGCTACCGATGTGCCTGAAATTTTGTATGTACGCTTAGAATAGTGGCCTGCACGGGAATCAAGAACAAATTTTGCATAAAGTTGCATTTGGGAAATATCATACTTTTCATGGGCATAATGCAACACTTGGGCTCGAACAATTTTAAAATATAATTTTCTCCGGCCCTATGCTACCGATGTGCCTGAAATTTTGTTTGTACGCTTAGAATAGTGGCCTGCACGGGAATCAAAAAGAAATTTTGCAAAAAGTTGCATTTGGGAAAATATCATACTTTTCATGGGCATAATGCAACGCTTGGGCTCGAACAATTTTAAAATGTAATTTTCTCCGGCCCTATGCTACCGATGTACCTGAAATTTTGTTTGTACGCTTAGAATAGTGGCCTGCACGGGAATCAAGAACAAATTTTGCATAAAGTTGCATTTGGGAAATATCATACTTTTCATGGGCATAATGCAACACTTGGGCTCGAACAATTTTAAAATGTAATTTTCTCCGGCCCTATGCTACCGATGTGCCTGAAATTTTGTATGTACGCTTAGAATAGTGGCCTGCACGGGAATCAAAAAGAAATTTTGCAAAAAGTTGCATTTGGGAAAATATCATACTTTTCATGGGCATAATGCAACGCTTGGGCTCGAACAATTTTAAAATGTAATTTTCTCCGGCCCTATGCTACCGATGTGCCTGAAATTTAGTTTGTACGCTTAGAATAGTGGCCTGCACGGGAATCAAAAAGAAATTTTGAAAAAGTTGCATTTGGGAAAATATCATACTTTTCTAGGGCATAATGCAACACTTGGGCTCTAACAATTTTAAAATGTAATTTTCTCCCGCCCTATGCTACCGATGTGCCTGAAAATTTGTATTTACGCTTAGAATAGTGGCCTGCACGGGAATCAAACAGAAATTTTGCAAAAAGTTGCATTTGGGCATATATCATACTTTTCATGGGCATAATGTAACACTTGGGCTCGAACAATTTTAAAATGTAATTATTTCCGGCCCAATGCTACCGATGTGCCGGAAATTTTGTTTGTACGCTTAGAATAGTGGCCTGCACGGGAATCAAGAACAAATTTTGCATAAAGTTGCATTTGGGAAATATCATACTTTTCATGGGCATAATGCAACACTTGGGCTCGAACAATTTTTAAATATAATTTTCTCCGGCCCTATGCTACCGATGTGCCTGAAATTTTGTATGTACGCTTAGAATAGTGGCCTGCACGGGAATCAAAAAGAAATTTTGCAAAAAGTTGCATTTGGGAAAATATCATACTTTTCATGGGCATAATGCAACACTTGGGCTCGAACAGTTTTAAAATGTAATTATTTCCGGCCCTATGCTACCGATGTGCCTGAAATTTTGTTTGTACGCTTAGAATAGTGGCCTGCACGGGAATCAAAAAGAAATTTTGCAAAAAGTTGCATTTGGGAAAATATCATACTTTTCATGGGCATAATGCAACGCTTGGGCTCGAACAATTTTAAAATGTAATTTTCTCCGGCCCTATGCTACCGATGTACCTGAAATTTTGTTTGTACGCTTAGAATAGTGGCCTGCACGGGAATCAAGAACAAATTTTGCATAAAGTTGCATTTGGGAAATATCATACTTTTCATGGGCATAATGCAACACTTGGGCTCGAACAATTTTAAAATGTAATTTTCTCCGGCCCTATGCTACCGATGTGCCTGAAATTTTGTATGTACGCTTAGAATAGTGGCCTGCACGGGAATCAAAAAGAAATTTTGCAAAAAGTTGCATTTGGGAAAATATCATACTTTTCATGGGCATAATGCAACGCTTGGGCTCGAACAATTTTAAAATGTAATTTTCTCCGGCCCTATGCTACCGATGTGCCTGAAATTTTGTTTGTACGCTTAGAATAGTGGCCTGCACGGGAATCAAACAGAAATTTTGCAAAAAGTTGCATTTGGGCATATATCATACTTTTCATGGGCATAATGTAACACTTGGGCTCGAACAATTTTAAAATGTAATTATTTCCGGCCCAATGCTACCGATGTGCCGGAAATTTTGTTTGTACGCTTAGAATAGTGGCCTGCACGGGAATCAAAAAGAAATTTTGCAAAAAGTTGCATTTGGGAATATATCATACTTTTCATGGGCATCATGCAACACTTGGGCTCGAACAATTTTAAAATGTAATTTTCTCCGGCCCTATGCTACCGATGTGCCTGAAATTTTGTATGTACGCTTAGAATAGTGGCCTGCACGGGAATCAAGAACAAATTTTGCATAAAGTTGCATTTGGGAAATATCATACTTTTCATGGCCATAATGCAACACTTGGGCTCGAACAATTTTAAAATATAATTTTCTCCGGCCCTATGCTACCGATGTGCCTGAAATTTTGTTTGTACGCTTAGAATAGTGGCCTGCACGGGAATCAAGAACAAATTTTGCAAAAAGTTGCATTTGGGAAAATATCATACTTTTCATGGGCATAATGCAACGCTTGGGCTCGAACAATTTTAAAATGTAATTTTCTCCGGCCCTATGCTACCGATGTACCTGAAATTTTGTTTGTACGCTTAGAATAGTGGCCTGCACGGGAATCAAGAACAAATTTTGCATAAAGTTGCATTTGGGAAATATCATACTTTTCATGGGCATAATGCAACACTTGGGCTCGAACAATTTTAAAATGTAATTTTCTCCGGCCCTATGCTACCGATGTGCCTGAAATTTTGTATGTACGCTTAGAATAGTGGCCTGCACGGGAATCAAAAAGAAATTTTGCAAAAAGTTGTATTTGGGAAAATATCATACTTTTCATGGGCATAATGCAACGCTTGGGCTCGAACAATTTTAAAATGTAATTTTCTCCGGCCCTATGCTACCGATGTGCCTGAAATTTAGTTTGTACGCTTAGAATAGTGGCCTGCACGGGAATCAAAAAGAAATTTTGAAAAAGTTGCATTTGGGAAAATATCATACTTTTCTAGGGCATAATGCAACACTTGGGCTCTAACAATTTTAAAATGTAATTTTCTCCCGCCCTATGCTACCGATGTGCCTGAAATTTTGTATTTACGCTTAGAATAGTGGCCTGCACGGGAATCAAACAGAAATTTTGCAAAAAGTTGCATTTGGGCATATATCATACTTTTCATGGGCATAATGTAACACTTGGGCTCGAACAATTTTAAAATGTAATTATTTCCGGCCCAATGCTACCGATGTGCCGGAAATTTTGTTTGTACGCTTAGAATAGTGGCCTGCACGGGAATCAAGAACAAATTTTGCATAAAGTTGCATTTGGGAAATATCATACTTTTCATGGGCATTATGCAACACTTGGGCTCGAACAATTTTTAAATATAATTTTCTCCGGCCCTATGCTACCGATGTGCCTGAAATTTTGTATGTACGCTTAGAATAGTGGCCTGCACGGGAATCAAAAAGAAATTTTGCAAAAAGTTGCATTTGGGAAAATATCATACTTTTCATGGGCATAATGCAACACTTGGGCTCGAACAGTTTTAAAATGTAATTATTTCCGGCCCTATGCTACCGATGTGCCTGAAATTTTGTTTGTACGCTTAGAATAGTGGCCTGCACGGGAATCAAAAAGAAATTTTGCAAAAAGTTGCATTTGGGAAAATATCATACTTTTCATGGGCATAATGCAACGCTTGGGCTCGAACAATTTTAAAATGTAATTTTCTCCGGCCCTATGCTACCGATGTACCTGAAATTTTGTTTGTACGCTTAGAATAGTGGCCTGCACGGGAATCAAGAACAAATTTTGCATAAAGTTGCATTTGGGAAATATCATACTTTTCATGGGCATAATGCAACACTTGGGCTCGAACAATTTTAAAATGTAATTTTCTCCGGCCCTATGCTACCGATGTGCCTGAAATTTTGTATGTACGCTTAGAATAGTGGCCTGCACGGGAATCAAAAAGAAATTTTGCAAAAAGTTGCATTTGGGAAAATATCATACTTTTCATGGGCATAATGCAACGCTTGGGCTCGAACAATTTTAAAATGTAATTTTCTCCGGCCCTATGCTACCGATGTGCCTGAAATTTTGTTTGTACGCTTAGAATAGTGGCCTGCACGGGAATCAAACAGAAATTTTGAATAAGTTGCATTTCTGAAAATATCATACTTTTCATGGGCATAATGCAACACTTGGGCTCGAACAATTTTAAAATGTAATTATTTCCGGCCCTATGCTAACGATGTGCCTGAAATTTAGTTTGTACGCTTAGAATAGTGGCCTGCACGGGAATCAAAAATAAATTTTGAAAAAGTTGCATTTGGGAAAATATCATACTTTTCATGGGCATAATGCAACACTTGGGCTCTAACAATTTTAAAATGTAATTTTCTCCCGCCCTATGCTACCGATGTGCCTGAAATTTTGTATTTACGCTTAGAATAGTGGCCTGCACGGGAATCAAACAGAAATTTTGCAAAAAGTTACATTTGGGAAAATATAATACTTTTCATGGGCATAATGCAGCACTTGGGCTCGAACAATTTTAAAATGTAATTTTCTCCGGCCCTATGCTACCGATGTGCCTGATATTTTGTATGTACGCTTAGAATAGTGGCCTGCACGGGAATCAAGAACAAATTTTGCATAAAGTTGCATTTGGGAAATATCATACTTTTCATGGGCATAATGCAACACTTGGGCTCCAACAATTTTAAAATGTAATTTTCTCCGGCCCTATGCTACCGATGTGCCTGAAATTTTGTATGTACGCTTAGAATAGTGGCCTGCACGGGAATCAAAAAGAAATTTTGCAAAAAGTTGCATTTGGGAAAATATCATACTTTTCATGGGCATAATGCAACGCTTGGGCTCGAACAATTTTAAAATGTAATTTTCTCCGGCCCTATACTACCGATGTGCCTGAAATTTTGTTTGTACGCTTAGAATAGTGGCCTGCACGGGAATCAAACAGAAATTTTGAAAAAGTTGCATTTCTGAAAATATCATACTTTTCATGGGCATAATGCAACACTTGGGCTCGAACAATTTTAAAATGTAATTATTTCCGGCCCTATGCTAACGATGTGCCTGAAATTTAGTTTGTACGCTTAGAATAGTGGCCTGCACGGGAATCAAAAATAAATTTTGAAAAAGTTGCATTTGGGAAAATATCATACTTTTCATGGGCATAATGCAACACTTGGGCTCTAACAATTTTAAAATGTAATTTTCTCCCGCCCTATGCTACCGATGTGCCTGAAATTTTGTATTTACGCTTAGAATAGTGGCCTGCACGGGAATCAAACAGAAATTTTGCAAAAAGTTACATTTGGGAAAATATAATACTTTTCATGGGCATAATGCAGCACTTGGGCTCGAATAATTTTAAAATGTAATTTTCTCCGGCCCTATGCTACCGATGTGCCTGATATTTTGTATGTACGCTTAGAATAGTGGCCTGCACGGGAATCAAGAACAAATTTTGCATAAAGTTGCATTTGGGAAATATCATACTTTTCATGGGCATAATGCAACACTTGGGCTCGAACAATTTTAAAATGTAATTTTCTCCGGCCCTATGCTACCGATGTGCCTGAAATTTTGTTTGTACGCTTAGAATAGTGGCCTGCACGGGAATCAAACAGAAATTTTGAAAAAGTTGCATTTCTGAAAATATCATACTTTTCATGGGCATAATGCAACACTTGGGCTCGAACAATTTTAAAATGTAATTATTTCCGGCCCTATGCTAACGATGTGCCTGAAATTTAGTTTGTACGCTTAGAATAGTGGCCTGCACGGGAATCAAAAATAAATTTTGAAAAAGTTGCATTTGGGAAAATATCATACTTTTCATGGGCATAATGCAACACTTGGGCTCTAACAATTTTAAAATGTAATTTTCTCCCGCCCTATGCTACCGATGTGCCTGAAATTTTGTATTTACGCTTAGAATAGTGGCCTGCACGGGAATCAAACAGAAATTTTGCAAAAAGTTACATTTGGGAAAATATAATACTTTTCATGGGCATAATGCAGCACTTGGGCTCGAACAATTTTAAAATGTAATTTTCTCCGGCCCTATGCTACCGATGTGCCTGATATTTTGTATGTACGCTTAGAATAGTGGCCTGCACGGGAATCAAGAACAAATTTTGCATAAAGTTGCATTTGGGAAATATCATACTTTTCATGGGCATAATGCAACACTTGGGCTCGAACAATTTTAAAATGTAATTATTTCCGGCACTATGCTAACGATGTGCCTGAAATTTAGTTTGTACGCTTAGAATAGTGGCCTGCACGGGAATCAAAAATAAATTTTGAAAAAGTTGCATTTGGGAAAATATCATACTTTTCATGGGCATAATGCAACACTTGGGCTCTAACAATTTTAAAATGTAATTTTCTCCCGCCCTATGCTACCGATGTGCCTGAAATTTTGTATTTACGCTTAGAATAGTGGCCTGCACGGGAATCAAACAGAAATTTTGCAAAAAGTTACATTTGGGAAAATATAATACTTTTCATGGGCATAATGCAGCACTTGGGCTCGAACAATTTTAAAATGTAATTTTCTCCGGCCCTATGCTACCGATGTGCCTGATATTTTGTTTGTACGCTTAGAATAGTGGCCTGCACGGGAATCAAGAACAAATTTTGCATAAAGTTGCATTTGGGAAATATCATACTTTTCATGGGCATAATGCAACACTTGGGCTCGAACAATTTTAAAATGTAATTTTCTCCGGCCCTATGCTACCGATGTGCCTGAAATTTTGTATGTACGCTTAGAATAGTGGCCTGCACGGGAATCAAAAAGAAATTTTGCAAAAAGTTGCATTTGGGAAAATATCATACTTTTCATGGGCATAATGCAACGCTTGGGCTCGAACAATTTTAAAATGTAATTTTCTCCGGCCCTATGCTACCGATGTGCCTGAAATTTAGTTTGTACGCTTAGAATAGTGGCCTGCACGGGAATCAAAAAGAAATTTTGAAAAAGTTGCATTTGGGAAAATATCATACTTTTCTAGGGCATAATGCAACACTTGGGCTCTAACAATTTTAAAATGTAATTTTCTCCCGCCCTATGCTACCGATGTGCCTGAAATTTTGTATTTACGCTTAGAATAGTGGCCTGCACGGGAATCAAACAGAAATTTTGCAAAAAGTTGCATTTGGGCATATATCATACTTTTCATGGGCATAATGTAACACTTGGGCTCGAACAATTTTAAAATGTAATTATTTCCGGCCCAATGCTACCGATGTGCCGGAAATTTTGTTTGTACGCTTAGAATAGTGGCCTGCACGGGAATCAAAAAGAAATTTTGCAAAAAGTTGCATTTGGGAAAATATCATACTTTTCATGGGCATAATGCAACACTTGGGCTCGAACAGTTTTAAAATGTAATTATTTCCGGCCCTATGCTACCGATGTGCCTGAAATTTTGTTTGTACGCTTAGAATAGTGGCCTGCACGGGAATCAAAAAGAAATTTTGCAAAAAGTTGCATTTGGGAAAATATCATACTTTTCATGGGCATAATGCAACGCTTGGGCTCGAACAATTTTAAAATGTAATTTTCTCCGGCCCTATGCTACCGATGTACCTGAAATTTTGTTTGTACGCTTAGAATAGTGGCCTGCACGGGAATCAAGAACAAATTTTGCATAAAGTTGCATTTGGGAAATATCATACTTTTCATGGGCATAATGCAACACTTGGGCTCGAACAATTTTAAAATGTAATTTTCTCCGGCCCTATGCTACCGATGTGCCTGAAATTTTGTATGTACGCTTAGAATAGTGGCCTGCACGGGAATCAAAAAGAAATTTTGCAAAAAGTTGCATTTGGGAAAATATCATACTTTTCATGGGCATAATGCAACGCTTGGGCTCGAACAATTTTAAAATGTAATTTTCTCCGGCCCTATGCTACCGATGTGCCTGAAATTTTGTTTGTACGCTTAGAATAGTGGCCTGCACGGGAATCAAACAGAAATTTTGAATAAGTTGCATTTCTGAAAATATCATACTTTTCATGGGCATAATGCAACACTTGGGCTCGAACAATTTTAAAATGTAATTATTTCCGGCCCTATGCTAACGATGTGCCTGAAATTTAGTTTGTACGCTTAGAATAGTGGCCTGCACGGGAATCAAAAATAAATTTTGAAAAAGTTGCATTTGGGAAAATATCATACTTTTCATGGTCATAATGCAACACTTGGGCTCTAACAATTTTAAAATGTAATTTTCTCCCGCCCTATGCTACCGATGTGCCTGAAATTTTGTATTTACGCTTAGAATAGTGGCCTGCACGGGAATCAAACAGAAATTTTGCAAAAAGTTACATTTGGGAAAATATAATACTTTTCATGGGCATAATGCAGCACTTGGGCTCGAACAATTTTAAAATGTAATTTTCTCCGGCCCTATGCTACCGATGTGCCTGATATTTTGTATGTACGCTTAGAATAGTGGCCTGCACGGGAATCAAGAACAAATTTTGCATAAAGTTGCATTTGGGAAATATCATACTTTTCATGGGCATAATGCAACACTTAGGCTCGAACAATTTTAAAATGTAATTTTCTCCGGCCCTATGCTACCGATGTGCCTGAAATTTTGTATGTACGCTTAGAATAGTGGCCTGCACGGGAATCAAAAAGAAATTTTGCAAAAAGTTGCATTTGGGAAAATATCATACTTTTCATGGGCATAATGCAACGCTTGGGCTCGAACAATTTTAAAATGTAATTTTCTCCGGCCCTATGCTACCGATGTGCCTGAAATTTTGTTTGTACGCTTAGAATAGTGGCCTGCACGGGAATCAAACAGAAATTTTGAAAAAGTTGCATTTCTGAAAATATCATACTTTTCATGGGCATAATGCAACACTTGGGCTCGAACAATTTTAAAATGTAATTATTTCCGGCCCTATGCTAACGATGTGCCTGAAATTTAGTTTGTACGCTTAGAATAGTGGCCTGCACGGGAATCAAAAATAAATTTTGAAAAAGTTGCATTTGGGAAAATATCATACTTTTCATGGGCATAATGCAACACTTGGGCTCTAACAATTTTAAAATGTAATTTTCTCCCGCCCTATGCTACCGATGTGCCTGAAATTTTGTATTTACGCTTAGAATAGTGGCCTGCACGGGAATCAAACAGAAATTTTGCAAAAAGTTACATTTGGGAAAATATAATACTTTTCATGGGCATAATGCAGCACTTGGGCTCGAACAATTTTAAAATGTAATTTTCTCCGGCCCTATGCTACCGATGTGCCTGATATTTTGTATGTACGCTTAGAATAGTGGCCTGCACGGGAATCAAGAACAAATTTTGCATAAAGTTGCATTTGGGAAATATCATACTTTTCATGGGCATAATGCAACACTTGGGCTCGAACAATTTTAAAATGTAATTATTTCCGGCACTATGCTAACGATGTGCCTGAAATTTAGTTTGTACGCTTAGAATAGTGGCCTGCACGGGAATCAAAAATAAATTTTGAAAAAGTTGCATTTGGGAAAATATCATACTTTTCATGGGCATAATGCAACACTTGGGCTCTAACAATTTTAAAATGTAATTTTCTCCCGCCCTATGCTACCGATGTGCCTGAAATTTTGTATTTACGCTTAGAATAGTGGCCTGCACGGGAATCAAACAGAAATTTTGCAAAAAGTTACATTTGGGAAAATATAATACTTTTCATGGGCATAATGCAGCACTTGGGCTCGAACAATTTTAAAATGTAATTTTCTCCGGCCCTATGCTACCGATGTGCCTGATATTTTGTTTGTACGCTTAGAATAGTGGCCTGCACGGGAATCAAGAACAAATTTTGCATAAAGTTGCATTTGGGAAATATCATACTTTTCATGGGCATAATGCAACACTTGGGCTCGAACAATTTTAAAATGTAATTTTCTCCGGCCCTATGCTACCGATGTGCCTGAAATTTTGTATGTACGCTTAGAATAGTGGCCTGCACGGGAATCAAAAAGAAATTTTGCAAAAAGTTGCATTTGGGAAAATATCATACTTTTCATGGGCATAATGCAACGCTTGGGCTCGAACAATTTTAAAATGTAATTTTCTCCGGCCCTATGCTACCGATGTGCCTGAAATTTAGTTTGTACGCTTAGAATAGTGGCCTGCACGGGAATCAAAAAGAAATTTTGAAAAAGTTGCATTTGGGAAAATATCATACTTTTCTAGGGCATAATGCAACACTTGGGCTCTAACAATTTTAAAATGTAATTTTCTCCCGCCCTATGCTACCGATGTGCCTGAAATTTTGTATGTACGCTTAGAATAGTGGCCTGCACGGGAATCAAAAAGAAATTTTGCAAAAAGTTGCATTTGGGCATATATCATACTTTTCATGGGCATAATGTAACACTTGGGCTCGAACAATTTTAAAATGTAATTATTTCCGGCCCAATGCTACCGATGTGCCGGAAATTTTGTTTGTACGCTTAGAATAGTGGCCTGCACGGGAATCAAAAAGAAATTTTGCAAAAAGTTGCATTTGGGAAAATATCATACTTTTCATGGGCATAATGCAACACTTGGGCTCGAACAGTTTTAAAATGTAATTATTTCCGGCCCTATGCTACCGATGTGCCTGAAATTTTGTTTGTACGCTTAGAATAGTGGCCTGCACGGGAATCAAAAAGAAATTTTGCAAAAAGTTGCATTTGGGAAAATATCATACTTTTCATGGGCATAATGCAACGCTTGGGCTCGAACAATTTTAAAATGTAATTTTCTCCGGCCCTATGCTACCGATGTACCTGAAATTTTGTTTGTACGCTTAGAATAGTGGCCTGCACGGGAATCAAGAACAAATTTTGCATAAAGTTGCATTTGGGAAATATCATACTTTTCATGGGCATAATGCAACACTTGGGCTCGAACAATTTTAAAATGTAATTTTCTCCGGCCCTATGCTACCGATGTGCCTGAAATTTTGTATGTACGCTTAGAATAGTGGCCTGCACGGGAATCAAAAAGAAATTTTGCAAAAAGTTGCATTTGGGAAAATATCATACTTTTCATGGGCATAATGCAACGCTTGGGCTCGAACAATTTTAAAATGTAATTTTCTCCGGCCCTATGCTACCGATGTGCCTGAAATTTTGTTTGTACGCTTAGAATAGTGGCCTGCACGGGAATCAAACAGAAATTTTGAATAAGTTGCATTTCTGAAAATATCATACTTTTCATGGGCATAATGCAACACTTGGGCTCGAACAATTTTAAAATGTAATTATTTCCGGCCCTATGCTAACGATGTGCCTGAAATTTAGTTTGTACGCTTAGAATAGTGGCCTGCACGGGAATCAAAAATAAATTTTGAAAAAGTTGCATTTGGGAAAATATCATACTTTTCATGGTCATAATGCAACACTTGGGCTCTAACAATTTTAAAATGTAATTTTCTCCCGCCCTATGCTACCGATGTGCCTGAAATTTTGTATTTACGCTTAGAATAGTGGCCTGCACGGGAATCAAACAGAAATTTTGCAAAAAGTTACATTTGGGAAAATATAATACTTTTCATGGGCATAATGCAGCACTTGGGCTCGAACAATTTTAAAATGTAATTTTCTCCGGCCCTATGCTACCGATGTGCCTGATATTTTGTATGTACGCTTAGAATAGTGGCCTGCACGGGAATCAAGAACAAATTTTGCATAAAGTTGCATTTGGGAAATATCATACTTTTCATGGGCATAATGCAACACTTAGGCTCGAACAATTTTAAAATGTAATTTTCTCCGGCCCTATGCTACCGATGTGCCTGAAATTTTGTATGTACGCTTAGAATAGTGGCCTGCACGGGAATCAAAAAGAAATTTTGCAAAAAGTTGCATTTGGGAAAATATCATACTTTTCATGGGCATAATGCAACGCTTGGGCTCGAACAATTTTAAAATGTAATTTTCTCCGGCCCTATGCTACCGATGTGCCTGAAATTTTGTTTGTACGCTTAGAATAGTGGCCTGCACGGGAATCAAACAGAAATTTTGAAAAAGTTGCATTTCTGAAAATATCATACTTTTCATGGGCATAATGCAACACTTGGGCTCGAACAATTTTAAAATGTAATTATTTCCGGCCCTATGCTAACGATGTGCCTGAAATTTAGTTTGTACGCTTAGAATAGTGGCCTGCACGGGAATCAAAAATAAATTTTGAAAAAGTTGCATTTGGGAAAATATCATACTTTTCATGGGCATAATGCAACACTTGGGCTCTAACAATTTTAAAATGTAATTTTCTCCCGCCCTATGCTACCGATGTGCCTGAAATTTTGTATTTACGCTTAGAATAGTGGCCTGCACGGGAATCAAACAGAAATTTTGCAAAAAGTTACATTTGGGAAAATATAATACTTTTCATGGGCATAATGCAGCACTTGGGCTCGAACAATTTTAAAATGTAATTTTCTCCGGCCCTATGCTACCGATGTGCCTGATATTTTGTATGTACGCTTAGAATAGTGGCCTGCACGGGAATCAAGAACAAATTTTGCATAAAGTTGCATTTGGGAAATATCATACTTTTCATGGGCATAATGCAACACTTGGGCTCGAACAATTTTAAAATGTAATTTTCTCCGGTTCTATGCTACCGATGTGCCTGAAATTTTGTTTGTACGCTTAGAATAGTGGCCTGCACGGGAATCAAACAGAAATTTTGAAAAAGTTGCATTTCTGAAAATATCATACTTTTCATGGGCATAATGCAACACTTGGGCTCGAACAATTTTAAAATGTAATTATTTCCGGCCCTATGCTAACGATGTGCCTGAAATTTAGTTTGTACGCTTAGAATAGTGGCCTGCACGGGAATCAAAAATAAATTTTGAAAAAGTTGCATTTGGGAAAATATCATACTTTTCATGGGCATAATGCAACACTTGGGCTCGAACAGTTTTAAAATGTAATTATTTCCGGCCCTATGCTACCGATGTGCCTGAAATTTTGTTTGTACGCTTAGAATAGTGGCCTGCACGGGAATCAAAAAGAAATTTTGCAAAAAGTTGCATTTGGGAAAATATCATACTTTTCATGGGCATAATGCAACGCTTGGGCTCGAACAATTTTAAAATGTAATTTTCTCCGTCCCTATGCTACCGATGTACCTGAAATTTTGTTTGTACGCTTAGAATAGTGGCCTGCACGGGAATCAAGAACAAATTTTGCATAAAGTTGCATTTGGGAAATATCATACTTTTCATGGGCATAATGCAACACTTGGGCTCGAACAATTTTAAAATGTAATTTTCTCCGGCCCTATGCTACCGATGTGCCTGAAATTTTGTATGTACGCTTAGAATAGTGGCCTGCACGGGAATCAAAAAGAAATTTTGCAAAAAGTTGCATTTGGGAAAATATCATACTTTTCATGGGCATAATGCAACGCTTGGGCTCGAACAATTTTAAAATGTAATTTTCTCCGGCCCTATGCTACCGATGTGCCTGAAATTTTGTTTGTACGCTTAGAATAGTGGCCTGCACGGGAATCAAACAGAAATTTTGAATAAGTTGCATTTCTGAAAATATCATACTTTTCATGGGCATAATGCAACACTTGGGCTCGAACAATTTTAAAATGTAATTATTTCCGGCCCTATGCTAACGATGTGCCTGAAATTTTGTTTGTACGCTTAGAATAGTGGCCTGCACGGGAATCAAAAATAAATTTTGAAAAAGTTGCATTTGGGAAAATATCATACTTTTCATGGGCATAATGCAACACTTGGGCTCTAACAATTTTAAAATGTAATTTTCTCCCGCCCTATGCTACCGATGTGCCTGAAATTTTGTATTTACGCTTAGAATAGTGGCCTGCACGGGAATCAAACAGAAATTTTGCAAAAAGTTACATTTGGGAAAATATAATACTTTTCATGGGCATAATGCAGCACTTGGGCTCGAACAATTTTAAAATGTAATTTTCTCCGGCCCTATGCTACCGATGTGCCTGATATTTTGTATGTACGCTTAGAATAGTGGCCTGCACGGGAATCAAGAACAAATTTTGCATAAAGTTGCATTTGGGAAATATCATACTTTTCATGGGCATAATGCAACACTTGGGCTCGAACAATTTTAAAATGTAATTTTCTCCGGCCCTATGCTACCGATGTGCCTGAAATTTTGTATGTACGCTTAGAATAGTGGCCTGCACGGGAATCAAAAAGAAATTTTGCAAAAAGTTGCATTTGGGAAAATATCATACTTTTCATGGGCATAATGCAACGCTTGGGCTCGAACAATTTTAAAATGTAATTTTCTCCGGCCCTATGCTACCGATGTGCCTGAAATTTTGTTTGTACGCTTAGAATAGTGGCCTGCACGGGAATCAAACAGAAATTTTGAAAAAGTTGCATTTCTGAAAATATCATACTTTTCATGGGCATAATGCAACACTTGGGCTCGAACAATTTTAAAATGTAATTATTTCCGGCCCTATGCTAACGATGTGCCTGAAATTTAGTTTGTACGCTTAGAATAGTGGCCTGCACGGGAATCAAAAATAAATTTTGAAAAAGTTGCATTTGGGAAAATATCATACTTTTCATGGGCATAATGCAACACTTGGGCTCTAACAATTTTAAAATGTAATTTTCTCCCGCCCTATGCTACCGATGTGCCTGAAATTTTGTATTTACGCTTAGAATAGTGGCCTGCACGGGAATCAAACAGAAATTTTGCAAAAAGTTACATTTGGGAAAATATAATACTTTTCATGGGCATAATGCAGCACTTGGGCTCGAACAATTTTAAAATGTAATTTTCTCCGGCCCTATGCTACCGATGTGCCTGATATTTTGTATGTACGCTTAGAATAGTGGCCTGCACGGGAATCAAGAACAAATTTTGCATAAAGTTGCATTTGGGAAATATCATACTTTTCATGGGCATAATGCAACACTTGGGCTCGAACAATTTTAAAATGTAATTTTCTCCGGTTCTATGCTACCGATGTGCCTGAAATTTTGTTTGTACGCTTAGAATAGTGGCCTGCACGGGAATCAAACAGAAATTTTGAAAAAGTTGCATTTCTGAAAATATCATACTTTTCATGGGCATAATGCAACACTTGGGCTCGAACAATTTTAAAATGTAATTATTTCCGGCCCTATGCTAACGATGTGCCTGAAATTTAGTTTGTACGCTTAGAATAGTGGCCTGCACGGGAATCAAAAATAAATTTTGAAAAAGTTGCATTTGGGAAAATATCATACTTTTCATGGGCATAATGCAACACTTGGGCTCTAACAATTTTAAAATGTAATTTTCTCCCGCCCTATGCTACCGATGTGCCTGAAATTTTGTATTTACGCTTAGAATAGTGGCCTGCACGGGAATCAAACAGAAATTTTGCAAAAAGTTACATTTGGGAAAATATAATACTTTTCATGGGCATAATGCAGCACTTGGGCTCGAACAATTTTAAAATGTAATTTTCTCCGGCCCTATGCTACCGATGTGCCTGATATTTTGTATGTACGCTTAGAATAGTGGCCTGCACGGGAATCAAGAACAAATTTTGCATAAAGTTGCATTTGGGAAATATCATACTTTTCATGGGCATAATGCAACACTTGGGCTCGAACAATTTTAAAATGTAATTTTCTCCGGCCCTATGCTACCGATGTGCCTGAAATTTTGTTTGTACGCTTAGAATAGTGGCCTGCACGGGAATCAAACAGAAATTTTGAAAAAGTTGCATTTCTGAAAATATCATACTTTTCATGGGCATAATGCAACACTTGGGCTCGAACAATTTTAAAATGTAATTATTTCCGGCCCTATGCTAACGATGTGCCTGAAATTTAGTTTGTACGCTTAGAATAGTGGCCTGCACGGGAATCAAAAAGAAATTTTGAAAAAGTTGCATTTGGGAAAATATCATACTTTTCTAGGGCATAATGCAACACTTGGGCTCTAACAATTTTAAAATGTAATTTTCTCCCGCCCTATGCTACCGATGTGCCTGAAATTTTGTATTTACGCTTAGAATAGTGGCCTGCACGGGAATCAAACAGAAATTTTGCAAAAAGTTACATTTGGGAAAATATAATACTTTTCATGGGCATAATGCAGCACTTGGGCTCGAACAATTTTAAAATGTAATTTTCTCCGGCCCTATGCTACCGATGTGCCTGATATTTTGTATGTACGCTTAGAATAGTGGCCTGCACGGGAATCAAGAACAAATTTTGCATAAAGTTGCATTTGGGAAATATCATACTTTTCATGGGCATAATGCAACACTTGGGCTCGAACAATTTTAAAATGTAATTTTCTCCGGCCCAATGCTACCGATGTGTTTTGCGATCAAGGGTGGAATTTTGCGATCAAGGGTGATTTTTAGCCTTTTTGATGATTTTAATGCAAGATGGCAGGTTATAACCATTTTCACCTTTTTGGCCCCCAATGGTGATTTTAAGTCTTTTTGATGATTTTAGTGCAAGATGGCAGTTTCTAACCATTTTAACGTATTTGGCGCCCAAAGGTGATTTTAAGCCATTTTGATGATTTTAGTTCAAGATGGCAGTTTCTAACCATTTTGACGTATTTGGCGCCCAAGGGTGATTTTTAGCCTTTTTGTTGATTTTAGTGCAAGATGGCAGTTAATAACCACTTTTACGTATTTGGCGCTCAAGGGTGATTTTAAGCCTTATTGATGATTTTTGTACAAGATGGCAGTTTCTAACCATTTTGACGTATTTTGCGCACAAGGGTGATTTTTAGCCTTTTTGATGATTTTAGTGCACGATGGCAGTTTCTAACCATTTTGAAGTGTTTGGTGCTCAAGGGTGATTTTTAGCCTTTTTAATGATTTTAGTGCAAGATGGCAGTTTATAACCATTTTCACCTTTTTGGCCCCCATTGAAAATTTTTAGCCTTTTTGATGATTTTAGTGCAAGATGGCAGTTTCTAACCATTTTGACGTATTTGGCGCTCATGGGTTATTTTAAGCCATTTTGATGATTTTAGTGCAAGATGACAGTATCTAACCATTTTGACGTATTTTTGGCAGTTAATAACCATTTTGACGTATTTGGCGCTCAAGGGTGATTTATAGACTTTTTGATGATTTTAGTGCAAGATGGAAGTTTCTAACCATTTTGACGTATTTGGCGCTCAAGGGTGATTTTTAGCCTTTTTGATGATTTTAGTGCAAGATGGCAGTTTTTGAGGATTTGGACCTATTAGGCGCTCAAGGGTGATTTTTAGCCTTTTTTGATGATTTTAGTGCAAGATGGCAGTTTCTAACCATTTTGGAGTATTTTGCGATCAAGGGTGATTTTAAGCCTTATTGATGATTTTAGTGCAAGATGGCAGTTTTTGAGGATTTTGACCTATTAGGCGCTCAAGGGTGATTTTTAGCCTTTTTTGATGATTTTAGTGCAAGATGGCAGTTTCTAACCATTTTGACGTATTTGGCGCTCAAGGGTGATTTTAAGCCTTTTTGATGATTTTAGTACAAGATGGCAGTTTCTAACCATTTTGACGTATTTGGCGCTCAAGGGTGATTTTTAGCCTTTTTGATGATTTTAGTGCACGATGGCAGTTAATAACCATTTTGACGTATTTGGCGCTCAACGGTGATTTTTAGCCTTTTTGACGATTTTAGTGCAAGACGGCAGTTTCTAAGCATTTTGCCGTATTTGTCGCTCAAGGGTGATTTATAGCCATATTGATGATTTTAGTCCAAGATTGCAGTTTCTAACCATTTTGATGTATTTGTCGCTCAAGGGTGATTTATAGCCATATTGATGATTTTATCGCAAGATGGCAGTCTCTGACCATTTTCACCTTTTTGTCCCCCAATGTTAATATTTTGCCTTTTTGATGATTTTAGTGCAAGATGGCTGTTTCTAACCATTTTGACGTATTTTGCGCTCTAGGGTAATTTTTAGCATTATTGTTGCTTTTAGTGCAAGATGGAAGTTTCTAACCATTTTGACGTATTTGGCGCTCGAGGGTGATTTTTAGCCTTATTGATGATTTTAGTGCAAGATGGCAGTTTTTTGACCATTTTCACCTTTTTGTCCCCCAATGTTAATTTTATGACTTTTTGATGATTTTAGTGCAAGATGGCAGTTTCTGACCATTTTCACCTTTTTGTCACCCAATGTTGATTTTTTGCCTTTTTGATGATTTTAGTGCAAGATGACAGTTTCTAACCATTTTGACGTGTTTGGCGCTCAAGGGTGATTTTTAGCCTCATTGATGATTTTAGTGCAAGATGGCAGTTTCTAACCATTTTGACGTATTTGGCGCCCAAGGGTGATTTTTAGCCTTATTGATGATTTTAGTGCAAGATGGCAGTTTCTAACCATTTTGACGTATTTGGCGCTCAAGAGTGATTTTTAGCCATATTGATGATTTTAGTGCAAGATGGCAGTTACTAAGCATTTTGACGTATTTGTCGCTCAAGGGTGATTTTTAGCCTTATTGATGATTTTAGTGCAAGATTGCAGTTTTTAACCATTTTGACGTATTTGTCGCTCAAGGGTGATTTTTAGCCTTATTGATGATTTTAGTGCAAGATGGCAGTTTCTAACCATTTTGACGTATTTGGCGCTCAAGAGTGATTTTTAGCCATATTGATGATTTTAGTGCAAGATGGCAGTTTCAAAGCATTTTGACGTATTTGTCGCTAAAGGGTTATTTTTGGCCTTTTTGATGATTTTAGTGCAAGATTGCAGTTTCTAACCATTTTGACGTATTTGGCGCTCGTGAGGGATTTTTACCTTATTGATGATTTTAGTGCAAGATGGCAGTTTCTAATCATTTTGACGTATTTGTCGCTCAAGGGTGATTTTTAGCCATATTGATGATTTTAGTGCAAGATGGGAGTTTCTAACCATTTTGACGTATTTGGCCCTCCAATGTGATTTTAAGCCTTATTTATGTTTTAAGTGCAAGATGGCAGTTTCTAAGCATTTTGACGTATTTGTCGCTCAAGGGTGATTT